>OX453089.1:68295437-69546319 GCA_949708635.1 Hirtodrosophila cameraria | reverse complement strand
AGATCAACAAAAATGTTTTTTTTTTTAATAATTTGCTTACATTTCATTTTTATACATTTTTTTTTTTAATGTAAAAAATGATATTTGATGACATTTTTTTCAGAATCTGTCTTTTACCGTCATCAGAAATATTAGTATATGATTTGCACATTGCATCTCTTTTAATATTTTTGATTAAAACAAGTTTGCAACAGGTTCAAAAAGCGACGAATATTTTATACCTATATATTATGTTGCGTTAATAAATATTATTTATCGAAAAAATCAAAAATGTATATTTATCTAATAATATTCTATGTTGTCTAGGGAGGGGAGGAGGTAACTACTGTATACACACTCAAACTTCGATTAGAACAAACAGGAAAAGCGTACCTAAAATCAGAAATATGATAATGCTGATAAGCAAATATGAGTAAATCAACAGATTTAGATGTAGGCTGATTATTTAAAAGCGATAAGTCATTAGGTAATCTTTTCCAGGTGCTTTGAACTTTGCATTTGGAAGCTTTTGCTATTTGTATTTATCTATAAATAAATGTGGTTCTAATTCTCCATTTTATAGTAAGAATGCTCTAGTCGAGTGTGCCCGACTACGAAACTCCCTGCACCCACTTTGCATTTCAAGCAGTTCAGCGGCAACTCAAGCAAGCAGTGCACTTAACTCGTAAGCTGCTTGTCAAACTGTTGTTGCTGCCTACTGAGACGGGCGTAATAGATTCTTCCATAACTTTGGTGTTATTTATCCAATCGTGTTGAAATTTACGCATTGAAAGACATTGATTAAACATACATGTGTACCAAAATCAAAGCTTTATCTTTAAAATTGTGGCTGTGGGAGTCTTTTGCGATTTGTGGTGGTGCGGGGGGGTGCATCCGAAATTTGAAATAAACTTGATCTGCGTATGGTACACAGGAATCTACATGCCAAGTTTGGTGTCTCTAGCTCTTACAGTCTCTGAGATCGACGCGTTCATACAGACAGACAGATGGACAGACAGACGGACATGGCTAGTTCGTCTCGGCTGTTGATCCTGATCAAGAATGTATATATAGTTTATATGGTCGGAAATACCTCCTTTTGCCTGTTACACACATTTGCAGTACTTTATAACTCCCTTTTTCCCATTTTTAATGGGAACAGGGAGTAAAAAATGTTTACAGTACTAATTGGAGATTCTTATCTGGGTTTCTGCTGATTTTGACTAAAACAGCCAAACTAGGCATAAATAAAATAATGCTATTGTTTATTTATGTATATAAGTATTGCATGTTACCCTCAAATTGATAGCATTCAGTACTAGCTGAAGAGTCATCATAAAACTCTTCAGCCGATAATCGGGTCTTTGATAATGTTGTGGTTTGGGAAATGCTTAAAAGGTCCGCGATGGCTCAGAGGCAGACATAGTGAAAGTAAAATATTCTAACATGAAGTACCTAATCAGTGTGGTTCTCCTTTTGGCCATTGGCCTGCATCAGATCGATGCGCACGGCATGATGCTGAATCCCCCAAGTCGCTCCTCCCGCTGGCGCTACGATTCCTCAGCTCCACCCAACTGGACTGACAACGAACTCTTCTGCGGTGGTATGCATGTAAGTGTCATGAATAGAAGTCAAATTTGAATCTACAAATTATCACCATCTGACTTTTGCAGACCCAGGCCAATAATGGTGGAAAGTGCGGATTGTGCGGCGACAACTACTCTACGCCCCAGCCTCGTCCCAACGAGATTGGTGGACAGTATGGTGGCACCGGTGTCATCACCAAGAGCTATGCTGCTGGAAATTCCATCAGAGTGGGCATTAAGCTCACCACCAATCACCTGGGCTACTTCCAGTTCAACCTCTGCAATTTGGATGCCTTCGGTCGCGAATCTGAGGAGTGCTTTAATCAGAATCGCTTGCGCTTTGCCGATGGTCAAGATAAACTATATATTGGCTCCAAGAACGGCGAGTTTGACGTTTACCCTCTTCTGCCTCAGGGACTTACCTGCCGTCATTGCGTTTTACGCTGGACCTATGTGGGTGGTAAGTGTCCTAGTCACTTAAAATATGAAGCTGAAATTTAGTGGAAATACTCTTATAGGCAACAATTGGGGAATGTGCGACAATGGTACCGGTGCCTTGGGATGTGGTCCCCAGGAGACCTTCAAGAATTGCGCTGATGTGACCGTCAACTGGGGTCGCAACATGCTGAAGGATATGTCTAGGGCCGATGTCAATCCCGTTGCCCCCGTCGAAGTTGACTTCGTTGAGGCTTAACTGTAACAATTGCCTGAACATTTGTACTGATTTAATGCCAAATATTAAATAAAAGACTAACATTTTACAGCTAAGCTGACTAATTAAAGAGTTTTATTTTCCGGCAAACATGATAATAACTCGTCACACTCAGTTGCTATTATCATTTTAGTTAACCACTTTTCGTTTTAGTTCAGTTAACTTAGTTAATTATTACAGCTATGGTAGTAACAGGAACGTCAGCCTGAAGGCCCTGTCGTGTCCAAAACGAACACTGATATTCTGCATGTCGCTTCCAGATGACCTTTTAAGAAAATTTGGCTACAATGCGAGAAAGTTGTAGTTAGCTTAGTCATATGCCTGTCAATACTCACACTGCGTTTGTATTTAAAACAAGAATATATTCAGAAAATGTACGAGTAGTAACCAAACTTTCATTATTCAAAAGCACATTCCATATTTTTATACTTTCTTTTTGTTCGTCTAGTATTCGGTACGACAGCTTTCGTTACCACATTTTTTATAGGTGATATCGGGATAGAAATTCTTTCTTGATCTCTCCTGTCCAAAAAAGATTTTTTCCTTCCCAATCCCGACCGTCTCGGGATTTTACAAAATTTGATTAAAATGGTTCTGTAATATTTTCTATCTCCATTAATAACATTTCCATTTGAATTTTAACTAAATTTAAAATTCGGGAAAATACTACATTGCCAAAAAATGCAAGATTTCATTCACAATGAATTCCCATACTGGTCTCATTTCCAGACAAAGTGTCAAGTGTTATTTTTAAGACAGTGATTAACTTAAATAATGACTTAAAGGGAGTAAAAATAACTGGGGACATGGGTGAAATGAAATCTGTTCAATGTACCCGCTGGTGTGTAGATTAATCTCCGAGTTTGCCCGGGTTTGGGTGGATATCATGGCCTGTAAGTGTAATCTTGACACTTTGTCTTACTATGGTATATACCAACATGTATACCAAGTTTGGTATACTAGCTCTAGCTTCAAAACTGTGGAAAAAACCTGCGTTCATACAGACGGACAGACAGACGGACAGAAAGACGGACGGACAGACGGACGGACGGACATTTCACACACCCAATATACTCTCTTTTATTTTTTTTTTCAAAAAAATTAAAAAAAGAGTATAAAAATTTGACTTTTGCCTGCACTAAGACACGGACTTGAGCCAGCCTCACCTTATGCAACATTTTTTGTGAGCTGCGTTTATTTTTTATTTTAAGTGTTTCTGGAATCAAAATAATTTATATTCATGTATTTGCTTTTAAGTGTCATTTGCATTCCAGGGCATATACATACATAATTAAAATCAGATAGTGTTGATATTGATAATGTTGATGAAATAGAAAAAAAGTAAATCAATAGATTTATATATAGATAGATTATGTATTGGCGATAAGCAAATAATCGCAGGTATATAGAAAGCCTGTCAAACACTTCGTACTTTCCAGTTGGTAACTTTAGCTATCAAAATATTTATCTTTTAATAAATGAGTTTAAAGTTTTGTGCATGCGGATTGCATGTGGATGACATTCTTATTTTTGAAAATTTGTGCAGTTCCAATCGAAGATTCTTATCCCGAGCGAATACGTCTTTAAAAATAAGCAACTTATTGTTATTCTTTAGTCTTATACATGTGGTATGTACTTTTAATCTGATATCATTCAGTGCCAGCTGAAGAGCTATCATAAAACTCTTCAGGCGATAATCGCGTTTTAGATAATGTTGGGGTCGATGAAATAAATATAAGGCCTGTGCCAGCTTAGAGGTAGACATAGTGAAAGTAAAATTGTTGACAACATGAAGTACCTGCTCAGTGTAGTTGTCCTTTTGGCCATTGGCCTGCATCAGATCGATGCGCACGGCATGATGCTGAATCCCCCAAGTCGCTCCTCTCGTTGGCGCTTTGATAGCTCAGCTCCTCCCAACTGGACCGACAATGAGCTCTACTGCGGCGGTATATTTGTGAGTACTTGGAATGGAAGTGAACTTTTAGTTCTGGCAATTATGATTTACCATGTCACACTTGCAGACCCAGGTCAACAATGATGGAAAGTGCGGATTGTGCGGCGATAACTACGCAACACCCCAGCCTCGTCCCAACGAGATTGGTGGGGAGTTTGGTGGCGTCGGCGTCATCACCAAAAGCTATGCTGCTGGAAATACCATCACAGTTGGCGTTAAGATTAGCGCCAACCACTTTGGCCACTTTGAGTTCCATCTTTGCAACTTGGATGTCTTTGGTCGTGAATCTGAGGAGTGCTTTGATAAACATCCTCTTCGCTTTCCCGATGGTAGCAACAAGCTGTTTATTGGATCCAAGCTAGGCGAATTCGATGTGACTTGCCTCCTGCCTCAGGGTGTGACCTGCAAGCATTGCGTACTGCGCTGGACCTATAGGGGTGGTAAGTGTGTTTGACACTTAATATTTTAAGCTGATATTACCTGCACGAAATACATAATCTTCTAGCTAACAACTGGGGAATGTGTGACAATGGTACCGGTGCCTTGGGATGTGGTCCACAGGAAACCTTCAAGAACTGCGCCGATGTGGCCATCAACTGGGGTCGCAACATGCTGAAGGATATGGCTAGCGCCGATATCAAACCCGTTGTGCCTCAAGAAGTTGACTTCGCGGAGGTTTAACTGTATTAAGCATGTACTGACTTGAAACCAAATACTAAATTAAAGAAAAGCATTTTATAGCAAGGCTGTTTTTAAGTGTGCAGTTAGAAAAAATGTTATATAAAGCAAGTAACAATGCTCTTGTACGAGCCTGCATCCAACTCTGAAAGCCCCAACAACTTTATTTTCAATTACATATACAAATCTTTGAGATCTCGACGTTCATACAGACGGACGTTCAGAAACTATAAAAAGCTTAACAGATCTTAAAATTAGCATTCTAACTGTACTTATGTAGAATTTGTCTGAAACGCCAATAAAAATTTTAAATGTTTATAGCTTTTATACTTGTTGGATTAACAAAAACTCCCCAATGCCCTTGTTAGCTAATGCTTAAAAGGTTGCCTTACCCACCGGTATCACCATATCTAAGTAGTAACAAGTCTCAGTATGCCATTTTCTTAGTTACAGTAATAATTTTCGATCGGTATATGGATGGATCTAATCGAACTGTTTCCATTCTTCCTGTATATATTTATATGGGGCCAACTGATAAGTAATAGGCATAGCCACAACAAAAACGCTTTTTGATAACAACTATTTTAATTTTTCAGAGAGAATCGGTCCAACTGCTCTAAATAATATTCCCCATTTTCAATTACTTCAATGGCTATCATTTGGTTATTCCACCGCAGATTTTAACGAATCATAGCTTGTTAAAGTTTCTATACTCTTTTTTAATTTTTTTGACAAAAAAAAAAAACAGGATATTGGATTTGTGAAATGTCCGTCTGTTCGTCTGTATGAACGCAGGTTTTTTCCACAGTTTTGAAGCTAGAGCATCCAAACTTGGCATGCATGTTGGTATATACCATAGTCAGACAAAGTGTCAAGATCAAAAAGTTATTGTCGTAATGTCGATGTAGGGCCTGGCATTTTGATCTTTATTTATTTATTTTTGAAGAATTCACATTATACTTATCACATTAAACACAAACCTCAATAGACAATTCATGATTGGTATTGCGCAAATTATAATTATGTCTCTCTGCTATGCATATTTTTGTTTTAAGTGTGTTTCCGAATTGAATATTCCATCTCATTCTTATCAGCTGGACTATATTATTGTTATTTGACATGCTTATATTTTAATTAAAGAGTCTTAGAGGTGGCCAAACATCAATCATTCATAGATAGTTTTCGATAGTGATATAAGTATAAAAATGTTGCATAGCTGGAGCAACCAAATTTAAATAGGTGAGTTACAAAAATTTTTGATATTAATTTCTTAGCTAATTCCTTTCGATCGGAATATAAGTCGATCTGATCGGAGTATCGCAGCAAATCTTTTATTCATCTTTTATATATTACTAGCTGTCGTTTGCTTCCTTTGTGATGCTTCGTCACTAGCGTGGACTACCGTAATCAGTGACATCGCTTGAATTCTTAATTCTCTTTCATTTGGCTATATAAGGCACTGCTACACGTGGGCTATGTGTCAGTTCATCTTTAAAGTCTCATAAAGTGCTTGATTCTACAATGATAACTCTTCGGACGTGTGGTTTCCTGATTTTGCTGCTAACCATTAGTATTGCTCATTTCCGCTTGTCGCTGTTTTTCGGCATCGGAAAAGCGTGAAAAAGTTATATTTGTGACGTTGAGGTTTTATATTTTAGAGAATTGTGCAATACTTTGAAAATATAAAACTTTACGGTCCCAAAACCGAGTTCTTTAACGGCTTTAATTGTCTCAATCGTGTGCATACAGTTTTTAGCTGCGAAGACAATGAAATGGGGCAACAGATCCACAGATTACACTTATGTAATGGCTTTAAGGATTGCGAAAATGGAAGGGATGAATCGTTTGTCGAATGTAAATCGGATCAATCTTATATACAACATTAATTTGCTTGTGCGTACGGAGCCCTTATACTTAAAATGCGTAATTGCGACCTGTCCCCCGATTGTTGGGATAATTCGGATGAATCGTCTAGCCTCTGCCTTAAACTAGACAATTTGAATAAAATACTTCGGGGAAAATGCAATGAGTGAGATTTCAAAAAATTAGATAATTTATTTTTGGTTGATATTTATACGAATGTGAAAACAGTCAAAAATTTCTTCTTTTTACCCATTCTCAAGTTAAAAGTTTATTTACATAAATAAATATATTTAATCAGCATAAACATATGAATACATATATATGAATCTAAATAAAATGAAAACGAATTACAAAATGATAATGCGTAAGTTTTTAGTACAGATAATTTAACATGATGATAGTAAGCGCTGATGTTGTTGAGGAAATTATTTTCAACACAATAGATTTGGAAAGTCGAAGCAGAGACGCCAGTTAAAGTTATAGTTAAATAGTATTCATATAGACAGTAAAATCTCCATTAAAAATAAGTTGGAACGTTGCTTTCAGATACTCCTTCTTAACATTTGATATTAGAGCAACCATGTTGGTATATCCTATATTTCATAGACAGAAAACGAGGATGAGAGAATAGTATATCTTGCGAAAATAATTACATAATTAATCAAACAAGTACAAATTGTTTCGGAGTGTATTATTAAATCAATAATTTTGTTCTTTAGAGATGAAATGGAGTGCCGACCAACCGAATGCATTCCAATAAATAAAAAGTGCGATAATACAGTCGATTGTACCAACGGCCGGATGGATTTGGTCTGTGGATTTGTGTATGGAAATTTGTGCTGATAATGAATTTCAATCTGCTAATGGAAAGTGCATAAGCAAAATTAAATTGTGCGATAAGCACTGTGATTGTGTCGATGGTTCAGATGAGTTGCCCAAGGTGTGCAATCATACAAAGTTACCAGTTACTTGTGACGAACCAACAGATAAGGGCTTGTGATTTACAAGTGATACGAGATTTCATCTTACCAATGGATCCCGATTCGTATAAGCCAATCAACAAGTTCAGTTCGAGTGTTACGATCGTAGCGCAAATTTCGTTGGTCTTAAGTGGAATGGTATGCCTTAATACAGGACAATGGAGAAACGAGTTACGAATATGCTCACCTGAACCGAAAAATATGGATCCTGACACAAATGGGATTATCCCAATGGATACATACGCAAATAACAAGTGCAAAAATAACAATTGTTTAATAGAAACGAAACCACCTATCAATGAAATGACAGTAATGATTGCATGTAAAAGCGGCCCAGTGGGCTGCTATCAGAAGATGTGGGACAGGGAAATCATTAATAAGCAACTAGGTTGTATAAGTAAGTATACCTTAAACATCCAAGACAACTAATTGAACTTAGAGAAATGCTAACTAGATGTTCTATACTGCCGCGATTCATTAAATATTATCTCATGCACACTTCACGGTAGACCGACACCGTGTAAAAAAATAATGGATTTGTTTCCAAACACCAGAGTGCATTTCCAATGTAGTCGGGGATTTAAACAAAGACAAAATAATGTGCCTAGCCTAGTTTTACAATGTGAAGAAGATGGAAGTTGGTCGGCTATAATATCACGATATAATATCACTTACGTAGAATGCAAAAATAATACCATCAAAATCTCCATGGTGCGTTGATCAGACCAAAATTGGTTTTAACTGCTGCTCACTGTTTCAATACTATCAAAACTCCTTCGATGATTCGAGTGGGAGCTGCATCCAGTAACAGCAGTACAATCGATAAAGATTTTGGAACAGCAGTAAAGGATATAAAGATTAATGAGTGAGTATTGCCCAATGTGGTCTAAGTCATACCTCAATAACTAATTATTTTTCTCATTTAAAATTCAGTCGTTTTCAACCTCTAGACTATGATGCTGATACCGCCATTATAATATTGGCAGACTACCTCAACGACGAACTCTCCAAATTAATTTGCTTTCCGCCACAAAGCATCGATAGTCGACTGAAGAATAATACAGTGGGCGAAGTCTGCTCCTGGAAATCAACTGACACCAATTCCACTTCTGAGTACTTTGGTTTAACGATTCCTGTTCCGGTTCCTGTTCGAACACACAAATTTTTAGAAGACGATAAATATGATCTACGTATTCTTGATGGTGTAAAATTATGTAAGGGTGTTAGTGTTAGTGCACAATGCAAAAACGCAGAGAAAGATTCGGAATTTATATGCTTGTACGGCGTTATAAGCTATTCAAATATCAAAAGTATGGATGGCTATTGGAGACGTGTTAAAATCGCAGAAATAGTTGATGAGATTCATATGGATTTTATTAATCACATAATCGATGAAGAGTCTGGTACATGTGACGTAGTAAAAATTTACAATGCTCCATAAAATTTCGTTTATTCTCATATTAAAATAAAAAACCAATTTAATATCGATTACTTGTGCATTTAAAAAATAAATTTGTAAAGCAACATTTATTTTATTTGAAAACAAAAATTAAAGATGGGATTTTTTCGGCACATATGTATGTATTTGTGTCGACTTACTCGACTTTTATAAAACAGAGAATTATGACATTTTTGGACCCCTGAATGAAATGTCAATTTCAGCATTCAAATTTATCTTTTTCAAAAAATATCTATGGGTATTTTCACATGCATCAATCAGCATCATTCATACAGATGGACAGAGGAACATGTAGAAAACATAGATCATTTTAGAAAGTTTTTCAGTTTATATAATTTCTTTGCGGTGTGCAATTTAAAACACATTATAAAACAATTAAGTCTAAATATATGTGACTCATTTGAAAACAAGTAAGAATGCTCTAGTCGAGTGTGCCCGACTACGAGACTCCCTGCTCCCAACTTGCATTTCAAGCAGTTCAGCGGCAACACAAGCAAGCAGTGCACTTAACTCGTAAACTGCTTGTCAAACTGTTGTTGCTGCCAGCTGAGACGGGCGTAATAGATTCTTCTATAACTTTGGTGCTATTTATCCGATCGTGTTGAAATTTACACATCCGAAAGACATTGATTAAACATACATGTGTACCAAAAATTAAAGCTTTATCTTTAAAATTGTGGCTGTGGGAGTCTTTTGCGATTTGCGGGGGTGCGGGGGGGTGCATCCGAAATTTGAAATAAACTTGATCTGCGTATGGTATACAGGAACGTGCATGCCAAGTTTGGTGTCTCTAGCTCTTATAGTCTCTGAGATCGACGCGTTCATACAGACGGACAGACGGACAGACGGTCAGACGGACAGACGGACAGACGGACAGACGGACAGACAGACAGACAGACGGACATGGCTAGATCGTCATGGCTGTTGATGCTGATCAAGAATATATATAGTTTATATAGTCGGAAATGCTTCCTTCTGCCTGTTACACACATTTGCAGTACTTTATAACTCCCTTTTTCCCATTTTTAATGGGAACAGGGAGTAAATAGCTTTAACAAACATAATTCTTAAATTTAGCTTCTGTTTTTGATTTTTGAAATTTTAAACACAAAGAAACACGCGGGCGAAGTCGATAAAATTGAAACCTTCCAAATATATCGAAAATACTAAAAAAATACCGCAATAGAGATACAGCCCTGTCTAATATTTCTGCAGTGACGGCCACTGCAAAAGCTGAGAAATTCCACTGCAACTGCGACTGCAGGGCCTATTTAAACAGCTATAAGATATAGGTCTGTTCAAATATAACAAATGAGGCCGATAAATATATTATTATATAGAATTTTGAATTAAAATAACACTTTTTATTTCAAAAATACTAGCTCGCTGATAATAACAGTTCACTGTTATTTAACATAAGATAAAATGTTAAGCCTTTGTCTGCTGTAAACAATAAAATTTACACATTTGTTTTGTGTTTTGAGACAATTAATTGCAGTTGTAATAAATTAGCTTGCTTTATTTTGAAGGGCCTTATTGAAAAAGCAACTGAGGTCAAGCAGCAGGTGAAAGAACATTAAAGGAGAACGCGTTTTAGATTGTGTGTGAAAAGCAGACAACGAAGACAGCAACATTGCAATAAAAACACTTGAGGGGAAGGTATACAATTAAAAGGCAATATTCTCTAAGGAATAATATGTAAGTAATATAACAATAAATAAATTATGGATGCTGAAATATACATATCGAAATATTCAATATGACATGTATGTATGTATGTTTATATATGTACATATGCATATACATACATATGTGGTACACATACATACATATGTATGTCAATGAGAGCAGCTGCAGTAATAATAATACCCGGTCGGACTTGGTCTTTTTCCAAAGAGATGTAGTTGAAAAATCATGTATACTTTCATTCGTTTTTGCTGAACGGTTTTTTAGCATATGCATATGTAGGTATTCACATGGGATTCCTACGTCAAACAGAACCCGTTTGAGGGAAGTTTTTAATAAAACCCAAGGAGAACGTGGTTTTTTTGATGACATGTACATGTGTACATCCATATATTCATTGAGACATTGTAATTGTTTTTTTTTTCTTTATTAATGTTATTAACTAAAGCTAAGCAACAATTTAACAGTGCTTGTGCTTGATGTAGTCATTAGTTAATGTTTTTCAACAGCGCCGGCTTTTGTTTTGTCAACATCTGAATGTACATATATGTATATGAATGTATGTTCATACATTTGTATGCACTTATATGGATATCAGTTACCCCTCTAACATGATAAATATTTTCATAGTTTTGTTTCTTAAGTTAAAAAAAAATAAACCGAAGAAAAACAAATAAACATAGTTTGTTTCTATTAACGTCGCATTTTCAAAAGCCAAAGACAAACTTTAGAATACAGTTTAAGGTCCCATTATGCTGTTTATATTTCATGCAAATACATAGTTATAACTAGTAAATCATATAAAAATAGTTTGTACTAATTTCTAAAGAATGTTAGTACTTGAACGTCATTCTTTTGGAAACATATGTACATATTTAGGTCCGACGGGGATGATGCTGGATATGTATGAATGAATGTGTGTTACATATTTATGTACATGTATAGAGCGGGTGTGCAACATATGAAATCAGACAAAAATACATGCATATGCATGAATTTAGTTACATGTGTATATCAGATGTAAGCACAAGTTAAAGCATGGCGCTTTGCTATTACAATTTTCCGATTACTTACTATATTGCTGTCGGGTTTGTTAATTTGTGCCTATATCTTTGAATGCACTAGGATGTAGCTTCTTTAAGAAATGTGCATATATATTTAAATATGTTGTCAACACTTTTTTAATTAAATATTTGTTTTTCTTTCAGATTCAAAAATGCCAACAAAGCAGTCTATTCACGGCTACTTTTCAAAACTAAATCCTGTGGCTGAAAAGATTGCCTTTGATATTAGCGAAGTGAAAGCGGCCTATGACCATGTGTGGCTTACATTGACTACAACTGAGCAAGATAACATCCTTAATGACACTATAATAAAACCAGAAATAACAATAAGGTATTATAAGAACTGTATAAGCCCAACTACAACTACAAATATACAATCTCCAAAAGAAGATGCTCGTAGATTAAGCGTAGAGAACAAAGTTAAAGCAAATAAACACCAGAAGCATAATATTATCTATACATATGACAGGCAAAGCCTACGAACATTTATTCATCAAAATGTTGGGCTAAAGATTCTCCACGATGAAAACATTGGAGATTATCGAGATGAGCACTCATTTCCATTCAGTTATAGAACCAAATCTCAAATAAATTTAGCAGTGATTGTTAGTAATAGCAACATTCCTGTGTCTGATACTGATTTATGTAAACCAATTCTGCAAGTGAGTACCAAAAACTTACAACCAGCCCAACGAAAGGTACTCAATGAAACAGAACAATCGAATCAAATAATATCAGTAGAAAAGTCGCCTCAAAAAATTAACAAAATAAATTATGCTGAACCTATTTATTTAGTCGACGATGAAAAGTTGAATCTCTTATCTAGTTTTGGATCGAAAAACACACTGCTAAGCATTTCAACTGATTCCACCGATTTTGAAAATGACACCAAAGAGCAACACGCCGAAAATTGCAAATTATTGCCAGATGATGTTCAACTGCCTAAGGGCTTTGATTTTTTGAGTAATTGGTAACTCAACACTACCTTAAAGTATGAAATACGAGCAAAACTATTTATTTATATCTTATACCAAAAACAATTAAGTCTAAGTTTATAATCTAGCACGCTAGGTAAATACCACTCAATTTGTACAAGAAACACTAGCATTATGCAATTTTACAAAAATACATATATATCAAGAATGCTCAATAAATAAAATATGAAACCAAAAAAAAAAAAAAACAATGTTAAAATAACTTTTCTTTCAAATAGTTAATGAACTCATCTAAGCCTAAGGCTAGGCAGCTTAAAATTTTGTTTGAAACTTAAATTTTATATTTACAACAATAATATATAAATTTATTACACAATTTTATGTTTTATAGCCATACAGGAATATTCTTAAGCTTGTAAATACTTTATAATTTCGAATATATTTTGTACATAAGTTGAAAAGATAGAAAATATGTTAATGGTTTAAAAGAAAGATTTAACTGAAACTTAAGCTATTCATTAAACGGGACATCAATAGAAGTCTTATGTTAAATACATGTGTTTGAATAGTATGAAGAGTAATTTCGAAGTGTATAAAACTATAGTAAATTTGTTGATTATATGTAGATATGTATAAAGATAACTTTGATTGGTGCTTTGGGGTGTTTGCAATGTTATTGTCGCCAATGTTTGTGTGGTTTTTTAGCTTAAAAACTAAACATAATATCTAACGCTAAACGCAATTGCGCATTGACTAATTAAAAAATATATAAGTTACATTCAAAATTCTATTTGAACTTCTCACACAAAACACTGATTTTAGATGCTAGTAACAATAATATATTTAAGTGCCACCTTAGCTGATGTCATCCTAACACAAATGTATAAATTTGTCTACGCATTTAGGGACTTTCATGAACATGCGCATTCCAAAACTTGCATATCGTTCCAGGTTGAGATTTTCAGCTTATCACTATGCTCTTCGTCCACGTGCAAGATCTCCAGTTCGGTGAGCTTAGAGGGTGCACAACAAGGTCGTGGAGCACGATTATGATCTTGTTGCCATATCAGACTTTGCAATAGAGCATGGTGATGTGCTGGGTTATGTCGAGGTGGGCATCGACCTATGCAATAGCCAGCATCAAATATTTTTGGTTGTATTATGAATTCGAAACCCTTGACATCCTTGAAGGCCACGTCCAGTCGATGTCTACAGCAACGTTGATGTGGTTTGAAGCAGCTATTGGGCCAGTTTTTAAATTGCTCATTATGATGACCATGGCTAAAACGATGATAAAAATTGTCATCGCTTTGATTACCAGCCAAATGAGTCGCGTTGAATGGATCGACTGCATTCTCACGATGAGTGCGACCAATGTGTCCAATAATATTTAATACAGGCGTCAGTTGAAATCTGTCGTGGATGTCATCGTTCGTCCTTTCGTTTTGATCCAGCAAACGAGTAGATGATGTGGAAACGTCGCTCAATATGCGAGCACCAACGCGCCTACACTTGTCACATTGTATCTCTATGCCAAGATTTTCATGACTCTTGTTTAACCAGCCGCGAACTGCTTCGGTTACATCAAATTCCAGCCACTGACTGCGAGTTTCCTCGTTCGCATTTCCATAATTCGAGCTCTCAAATTCAATTTTGCGCACATCCAATTGTAGACGCTTGTTCTTTGGCAATAACTGAAAAACTTTCAGATTCAATATAATGGTGCGCATTTTGGCCCTGCGATTGTATTGTTGTTGGCTAGAGAGTATCGCACAGTCATCATAATTATTGCAGCTATTTCTGTGCATCCCCGGATTGTCATTATGATGTCTATTATTTTGTGCTTGCTTTCGTCTGCTTCCTTTAGCACCTGTTTCTTTTGTTTTGACTCTTCGCTGAGATTGAGCAGCCAAGGCTGGATTATAAAGCATCATTAGCCTCACATTTGCTTCATTTATCTTTTCGTAGTGAAATTGGGCATCGTTAATGGTCAAGGGAAAATGTAGAAGTATGTTTGTCTTATCGTTTGTGCCAAGATTATGACTTTTCCTAAAGCTTTTCCTTTCTCGACTTTCCGTTGCTCTAGCTGCACGCTTATGGCGCCATCGTTTCCGAGTTATGTCACTGAAGCTGTTTGTGACAATGCTAAATATTTGAAGGTTTTTTGGCGAAAGCTCTGGAAAATCCATTGGATCCTCGTATTGTTTTCGTTCATGGTTTTTCCTTAGACGTTCTAAATATTCTATGTATTTGCTTGAGTATTCTAATTGGCTAATGTTTGCCTGCAATAATAAAGAAAAATGAAAATATAAAAGTTATAAGAATTTGTAGATTTTTAAGTTCAATTATAATATATAAATTATACTTATAAGTTAAAGTAAATTTGGCTTACAAATTTGTTGTGAATGAATTTTTCACTCTCAAAGAATGGACAAATAGAAGGTTTTCAATCACTTCAAATAATAGAAGAGTATAGAGATCTCTATACTCTTTAAATTAACTAACATAGACTATGTTTTCATTCTCTGTTCCATCCTAATAATTGACTATTTCGCTAAACAACTATTAACCTGCTCAAACCAGGTTCGTAATAATCAAAAGTGTTTCCAAGCGGGTTTATTTATTTGCTTTTCAGAAGTCGCATGACAACCTTATGCAAATTCTAAGATACTAGAATATAATTTGAATTGATCAATTAAATAAATCTGTGGTTTCAAATGATGTTACAACTATATATTTAGCGTTAAGCGAATCCAGGCTAAATATTTTCAAACAAATTATTATTTATAAAGTTTTTTATTTCAATTAATGAACATTACTTCTCACCTTTTTCATGTCCGGTAGTTTTTTTAATCCAAGTCCGGTCATAACTAGTTTCGTGAGCTTCTCTTTATTAATTATGTTGTGGTTGTTTTGATCTTTGTGTTTGTCAAAAGCGACTTTTAATATTTGGCTGTCAGTTTCGTGTTTTCTTTTATTTTCATGTGTTTGCGTGTTATTACTATTGGCATTATCGATATATCGTTTGGTGCGGATCGTGGAACCGTTTCCGTTTCCGATTATGGTTGACTTTGGTGGTGCATCTATTGTGTTTAGGCTCTTATTACTCGTTTTGGCCATTTCAGAGTATAAATTATTAGCAGATTGACTTAGAATTATCAGACTATATCCGTTTAAACGGTGCTTATACGAGTATATGGGATATCTGCTCTTTATGCTATGGTTTTTGTTAATATTGTTGTTGTACTTATTGTTGTTGGTTTTGTTGTTGTTGTTGTTGTGGAGCTTAGATTGAGAGTACGAGTTATTGTTGCATTCTTTTCCAGATTTAGCTTCTTGTAATTGCACATGGTTTGTTTGTGTTTCTTCTTGGGTTCGATTTACCAGCTTATGTCTGAGCCTTAATTTGTTGATACTATTGAGGTTTGAATTTGAGTTTGATATTGACATTGGTATTTGTATTGATACTGGGACCATAACTTCTTGGCCATTGGCTTCTTGAATCGATGTGTTGTAGGTTATTAGGAACGGCAATAACAAAACAATGACCAGACATAATTGCGTTAATTTATACAATAAATAGTACATAATAAATGTGGTGGGTAGAGTGCGTCGCTGTTGTTGTTGTTGCTTTTGTTTTTGTTGTTGTTGCTGTTGTTGTTGTGTTCTTCTCTTTTCTGCAGATGTGCGGGGTTCTTTTTCACAGCAAATTGTTTGTACTCTATCATTGCTATTGCAAGAGCAAACATCCCACACGTTTAATTCTTCAACACAATACTTTGAATTATTTTCTTTAATATTTGTAGATGAAACATCAGGAAAATGTTGCCGTAAACTCCGAGCTAACCCATCTCGTAACTCACCATCGAAATACTCATCGTTTGGCTTGTTGGCCCTTTTAAATCCTATTCGAATATCATTCCAGTTGAAAATACTTTGGAATGTTGCTGCAAAGTATTCAGGTTCATTACGTATTTTCATTTTTATACCACATGGCCTCAAATCGCGTATGATATTAAAATAACTTGAACTATCGGTGCGTGATCGATCTCAATTTTAGTTTCGTTTTGTCCCACCGTACAATAATTCTCACACTAAAGTTATGCTAGTCATCAAAACTCGCATTCGTGGCTTTGTTTTTGACATACATATTTATGTGCATATACAATACATACATATGTACATTAGTATACATATACATACATACATATATGTATCTTGAACATCCGATTTGTCTGTGATTTATCTGTGATACTAAAACATGCTTATCAACACAATACACATTTCAGTCTTTGTCAAATTTTAAAGTAATTTAAAGATCACAGTTATTTAGAAATTGTACTTAATTACATATTTTTCACATTAACAACTAATTTCGTATTTATTTACGAACAGCGAGCACAGAAGGAAACCTGTTCGGTCAGCATTTCGGATTCGACTGAAATACTACTCGAAAGCAAACGCTTACTCAACAACCGCAAAATAAACAGACTCATACTTATACATATACACATGTTCAAACACACCCACACAACTTAAGTTGTAACAGTTCTCGACATTTGGATAAGTACAGTGGTAAATATATACTGAAGTAAAATCGTATCTTGTAGTTGTAATAAAAGACTTTTGCTTCATAAATAATAACAAATACTTATTCTATAATTTATTCAAAAATCACAGTAATTTACTTCTAAAACTGAATATAATTTCGATTTCTTATTTATACTGTTCTGTCTGTAAAATTAAAAATCATTTAGCTAACATGATTAGTATTTGCAATGAAATAAGTTTGCACTGATCGCGATTCCCATAACCTGCGTCTAAGTTTTTCCCCACGACAATTACTGTGAACATTAGAGAACTTAGTTTAAAAAAAAAGTCACAATTCATCAAGTGTTTGCTTTGTTTAAAGTCACAAAAATGTAAATATTTTTATTCAAGTGATGTGGAGTGTATATGAATGTTCTTAATTTTATACCCTACGATTTTATTGAGAGGTATTTGCATTTGTGTGTGTGTGTCTAACATCACCCTAAGCATCTTGTAGGCAAATATTTATAAACATACATGTATAGATAATCATGTTCATACATATATATTCATGTGAAATATTAGGGACATGAAGAACAGACTTTTAAATTAATGTAACGGCCACGATTATTAAAAAGAAAAAAAACTATATATATATATATATATATATATATATATATATATATATATATATCTTACAAATATAAATGATGTTAAGAATAACATGTCAATGGTTTTTTAATTAAATAATTTTTCATGATCTGCGTTTTTTTGCTGTGTGAAAAGTTTGTCAGAGTTCAATTTCATGTGTTATTTTAAAAACGAATCAATAAACAGAGAAAGGAAATAACACAATTTTGTTTTATTGAAATTTGCTACAATATATATATATATATATATATAGATATAAATGAAATATAATAAGATTTTCCAGTTTTCCAACTAGATTTTCTAAAATGTTACTTTGATTTTTTAAGTAAAACATACATAAAATCTTCCAACGAGATTTTCTAAAATGTTAGTACGATTTTTAAAGTAAAATACATACAAATCTTTATGTTGAAATTCGCGGGGTCTATTTTGATTTTAGACCTACGGTTCCTTAGCAACTTTTCTTAGAATTGTCCATAGATTCCGTTTTTGCCTGACGCTTGGTTGGGATTTTTACACCCATATGATTTGACCCACGTTAATATGTATCATGTATTTTTATTTGAATCAGATAAAGGATGATAATCTTTAATCATAAAATATCAAAATCTATTACAATAGTCAAAAACTATATTAATGAAGCTTAAAATCATGTGCAGCTAAGCGTGATTTTCAGAAAACAATTTGCTGTGTGTTTGGGGTTACGTGCAGTGTATCTGACATGATAAATAAATTGAATACATTAATTTTTGATTCATTAGTGAGAAAGTTTTTCGCAATATTTCTTTGAGCCAATCAAGTTTGGTTTTGAGCAAGTTTTTGACATATTTGGTCAGGGTTTCGTGTTAAGTTTCACGCTTGACTTCACAATACAATTTATTCAATAAGTTTAATTTAATTCAGATATTATTATTGGCTTGGAGATGCAGTGCATAGATCTGACATATCATTGTCATGGCTAATATAAAACATATGCATTACGTTAATTTTAATATCATAGGAAATATAACGTTTTATTGACACTTTTTAAATTAATTTCTTCATGTCCCTATTCATTTTAACATTACTATAGATGAATGTATCTACATTGTATGTACATTTACATTTATGTAAAAGGTATCTATGTACACATATGTACATGCATGTGTGTATGTATGGGTATGTACATACATATGCATGTTATGGGTTTGAGTGCTTTGTAAAAAATGAAATGCAAACAACGCATTCGCTGCAGCGTTTCATTGATAAAAAGAATCTCTTCTGTGAATGTTAACGTAAACACTCTTTGTGAGAGATAATTAGTCAGTCGCTCAGTTTTTATACTCTGTTCACAATGAGAATAAGTGTATATTTGGTATGTGAAATGCCTGTCTCTCTGTCCGTGTGAGATTGAGCAACTGATATTGATGTTCATACAAATATATATGCCATAGTAAAATATTAATATTTTTTAAAGGCGATTGACAATCTTTCTAGAAATATATGTACATGTGTAACATAATTAATTACATCAGCGAATTCTTTCAACGGACCCTAAAGCATGAATACATTAACACAACACTGAAGAAATGGACAATACTACACCACAGGCCAGACGGAACAATAAAATAGTTAATATGTGACTGAGCTACGGATTGTTAAACCAAACAAGTATTATTAACCGGTAAAACAAGAAATATCACTTAATAAAAAACTTAATTATCAAAATGTTATTCATATTTGTAATTTCTTTTAATGAAAACACTACTCAAGCAAAATATCTTCAATTTTCTTAAACCTTAATATGTTAACATTGGCTGAAAACATGCAATTGAATGTACGGGTAACTATTAATTAAAGTAAATATTTTGTATGTTTGAAAAATCAAGTTTAATTAAAAATAGTAAGGCCAACTGCTTATGAAACAAGTGTACCATCTCTAAGTACCGTTTTTAAATATTCGACCCATAATAAACGATTACCAATGAACTGGGATTAAATGTCATGACTGTGTGTCGAATATTGTAAAATGATATACACATTTAAACAAAGAAGTTTGCTCGTTTGGTTCCACGAATTTTCGATTATGGGTAAAAAGAGATTTGAGCTCGTTTTGCCCAACATTTCTAAAGCAAATTGCTGTAAGGCCATGCCAAGTCAGCATGGTTGCAACATTTGCGAAGTCTTCATTATAGCTACCTGGTGGCGGGAGATTCTCCTATATCTGTTATTTATTTTCACAGAAAAAATTAAGGATGAAAAGTGTTAAGTTGGCAAAATATGTGCTTCCAAATAACGGTAAAAGTGCTAAGGATGAGCAAATATAGCCGAAGGGGTATCGCTCTATAGAAGGTGACAATATGGCTAAAGGTACAAAGCATACAATGCAATCCTTAATTGATCTGGAAGTTCAAAATCTTTACAGTAAGGTAAACTTGGCTTAACATTTTAATCTTTCTCCTAATATAAATTTGATTACATGCAAAAATGGTAATGTACCAACTTTGAAACTTGTCTTTCATTAATTTTTTGATCAGGGAAGAGCTTCCTTTTTGTCTTCTTAAGATAGCTCAGTTTATTGGCTCAAGGCAAATTGTGCATATTAATAGGTCATCAACTTTCTTTATGGTCTTTGCAGAACTTTAATATCCCCTTTTACCACTACAGAGTGTGAAAACTCTTATAAATACTTACATTATACGCTTATACCAACTGTTAAAAACTCAATAGAAATGGCTTCATCTCGGCTGTCCTGGGTCCCAAATTTATTTGAAATCTGATTCGCTTTCGTCTATTACCAAGATTTTTTCGAATACATAGTATGTATTTGTATTTCTAAAGATCTAATAGATTTCAATTTCAGTTGGCCTCGACTCTACACTTAAACCTAAATCTAATTATGTTGGAAACATATAATTTTGTCATTACACGTTTATCTGTGCGACTGAGCAGAACAAAAATTTTAAGTTTCAAGTTACAAATTCTCCGTTAAAAAAAGTTAAATTGTATAACCAATATTACTCCTAAATCCTGATATGTCTGATCGCGTTTCCTTTATACTGTCACAGTCAAATCCTGAAACGCCAAATCAGCGGAAGCAAAGTATGCCCCCTCAACGCAGTTTATCACAGCAGCCAAAACCTAATCGACCACAGCCGCAGTCACGGACGCCATCCCAGCCACCCTTACACATGGCAAGACGTGACATACTCGCGGCGAGGATGACACCACATAACAACATGGCCGAAAAGCGGGTTCCAGGGAGTTTAACAAAGGAACAGCAATTACATTTTCGGAAACGCGAGTTAATGTGGATCAATATTGTGAATATTCACTCGCATCGGCGTGCAGTGTATTAAAGTCACGGACAAAGAAAAAGGATGAAGATGGAACGCAAGGATCTTATTTTCTGACCATTTAGTACAAACATCTATATACTATTTTGATGAACACATTTTTAGTCATATTTTCCATGTTTTTTTTTTCGAATTACGGGGATGTGGAGGGAATATCAAATGTGAAATTAGTTCGTTGCATATGAGACACAGAAACCAACATGCCAAGATTGTTGTCTCTAGCTCTTATAGTTTCTGCAGACAAAAAAAAGTAGCCGGGATATTTAAAATTTTGTAAACTTGATTTTCACCCGGGGTCGTACCTAAAATTTCAAGTACGATACGTACTACAAATGAGAACATAATTCTAGATTTAAGTATGAAAATGTTATATTCGAACAATGAACTTGTACCATGATTTTGTATACTTAATCTTAGTTTATAAATATTGCTGCACCAAAAGGGGGAGTTTCAACCAAGCCTGTTTTTTAAATTTTTCCTAAAAAAAAAAAACAAAAATTTAAGTATTCAGGGATTGAAAGAAGAATGAGCTTTGAAATCAAGCGGTTTTAGGCTCAAAATTGGCTAAATTGAGGAAATTCGGGATTGATGAAGACGTACTTAAATCAAGTATTTTGGACTCGACTTACAAAAATCCGGGAATACTGTACTTCTGACAACGGAATACTGCGATTAAAGTACGGATTACTTGTTTTTTATGTTAGATACAGACATTCCCAAATCAACTCTGCTGTACATGCTTATCAAGAACACAGAAATCAATGAATATATAAAATAAATTGTGCTCTAGAATTAAGGTATACTTTTTGGGATGTTCCATAAAGCATTGCGTCGCAAAAACTGCATTATTCAGCTTGTGGCTGGACCTGTAGTTGTTTATTTGGATTCGATAGTCGAAACACTAATGAACTGATGTTTGAAGATTAAATTAATTAGATTCTAAGTTTATGGAGATGCCGGAAAGTATTGATGTTCAATACAGCTTTTACTTATTATTATTTTGTACTTGGCTTCTGCGTAAATCGCATATCTAGATGTTAGAAACTGTGTTTCTCTTGTTAATCGAATCGAAGATGTGCGATTTATGGTGGACTATTTTAGTATTCAAATAATTCTAATGTTGATAAGAAACTAAGAATGAATCAATAAATGTTGATGTATTGTAGGTAGATTATATACATACTGCCGATAAGCATATTGGGTTGATCTGCAAAGTGCTTTGCACTTTTCAATTGAAAGCTTTGGCGATTGGTGTATATATCTATGAATGTATATAGCACAAGTTCTGTGCATGTGGTTTGCAAGTGACTGACACACTTATTTAAAGAATTTTAACAGTTTCAATTGGAGATACTTATCCGGAGTTCCTTGCGCTTTTGCCGTGCTAAAAAATAAGTAAATTGTTATTACTGTTTATTTATGTTTAAGTTGCATGTTACCATTAAATTGATAACATTCAGTAGCAGCTGAAGAGCCATCATAAAACTCTTCAGGCGATAATCGGGTTTCAGATAATTTGGGGGTTTGTGAAACATTTATAAGCTCTGTGAAGGCTCAGAGGTAGACATAGTGAAAGTAAAACTTGCAAATATGAAGTATCTGCTCAGTGTTGTTCTTATTTTGGCCATTGGCCTGCATCAGATCGATGCTCACGGCATGATGATGAATCCTCCAAGTCGATCCTCTCGCTGGCGCTTTGATAGCTCAGCCCCTGCCAATTATAACGACAACGAGCTTTTCTGCGGTGGAACTCATGTGAGTGTTAGATGAGATCTGGTTAGGTAGGCGACTATACAAAAGTCGAGTTTACCAAGGGGTCTTCAGCTCCATTGAGATGCCTGTGGCAACGAGTGAAGGGAGTGGGGACTATCTGTGTCCTTGACATCATATTTTATAGTCGGAAAAAACAGCAGACGTGAAACTTTTTGCTGCCAATCAGTATTTACTGTTTTTCTTTTGCAGATTAATGCTGGTGGAAAATGCGGTTTGTGCGGCGACAGCTACTCTGCGCCCCAACCTCGTCCCAACGAGATTGGTGGACAGTATGGCGGCACCGGTGTCATCACCAAAAGCTTCGCCGCTGGAAATTCCATCAGAGTGGGCATTAAGCTCACCACCAATCACCTGGGCTACTTCCAGTTCAACCTCTGTAATTTGGATGCCTTCGGTCGCGAATCTGAGGAGTGCTTTAATCAGAATCGCTTGCGCTTTGCCGATGGTCAAGATAAGCTATATATTGGCTCCCAAGGCGGCGAGTTTGACGTTTATCCTCTTCTGCCTCAGGGACTTACCTGCCGTCATTGCGTTTTGCGCTGGACCTATGTGGGTGGTAAGTGTCCTAGTTACATATTTTATGGAGCTGATTTTCAAGGGAAATACTCTTATAGGCAACAACTGGGGAATGTGTGACAATGGTACCGGTGCCTTGGGATGTGGTCCCCAGGAGACCTTCAAGAACTGCGCTGATGTGGCCATCAACTGGGGTCGCAACATGCTGAAGGATATGTCTAGCGCCGATGTCAATCCCGTTGCCCCCGTGGAAGTTTGACTTCGTTGAGGCTTAACTGTAACAATTGCCTGAACATTTGTACTGATTTAATGCCAAATATTTAATTAAAAGAAAGCATTTAAAAAAAAAAACTAGTGTATTTATATTCAAAAAGCTAAATTTGTGATACCAGAATGTTTACATAATTTCTGTTTATATTCTCTATGCAAATTCGACTTTAAATAATGTATCATCAAAATGTGGCCAACTGATTTTATAGTATCATGTTTACTGAACTAAGTTCCATGCACTGTTTTTCACAGCTGGCCCTCAATCTGAAGATTCTGTGCTTGGATCTCAAATAGAATTGTGCTTATATGCACGAACTGACGGACTTTTCACAAACCCAATATACTTAATCTATTTTTCAGTTTTTGGAAAAGAGTAATAAAGCTGAGAACAATTTTTCCAATGTAGATATTCAAACTAGGTATTTTTCTTTACTATTTATAACGCATTGAAAACAAATAAACAAAACTAATTGAAAGCTTAGTCTATAATTTTGCAATATGCATTCTTTATGCAATAATGCCATAACAATCATCCAATTCTGCAGAGCAGCTGAGAATTACTATACTATTTTTACTCCCTGTTCCTATTTAAAATGGAAAAAAGGTGTTATAAAGTAATGCTAATGTATGTAACAGGTAGAAGGAGGCATTTCCGAATATATAAAGTATCTATATTCCTGCTCAGCATCAACAGCCGAGTTGTTATAGCCATGTCCGTCTGTCCCTCTGTACGTATGAACGCGTCGATCTCAGAGAGTATAAGAGTTAGAGACACCTAACTTGGCATATCGGTTCCTGTATACCATACACAAATCAAATTGAATACAATACTACAAGACATACTCCCAAAGCCACCATTTTGAAGATTCAGCTTTAGTTTTTGTTACACATATTTGTTTTATCAATGTTGATCAGGTGTGCAAATATCATTACGATCGGATAACAAGCACCAAAGTTATTGATGAATCTACTCCCCGCGCCTCAGCAGGCAGAAGCAACAGTTTTACAGGCCAGGCACTGGACAAGATACGTGCGCTGCTTGCTTGAGTTGCCGTTGAACTGCTTGAAGAGCAAGTTGGGAGCAGGGTGTCTCGTAGTCGGGCACAGTCGACTAGAGCATTCTTACTAGTTCATTATGTGGGCGTTTACTGCAATTTTGTAAAAACCATAAGGTTCTAGTTGAAACTGAGATACCAACAATTGCAAAATAATTACTTTAGATATAAGAAAAGTTTTAAATATTTTATAACGGTGAATATTATGACTTACCCTCAGTTTATTTTTAGAGCTTATGTAGCATTGCAGCCCTGATTTATAGTCTATATAAGTAGGCATACAAGCGTCACGCCATTGCCAGTATTTTTGTGAACATCTTTGTCAATGGAAGGTTATCAGGATCATTCGGGGAACGGTTTTTGGCGCATCTTTGAACAGTTGGAGGAGTTGAAGGTGGTGTGGCGCCAGAAGACCCATCCAAAGCATTGCTCAATCTATTATAATCGAATACAGCTTAGGTAATAAGTAAATATGTATATATTGTACTGTTAACTTACTTAACTTTCTATATAAAACAGTGCCCTATGCAGCTATCCCAACAAGGAGCAAAGTCGCTCAGCCTATCTTCGGGCTTGGTATGCCATTGGTATGTTGAATACTCAATTATTTTTCATAACGCTGCTAATTTGGTTGCCGTATTCGGATAATGTGGTTGATTTGGGTCAGGATGCATTATGGACAATTTCGGTTTGTATTTGGATCGGGGTGAAGTTATCCGACAAGCTAAGTTAAAAATTTACTTTTATAGTGTTTCTATTTGTTATTTAAATGGCACTTCCTCTACTTCCGTGCTGATGAAGTTGACGAAATTATCGATGCATTGGATCTATGTCATTGTGAATCGAAGGGTGAACCGGTTAAAACAAAGATACGCATAGAACAGCGAAGATACTTTATAATTGAGTCAGTCTGTTGTATAGGTTTCAAAGTTTTCATCTCTTTGTTTCTTATCCTTGTGTGCTTACAGCCAGTTTGGAGCAGTCTGGATTTGCCTTTCCGTGCACTGTATCCTTTTCACTGGCACGATCCATCTAAGCATTTCATAGCGCATATGATCATTTATATGTATCAATGCGTTAATGTGACCTACTATCTCTATTGTATCATGTTTACTGAACTTTGTTCCATGCACTGTTTTTCACAACTGGCCCTCAATCTGAAGATACTCTGCTTGGAGCTCAATTCTTTCGCTAAACTGTGCCAGAATGATGAGCGGCTGTTCAAATCCGAACTAGGCCGATTAGTTATATTTCATCAAAGGATTATTGGGCAAGTTATTAAAGTTGTAAGCTCCTTAAACACTTGTACTAATGTAGTATGTTATCAATTTAAAACAGAATTGTTGAACGCACCAATAAAGTATTCTATGCGCCTATGTTAATGCAGATGATATCATCATACCTGATGCTCTCCTTGGCGACCTTTGAGCTACTCGTTGATCGACAACCCTCACAGTTAATCAGATTTTCGATCCTATTTTTCCATTTCTCATATTGGTGCTTTGCTGGTGATATGGTCACCCATGAATCCAAGCAAGTGGCCCATGCTGCCTATGATGTCTACGAATGGTCACCCAAATCGCCAGTTATTAAACGAGATATCATGTTTATGATACAACGATCGCAGGAGCCACTCTGTATGGCGGCTAGTCCTTTTCCGCCATTCAATTTGATCAGCTACATGAGCGTAAGTCAGGTGCACATTGATAAAAACAAAAGTTGATTAACTGATATTATATTCTTATCATCTAACATAATTTATCAGGTACTAAAGCAGTGCTACAGTCTACTGACGATATTGATGGAGACCATGGAATAAGTAATATTCACTAGATTATGCCTAAAATTGTATAAAATATTCAATAGTAGATTTTTTCTCAAATATAATATCAAAACAATTAGGAACGATTCAGGCGGATGCTCCCGACTGCGATAGACTTTTTTTTACCCTCGGTGTCGAAAGTGAAGTCTGTCCAGAATATCATTTTAATTTGGTAGCTCCAGCTATACATGTGGGGGAGGTACACATTCGTAACACATTGTCTGTCTATGGCGTATCCAATATCAAATAAAAACACCTACGCGAGGTTAAATCTAGTGACGAAGTATTTTCTGATTAATTTAAGAACTATTTTAAACAATAAAATTATTAAGCATTCAGAGTGACCCTATAAGAACGCAGTTTTGTCCTACTTTTGGAGTTATCTCGAGGACAAGAATTTTTCCTCAGGGATTCCCGTCTCCATTCAATTCACGTAAAATGGTTTGAATAAAGAAGTTGCTGAAGTTTTATAAAGAATTGCGAAGACATTTGATATGAAGATTAACAAAGTTAGGTATTGTATAATTTGGTAAATCTTTTTAAACAATTTGCAGGGTGTGTTTTAGTCGATTAAATTGGGAAATATTTTTGAAATAAAAAGAAATGTAAATGGTATAACTTTTATTGAAGTCTGCAAATTTATTTTGCACAGTTTATAATTCCATAAGATTTTGGTTTCCATAAAAATAAAGTATATGACCAAAGACGCTGATAAGAATACCCCTTGCCTTGCGAATTGATAACAATTCTTAAAGAAGAATCTTGACTAAAATTTGTAAACAGATAGACCAACAATATGGTCCTATATAAGAATCACCGGATTGAAGTCAAGACTCAGTAAAAAGGAAAGTGCTAAGCAAAATGAACTACCTAAACCTGATTAGTATTATCGCGTTGGTGCTGGCAATGTCCTGTCTAATGTGGCACATCGATGCCCATGGCATGATGTTGAGTCCAGTGGGTCGATCTTCACGTTGGCGTTATGATTCAACAGCACTCAAGAACTACGACGATAGTGCACTGTACTGCGGTGGCCTTTGGGTATATTTCCGCACAAAGTCCTTCATCGCAACGACTATAACATGGTACATTATTTGTAGAAACAAACTGAAAATGGTGGAATGTGTGGCTTATGTGGCGATGACTACAGCCTGGGCGTGCCACGACCTAATGAAAACGGTGGTAAATACGGCAATGGTATCATAGTCAAAACCTACAAAAGTTCCAGCACGATTAATATTAACATCTTAATAACTGCCAATCATCTGGGCTACTTCAGCTTCCATCTGTGTAGCCTAGATGAGTTTGGCAGTGAGTCGGAAAACTGTTTCGATAAATATCCTCTGGAATTTGAAGAAGGTGTCCGAAAATACTATATTGGTGACACAAAGGGACCCATCGATATGTTTGTACAACTGCCCAAAGGAGTCTTCTGTCAGCATTGTGTTCTTCGTTGGACATACACTGCGGGCAAGATCGAGCGATGAATTCTATATATTTGAATGTGCGATATAACGTTCCTTTCCAATTCCAGGCAATAACTGGGGCCCGGACCAGGAGAACTTTAAAAATTGCGCTGATGTGACCATTTTGAGCTCAGATGATGTCATAGTTGAAAGTTCTATGCAAGCCGAAGTACCTGTACTGCTTGAAGAATCTTCTTAGATGTTGTTGTAAAAATGTAGATAAATACAGCACATTTCTTCCATCAATTTGCATTGAACGAATTTGTATTACAAAAGTTACAAAATTGTCTTACTTATGATGCTGTAAGAAAAAATTAAGTTTTTATAAATTGTTTTGTTTTCTTTTATACAGTTGTTTGTTGAATAAAGACTATAAGTGAAATAAATATATATATAGGCTGAAAAAACAGTATTCCGATGTTGGGATTATCCGACTGTAACGTTCTTACTTCTTTTTTTCTTTAGCTTAAGAGTGCTGAAGAAAAATGTCCTATTCATGTTTTACACCTACAATATACAAATATACAAAGATATACACCGGTGATGCCTTGGTCAATTTTCCAAAGATTCAATATTACTGTTTTTAACTAGATGTCGATTAATGTTTAGTGTATCGCTTCGGAGTGTTTGACATTGACCCAAATATTGTGCCCTTGAGTCGGCTTATCTTCAATCTGATAGCTATACGTTAGCGGTGGGTGCGGTCCTCACTCTTGAGGCACGGTACAGTCCGAGCCCGAAACTCACGATTCGAAGAAGGCAGAAGGTCACTTGTGAATTTTTGTAAGCGCAGCCCTACTCGACCCTGCACGAATATTTCAATGTACCCATTAAAAATGTGTAAAATAAGGTAACAAAGTCCTGTAACAGGCACAAGGCATGTAAAATATATATATTCTTGATCATTATCAACAGACCAGTCGATTTGGCCACAAGCAGCTCAAGCTTATTTCAGCTACTCAAACTCCTCAAATCGAAAATAGCTCACATTGCCTGACACATTTAAGAGTTATAGCCACGATTTTTGACTCACATATTTAGTTTATCAATGTTGATCAACTGCGTAAACTTCATTCCGATCGAATTATAAGAATCAATGTCATTTAAGAAGCCACAAGAAGCTCGCTTTTTGCTGGCATTAAACTGAACTGTTTGAAGTTCAAGTAATGCACTTCTTGATGGGTTGGGTGTGTAGTAGTCGAACATACTCGACTAGGACATTTTAACTTAATGATCATTAAAGCGATGAGGGAGTCCCTTATCCATTTTAAGAAAAGGGTACGCAAATAGAATGCAGGCAAGAAAAATGTAGCTTTCTATCAGTTAGTCAATAAGGACAAGCATATCTACATATTTGATATTGTGGATACAGATGACTCAACTTTTGTAAAATGCGTCGCAAATCTTCAATTGTTTGTATATGTCATAGTTGTTTACCTCAATAAAGAATGGTACCATTTCTAAGAGTAATATAGCTTTTCTCCAAAACAAATAAAAATAAAGTATGTATATGATACAGAAGACCGATAAGAATTAAACCATTTTATGTGGCTGCTTTGCAATACCAAAAAATCAGAAAACATTCTATCATGCTTTTAACGATAAGGCCAACAATGTGGAACTATATAAGACTTGGCCCATTTAAGTCGGCGACCAGTGAAAAGAAGAGTGCTAAACATAATGAACTACCTCAACCTGATCAGTATTACCGTACTGGCAATGTCCTGTCTAATGTGGCAGATCGATGCCCATGGCATGATGTTGAGTCCAGTGGGTCGCTCTTCACGTTGGCGTTATGATCCTTCGGCGTTGAAGAACTATGATGATAATGGATTGTACTGTGGTGGCTTTTGGGTTTGTTACTGCACATATTTGTTGTACTTACCGACTGTTTCTATATTCCCCTTTTTGCAGAAACAAACTGCAAATGGTGGAATGTGTGGCTTATGTGGTGATGACTACAGTCTGAGCGTACCACGACCAAATGAACACGGTGGTAAATATGGCAACGGTGTTATAGTCGAGAGCTATACCGGTGTCCAGACGATCAACATTAATGTGGTTATTACGGCCAATCATCTGGGCTACTTCAGCTATCATCTATGTAATCTGGATGAATTTGGCAGTGAGTCAGAGCAATGCTTTGACAAGTATCCTTTAGAGTTTGAAGGAGGCAGCTTTAAGCAGTATATTAATACTACCATGGGCGGCATCAATTCGATCTTGCAACTGCCTCTGGGTTTAAGTTGCAAGCATTGTGTTCTTCGTTGGACATACACGGCAGGTAAGTGTCAGCATTAATTTAAGGCAATATGTATAATATTTATAGAAGAAGTACATAATTTAACTCATCCTTTTCATGCCAGGTAATAACTGGGGAGTGTGCGATAATGGAGTTGGAGCAATGGGCTGTGGTGCTCAGGAAAATTTCAAAAATTGCGCTGATGTGAGTATTTTCAACTCTGCTAAGGAAATAGTTGAAAGTTCTGTGCAAGCCGAGGTGCCTGTACAAGTGTAGGCAACTTATAAAATCATGTTAAGTGTGTATAAAGTTATACACACACAGATAGCTAACATCGAACAAAATAATGTTAATCTCAAAAATTGTAAAAATTGTACATAAAAGAAAGAGGTGAAAAAGGTTCCTATATAACGTGATCTCTCGCTGATTAACGAGATTTGAAAATGTGCAGCAAATATGGAATATACTGTAATGCATATTTATTATTTGAAAGCGACTTGAGTTGGACAGACTTTTTTTCTGTTATGCATACGTTTTATTATTATTAAAGTATTTCAAATAAATAAAAAAAATAAAAAGTAACATTTTTAACTGGTTATTAATCGAAGAAATAACGAACTGTGTAGTCAGTTGAAATCAGAAGAAATTGAATGAATTGTATGTCAAATTCACGTTTAAAAATCGCCGGACCTGAATCCTGTAAAAAATAAAAAAGATCGATTGAAAATATTTGGAAGAATGAATGATTTGCTATGTCAGTTCGATCAGATCAAGCTAAATACCGATTGAAAGGTATTACTTTAACTAAGAAAAGTGCATACTAAAACTTTTAAAAATTCAACTGGATCATGACATATAGGGTGCAGGTGCGTAAGGTAAAATAACTATTCTAATCCAATCTAATCCAAAAGTAATGAGCATTTTAGATCTTTAGTGTTTGTTTCAAAGCGTTGAAATAACTTTCTCGGACTTTTCTAGCGTGGACTTTTAGTGGACTTTTCTATCGTTTACCCAGATATGTTTGTTCTACCACTTTCCAAAAACAACCTATTGTTTTGCAACCCTACAATTTCCAAACCAGGTACAGACAAGTTCTACACATCGTAAGAAAGGTATTTTTATGAACTGAAAAAAGTTTTAGATGGATAGAAAACCCTAAAGCTTTTTTAGCAACGTTCGAATTTATTATTCAGAATAGCTTATATACCTACTTATTTACAAAATTTGATATCTGAATGAATTTTGTGCATCGTCACTAGACTCGCGTATAGGTGTTTTTATTTAATATTTAAAAAAATGCATAAATCGTTTTGTTTATGAATGTATGCTTCATTTTATTCAATAAATTTATTATAATTTATGTATATTCTTGTGTTTTGTATGTATATATGTATATAAACCTTGTTGCATGTGTTCTGGTTCATGTTGTATGTGTGTGTGAGCCGTTTTTTAATTTTCGTTTCAACTGGTGGCTATCCTGTGCATCAAATGACTGGGGCCGGATCCAAAAAGTGCAAATATCCTGCTGGAAATTCAGTTGTACATGAAAAATGTGAATGCAATTTGAAAGCCTTTTTTTTTTGAAAAATATGCAACGGTCTGCACACATTCTACTATCTGTATTCAATATTAAATATTCAATATTAAATATTTATATGCTAATGTATATATGTGTGTGTATATATATGTATGTGTGTAATATTTGTAATTTGTTTGTTTTGCTTAAAAATACGTTCACAATAACTGCTTAATAATAGGGTTCACAAATCAATTTGTTTATTAATTTTTACAAAGCGTTCAGGTCGTTGGCAAATTATAAATTGTTATTGATTAATTCATTTGGTAATTTCAATTTCACTACTTGCACTCAACACAAAACTTTATAACCTTAACTTTAAAATTGTGCAATAATTTACTTAATATAAGTACATAATAATACACACTTATATAAGCATGTATGTATGTATGTTTGTTGCTATATTTGTGTAACAATTAACCAAATCAATCGCAAACGACATTATGTAACGTTTTCTGTTTAATTTTATTAATATTATTATATGAACTCTATTTAAAGGATTGCCACTAGAAATTTCTTCAAATTGTTATGATTTTTTTTTTTAGCTCTATGCAGTTTTGTTTAAAACTCTTGTAAATCCGAACTACTTAAGTACAACTTCCGATTAAAAACTATAAAAACACTTTGTCTCTTTTTTAATCTTAAACTGTGCGAATTGCTCACAACTGAATTATAGTTTCATTATTTTGATGTTGTCTTTGTTCCGAGTGTGTTCTTAAAAGCATTTTAAAATACAGTTATTGTTTTTGAAAAAATATATAGTACATACATGTGGCTTATACTTTTCAAAATGTGGTTTCTACGATAATTTGTAAAAGCACCTTGTAAACTTTACACAAGCTTATGCAAAATTTACTCACTTGTTTCTGGTTTTTTTTTTCGATTTTTTTTCCTTTTTTTTTATAAATAGCTAAATATGTCATCTTGTTTTCAAAAAATGTAACATTATACAACACTATCTGTTTTTAATACCTGAATTTTAGAATTTTGTATCCGAAACGCCATTTTGTGTATGAGTGTGTGTGCGTGTGTGTGTGAGTATGTGTCTTCTTTGAGTTTTTTAGTTTTAGTTGTTTGTTTTCTGGTAAAGTTCCATTTTTGTTAACATTATAAAAATTTTGTTAGGTCGAAATTGTTTGTTGCCAAAAGTTTGTTGTCCCATTGTTGTATACCATCTGTATTGCATAAGTTCTCATTGATTGGTTATAACTAGTTTGTTTTGTGGTGATTTATACCATTTTTTTTTTTTTTGGTTTTTTATTTTTTGTTACTATTTGCCAAAGTATTTGCGGCTTGCACTTATCTTAATTGACTTATTTCAATGCCGACAGAATTTTGGAAGGATGTTGATTGGATTATCCGTTTGGTGTTAGTTTGAGGATTGGGTCTATTACACTAATTTGTATTTTACGTATTAAGTTTTAAAAGATTTATCATTTATCATTGGCACAAATTCGCTATATGAGTTCCTGTCCCAGCAGCTGCTTATGTATTTGGGATTTTAATAATTCATTCAAAGAAGATTTTTCCATTTTTTTTGTTCTTTAATAAACTGATGTTCACTGAAGCAACAAAATATAATGAACATTTGTTTGTTATTTGTTTGTTTTCAATATGCATCACTACAATAATTTCACACGTTTTATTTGCTTATAAACTTTGTTTTATTTTTTTTTTTTTATTAACATTAACACGCTAAACGTACTTTATTTTTTGTTTTATAAAATTTTGTTTTTTTTACTATTCATAATAAACATAAAAGTTAAGAAAAACTATAATTAAATTATAAGTAAGTGCGGCTTTAAAAAGTTGTAATCAATTTGTGTTAGTTAACTAACTATTACACTAATTAAAAGTGTGTGTGTGTGTGAGTTAATTGTCATTTAAAACATAAGACATTTGAATTGCAGCGACTAACAAATGGAAAACAATAAAGTTTTTCATTTGTTTTTATTATGCAAACAACGTTTGATAATTTTTTCAAGTTTTAATATTTTAACTATAATTTCAAAGTTCTAATTTATTTGTATATTTATTATCATATTATTTGCTCGCTCTGTAGCTATGGCCAACTGAAATAGAAAACTGACAAAATATAGTATTATAAAAGAACATAATAAAAAGAAACTGTAAACAATTGCTACATTTTAACATACAAAATAAACAAAACTTTTGAGAAATCTTAAAAGAAGTTGACAATGGAACAGCTAACAAACACATCACATTAAAATTATACACACTTAATAATACAAAGTTTCTGGCATTTTGCTTTTATTCTTTTTCAAAAATAAGATCATTTAATGTTATTTTCAATGCATTGAAATTTGTTTAAAGCTTGTTTAAGAACTACAATTACAAACTAATTGAATTATTGTTGAAAGCCAAATATGAACATTTAAAATTAAACGCAGTCACACACTCTATTTATTATATTATTAAATAAGCAAAAACTACACAGTGAACTAATTTAGAAATAAAATTTTATAATAATAATAAAAAACAATTAAAAACACTCATAGTTCATAAATATTGCAGCAACAGTGGAAGACAGTTTTGTGTATCAATTTTTTTCAAATTTCATTTTGTTTCAATTGCAAATTGTTGTTTTATCGTTGGCTATTCTTTAATAGGCAAATTTTTGTATAATCTTGATTTAATTTTTATTTTTTCTGTATACAATTAAATTTTAAAAGAGAAAAAAACAACAGTCTTAACTAAACTAAGGAGTTATATAAATTAATATTGTTTATTCAAATTAAATAGACAACAGTATAAAAAGGCCAGAATAAAAGTATAATGTACATACAATTTAAAAAAAGTGATTTCTCTTTTCGATTAAAGTTTGTTTTCAAAAGAAAAAAGCAGACAATTTAAAAGCATTTGCGGGTTTGTTTCATTCTTAAACCTTTATGACTAAATATACAATACAACTACAATTTTCTTCATACAGCTTACAATTTTCGTTATCGCTTTCTTTTGTTTTGTTTTGTTATCTTTTGTTTTATACAATTCTTTGCTTTTGCTTGTGCTAAATACACTTCAAAATAATGTGCAATTTAAGTTAAGATTAAAGCTTAAGCGCTATTATTTTTATTATGGTATTCATTGTGGTTGCTGCTTGTTGTTTTTTTTGTTTTTGCCTGTTCTTTATTAATAACTAAGCTATTTTATAATGTTTCCATTATGTGTGTACTTCATGTATGTTTCAAAAAGTTTCATCTTTCATTTCTCGATTTATTAAGCTGCTTAATAAATTCATTTCTACAATCTTTTCGCTCTCGCGCTCTGTCTCTGCTACGCTTGTAGTACATAATGCCTATTGTAATTAAAAATTAAACATTTTGTTTTTTTTGTATCTTTTTCGATTTTTGTTTTGTTTGTTTCAATATTAACTATTTCGGTTGTTGCCTACATGCATTTCATGCATGTATTGTATCTATATAGGTGTGTGTGTGTGTTTGCATCTTGTTTTATTGTGTGTTGTGTGTGCGTTGCTGCAATTTTCTTTGTTGTTTGCTTATTTCGTTTACTAATTTTAAGTAATTTGTCACTCGCAATCAAACAAATTCGATCACATCCTGATCCTTTACCTAATCCTGTAATCCTTTCGAGCGGCGGCGTCCATTTATTTACTTGTACTTGGTATCATTATCGTTTGGTTTGCTGAGATGATTCAACTGTTGCAGGCTTTGTTGATGTTCTGCAAGTTGCTGCTGTTGTTGTTGTTGCTGCTGCTGTTGTTGCTGCTGCTGTTGTTGTTGCTGCTGTTGTTGATGTTGTTGGTGCATGCCTGTCGTATAATAATATGGAAAAACATCTATACAATGTTTTCACAGCAGAAAAATTCAAATTAAAAGTTGACAAACAAAATTAAACACATTTAACTAAAACTTAATTTTCATTATATAAATAATTCAGTTATAATTCCTATATATACTGCTTTTACTCTTTTCTTACTCAAAATGGTTTGGTTTATAATATAAAGCAAAACTGAGAAACTCGCACGCTGAATCCCAAAATTCAGCAAATCACTCAGAGTCTACAGGATCTTGAAATTGAATTTAGAAATTTGTTTTTCTAATATATTGACAACATCACACAATAACACTATTTTAAATTCAATTGTTAAAAACCTTTCATCATTAAAATTAATAATTAAATTTGATATAGCATATCCCAGCAAAACAATTTTATAAAATATTCGGACTGGACAAGAAATTAAATATTACAAAATCTATCATTTACTCAGAAACAATAACTCTTAAAAGATTCGCTGAACTTACAGATAAGTCAATCTATCTACAAAATTAAGTTATGAAAGTGCTGTAAAAAATCAACTAATAATTCTGCTACAATTCAATACATTTTACTCAAAATCCTTTTAATTACCAGACGCTGTTGCAGTGGCTGATTGAGCATTCAGAGTGGCGCTCAGCGTGGCTGAAGAGGGGTTCGAGTCGGAGGGGGTGTTTGGACCGGCCGAGTGAGGTGTAAAGGGCGGATGGCCGAGCGCCTTCTGTCGCACCTCGCGTATTTTCAGCTGCAGATCTTGCTTGCGTGGAAAGACATCAATGTGTTTGGTCTGTGAAAGCAAAGTAATTATTATTATTATGTTTTATTTAATTCAAAGGCGCTACTCACCTGAAAGGCAATGGTGGCCTGTGTGGATGGGAACATGCCATGCTCGTTGAACAGTTGCATGACCAAATTGCGACGCGTTTCCAGCACCTTGCGGTGTCCCTTCTCGCTGGCATCGGAGCGTGCGCTCTGCAACGGCGTTTTGGGTGTGCGCGGCGAGCGGCCGGTTTGATCAGCGGTCTCAAGTTCTGCATCAAATTGAACATTATTTCCTGACCAGATATGGCAAATATGTTGACTATTTGGTATACCTCTCAGATCATTATTAAAATCGGCGCCAAAGAAACGTTGCGTTGTCGTTGGCGGCGCTGAGGCGGGCTCATCAATTGAATCTTCCTCGCCCACTAAGTAAAGGTTAATGTGATGATTAGCCAAATGTTGTACATCAAATCAAATCAGTGAATGTTAAATACTTACTTAGCTTTTGCACTGGCATTGGCACTGCATTCTTTTTACGATAGTTGGTGCCATAGACGCGCGGCGAGGAGGGCACAGCAATTGCGCTGGGCGACTGGCAATCCTCTGGCTTGAACTGAGGTAGCGCCTTGTACTTCTTCTCAAAGTCCACTTGCTTGAGCACGCTGCAAAAACAGAGATGGATTAGCTTATTGATTTGACTATTGGCTGTAGCTGCTCTACTTACTTGTTAACTTCATCGCTCTTCTTCTTATGGGCCACCACTGCAGACGCAGACATGGGCAGCACACTCCTCTGTGGAGACTTGATCAGACTGCTCGAATTGTTGCTACTGTTGTTGTTGTTGCTGCTGTTGTTGTTTCCGCTGTTTACAGCCGTGGGCGTCAAAGGCTGCTGCTCGTCGCTATTGGGCGTTGTCGTCGAAGATGTGGGCGTGGGCAATGCCGAGCTAAGGCTGCTGCTATTCACATGGCCAATGATGGGCGACGATGCGACAACGTCCATCAGCGTGGGCGAATGCAGCTTACGTCCAATGTGCTGACCATTGCTGGGTCCATAGCTGTTTACACCGCTGTCCGATTTACTTTGAGCTGCATTCAAATACACACAATTACAAAGATAGAATTTTTGCAAGATTTGCCGCTACTTACATAAGTTCTTGCGACGCTGCAGCGGTGCACGGCCCAGCTGCGCTGGCGTTGGCGCCAATACAAACTGCTGACCATCAGCATCCACATCTACGTCGACATCGCCCTCATCAGCTTCATCGCAGCTGCGTTTACTTGTCGAATCGGGCGGTGCGCTCATATGATATGTCGCCGATTTAGGCGTAGATGGCATCGACTTGTACGACGGCGAACTAGCCGGTGGCTGCTCCTGACTGTGGCTGTTGGGCGCATAGCCGTGCAACACCATTGTCGTCTGTGCGCTTACTTGTGGCAATGGTGGCGGTGGTCCACTCTGCATTCCAATGCCACCATTGTGCTTCTTGAAGAGGTAGCCGGGCGCAAAAGCCTCCAATTGCAGGTGCTCCAGGCTGGATGTGTTCTGTGGATGCGGACGGGGCAGCAGTGGGTACTGCAAGAAGCAATTTTATAAAAAAATCAATTTCTGTTTCTAAGTGGAAATTCAAAAAGTTTTAAGCATGCGCTGCACCTACCGGATGACCCATGGCAAAGAACATTTTCTGAGTGGGCGCTGGACCACCAGGACCAAGAATTTGTGCTGGCGCCGAGGCGGGCGGTGTGGCAATGCTGGCCGCATGCCCCAAGCTGACTGTTGCCGGTGAGTTGGGCACACAGGCCTGATGGGCTGCGGATGAGTTTGAGTTAATCATAAGAATGGTGGTGGCATCGTTGATAATGCTTTTGTTCTTGTTGTTGTTGCTCTTATTGTTGTTATTGCCACTATCGATAGTAGCTGTTATTGTTAGTTCATTGGCTTTATTAGTACTATGATTTGTTGCTGACGTCATTGCCTTTGTTAATACGGTCAGCGTGGGTGTTGTTGTTGTGGCCGTTGTTGTTAGAATGCGTGTATTGGCTGGTAGCGTTATCTTGTTGCAAGCATTAATGCTGATAAAGGACAATGGACGCAATGTTGCACCGGAGCTGGAGACAGCCACATGTTGCTGATTGTAGCTGTTGACATCAGTGATGAGCAACATTGTTGCTGGTTGCTGTTGTTGCTGCTGCACAGTGGTTGTTGCTGTCAGCTCGTTCAACTTTTTTTGCTTTGAGACACTTGCATGCTCCATGTTATTGTTATCGTTATCGTTATCTATGTTATCATCGTCATCGTCGTTGCCATGCAGCGTGTCCAGCACCAAAGCGTCATACAAAATGGCTGCACGTCCGGTTGGTTTATTGGCATCTTGTAAAGTCAACAATTTGCGTATTATGGACGACGTAGTTGTTGTTGTTGTTGATGGGTTGGTGTTAGTATTGTTTGTTGTTGTTGTTGTTGTTGCGGCAGGGTTATTGAAATTATTTGAAAATTTTATAATTTGCTCGTTACTGTGACTGGTTGATGTGGTTGTTGTTGTGGTGTTTGTTGTTGTTGCTGTTGGTATTGGTATTGGTATTGGTATTGTTGTTGTGGTTGTTGTTGATGATGTTAATGTTGTTGATGTCGGAGCTTTTGAGCTTTTGAAAAACAATGGCGGTGGTGTGTTGTGCTGTTGTTGTTGTTGTTTCTGTCGTTGTGATTGTGTTGTTGTTAATGTTTGTTGTTGTGTGCGTATGATTGTAAAATGATTTCGCGGCAGCGACGCAGCCGTCGCAATGATCGTCGGCGTCGGCGTTGGCACCCGCGTGATAACTGTTGGCGGCGTCTCAACGCGACGCTGATGCAGATGCTTCAGCTGATTGTGTGCTGAGTTGGTTGGCTGCAGCGGCGTCAGTGAACGCACTATGGTGAATTGTTTTCGCTTTAACGGTATCACAGTGGTCACAGTGGGCATGGCCGTGGGCGTAGACACGGGTGTTGGTGGCTTCGCAATTGTATATTGTGCAATATCATCGAAATCTGTGTTCACACTGCTTAGCTCCTCCATAAACTGGTCATCATCATCGTCATCATCCTCATCATCATCGATATCATCAATGTCTTCATCAGCATCGTCTTCGTCCTCGTCCTCGTTTGTTGCTTGTTCAGTGACTTTGTCTTGTTTATGTTTTGATTCAAGGTCTTTAGCTTTTAGGGGTTTGTTTTGTTTTGGTTTGGTTTGGTTTTTTGGTTATGAAATTGTGATTAATGAGCGAATGCGAGAGTTTGTAATGGACAAGGTTAAAGCGAGGGCGAGAGTTGATCGATTGCATGTTTGATTATTTGATTAGTTGATTAGGTGAGAGTGTGTTGGTTATGTGAGCGTTTTTGGAGAAATAGAGAGAAAGATGTTATATGCATAAGGTTTTTGTTAAAAATAAAACTTTTTAAATGAGCGTCAGTTACCACATGATAAGCAATTTGCAAATGGGGGGCGAGGCGAGGGTTTGGATTGTTTCAATTTTGTATTTGGTGTAAATAATATTAAATCAATGTTCAATACAACCAAAATTATACATAATATCGTACTTAACAAATCATAGTAAATATAATGCCAATTTTTTCTGTTAACAATAAAACACAACAAAAGGACTGCAACAACTTAAAATGGAAATAAAAAATTATAAAAAATAATCGTTAAATATAGTTACTTTGCGCTCGACAATGTTAGGCCTGTGCCTATTTCCAAATCCGATCAAAACATTTGGAATTGGTATTATTGGCTGTTCTCAATTTCGAATAAAAAGGGAAATTCGATATAAAAAGTTTTGGTTTTAAAAAGGAAGAATGATTGCAATTTTATTCAAAAGGATGAAAACAAAATTGAAAACGATTCGAAAGGAAAAGTTCTCCGACATGGAAACAGGAACAAAACGAACTGATTCGAATCGTTATAATAATTATACATATGTACTTTGTTTACAGATAAAAATTTATTGGGATCTAAAACAAATTTCACCTCAAAATCATTTCACAAGTAAGTATATTTAAAATCAAAATAGTCTTCCGACTTTCATAGCCTTGTCTTATTATAAAACTGAGAAATTTGAAAGGGCATACACAGGCGTTCTGACATTATCAGGTCTGTTCCGGTATCCATTTACATACAATAAGCTATTGCGAAAGTGATTTTACTTAAATTTTCACTTTTGATAAGATTATGCGTATTGAAATCACTTTTATTTGGTCGAGGATTGATTCGACAAGCAAATGGAAATTTCAATTCCGCAATATGTTTGTCGAAAGTGGAAACCAGAGCAGCCATGAACATATATTTAAGATTAGATAAACTCTATTGATTGTGGATCGTTTGAACTTCCCCTAATAAGTAAGTATCAAGTTAGCACAATCTATAATGCTATATCGAACAATAATTGTCGAGCACAAAGTAACAAGAGTTAAGAACGAAATACAATAAAATATTTGCAATTTTGCAATCTGGTGGAACATAAACTCACCTCTCACATCTGTGGGACTACATAATGTATGTGGCATGGGATAGTGATATTGCTTTTGGCTATGAGCCGTCGCAGTTGGCACATTGAAATTAAATATGGGTCCCACCGTGCTGCTTGGCGGTGGTGCACTGATCACGCCTCCAGTTGAGGCAGTAACCACTGCTGCACCGCTGCCATTGAGCTTATATGGGGATGGAGGCTCCTGCTTGATGTCCTCCTGCTTAATGTGTGGCTGCAGCTGCTGCTCATCTGATTTGCAACCGGAGGAGCTGCTGCCCTTGGGACTGATAGGCATCGACTTGAAGGCGCCGCCTGCAGTTGCAAACAAACAAAAAGAGAGAGAGAGAGAGAGAGAGAGAGAGAGGGAATACAATGAGCAACTGTTAACAAGTCAAGAGTTTGGGTTTAGTGCTTGCTCGCCTGTGGGTTGGAATGGTGTTACACCGATTGGATTCTTGGGACTAGTGTAGTGTGTGTACATGGGCATCTGTGGATACGGCAGCATGGTGCTCTCCAGCCCGGGATGAGCTTTGATGGCCTTTGGTTTAAGCGTTATCTCGCGCTCACCGCTGGACGCCGGAGCGGACATGGCCTGGCCATTACAGGCAGTCGCATGATCCTCCTGCAGACGCTGCAATGATTGGCATTAATTGAAAATTATACAAATATACAATTCAATGACAATGAGCTTACCTGTTCCGCCTCTGTTGGAGGATGTTGCTGCTGCTGTTGCTTACGATAATCGTAGGGCGCCTCATCAATGTCCAAGTCGTTGACACGTTCACGGCATTGCAGATCTAGTTTTTTAGCCGGCTGCTCATCTTCTACCACCAACATATGCTCATCCTCATCCGATTGCAGCTCATTTTTCAGCAACTTGGCCCTGCAGTTGCCCTGCCCCTGTCCAGCAATGGTTGTGGGCGTCTCATCGCACGCAATGTTGTAATTGTCAATGGTTAACGGGATGATGTCGCCTTGCAGTTCGACGGCTTGAGCGCCACTGCTGCCGCTGCCGCCGGGTGTAGAGGGACACATGTCATCCTCCAGAGAATCAGAGCCATCCACAGAGACAAGACGCGGCTTGCCATCGACTGTGGCATTAGCCGCAACAGCAGCGCCACCCTTGCCAGATGTTGAAGACTTGCGTCGATCTTTGGAGCACCATTTCCAATCTGGATGCAGCTGAAAGTGCGCATCCTTGACCGATTTGGCTAGCTCATGGTACTGTGCCTTCTGTTCCGGCTTTAGTGCATACCACCATTCGCCTAATATTTTGCTAACCGTACGATTGTCCTGATTCGGATGCTTCTTGTGCACCATCTTGCGATGCTTTTTCGAGAAGATCATAAACGCATTCATTGGTCGTCGTATCTTTTTGCCAGCTGCTGGCAATGCCTGCTGCTGTTGCTGCTGTTGTTGTAGTTGCTGCTGTTGTTGCTGCTGCTGCTGCAGTGCACTGAGCGATTGACTGCGTCGCTTAGCCGCTGAGGTTGCAGGCGCACCAGCAACACCATCGCTAGCATCGTGGCATTCACCCAGCTTACGTATGTTGCTGTTGTACGTCGGCAGGCGCATTGCTGCCGTTGCTGGCTTCTTGGATATCGATGTGGGTGCAGCACAGGTTGCGCTCGTGGGCTCAAACACATCATCGTCCAGCTGATCATCAGGCTCTTCGGCCTCATCCAGCGCGCTGCTTGTAGATGCTGCTGCTGCTGCCGCAGCGGCTGCTACCTTTGCATCGTTCATGGAGCAGTTGAGCGGCTTGCCGGGCGATGACATCGGTGCGGGCACAATCAAATGATTGTTGTTATGATTGAGCGTCGGTTGCTGCTGTGCCGTTGCTGCTGCTGCTGCTACTCCTGTTGGCGGCAATGCTGCCGCTTGCTGCGGCGACAACTGTTGCTGCTGTTGCTGTTGTTGATGCATCATGACCACACTGTAATTGCTATTTGTTGTTGTTGTTGTTACCGCTGTCGCTGAAGTTGCTTTGGTCATAGCCGGCATTAGCGGCAGTAGCTTATGCCATTGATAGCTATTGTAGCCTGCAAGATGAAGTTTATTTAATCAGTGAGTTGGAAGTAAACATTAATTTGGCTGATATCTGTTGAATTCTTTATACTTTTCTATCGTTATCTGCTTTTGAAATGCATAGAAGAAGCAGATTTAACTATTGATTTAAAGTTTTGAAATCATTTTCATAAAAAGGTCTGTTTTTCCACTTGATAGAAAATAATTGTTATCAAGACTTGATCGAATGTTGTCACAATTTCACAACAAGTTGGCAGGGCTGATCAAAAAGTGAACAGAGTTAATAATTCACAGCTGATTTGTGTGCATTAAAATTTCAAATTGAAATTTTGTCCGACAAAAATGTACAATGTGGATACGAAAATATACACTCAGATATCTTGAGAATACACAATCAGGCCTGTTCCGGTTCCAGATTCGGTAGCATATTGCGTAAGTGAATTTCTATTACATTTGTTCAATTTCACTACTGACACGATTTTGTGGATTGGATGCACATTGAGTTTGATCAAGGATTCAATTATCGTGCAGTTGAAATTCACAAGCTAATAGGGAAACATTGAATATTCTAAAATATTTTAATTCCACAACATGTTGCCGAAAGTAGAATCTGGAACAGGTCTGAATCAGTTAAAGACAAAAGTGATGCTTAAATAAAATGTTTTATTTATTCGTAACAGTCGAATTATAATAAACATAAATTGAAGTTAAATTAATATGCAACATTTTAATCAAATCGTTAATGCAAAAATTAAGTTTATATTATTACTTTATCCAACCCTGTTCCCATTTCCAAGAACTTTTCATTCCGAATCGTTTTCGATTTTGTGATAATTTCTTATTATTCCCTTTTTAAGGTAACGTTTTCATTTCACTCTTTCAAAATCACAACTTTTTAAAATCCGAATTTTTCAGTTAACATTCGGAATTTAGAACAGCTTCTATTTTCGATTCTGAATGTTTTGATAAGCATCGCAAATGGTAACACGCTTGATTAGTGCGCTTTTATTAGATTTCGATAATTGTTAAGCATCACTAATCGATTTATTAATCGGTTTTTTAACATCAATAATGAATGCAGAGTATGTTGAATATCGGCTTATTTTTTTTGACAATATTTCCAAATGCAAGCTATAACTGATTGTAATTGAAGTCATCATTAAGGGAAACTTTAATCACATGTTAATAAAAAATTATGTTTACTTTTCATTCCTAATCGTAATTCGAATATTGATCGATAAGCATCGAAATTTGAGAACTCATTAAGATGACCAGAAATTTCTACCGAATTTTATTTCAGATGAACCAAAAGTTCTTATCGATAACTAAAGCAACAATTATCTTTATCGATTACAAATACATATCTAAAACATCAGAAAACTTTACAAGATATCGGTTAGTTTGTAACACTTAAAAATTTGTCAATCTGTGGCTAATACTATTTGTTGCACTTACCGTTTTTTGGCAGCGCCTTGTCCTGTATCGTTGCCACAGCTACTGTTGCGGAAGTGGGCGTGGTTGGCGGATGTGGATGAAACGAAACCGATGTGGGCGGCGCTGTTTGCTGTTGGGCGACGGAAACGGGCAATGAATTCTGGAGCTGTGTGGCATTTACAATGACGGGATGAAATGTTTGATGGCCGGCTGTTGATACCACAACATGTTGTTGCTGAGTTGGCGCTGCCTGTTGCAGTTGTTGTTGTTGCTGATGTTGCTGCTGCTGTTGTTGTTGTTGTTGTTGGTGGTGATGAAGGTGCTGATGTTGGCTGCTTGAGATGCGTATAACGCTGGTCGCATGTCCAAGATTGTTGTTGTTTGGCGGCGGCACGGGCGGCGCTGGCAGCGCATTTAGATGAGCGGCAGGTGGTTGTTGTTGCTGTTGTTGCTGTTGCTGATGTGGCGGCGGGGCATGCATTACCAGCGAAACGGCCGCCGTTTGTGGCGGTGGCGGCGGCTGCTGTACACTTTGGCTGCTCTCCCAGCCATTGTTATTGTTATTGTTGTTGTTGTTGTTGTTGTTGCTGTTGTTGTTATTTGTATTGTACAACACCGGACTGGGTGTTGTCTTCCATTTGCTGTCCAGAGGCACTGCAGCAGCCACAGTGGTCACATGTTGCTGCTGTTGTTGTTGTTGCTGCGACTGATTCGCAATGGGCGTGAAGAAGTTTTGCCTATGGTTGGATACATTGATTGGGGAGTGGGCAATGGCGTTGAGCGGCGAGGCGCCGGTGTGATTCACAGGTGATGTATACGATGGCGTTGCAGAGCGTGAGCTGCTCAGTGACACTGCAGTTGAAATAAGAAATAAACAGACAGAGAGAGGGTATAAGTAAGGGCAGGCTTAGTTATGTTGTTATTTTTGTATTTGTTTTTTTATTTAAGTTTATTACATAAGCACTGTAAATACAATTTAGCGCCCAGCTCAAAGTCCTGGAACGCGTTCATCTTGCTGCTCTGCTTGACTGCTGCCCCGTTCTCAGTGTAGCACTTTGATTGACATCACTTTCTGCACATATTTTCGTATTTAATTTGCTTGAAAACTTTTTTGTCGTCGTTGTCACATTCGTTTTGTCTGCTGCATTCGCATCGGTATTCACTTTTTGTTCTTTTGCTTTATTTTTATTTTTTATTTTATTTTTTTTTTGCTTTTGCGCCGCGTTTTGTGCTGTCTTCTTGCCTTGCCTTTGACAGTTTTCAACATAAAATGCGACGACGACGACGACTACGACGTCAGAAGAACGGCCAGCAGCAATTCAACTGAGCGGGCAGAGACAACAGCATAAACTGAGCGCCGCTCTCACAAACATCAGTTGCTCTCTTGTGCTCTCGCACGACGTCCATGTTTGTTTACCTGTTGTGGCTGTAACTGCTTGACTGTGTGGGTGCTTCTTCTTGTCTATGTGTGTGTGTGTGTGTGTGCATGTCCTTAAGTTAGTGTGCGTGCGTGTGTTGTGTTTGTGAGCGTGCTCTCTCAAGTGCATTTTTGTTTAGGTAAAAACGAATCAAAGGCAAGGCAAATAACAAGAAAAAGAAGAATCTGTTGCGCATCGCACGCAGGGCGCTTTTGTTTCGGCTGCGCTGCATTGTTCGTTTCAAGTGGCAGCGTCGACGTCGGCGTCGACATCAACGTTGCTGCAACGCGATCGCCTGCAGGTGCATTGGAATGCGTATGCGTCGCTGCTGACGTTGTGACGTTAACGTTGACGCCGACGTCGCTGCGTCTACGTTGCCTTTGCGTGTAAATCAAGCTGCGGTCACACTTTCAAGTGGCTAGCTAACGTTGTTGTTGCTATTGCATTATTGTTGTTGCTGCTGCACGCACACGTCAAACAATAGCACCCCTCATCGGCCACGGCCCCGAACACCTTAACAAAACCGACGACCTTTGTTCAGAGGTGTGCGTCTGCGTTTCTCTGTTTTATTGTACTATGTATATATGTATTTGTGCGAAATGGTCAGCAGCGGCGGCGCTGCCATAATAAAACTTTATGATATGCATTTTTTATAGAGAATTGGAAATTCATTCGAAGCAATGAGAAAGTCTGAGCTGCACCGACTGTTCAAATACGCTCTTAAATAAACAAATATTTATTTGTTTTAGATCGTTTGGAATTACAAATCAATCGTAGGAAAATTTATTCGGATTTTTCTTTCAAAAATTAAAATTGGTTTTGTGAAATTTCCGACTGTCTGTATAAACGCCATTTTTAAATCAATTTTTTTTGTTTTTTTAATGAAAAAAAAAGAGTATATTGGGTTAGTAGAATGTTCAAAAATCCGCCCATCAGTTTTTTCTCCTTTTTCGAATTTACAAGTTGCTATATAGTATATACCCCATAAATTTGTTTAAATTATCTATATTTTAGAACAAAATATATTCAATTTGGATTGTTTTTGGGAATAAAACTGAGTTTTCTGACAGGTTCACTGAGGTCAATAATGCCAAAACTAATAATTTGAATTTATTTATCAAAACTTATTATTACAAATATTGTTATTTTAATTTTCCACCGATTCGATTGCTTTATTTTAAGTATTTATTTACTGAATAAATTAAATTAATTGTTGTATTTTGATAAATATTTAGAGTTTTCTATTATACTTGAAAATTGAGCGATTAAATTTGTATAAAATTGATAAAGATTCTCAGGCTTCTTTACCGAATCCATGTGATTCGGCGGCGAAATTTGTGCAGAAAAACTAAATTATTTTTAATAGTTACAAATGTTTTCAAATTATTTTGACTTAGTAATTCAAATAAGTTTGATTTCAATTAACTTAATTGGTTCAAATTTAAGAATTCGAAAATGGGAGCATATCTGTTTAACAGTTTTAAATACTATTAATATAAAATATTTGTATAATTTTGAAAATAAAATGTAGTGCACATAGCGTATTTCACAGCCACGCAGGCCTTACCTAACCGCATATCTTTATTTTCCTGAAAAACAAGCCAACAATACAGCCTAGATTCAGGCTGCTCTGCTCTCTTGACCGTATATGTATCTGTGTTGGTAATTGCGTGAACAAAGATAGATTAACAGCTAAAGCTGGCGCTCATATGGACATTGAGAAGAAAAACCCAAAGCCGAAAGCAAACCAATTCAGGCGACATCATACACAACTGGCTGGAAAAGCCAGCCTTGAAAATGAATTGCAGCAAACTATGAATAAATTTCAAAACCAAAATGTGTTGCATTTATGACCAGAGCAAGGACTATTAAGGACAACAGCAACAGTGACAAAGAAACGGTATCATAAAAGTTCAAGAGGTGTGAGATGCACGTACCTAACATAGCGGCCACATCGGTCTCTTCCTGATCATAGCGACCCGTGACGCGATAGTTTGGTGATGTTTCCGAATCCCGTGACGTGTCCTCATCGTTCTGTGTTTTGCTGCTCGAGCGGCTATCGCTGAAAGAGATAAAAAGAGAAAGAGAGAGAGCGGGCGTTAGAGCAGTATCAATTGACGCAGAGAGAGAGTTGATTTTTAATAGCCACCTGAGAAAACGGCCTGGCCCCGCTGATGAGGGCAGCGCATTGTTGCCCTTCTGATTCAGATGCCTGGAACAAAAGCCGCGCCGCTGAGATTCTTTCATGCACAGCATGCAGAGACGTCGCCATTGCTTGCCATTGTACTTCTTGCGCACTCCGGATTCCGATTCCACAATGTCGCCCTTCTTGAAGCGATGTGGCGTTGTTGCCTGAGATCTGTCAACGAAACATACTTTTGTAAATACAAACGAACATACACACAAACACACACATACATAGCATAATTATAATTAATGGATTAAGTTTAAGTCAAGATCAAAATACTTGTGCTAAATGATAATTGATGTTGAAATCAGCGCAGTCGAGAGATCGCAAAAACTATCAAAATCACGCTTTCAAACCTGAGCAGCAGGTTGTAATAAACCTAGCGGTATCTCTTAAGACCAGTATGTGGATATGACTATAGATAGTAGAATACTAAACTCTCATAAGTTGGTAAAATTCTAATATGGCCAAAAAGCGTACTCAAAAAGTTAAGATAATGCTAAAAAACTCAGAATTAGTAAGTTTGGTCCAGTTATCTTGAAAAACAATATTTTCGACATTATACTTTCGGCATAATTGAATCGGACATATCATAAGCAACATATTTTAAATGATTAACAATAAAAATGTACGCTCTTGCACTCTTACAAGCCGGGAATTGAAAATTTGTAAGCGAAACATATATGAATTGAAATTTTTGAATCAAGTCATAGTTGATTTTGATGAGGCACCTTGGAGTTGCTGGATGAGATCGTGGTGTCAGCCTCTGATCGAGTAAACTGGATGTGCTGCCGCGGCTTTGCATGCTGCTGCGCTTGCTGCAGGCGCTCATCTTTTCGGCATCCACATCGCCAGCGGCCGGTGAGTAGCCAATACCGACGCGTTTCAGCTCATCATCGGAGTCGTAGTCGTCGTAGCCGCGCTGCTGCTGTTGTTGTTGTTGTTGTTGTTGTTGCTGCTGCTGCGCTGGCGATGGCACATGAATTTTCGGGTTGTTGTGGTGATGGTGATGCTGTTGTTGTTGCCCATTACTGCCCGGCGAGATCACAATATCCGGCAGACCATTGGCCTGCTGCTGCTGTTGCTGCGGCTGATGCTCCACATGCGCCAATGGCGGCGGTGGTGGCACCACAACGCCCTGATACGGCGATGTGGCTGCCGCTCGATAATACTCATGTTTCTGTTGCTGCTGCTGCTGTTGGTGCTGCTGTGCGGCTGCGGGTGTTGTCGTGGGTAGCTTTCCATCGTAGCGAGTGGCCACAAAAGCCTTTGGGTAAACACTAGAAGCACCGGATGCCGGCTCCGGTTTACGCTTGGCGGCTGCTGGCGGTGTTGCCGTTGCTGTTGGCGTCAGCTCGTTCAGCTCATCCCACCAGGGCGGCAGCAGCAGTCGTAAATCTGCACGACGAACAACTTTAGTATTGGGCTGCAAAATAAATAATATATGTAGTTATTAAAGCTAGTAAGACATTGATAAGGTAATCAAATTCAATATGTTACTAAAACTCTTTATACCTCACTTGTTCGACCAATTCTGGAATATGGATCTTGTATATGGTGTCCCCAGTACAAGATTCATCAGGACAGAATAGAGTCTATACAAAAACAATTTCTTCTCTTTGCCCTCCGGGGCTTTAATTGGAATCCTAACATTCGCATGCCTCCTTACCGTAGTAGACTCTTACTAATAAATCTCCCCTCTCTTTCTGATCGTAGAACCATGCTTGGTATAATATTTTTACATAAACTAATTAACGGCGAAATTGATTCTTCTGAATTAATCAGCCAAATTAGTTTTGCTATTCCTATTAGAAGTACAAGAAACTTTCTCCCTCTTTCTCTTCAAACCTGCAGTACTAACTACGCTATTCATAACCCTTTTCGTATTTTATGTTCTGATTATAACAATCTTTTTCATGTTATAAGTAATGCTTCATCTATTCCTACACTTAGAACTTCACTCCTTTCTCACCTATCTAATTTGTAGGTCTTGTATTTCATATTTTTGTATTTTTGTATTTTTTTTTTTTTTTTTGGTATTTTTGCCTGTAGTTATTTGTTTGTATCTTTAGTGTATTTCTAACATACTAACTTCTTGATCTGATTGGGTTTTTTCTGGGTTTTCCCCAATCCAGGCAACTAATGTTGGATCAATTTTTTTGAGGCTTATTACCCAGAAATAATTTTTAATTTTTTATTTTATGCTTTTTTAATTTAAAATTTTTTTAAATTTTAATAATAATTTTAATAATAGTTTTAAAAATAATTTTATTTAATTTTTTAAATTTTAACTTTTTCTGTTGTCGATTGTTATTAGTCGACATTAAACTAAATTAAATAAATAAAAAAATAAATAAGTACGCCCCATACAGGCAACCTTTATGGACTATGATGAATATCTGGCATGTTCCCATTACCATTCCGATCAAAACATTCGTAATCGGCATTATAAATTGTTTTGATTTTCAAATATCGATGAAATATTCGCTTTAAAAAGCCTTTGCTTTTGAGACTGTGGAACATATCTTCATTCGAAAACATAAACACGAAACAAAAAGCGTTGCGGAATGAAAAGTTCTCGAAATTGAGACCCGCTTTTGATTTTAGTTTTGAAAACGATTCCGAATTGAAAGTAATTGATAATAGCAACCGATCATAATTTTAAATTCGATTATTCAGTCGATAAATGCTTGTCACAAAACAAACTATCAGGTAAAAACGAATGAATTGCGAACTGTTTACGAACTATTGGAAGTTTTCGTTTTCCCAATTTCGAAACCGAGTTCGAAAACGAGTTTTCATGGCCTGAAAAGCCTTTAAAATCGAATGGTCAAACAAGAATTGATTTAACATAATAAGCGGAGTGCTTGCAAGCACGAGAAAAGTTGAAATAGCGCAAAATTATTTAGAAAACAGAACAATTTGAAATCAAACACATAGTTTAATAATTCTATTGAAATGTTTCATGGCTTTCAAACTCAAATTATGCATGCCGTTTAGCTTTCAAGTAAACACTCCATTTAGGAACCTTATACTCAAATTTGTTGTTGTACTTACCACTTCATCATTGGCCAATTGAACGGTGTATTGCTTGGTTCCCTGATTGATGTCCATAATAATGCCCTCGACATACACACAGCCCACGTCGCGACCCTCCAAACGTTGGCGAACACAAACGCGTGCCTCCAGCGTGATCTACAAAACGAGAGTGTGGGATTAAATAATGTGTTGAAGGAGTGGAGGGTATTTAAGGTGTTAGTTACCTCAGCCATGGGCGGACTGGCATCCAGTATCACATTGTAGCGTCCCAGCTGCAGAACATCGTGATACAACTGTTGGCCAAATTCGCGGGCATCGAATGCCACGAGTATTGAGTGGGGCGTGTTGGCTGTGGGCGTGGCAGTTGCATCATGCACTTGACGTATTATGCCGGGCGCATAAAACTTGTCAACTTTGGCCAGGACACGCGTATTAGTCCATTCGTTGAGATCGAGTAGAGCATCAGGCTCGTGCAGTAGCTGCTGCTGCTGTTGTTGTTGCTGCTGTTGTTGTTGCTGCTGTTGTTCCTGTACATGTTGCTGGTTGTGTGAGTTAAAGCTAAAACGTTGCTGCTGTTGCTGATAGTAGACGGGCGTGTGTGTGCGCGAATGATGATTGATTGCTGCATGACTGTTGTTGTTGTTGCTATTGTTGCTGGCAACATGTTGCTTGTAAGTACTAGTCGAATGTTGCAGCGGCGATGTGATTATAATACGTTGTTGTTGCTGCTGCTGCGGCCTGATATCATTGCTGTTGCCGGCGCCTGCACCTGCACAATTTATTGCTGAGGGTGGACTGACAATCATGCTGCGCAACGCCAGCGCATGTTGCTGCACGACCGCAATATTACCATTAGACAGCGCATCGCTATTGCCATTTGTATCGGCGGCTTTCTGTTGCTTTTGCAACGTGTGTTGTTGCTGTTGCTGCTGATGATGCTGATGGTGCTGCTGTTGCTCGGCTTTGTCCAGCTCAGCTGGATCAAATTTGCGCTTCTTGGGATGCTGCCGCGGCTGAGATGGCAGCTGCTGCTGCTGTGTTGCTGCTGTTTGTAACTGTAATTGTGGCTGGAACAACACATGTTGCTGCTTCTGCTGCTGTTGTGGCTGTGCTGAGTCAACTGCCGCTGCCGCTACTGCTGTTGTTGTTGTTGTCGTTGTTGTTGCTGATGGTATACTGGCGACTGCTGCTGCTGTTGCTGGTATAACCATTGTGTTGGCGGCAACAACAAAATGTTGCTGCTGCTGATGATGGTGTTTGTTTGTTATGACATATGTTTCGCCAGCGTTGTGTGTTGCTGTTGCTGCTGTTGCATTCGCAGCGCTAAGCATTTTAGTTGCTGTTGCTCTCCTCGTTGTGGTCGTTCTAGTTGTAGCAGCAACATGTGTGTGGCTTATTGTTGTTGCTGTTTTTACTTTATTGTTGGCTAGTATTGGTTTGCTTATTATTATTGCTCATCTTTTTTATTATCTTTTTAATATTTAGTTGCAATTCTTGTTGTTGTTGTGCAACGATGTCGCCCGCAACATCAGCAACATTATTGGCATTTCCTTCTCGCCTGCAAATGGAAAAACAAACACAAATTTACATTAGTCAAGTGTTGACAACAAAAAGCCATTTAAATTCGTCGCAAAACGGCCAAAATGTCATTTCATAATTAGTGCAATCCGCATCCTGACAATTCTGACATCCTGGCGCTTCGACTTCAACCACTGGCGCCTGTCGCCGGCGCAATAAAATTCAATCTCGGACCAAAAACACATACATTTCATTATATATAGTAACTTGTTATGTTTGTCTGTCTGTCTGTCTGTCTGTCTGTGCGACGACGACAACGGAAACAATTTAATTTACACAGCCGTCCAGGCGTGGTCTGGGTTCTGTGCCCGAGGCTCTGGGTCTGTGGCATTGGGGGCGTTTTTTCCTTTTTTACAAAGAGTTAAAATGAAATATGTACTTGTATAAATGATACTTGAAACATTTTATGCCAAAGCCACACAGCAACACCCACAATTACATACATGCATACATACATACATACATATATGTCATTCGTACATCTGTGCAACTCAGTACAGTTGCATACGAGCTTTACAACATCTGGCAACGCCAACAGTTCGACAAAATGCCAGACATGCAGACGTCGTAGAGGCAGCCTTGTACAATGGGCAATTTCACATAATTTTCAAAAACATTTTTTAGGTTACTTCTATTCATTTCGAAATTATTCATTAAAAAAAAAAATTACAATAAATGAGCAATTGTCACACAGTAGACGCTCGCAAAATATAACCACTTTGCTTTAAAGCTAATTCTAATTTTTAAAGAATTCCATTTTCTGGTACATTTTTTTATTCAAATATAAATAGAAAATTAGGAAAACTTAATTTCTAAAATCCTATTCAACGCAATAATAACTTGTATTTTTAACTATATGCAACAAAACATAAAATGTGTTATTGTTTGTCAATGTAATGTTTCACAAACTTCAATTCCAATTTCTGGAAGATTTTAATTTCACAGAATTAAAATTTGTAAGTTTCTATTGTACTCAGAAGTTACATTATTCTAATTGTCCATCAATGTTTTCAACTCATAAACATTTTCAAATTTGTATCAGTTATTTCGACCCAAAGCCCCACTGTGCAGCGCTGCTGCTAACGTCGCAACTGCAGCCTCAACTTTGACAAGCTTGCCCATCAGACCCTTAACAACCCAAGCCCCACCCACTCATATTTAGATTATGCGACTGCATAGCTACGGGTCTAATAAAGCGCATAGTTACCAAAGGAGACCCTGTACGAGGAGCATGATTGCGTGCTGATTGGGTGACAAATTTGTTCAGTGGCTTGAAAGGATGCCAGATAAAGTTGCTAATAAATGCATAGAATGAAGTCAGTAGTAAGGCATTGATAAGAAAATAATAATTATATGAGAAGAGGCACAGAACCAGAAGTGCAGCTAATTAATTAGCCATTTGTCATTATTTGTTGATTAATTTGCAATCAAGGCGTGTAATAAGAAACAAAAACAGAATATCTATATAGTTTAATGTGAGGTTTAAGTTGTGTCAGATTTTACGAGATAAAAAATAAAATAATGCTATAATCATATTAATTATAAAAATACTTTAAGTAAAACATAAGTTTTAAATATTTAAAACTTGTTAAGTTTTATTTAATTCGTTTACTAATTAATTTATTAATTATTATAGAGTACTGCAAAGGAGGCATTTCCGACCACATATGCTATATATATTCTTGATCAGCATCAACAGCCGAGACGAACTAGCCATGTCCGTCTGTCCGTATGAACATACAGATCTCAGTGACTATAAGAGCTAGGGACACCATGGCATGCAGCTTCCTATATACCGTACGCAGATCAAGTTTATTTCAAATTTCGGTGCATCCCCGCAAATCGCAAAAAACTCCCACAGCCACAATTTTAAAAATAAAGCTTTGATTTTTGGTACACATACTATATGTTTAATCAATGTTGTTGATACGATCGGATAAATAGCACCAACAACAGTTTGACATGCACTGGACAAGTTAAGTGCGCTGCTTGCTTGTGTTGCTGCTGAACTGCTTGAAATGCAAGTTGGGAGCAGGGAGTCTCGTAGTCGGGCACAATCGACTAGAGCATTCATACTTGTTTTTATATGAAGTTTGCCAGGAATTATAACTTTCCTCGGTGCTGGATACCCGGCTTTAGCCAATTTAAACTTTTTTCTGCAGTTAAGAGACTTGGTGTAATAAACTTCCGATTCAAAAGATGAAAAGGTGACTTCCTCATGTCTTACATCTTAATTTTAACTTATATTCTTTATATATTTGAAAATACATCATAAAGTAAAACTATTAAAAATATGTTTATTTAATTAAATTCTTCAACTGCAGTTACCCAAAAAAAAAAAAAAAAAACTTCTAGCATACTTCCAGGCATGTTGCATATATATGTATGTTTGTACAAGTGTAGCCTTTTTTTAAATTTTTTGTTAATTAATAACAATATTTGTATGTAGAATTTGTTATTTTATCAAAATGTGCAACAAATAAAAGTTGATTGAAATTTCTATTTTTACGATCTCATCTCGTTTGCGCTATTCATCTATGGTACTTTGTTATGTGTAGGCGTAATTGCGGGAAATGACTGCCACGCCCATTGTGGGCCACACGGCAAAGCAACAACAAAAAAAAAGAACTTTTGCAAAAAAAAAAAAAAATTAGAAAATTAAAGCAACATAGCAACAGGAATAAAATTGTGCTCACTCTGTTTTTGTTGCTGCTGCTGCTGCTGCTGCTGGTGCGAGACGAGTGCAATGAATGTTTTTTTTTTCTTTCTTTTATTCCTTTTTTGCTTTTTTACAACTCTGCTTTTCATTACAGTGGCATTGCATTGAGTTTGGTTGCTAGGCTCGAGCATCTTTGCAGTTGTGTGGGTGAGCCTCTCTCTTGTTCTCACTCTTCTTCTCTCTATCTCGCTGTTATTATTGTTATTGTTGTTGTATCAAGACAGACAGGCAGAAAGCTGTGAAGAAGCTTCTGTGATTTGTTGGTCAAATACACCAACATCGTATGAATGCACATACATATACACATACACACATGTACATATACATGTGTATTTATACAGCTTTTATGCAAATAACAGCAATATCTTCATATTTTCCAAGTGTGTGCTCAGTTATAAAAAATATGGGGGCTTGGTTTGGAACGTTTGCTCTGCTTTGCACTGCTACCGATGCGTGCCTAAGTAAATACTTATACCATATGCCCGCGACCCCACCTACCCCTCTCTTTCTAGCTACCTTAACTGACAGTGCTCGTCTGCCAATCTGTCTGCGCTTCACACAGCTTCTGCAGCAACAATGAGACAGTGGTGGACAGAAGTGTGATTACAGTTGTTATACCTCCTACCTTTGTCATGGCTTAAGAATTATTGTTGTACTTAAGATAACTGTGCTTGTCACAATTCTTTGTTTTTAAATAAAATTAAATTTGCGTACTCAATTCACTAAAGTTGACAATGAATTCGAAACAGATTTGTATGTATTTTTATGTATTTAATTGGTCGAATTTTGTTATTACGTGTGCTCTGCTTATTATTTTGAGCACGACTGTACATATAAATAATTGCACTTTATTGTTTACGTTTTTAAGCTTTGTATGCATAAAAGACAATGACAATATTAAAAACCATCAATAAGCTCGACCAATGACAATCGAAACATTTTGTTATAATTATAATTTTAATCAATTATAATTCTAAGTAAGTTTTATTGAGTTGAATCCAAGATTTTAAGAATAGACCAGGCCGTCTATTCATTTCAAGTCTTGACTAAAGACTAAAACTTGTTTATTATATTACAGTTGTATGTTTATTGTAGTCGTTGTCATGCCAGTACCTTTGCTATATTGTCCCACATTAGTTTTAGTCGTTGTTACTATCTGCATTGTCATTATTATTAGCATTGCTTGTTGTTGTTATTGATGCTGCTAATTATTATGTGGTTGAAAACTGCAGTTGGCATCCTTGTCAATTGCTGCTGCCTTTGCTGTTGTTGTGGTTTAATTGGCTTCATAAAACTGATCGCAATGCAGTCATGATAAATTCTATGCAAAATACTTCTCTGCATTCATTTTATATCGATGTGTCGAATTTTTTGTGCTTTTGTCACAAATTCAGCAGTTTTATTGTTTGTTAATTAATTCACAAATTTAAACTATCAAAACTATCGAATGTCGACACTACCGAATAGTTTTATGCTCTTTTTTAATGCAAATACACACATATTTTAATTTTGTAAGCCGTTATACTGTCTTAAAACTTCCTATTGACGATAAGAAATACTTACAAGCTATATGTTTGTACTTGCATGCATGCATGTGATTATGTCTTAATTTTGTATGATATGCGTCGATATTAGTTAAAAGAGTTCTTTGAACCTTAACGGTAGTTGTTTTCACATCGTGTTTTGGCGCCAAATCAAAACGAAAGCGAAGCAAAGAAGCAAAATGGTAAATTGCACTCAGACAAAATGCAGAAGCTGCGCAAATAAAAACCAAAGCAAAACCAAAAATGCAAAGCACAAACTTAACGCAGACCGTACGCCGCTGCTGCTGTCTGTGTTGTTCCTTGCATTCACTCATTTTTTTTTATTTTGCATTTGCATTTGCTGCTAACGGCGCTGCCCGCACGCACTTACATTGACATGCATACATATAATGCAACGGTAGCAGTCTGTCGCTGCCGATGCCGCTGGCTGCTGCAAAGTCAGTAACCCCACTCGTTGACAGCAGCAGTAACAGCAACAACAACAACAATAACAGCACTAGGCTAGAGAGAGAGAGAGAGAGAGTGCGAGAGTATGGCAAACAATAGCAAAACGAGGGAGCTGAGCAAGAGAGCGTTCGCTCAGTTAGCATGCGAATTTGTTTGGCTGTGATTTTTATGTTGTTGCCAACTCGTCAAAAGTCCTCCATAAAAACACCAACCACAACAAAAAGTCTCTTAGTCATTCAAATCATAGAAAAGTGAAAAAAAGTGCAGCGCAGCATCGTCAAGTGAGAGTGAGTTGTGCGGAATCGTTTGGCGGGACGGGTTGGGGATCAGCTCACACTCAACACCAACACCGCGCACCCCACCCTTGAAAACAGCAAAAAAAAAAAAAAAAACAACTACAGCGACGTCGCTCATTTGCGTAGAGTAAATGCAAACAAGTCGTGCGTTGTTCGGTCCCGTACGAGAGCTACAGCCGCTTTTCATACACACACACACACACACACATACTCACACACGCACGCATGAATGCAATTCGCGCCAGAGGCAGTGAGAAAGAAGTTACATTGGAGCTCGTAAAAGCAGTGTTACATACAGTGGCGGGCATATAAATGAGCACACTTCAAATTTGATTGATCCAATAAAATTTAATTTTCTTTTCTTTTCACAAGCATTTGAATTAAAGTATATAGTATTCATTTTCACATGGCAAGTGATTATGATTCATTAAAGAACAAATCTAATTTTATTTGAATTCTTTTTAGTAAGATTTCTTGTTTTATCGTTTAGATAAGTAAAAATAGTTGAATGAAGGATGTTTTTGTTATTGTTCACAGACAGCATGAAGTTTGGAATTATGCCGGTTTTGTACATAGTGTTATCAATAATTGTGTGACAAGCAGATGTACTCATTTTTCTAGCCACTACTGTAGGTCAACTCGTTGCTTGTCAGTATGCCGTTTTGTGTTGTTGCTGCTGCTGCTGCAGCAGCCTTTACTCATTTTTAGCTTTTTGCTTTTGCATGGCGTAAATTATTCGTATGCGCTGTGTCTGAGCTTGTGTTGTAGTTGTTGTTGTTGTTGCCAAGTGCGGGACTCACTAGTATTGAAAAAAAAGCAACGCAGTGTAGAAGAATAAAAAGATTGCGAAAGAGGGCGGGGATGCAAAAGGGGAGCAGATTGGGGGTCGCAGTGCAGCGATGCTGTAAAGACGAGTGCACACTAACTGACTCAGCGAATGTGTGAGTGAGTTAGACACTGTGTGTGTGTGTGTGTGTGTGCGAGTATGCCCGTGTGTTGGTTGGTTGTCTGCCTGGCAACGGCAACAGCAACGCGAAACGCGAGAAAATGTTGAGCAATAATCGACGACTAAGAATATGGTTGTATGAAAACGTACGTAATGGGGAGCCGAAAAAGGGGTTGCATAAGGACCGACAGGGCTGCTGCATGTTGATATTATATTAGGTGGTGCCATGTTAACCAATCAAGTTAATTTTAAGTTACCAAATGTTGAACTGTGTATTACACAGAGAGAAAAAACAGATCATATTCTTACTCAACTTTTAAAATTTCTTTTAAATACATATTATAAAACTTTAAGTATTAAACGGAAGGAACACACACCCAATATAATATTTTTTAAACTTTTTTGAGAATACATAAAGGAGAACTAACAGTTTTATATAATTTCTTACTTGTCAACTGGTAACTGGCCACTGACATGACAGCACCTAATATAATTACACCATGTGCTGCTAGGTGTGCTGTGCGCGTTTTGTGATTGCAATGCCCAAAGATGAGATGACGCAGCAAAAAATGCAAAAGGGGAATGACAAAAAGGAAAATGAAAGAAGAAAAACCCCAACAACAAATAAGAAAAGCTGACTGAAGGGCTGGCATATTTGGGGCCAAGCCTGCTCCAAGTCTAGGCTTACCTGACCGACACAGTGGCAATTCTGCAAAACAATGAATCTTTAACGGTAGCCAGCAGCGAGAGCAAGAGCATGGGCAGAACGCAGCATCTTGATTACAATTACAACAAAGAGCAGGCAGACAACAACAACAACAACAACAACCGTTTCTGCTCGCATCGGAATCGTTGTAATGGCGCCATCTTCTACAAGTTGCCATTTTTTGTTGCCGCTCGTTGTTCTAATTGGCTTTAATGCATTTCGATTAATTTGCGCTGATGTTGCTCAAATTGAGGCGCACACACTAATTAAAATTGTTGTCCTACCGCGACATTGCACAGACAAAAACTCATCTTAACTCAATGCTTTTTTTCCTCCTCTTTCTTGTTTCCAGCTAATTGCAGCCAGTGTCATTTGGGGTGCCATAAAAAAACACAGCACTTGAATTTTCGCACTTGAATGGTTGCAACTTGGCTATGGATCAGAGAACTTTTATATGGCTATTGGAGTACTCAAGAAATTATGAAGATATTCGTATGTAAACTGGCAATTAAATCGAGTTAAAGTCAAAAGCAAATGCACTAAAAATAACAGAATGCAATTGCAATGAAAAATATTTGTACCAAGAACAGCCACTATAATTTTCTTATGTAAAACCAGTCTCTAAATCCGAAAACAAAAAAATAAAAATATGTTTGCGAGGCCGTTTTCGAGCTAAACGAAAAAAGCTAGATTTTCGATTTTTCAAAAAGGAGAATTGTCAATATCTTCGAAACTAGATTCTGAATTCTTAAGAAACTTCCTTTTTTAAATACGTTATATAATGTTCTAAAGAGATATTTGTCTTTATAATAGAGTTAAGTACTTTAGCTATTATTATTATTCCTTAACGTTATTAGTTTTTGTTTTTTTCATTTTATCGATAACATTCTATTCTTTTTAATGATAGTTAATAATAAATCATTTTTTTTTTGCATCGTTAACATTTTGAGCACTTCAATTACAGAAAAAAGAAACCGATCTATAACAATATTAAATAAATAAATCAAAAACCCTTGAGAAATCTTTTTCAATGTTGCCAAAGATGGCAAAAAAAAACAACAAAACAACCGTTCATGATGACGATATAAGTGGAAGACGGAAAAAAATGAAATAGAAACAAAAACAACAAAAATATATGGCGTATAAAATTTTCATTAAATCATTTCATTCGCTTCAAAAGAAACGTCAAACAGTAGCCAAAAGAACCCAACAAAAGTGGAATGTGTTGCAAATTTCAATGCAATATGCCCATCATGAAGACGAAGAAGAAGGCGAAGACGAGTTAAAAAGAAAAATGTGAAAGAGTTAAGCAAAAAAAAAAAGAAAAAAAAAGTATAAAAATAAACAAACCGACAAGAATAAACAGAGTTGAGCCTTTAGTTCTGCTGCTGCTGTTGCTGCCTGGGCTACTGTTCTGCATGATGCTGCCGCTGCTGCTGCAGGCGTCGACGCGACGTCGTTGTTGTCTTTGTCGTTGTCAATAGCTGCGCTCTCAAAGCAACTGGAGCTGATCTTAAGCCAAGCAAGGGGCAGAGAGAGATAGCGAAAAAAATGTATTTGCAAACGACAGCAACAAAAACAACAACAACAACAAAGCTGACTACAGATGCAACAACCGTCAAAAGATGTTGTTGTTGTTGCTGTCGCTACTGTGATGCTTTTCTGATGATGTAATTTATTTAAAATAGGACACAACTCAAATTAATTTGCTATTGCCTCAAGAGACATTAAACAATGAGTAATATTTAAGCCGTGATTCCAACAATAAGTCATCTATCAATTTCTATAATCTTGTTAAGTAGCGTGTCACATCAATGTGAAGTCCACGCTAGTGACGAAGCATTGCGTAGGGCGACTAACAATAAACATTCATACATCGAAAAGAATAACTTCAACTACGAAAAGTGCATACGCCTTTTGGTGAAGTCCAAGCTAGTGACGAAGCATTGCGTAGGGTGCGAAAGGCTACCAACAATAAACATACAGACATCGAAAAGAATAAATTCAACTTCGCATGGCGAAGGGTGCGAAAGGCGACTTAAAATAAACATTCAGAATTACTTCAACTACGAGAAGTGCATACGACTTTTGGTAACTCAACTGGTTCATGAGATATAGTTGCAGCTTGGTAGAGCAAAATTTAAAAGATTAGACTTGATAGGTTCTTTCGGCTTTTTTAACTGTTTTATCCGAATCCAACAATTTCTTCAAAGTTAATGAATAATTTAATACTTTGCAAAGTTATTGTGTGGGTTTTGTCTATATGTTTCATAGCGTTGAGTTAGCTTTCTGAAATTTTGTCAACTTGTTTCCTATTATAAGTCGAAAAGTACTTGTTTTTCCAGTTTTCGGAAAAAAACCGCTAGTTTCGAAGGAAAACGCTAAAAACCGCTAAAATGTAAATGTAAATTGTTTCCAAGCCAATGAAACTACATATAAGTTCTACATATCGTAAGAGATGTATTTTAAGGAGCTCTTAGGCCTTAACTTGTCCTTCTAAAGCAAAAGCAATATAGCCAAACTCCTTGACTTAGAATCTCAGAGTTAGGCATATACTGCGAAAAATACATTCTAGCAGAGTCAAATTGCTAATCATCTACGTCCAATAACTTAATTATGTTGAAAACAATGCCTAGCACATCTAATAACCTAATTAATACAGAATCCAAAATAAAATTAAAATTGGTTATAACCGCAGACCAACAACAAAAAAACTTTACAAGTTTCTGAAAAACACTTGGGAACTATCTCATGTAAATTAAGCAAACTATTGGGTGCGTGTACAAATCGATTTGTGTTTTTCGAACTTTATAAAAATATAATTGAATTAATTTGAAAATCAATGGCAAAGGGAAAATTGCAAAATGTTCTCTCTCTCTCTCGCGAAAATTGACAGGTTAAATGCTGTTGTTTGTTATCGATACATTGGAAACAATGGACAACAAAAAAGCGATGATGGCAGCCCTGCTTCTACGCAGCGTTACCTTTTTATGGCACTTGTGCGTATCGTTTTACTATTATTATATTGTATACCCTTGCAAAGTCGATCCCCCGACTATATACTATAACTGTCATTGAAACAGTACGTCCAAAATTAAGTTTTCATATGAAAAACTTTTTTGAAAGGGTATATAACTTCGTCACGCCGGGGATAACTACTCTTTCTTGTTATACTCTGTTTTCCAAAATGGAAAAAAAAAAGTGCATTGGGTTTGTGAAATGTCCGTCTGTCTGTATGAAGGCAGTTTTTTTCTACAGTTTTGAAGCTAGAGCAACCAAACTTGGTTTACATGTTGGTATATACCATAGGCAGACAAAGTATTAAGATCGGCCAGATCGGACTGCTATAACATATGGCTGCCATAGGTTGAAAACAAGTTGTTTTTCAGGAAACCAAACTCACTTTACCTAAGTTAAAGGACAGTTTATAAGTATATAAGTAGACTTGAAAAAAATGGTATTTATTAAACGTAGAGAAAACAGAGTATATCGCAGTCGGGAGATCCCGACTGCAACGTTCTTACTCGCTTTTTTTTTTTTTTTAAATTGTTGCTTTTTATATCGAGTTGGAAATTGTATTTGATTGAGCTCTAAATGCAAATTTCTTGCACAGTTTGTGTTTTGATTTCATTGTTATAAACGCGTGCGGTTTAATTGAATGTGCAACTTGCATTTATTTATTTATTTTATATTTATTTCTATCTAATAGTGTTTCAATGCGTAGAATGATGTGGCAGTTGTGAAATGGGGCACGCCAATGTTTGTATGGCTGGATGAATACACAACGGATCGATGATGCCATATGGATGACTAAAAGATATACATTTATATATATATGCATATTGTGAAAGTTGATTAAAAACTTAATATACAATTGAATTGCAAAGTGCAATTATATAATAGTTGATAATAAAAATAATTGTATTAATAATATAAGATATATTCGGAGACTCAGCCTAATAAGAACACCAAAGCAGCTCTAAGGTTCGCTATCTATAATATTTAGTTTAAATAAACTATTCGGAATATATTCATTATAATAAAAATTTTTTAATTTATGCACACACTTTGTTAATATCGACCAATATTTTCCGGAGCTTTAACGACTTTAAAAAAAAAGCACAGTGCATAGAATAGAAGCAGTATAGTCTTAAACTCAATATTTCAGATGTAAAATGTAGCTTTCGATAGTTATCGATTGTTATTTAAAGACACAAAAATATTTCTTATGTTTTGTGGCCTTAATCAACCCAAACTCTAAGCTCTATTTACTGCCTGGCCAAAAGCATTTGCATAATATTGATTTTTATACCAAATTAAGCAAAACAAATTTCGAACAGGACATTCGTAGACCAATGTCCCCGCGGGATATTGTCAACGGGAGCTTGACAACTTGATAGCTGCCTGACTTCAGAGCCTTTGTAATTGCGTTGTTACCAAACATTATTGAAATGTTTCATAATTGGATTAACTCATTAAATTGAGAAACGATAATCTTAAAAGTCTATAAACTTTGCAGCCGCCCACCAATTATAATTATATATATATATGCAATATGTTTCAATTTACGTTCAATAAAAAATCAATAAACTCTATAGCTAATAGGAATAAGGCCAACAAACAAAAGAAGAAAAAAAAAAACAGTTGCTAGTGGCACGCTCCCACACTGAATCACGGTTAAACTTTATTATCAACTTTGACTAACAATGCTAATGAGGCCCTATGTAAAAGTTGCTGTGAAAACTTTCAAGCTATCAGACATTTAGCGATGTGTGTGTGTTTGTGGGTGTGTGTGGGTGGATGTGTGCGCACTTGTCCAGAAAACATAATAAAAGTTAATGCTTTGGCAATTGTTTCGAACTTCGAAAGCAGCTCTCACGTAATAAATGTACTAAATTCATGAAAGAACACTGCATAGAAAATGAAATTAATGAAATGAAATAACAAATTGTATAAATCAATATTATAAAAGACAATTCCTTAAAAATAACAATCCAATTAGATTAAAACAATAATAATGTTAAAGAATTCACTTCAAAAACTAGGCTGACAAGTTAGTTCAGTAATAAAATAGGGTTTGTCAGCAACGAATCTAATGTTTTTACTCCCTGTTCCCATTAAAAATAGGAAAAAGGGAGTTATAAAGTACTGGAAATGTGTGTAACAGGCAGAAGGAGGCGTTTCCGACTATATAAAGTATACATATTCTTGACCAGCATCAACAGCCGAGTCAATTTAGCCATGTCTGTCTGTCTGTCTGTCCGTATGAACACACAGATCTCGGAGTCTGTAAGAGCTAGAGACACCAAACTTGGCATGTAGGTTCCTGTATACCATACGCAGATCAAGTTTCTTTCAAATTTCGGATGGTGTTTGACAGTTGTTGTGACAAGCTTTAAGCAAAACACTAAATGTAGAGTTTTTGATTAATCGATAAACTTAAATTTCAATTTGAAAACCCGTTAAATATATGACAAAATCTTGTCTTAATAGCAAAGTTAAGTTTCACATCGAACTTTAAGCATTCAAACCAAATTTCTTAACATTAATCAGCTGCAACAACATTTTGTTACTCGTTTTGTTCAACATTCTTATTTCAAAGCACTCCTCTTTTTGTAGCAAGCAAAGCATCACTTGAGCCAAATTCTTTGACGCGTCGAACAACAAAAGGCACACAAAGTGGGTAGAATACTCCCCTTTTCCCATTTTTAATGGAGATGGGGATTAACAATTTGACAGACTTAAACTGGAAAGTGTTCAAACACATCATTGTAACACATTGCATTTCTTGTCAAAGCTTATGTTGACCCAAGACAATATTGCTTTTTTTCCAGAAAAATTTTAGCTTTTAACGATTGATTACAGGGCGCTGTGAACTGTGTAAAATCCACAAAGACATTAGTGAAGCCTTTGAAAAAATCCATGTTTAATTTAAGCAGTGCTGTCGGGAAAATATATATATATGCTGAGTTTGAAAAACTGTATATTGAGCTGGCTAAATTACCATATCACAGGTCTATCAGAATGGGTAAACATCAACCGCTCAATTTTTATTCCATTCGATGCTACCTTTGGTCAGCACAAGTATTCGCTCCCTTTTTTTACTCCCTGTTCCGATTAAAAATGGGAAAAAGGCAGTTATAAAGTACTGCAAATGTGTGTAACAGACAGAAGGAGGCATTTCCGACCATATAAACTATTTATATTCTTGAACAGGATCAACAGCCGAGACGAACTAGCCATGTCCGTCTGTCTGTCCGTCTGTCTGTCTGTATGAACGCACAGATCTCAGAGTCTATAAGAGCTAGAGACACCAAACTTGGCATGCAGGTTTCTGTATACCATAAGCAGATCAAGTTTATTTCAAATTTCGGATGCACCCCCCCGCACCCTCGCAAATCGCAAAAGACTCCCACAGCCACAATTTCAAAGATAAAGCTTTGATTTTTGGTACACATATATGTTGTATCAATGTTGATCAGCTGTGTAAATTTCATCACGATCGGATACATAACACCAAAGTTATGGAAGAATCTATTACCCCCGTCTCAGCAGGCAGAAACAACAGTTTGACAGGAACTGGGCACGTTAAGTGCGCTGCTTGCTTGCTTGTGTTGCCGCTGAACTGCTTGAAATGCAAGTTGGGAGCAGGGAGTCTCGTAGTGGGGCACACTCGACTAGAGTATTCTTACTTGTTTCTATTCTAGGAAGTTAATTTGAAAATCTTTAAAAAGAAATTGATATTTGAAGTTATATTAGAACATCAAAAAATATCAAAAATAATGTTTTTTAAGAAACCTAACTCAAACAAACTCGCTTTTTCGATATATTGACAAAATTTGATCAAAATCGGAGAGCTATATCGTATAACTGCCACAAGAACAGTTGAAAAAGTAGTTTTTGCATAAAAAACTTTTTTGTTTCTCAAGCTACATATGGGCAATTCCGTAATGGCGTAACGTTACATTTGTAGGACAAAATATTAAAAAAAAATTGAAAACGTAAATTTTTAAAAATTTGTATTTAATTCTTTGCAAAGTATTTAAGTAGTATAATAACGTTCTTATCACAATTTAAAGTAATACAAGTTTATTTTGCAAGTTATGGAATAACTGGGCGTAACGTTACGAAAATTTCCGTTGACTTTGCACTTGAATATTTACATCTAAGCTTGGTTAAATTGATCGCATATCATATTTGTTAGTTAGTTGTTAAAGTTTTGCTCATGATAGTCATTAAACTGGATTGTAAATTGTTAGATTTAATAAATATCTAACAATTTAATAATATTAAAGCATATAATTCGGAAGTAATAGGTACTAATTATGGCTTTGAAATTTTAGATGCTGATGGAATTTCTGTCGGAAATTTTCATATATGTTATCCAAAACTGGGTGACTAAATCTTATAGTTGTTAAAGGAACAATTGGATGCGCAACTTTTCACGCTGAAGATAATTTCTCTTTCTAAATAGAAAAATGCATAATCAACATCGATTTATCAAAAATGTCATACCCCAAAACTTAACAAGTATTTATTTGTGTTGCGCCTTTAAAAAAACATAAATGCGCAATAACCTAAAATATAAATCACACCCCCCTTTGGCCAACAGCAAGCCAGCTAAAATGCGTGAAACCCTCCAAGAATTCACCGCAACATCAAACAACCCACACAAACACACACGCGCTGCAATATATGTAAAAAAGAAAAACATACTGATATGAAAATCAAGCGAAAAAACATTTTATGCGGCCTACGTATGTATATAAGTATAGAAAAAAAAATATTAAACGTTATATGTAACATAACAAAGATGTTCTTGGGGTAGCTTTGAAATGCAAAAAAAAAAAACAAACAAAAAAAAAGCATTTCAATCGGCAAGTACAAAAGTAAATGTAGGGGGGAACAGAAATGTATCTTTAGAATTTTTTCTCAAGTAACCGCAAAAAAAAACCGCTTATACAGCAGTTGGCTGCGGGGGTAAGGTGTGCGGCAAACTTGGATAAGAGAGCTCCTTTCGCAATGATTAGGGAGCAGTCCCTTCGCTGCTAAAGCGTTGAGTAAACTATTATGACCACAAGTGTCAAAGGAAGGCAGCAGTCATCGCATTGGAGGGGGGAATGTACTGTGAACTACTTTTACAGTTTGTTAACATTGCGGAGCTCAATTGATTTACTCAAACCATCTTTATGCATAAAAGAATATATGATACAAGTATTGCGAAGCGTGCTTAGGGGACATTTAACAAAAACTGAGAAGGACTACAAAGGTATCCACCAACTACGATAAATATATGTTATACATACTCTTTATTAATCATGCTATTTTATAAGCTTTGTTCTCAAATTTGATTGAAATTTAAACTTATTGTTGTTTTTCTGAGATCAGAAAAAATGAAGAGAGAAAGGAAGAAAATACATGTTTTAAATTTCTCATTTCATTTTGTCTCCAACATTTGCTTTGATGCGGGACTATTTTTCGAATGACTGCATAATTCGATTGAATTAATGGTTTTAAAACTCGTTATTATCGATATTTATTTTGTGCATATCGATATTATTGACATTTATTTTGCGCATATCGATATTTATTATGCGCATTTCGACATTTTCCCATCTCAAGTGTTGCCTTAAAGAAATTATATATTCAGATCGGTTCAGATCGGTTTGCGTAATTGAAATTCACTTAAAAGTTCAAAATTTCCTAGCCTCGATTGATCTAGAGAATTTAAATCTTGCGAAGTCAATTCCTGGCATTTGAATTTAATTTATGATCAAATGAAAGTGAACTTATTCCGAAAAATCATGCCTTAAGTGAAAATGGGAACATTTCGCAATATATTATCGAAAGTGAAATGACAATGACCTTGGGTACACATTTTGTAAAAAGTGAATTTAAATGAATCTGATGACAATTCACAGTTCGCTATCTTCTTTAATTTGGCAAAGTAGCATATTCGAATACAGGACAAAGGACTTTCTACATAGAGTATAAAGTGGGTATATACGAGAGTAAAAAAACAAGCTGAAATTTAAGTATTTTAGGTCGACGGGGGGCATTCAATGCTGATGAGGAAAGAAAAACCCTCCTTATGTCATCCGTGTACGTGTGCTGAAGTTTTATTTGCGTCAGCTGCTGCTGCTGCTGATGTCCCGTCCCAAGTGGCCACCATCCTCAATACAAGTACAAATTCCAGGGTCGTTTTCGCTTTCTTGGCGCTTGCCTCTTCTTACCCGGATATTTGATACTGGCCAGCCCTGTGCCAAGCAGAATATGTATGCTAACCAAGTTAATTCTGTTATTGCCATAAAGAGCTTCCGAAGCGCCACTTGCAATTAACTAAAAATACCCGAGCAATGGCTCCACAGTCCTAATGAGCCATCTTTAAATGCTGTGTATATATGTATGCATGTATATAAATAATCAACAATATGTACAGCGGTCAACGGAATAAGTTTGTCCTTGCCTTGTCAGTGGGGGCAGTGGGTTTGTGGGTTCAAGTGGCAGCTGCCACAAAGAAGGTTAATAAGCGGCAATTTAATATGCTTAGGATGATATTGATATAATTAGAAAGCCTCAAGCAACATTTCGCCGATAATATTAGAGTAGTTTCTTTTATAAACGTTCTGCAAGGTCACTTGTATTGCTTCAACTTTATCTAATTATTCATTTGAAGTTTTTTACTTTAATTAAATCAATTCGGTGCAAGACAAAGTAACAAAAGAAGGTCCTCCGATCTGTTACACATATTCGCTTTTCAAACGATAGATTAACGATTTACATATTGGCAATAACAGTATCTTCTATTGACAGTGGTGTTTAGAGTGTCAGATATACTAGCGATAAGAAGGCAACATACAAATGACGTTCAAAAGTCAAAGTGTGAAAAAGTAAATAGAAAATCGAAATATAATATCATGTAAATATTTGACAACACTTAGCGAATGCGTGTGCATATTTTGTTCGTTTTTTGGCATACCCCGTTTTGAACAAATGTGGTATGATTATGTTTCAGAAATGTATGTAACAGCCAAAAGAAAGCTACTTCGATTCTATGACAATCTAATAAAAGATTGTAATAAATGATAATCTCTGTCGTTGAATAATTACAGCCTGAATACAGGGCATCTGCCAGTCGCACACTTTCTATTAGACCTCGTCTAGAGTACAGCTAATTGTTTTTGTATACTCTACTTTTAGTTTTCTTGAAAAAAAAAGTGTATATTGGGTTTGTGACATGTCCGTCCGTCTGTCCATCCGTCTTTATGTCCGTCTGTATGAACGCAGTTTTTTCCACAGTTTTGAAGCTAGACCAACCAAACTTGGTATAGATATTGATATATACCATAGGCAAAGTGTCAAGATCTCCCCCCCACCCCCACCCGCTCAGCCACAAGCCGCAAAAACCTATATCTTCCACAGTTTTATAGCTAGAGTAACCAAATTTAGCACAAGGGCTACTAATCACTTCCTTGATTGATCTGACTAAAAAAAACTTGGCCACGCCCACCCCTGCCCCCACAAATAAGCAAAATCTGTATATCCCACACCCCTTTAGCTAGAATCACCAAATTTTGCAGGTAGAATTCTGTTGGCCTATAAAATAGATTCGATAAAATAATTTTGTGACGCCCACCCCCGCCCTTGCAATGAAGCAATGTTTGTTTCTCCCAAACCTATAGTACGGGCCCAACCAAACTTAAATTGATGGCAAAACTTGAAAGATTTTACCAAAAACACAAATGCCACGTCCACTTCTGACTCCGCAAAGCGGCTAAAAAAGAGTGTATCGCAGTCGGGTGCATTCGACTGCAACGTTCTTACTTGTTTTTTTTTGTTGGTGTGACCTGCGGTGCTATCTTTGGAAGATACACCCAAAGCTGCGCGAAACGACAAGGAAAACACATAAACTCAGACATACATGCATAAGTAGGTGCGTGTGTGCGTGTTTGCGTGTGTATGTGTGCGTGTTGTTGATCGAACTTTGTTAGCCAGTTTGAATTTGAAGGCAGTTTCCCTGGGGTTCGTCAGTCTATTTATTTGACCAAAATGGTGTGGGGTTTGGACCATCTTAAAGTGTGGGCCATCGTCTAGATGTTGTTGCTTTTGCTGTTTATATAGTCGCTAATTGATTGTGTCTTATCTGAAATTTCAGATCGAAGCACGAGGCATTGAAGAATGTGTTTATTTTCTTCTGTTTTTTGTTTGTTTGCTTTTTTTATTTAAGAGTTGAGCTAGAAAATAATAAATAAGTCGAAAACATAACAAAGAAAGGTATCTTTTTTGTTTTTAGCAATAACAAAGTTAAGATACTCAATTAAAAATGAAATGAAAAAAAAAAATTAAAATTCCAACTAAAAACTGGGATTATAGCAACTCTAAACTCAATGAGAAATTTGGAATAATGAATAAACATAAGACTCAGATTGAGGTACTACAATGTCTACAATAATAACGAAATTTTCTGTTGTCTTTTAGCCAAAGTTGTTGTCTTTGGACGCGTTGTTTCATTTATTTAATTTGGATTTACATATTTACACTATGTTAGCTACCTGTTCTAAAAAAAGGCTTTGCTTTTGTCACCATCCGAAAAAAACAACAACAAAGACCAATCCCTGTGCGTTGAGCGACCTTTCGGTTGCGTTCTCGGCCCTGACCGTGGACCAAAATGTATCTAAACATGGCAAGTTTATTTTAAGAACCTTTTTTTTTGTGACCCCAAAAAACCTAAACAAATATGCCAGGCAAACAAACAGAAATTGTGCCTAGAAGTTACAATTTTTGTTGCTTGCTCTTTTGTATTCGACATGGGGGAACGCAGTATCTAAACAGAAAAGTGCGAGCAAACAGGATAATATCAAAAGCATACAAATCCAACCGAAAAGATTACTGGTCTAGGAATTTACTCAAAAATGTAGCTATATGTTTAAAAAGATGTACAAAATCAACTTATATTTTAGAATTAAGTATTGCTGGTTTTGATTTGACTCACGCGATGCATCGATTATTCAAAAGACCTTTGTGGCATCTCAGAAAGAGTTGAAAACTTGTCTAACATGTGGGTGAGTCAGTTGGCCAGTCAGCCTGTTGCTCAGTGGTTAAAGCCTTTTAGTTTTAATGCGACATTCGAATATCTTTTGAATTTCACAATTTGTGGAAACTGAATTTGAATAAAGTAAGTGGGCTGCAATACGAAAAAGTTGTGTATATTTCTTCATTGACTTTGATTAGATACGGATAGTCCGCTGTAAACTTTTCATTGATCATTTCGAAAGATAAAGTTTAAGTAATAAAGCGCTTATGGCTATGTAAATTGAGCTGTTTATAAATAAGCATTCAATTAATTGAAACAAGTAAGAACGTTGCAGTCGGATGCACCCGACTGCGATATACTCTTTTTTAGCCTTTTTGCGGAGTCAGAAGTGGGCGTGGCAATTGTATTTTTGGTCAAATCTTTCAAGTCTTGCCATCAATTTAAGTTTGGTTGGGCTCGTTGTACAGGTTTGGGAGAAACAAACATTGCTCGATTGCAAGGGCGGGGGTGGGCGTGGCAAAATTTTTTTTATACAATCTATTCAATAGGACAATAGAATTCAACCTGCAAAATTTGGGGACTCTAGCTAAAGGGGTGGGGGAGATACAGACTTTGCTTATTTGTGGGGGCGGGGGTGGGCGTGGCCAATTTTTTTTTGTCAGATCAATCAAGGAAGTGATTAGTAGTCCTTGTGCAAAATTTGGTTACTGTAGCTATAAAACTGTGGAAGATATAGTTTTTTGCGGTTTGTGGGGGAAGGGATGGGGGTGGGGGGGGGAGATCTTGACACTTTGTCTGCCTATGGTATATACCAACATGTATACCAAGTTTGGTTGCTCTAGCTTCAAAACTGTGGAAAAAACCTGCGTTCATACGGACAGACGGACGGACAGACGGACATTTCACAAACCCAATATACTCTTTTTTCTTTTTTTATAAAAAAAAATTACAACTAGCTTGAAAACTTTTATAAAATACTTTACTTAATGAAAACAAAGCTGATTTTAAAAATGTAGCAAAACAATTTTAAGCTCAAGCGTTTTATAGTTCGCAGCCGAACAGAACAGATTTGCATAAGAAAACTTATTTTTCAACTGATTGTTCCTATGGAAGCTATAAGTATAGTGATTTTGATACAATTTGGTCAACATGTGTAGACCGTGCTTTAATTTAAATATTGTGAGTTTGCTTTAGATATTTTGAAAAACACAAAAGTTTTTCATATAGAATTTATTTTCAATCAATGTTTTCTATGGCAGCTATAAGGTATAGTCGTCCGATTTCAGTGAAATTTTGTTATCATGTATAAACTGTTCTTAAACTTAGGTTAAGTGAGTTTGGTTGAGTTATCTTGAAAAACAAAAGCGTTTTTCATATAAAATCTAATTTTTCAACCGATCGTTCCTATGGCAGCTATATGTTAAAGTGGCCGATCTGGCCAATTCAACAAAAGTTACTAACTGCAATAAGAAGAAGCATCTGTGTCAAGTTTTATCAAGATAGCTTTAGAACAAAGTCTTGAAAAACGCATATGCACAGACGGACAGACGGACGTGACGGACATGATTCGGCTATTGATGCTGATCACGAATATACAAATTTTTTTGAGACGTCTCCTGTAATGCGTTACAGATATTGTGACAAAATGATAATACCCTATAATAATAATAATATAATACTGAGGTTTTGGGAAAATGTTGAAGAATTGCAGTGTACTTTTAAAACGATTTTTGTTGAACATTTCGATATTTCTATATATCTTTACTTCTTATCGTTACCAATAAAAGCCTTGACGATTTACATCAACAGCTATGGTTTAACTAAGATAACTATTTAAATTAAACAAGCCCTTCATCAAATCCGTTAACCTAAAACAATAAACTACAAAAAAAAAGAAAAAAACAACAACACCCACGCACATTTAAATGAAAATAAATAAAATAATATCGGCTACTGCGGCAATGAAGGCGCCTGCTTGGAGCCTACGCTTTAAGCCAAACAACGCATTAATTAATTTCAATGAATTTAATTTTTTGTGCTTCTCTTGGTTTTGTGTTGTTAATAGCATAGATGCCTGCTCCACCCTCTCTCTTATCCCTCCGCTACTACAATCCGTTGCTGTGGCAGGCGAGTCGTGTGTCAAAGTAACAACATTTTGTGTAGGTTGCACGGCGCGCCTCGACTTTAGCTGAGCTTGGGCTTGGGATTGGGCTTGTGTCTGTGTCGGACTCGGTACCGGTTCATGTGCATGCGTGGGCCGCCCGGTTTATATACACACATATATGTATATAGTAATATATACTCAAGCTGATGCATGTGGCCATACTACAAACGTAGTAAATTTAAAGTGCAATCACGAAACTCAAGCACGCCGCTGGCAATGCTATTGTAAATGATTAGCTAGCTAAAAAATGTGCAAGCAAAATACAATAAAACAAAAAAAAAAAAATCACACAAAATGTTGTTGATGCATGTGAAAAATGAAAAAAATGCATAACAAAAAAAAGTCAACTAAATGTGCATGGAAAATCAAGGTTGCACTTGAAGCATATAAGAAACGCGCCCATGTAATGCTCAAAGTTCAGAAAACTATACTCTGTAATCAGTCACAATCAGATGCAATAAGTAAGAGCTGCAAATACAAACAAAAAATGTCAACCAAGGAAATAGTTCCAAATTTCTAGTATTTATTTTCTTAAATCATGTTTTTACTCTCTGTTCCCATTAAAAATGGGAAAAAGGGAGTTATAAAGTACTGCGAATGTATGTAACAGGCAGATGGAGGTATTTCCGACTATATAAGCATACATATTCTTGATCAGCATCAACAGCCGAGTCGATATAGCCATGTCCGTCTGTCTGTCTGTCCGTATGAACGCGTCGATCTCAGAGACTATAAGAGCTAGAGACGCCAAACTTGGCATGCAGGTTCCTTTATACCATACACAGATCAAGTTTATTTCAAACTTCGGATGCACCCTTGGAAAAACTCCCACAGCCACAATTTTAAAGATAAAGCTTTCATTTTTGGTGCACATATACTTTATATCAATGTTGATCAGCTGTGTAAATTTCATCACGATCGGATAAATAGCACTAAAGTTATGGAAGAATCTATTACCCCCGTCTCAGCAGGCAGACACAACAGTTTGACAGGCACTAGCCAAGTTAAGTGCAGGGAGTCTCGTAGTCGGGCACACTCGACTAGAAAATTCTGACTTGTTTTTCATGCATTTTGAACGTGCATCGTCTGAACACGCGTCTTATCTTGCGCAGAAATAGTGTTGTAAAACTTGTCGAATCGGGTTTGTAAAATATGTCGGATTGACCGTTAAAGTTTATAATGTGTGTCGCAATTGTTTCTTGCTTTCGATTGTGAATCTTTTTTCTTTACTTTTTTTTTATGAATATTCTTAATTTTGCTCTGACTTTTATTTATTATTTTTATTTATTTATTTATTTATTTATTTATTTATTTATTTATTTATTTATTTATTTATTTATTTATTTATTTATTTATTTATTTATTTATTTATTTATTTATTTATTTATTTATTTATTTATTTATTTATTTATTTATTTATTTATTTATTTATTTATTTATTTATTTATTTATTTATTTATTTATTTATTTATTTATTTATTTATTTATTTATTTATTTATTTATTTATTTATTTATTTATTTATTTATTTATTTATTTATTTATTTATTTATTTATTTATTTATTTATTTATTTATTTATTTATTTATTTATTTATTTATTTATTTATTTATTTATTTAAAATGAAGAATTTAAGTGTTGTAATTGTCAATTTCTTGTGCAGACTGTTAAAACGTTGAAATATTTTTAAGCAAGATCTCGCATACAAGATTCTTTTATTCAAACAAGAATCGTGCTTAAATGAAAATGAGAGTTGATATAACTATAATTTTATGTACTTTTGTGGCACAGGGTATTTATGAGTCCAACAGTCTTGATCTGCGCCAACTTGTTTATAGTAAACATACATTTTTTCCTTTTTGTGCTAAATGAACTTAGGTCTATATTCTAGACAAATAATTGATTATTAAGCGCTTTTCTTTTTATACGTTTTTGTTTAATCAAAAAAATATAAAAAAAACAACACTTGCGGCTGAGCATCTGAGAATATGCAGGGCTTTTTAAAAATCGATTACGCCGGGCAGCGAACAATTGTTGTTGTTTGCGCCTGGTTACAAACACAATTATATATATATATATATATATATATATATATATATATATATATATAGCTATTCGGTAATTGTACGTTGTAAAAATATTTTTGCTCGTTATGTATTCTACATATATATATATATATATATATATATTTGTTTTTGTGTTGTTTTCTAGCTTTGATTGTTATGAGAATTTGGTATTTAAATTCAAACTTAATATGCATACGGTTATCGTTTGCTATTCTTGGGTCAAAAAATGAAAATAGAACATGGGAACAAATATTTTTGCAATACCTGTAAAGACATTAAGCAATATTTTAAGAAAAACAAAAAAAAAATAACTAACTAATATATTCTTGATTATATATATATAATATATTCGTTGATTAGATTTGTTAATTTATTATTTGAGTCTGCTTCTAATTCGTTTTCTCATGTTCTATTTTTATTTCGATTTGAAATTTGTGCATCTTTTATTTGTTGCCTAAATTAGCACAATGCACATATTTAACTAAATATAATATAATTTCAATTCGAAAATATGTTTAAATTGAACAAAACGAATGAAAAGATACAAATAATATCACGAATAAATTAATGAAACGTTCAAACTGAACAAACTATCGAACAAAACAAACTATTGCACATGAATGCATTGTTTATGCTTATTTATGCATAATTTTAACATTTCAATGTACATTTTATAATTACTTATGCATGCATAATGACTTTTCAATGCATAAACTACTCCTAAGTGCGAAATTCATGATTAGTTATGGTAGGTTCGATTTCTTACATAATTTATGCATAAATGATGCCTAAAGTGCATGAATTCAGCATAGAGTTCTCTCAGTGTATGCCCCCAAACAAAGTAACATGAAAATCTTTAAGTTATGTTTAAATGCATATATATTATGCATATTAGCAACGAATACAAACATAAACTCTTCAAATTAAAACCTTCTTAAAGCCATAACAAAAAATAACTTTATTTTTCTAAGAAGCTTACTTTCTTGGGTATTACTCGCTAACTAATCCCTATGATTATAATGGAAATAAATATTTGTATTAAATATGATTAAACAAACCTATTTTATAGTTCAGTTCCTTTTATAAACAATTTAGTTAATCCGAATTCACAATTTGTATAACATACCTGAAAGAAAAGATATGAATATTTATTAAACATTGATTGAAAAGCACACACCAATAAAATTATTATATAAATACTCATTGTTATGGAATACTACCCAACTAAATACCAGATACTTTTTGGCATTTCTACACTTTGTTGAATTCACAAATCCAACAAGTTTTCATTGGTGACAGTCTGGCGGCAATCATTTCTTAAGCAGGCCATTGAAATAAACCGCAAAATACCTTTTAAAGGCATTTTTTGTTTTTAGTGAATTTCCAAGAAATTTTGTTAAATATCTTTTGCAGTTTATAATTACAGGCTGTGTTGGTTTTTATTCAGATATATTTTGTGTAGATTTTTGCATACTTATAGCAAGTAAGAGTATAATGCACGAGAGTGTTCGATTAAAAGATACTCTGTAACCAAGTACATGGAATATAAAGAGGCAATATCCTTAAGCGGTTTTTCTTGTACTCTTTTTGATGCATTTTTAACTTGCATCGTTTAAACAAGCGTCTTATCTTGCGTGCAAGTTCGTTTCGTGCATCTTGCACAGAAACCATGCAAGATTTGCATAAGTGTTGTAAAATTTGACGAACAAGTGTTGTAAAATTTGATGAATAAGTGTTGTAAAATATGCTGAATTGGCTGTTAAAGTTTGAAATGTGTGCCGCAATGGTTTTGTTTACTTTTTTTTGTGATTCCTTTTTATTTCACGCAAGAATTGCATTTTAAAAACACCGCTTTAATAAAACATGAAGTTATAATAAGAAGTAATTGGAGGTTAAATTTGAAAGGTTTAAACCTAAATCTCTAAACTTTAGAGATCACTCCTTCCAGTTTTATAATATATACATGCATATATATATTTACACAGGGTAGCATTAAAACAGACGTCAGTAACATTTCTTACGGCTTATCGTGTATGTGTGAAACTTAACACAACTTAATTTGGTCAAAAGCATTCGACGTGTACAAAAACAACAGCAACGACAGCAGCAAAGATTGTGCCATAGAATTCTTTGATATCATGTGTGTGTAGATATGTGTGTATGTATTTGTATGTATGTATAATTTATGCACACATATTCACAGATAAACATGTAAATCAAACAAGAACTTTGACTGATGGCGACAAAGTGACGCCTTCTCATACACATTTGTTGTACTTTTGGTTCCCATATTGTTGTTGCTTTTGTTGGAGTCTAATTGAGTGGCGCCAGTAAGGGGGGGAATACGTATTATAACGCGGCCCCTCAGAGTTGTAAAAACCAATATTTTATTAGGTGTGCGAATTTTTTGAAAAATTGCAAATAAAAATCGAAGCAACATGCAAATGAAACGCAAACAAAACATTAAAAATTGTATTGCGATTGAGCGCAAAAATATAAATTACGATTGAAATGCAGCACAAGTACATAAACAAATATCAAAATTAAATAATAAATTTTATTTTTGGTTAGTTGAGTGGCATAACTTTTTAGCCAGACGAATTGATAAGTATTCACATAACTAAAATTGAACATACATTATTTTTTAAGCGCAAAATACTTTTAAACTATTTTAAGCTGAAAAAAACTATAATTTGTAATTAATTTCAATGTTCATTTGCATAATGCTAATAATATAAATAAAATATGCAATTTTATTTCAGCTGATGTGAAATTCATTGAAATTTAACAAAATAGCTGCAAAGTTTGTTAACAAAATAACAAAAGTCGGAATGAATTCGCTCCAAGCATTTTTTTTTGGTATGTAAAAAAGAATAATAATTAAAATTTTATGCATTCATTCATTTACATTCCTTTAGCTTTGCACATACCCAAAGCCTATAAAGCGTACAAAAACGGGTATAATATAGTTGTAGGTGTATATTTTTGATCAATTAGCTATAGCCACGTCTGTTCATCTGTCTGTCAATGTGATTCTTAAATCAAGCTTAGTAGGATTAGGATGAGATTGGAAGTTCCATCGTTCGTGACTGTCACGAACGTCACGAATTTGGCAACGGAATCAGAAGTTAGCAGACAGAGTATCTCCTAGTCGAGCAATCTGGTTTAGAACACGCGTACTAGTTTTTACCTAAAATTGTTTAAGCATGCGTTCGCGGCATTTGGGTCGCATTATTTACGCAGTATTAAAATGTATTAAAATTTTTGTTTGAAAAATATGTGTTATCCAGGTCGGTGGTTGGTAAGTTCCATAAATGCGTTGGCTTCGGATTGGGGGCTAGCTCATGGGTGTTGACGCGTATGAAGCGTACCAGAAACGTACGTCAAAAGAAGCCAAAATATGTATACATATATCTATATATACTTATATCGGCTGTTGTACGCATACATACATATATTTATTTGCTTGTATATGATCAAAGATATTAAAATGCGATATGAGTGTGCGGCGTACGATTAGCGCATGAATGAAAAATCGCACGACCATCGCTCGAACTCAAAATTTTCTGATTCGGTTGGGTGTTGTGTGAAGTCTTATCGCCATTTTTAATACCCTTGCTGAGGGTATTATAATTATGTAATGAAATGTGCAACGCTTTTTTTATTCTTGATCAACATCTACAATCGAGTCGAACTAGCCAACTGTCTATTTATAAGCAAACTTGTCTCTCAGCTTTAGTACTAGCTTGATTAAATGCTGAGTTTAAGCATTATTTTAATATGTTAATAAAATTTCATAAAAATTGTACTTCTTATCTTATAGCTGTCATAGGAACAATCGGTCGAAATCTAAGTTTTCATATGAACAACTTTTCTGCAAGTGTATACATATATCTTCTGCAACTTTTCTATCGTGTTGTACCCCTGCAGAGGTAGTACCTATAGTTGAATTGGCCAGATCGGACCACTAAAACATATAGCTGCCATAGAAACAATCAGTTGAAAAATAAGTTTTCTTATGCAAAACTTATCTGCAAGGGTATATATCTTTGGCACGCCGAAGCTAACATTTCTTTCTTGTTTTTACTATTTTGAATTTTGAACGAAACAAAAATTGCATGATTATTTGTTTGGCATAAAAATAAATTAAAATATACGATATGCGTATGTATGTATAAATAAATAAATATATAGTAGTGTGCGCTGCGAATTAGAATCGAAAAGTATTGCAGATAAAATGCATTTTGTAGTTGTTTTATTTGGCAAATTTATAGATAGAAATACGGCCAACTGACGTAGATATAAGTATATATGTATATGTATGAGTACATACATATAGTCATTCTGAGTGTGTGCTGGGCAACCCAAAACAAATATACATATTTATGTACATACATATACTTATATATGTATATTTATAATATATATAGCGGCAATCGAGAAAACGCAACTCGTACACCACGCGTAGTAATATGTACACGTTTTGTATTTATATATGTTCAATATATATTTACTATATATATTGATATGTGCATGTGCGTGTATATATTTTGTTTAATTATTTAGCTGCTTTTCTCATTTGTTTTGTTTTTATTATTGACTGAGTTTCCCTAAATAAGTTTCATGAATTAAAAATGAATAAACGTGTCGCACGTTAATGTTATAAATATATATTTTATATATATATATATATTTTTTATATTGTCGATATTGCATGTTGAAAATACTTATTTGTTTGTTATTTGTTGTCATTTGTTTAACATCTGTTTTTTATTTTTCAATTTTTTTTTAATATTTTTAAATATTGATCATTTTTAGATATGCAAATATGACTTAATTTTGTCAAATTTAGTAAGAAGTTATTATGTTTTATTATGGAATTAAATGTATTGCTAAATTATTACTGAAGAAAAAACCATATTTCCTGTGTTTTGAGTCAAATCCAAAGTTTCTGATATTGGAGAACAAATTTAGTTATCAATTACACAATTGTCTTAATTTTCTATGATTGGCTAATATGCTAATTTTAAGTTAATTTTTTTTCTTCGCAAATTTAATTATTATAAAAATGTTAATATAATTAGATGTACTTAGCAGCTATTAGTCATAATTGAATACACATGCTTAGTTAATGAAGATCTCGTTTTAAAAAACAGATATATTTTTGTTTGTTTCATTCTTAAATTCCAGCTAAATATTTACAAGTTGTATACTTATTAAGAAAACGCTCATTGCTAAATAATAAATCCAATCAAAAAACAGACTCAAGAATAAATTTAATATATACGGATAGAAGCAGTTACAACCAGTTTGAAATCCGCACCGTAATCGATAAACTCCGCCGGAAAAGTAGTATTTTATAGAATAAATTTAAAGAGAAAAAAAAAAACGACGAGAAAAACAAATCCATAAGATGACGATGTTCCTGTTGGTCTTTGCTGTCTGCGCACTGCACAATTGTTGGCAATAACAACAATTTTTATATAAGAAAAAATAAACATCAGTGTGTGTGTGTGTGTGTGTGTGTATCTGTGTGTGCTCTGCCCTCACTCTCATTTCTTTTACAAAGCCCACAACTCGTTGTTGTGTTATGTGCATTTCAGGTTTGCTTTTACGTTTTTACGCGCGAGCTTCTAAAAGAATTTTTACGCATATGATGGCGACGACGGCGACGACGCTGACGATGATGATGGTGATGGTGATGATGATAATGGGCAACAACAGATCCCAGTGCCAGTCCAGAGTCGTTTTGGAGCTTCTCCACATTGCCACCATCATGCCCCCAGGCTAAAAGAGGCGATGGCGATGCGTCGCGGCGCGACGCGCATGTATCTAGATAAGCAGACAGGGCAGCGTGCCACAAAAACAACCGCGAAAACTACGACAAGTAGTATGTATGTATGTGCTGCTTGCAAAAACGTGCTCAACTACAAGTTACCCTGCAATGTTGGTATTATCTTCACATTTGTTTTGACACTTGACTTTAACAATTTACATGGCTTTGCTGTACACACTTTGACTTAAAGCCTTCATAATCAAAGTTTTTTTGTTGCATCTTCATCTTGCATCGCCTAAATACGTTTATTTTTTTGCGCGCAAGTTCTTTTCGAGCATTTTAAAACAAAGATCTTGCATGCAAAGTTTACTTCATGCAAGAATTGCATTGTCTAAACACCGCTTAGTTTAAATTTTGTTAAAAGACACGCAAAAACGCAGCTTCAATACTTTTTCAGTTAGCTGCATTATCATTGCTATTATTTCTTTTTCTATTTCTATTTCTTTTTTGATTATTGCAAGTGTTATGTTACTAACATCAACGATTTAGTTCAATGGAATGCAGGGTATTACAACTGCCAACTGGTCGACTCAGGTTCAGCATTATCCACTAACGATGCCTTTTTTTGTTGTTGTTTCATTAATATTTTACCCTTTATTTTGTGTATTCGTTGGCTTTTTTCTTTATTTCTTTCATTCCTTACTTTCAGGCAGCCAATTTTTGCTGGCCGTGTGTGTTTTTTACGCGCATTTGTTTACTATAGATACACAACAAACAATAAGATACAACAAACGCACACACACACACCACACACACACACGCACACATAGTCAAGTCGTACACATGGTCAGCTTTATATACACATATGGCCAAAGTTTTCAACGCACTCTGGCTACTGTATATGTACTATAGCTGTGACTGTATTTGTAAACGTATCTGTGTCTATATCTCTTAGCCATTAAGCTTAAATAATACCAAAATAAATAATGAAGAAGAAAAACAACTGACGTTTCTTTCTTTTTATGATACCCTATACGAAAACGTATCTACAAAATGCAGCACTTGTTCCTACGTATCTAATTCTGGGCATTTAAGTGAATTTTTGTTGCATTACATAAAACCGAAAACCGAAAGTTACAAGGCAACTACTATTATGGCCGAAAAGGCTACCGTTTAAAGAAAAGCTATACACGGTTGCATTTTGAGTAAAGTAGCAGAGGCAGGCACTTGGCTTTATTTGTTTTTTTTTTAGGTGGGGAGGGGGTTAACCATAGATATGCGTGTGTGTGTATTTGTTTGTGTGTAATTTGGTAGTGTTTTTCTTCATGCGCAGTGTTTATTTAACGATTTAACAGTTAGCCCGAAGTAGTAAATTTTCAATGTCTGTAAATGTAACGGGTTCATGCTAAGGAACTTGAGCTCGTACCCTAATTGGATGTCTAAACCTTTTGATTGTCGGCGATAGAATGGCAATGGGAATACCTTAAATGGAATGTGGATACCTAAAGCATTCATTTGAAATGGCCAGCACTAACTGAATGCTTTCATTTGGTCAGCTCATCAAAATACTTGTTAAGTAATGTTGCAGGAAAGCCACAGTTAATGTTAAATAAGAATTGTGTTTCAAAAACGTTTTATTATACTCTTTTTTAAATTTTTAGAAAAAAAAAGAAAAAAGAGTATATTGGGTTTGTGAAATGTCTGTCAGTCTGTCCGTATGAACGCAGGTTTTTTCCACAGTTTTGAAGCTAGAGCAACCAAACTTGGTAAACATGTTGGTATATACCATAGGCAGACAAAGTGTCAAGATTTTAAGCTAAACTATAAAACACTATTCATTTAATATAAACCGCAACAAATTCTGAGATTTAACAATACAAGCAACGATAAAAACGTTATCGATAATACCCATAGATGTATTATGCCTAGCTATCGATAATATCCATAGATATCGTTTAACGTACGCTTTCATTGATATAATTATAGTCCGAAAACCCGAAATAAAACCACTTTTATCATTATTTCTGGTATTTGTGGCTAGTTTTGAAGAGTTGACACCACTTTGTCTTGATATTTAGTAATTTATTATATGATTTATTGGCTATTTGATTGATGAAGTTCTTCGAGTTTTTCGATTGCACGATCATTTTTGTTATTGTTCATATCATTCGTTTGCTTCGGGGGCACAAAACAATACAGTCTAGTCTCGTACACATGTCCGTGACTAGTATTTAAAGATTAGTTCAAATAAGCATCTAAAGTTGTAGGCAAATATACTCTATAAGAAAAGTTTTTGGACCCATCATTGAAAACTTGGAATGTATGAGTTGGCTTAAGATATCTGAATACGATTGGTTAAATACAAATTTTCTAACTAACAACTAAGCTACATTTGAATAAAGTTTATTGAACTTTTTATCGCTGGTTTAATTTAATTATATACCTAGAAACGTATGTTACTCGTTTAAACTCAAGAAACTTATCGCAAATGCCTTCACAAACATGGCGTTAAACACATAATTGAACGCTAGAAAGTTATAGATTAAAACTTTTAGATCTGAATTCAAAACTTTGTAACACTATTTAAATATATTTTTTAAATACTTATAAATCATAGAATTACTGCATAGCAAATGCCCAAACTTTGCTCTTTTATCTACAACTACAGCTGATTATTTTCAATTTTCATAAGAATATGGAATCAATAAAATTAATCATATACAATATTTGTCAAGTATAAGTAAACAAGAGTCCCAGCACAACAGTAATGCATTATATATGTATATATATACATATAGTAATTATATATATATAATTTACATAATGATATACAATTTGCATAAGTGAATTTATAATATGATAGTTTAGTCAGCGAACAAGATGTTCTACTAATACACAAATCGGTCGTGCTGTGTTCCTTTTGAAGTCATTATAAATGTATATATATATATATATATATATACATATTTTGCACTCACTGTATGACAATTGACATGTGAACAACTTATTAATGAATAACTGCCTGCTCAACTTGAGCTACAGCTACAGTTTAAGGCTTATTATCGAGCAAAATATACAACTACTGCCGGCAATATAATGATACACATATATATTAGTATTTATATCTATGTATATTAACGTACACCAACACGTACTTGTAGTGTTATGTACATATATATATATATATATATATATACTCTATATACTATATATATTTCATGAGTGTGCATAGCACTTGAAATGGCAAATGAATGACACGGCTGCGTACAAACGAGCGACCAACTGACTGACTGACTAAGTGTTCAATCAGACGTACGATACGAGTTTAGACTAATCAGGCCCCCTTGCCATATATGTATTTATAATACTATAATATAGCAAGGCAACAAAAGCAACAACAATGCTTCGAATGCCATATCAGCAAAGAGTAATAATGCTGACTACAAATTAAAAACATGATAGGGTCGTTTAACAAGTTTTCAATTTATTTATTTTAAATTTAAGATTCGAGACAAGCATGAGAAGAAATCTAATTTCATTTATTTTACCTGTTTTCAATTTGAAGAAATAATCGTTTTCAACGCATATATATTGAACTATATAAAAGATAAAGTTGTATATTGAACTATATTGAACTATATAAAAGATAAAGTAGGTTTATATATGTATATTTCTTGATGAAACTTTGAATCACTATCGGATAAGTTATTAATAATAGTAAAAGAGTCTCTAAATTAAAAAAAAAAAAAAAAAAACATTTTTACATTTAACTAGTTTTTGTAGAACAAATAATAAAACTAAAATATAAATACAAATAAAAATATGTTATTATTTTTTATATATTTTTAACATGTTTTTATTAATTGTCGACTAAATCGAAATCGAATAAATAATATGTCTAGTGTTATCAATAATTTCAAATCAATAATATTATTTTTTACATATTTTTTAAAAGACATTCAAGAGCGTTCCGGTTTTCATTTTAGTTACCATTTTGCGGAATTGAGATTTCAAAATTGCCTATTGCTGTTCCATCTTGTAAATTCTATTTCAATTCCTAATTAAAAATAAAAGTGAATTCTATTTGCAAAATCGGAGCAAAACTAAAAATGCAAATATGTAAGAAAAAAATCACTTTCGCAATATCTAAATGAAAGTGAAAAACGGAACAGGCCTGATTAATAATATTTATGAAATATTATTTGATGAAAAATTTGATAATAATATATAACAAGTTTTCCAAGTGTTCAATGAAAAATGTTGGATGACTTAACAGTCGATATCTTTTGTGATCTTTTGATTCATGGACTTAGTGATACACCCATTGGCTTCTCTATATTTATATAAATATGTATGTATATATATATATATAACACCGCACTTTTATAGATAAAGTAACAGCCGATTCTCAACAGTCACAACAACAACAAAAATAACTCACACAATCACAAAACGATAATCGAGCAAATTGTTGTCAACAAGTTAACGAGGCAACCAACAGAGTAGAGTCTCTCTCTCTCTCCCTCTCTATCTCTCTCTTTTTATACTGAATAAGCCAACTCCCCCGCCCAATCAGCCAAGTAGTCTATAACCATGTGCGAGTTTCTTTTGCGTTTTTTTAAGCATATCTTAATTTCGAGTTTGTATTTAGTTTTCGTTTTGTATTCGTTTCATTTATTTTAATATTTTATTTATATTTGTTGTGACGTGCCGTGAGTAATAACTTTAGATATAGTCGTCTGCTTATATGTATATGTATATATATATACCTGTATAAAACGTGTAGAAACCCGTATATACGTTTATTTGGCACTGTGGCGCTTTTTAAGCACGCACAACTCGGCCGAGACGCCAAAATAGTCAAGGAAATTGCTAAAAGCGCTCTTTCAATTATATATATATATATAAATCGACATTTGTATGCACAGAACTGATGATCAGTCACTAAACGAGTATAGAGTAACCATCATAATCATTTGAGGTTACTTTTGTAGCGCTTAATTAAGGTCTTTTTGCATGGCTAACGATGATATTCATGGCAGCTGTTGTAGAATTTCAATTCTTTATTTTATGTTAATTAGCTATTTAAACATTTAATTTGTTTATAAATTTGAAAATCAACTCAATTTTAACTTATTTATGGTGCACATATAGATCACGCTTACGGCTTAAACGTTGAACTGGTAATAAGTTTATTTTCTTATCAATATTACGTTAATTAATTACTAAAATTTAATAAATTATTTTGTCGATTACTTCAGAAAAAAAAAAAGGAATTCAACTTTCTGCCTGTTTGCCTAAAGCAGCAAAACTACTGAAAACAATAAATTTTATGAGCTAAGCGCTTTTCATTCATTCGCTACAAAAGCAGATAAAACCTTAGAATAATAAATATGTATACACACACACACACACACACACGCACACAAAGTCAAAAAGGCATTTGTAAATGTGTGTGTGTAAATGATTAAATGTTGTGCTTTTCATTAAGAATGAATTCAACGTTTGTGTCTATATACATTAGTTTGTTTGCAACTGTATTGAGTATGTCTACATAGATACAAAACTTAAATAAATGAATAACAGATAATCCTAAGTGTATATCTATACATGGATAGTATAGAAATAACTGTACTGTTAAAACTTGTAACTCTCTGTCAAAATGTATCTGCGTCTGCAGTTGCAACTGTGCTTTCAAGGCCTTAACTCCCAAAGTATTAAACTGATAGCCCGATCAAAATAATTGACTGACTGAATGAACGGTTTGACAGTTTGACAAACTAACAATGTGATAGAAATAGCATTTTTATACTCTTTTTTAATCTTTTTGAAAAAAAAGAAAGAAAAAAGAGTATATTGGGTTTGTGAAATGACCGTCTGTCCGTTTGAACGCAGTTCTTGAAGCTAGAGCAACCAAACTTGGTATACATGTTGATATATACCATAGGCAGACAAAGTGTTAAGTTAAAAAGGGCATATTGCAGTCGGGTACATCCGACTGCAACGTTCTTACTTGTTTTCTCTATTTGTATGTATGTGCTGCCTAACGAGTATCGAAATCAATCAATTTCGTTATATATATAAGCATATATTTATATACAATGTGTTTGATATGTATATATATATACAATCGTACCTACATACATACATATATACCCTATACACCTAGGAATGTTTCTTAAAGCATTTGTGTACCGGCTTATCATTATTAAATACAAATTAAAATTACATATGACTTATCAGCGTATTTTCTTTTGATTGTTGTTGCTGTTCTTTTTGCGCCCGCTTCTTTCACCTCTTCTTTTTGATTTTGTATTCACTTAATATACGAGTATATACTATATATATGTTTGTATATGTATGTACTTGTATACGTATAGTAAATGCCGTGATTGGCTTTGCCTGCCTTTTTCAAAGCTTAAACCATTTTATTATTATTTTATTTAATCGAAAAATAAAATCTTGTAAAAGTGATAGCTATAGTAAGTTTTTTTTTTAAATACTATAATTAATTTCTAATGTAACTCAAAATTTTTGCAAAAGTAATAAACATTTGAAAGCACAATTGAAAATGATTGTTAATACGGGACTTTTAGTATTCGATTTAATTCTAGTTACTTTTTCGTATTTCGATTTTTGCCAAAACACCATTTAATATAACTTTAGAACAATATTTGTAAAAGTGGAATTAAGAACATGGCTGTACAACAAATGGATCCACATCAATTTAAAATTGAAGTTGCTATTGTCTTCAAAATTCCTTAACGATCGTACTTAAGTTAACCAAGATCTTTTTCTGCAAATGTCAAGCTTATGCACAATGTATGATTAATAATGCATAATTTTTGCATATTTCTTACATATTAATGCACAATTTGTGCAATTTCTAAATTCGATCATTTAATCTAGTTTCGATTTCATACATAATTTGATCATAAATCATGCCTAAAATGCATTAACTCAGCATAGAGTTCTCTCAATAAAAAATCAAAATTCATTTTAGTTTCTTTATCAGACATGTTTATGCTAAATGGCACATCCGAAGTTTACTTTCCGCACAAATAATTGGTCAACACTTTGGACCTTTTCACATCTTTTATATATATAATTATAAATACTAACAATTTTGAATGCTAAATGAAATTAATATGAAAAGTAAAAGCAAAATTAAAAACAGGTTGCCAGCAGAATATATATATATATATAACATCTGGATCTGGTTAGATCTCGTTTGTATTGAGATTATATCTTGATTTGACTCTACAGTTTGCTTACTCTTCTATCTGGGAATGGCTCTAGATGGAGCCGAGACTGGAAAGGTACTCTACTGAAATCTTAGATTCAGCCAAATATCTCACAGTTTTTGCAGTTGTCAGACAATAAGTTCACAATTTCAAAATCCCTTATATAACATCAAACACCAATACACAATTTTTAATGATCAAACTGATTTCCTGTTTGTTTGTGATTTTTTATTACAGAATATTAGTCGCAGACCGGTTTTATTTCTTTTTGAAGGTACCAAATTCCATAATTTATGACATTGCCGGCAAACATTGAAAGTTTCTGTTGTTTTTTTTTGTTGAGCCGGCATTTGGAACAAGTTTTAGTTTTTGGTATTTAAATATTCTAGGAAACAAACTCACAAGAGCTCGAATTGAAACTTCAACTTGAAGAAGCGACTCACTAAATACTGAATGTGCCTCAACTGGGCTTATCGCCATACACAACACAACCCAAACGTGTAGGGGCTTTTGAGAGTTGTGAATAATGCTCCAATGCTAATGAGGGCGCACGCTTACTCATCGTTGCGTAGGGAATGGAGGGGGAGGGGAGGATAGGTCAGCAGCCAATGAAAGGAGAGTATAAATAGGCACAACGCATGCTTCAAATATGTATGCGTACGATATATCCCACAAAAGCAGCAGCAGCAGCAGCAGCAACCGCAGCAGCAGTGGCTCAAAATGATTGTAGATAAAAAAAAAATAAAACAAGAACGTTGCAGTCGGGTACTCACAACTGCGATATACTCTGTTTTCTGTACGTTTAATAAATTACATTTTTGTAAAGACTACTTATATACTTATAAACTATCCTTAAACTTAGGTTAAGTGAGTTTGGTTGAGTTGTTTTCAAAAACACAAAAGTTTTACATACAAAAATATATTTTTCAACCGATTGTTCCTATGGCAGCTAAAAGATATAGTGCTGCGACCTGGACGATTCTAACACTTTGTCTGCCTATGATATATATCAACATATATAGACCAAGTTTGGTTGCTTTAGCTTCAGACGGACGGACATTTCACAAGCCCAATATACTCTGTTTTTTTTTTTCATTTTGAAAAACAGAGCATAAAATTCAAGTAATAAAAGCTATCTTTGGGATGCTCAAAATTAAATACTCTAATAAAATTGCTATTTTTGATCCGTCTTTGTTCACTTTATTTGTATTTGTTCTATTTCGACTAACAAAACTTGCGTTAAGATCTTAACTTTCTTCCTGTAAAAATAAAAAGTTTTTCCTAAAATAACGTAGTTTTCAATAGAATATTCTCTTTCAGATCTTCCAAATTTGTAGCCCCCCAAGTTTAACAAATTTGATTATAAATTGGTTGCAATTGAATTGAAATATCTTCAGTAACTCTTCCATAAGTCAAAGAACTAATTATCTTAAAGCATTTCCGCATCGGTTGTTTCTATTAGCAAATGAAAATGCATACCAACTGAAAATCTCTAGAGATTTCCGTGACATACCTGCATATTAAAAGAACATGAAATTATAGAGGGAACAAACTAGATGAACTACAATCAGAAATAAACATAGCTCGTTCGTTAGTTAGGTCTCTTTTGATGCTTTACACATTTCTTGACAACATTATAATACCCATTGGCAGGGTATATATAAAAAAAAAGTCACAGACAGAAACGGATATGGAAATGGAGACCAGTCCCGAGTTCTCTTTTAACTTGAGTTTTGGGTACAAGCTCAAGTTCCAGTTCGTGTACGCAGCAGACAAAGAGCAGCCTTTGTGCAAACACACAGATTCTAATACGAACATGAGCCGATCGCATTAGAAAACCAAGAAGAAGAAGAAAAAAAGCAGCAGCAGCCGACAGAAGACAGAAGTCAGAAGACACGACAATAAAGAGAGCGGGCATAACAGGCCTGTCCTCTCAGTTGCTGAGTGGCAACTTCTACTTGTTTCCTTCTTGAAAATTCCGGTTCTGTCTGCCTATGAGAGTGCGAAAGCGAGATGGAGCGTAAAAAAAAGGAGACAGAAACAGAGCCCCAGACATAATTAATGATCCCGAAAACGCTGACGCTGACAGCGACGCGAGCTGAGATTGTTGGAAGACAACAGAGCAAACGAACGAACACACATGTTTTAAGCCATATTGAGTGGAGTTTGAAATACCAAAAAATGAAATACAGGTGCGGATTAGGGTCAGTTAGCTCGCAGCAGAATTCAAATTGAAAAAGAGTTGAGGACTTATGAAAATAAAAGAAAAGATGAGTTTTTATTGAATCAATACCATTTACATATGATTTGGCAAGCAAATACAACATATTTGATTTTCAAAAAACATTTATAATCATGTTAAATGTGTATTTCAATTTCACTTGAATTTAATTCAAAAAGTAACAATTAATTGATTAAGAAACTAGACATTTGAATCGGTTAGAGACGTGAATCGAGGTCAATGAATGAATTAAACAGAAATAAATGCTCACATTGCGGTTGACTGAATCACAAATCCAACTTGCTAACTGCAAAAATGTTGATTCATTAATATAATGCTAAGAATTAATAGCAAGTAATGTGTATATCGATTTTTATAGAATAGCTCAAAAAACAATCTATAAATGATAAATAAACTTTCAACATTTAAATGTGTAGTTGTCGCTTGAAAGTCTTAAAAAAAATAAAAATAAAAAAACATTAAAAATAAACGATGTATTATTAAGAGATGTTTCAAGACTGTTTCACTTTTTTGAAAACATTTCATTGGGTATTCCTCTTTTCGAATAAAATTTCATTTTTTTTTCTATTTAAACATAAGTTTGAATACTTCTCAAATCACATGCATCGATTTTTAGCATTCAGAACAGCTAATAATTGCGATTCTGAATGTTTTGTTCGGAATTGCAAAATGCAACAGCTTTGTATTTATTTTAATAATTTAAAATACATATTTTCGGTTTAATTTTAAGGCAAGAAAAGTTTAGGTGTTAATTTATTACTTTAGATCAGATTACTTATATGTCCAATTCAATTACTTAAGAAGCTTCTTCAAACTTTATGAACTCTGAGGTTATTCTTTGACGAATCAACTAAATTTGCAGAAATGATGAGATGTTTATGTACATATGTGTACCTAGCTAAGTTTTTAAAATTGTATGAACATTTCGATAATCAGATTAGCATTTGTAATTTTGAACAAGACAACTTTATTGTAAATTTAAAAACCACAAATGGAATATTCCAACATTCTGTTAAGTATACAGACCCCAACCATGGTTGAGATGGCATAAGAAGTTGTAATACAACTCGCTGCTGTAGTATTTGTAGAATGCGATGTTTGAGTCTGAACGAACAAACGAACAACAACAACAACTACAACAAACAAGCGTATCGACAAGTTACACTTACTATAAAAACAACAACAGAAACAGCAACAAACGCAATGTGGAACCGGTTCAAAACTTACACAAACAAACATGTGTACATATAAATGTGTGCATGTGTGTGTGTGTCTGTATCAGTCTGTGGGTGTATGTGTATGTGTGTGCGTGTGTGTGTGCGTGTGTGTGTAGCACACAAATCCAAACAAAATGACCAAAAGCCAAGAAGAAGACGCGACAACACGAAGAAAAGCACTAAGAAAAAGAAGTGCGAAGAGGCAGCAGCAGCAGCAGCGGCCCGAACGAACTATGTAAACGCTGCCAGCACACACACACATACATACATATACATATGCATATAATACAAGTACACAGAGAGCATGCGTTGCCAACATCATATAATCGGCTACCTTTTTCGTTTAGTTCATTTTACGCGTTTTGCTTTTTATATTCTTGAACTTCAAAACAAAAAAAAATATACAAAAGACAGAAGAAGAAAACAAATCGAACAAAAAACGCCAGCATAAAATGAAATAAATAAAAATAAATACAAAAAAAAAAAACGAGAGACGTTTGCAGCCAAGCTGTCAGACAGCTACTGGTGTTAAACGTGGTACATACTATATACATGCATGCATACATACATACAATACTATACTATACTATAGTGTGTAGTAAAGCAGCAACAGCAACAGCAACACACAATGGCACACACACACACAATTGTAGATATATATATATACCCACAGACAAGCGCTCACAACGCTGCGTATACGCGACGTTTGCTTATCGACTCTTTTTTGTTGTTGTTTTGCTGCTGCTGTTTTTATTGCTGCTATTGTTATTGTTGCTGATTTTTGATGTTGCTGCTATTCGCATAATGCAGCTAATGCTCAAGAGTGCTCAGATCTTGTGTTGATTGCTGATGCGATCAGCAGACTCTTCTCGGCCCCAAGTGTCCATCCACATGCAGAGATCTTCGCTTCCTTTACGACTTACGAATAATATTCAACTGAATGCAACTTGACAATACAAGTACTATCGACTGCTTTAAATACCCTACCATTGCACATTTTTTTCTGTTATCGATATTATCGATAGTTTTTACTTTATTTTGCTCAATACATCGACTGTTATTTGCATTATGTTAAGCGCTTTTTCTGTTATCGATATTATCGATAGTTTTTACTTTATTTTGCTCAATACAACGACTGTTATTTGCATTATGCTAAATACGCTAAACGCTTTTTCTGTTATCGGTGTTATCGATAATATTAACTTTATTTTGGTCAATACATCGACTGTTATTTGCATTATGTTAAGCGCTATTTCTGTTATCGATATTATCGTTAGTTTTAACTTTGTATTACTTGAAGTTCGTTTTTCAGTTATCGATAGCTTTAACTTTATTTTGACGAATAAATCGATATTTTAAAATTTCTAGCTTTTGTTTAACTCGATGAAGTCAGTTTTATATTTAAAACAAAAATATTTAATAATCAATATTCGATTCAAAAGAAACCTAAAAAAACGAAGCGCACAAAACTATATATATATAAAACATATACATTATGTATGGTATTCATTTTAAAAATACATACCAACTATGTTATTTCAAAAAACTTCAACTTTTTAAATTCAATCAATCTTCAACTCTACAAAATACTGAATCTAATCCAGTTACAAACTTGATGCTTTATTTATTATACCCTTTCGCTAGGCTTGTTTAAGAACGCATCATTTAGTTGATTTACTGTCTGCCGTTGCCGTCTATTCTCTTGTGTCTTCTTCGCATCAATCTTCGTTGTTTTTGTTGTTGTTGTTATGGTTGCTGTTGGCCTTATGATGCCATGAGCATTTGGACACGAACATTAAGTTTCTATAGTCGACTACTGCAACAGCAACAACATAAGACCATTACAAATGCTTTTCTTTTCATTTTGTGTTTATAATTATTTTGGATCTTGGCAACACTTTTTATTTCTTGTAGGTTTTCTGTCTGGACTGGCTAAGTAGAGTTGGGCGTAATCGTTCATTTTGCGGTAATAATTCGGTAGTTCTATTCCCGATCTGAAAAGAGAACTAATCGTCCTTTAGTTTCATTCCAGTTAAAATTTCTTATAGTTCCTTTCAGAATAAAAAATCGAATCGTTCCTTCATTCATTCCGGATAAAAAATCTTTTAGTTCCTTTCAGAATTAAATATCCATCTAAGAACTAAAAGTTTCTTAAATTTTTTTCGATATGAAAAATCTAATCTGTCCTTTGGTTCCTTTTCGGATAAGGAACTTATCGATTCTTTCCCGATAAACGATTTAGTCGCTTTTATAATTCCAAACTAATTGTTCCTTTGGTTTCATTCCGGATAAGAGTTGTAATAGTTCCTTTCCGGATAACAAATCTTATAGTTCCATTTATAATAACAGATCCTATCGTTTCTTCATTCGTTCCGGATAAAAATTCTTGTAGTTCCTTTCAGAATTAAATATCAAATCGTTCCCTTAGTTCGTGTTCGTAAAAGAACTAGTCGTTTCTTAAGTTCCTTTCCGGATAAAAGATCTAAAGTGCCTTTTGGTGCCTTTTCGGAAAAAGAGCTTATCGATTCTTTCCGGATAAAAGAACTAATCGTTCCTTGTGTTTCTTTTCGAATAAAGAACTAATCGATGTTTTCCGAATAAAATATTTTTATAGTTCCAAACAAATCGTTAATTTAGTTTTATTCTAATAGTTCCTTACAGAATTACGGATTTAGTCGTTCCTTCATTCATTCCGGATAAAAAATCTAATAGTTTCATTTAGAATAACAGATCTAATCGTTCCTTCAACTTATCGTTTCTTTAGTTCTTTTTCAAATAAAAGAACTGTTTCTCCTGTAGTTCCATTCCAGATTAAATACCTTATAAATCCATAAGTTCCCTTCAGAATAAAAGATCTAAACGTTCCTTCAATCATTTCGGATAAAAATCTTATAGTTCCTTTCAGTATAACAAATCAAATCGTTCCTTTAGTTCCTGTTCGTAAAAGAACTAATCGTTTATTTAGTTCCTTTCTGAATACAACAACTAGTACAACAAACGAACTTAACGAACTAAAGGAACTATAATCGAAATATAGTTCAATAATTCAGTTCAAAGAACCGGTCATTCAAACCAGTTAAGAACGGAACGACACAACTCTACTCGCCAGTTGATTATATTTTTTCGTCGAATATTTAAAGCTCCACATGATCTTGTTTTTTCTCGGATTTAGGTAATTTCGAGGTTTTTATTGTGATGGATTGATATTGAAGTTGGAACTAAATATGAACACACACATGCACATGTATATGTGTATGTCTGTTAAACTTTAATGATCTCGTGCTGGCAATGTAAACAATAATGAGATGCACAAGATTATGTGAGACATTTTGAAAAACATATGCATGTTTAAGAAGACAGCTTCAAGGCAATTATCAGATTAAAGATTACGCTTTGGTTTCATAGAATCAGAATACATATGTATGTACTCGATGTACATAAATACATATGTTTTTCAGTATTTAAGTTAAACTGAAACTGTCTTAATTTAAAGTTGAGTTACGCAAATGTTTATTAGAAATACAAATTTTTGTAATTTACAATTGTTTTTTATTTCCAAATTTCCTTTTCGAATGCTTTTCCAAATTAAAATGTTTACAATTCCATATGGATTTCAACTTGATATTGTTGTTTTCCAAATAAAATACAAAAAAACACTTTAATTTCTATCCCAAGGTATGTACGAGGGTAGCTCAATAAGTACCGAGTTTAAACCTTTTTTTTTTGCTGAGAAGAGGCCAGGAACTTTGAAAGACGTATGCACCAAGAAGTCTTTCTAACTTTTTTCCATGTTTTTATGTTATTTTGACATTACTTTTTCGCATTTTTTATACAGCGTGTATACTATTTCTTTCAGTGTAGTTGAGAAACTTGCAGCAGGCCAAAAGAAACGCACTTGTCCTGCCATAAAAGGTCCACTACCACAAAAAGAATAAGAAGAAAAAACTAGCAAAAACGTGCGCCGTATAATAAAGCTAATGGAAACAGTTTGCCACAAACTATAAAATCAGTTTGTTAAGCAAAACTAAATGTATATAAATAATAATTCAATAATTTTAGAAGCTATCAACGAACGAGATTTTCTCCGTTCCACAAAACCCTGTCTGTCCCCCCCCCCACCCCCCAGCCCACAAGTGTAAGAAATGTAAATAAATGTTGGCAAAAATATCGTGAATGTTTTTATAGTTATTTATTTAATATATTTTTTTAATAGTACAACGACGACATCGGCGATTGCGCCGAGTGTCGCTGTTGTGTCTGCCAATTGTTCTCTCTATCTCTGTGGGTGTGTGCGAGTGTGTGTGTGTATGTGTGTGCGACTGTGTGTGTGTGCCAATTGTGTTTATGTGAAACAAACAGTATTTGCGGGCTTCATTAAAATTCCTAGAAACTCGATCACTGTGAATGTTCTCTAATTACAAAACAATTTCAATTTCAATTTCAATGCACTAGTGTCTGTCGTTAGACTTGGCTCGTTCCGATCTGAACTAGTTCAAATGATCGGTTTTTTGAATTGAGCCATTTGAGTCGTTTGGTAGAGATATTGATATATTCGCTTTTGGTTCGCGAACTTTCTTTTCCGTTTTTAGAATGTAAAAAGGTTAATTCCCGTATTCGGAAAGGAACTAAAGAAACGCTTAGTTCTTTTATCGAGAAAGGAACTAAAGTTTCGATAAGTTCTTTATCCGAAAAGAAACTAGAGAAACGATTAGGTCTTTTATCCGAAAAGGAACTTAAGGATCTATAAGATGGTTTATCTAGGATGGAACTACAGAAACTATTAGTTCTTTTATCGGAAAAGTAACTAAAGAAACGATTAGTTCTTTTATCCGGAAAGAATCGATAAGTTCTTTATCCAAAAAGGAACCAAAGGACAGATTAGATCTTTCTTATGGAAACGAACTTAAGAAACGATTAGTTCTTTTACAAACAGGATTTAAAGGAGCGATTAGATATTTAATTTTGAAATTAACTATAAGATTTTTTCCGGAACGAATGAAAGAACGATTAGATCTGTTATTCTAAAAAGAACTATACAATTTTTTATCCGAAAAGAAACGAAAGGAACGATTTGTTCTTTTATTCCGTTACTGAATAAACGAAAAGTTCTTTTAGCCGCAAAGGAACGATAAGTTCTTTTATCCGGAAAGCAACACGTGAAAGGATTAGTTATTTTAACCTGAAAAGGAGCGGTTAAATCTTTTAGCCGGAAAGAATCTAAAGATTAGTTCCTTTATCCGGAAAGGGCGCTTAAAAAAAGATTAGTTCTTTTATCCGGAAAGGAACTAGGAGCTAGAATGACCAACTCTATCCGCAAGTGGCAAATTGTTGCTATTGTTTTGCCAACTATTTTGTTTCATGTTGTATTTTGTTTTCAGAATTTTAGCATTGCCAAACAAAAGCAGTGCCAATTTAAACACCAACAGACACACACAAGGCAACAAAAGCAACAATAACAACAACAAAAGAGAGTCAATCAAAATAATGACAACACAAAACAAAAACAATTGGACAGCGAGCGAGTGAGACAAAAAAAAAACAACTCAAATAATAAATGTCAATTGAGCACGCGTTGCATTGTTGTTGTTGTTGTTGCTGCTGCTGCATACAAACATACACCTACACACACACATTTGCATAGTTGTAGTTGTTGTTGCTAAGTGCGTTTTGTAATTTGCTGGTAATTATCACTCACGCACAATCAAATGTAAATTAGGAAGCAAGTAAAAGATAGATAAAGTGACAGAGAGAGAGAGCGACAGAGTTGCAACGCATTGAGTGCTAATTATACAAACACTTGCACACCAGACACACACACACACAGACACACACAAGCAAATGCATGCGTCGCACAGTGGTTCATACACAGTGGCAGGAAATACATTTACATTGGTCTTTTGTTTTGATATTAGCTTTGTTGTGCTAATTAATTTCATAATTATTATAATTAATTAAATAACAATTTGTTTTATATTTTTGCTTATGTTATATGTACAAAAAAGACTTATAACTCAATTTTAACAATTCAATTTTATGCAAGAGTTATGCGTTTTAGTTCAATTGAACGAACTGAACGAACTAATTGTTGATATGGTTCGTTTAGTTCGTTCAGTCGTTTTATTCCATTGTCTGCTCAGTTGTTAAGGTCGTATAATCCTTTAACTGCTTCGTTCGTTCGTTTATTTTGCTCGTTCCGTCGTTCAGTTCGTTCAAATTAACTACAATGAGGGATCGTTCGTTCAGTTTGGTGAAAAGTTCAATCGAACTTCGCTCGTTCGTTCAATCCTTCAACTGCTTCGTTCGTTTATTTATTTTGTTTGTTCCGGCGTTCAGTTCGTTCAAATGAACTACAATCAGGGATCGTTCGTTCAGTTTGGTGAAGAGTTCAATCGAACTTATTCTAGTTTCATTGCTTAGATCAGTTTTTTCTGTTTCTATAATTTTATAGTTTTTTTGTCAAGCTTCTGTGGATTTTGTTTTATGCATAATATGATGTAAATTTGTAATATAATAGAAGATATCAACAAAAGAACAAAAATTAGTATTGCCGATATAATTTGTATGCTAATATATGTATATATATAAACATATTATGTAGTAGTAGCAACAATAAAAGCAACAACAATAGAAAAGTTTCAAATAGCAACAGAGGCTCAGTTTAGTTCTCTCTCTCTCTCTCTGTCTGTCTCTCTGGCCTGACCAGCTACAACAAAAAGAAACTGCACTATGGTCACTCTATTTTAGCCAGCATGAGTGAACAGACGAAAGAGAGTAAGATATGTGTGTGTGTGTATGTGTGTCGCGCTATAGAAATGAATGAAGCGAGCGTCGCTGTCGCTGCCGCAGTCGCTGCCACTCGTAAGAGCAAGTGTAAGTTCCTATACATGTGTGTGTGTGTGTAAGAATATTTTCGCATGTTGAAAAACAAAGGAACAAGACATTTTCCAATTGGCAAACACAAGAACACAAACAGAGCGAGAGAGAGATTGAGAGAGCTGTTAGTGAGAATTTGCGCTTACCGTCTTGCTTATTGACGTAGGCGTCCGTCGGCTGCTGCTGCTGCTTCTGCTGTTGCTTCTGCTGTCTGCGTATACTTTTCGTAAGTCTGTATGTGTGGTTTTTTTTTTTGTCACTCGTGTGTTATTATTTTTGCCCAGGGGCTGCTTGCGTTGTGGTTTTTGTTATGCAAAATAGCATAGAATTATTTTTTAACACACGCAACACAAACAGTTTGACAACTCTGCTGTTGCACACGCACACACACACACACACACGACTGCACAACTGCACATGGACATGAAATATAAATAATGAAGTACATATGTATGCACGTATGTATGTTAACGAAGTGTTTGTATTTATTTAACAATTTAACAGTTACTACATTTATTAAAATTGATTTATTTTATTTGGATTGACTGCGCTGCTGCCGCTGGCGTAAACGGCAAAACAACACTGCGACTGCGACTGCGACTGACGCAGCGACTACTTTACCGTGAACAATTTTCATTCATTGAGGAAAATTGAAATGAGCGAAACGAACAAACGAACGAAAGAGCGAGCGAGAGAGCAACGACGACGACTGCATGTGACTGTGCTTGTGCGTGCGTGTGTGTGTTAGCGCTCTCCAACAGTGTTGCCAACTCAGCAGCGGCTTTAAAATGCTCCCAAATTAAGGCAAGCATTTAACATGCAATTTGATTTCAAAAATTATATTTTCATCGACTTAATTCTTGCCCGTTTGTTAACTGAGAAGCGCTCCCCGCCCCCACACCAACACACTCACACATGTACACGTACACGCACAGTGTGAGCGACTCTCGGCACAGACCGCGCGTCGACGTTGGCAGCGGCACGTGTGTGTGAGCTATGTACGTATGTATATAACAGTATGTGTGTGTGTTTTTATTGCTCTCTCGCACGCGCATTTCGTTTTGTAGCTGCCTCGATTCGATTTTCTTCTTGTTGTTGTTATTATTTTAATTACTTATTAATTCAATATTTAGAAATTAGCCAATGCTTTCAATTACGAGTAGTTGGCTGTTTTAAGCCGCTATGACCGTTGTCACACACATACACATATACGAATGCACGCACAACTTGAAATTACATTTTTTTTTTTGTTGCTGCTACATTTTTCACTTGTTTCCTTGCTGCTTTGCTTTGACGTTTAATTCTTGTGACTCGTCCGCTAATTTGAATTTGAATGCCTATATGCACTGCATCTGCATATGTTTCCATGTATGCATATACATATGTATTTTGAGTTGCCAAGTGTTTAGCACAAATATTATATTGTTGCTAACTCCCACATACAAAAGTATGTTCACACCACGAATGTCTCTAGCAAACTGAATTGCAGTGGCAACTCTAAGCCGCCGTCATCATAAAAAGGCAAGCTGCACACGAAAATACCAAAAACGCGTTCAAATATACTAATCGCATGTTTTGTGCTGCAGCCCTGGCGTGGTTTTGCGCTAAATAAAGATTTACATCGAAACATTTAGTATTAACAATTAGTTTTAAAAAGTTTATTGAATACATTGTTTGTTTCCAATTTAATTATTAGAACTAACAACATATTTACAAATAAAAAAATACCAAAAGACAATCTGGCAACGCTTGTATGTGTAAACATACTTGGCGGTACTTTTGAATTTTGTTATTAAATGCTTTTTATTTTTGTTTGTTTGTTACTTGTTATGGAAATTATTAGTTTTGATATTGTTTAATAATTTTGTACTGCTGCATTATTTGTTTTGTTTGATCTTTAAGCATGTTCTGATTGATATGCTAAGCTGGACTGTATTTATACGGTCACCCCAAAAAAGCTCTGTATTGTGTGCCCGTTCAACGAAAGCTCAAATTTATCAAACTTTTTCAAAGCTTATTAACGCGCGAAATATTCAAAATGGGATTTCAAAATAACAATTATTACAAATTTGCGTGCATTTATTGTTTTAATATTGAACGAAATGGCAGTGTTCTGGACATTATTTTACTATAAAGAAAACTTTGTTGTAAAGAAGTTCGTAATAGAGAATTTCGACTGTACGTATGTATAAATATCGAATAGATTTCCATTTCAGTAGGCTTCGACTCGACAGTCCTACATAAGTCTATTCATGTTAGAAACACATCATCTTATCAGTATATCTTACACAGTGCTTTGGAAAACAACAAAATTTTCAAGTTTTAGTTTTTAAGCTAACTTTTAAACTGTTTCTATATACCAACTATTATTGTCACTTTTACACCAAAATGTCTAAAGTTGTTTATTTATTTTTACAACTACAAAAGCAGACGAGTCACTCACTGTCCCCGAAAACGGAGAGAACTCAGCTAGAGCCACGTTCTCAACCCTCACGCCCCAAGAAGAGAAGTCCGGGCGCCTACACAGACGAGGAGAAGGTCAAGTATCGAGAGCGGGTAAACGTTGTGAATGTTCATTCACATCGGCGAATAAAGGGACAAACGATCCATTGATTTATAAGCAGAGTATGTGCGACTTGAATAACTAAATTATGCAGCGACTGTATTCAAAATTTTTTTCTAAAGCTTAAATTGCTGGCAAAGATAACATTACATCGAACATGGAGAAATTATCACTTAAGAGCCCCAGCAATCCAAAAATATTGACACCACTACCAATGATGACAAAGATGCGAGCAATGCCGGCTAAATCGTATAGACTGTTCTGGAGCAGACGGCGGCGACATTTGATGCCACTTTGGAGTCCTTGCCGCATGAAAATCTGCGTAGATTTGTTATCTATCCGATACAATATCATGACAATCTGGCAAATCGTACAAAGAGGCCGATATGATATGACTGACTGGGTACGCTTGAAGGATAATGAGCGTCATTTTATCTCACATGTGTTGGCCTGTTTTGCTGCCTTCCATGGCATTGTTAACGAGAATCTCGTGAAGCGTTTTGGCCAGGAGGCGAGTTGCTTTTATGGCTTTCAGATTGCCATGGAGCATGTGCACTCTTAGATGCATAGCGTGCTCAGCGACACTTGTATCCATAATCCGCAACAGCGTAATTATCTATTCCATGGATACAATGCCTGCTGTGAAGGAATAGCAGATTGGGCGCTCTCTTGAATGAAACAAGGCGGTGAATGCGATTGTCTCTGCTGCTTTTGGCTTAAGATCATGAATAAATGTGTTTTATATTTTCAGAGATATCTGCTTGTGTTTGTTACATTGAATATAGATAGAGGGGGTTCGAATTTGGATAAGATATAGATATGCAATGCATAACAAATCTGGCATTACACAACTGAGCTTTGTACATGGCTTCGGAATATTGGGTGTGTGTTGAGTTTCAGATGGTGTAATCATTAGAAGTAATGATACATAGGCAGCATAGCATATAACAACAAGAAGGTAGACGGGGCTGCCGTCTAAATGGACTACCGTCTAAATGGACTTAGCATTCTAAGGATTGCCCAAAGCTTTTGCTGCTCATCCTGTTTATGAGGCTTGCTCGGCTTTAGAAATATGCACAGTTTCTCATGGTTTACAATGAGCAGCTCTGCGAAGCTAAAAGCTTTTCTGGGCAACCTGGCACATTTCATCCATGGCGAACGACATTATAAATGTTTTGAGTATGGCGATTCCAAAAACCTGTTCATGAACCAAACGCCTGGTTTTTCCTCAGCTTCGAACCTACTGGAAAAGTGTTGACGTTTGCAGCCTAGTTAAAAATTCTTTTTATCTAAAATATAAATAAATTAATTATACTTTGAATGCTTTATTTTGTTTGTATCTAATATATACTGACACATAACACTAAGACTCGTAAAACAGAACGTTCAGGCAATCAACAAATTGGCACAAGAGCTTCAAAATATTAAAACATTTATTTTTGATCTGTAAAAACACCTGCGACATAAATTACGCATACGTCATGTAAGCCGTGCGAAAATAAACAATTTTGCACCATCTGTTGATGTTGTTGTTACGCTTGTTGCTGTTGTTGTTGTTGTTGTTGTGCTATGCAACTTTTGACTTTTACTATGGCAATTTCCAAGGAAAAATTGTTGGCCCATTAAAAAAAAAAAAACCATTAAGGTATTTAATGAGTCGCAAAGAATAAATTTGACGTATGGAGTTGTAAATAAGTAAAGTTTATTAAATTGATGCTAGGAGGATTAGATTGTATCAGATAATTAAATAAAATGAAAACCAAAACAGGAATATGTTTTAAAAGAAAATGTTCACAGCTGCTGTGAAGTTAAAATGCCAGAATAGAAGGTTTAGTGCTTTGAAAATAGTTATTTGAGAGAATATCATATACACAACTAAAGTTTTTTCTTCCAAAAATGTAACTAGAAATAACTAAAGATATGTATACCTGAGATCCATTGTAGAAAGTAGCAAATATACCAACAGTTTTAAAAACTTATTTCTTAAATGTTTTACATTAAATTTTATCTGCAAAATGCACTGCAAGTTTTAAATACTTATGTTTCACAAAGTTGCACGTCGCTAATTAATGTTGGAAATATTTTGAAAAGAGGGGAAACAAACATAAAAAGTTTGCAAATGTGAATTTATGGGTTGATATATATATGTGTGAGTGTGGTTTTGGTATTTTAAATAATAATCATAATTTGCTACACCTGTCAGCAAGTTTTAATGTGTGTCGTTTACAACGATAACGACAATGTTTTTGCATAATTCTCATAAAAAGTAATTTGCAAAATGTTCAACAATAAAACATTTAGAATAAAAAGCAACTTATCCGCTCTCCAGCTTCCTTAAAAGTGCCTTGGGCCAACACATTTCTCGCATTTAGTTTGCTATAAAAAGCGAACGTTAAAGAACTAATACACATTTAAAGCAACATACTAACGATTTCTATACCAAACACCTGGGGGTGTGTCTTCTGTTAGCAGAGTCAGGTAATTGCATTGGTAATGTGTTAGCTGGGATTCTGAAGTAAAGGGAGGATTGTGCTTATAAGTTAAATGTGCATTGCGATATGTTTGTTAATTACATAGTGATTTTAGTTAAGGGAGGACACAGAACCATTCAGTTTTATTGAAAATCGTTATGGCACTTAATTAACTCAAAATTATATCTTTAAAAAGCATCAAATAAAGTTGAAAACACGTAGATCTCATTTTGAAATTGGAATTATAAACAAATCCAAAAATTGTATCAAAATTTACGATCTAGTAATAATAACACTGTATGCTTTATATAACCGGAGATCGGAAAACATATGTCTATATTTTTTTTATGACATTTTAATGACAAGCAGCAACTCTAGAATATTTTCACAAATTCATTGCAAACTCACCTAAAGTGATATATATAACACTATATAACACTATATAACACCATATAACACTATATAACACTATATAACACTAAAATGTCTCAAGCAAAGAAAATAGAATAATCTATCAGCCCGGTTTCGAATTCCACATTCGAATCATTTTCACACAAAATAGTGTAGCATACTTTTTAGAGCTTATAAAACCGCTCTATACGGGGATGTCACGGCGAGCTCTTCCAACCGAATTCCAACTCTTAGGTGTCACAGAAATCTCTAGAGATTTTGATTTTAGAGTTGCCACCACACAGAAATAATTTTGCTTAAATTTATTCGCATTTTTGTTATTCTTTTTGATAAACAAAAATTATTAAGATACATTTTTTGTAAAGTATTAGTACACCAACTTATTTATGCAATTATTATAATGAACTTTTAAACAAAACACTTTCAAAATTTGTCGCCCGGCAAGTTTAACAAATTGTTTGGCAACTCTTTTTTGTAGCAATCAATTTCAAGCAGGTTGGCAACTCCTGTTTTCGGTTGGTTTGTTTGAGTGCATTTTTTCAATGGGTATTTTTTAAAATCAAAAACTAATAAACTAAACAAGTCAAGTTTTTATAAAATGTTATGCAGTTAGTTCAGAAAAACATTTTTGTTTCCATTACAAATGTTTCTTTTATTTTTAATTTTGATTTTGGTGGTGTTCACAACCTCTAATTTCTAATAATTTTGCAGGAGCTTTGAAACCAAACGAAAGATGGTTTTTTTCATCTGTGATATTTAATTGGGCTATAAATTGGTTCAATGATATTGAAATTCCTTCAGTGACTCTTCTATAAGTCAAAAAACAAAATATCTTAAAGCATTTCAGCATCGGCTGTTTCTAAGAGCGAATGAAAATGCAAACAAACCGAAAATCTCTAATTAAATCTTAATTTTATTTTTCCGCTTAGACTTAACACATATTTTAATGAAATTGATTCGTAAGTGAAATTCGGAACAGGCCTGTATACCCAAATTTGCCTTGCGTCAAGTGTGTTAAATTTTAATTGAATTATGCCTGCAAGCGGCTGTCTTTGTGAGTGTGGAATCCACATACTCTGGCAAACTAACATTGAAAATGTTTAAAATAAAATAAAATTTGCACATACAACTTTATCTTTAACAAAGCAAAACTTTACAAAAAAAAAACTTAGAAAGACTTGACTAAGCACAGCCGAGAACTTAATACCCTTGCAGAAATATTAACTAAATTGCACTTTTGATCATAATCAAAATTTTGACAACCAGTACTAATCTTAATATTATAATGTATTGTTTCGAATATATTCTTTTTACTCCCTGTTCCCATTAAAAATGGGAAAAAGGTAGTTATAAAGTACTGCAAATGTGTGTAACAGACAGAAGGAGGCATTTCCGACTATATAAACTATAAATATTCTTGATCAGGATCAACAGCCGAGACGAACTAGCCATGTCCGTCTGTCTGTCCGTCTGTCCGTATGAACACACAGATCTCGGAGACTATAAGAGCTAGAGACACCAAACTTGGCATGAAGGTTCCTATATACCATACGCAGATCAAGTTTATTTCAAATATCGGATGCACCCCCCCGCACCCCCGCAAATCGCAAAAGACTCCCACAGCCACAATTTTAAAGATAAAGCTTTAATTTTTGGTACACTTGTATGTTTAATAAATGTCTTTCGGATGTGTAAATTTCAACACGATCGGATAAATAGCACCAAAGTTATGGAAGAATCTGTTAAGCCCGTCTCAGCTGGCAGCAACAACAGTTTGACAAGCAGTTTACGAGTTAAGTGCACTGCTTGCTTGTGTTGCCGCTGAACTGCTTGAAATGCAAGTTGGGAGCAGGGAGTCTCGTAGTCGGGCACACTCGACTAGAGTATTCTTACTTGTTTTATATTTTGTTACTAGTTTTTTTCTGTACTGTTCCAAAAAGTATGCTACATATTTTGCTTTAGAATTCGTTTAAAGTTAATTGGCGCATAAATAGCTCACTTTGTGCGTAAAATAGTTAGAGACTAAATTATAATTCCCAAAAAGAAGAGTATGCACATTTTTTAACAAAATGTTTGCCATTTCTTCAATCGCGTTGCATGCAACAACATGCAAACCAAACAACATAGTTGGGCCAAGTTGCAACAAAATGGCCAGCGGGCATTTTTGTGTTTTAAATTGTTATTTGTTGGCAACTTAATTGGAAAAGTTTGCGGCAAACATCAACGTGCTGCAAGTACAGCACGAATAGGTCCTTAAGGAAGTAGGGAATATTAGGGGACCGATAGTTAATATATGCAAATGCATTATCATAGCAAAGTTTAAAGGATGTTGAGAGTGTTGCGTGGATTGCTTGAAGCTCAATAATACTTTTTGACCTTGAAAAAGGACATGTCCTGAAAAACATATTCCCTTCCGCCTCATCATGCGAATGTGCGAAAGAGCCGAATGTATTTTATTGGGCACATAAAACTTTATTTAATAACCGCCGCATGCTGGGAAAAGTCTGTTGCGATGCGACCATAAAAAACACCCATTAAAATTGCACGAACAGAAAAAAAATGTATAAACGAAAGCATTTAAAATTAAATCCATTTGCAGGCGAATATTGGGTAGGTCCTTATGATTTTACAGTCTTTATTAGCTGTTAGCAGCGTTTGTCTATAGTCTATGATGTGTTAATGAAGTCATTGTAAAGTTAAGCACCAGAGTGAACCAATTTCATCAGTGCTTTGTTTGAAAAGGATTACTGTTTCCTTTTAGACTGAAAGAGTTATAGAAATACCAAACTTGCCATGTAACATACTCAGATCGACTTTATTTAAAATCACTACATTATATTTTGAAAGAAAACTTTTAATGTTACAATTGAAGACCTGGTATACATGTTCTTGATCAGCAACAATAACTGAGTCAATATAGCGCTGCCCCTCTGTTTGTCTGTCTACTACAGCCATTATGTGTGATTTGAAAAGTGAAAATTTGAAGATTTTGTTCGCAAATTGGATACCCTTTTGCAAAGCTGCTAAATAAATGATACCTAATAGAACAAAATATATATTTTTATTAAAGCAAGCCACTCTAAAATACTTAAAAACAAAACAAATGATTTTTTTTTAGGTTGGCGCTTATAATTCTCAAACAGTTTAAGCATACGCTTAGTGTAGTTCCCTGCTTTATTTTATTTGATTTTTATTTGACAAATTCAAAATTCTTTCAAAGTTTCGCATCCTTTTGTCAAACCTAGAATTTGATGGTGCTGCTATCAGGAATGTTACTTTATGGAGTTCTTGGTTGCCTGTAATCTGAGGCAATTATGTTTCAATAGTATTCAGTGTCGAACACAGAAACAAACAAGTGGTAGAGCCACATATTTTAGTAATCAATCTAAAAAAATGCTCACAATCAACAATTATGTATTGGGTAAAACGCAAAGGCACAAGAACAACTCAAAAAGGTTTCCAACACAACAAATGATATAACGACCTAAATAGTTATGTGCTTAAAGAACGTTTTAGTTTTATAAATAAATAGCTTTTCTCTAGCTGCAGGCAGCTAATATACGATGTACTAATGTTTCTATATACATGAAAGGAAGTATGCGAACAAGTCCAGGCATAATACCCAAAGAGTTCCGCTAATCCTTTCCACTTACTTTAATACTTCGCGTGCCTGCTAATGCTCCTGAAACTTTTACACTAATTACACAACACGTTTATTACACAAGTGTGCGTATTATATTTTCTCTGTCTGCTTGTCTGCACATACATACATAACCTACATATGTAATTTCAACTAAATTACATAAAGTTTTCACCACGAAACTTGTCAAGTTATACATTCAGTTCACATTTCAGCTCGAAAACAGAACAGACATGTAAAATGTGTGGATTGAGAAATGTGGTTACGTTTGAATATTTAAAGTAGTTTGTAATAAAATTGATAATTTCTAATAAAATACTTGGCCACATAGAAATGCTTGAATTTCATGTTGAAATTGATATTACAAGTTTTTGGTCAGCTTAGTTGAATGTTCACAGCCTCAATAATCATAAAATTATGTATTTCATTTATTATTTATAATTTAGAATTGTTAATACATTAAATTGTTAATATATTTTAAGGCCGTGGGAGTGAATACTGCAAATAAGGTGATTATATTATATTTTTAAGTCGATCTAATGAAAAACATAACTTTGCACATTTGACCAGAACCTATATTTTCTGCAGATGTAGGTAGAAGCTACCAAAATAGGTGAGTTTTCCTGTTTGTTATGTGAAAATGCCTTTAGTTGTTATTAAATATTTAGTCTTTATTTAATTGTTTTATTCTTTTTGCTTTCATTGGTTTATTTTTCATTATTATGACTTTAATTTATTTCATTGTATGTTTAACTAGACGTTTATATATTTTGTCATAAATGCATTTTATATATTATAGATTTTGAGTTATGTTTGATTTAAACTTAAACTTAGCATTATCAGTCAAAAATAATGTTCATGGAATTATTTTTAAATAAATATATATATGCAAAAACTAGCTATAGCTTGTCCGTTTATGAATGTAATAAAAATTAATAGTTTAATCGTAGAAGTAATGAAATGACTTAAATGAATCAACTTAATTTTTACTAATTCAATTATTATTTTACATTCAGATGGTATTGAATATTGCATTTTAAACTTTGCAATTGTAGTTTTTTGATATAATCATTCTATTAGTTTTAATTGTGTTTTGTTATTTCTGTGTTTAGTTCAATTTGTCGATTTGTTTTAAATAATGGCATTTTGGATTGCGATTGTTTTAATTTATTAATTAATAAACATATGCATGTATATTTACACGGCACAATATCCGATTTAAAATAAATTAATTATAAATGCAACAAAATGTACTTGTTACAAAATAATGCATATATTTTTGATCAAACACAGTCAATTTAATTTCACTAAATATCTATAAATTGTTATAATTGGCCTATTGTTTATATTTATGTTTAATTTATGTTGAGCCACTTTCTTAATTAAGAACTGTATGCATTTTGAATATTTGCTTTTTTACTTGAAGTAATTAATACCACATTGTAATTTTTCTTTCAATATTTTTGCATTCGATTATTTTTTTGTATTTTGCTCAATACTTTAAACTGTTTTTTTTTTTAAACTTTCACTTAAACTATATATACATTGTGGAATGCCATTTTACTTACTTATCTTTAGAACGTGCTTTTCAAATCTGTTTTGTCAAGTTATAGACACATTTATTAAGAACAATTTTGTTTCTCTTTATGTTTGTTTTTTATTAACTATGTTTGTTAAATGGTAGAAAAAATGGGTGCTACACTTAAACGATTAAATGATCGGTATTTATACAGATATATATCAAATAATTAGTAGTTCACAACATATCTATTTGGTAACTAAACACTGACATTGACAAACATTTTGATCTATTCGATTCGAGTATTTACAATTTTAGACAAATTTTAACTACATTTATATCATTCTAATATTATGATTCGCTTGACAACGCTTTTATAGTTTAATTCATTTTGCTCACTCACATAAACAAAAAAGAAAAGCATTTCATAATTTATAATAAAATGAACAAAAAACAAGAAAGAAATGTTATCTTCGGAGTGCCAAAGACATAAAGATTTGCATAAAAAAATTTATATTTCAACCGATATAGTGATCCGATGTAGATACATTTATAAAAAGAGTTTCTTCGAGTTATTTTGAAAAACACAAATATTTTTCATACAGCTATATGTTATAGTGGTCCGATCTGGCCGATTCTGACATATGTCCTGCTTGCAGAAAGAAGAAGCATCTGTGCCAAGTTTCATAGCTAAAGCCTTAAAACTGAGGGACTAGTTTGCATATAAGCAGACGGACAGACAGTCGGACAGACGGAAATGACCCCTCTGCAAGGGTATAAAAACATTGATAAATTACTTCTTTTTTTTTTGAGCAGTTAAATCGACAATTATAACATATGTTCCTAAAATTCGAACCGCGATATTGAAAAAAGCGTTTCAAGACTACTATTGATACCGTTTGTTCTTGATTTGGGCACATTTCGTTCCATTTAGAATGGTTTTTTCTCTTAGTGTATGAACATTATCTATTCTATTATTATTTCAAACATATACTTAAACTATGAGCATGTTGCTTATGACTAAACAGAGATTAGGTGCAGTCTAGTAGTTTTCAAATACTTTCAGGCTTAATCCGAGAAGTTCTTCTCGTCGGAGAAGCGCACATGATGCTGCTGCTTGAGGCGACCGCCGGCAGAGGAAGTGGCAGCGGCAGCAGCAGCGCTGCGCTGTTTCAATGCCGGCATTCCGACTTTTCCGTTTCCGTTGCCACCGCTATTCGCTTTGGCACTTCCGGCCGTCAACGTGGGCGATACAGATGTCAGCGTGGGCGATACAGATGCCGATGTGAGCGGGGACGTGTTGTTCCACTGTTCATCGCAAGAACAGTAGCCGCATGCCACATCGCAGCCCTCCAGTGCCAGTGCTTGCAGCTCCCGCTTGAATTTGAGCTTCTTCAGTTGCAGCTTGTATTCGGTGCTGACCACTGTTTCAGTGGATCCACTTTCTCCTGCTGCTGTTGTTGTTGTGGTTGTTTTGTGTGTTGCATTGAGTTGGCTGTCATCAGAGGTGTTTGGTTTCTCTGCTTCTTTCAGCGAATTGAATTCATTGGGTGTTTCAGCACGCAAGGTTTCTATGGAGCTGCAAGTGATAAGAATAAAAGGAATATGAGCATATAATACAAAAATGTAACCAGCTGAGATTGCAAAGTGCAAAATAAATGTCAAAGTGAATACCTTATGACAGCTCTTCAAAATGTCACTTTCCCTCTACACTTCAAAATTTAATTAGCGTTCTGTCAAAAAAAGCAAATATCGCCATCAACCATCAATATTCATGACGAACCTTCACATTTACATCAAAGCTAACTAATAATATATTTTTTTTTAATAAAATACACTCGTTAATTAGTAGGACTGTGGGAATTTGTTTGATTACAGACTGCAAGCTGCCCTTCAATGATTGACAGTGGTTATTTAAATAATTTGATTCCATTTATTATGCTGATATTTGATATGCTTATAAGCAACAGTTACTTTAATTTTAAAAACATGATTAACACAAGTTAAAGGTATTAAATTATATAAATTTGAAATGTACTATGTGTTGAAGAGACCGCTTTTTACTCCCTGTTCCCCTTAAAAATGGGAAAAAGGTAGTTATAAAGTACTGCAAATGTGTGTAACAGGCAGAAGGACGCATTTGCGACTATATAAACTATATTTATTCTTGATCAGGATCAACAGCCGTGACGAACCAGCCATGTCCGTCTGTCTGTCTGTATGAACGCGTCGATCTCAGAGACTATAAGAGCTAAAGACACCAAAGTTGGCATGCAGGTTTACAAGTTTATTTCAAATTTCGGATGCACCCCCCCGCACCCTCTCAAATCGTAAAAGACTCCCACAGCCACAATTTTAAAGATAAAGCTTTAATTTTTGGTACACATGTATGTTTAATCAATGTCTTTCGGATGTGTTAATTTCAACACGGATAAATAGCACCAAAGTTATGGAAGAACTTATTTCCCCTGTCTCAGCAGGCAGAAACAACAGTTTGACATGCACTGGGCAAGTTGACTGCTCTGCTTGCTTGTGTTGCTGCTGAACTGCTTGAAATGCAAGTTGGGAGCAGGGAGTCTCGAAGTCGGGCACACTCGACTAGAGCATTCTTGCTTGTTTAACTGATGAACGTTTTCATTAGCAGATAAAGTTATAAGCTACTCATGTTTAAGTTTGGGTAGAAAAATCACAAAAAACAAGTAAGAACGTTGCAGTCGGGCTCCCCCGACTGCGATATACTCTGTTTTCTGTACGTATATTAAATTAAATTCTTTTAAAGACTACTTATATATATATATATGCTAGGAACTATAAAATTCTTTCTACTTAGTGCAGAACGCTGCAAACGCCCAAAGCAGATCGAGACGGGTGCTTGGCAAAATGATCGCTCGTTTACTGGGGCGGGGGTGGGCGTGTCAAATTTTTTTTTCTCCAATCTATCGTAGAGTTCAAACGGAGTCATACTGCAAAATTTGGGGTTTCCAGCTATAAGGGTGTAGGAGATACAGGTTTAGCTCATTTGCGGGGGCGGTAGTGGGCGTGGCATATTTTTTTTAGGCAGGTCGGTCAAGGATGTGGTCAGTAGTCTTTATGTCACGTTTGGTTACTCTAGCTGTAAAGCTGTGGAAGATATAGGTTTTTGCGGTTTGTGGGGGAAGGGGTGGGGGTGGGGGGGGAGATCTGGACACTTTGTCTATGGTATATACTAACATGTATGCCAAGTTTGGATGCTCTAGCTTCAAAAAAAACTGTGGAAAAAAACTGCGTTCATACGGACGGACGGACGGACGGACATTTCACAAACCCAATATACTCTTTTTTTCCATTTTGGAAAACAGAGTATAAAAACAATGGAAAATGTATTGTTAAGTGTACAAAAGCAAAGAAAAGCTTATTCGAATTTTCGATTATTATTGTGGAGCTCTAATTTCCGACTGCTGTATACTATTTATCCGTATAGAACAGACATTTATTCCAAAATGTAAACAGGAAGATTATATTTATTAAAGAATTTAAAACGTTCTTTAAGCACATAACTAATTAGGTCGTTATGTCATTTGTTGTGTTGGGAACATTTTAGAGTTGTTCTCTTATGCCTTCTCGTTTAAGCCAATACATAATTTTTGGTTGGCTTCTTTTAGATTGATTGGTTTAATAATGTGGCTTTACCACTTGTTTGTTTCTATGCTTGGTGCTGAATACTATAATTGCCTCAGATTATCGGTAATCAAGCCTCAATTAAGTGGCATTTCTCGTGGCACCACTATTGAATCCAATGTATAACAAAAGCATGCACTTCCATTATCAAAGACAGCTATCCAAAGAATTTGATGTAAAACGTAAATAAAAGATGGTGTTAACCGATGAATATCTGACGATCACGTTATCCATTAGGACCATTGCTAGCGTCCAATTCAAATAAAAATCTAATAAAATAAGATAAAAATAAGAAGAAATTAGCCGGGCAGTAGACCCAGCGTATGCTAAAACCGTTTGAGAATTATAAGCGCAAATCTAAAACATACAAATTTGTATAGTTTGTAAGCATTTTAGAGTGGCTTGCTTGGTTGCAAACAATTTATCAATTAATGACTTATTTTAATGAAAATAAGTGATTGCAGGACTCAGTTAAATGACCGTTAATGCTAATTATAATGAAAGGCATTTGGGTCAAGTTATATCAAACTGGCCCTCTATTTGATGGTAAGCTTGTTATCAAACTTCACCAATTAAAGTAAAGAGATGCTGAATTAACGCAACACTCGTCTAGTTATCTGAGATGAGCTTCTGTCTGTTTTCAGCTGAAGCCCCAACTGTGTACATCAACGTTAGCCTTGTTTACTTCCCATCAAATGTTACGATCCATGTTTACGAGCAAGTTGCCTTTAGAGCTGACATTGCCAACGCCCACGCCTAACCACACAGACTATTCGAATGCCTGGCCCTGAAACTTTTTGCACTTGTATCTGTGTGTGTGTGTATCTTAATCTGTATCTGTATCTGTATCTGTGTCTGTATCTGTACTTGAATCTGTACTTGCCAACTAGCCCATTTGGCGTTGCCGTTTTACGTTGCATACTTCACTGCGCTCTGTTGGCGTTTTCCATTATGCTTTTGTGTTTAGTTTTAAATGCAACGGGAAATCTCGTACAGCACTGCATATACTTGTACATATCTATCTAGTTGTACGCCATGCCACCCTGCATTACACCCATCATTCCTTCCTTCCAGCAATCATGCATTTTTTGTGCGTGCCCATTTTTGCAGTACAGTAAACTCAGTTTGTGCCTGGTCGCGAGGATTTTATGCAAAGAAAGCGAAAAGTGCAAACTAAAGTGCAGCTGGCTTTTGTTTTGTATGCCCAGGCTGCTGTCAGGATGTCGTCTTTGGGTACCCTTCGGTTTCTCTGGCTCATCTGGGGTATAGTTTGGTTTTGAGACTGGGTGGCCGCACAGTTGAGAGCACAATTTGGCGCAGATTGCCAGCGGGAGTGCTAAAAGAGGGTCGGTGTGGCAGTAGTACAACTATGTGGGTGGTTGTCGCTGCCTTTAGACTTCACTGAATATAGCTGCGAACCGTGAAAGCTGCAAAACTGAGCAGTGGCTCTAATGCAAATCGTAGCTACAATGTGTGCAAAGTTCTGCAAAAGGTTAAAACTCACTGCCAACTATGTTGGTGTGCAGGCCATCATTAACGTATTACGCGCATGTTTGTGTAGCCACTTAGCGTATCTTTTAGAAGAGAAGAAGAAAGTTGGAAACTGCTGCTTAAGAAATCATAAATATTAAACAACAACATTTCCCTGTACATTGTACAGACACACATGATAGCATATCATGGAAGCAACCTCGAAAAGCAACTTGTCTGTCTACTACAGCCATTATGTGTGATTCGAACGGTGAGGTATTGTCCGTAGATTGAATACTCAAAAAATAACTGCAAATATAATATTATAATGCTATTTAACAACTTTTGAAATATAACATGAATTCAAAACAAAAATCGATAATGCAAAAAAATAATAATAAAATATGCTTTGAACACATCTCCTCTGCTGGACAAAACTATAGAAAATTCACAACAAAATTGGTTTCCTCAAAGCAAGCCACTCAAAGAAGCTTACAAGCAATACAAAATTTTTGTGTCTTAGATTTGCGCTTATAATTCTCAAACAGTTTGAGCTTACGCTTAGTGTAGTTCCCTGCTGAAACCCTGTTTGGTACAATATCTTATTTTTATCTTATTTGATTTTTGTTTGACAAATTGAAAATTCTTTCAAAGTTTCGCATCCTTTTGTCAAACCTAGGATTTGGTGGTGCTGCTATCAGGAATGTTACTTTACGGAGTTCTTGGTTGCCTGTAATCTGAGGCAATTATGTTTCAATAGTATTCAGTGTCGAACACAGAAACAAACAAGTGGTAGAGCCACATGTTTTACTAATCAATCTAAAAAAGGCCTACAATCAACAATTATGTATTGGGTAAAACGCGAAGGCACAATAACAACTCAAAAATGTTTCCAACACAACAAATGATATAACGACCTTAATAATTATGTGTGTATCTTACAAAAACGTTTTAATTTTATAAAAAATAGCTTTTCTCTAGCTGCAGCTACTTATGTGCCTATATACATAAAAGGAAGTATGCGAACAAGTCCAGGCATAATACCCAAAGAGTTCCGCTAATCCTTTCCACTTACTTTAATACTTCACGTGCCTGCTAATGCTCCTGAAACTTTCACACTAATTACACAACACGTTTATTACACAAGTGTGCGTATAACATTTTCTCTATCTGCTTGTCTAAACATACATACATAACCTACATATGTAATTTCAACTAAATTACATAAAATTTTCACCACTTTTCTACATGAAACTTGTCAACTTCTACATTCAGTTCACATTTCAGCTCGAAAGCAGCACAGAAATGAAAAATGTGTGGATTGAGAAATGTGGTTGCGTTTGGATATTTAAAGTAGTTTGTAATAAAATTGATAATTTCTAAATAAAATACTTGGCCACATAGAAATGCTTTAATTTCATGTTGAAATTGATATTGAAAGACTTTGCTCAGCTTAGTTGACCGTTGCCAACCTGAATGCAGCAGATTGAAGTTTGCAGACATTCATATACATTTTTCGAAAAGCCTGATGGAATTTGTTTATGATATGATCAAAAACTGTTAGAGCAAATTGAATAAACAATTTATCAATCAAATTGACATTTAACAGCTTTAAAATATAATAAATATGCTGATGCTTAATATCGGTCTTAAATATGCTTCTCTGTGAGAGAAAAAAAACTAATATTTTGTCAACGTCCAATCAGAAACATAAATCGTTAAACTAGGAATTGCAAATGCAGTTGGTTTTTTGTGTAAGAGTTAGTCTCTCAGCTTCAATAAAAGTTGTCTGTACATAGGTCGGAGTTGGTATAAAGAAATCTATCGACCTAAATTTTATATTGTTTTCACATATTTAAGAGAGGATATAAAAATAAAATAATCTTACTTCATTTAATTTATCTATTTTCTGCATATTTTAGTCTAATAAACTGGTTTATGTAATTTTCATTAAAAAAACACATCTCATTTAATTCTCAAGTTACTATTAAAATGAAATTTCCGCTAGTTTATGAGCTCTGTTTTTTTTTTTTTGTAAACGTTAAAAATGCTCTTAGCTTCATTTTGTGGCGTTTACCAAGCTTTTGATCATAATTTAAACAAGTGCCAAAATATGCACGGCGGGTAGCCTTAAAAAGAAAAAACAAAGTGTATGAAGAAAACGAGTAAAAAATGTATGTAAAATTAATGTTTATTGTACTTTTAACACATACACACTTCGGCAGACTGTAACTGGCGGTACTTGTAAAAGTATATAACTTAAGTATATGTATATACACCCGCCATATATGGTGGGTGTTACCAAATTTACATAAAGCTTGCCACTTGCTGCTGCTGTTTTTTACTTTAGTTGGGAAATTGCATTTTCCTGAGCACAAGAGAAGAACACAAATGTTAATCAGCTAAAAGTCATGAAGGTGAAGCTGCGTGCCGTACCTCAACTATGCGATGCGATACTATAAGGGTGCTCAGGTCAGGTGTAAGCAACAAAAAAAAAGTGAAATGAAAAAAGAAATGCAAATTTAATTATATGCCAGCTGAATTAATGGGCTTCCCCACACATTTCCCTGCACATACACAAACCCGGCAGCACAAAGCACAACATCCAGCTCCGGACAAACTATGCAAAAGCAAAGTGGCTGCAAGTGGACAGTGCGGTAAGCATTTACTTGGGGATGGGGTATCAAACATGTCAAAAACGTTATACACTTACATCTCTTTGATCTTGAAAATTTGTGGAAAATCTATACAGTTGTCGATTGAAAAAAACGTTTCAAAATCATACAATTTCAGAATTTTGGAAAACTTTTTACTACCAGTTAGGTCCTTTCATCGGGTAGAGTTTATCATAATCTTTAGCGAACTGTTTATATGAATTTCGAAACCAGCCGGAATCGGCTCTTTACAACAAATTCAATAGCAATAGCAATAGCGTCTTTCGAAAATTTCAATAAAACTCAATTAACTTTAGAGTATAGCAATGACCAAATATGAATCTTATGAATGGGTCAATTTGATTAAAACTATATATCAAAACTGTCATAAAAAATCGCTTTGAAATTGAGTTTTTAAGTGGCGTTTGTTTTTTTTTTTATTTACTTTGTAATCAAGGAATTCAATAGTCGGGTATAACCTAAGTTAAGTATTTTTTTGCTGGACAGTGAAGCACAAATATATTTCAATTTCGTTTGTTGAAACTGTAAAATGAAATACATTTTTTGGGGTTTATTCACATACTTTACTGCTGCAGCTTTAATTTGATATTAAACTTGTTTGTAGAAATTATTACTTCAACCTTTGGCTTCTGAACAAGCTAAATAGCTTGTTGCAAATCTCATTCCAGAACTTTGCTTGATTTTAGTATTTTTTTTATTTTTTGTAAATATGGCAAATATTTTGTAAAGAATTCATGTATCCAGGTTGTGTGTATCTTTATGACTTCATTACGAGCATGGGGCTGGAGTTTCATCTGTTTTTCTTTCTGCGTGCTTTGCGCATTTTTGCTAAAATATTTAGGGTTATTCTTGCGGAGATAAAAAACAGCGTGCATTTTCCTTTATTCTTTTCTATATGTATCAAAAAAGAGTAAATATGTTTGTATATATGAGTATGTATACGTTTGACATGCCGTTTGTGTTTTTTTTTTTTGATACACTGTATTTTGTTTTTACCTTTTTACAGACATTCTTTTGTCTGGTAAAAGGTTGAAATATTTGTCATATTTGCAGGTGTATGCATGTGTGTTTAAGAAGCATCTTTCGATAGAAGTACTTAAATATAAAGATATAATCTTTAATTCAATTTAAATTGATGGCCGTGAGCTGATTTTTTTAACATCTTCGTATTCACTTTCACCATAAAAGCTACTCTGCAAAATTCAGTTTACTAACTTTTATGGTATGTACTTTGCGGTGGTCTGCAATCAGTCGGATTAAACACTTGTAGTCAGAGTTCGAAAGGGGTCGGAGACTATGAAATAACTCACACAACAGATAGAGAAAGTGCGTTATGTTTTGAGTTTAAATGCCCTCGCTAATTGAGGTTATTATTCCATCTCTGTCTTACAAAGTATCTTGGAAAATGACAAATGACAGTTATTGACTTGACTGGTGATGAAAGCAAGAATGGTACAACTCCAGAAAATGAGAATCAAATTATATAGAAAATATAAATAAGAAGATACTTTACCAGGAAGGGTTTCAGCTGGGCACTACACCAAGCGTATGCTTAAACTGTTTGAGAATTGTAAGTGCCAATCTTACAAATAGCTTGCTTTGATTCAAAAAATTTTATTGTGAATTTATTATTGCGCTGTCCAGCCGAAGAGAAGTGTCCTAAAAATATTTTTTTTAGTTTTTATTTTGTATTTTTGATTTTTGGTTTTGAATTCATGTTATATTTCAAAAGTTTTTAAACCTTTAAATATGGACTAAATACACAATTAATGTATTTTTGTGTTTCTGTATTTATTGTAATATTATATTATCAATTATTTTGCTTTGTTAGCCATCATTTTCTTAGCAGCTTTGCAAAAGAGTATCCAATCCAAACATTTGTTGTAGTAGATATGATGTATGTGAAATAAAACGTATGCCAAATAATCCTTATTAAATTTATATTACTTTTCTTTTTGTGTTTTAAATTTTATATTACTTTTGATAATATTTTTTATAAAACTTCACCTTTCAAAACTTATTTATGAAAAAAAAGTTTGGTAGGCAAATGCCTGTTCTGTCTATATTTTGTAAATAATTTTGCTTAATCAACACACAACATTATAGTTATGGCCTGTGGTACATTCGCTTTACATTTAATCGCCGCTATGAGAAAACTCGATCCACCCACTGATTGGTGTGATATTGTTCCAAAAGCTCTAGAAAATATGCCATCCACCTGGAGATTCAAATATTACACGAATCAACTACGCAAAGCTTTGGAAGTTGGGCTACGCTTTGGTATAATACGAGAACTGAACGAGAAATATTATCTATATGAATATGGCAAAGTTTACTCGAAAGGTAAAGTTAAATATATATTTCCTGAAAACATTCGATGTGAATTGCAGAATGTAGATGAAACTGATACGGATGAATGTGATACTGATAATTGTGATACTGATGAAAGTGATAAGGATAGAAACTTGGCTCAAACAAAGGAAAACATACTCGTTTCTCAGAATTACAAACATTTAGAATTTCCATTAAAAAGAAAGCGAGCTCATGATCTTGGAAGAAATTTTAAATATATGAAAATTGAATAGAAATGAAGATAATGAATAATAAATTAAATAAATTAACTGTTTATTGGATGAGTTTAAATTGTATTATTTAGTTATTAAAATGTCCCTTATATGAGAAAAAAGGATGATGCGGTTATGTGAGTAATCCTCACTGAGGATAGAAAAACGATTTAATCTCTGTGAAGATGTGTTAATTTTAGAGACTAGGACAGCTAGAAAACTTGGTATTTATTTGTATTTATTAATAAAGCTATCTTGATATTTAACTCTGTTCCATAGAAACTAGTCAGACTCAGCTATTTTGTATTTTAGTTCTACTTTTTCAGTCTAATCAAATGAAATATTTGAAATTTGTAATAAAAATGGATGCTCAAACTATAAATTGATTCTAAACCACTTCAAAAACTTATTTAGTCAAATGAGTAATAGCCAAAGTCTTCAATATTTGTCCAGTATCATACTATATCATTAAACATTGTACTGTTTCTTAAATATGTTATGAATGCAGTATAGGAAGAGATTTGTAAGTGACTTTGAGCTGTCATTTGGCTTTTAATAACATATAACTAGAACTTCATTCTAATTGGGTCCACAGATAAACTTACCCGGTTGATGACTATAAGTCCAACTCAAAGACCGACTCCTATCAGACGCGCATCTCATCAATGGCTGCCTGTGGCAGTTGCTGCTGCTGCTGCTGCTGTTGCGACGCTGACGTCGAGGAGCCCATACTCAGGCTTTCAACGTGGGTATGCGGCATGTGGCTGTGGGTATGAGTGTGTAGGTGTCCTTTGAAGGAGCTTGGTGCACTGCTGACACCGCTGCTGCTGCTGCCGCCCGATGGCGTCTGATCGAACAGCATATTGCCACCGGGTGACATTGCAAGCATATTGGAATTATTGCTGCTGTTGTTGGTGGTTGTTGTTGTCGATGAAGAGGCGGTGCGCAGCGGTGGGCGTGGTCCTCTTATATGATGCGCTTGCATGCCAGTAACTACAACACCATTTGAGTGGTATTTGCCAGACTGCTGCTGCTGTTGTTGTTGTTGATATTGCTGTAGTTCTGCAAAATGAAGACAGAAGCGGAAGAATATTAGCTACTTATGTCGTTTTATGCATATGTCAGCATATTATCTAGCAAATGTTTATTGATGAGCGTCATCAGCAACAACAGCACAAAAATCAATTTGTAAACAACAACGTCAACCATTAAGCACACATCGTCATATAGACAACTACTTTGTCATCGACATCATCATTTGGTCTGCTGCCCTTTTCCAATTGCCAACTAGTTGCCGTGTTCCAAGCCCACTTCAGAATGCATTCTTCTACTTGTTTATGCATGTTTTGCTCTACATGTCAATCAACTCATCAAGCAAAAGTGTTATTGAATATTTTGATATTTTCTCATGCCCTGCGACCACATGTCAAATAATATGACACCCTCATTCTATACTCGATATACTTGTACATTTGCATGCATGTATGTACATCAATACAAAAATACGATTGTGTTAGTTAATTTATATGCCACAACTGCACTTAGAATGCAGTTTTATTGGTGAATTGGCGTATATAACATGCAATTTGATATGGTTCGCTCAGACTTTCTTATATTTACGTGCAACATGCAAAATATATGGCGCCATCTTACCACGAACCAATTTATGGCAACTCCATTTTGGAGTCACGTTTTTTATATAAAATATTACAGTTTCTATTTCATGTTCGATTTCCGAGTTAGTTGGCATAATACCAATGTTTTTCATATAAGAGTGCAAGTTTTAAAACTGGTTGTGTTTTGAAAAGTTGAACGCATTTCAAGAGGCGTTTCCGAGTGCATAAATTTTCATTCAATTAGAAGACAAATTTGATAAATTATACTTCACACATTTTTATTGTGCGAAAAAACTTATAAATTTTGCAACTTGACAGTTAAATAAATTGGTTAAGTAGCTAACCGTGAATCACTTTGAAGTCACATACTATTTTTTGATACACTACTCCCCTTTCTTCCCAGATCTTCCAAGCAAATCTCTCGGAGACATAACTTTCACCAATACATCCTTGACCACCCATTTTTCACACAGGGAGGGTGCCTTTCCCGGATAGTTGGTAAACAGTTAACACTGAGTTTGAATGTTATCGGTTGAGAAACAAAAAAGGTTCTTTCAAAAGTTTTCCTCAAATTTCCGAACGAATTTTTCAAAATTCGATCTTTGTGCTCACTTTCACTATAAGTTACTGTGGTAAATTCAGCTTCTTAGGTAGGTAGTCACTGTAAGTAGTCACCAATCAGGCAGCTTGATCACTTTTAGTCAGAAGTCGAAAATATCTGTTTTGAGTGTAAATGCTTTCGCTCAGTGAGAAACGGTTATTTTCGTTATTTTTCTGTATATCTTTTACAAAGTCACTGCGTCAATGACCAATTCCTCTTCGCATGCATTGACTTGGCAAGAATTGAAAAGAAAATAAGAATTAATCAAATAAGATAGAAATTATAAATAAGATATTTTACCAGGAAGGGCTTAGACTAAACACTTATAGTCAGAGTTCGAAAGAGGTCAGAGACTATGAAATAACTCACACAACAGATAGAGAAAGTGCGTTATGTTTTGAATGTAAATGCCCTCGCTAATTGAGGTTATTTTTCCATTTCTGTCTTACAAAGTATCTTGGAAAATGACAAATGAAAGTTATTGACTTGACAGTTGAAGAAAGCAAGAATGGTACAACTCCAGAAAATGAGAATCAAATTAGATAGAAAATACAAATAAGAAGATATTTTACCAGGAAGGGTTTCAGCTGGGCACTACACCAAGCGTATGCTTAAACTGTTTGAGAATTATAAGAGCTAATCTAAAAATCAAATGTATTTTATTTTTAAGCATTTTAGAGTGGCTTGCTTTGATACAAAAAATGTTGTGAATTTTCTATAGTTTTTTTACAGCAGAGGAAATTTGTCCTGAGCAGATTTTGTTTTTACACCCTGCTCCCATTAAAAATGGGAAAAAGGGAGTTATAAAGTACTGCAAATGTATGAAACAGGCAGAAGGCATTTCCCACAATATAAAGTTTAGCTATATCCAGCATCAACAGCCAAGTCGAACTGGCCATGTCCGTCTGTCCATCTGTCTGTCTGTCCGTCTGTCCGTTTGTCTGTCCGTCCGTCCGTCCGTATGAACGCGTCGATCTAGAGACACCAAACTTGGCATGTAGGTTCCTGTGTACCATACGCAGATCCAGTTTACTTCAGATTTCGGGTACTCCCCATCGCACCCCTGCAATTTGAGGAACCGGAGGGCACTCAAATGTATATGTATATATTGATATCGATGGGAAGTCCTAGCACCTTCAAAAAACACATAATGTTAATTCTTGATCACATGCCCATATAAACCCTTGCATCTGAGTGATCATTTAAAGTAATTTACTTCCATAATACTGAAGGTAAAGCCCTCAATTTGATTATGATAAAGGATTTAAATTCCTAAAAAAAAGGTGCTTAGTGTGGTATCTGTGTAGGCAAAAACGAAAATTAACTATGACAAAATTGAGTAAAGTGCAACAACTGTATAAATTATAATAAAAAGTGAGAGCACGGGAAGAGCACAAATGAAAAGATAATTAGTAGCTTACTATAGTAACGTAGTTAATTAAGTTAGCTGCTACTATTTAATGCAAAGCTATGCCAAAAATGATGCCAAAAGCTGTTTGAACTTTGCCTTTTATTATGCCCAACTAAGCGAACAGTTTACTTTCATTATTTCATTGGGCGTTGAGCCACTTAATGGGAAAATGTAGCCTCAATGGACACCAGAGAGCATTCAATGGATGTTGATTTTATGACTAGGCTAGTAAAAGGGACCCAAGTTGACCACAAGCTTAAGGCAAGATCAAAGCGGGCTTTGGCTAACTTTAAGTAGCGGTCATTTGCCAAAATTCACAACAGTCGAAACACACGCACACACTCACACACACACACACAGACTCACGTGCTGCCTTAAATGCATAATAAAGTAGACGTCAAAGCAAGTATGAGCACACGTATAATTTTCATGAAGTGCAATTTGCCTTTAGGTTCAGCAGAGCTGCCCTCAATTCGGAATATTTCTGAATATGGAATTAACAACGGTACGTATGCGTAATGTGTAATCAAAACAAGAGGCTTTGTATGCGCAATGCAATTAATTTTCATTTTTTATACCTTTTTTTCTATTTTGTAAGAGCCACGCAGCGAAGCAAAACTAATTTATATGCACATCACTTATACGCAATGTTGTACAAATGCTCATAATTGAAATGGAAAATATTGCGCTTTTAGCTGCTCATTGAATGTAATCTAAACAGCGAAAAGACAGCCGCTCAAAATTACGTTCTTCTTAAATCTGTTCAACGGATGTTGATTAGTATGAAATGACAACGCCGGAAATGCCGCATACATAACTCAACAAAAAATGCGCACTCATGCTGAACTTTTAGCCTCAACGTAACGCAGTTGCAACATGCAACCAAGGGCTCACTTGACCACAATGGCATGGACGTGGACCGTAGAGTGACCCTCTGCGGCATTGCCAACTTACAACGCTGTGCACAACTAAGTGGCCTGGAACAAGTGCAGCCAATTGTGCATTGTGTGTCCACTAGGAGCAATATGAGTGTGTGTGTGATTGTGTGTTGTGCATTAATGAGTTGTGCACAACTGCAGGCGAATTTATAGCTCAATTTTACTGCTCCTTTTGTGCTATTTCAGTACCCCGTTGACAGTTTTTGGACTTATCATAACATTAAATGGCTTGCTTAGCGATGCGATGTGATTGCCTTGCTTTGAAAGCTTTCAAGCATTCAATTTATGTTCGAAAGACTGAGTAATTGCTCTCGGAACAGCTGCACTTAATGAGCGCTATCATTAAACGGGCAAACAAATCTCATTGCGGTTAAGTGTAAAAGTACAAATTGAAATATTGAATTAAATGCTTATATTATGCTAGTCATATATTTGACTATTTGTCAAATCAACTCACATGACTTTGTGTTCTCAATATATATTCATTGGTCATTGTATTACTTAATAATTGAAAGATTAGAAATTTGAAAACCAATCAAACATATTTAAGAACTCATGCCAAATAATATTAAAAAACAAGTAAGACTACTCTAATCGAGTGTGCCCGACTACGAGACTCCCTGCTCCCAACTTGCATTTCAAGCAGTTCAGCGGCAACACAAGCAAGCAGTGCACTTAACTCGTAAACTGCTTGTCAAATTGTTGTTGCTGCCAGCTGAGACGGGCTTAACAGATTCTTCTATAGCTTTGGTGCTATTTATCCGATCGTGTTGAAATTTACACATCCGAAAGACATTGATTAAAAATATGTACATGTGTACCAAAAATTAAAGCTTTATCTTTAAAATTGTGGCTGTGGGAGTCTTTTGCGATTTGCGGGGGTGCGGGGGGGTGCATTCGAAATTTGAAATAAACTTGATCTGCGTGGTATACAGGAACCTGCATGCCAAGTTTGGTGTCTCTAGCTCTTATAGTCTCTGAGATCGACGCGTTCATACAGACAGACAGACGGACAGACGGACAGACAGCATCAGCATCAACAGCCGAGTCATATCCGTCATGTCCGTCTGTCTGTCTGTCTTTCCGTCTGTTTATATGCGTTTTTCAGGACTTCGTTCTAGAGCTATCTTGATGAAACTTGGCACAGATACTTCTGAATTCTGCAGGTAATTCCTATAGTTGAATTAGCCAGATCGGCCCACTATATCTTAAAGCTGCCATAGGAACGATCGGTTGAAAATAAGTTTTTGTATGAAGAACTTTTGTGTTTTTTAAAATAACTCGACCAAACTCTCTACATCCAAATTAAAAAACGTTCTACACATGTTGACAACATTTTTTAAAAATCTGACTTCTATATCTCATAGCTGCCATAGGAACAATCTGTTGAAATTTAAGTTGGTAAGGTTGGTAAGGAAAAAAATAACTTATCAAATCGCTTTTAGGATACTTGGTAACAATCAGTATGCAAATAATAGTATGTAAACTTGCTGAAAATTGATTTACAGACATTTGTAACGCACACTCGTGCGCACTCAATATTACCCGTAATCTATTAATGACGTTCAAATAGGCAATACTCTAGCCAAACTGCTGAATGACCGAACTGTTTAAATTTGATTGCAGCGATAAACATACAATTGACTCTGACTTAACCCAGATTAGCATAAAATTAAAAGCTTTTTAATCAGACATAAATCACAGCAAGTGATTGAACTGGCCAAAAAGCCTTAACTATGCAACATACGTTTAATACAATTGTGCAAGTTAGCACAAAATTAAGCGTAGTAAATCAAGCAGCAGGTAAAACAAGGTAATACGACTTTGGAAGGGGAGCAAACTAAGCAACAGCATACAAAAACTATTTTTCAAAATGCAATGCGATGAAATCAAACGGATATCGAGGGAAATTTGTGTGCTTCCATTGAAGCCGGGCATTGACCACATGACTAAACACATATTAAGTATACGCATCGTAAGCTGTGCCAAATCAGGCGGATGGATCTGTTAGAGTTTGAGTGTGTGTATGTGAGTGTGTTTGTGTATGTGAGTGTGTGTTTGTTTGTGTGAGTGTGTATACTAAAAAACGACAAGCAAGCTAGGATCATTGACAATAAAAGAATCAGATACAAATGCAAACATTTCTGTGAGAAAGGAAATAAAAGTCGGTACGCACAACTGAACATATTTTTACTCCCTGTTCCCATTAAAAATGGGAAAAAGGGAGTTATAAAGTACTGCAAATGTGTGTAACAGACAGAAGGAGGCATTTCCGACTATATAAACTATATATATTCTTGATCAGGATCAACAGCCAAGACGAACTAGCCATGTCCGTCTGTCTGTCCGTCTGTCCGTCTGTCTGTCTGTCCGTCTGTCCGTATGAACACACAGATCTCGGAAACTATAAGAGTTAGAGACACCAAACTTGGCATGCAGGTTCCTGTATACCATACGCAGATCAAGTTTATTTCAAATTTCAGATGCACCCCCCCGCACCCCCGCAAATCGCAAAAGACTGCCACAGCCACAATTTTAAAGATAAAGCTTTAATTTTTGGTACACATGTACATATTTTTAATCAATGTCTTTCGGATGTGTAAATTTCAACACGATCGGATAAATAGCACCAAAGTTATGGAAGAATCTGTTTTCCCCGTCTCAGTAGGCAGCAACAACAGTTTGACAAGCAGTTTACGAGTTAAGTGCACTGCTTGCTTGTGTTGCCGCTGAACTGCTTGAAATGCAAGTTGGGAGCAGGGAGTCTCGTAGTCGGGCACACTCGACTAGAGTATTCTTACTTGTTTTTTTACTTTAAGAAGAACCAGCAGCATTTGCAACAACAGCAGCTACAACAAAATGAGCATTGAAGCGCAACAATGAAATATTTATGAATGCCACCAAGTAGATTTATGTATGTGCCTTGAGTGTCCAAACTGAAAGCGAATTGAAAAATTTATTAGTTGGATTAGCCGTTGGGATACGTTGTGCCAGTTGGCTTCAACTTGTTTAAGTTGCATCGTAGTTTGAGCTTTATGGAATATTTGATGAGCAAAGGCAGAGCAAGTTTTGAATTTGTAATTAATTGATGGTAAACGAACCTGTGTTCATTCAGCGATTCACCATACCAATTTAAGCATAAAGTACATGAATATATATGTAAGTTGTTACTACTATACTTTTGCCCAGTATTGAATTTTGTGTCTAAATTTATATAGAGGTATTAATCGCAAAGGTGTGGGAAAGAAAGGCTAACTATTTTCTAAAAAAAAGTGCCTTAAAAATGTTTAAGTTAGTTTCTTCTTGAAACATTGCCTTAACTGGACTTTGCTGTTTGTATAGTAAATGAAAGTAGTAAACTTTTGAATTCAATTAAATCGAAACATTTGTAGCCAACAAATTATATGACCAACTGCCCTCTGGCTCTTTAAGCAGACCCTTTATTATGCTGTATTGTCTGGCTTACTGAGCCACAATGTGCCAGTTATTAGCATCACAACTGAGCACTAAGGATGCGGCAGTGCGAGTTTTTCTTGTCCCGAGGCAATCCAATAATATTGTTTTATATAAGTAGCTACGTAATGCACTGCCTACAAGAAAAAAAACACTATCATTCCTCAGCAAATAAGAAGGCAAACTAAAGATAAAGTGAAATTTGTATGCGTCTGTCATTTTGTCAAAATCATCAAAGCAAGGACCAAATAATAAAACTAAAGGAAGCGTAAGGAAAATACTGGGGCATCAGAAGCCACAATGCGGCGAGTGATTGAAAATGTGCTGGAAATGGAAAGGTTCCAATATTTTGTATGTGGGCAGGACAGAAAGCAAACATATGTTGGCGACGATGGGAGCTTGGAATAATAGATCAGGAACACTCTATGGGCTGGCTTGCAAATTGATTTTGCGTCATTTATTTTTTCTGCAACACACACGGCGTATGTGTGACAAACGATATATCTATATAAGTGTGTGTGTGTGTGCGTGTGTGTGTGCGTGTGTAGGCATGTGCCACTGTTCAAATTTCAATAATAACATTTGTATGAAGCTGTTTATCTCCTCACGCTCTTCCGGTTGGTGTTCCTGGTGCTGGTGTTAAGGTTGCCTCATGTTGTCAATGTGGATGACAATCACGTCACGTCGTGGTCTTTATCTATCTTTCTATCTCTTTCATTCGCTGGCCATCTCTTTATGTACTTGCCTGTATTTATTCAAGTTGGTTTTAGCAGGCGAGTCTCGTTTGCCTTTTGGTTGCTGTTTTTTTTTTTTTTGTTATGCTCAGTAGCCCCTCTTTTTAAACCACCCTGGCATTCTTCACTACACACACAGCGCTTCATTGTTTTACACAATTTGGTTGATATTTGTCGGCTTATTTTTTGCGAGTTTTCGTTTGAAGGCTGATTTTGAAGTTATTGCAAAGCAACTGCGAATTGTATGCAAAGTTTCCCTTTCTTTGGCCAAGTTACGTATAAATTTAAATGTAGCGCGAAACTAATTTGAAATTACTTCGGTTTGAGTGCTTAACTTGAGCTTTTAGGCATTGGCTAAAATGATTAGGGCCAAAAATGATGACTAGCATTTCATCGATTGATTAAGCCAATATGGCTGCTGTTAATACAGTCAGCTGTGCGGCTTTCTTCTAAACGTTTTGAGTATAATTCCAAAAAAATGGAATTTTGTGTCAGCAGAATTTCTATTTTTTAGACCCGTTTTCTCATTTTCACGAGAAAGCGATGTGATGTTCTTGAATTTAAGTTTATTGAGCGGATAAATTACGAAGCATTTTTGTATTCTTACAATTGAATATTGAATAAATACACAAATTATGTAAACTAACAATGAATTTCAGTCAAGGTCATGTTTATATATAAATATCATTTGCCAAGTTGAAAGAACCGCAATTTTATGTTAATTGCAGTTATGTATATACAGCGTATATGAAAAACGTGTACGAAAAACTTGGTATGTGGAGAATTCCTGAAAATTTTTAAAAAGCCATTTAAAGCATACTTGTAAACAAAACTAATTGAAATGCGCTTCTTTATGCTGCGTTTCGGATTTAATTTAAATTTTTTAAAATTATTGTCATTGTATGTTATAAACAGAATGCAGAGCTGACATTAATTACAATATAAGGAATAGCAATCGGCAGCAATTATTTGAATAATTTATAACTTGAAAAGAGAATTGCAGTTAAATGGAATTAAATGTATTTATTTTTGCATGTGTCTATTGATCAAATAAATGAGAGTATTTTCAAAAAAGGTGCTTCAATGTTTTTATTAAAATATGACTTAAAATAAAATAGCAAATATTCGAATCAACTTGAAATAGTCCTGAATTAAGGTATTACATAAATCCAGTCAATGTCATTAATGTCTCTATAAAAGCTTTCAAATTAAAAGACGCTACATTTTAAATGCCCGAAAGTTTAATTAAACTAACTAAGCCTAATGAGGCATTAAACTACCGTTAAACAACGTAAGCATTTCATATTATCCAACAGCAGCAGACAGCAACAAGAACAACAACAAATATTAATGTGCCACTTGAGTGCACAGAGCCAAAAAAAAAAAGGGCAGATGAAAATCTCAGGACAAACATTAATACGTAAGGATTTTCGCCAAGACAGAAACTGTAGTTGACTTTAATATTTATGGTCTGTGCGAAGATGAAAAATATGCTGCTTACATAAATAACTGAATGAAATACCAAGTTGCGTCGATGGCAAGCAGCTGTTGCAAATATGTATGCCGAAGTAAGCGCTCACGCATAATTATATGAAAATCCGAAATAATTATAAATAATGCAGAGAGTGCTGAAAATGCCAAGAGTCGCCACTTCCGACAATGTCAGCTTCTGACACTGGAGATGGCGATGACAGCGCCAAGGATAATGGCTTCGAGTAAGGACTTCCACTTAAACAGTACAAAATGTCCGCTTCCGTTAAGGCAAATTTAAATCAGCTTCAGGTTTGGAAATCACGATTGGAAAATACGCTGATTATAAGTATTTCAAGGAAATACTTCACAATCTGTAGCATTAGATATTGTTCTTTCCTTATTTTTGTCGTTATTGAAGAGCAATTAGAGTCTAGCAAAGTTCATGCTAAAACTTGAAAAATGATTTGTCATTTCCTTAATTATAGCACAAAATGTAACGCAATTTTTACTGGCTTATGAAAACTTTTAAGAATTAAAGGCTTGTCAAAGGAAATAACAAAGAATTTTAAAAGTATATTGAATATATCAGACAGTATCAAAGACCGTTTGTCTAAATGTTTGTAAAAGACAAAAATACATTTTTATAACTATTTTATTTTATGAATTTGCATAGATTCCCATATATGTAGCAGCACATGCCTATTGTTAGTTATTTTTCAAACTAGATTGCATATACACATTTAATAACATTTTCTGCAATACTGCACACAATTCAAATCGGGTTAGCCGTAATTTGATTATTGCACATCAGATACATTCGCAATTCGCATATATACATATATTGATATATGTGAGCTCGCCCGATGTAAAATAGTTATTCGGTTGCTTTGTTTGTGGCGCCAGCGTTTTATAAATAGAAGATGAAAAATTTGAAATGGTCTACTCTTACCTCTCCTGTGTATTTCAGAACAAAAATGTCAAACGCAGATTCATGACCCTCTCAAAATGAGGTTCTGCGGGTGCTATAATAAAAACAACATTATTTTCAGCAGGGCCTACAATCTCAATCAATACGCATACTTTGGACGCCCTTGGGGCAAACCTTTTAAGTTAATATTGTCATTTGATTATGTAAGTGGGTTGAATTAACAAAGGTCTCATATTTTTTGTTTTTTTCTGTAATGTGTAACTTAAATAATGTAATAACTTAAGCTGATAGACTTGGTATCTATTTATCTATCCAGGGAAAGTCGTTAAATTTCCCCTTGATCGAAATTGGAATTCTTATCGTAACATCATTTCGTGACTCAATATAGCAATGCAGTTTAACTTGGTATTTATCGCAAAAATCAAATTTATCAGATGTCACGGCAGCTCAACTGGAAGTTTATTGTTGTGAGCATGTTTTTTGAAGTGCCATAACGACTTCATAGCGTGCTGGCCAAGAAAAACTGGCCCAACTTGAATTCACATTTTAGAAACGAGAACATGAAAATAAAGTAAACATTGTTTCGACTATAGGCTTGCCTGTAAAAGCTTACATAGTACTGTGTCCTTGTTGCAGTAAATATTCCTATTTTTTCAATTTAAGAATAAAGAGTATAAAGAGCTCACGTTAAAGGCATGCAACATTTGTCAATATTTTGAAATAATTTTTAATTTAAATTGCCTTCTATATAATATTTATAAAGTTATTTAAAAATTAAACAAAATTAATTTATTTTTTGTTTGCTTTTGTGTAGAATAAAAGCAGCTTGATTAAGTTTTATTTTCACATTTACACTTGGGTCTTGACTTGATGTGTATTAAATTTAAACTTTATAGATACATAAATAAATTGGCATATTTTATGGTCAACCTCTTATGCGGTATATCAAATGTAAAGGGTATATATGCCGTTAAAATCTTGGAAATCTGTAAAGCATAATTTGTACAACAATTTTTGAGCCACCCATTAACTAAGCAGGCACAACCAAGGCGGGATTCGAATTGAGTTTGAGCAACGAATGCGAAGCTGTTGTTTGAGCCATCTGCTATTAGACGGCAAAACTTTGGTTAAGAGTCACAAGTGCGTTGAAGTTCAGCGAAGCGCAAATGTTTTTGGCAACTTTTACTTAACTTTATTTTACAGCACTTACACCTTAGACTTGGATAATTATGTTTGTCAGAGCGGAGTCTGTGGCTGATTAGTACATACAATTTCAATTTTCACTCAAACATAGCCTGGGATATCTTGAGACTTAGCATTGGGGTTCCCTTGTTTGGTTCTGTCAGACTCAGAACGAATGAATGACCTCAGTTTGATTAAGCAATATTTTTGTTTACTTTGGGTAATTTTGCAGGAAATTTATGTGTAGCTGGCGCTCCCTAACAATGTTGCCCCGTCATTCATTTTTCAAACTTTTATTTTTGTTTGGCAACCTAACAGACAGGCAGACTGCCAGCATATCCAATATCAACATATGCATAACATACTATACATATGTAGGTATACATATGTATATATATACAATACAAAAATGCACTTAAAGTTATACATTCTATGCGAGTCATTGCTTAGTACTAAATTTTACACAGTCTCTTTAATGTATTTTTAATATTCAAAGCTGAATCTTTAATATATTTTATTTAATTTGCAGATCTTCTGTCTGTTGTCGCTTTTTAGCGAGATTTTCTCATGCATATCAATATTTATGTTAAAAGTCTTGTAACAACAACCTAAGCCTGTAAATCTACAAATCCGGCAAAGTACTCAACAAAAATGGAATTTTTATTCAACAAACCTGAAACTGAAGCTTTGCAATAATATGTAACACATAAACGGAGACAATTTCTTCAATTTTATATGTGTAGTGTCTGTTTATTATCAAAATTTGCTTTCAGTCTTAAAGCTGTCCTGATGAATTTTTACTACATTTTAACAAAATTGAAGTATTAATTGAAAATATTTTATTTATTACATTTCGCTCTGTTGAAAAACAAATTTCAAATTTATCATCTATGATGAAAACTAATCTAATTTTGCGGTTTTATTTAATTGATTGGAAAGTGCAGCCTGTGTGCATTTCAGACAAAACTAAAAGTAATCAAATGAAATCTTATCATATTTTAGCTTTATTGTAGCCTTGCTTTCTTTCTGACTTGTCACCTGCGCTCACAAATTGTGTATTTGTGTTTGTGTTTGCATTGCTTGCAACAATGTGAAAAGCAAAAAAAAAAAAAAAAAAACACTTTCATCTGTTGATTGCATTGAAAACCCATTCGTTCAATTGGTTTTGCGGTTGCACTCGGTGGTGCATTCAACCAACACATGGTTTAGATGTGCTGCACGCTTTGAGATTGTGTTGTAAGCTTACCTGTCGTGGGATTGTGGCGAGCTGCTGCCGCCAGATTGAGATTGCGTGGCAGAGTCATGCAATCACCGTTGCCACCAGGTGTGTTGTTGAGCAGCATGTTACCATGGCTGTCTACTAGGGCGTTGCTAGCGCCGGCTAGATTCAAAGCGGCCGTGTTGCGCGCATAATTCAGCGCAGCAGCCTGCTGTAGTTGGCTTGCCTTGGGCAAAGTCATTAGGCCGGGATTGTAGCTAACGCTGCTGCCAGATACAACAACAGAGGCGCCACCACCGCCCACGCTGCTGTTGTTGGTGATGCCTGCCGCGCGTCCAAAGGTTTGCGTGCCACTTGCCACCAATATGCCTTTAATTTGCATATGTTCATGCTGTTGTTGTTGCTGCTGCTGCTGCTGAAGTTGTTGCTGCTGATGAAGTTGTTGTTGCTGTTGTTTGCTGCTGATGCTATAGGTGACATTAGCCAAGCTATCGGCAGCTTTGCTGCCATCCATGGCTGCATTGTTAAGCGTACTGCCACCCACCTGCTGTGCTTGTGACTGTTGTTGTTGTTGCTGTTGGTTGGCCAATTGCATGCCCGTGTTGCCGCATATATGTGGAGGAGGCGGCTTGGTTGCCTCATTGGCAGCAGCAGCAGCGGCGGCAGCCGCCTGCAGCAACATGGCCGCCTGGTCCTGGCCATGACTCTCCACATCTACAATCACATTGGAGCTCTGCGAGTGACCCATGTGAAAGTGTGCATGTTTTATGGGCTCCGGTGGATACTGCACCTGCTGATGCATGCTTCGCTGCTGGTATTGCTTCTGCAGTGTCTTTACCTCCAGCCGCGTCTTGTCCCGCTGATAGTACACGCCCGCAAATATCAACACATTCAATATAAGCAGACTACAACCGATGGCTATCGTCACGCTCAGCGCCGTAGAGTAGGCAGCATATCCGGCGGACTCGAATCCGGTTGCCAGTACATCCGTTGAGGCATTCGCCAGTGTTGTTGGTACAAATAAGCCAGCTCCGTTGCTTGTGTAGTTGCCACCAACTGGTACACAGGTCGTATACATGTTGTTTGGCTCAACGGTTGTAACTGCAGCAGAGAGAAAGAAAGATGCATAGATTGTGAGTGAGAGTGATTATTGTTGCATATGAATATGTTGCTGCTGCTTGTTGTTTGTTAAATGGCTTGCAATAAGGGATAGGTAAATTGGACGGGTAACTTGCCTGGGCTTGACTTATTAACCATACGACACGTATATTTGATTGTTACAGAGCTGGCTTATATTTGTATTACGGATGAGTCTGAGTATTACTATACATTGCACATTCACTACAAAGCAGAAAAGATAATACAATGACTTGCTAACAATCAAGGCGACACTAATCACATTGTGCTTGTTGACGTAGCGAAATATAAATTATTAATTTTTTTTAAATTATAGGTCATGTGCCGCAATTTAACATGCCACATCTGTGTCATATCCTACACAGAACCGTATTGCTCTTATATGAAGTATGATTAAAAAAAATATATGGACAATATAATGTAGAAACAAATGTGCTGCAATGCTATTGAAATTCACTTCTTTGAAAATGTGTTTGTTAATGTGCTCAAGTTTCCAACTTTGTTGTTGTTTTCTTTTTGTGTTTCAAGAGCTACTTGCTTTTAGCATTGTTTTAAGCCAAGTATACTGTGAATGAATGTGTACGTTTGCTTGTGAGTGTTTATGTCCTCTGTCTGCAAAGTTTTCCTTTTCAATTTTCTGCATGTCAAACAATTCGGCACAGTTCTGCCTTAGATTAAGGACTTGTGCACGTATTTTGCATAAATATTTAGCCCAAATGCTTAAGCACATCAGTTATGTCATGTTGTTGTTGTCTTTTTAATACTTTATGTAAATGTAATAGCTTTTCAATTTGCATTTAAAGAATAATATTCAATTTGACAAGTTTGTTTCGTAAAAGGTGTCGGATTGTTAGACAATCCGATTTGCGTTGATTCCGACGGACAGAAATAAATATTTTTAAAATTTTTTGAAGTTAGATTGAGATCTAACACTGTAATTCAAATTGATGTGCATATAGTATAGAAGAACCTACATACTAAACATACCTATATGTAGTTACAATGTATTAATTTTGTTATTTCATACTATGCCTTTGACTTGTTAGTTTAAATAATCGTGCTATAAAAATACTACATTTAAACAAGAAAAGCACTTAAATATAAGTAGTTTTAAAAGATAGCTACTCATTCTCAGCAAGTCACTGTTTTTTTTTTCCCAACCCCAACTGGCCATCTTTGCTAATTTAGAAACACTCATACTGTCACTTGATGGACTTAAGGACCAAACACTTTGGGCCCTCGCATGTGCTGGCTCAGAACCCCTTTGCTAAATGGGATTACCAGCCGTGGCAAAAAGCTGAGCTGGAACTAACCCACACCCACAGAGTTGGCGCAACTTAGTCGAGCATTTCTAATTGCTTCCAACTAAGCTTTTTATCAAAACGCTCCATTTTGCATTTATTTCGAGATGAAATACGTTTTTTGTTTTTGCCCGAGAGAGAATTTTATATTTTAATTCCTTTTAATTTTTATTTTAAGTTCACTTTCGTTTTACCAACAACCAACAACCGTCACCCGCATGCGCTCAAGGACCTTAAATAATTATGTACGAGGACACAAGGCCGGCGCAACTTGAGTCAGATAGTCAAAGGCAAAAGAGATTGCCTTGGCCTGGTCGAGGGCCTTCACTGCTTAATCCTAAATGTGCCTTTAATTAGTGGAATGACAAAAAACCAACCACAAAATCAACTTAGCTTGTAAATGCTTCATTCACAATTTCCATTCCCTGTCCCAGACTTGCATGCTTGGCATGCAAAATGTTTGCATTACTGGTTATCCCCAATTAAATGACCTTGCATAAATTAGATATCAACGACATCAGCTGATGCTCACCTTTTCGGCGAGGTGGTTTATGGAATAGCCGCACATTTAAAAAGTGATTACCTGGCCATGCAGCCAGCCCAAGTCAGTATTTCAATTTGCGCCGACTTAGTTTAGCTTATAGTCTGACATTTCGTCACCGGACTTGAACCGCTGCTTGAACTTAAACAGCCAAAATCTTAGCCTTTATGCAAATTTATAACCAACAAGTGCCGTCATTTTGGCTCTAAGCGAATTCTCTGTCCGGGTTTTCTAAGGTTCGTCCTAAATGCTGCCATCCTTTTTGTGCAGCAATGTCTAAAAATAACTACAAAAATATTTTTTGCCTTGCGTTACATTTGTATTTTTTTTCCAGAATTCAGGTCAAACTAGCAAAGAGCTATGCGCCATATAAGAGCTTTTTTTAGGGTAATAGATAAATGACCTCATTGTTGTTTGGGCACATTTAGATATGTGCAGAATTGAGGGATGCGTTTAACGTGCACGCTGATTTGTAGAGGTAAATATGATGTGGCTTAAAAAACTCTGAGCAATAAAGAGAGCAGATTTTTTGAAAATACTTTAATAAAATTTTCAAAAATATTAAAATATTGCGAACCTTTTTGCTATATTTGCTATCAAGTATCTAATCAGTGACATTTGTAGAAATATTTGGTCTAAAGCTATCCGATTTTCGTACTTTTAGTCAATCAAAGATTGATGATTATTGATTTACATATAACAGCATATAATAGTCTGACTATTTTCTTTTTAAATTCCAATCTATAAACCACATTTTAATAATAGAAAAACGTAAGTTTTGTTGTATTTGCATTAAATTCGATTTTAGGTTATATCAAGTATCCATAAACACAAAATTTAAAAAGAACAGATTCGTGATGACATTTTTGACTGCTTGAAAGCTCTTTTAGAACAATACTTAAATATCGGAATGCGAATAAATTTCTTAACTTAACTTGCTTAGAATGTTAATTCTCTTTTTCCATTACCATTTTCTTGCAAGTCTTTAAGTTTGCATTTTACACATCTTGAACCTATTATGTACAATTGTATTATGTCCTGCATAAAGCATGAGAACAACTTTCACGATTTACCAAAGCCAACGAGCACAACGACAACAACAACAACACTTCAAAGTGTAAAGGTAGCATGGAATACTCATAGCATGGAATACTCATACAACAATACCTGAACCTGAGAACTTCAACACATTTCCATGCTTTTATGACCGACTTCAACATCAACTGTTCAACGGTTTTTTGCTTTTTCGAATTGTACGGTTGCTTTGTGTGCGGAGACTTTGCTTTGTGCATTTTTTTTTTGGCTTTTTGTTGCATACTTTTGGGCTTGTTTGCTTTTTACATTTCCAATTCTGTTCCGTTCTCAGTTTGGCTCGTTCGCGTTTGTCTGCTGGCCAAAGTCACGACGCTGAGGTGACAAAGAGAACCCACGGCGCACAGTTGGCAAAGTCAGCGTAAATGGAAAGCATGTCAAAGTATGTCGAGTTCACATGACACTGGGGCACGGTTACAGTTGCTCTGTGGGGTGTTATGGTGTTGGGGTTTGTGATGGTGCTCTCGTGTTTGTGGCCTAGCTGCCAGGCTCTGTGTCCTCGACTGTCAAGCTGCCAGCTGTTTGTCGCATTTCAGGCATTTTATCATCTTCTACTGCGTTTTGAGTTTCCCAAAGTATTTTTCTCAACCCTCTTAATGCTCGTTGGCGAGTTTGTTTTTTTTTTACAGCATTTCTGTCTCTTGCACTAATTGAAACGAGCATTTTGTGTACCCTTGCTGAAGCATTCATCACCACAAGTCATTCTTGGTGCGTCTCAACTGTTTGTTTTGCTTTGATATGCTCTTTATTTTAAATCTGTGCATGATGCTTTAGTGTTTAGTTGTGTGTAGCATCGTTTGCATTTTGCCAATTTGGAATATGTACTTAATGTTATCCTTAAAATTCAAACTTAGTTTAAGTGTCTTTGATAAGTTTAAGTTTAATTATGCGACATGTACTGCGTTATCGAAATCAAATGGTTTTCTGCTACTTAATGTATCGACTAGCAAGTTTTTCAAAAGTAAGTTCGATTTTTTATGTCCTTGCAAAGGGCTAACTATAATTTAACTTGCATTTGCCAGCAGAACTTTGAAACTGTTCATCCCATATACCATGGCTGCAGAGGAACACTTAGGTACACACAAGAAACGTGGACAGCAACTAAGCCAACATTCCAATAACTTTTAATTTACACGACTTTGCTGGCAAGCGAGCCCCGAAGGAAGCCCTTTCAGCTGTCACGACCCCCCGGCAACTAATGCATTTTGCATTGGCCATTTGAAAGTGCATCGTTCTGAGTGGCAGCATCAGAGTTTTCTTTGAAATTGAGTATCTTACTTTTGAATTTGAGATAAGTGGGCAGGGTTCTCTAAGAGAAGGAGCAGTTAGAAGGGTAGATGCCACGCTCCCACAAGCACTTGATGTTTGAGTTAGATGCAACGTTGTCGGGCTTGTCGCTCCTTTTTTTTTTCTCTTTGCAACGTTTTGATGCAACGCACTTGCGTAATTGCAGATGGCTACTGTGGCGACAGTAAGTATATGAAAAAAGCAAAGACCAGCTTCAAAGTTTGCTGTGAATTTGGGGTAAGTGTTAAAAAAAAAATACAACTTATATAGCTTAATGAGTTTTTTTTTTTGTGGTAGACTACAACGCGTCTTGAGTTCAACACAAGAGCCAAAAGTATTTAGATAGCCAAATGTAATAAAAACAAGTAATTTAGGCATATTTTTTGAGTGTGAATCACACAATAGAACGCATAAGTATTAAATTCAAACAAGGATATACTTTCCACAGGCAAGAGCACAAGCCTAAGCATTCAAATACTTAATTCAGATAACAGTTGAGTGCATTTTCAATAGTCAGCACATAATTCAAAAGCCAAGAACTGCCTGTCCGCTCGCAATTTTAATAATCAAGGACACAGCAGGGGTCGGGTCGGGGTCGAGTTGGGTCAGTTGGTCACACAAATGGAAACGTCATGATCCAGGCACAAAATGTCAACTTTGCAATTTGCAATTTAACTTGCCAGACTTGGTCTAAAAGTCTGCCACGTAAACAAATTCAATCCGAATCTAAAGTGTTGAATTTGGGCTCGTTATAAGCGCTTTAATAACAGTTAATATCCTAAAAAAAAAATAAGAAACAAAGTCAATTTTGATTTTGAGTTCGCATTTATATGACTCGCATAACCCTTTGCCGAGTTGACACGTGCCAAACATGGCGTATGTGTAATATTTGATTTGATTCGTTTGGCTAACTTAGACATTCGATTTGTACTGATATAAAATATTAGTATTTTGAAACAGCATTAACTCTTTTATATTTTATAGAAAACTTATGATTATAGATTAAGACATCTTAAAACCAGTTTTACTTAAAACTCCTTCTATTTTAAATCAATAAAAAATGGTCTGTCTGCCAGCTGCCTTTTTACTCGAAACTGCCAATTACAAAATCTTCAGATACACAGCAGCAAGTTTATTTTGATTGTGTAAAGGACTTAGTACTTACCACCCAATATGCCATTTAAATAGACCGAAGTATTGAGGCCGCGTCCTTTCTGCAGCATCAATTGCTCATCGATAAGCAAAAGACGTGACGATGTCGCTGTTGTTGTCCCAGCTGTGAGCCCAAATGGATCTGGCTTAACGGGTCCCTCATACAATTCCATGTCATCGTGATTGCGAAATAGATTATGCCGTGCTATCACATCCTCCATGCCAGCGCGATGTAGTTCTGGTATCAGGCGCAGCCAAATTGAGAGTTGATGAGCCCGAAAGTGATTTTTGTTGCGCGGCTTCATGCCTTTAAGATTGTTGATGTATGTGTTGACATTATTGAAAAGAACAAGAAGTAGCGAAAACAAAAGCGTTAATGTAAACATTATTATATATCCATGAGGTAGACTGTTAGTATTCAAGCATGCAAATTGACACGTTGCCAACTATTCATTTTGTTGACTGTTGCTGTTCCTGTTGCTTTTGTTGATTTTGCTTTTTTTGAAAGGCGAGACACCTTTTTTGCAATTGAGGACAACTCATTCCCATAATCGCCTTCATGCTTAGCTTGATATTTTGTTTATGTAGCTTACTGGACCACAGTAAACTGCTTAATTTTTAATGCGTTTAGGTAGGTCACAAGGATGTAGTTTGTTCACGGCTTAGGTTTATATTTCGTATTTGCCAAAGTTGTGCCAAGTAAGCAGTGGCTTCCATATAAAATACTCTTTAGCATCCACTTACTTCTATTTCTGTCTAAGCTCAAAACTGTTTAATTTTAAGCACAGACAGTGATGAAGGAGTCAGACATATTCACATGCCAGATATTTTGAACTCGGCCAAATATATCGTATAACATTCGAAATGTTACAAAATAGAATGAATTGGAAATGAGATAAATCGAAATTTTTAATTGCAAAACAGTTTTTTTTTTTATCTTTTGTCTATACGCCATCATTTGAGCAGTTTTTCATGCCTTGGAAATAGAAAATAAAGAATGAGTTTTTACAAAAGTACTCATACAGAAAAAAGGACGAAAAAATAAATGCATAATTGATAGACATTTTAAGTTAACTTACTGCACTTTGAAATAAAAACAAAAGTTATTTCATTTAAGATCCAAAAGTCTTAAAAACTGACTCGCTCCATTGCATTTGAAGTGGCGCCTATGTGAGTCAGTGTGACTAAGTGAATAAATATTGCAAGCACTTTAATGCTGCATAATTTACGCAAGAGAACTTTCAATTCAATAGTCCATAGAATACATAAGTTATTCTTGTATGTTTGTGAAATATTCGTATTCAATTTGCAAAGATTGTGCGTTATATCAAATTCTTTTGTGCGGACAGATGTGCCTTGTGTATTCACATAATTCGATTGGATTCGTTTTCGTTTTCAGTTTACAGCATATCAAATCAAAACTCACAATCATTCGTGGGCGTTAGCAAATCCTTTGCAACAACATCCTTTGTGCGTATTGTATGTCAATGACAGAACATAGAACAGAATGAGAAAGAAGTCTTTCCAGAACAGACACGAGAACAAGTGCGTCAGCTGTCGCTCTCAACATGTCCTTTCAATTAAAATCAAACAACAAGCACGATAGAAACCATATACCACTTTTGGTATGTATCTTACTTCGATGCTTACATGTGCGAAAAGTGCGTTTGGATGCGTGTCCCTACCATCTGCTTTTACATTTTTTATACCCTGCTAAAATCAAAAAAGTTGATTTCGCACTCAAATGACATTTTGAATTCGAAGACTACAAGAAAAAGCATTGAAATATGGTTGATTTCAACTCTTCTATGAGTTAAGTCATCTCACATAGGACAATGATAGTTTCTTAAGTTAGAAAGATTATCGATGAGTTTAAGAAGTTTATTTGAACGTGTCATCTTTAACTTGGTTGAACAAAAAATCATAATTTGCAAATTTAAAATCTCGAATGTACTCAACATGTACTTAACTCCTTTCCTAAGGTTTACAAACAGCCTTGTTGGGTTCATAATGTGACTTTCTATCTTATCTTGGACGAACGCTTTCCAACTATTATATTTTACTTATTATTTTTATTTCCAAGGAAGCTTAAATACTTTTACAATCAAAATATCATCCATTTCATATACGTCTATGCTATGTTTTTCACGACATTAAAAAAAACAGTGAAACAGAATAGAGAGTTTTATTAAATTGATGCCATCTCACCTATTTCCAAATACTTTTGATGCACTGGATCATAATTTTCCCAGGTGATGCTGCGAAAACGATTACGCTCCTTTGAAACAGGCAGCACCGAGTCCTGGCGATGATGTTCATTTGGATTCCTGTACAGACGACAGAGGGGAAAGAGCAAATGTAGAACAGTTGACTTGAAATGCGTTCTTAAGGATTCTATGTGCCTATGTCGTGTTTTTTTTTGTTGTCGGTGCATTCCGCTTGTTAGTTTTTTATAGGACTGCGTGCAAAAATAGAAAAGGCTTAAAAAGCAGGGCTTTAGTTTGTTTATAGCAGTTGCGCAGCAAGTGTTGAAAGACAGTTCACAAAGAAGCACTTTTCTTTTGCACACAATCAGTGCCAAGTGTTGTACGTGAAAAAAGTGTTTAGAATAGCTGAAGAAAAGTCGCTTGCCTGACAAATTACTGTAAGTGGCTTAAAGTTGAAAATTGTACTTTTGCTTAACTTACCCTGTACGTGCAAAATTTGACCAGTATATCATGACGGATTCCGACAACGCTGTCTCGGATTTGGTATAGTTTTGCGGAAAGTGACTGAAGCCATCCACAAGTGGTGCACCGAATATGTATGGCAAATCCTCACCATGCACTGTGCCCATTCGCTGCGGATAGTCACCATCCTTGGTCTGATAGTCGAACACATAGAAATAGCAACGACCCGCCGGTTGCGTCGAAGCAGCCAAAGTCGATGCCGTCGCTTTGCCCGATCCACTGGACGTCGATGAGCTAATTGGTGGTGGCGATTGGGCGGCAAGTATATCCCCAGTGCGTACAATGGGTGCTACGAATTGGGCATCGGAGAGTGCTGCCACGGCGGTGTCACGTGTGTTTATCGGATGTTGTGAGGTGCGATCCCAGTCCGTGTATTCATTTACGATCTGTAAAACGTTTTAATTAATACTTATTTCAAAATCTTTGTCATTTGCCCGATAATGTTTAAAGGTTTCCGTGACAGGAGTGGCACAAATATCTCTTCCAACCAATTGCCTCAAATTCTATTTTTCCAGTGTCACAGAGTTGTGACTCGTGACTCTTTTCGGTGGCTTTTAAATTTCTGGTGTTTTCTTAAGAGATTTAGATAAAAACACCAAACAAAATTTGGAAAATTCAATGCAATTGTTTTTAAAAAAGAAACGGAACATTTCTGCATCTTTGCTTTAAAACCTTGGGAGCTTGTATTGGCTTTAGTAGCTTTTGAAGGAGACGTCTCATGGGAAAGCTATAAATAGGAAAAAGACCTTTGAATCACTCTGTATGTCAACCAATCTCACTTACTCTGAGTTTTTACATGTATGTTTTATGAATAATGAAGAAATTTAATTAATATTGGAGTACCTACTATAGTTTAATGTTATCGATCAAAATTAAGGTTATATAAAGGCATATATGTATATTCGTCATTTCGAAGATTGTTTTTTTCTTCTTATATAAATAATAGACAGGATAATCCATTAAATAATTACACAGAAAATATGAAAAACGATAATTTGATTAATGTTGATTAAAGCTCTTGTTGGATAACGAAAACTATATGATTGCATTGCAGCTCATATTTTGGTTACAAATTTATATAAACTTATATACTCACTATTATGTAAGTCTTTTATTGCTGCAGAGATTCATTTCTTTGGCATTAATGCATTATGGATACAATGTATGCCATTACTGAATGCATTATAAACGTCAACGTATAATTGCAGCGGGAATTGACTTTTGCTGGGGCGAGCGAACAAGTATAATGAAGTCAAATAAATACGAATGAATATATGCGCTATAATCGTGATATATGCGTTGGCAATTTACGGCTCCTTAATGTGCGCATGTGTGTTTGTGTGCACATAAAATACACACACACACACACACACACACATACACTGATACATGTATACTTGGTTTTAATATGGCAAATGGTGACAACGTTGACTGACGATGACGATGTGTCTAAGGATGAGGATGAGGTTGAGTCTGAGTACGAGAACGACTCTGACTGTTGTCGTTGGTTGGTGCTGCTGCTGTTTTTTGTGATTTGGGTTAAGTGTAGCCCGTGCGTTTTTAAGTAGGTGTGTGTGCCACATATTTACATATACACATACTCGTACAATGCATACACACACGCTACTATATATCTCAGTGTCCTTGCCAATGCAAACACAGATAAAAAAAGACATATATGTATATGTACTTGCATATAAGTATGCACATACATTCACACTTTAGCCAAATAAAGCGTGTTAATGTTTTGGCTGCAATGGTGTGTTAACTGCCATCCATTTCGCTCGTGCATTATAGCAAAAATGAAAATAAAGGCAGCGCACATAAAATAAATACAAAAATTAAAATTCAAAACAAAAAGAAAAACATAGAAGAAAATGTAAAACGCTGAGCATAAACACAAACTGAAATTCAGCCTTTGTCTGTGCTTATTTGTTGTCGAAAATGTAACTCATACGCAATGTATACAAAATTATAATTGTATTTAAACAAACAAAGTTAGATGATAGAAATGGGCACAACTACTATTTTTTTTTAGGATGTAAAAGATAAAACATGCAAAAGCTATTTACGACTTTGTGTACTGAACTACCTTTTTTCAGAGTATCTTTTTAGAGTTTCTATGTCGGCGTGACTTAGATAGCCGCAGATAACTTTTCTTTCTTATTTTAAACAATTTTTGGCAAAGACTGTTCAGTTTAAATGATAATGCAAAACATAAATTGAAATGAACAGTTGTAAAGAAGCTTTTCAGTAGGCAGCAAAGTGAATAAGTAGACACAAGATAAGACAATCATTGTGTCGTAAAGCATTTGGCAAACCGTCTGTAGCTTCAATCTGATTAAAAGATTCATATGGCCGACTTCAAACAACAGTCTCAAATGTACTCGTACATATTTTATATAAAGATGGCCAGTTTCAGTCTGACACTTTTTGTATTGGCAATTGGTTGGTTGTTATTAAAGAACTTATAGCTAGGTGTACTAACCGTATAGAATATCTCATTGAGGTGGTAATTATAAGCGTTGCGCACATAAGTGCGTATAATTTTATCGCGTCTTTCGCCCTCGAAGCCATTTTGTATGTCATGAGCACTGAAGCGCCAAATCGATTCGCCCGTGACAACGCCAAAGAGTAGGTCATAGTGTCCGACAATGTTCGCTGCGGCTCCTCCAAAATAGCTAGCACCACCGTTGAAAGCGGAACCACTGTTGGATCCAGCACCATTGCCACCGGCTGTCCGACTGCCAGCATCGGCTGATGAACGTTTCGAGTTTCGCGTCATTAAGTCATCGATATCGAGATTGGAATGTCCGGGTCCTATGACAACGCCATCAACCTAAATTGAAATTGAAAGCCAAAACCAAGAAAGGTAAAAAGAAAGGGAAGTAAGCAAAAAGTGAAGCATTCAGTTGTACATTGCTCAAGCACACCACAAAGCAAGTAAAGTAAGTAATACATTCTGTTGGAGCGTAAACCAAAAATGAGAAAAAAATATGGACAAATGAAAATCAAACTTAAGCACATAAAATGAAAAATATATAATAAGAAACAAGCAACCTTGGACGTAAAAATACTCATAATGAAAGACATGGACAAAATAAGAACCTCCGAATAAGGATAAGCAAAAATGATTCAAGTCGATTCTTTTGTGAGTTTTCCAATTTGACTTTATTTTAATTTATTTATTTTTTGTTTTTGTACAGACTGCATGCTGTTAGCTACTTCTATAGTTCCCAAAAGTTGAATATCTTTTACACTTACTGCTCCCTACTTAATCTTTTAACTAACCTTTTAATAGACTGAAAATATAAGTACAGCGTAATTGTCTGTATTTTTAAAAATGAAAACTTGGAATTTTGATGAAATAGCGCCAACGCAAACAGTCCAACTGAAATCTGATACAAATTCATATATGTATGCTAAGCTGAACAAGACCTTTAATTGAAGCTTGATTACCTTATTATTATGTCGTCAAAGATATTCAGTCTATGGCATCCTTAAATAAACAATTCTTTCTTAATGCCCTTACTTAACTTTGCTGTATAAGCTGTATAGTTAAGCTGCATGCTATTTAAAAGTCAAATACTCTTAACACTAGTTCCAACTTAAAACACATATTAAATTTCTGGCTATTAAAAATAATGATAAACTTAATATAGATACGCAATTTTAAGCATTTAATATCAACTCACCGATGGCCCAAATGCAGTTAAGAAGTTAGGCGCCTGAATATCAGCAGCATACAAATCCTCTAATGGCACAGCCCTCAGACAGTCCACAATCTGTTCATGATGCCTGTTTAAATCTTCGGGTATTGTGCAATTCACCTCTTTAGCAAGCTTTAGAGCAAACAGCACTGGATCCTCGACCAGTGCCCACGACGAGTATGCCGATCCAGACATTAGTATTGCCCGATGGAATAGTCCACGCACCATCGTTGGAGATGTCATCAGATAATTTATACAGGCAGCCCCAGTGCCATGACCCGCCAGGGTAACAACATTTGGATCACCGCCAAATTTTGGTATATTCTGCTGTATCCAATGCAGCGCCGCCATCTGATCCATTAAACCATAATTGGCGACACGTGCGTTTACATGCGGACTAGGATTCGCATTGAGAAAGCCTGTGAAATGTGACAGGGAATAAAGATGATGGTATAATTATGTATCATAATGCACCATTACACATTTCCAGTTTTCTTACCCAATATGCCCAGACGATAATTAAGCGTCACTACGACTACATCTCCATAGCTTGCAAGCACACTCCCATCGTAGGGATTTCCGCTGCTCCATTCAAAGGACTCGCCGTGTATAAACACAATGACAGGCAGCTTCTTCTCATTAGTGCCAGCTGTTATAATTGAGACCAAAATTGCCATATGGTAATAAAAGAAGCAAATAGAAACAGACCTGAATATTCTTATACTAAAACAGGATTTAAGAATGTGAATTCTATCAGAGCTTTTCTTGCGTTTTTCAAATGGCAAGACCATTACTTGTCAAAAGAGCTGTTTGCTCATTCTACATTATAGAAATTTTAATTAATTTATACTATTGTCTTAAGACTTAAGAGCATATCGAGCTCTGACCGCGTCAACGTAAGCCCCAAGAAACCAATTTTACAGAAGAGAGTATTTTTTCAAAGCCCATTGGGTGTATTTCTTTGTTAAATGTTTGGCACATGCTTATTTTTGTTGCAGGTAGTACATATGTGAGAATCTGCCATAGAAAAAATCGGTTGAAAAATAAGATTTTGTATAAAAAACTTTGTACTTAGACCTATTGGGCTCGACTTAAGGGGATGCTTAAGATAATGCGAGTGCATGTATATTTGAATTTTTTTGAAAATTCATAAATCTAAATAAAAATTAGAATTTGACTTATGAAGCCTCACATCAATTTTAACAAATTTCCGCCGTGACCTTTGTGTGTATGCAAAATTTCTCAATCTATGTCAACTGCAAAATTTTCTATTTTATTTGAAAATAATAACGGAAATGCATTGATACAATTTTTGTTTTTTGCTTAAACTATCATTATTGATACCAATACTTCATTAGCTAACACTATACAAGTTCAGATCAAGGCTAAGGCCAGTTTTCTCAATGTTAGACTTAAATTTTGACAGATATTATTAATCAGAAATTTTTACATTTCCAAATCTACGAATTCTGGTTTGAATAGATAAATTACAACAATTAAAATTAAACTAATTTGAATTACTTAGAACGTCAAATAATTTTAAAACATTGCAGAATTTATTAAAAAAATATTTTGCAAATCGAAGTCATTTTTTTCTATACCAATTCGGCTATAACTATCCAATAATGAATGATGTGTTCAAATAATGGAACCCAGATTGGATGAAATCAAGTACAAGTCGTTGATAAACTAAAACTTATTATTGAAATAGTTTAACCAACATATATAAACTAACTTACTTACCATATATGGGCGAGAAGATGTTCAAATATAAGCAATCCTCCGATTGGTTCTCAAGAAATGGCAGCAATCGTTTCAAGTACTCAAGACGACCTTTAGGCATTCTTTCAAGCGCAGCTGTTTCATTTTGTATATTGGGTAAACGCTGCGGACACACAGGACTATATGTATCTGAAATTCTTATTCCATCCCAGGGTGCTGGCGCACGTGTTGGGCTAAAGCTACAAATACATTTTGAAAGTTGAAAATCAAACTGACAAATTGATAGATTCACTAAACTGTTACGCACCGGTTTTGTTTGGTTGGCGGTGTGGCATAGGGCACGCCAAGGAATACTTCTACCGATCGCAGATGGCGAAAACCATCCAGAGGTAGAATCAGACCGTGTATCCGCCCATAACGTGTTTGCACAATCCGATGTCCTAGCCGGGCATTATTGTAGATATCTTTTGTGGAGGCGGAAGCGTAACCAAGCCAGCTGATAAGGGCAGCTGAGAGCAGCAATTGCAGCTGTTGGAATTGCCACATGATCAATTCGTTCCACTTTCCTTAATCGAGAATTAAGTATTTCGAGATTGTTGTATGAAACCACAGCTGCTTGAAATAGATTATCTACAGTCGATCGTTGTGCTGGGTTGGCTTTGAATATAAGCCTGCAAGTGTATAGTATTCATCTTGCTGTTGTTCTTCTATTGCTGTAAAGTGAAAAATATTTAAATTTGTTGTTAGTCTAACAATATAATACATTTTATTATATACTTGGCACAAGAGTTTCATACTTTCTTTTTTCATTTTCAAACCAAATGAAACCATTTAATTAATAGTATATTTCTGTAGAGGTATAAGTAATTTATTAATAATAATTTCAAAATTATTCATATTTTTTGCACATGTGTACATAAAACACTTAAATAACACTTATATGTTTATCAAACAATAAATTCTTTGCAAAAATGTGAACATACTCAAAGATAAGAAAATGGCTTTACTTTAAGTGGTATTTTTTTTTTATCGTTTGTCGCTAAAATTAACATATATGTTATGTTCCACATTTCTCCATAACAACCCGATCAAAATTCATAGCTGCTCAGTGGTATTTGGAAGCTCGCGAAATCACTTTGTATAATGTGTTCCCGACTAGTTTGGATAGTTCTGATATTTATTTTAATCACAGAAATAACTTGTCGGAAACCTCGCAAGTTTAGCTGCACTGAAAATGGAGATTTCAAGATCAAAAATGCTTTGAAATGCAACGGAAAAGATCATTGTCCTTTTGGCAGTGATGAAACGGCTCTCGAGTGCAAATATGGTTCAATGACAAGTCATCACTTCTATTGTGCCTACGGTGGCTTAATATCTCAATATGGGCAGTGCAACAAATTAGTTGAGTGTGCCGATAAATCGGATGAATCGCCCAGCTTGTGCATGAAAGCCGAGAATTTCAGTAGAATAGTTCGGGGAAAGTGCAATAGGTACGTGCTCGGAAAAATCGGTTACTAAGTTGATAATTGCATGCCACGAACACAATATCCAAAATTATTTTTCGAACAAAACAAAAAAGAATCGTTATCTTTGGCGTGCCGAAAAGTTTGTCATAAAAGAAATTGTTTTCAACCGACCGTTAATATGGCAGCTATATGATATAGTAATCCGATTTTGATGAAATTTTGTCATCATATGCAGAACGTTCTTTAACTCAGACATAGTGAGTTTGGTTGAGTTATTTTGAAAAATTATTCATACAAAAAACTTATTTTCAACCAACCGTTCCTATCGCAGCTATAAGATATAGTGGTCCGATTTCGGTAAAACTTTGTCAACATGCGTAGGACGTGCCAAAATAAAGATATAGTGAGTTTGGTTGAGATATTTTGAAAAACAAAAATGTTTTTTAATTAAACCGACACCATGAAGAATTCTAAATCAAGATTTCCTTAAGTTATGGTATACAAAAAGTTTAGTTTAAATAATGCCTTCTAATCGGTCTGATCAGGATATCGCTGTATATTTTTAATTATTTCTGTATATATTGATAGTCGCTTTTCAAACCTTAAAGGGATTCATACTTGTTAATCCAAAAATATTGAAATCTATAGAAAATGAATTTAGAATGTTTAAAACCTTAAAAACCTTTCACCTATGTGTATACCCTCTCCCGAAAGCACAATCAAACAGCGGGGAACAAAAATACTGTCGGCCCGTGTAACAGATCGGAAAATAGTCACAGTGCTTATTGTCGCCATAAGAGAAAACTGTAGACAGTCAGTAAGGGTTTGTTCTTTTATAATATATACTTAGATATGTGAAGTACAAGTTATTTTTTTTCCAATTTAATAATAAATCAATAATTTTTTGGTTTAGTGGTGAAATGGAGTGCCAACCATTCGAATGCATTCCAATAAACAAAAAGTGCGATAATACAGTGGATTGTACCAACGGCTGGGATGAGTCTGTGGATTTGTGTATGGAAATTTGTGCTGATAATGAATTTCAATGTGCCAATGGAAAGTGCATGAGCAAAATTAAATTGTGCGATAACCACTTTGATTGTGTCGATGGTTCAGATGAGTTGCCCAAGGTGTGCAATCATACAAAGTTACCAGTTACTTGTGAAGAACCTACAGATAAGGGCTTGCGATTTACAAACTATACGAGATTTCATCTTACCAATGGATCCCGATTTGTGTATGCCAATAAACAAGTTCAGTTCGAGTGTTACGATCGTAGCGCTAATTTCGTTGGTCTTAAGTGGAATGTATGTCTTAATACAGGACAATGGAGAAACGAGTTACCAATATGCTCACCTGAACCGAAAAATATGGATCCTGACACAAATGGGATTAATGGTTGCCCAATGGATACATACGCTAATAACTCTGACAAACTTCAAATATTCAAGTGCGAGAAACATCAAGGTGGTTCCAGCTGCTTAATAGAAACAATACCACCTATTAATCAAATGGAAGTAATGTTTGCATGTAAAAGCGGCTACACTTTGAAGCCAAATGATTTAGCGAATAAGCCAGTGGGCTGCTTTAAGAAGATTTGGGACCTGGACACCATTAATAAGCAACTAAGTTGTATAAGTAAGTATGTTTTAAATATCTATGACAACTTATTGATTAATTATTGTATTTATTTACTTAGAGAAATGCAAGCCAGATAAATTATACTGCCATAAATCAATGAAAATTCTCTCATGCAAACTCGACGGTAGATCTACACCATGTAACCAAACATTGGATTTGTTTCCAGACACCAGAGTGACATTCGAATGTAGTCGGGGATTTAAGCAAGCACATTACAATGTGCCTAACCTATATTTTGATTGTCAAAAAAACGGAAGTTGGTCGGCCAGTTCTGATGTGAATACATTCTGTACACCCGATTGTGGCATCGAAAAAATACCACTTGCAAAGGATGTGAGCATAGTATCACCTTCAAAATCTCCGTGGTCTGTTGCTATTTATATGAAAAAGATATCCAGAGACAAGTATGACTATGTATGTGCTGGTTCGTTGATCAGACCTAAATTGGTTTTAACTGCTGCGCACTGTTTCAAAACAGTCAAAACTCCTTCGATGATACGGGTGGGAGGTCCATCCAGTAACAGCAGTACAGTCGATAAAGATTTTGGAACAGCAGTAAAGGAAATAAAGATTAATGAGTGAGTATTGCCCAATGTGGTCTAAGTCATACCTCAATAACTAATTATTTTTCTCATTTAAAATTCAGTCGTTTTTCATCTCTAGACTATGATGCTGATACCGCCATTTTAATATTGGCAGACTACCTCAACGACGAATTCTCCAATTTAATTTGTCTTCCGCCACAAAGCATCGATAGTCGACTGAAGAATAATACAGTGGGCGAAGTCTGCGCTTGGAATTCAACTGATTCCAATTCCACTTCTGAGTACATTGGTTTAGCGATGGTTCCTGTTCGAACACACAAATTTTTAGAAGACGATAAATATGATCTACGTACTCTTCAGGGTACAAAATTATGTAAGGGTGACAGTGGCAGTGCATTTATAACACATTGCAAACATGAAGCGAAAGATTCTGAACTTATGTGCTTGTACGGCGTAATAAGTTATTCAAATAAAGGTGGGAGTAGTGATGGTTGTATGAAACGTGTTAATATTGTAGAAATAGTTGCTGCGAGTAATATGGAATTTATTAATGAAATAATCCTCGAAGAGTCTGTTACATGTGACGATGTGTAATTTGTTTTTGTTAATTTCCATATTAAACAAACTATGCTTTTAATCGACTTAAAAAACAATCATGTACAAGTTATTGTATACAAATTTGGAAAGTCTATACTATATATATATATTCGTATTTACAATTTCAAACGTTGCATATATCGACAGTTGTATGTGGCTAATAAAGTTTTGCAAACCTTGAAATTCAATTAATCTTATTTCTGGTGTATCCACTTCAATTGGATAAATTTAAGTTAACATTACATATTTGAGTGATAATTCTTTACAATTTACATCAATACATGTCAAAGTGAAAATATTTTTTTTGAAATCATATTCAAAAATTTCAGAGTGCTTTGAATAAAAGTACATATTTTCACTGAACATATATGCATAATCCGAAATGCGTAGAGTACTAAATATTCTAGATACTCTGCGAAAAGTACGCCCCAAGGTAAGCACTGAGCCCACCAGTGATCCCAAAACCAAATTGAATGACATCAAGAGCTGCGATATTGAAAGGACAACTTCCAGCAGATGTTTTAATAACTCAATGGGTAATGCATTAACTTTTGAATACAGCAACACTGCCGAGGCAACATCCACAGCGGATAACACCGAGGTACTATGGAACAATCTGAAGCGGGTGCTACTCATTTGCGGTGGTCAGCAAAAACCGTCGACAAGCATGTTTACAGAAAGAGGCTCTGACATTCTTGTGGATGTGTTAGAGGCACAGCGTTTTGTAAGCGATATATTTGCCTCTTTGAATGTACCATCTAAGGCAGCCAGCGAAATGGCCGATGCTTTAATTGCCGCAGACTATATGGGACAACGTAGCATGGGCATTCATCGATTGCCTGCCATTGCAGCCGAACTTCTCAATTTTACGGTTGATCCACGTATGCAGCCCAAGCTGCTAAGCGAACGAGAGTCGGTGGCCCTGGTAGACGGTCAAAATGCACCCGGGCCGGTGGTGGCCAACTATTGTATGGATCTGGCTATGCGCAAGGCACGGGATCAGGCTATAGGGTTTGTGGCTGCTCGTCGGTCCAACAATATTGGCATGGCATCGTGGTACGCCTGCCAAGCACTGGCACAGCGCCTAATTGGACTGTGCATGTCGAATGGTCCACCCATCTTAGTGCCCAGCGGCGGGATTGAACCGCTGCTGGGCGGAAATTCTGTTGCTTTTGCGGCAGCCAGCAGGCAAGAGCAGTTTATTACGGACCTGGGTATGTCCGCCTTCCCCATCGAACAGTTAGAGCTGGAATACTGCAATGGGCACTTGAATCAGTTACCTCCGAAGCTGGCATTGGACTGCGGTGGTCAGCCCACTATCTGTGCGGCGGAGGCGCTCCGGTCACAGCGTCTACGTTCCTTTATGCCTGAGCACAAGGGTTTCGGACTTGCTGCAATGGTGGACGTACTGTGTGGGGTGATGACAGGCGCTCGTTATGCCACACAGCTTCAACGTCGTGGTTTGTTTAGTACGAATAATGAGCAGGCAGATCTGGGCCAAATTTATGTGGCCATCGATCCAATGCGCTTCTGCGTGTCTTTTGAGGAGCGGCTAGCCGATTTCCATCAGCTGCTGCGAAACGTTACGCCCTGCGATGTGACACAGCCACCTTTGATTCCTGGGGACAAGGAGATGCAACACATGCAAATGGTTGATGATCAGGGTGGTCTTATCCTTTCGCCTTGTACGCTTAGTGTTTTGCAGGAGCTAGGAGAACGATATAACATACCTCCGCTCAAAACCAACAAAGAATATGTGTAAATTTCGTATTGCTGCAGAATAATGCATTTTAAATTTGTTGTTACTGATTGTTGTCTATATTGCGAATGAAGTTTTTCCAAGATTTTTATAACTAAAAAAATCAAAGAATTAATTGTGAACTTAGATTACAGATTGCAGAAATTAATTAATATTTATCACTGTGCCACAAAATCGACATTGGTGTAGCTGTTTTACTTTGGCTACTGCTCTTCTTCCGATTACCATTAGACAGCACTCTTTAAGAAACACGACGGTATCAAGCACATGATTTTGAATTAACAGAGTAGGTAAAATCGTGAATTAACGAGGCTTAAAAACGCGAAATCAAGATATTACAAAAAGTTTAAGGGATCCGGTAATCCTTCTGATTTTTCTCATTAAATGGTCGCTAGATCAAATTTTATGATGCATAATTCGCTATGCTATAAAGATTATCTGCTACGCTGTAAGCATCAGTTCGCTCAGGATCCTAGGCAGTTCTATAACTTTGTGAATGCGAAAAGCAAATCTTCTTTGTTGCCACACTCTGTATTTTATGAAAATACTAAATCAAACTCAGTTCAGCATGCAGCCGATTTGTTTGCAAAGTTTTTTCAGTATACTTACACTTTTACTAACTACCCATCTAATACACCTTATCCTTATCCTTTACAAAGGTCTAATTGTATTTTTGGTCCTGCGATCACGAAAAGTTCGCTACTTAGTGAACTCCATTCAATTAAACCTGGGTATTCACCTGGTCCTGATGGAGTACCAGGATGTGTACTAAGATATTGTGCTGGATCTCTATGTAAGCCTATACTTAAATTATTTTCACTATCTGTTGACTCCTGCTCTTTTTCTGTTTTTTTTTTAAGGAATCTTTTATCATTGCTCTTCATAAGCATGGTTCAAAGTCTGATGTTAAAAATTATAGAGGTATTTGCAAATTGTCTGCAATTCCTAAATTGTTAGAAAAAATTATAACATCTCAGTTGCAACATTTATGTAGCTCTATCATTTCTCCTTCCCAGCATGGTTTTGTTAAGCGTCGTTCTACCACTACTAACCTACTTGAATTCACTTCTCTTGTTATTAAAGGATTTCAGAGAAAAATGCAAACTGATGCAATTTACACTGACTTCTGTAAGACATTTGATTCTGTTAACCACTATCTCTTGCTTCATAAACTCCACCTAATCGGATTTCCTCCCAACCTTATTTGTTGGATATCTGACTTTTTAAATAATAGGACCCAAAAAGTTATTTTCAAAACTTCTTTATCTAATCCTGTCTTTGCCACTTCTGGCGTTCCCCAAGGTAGTCATCTAGGTCCTTTGCTTTTTAATCTTTTTATTAATGACCTTACCTCCATCGTATCACACTCTCTCTGATGATGTGAAGCTATACTTAACGTATGACTTATCTTTTTGTTTTTTAATGCAGGTCGATCTTGATTCTTTTTTCTCTTGGTGCGAAGTTAATATGCTTCAGCTGAACATCTCTAATTGTTCAGCTGAACATCATTTAATCGAAGCTTACCTCAGCTTAATAGCTACACGCTTGACAGGTTGCCGCCTGAAAGGTCAACTGAAGTGGAGGATTTAGGTTTACTTCTTGACTCTTTATTTTGTGCTGATTATAACAGACTTTTTCTGAATCCTCTCTTCTTATTATTAAAAACTCTATTTTAACTTTTTTAGCTCGTGTTTAACAATTTTTGCCAACTAATTTTTACTAACTTTTTTCGTTTTATTATTTTTGGTCTGATTGTGTTTTGCTGGGTTTTCCCAATCAATTTTTTGACCTATTTTTACTATTTGTATCCCAGTTAATTTTAATTTTAGTTATAATTTTAAATATTTATTTAATTTTAATTTCTTATATTTGAAAATTTTTAATTTCTCCACAATCGCATTAAATTGTGTCGACTGTTTTTAGTTGACAATAAATAAATAAATAGTCAAAACAATGTCGTCGGAGCAAACGCTAGATGGATCAATCTCGGACATCTCAACGGTAAATAAAATAAATATAAGATATATATAAAAAGGTATCAGTTGGGCACTACACCAAGTGTTTGCTTAAACTGTTTGAGAATTATAAGTGAAAAACTAAAGACAACTTTAATTTATAGAGTGGATTGCTTTGATGCAAGCAATTTTGTTGAGAATTTTCATTTACTTCGTAAGCAGATGATATGTATTCTAAGAAGATTTAATTTGCTGTCCTTATGATCTTATTTTTTACAGCCTGTTTTCATTAAAAATGGGTAAGTGTTTTCTTGACGTGTCTGTCTGTTTAAAAACTACTTGGCTTAAAACTAGACGATGTCAATGGATTCCAATTGCCTAGTGTGAACGGAATTGGAATTAGACATGTGTGGCAACTAGAATATACTACCTAGATTGATAAGGAAAAAGAAGAGACAAATCATCTAAATCATTGGCAGAATGATTAATTTGATTTCGATACAAGCACAGCTCATCAGCCCCAGGACGGTCGACACGTCGTATGCGTAATAAGCGTACACTTTTTATGACTGTCGCCAAAGTGCTATGGCAAATTATGGCACCCTCCCTTTGGCAATCTGTGCGTCTGTCGTTGCTAGTTCCAGCTATGGCGGCCTTTGGGTCAACACCTGCGTTCTGACATCTGCCTGAAGCTGCTCAGGTTGCCTCGTTGCTTACATTTACGGCATTTTAATCGCTTATTATTATTTGTGGCAATGACAAATGAAAGTCGGTGGTCGGATAAACGACACCTTGCAACAGTACGCCGATGACGTCTTGCCACTCACTTTTTACTCACTCATCTTCATTGAATTGACCTTTGTCTCTTGACGCCTTGTAACTTAAGAGAACACTTGATTGATATCATGTAGCACTTATTATAACGATTAGTTTAATTCAAAAATCAATTCAATGATTTTTAACGTTCGGCTCGATTGACAGTTGATATATTTTTACTCGCTGTTCCCATTAAAAATGGAAGAGGGAGTTATAAAGTACTCCAAATGTGTGTAACAGGCAGGATGTGGCATTTCCGACTGTATAAACTACATATATTCTTGATCAGCACCAACAACCGAGACGAACTAGCCATGTCCGTCTGTGTGTACGTCTGTCCGTATGAACACACTGATCTCGGACACTATAAGAGCTAGAGACACCAAACTCGGCATGCAGGTTCCTGTTTACCATACGTAGATCAAGTTTATTTAAAATTTCGGATCCACCCCCCATTTATTTGGTTATGCTTTCCTTTCTGCTTTACTTACTTTATGAAACTTAAGTGTGTATAATTCCATCACTTTTGCTCCTGATAGACACTGCTAACGTTGATGTTGTTGTTGCTCTTTTTGTAGCTGCTGATATTGTCGTTATTGATATTAATCCACAGTTATATGGCGTGTCTTGCTGGTTTCCAGTATTAGCAGAAGAATATAAAATCCTTTTCTTTTTAAACGCATTTATCCATTATGTTTGTGAACTATATTTGTTTTCTTAGGATTTTTTTAATACAACACATCAATACTCATATATTATTTTAAAAAAAACTTATTCACTGAATTTCATTAGCGGTTTTGTAGACTTTTGTACAGAATATCTTTATGTACTTCACATTTTAGAGCATTCAAGGATGTCTTAATTACTTTTAATTGTGTTTTGCCACTTCACTTATAATCCATGTATATTTCAGGATAATAAACATTTGGCATTGGCACACAAACGTGATTTCATATTTATTTTCGAAACTTTTAGTTATATTTTTCAAACTGAATTCACTATTATCATTGCATTCGACGATAATTCTATGAATCTTTTTTTTTTTGCATTTTTATTTGTATGTTTTTATGATTGCAATTACAACAGAATTTTTAAAACTTTTAACTATTTTATTTAATTATTTATTCAAGCTACGTTGTGAGCCTTATGATAAGCTGAGATTCAACTTCAAAGTCTTTCTACACTTATCCTACATTTTACAAGACGATTGGATGCAAATATTTTAACTTGTGCCAGTGTGTAAATGTTATTTAATGGTTCAAAAAATAACGTTCACTTCAATTTTCTAAAAGCGATTCGATTCACATACCAATTTTTTTATGAAATTTATTAATATTGACAAAAAAAAAACATTTACTTAGCAACTTTCCAAATGTTTTGATTAAAATTGAAATACTCAGCCGTATTCTGAGTTCCACTTTCGAATGGATTTTACAGAAATATGAAAAGCATACTTTTAGTAGCGTATACAAATTAAATGAATGCAGAAAAAAGCTTAGCATTTTAATTTTATCATGCTTCTAAGGGTATGCTGCACAGTTAGATGTGAAATTGATTCATAAAAGGTATTCGGAACATGGCTGATTAAGTACTTAGTTACTGCCATCGAATGGTTAGCTGATTTTCAGTAAGCACGTGCGTTTGCTACTCGTTCATTTAGCTTTTCAGATCCTTTGGCGTGTTCAATTATTCTAAGCGCGGTGATTAAAATTACAGGTGCTTAATTACATGCAAGGCAAACATACAAAAAGGCATAGAAATCGTTTTAATTAAAACGCGAACGTCAATGACCGTTAAATAGAATGTGTGTAAATGGTTAGCAGAAGTAGATGGAAACTTCTCACACTTAAACAACGACTACAAAGATGCTGCCGACGCGTACTCCTTAAAAAATTGCGATAATGGCTTTGTGGGCCTTAGCTTTATCACACACATTTGCATACACAGACAGACGCGCCTGGGTCTATGCAACAATTTTTGATTTACATGAAGGCCTTAACACCATTTCAATTGCACGACGCTGGCCTTCTTTTCTTTTATTTGTTGGTGTTGGCTGTGACAAACTCTAAACAAACACACAGACATTTGCCACACGTGCAACGCTTTAAAGATTTGCTTGTGTCCACGACGCACGAATGGATTCCAACGACTGAAGTTGACTTTCGGTTTTGGCCAGACTCTTGGGCCATCGACTTTCACATTGGCTATCACTCAGCAGCTGCTGCTAGCTGAAGCGAAAATTAAGAAGAGCAAGAAAGAGAGAAGTCCTGGAAGTGGAACGTATTCTGCATGGCGAGCTTTCTCTCTTTTATGTTACTCTTTTATCACTGAACAGCTGTTCAACCGATTGTCTATGCTCCTAAAACATATATATATTTCATTTTGTTATATTTATTCACTTTTTGCTCTTCTTTGTCCTTATCTCTATTGACATGGTGACTTGAAGGCAGACAGTTGACATTGGGGCAGGTAATGGTTCCAGCGTCAGATTTTGAAGTAACCTTTAATGCCTTATATCCTTAAGTGAAATGGAAATTTTAGTAAAAAAAATGAGTGATTGACCAAATTATTGGGTGTGTTCAATGGTAAAAAGTTCGGGTTTTGTTTGGTTGTGGGATCGTTAGTTAAAGAAAGATATTAATAGCTTAATCAGGTGTACTATTATTTTCAAACCCACAAATTCATATGCGGATTGACAAAAGTTATGTCAACTCGGAAGTGGGAGCGCAGCTGAATACAAAATTAAATTAGTCTTAAATATACAAATAAGGGGAGAATGCCTTGAAGCCAAACTTATCGTAATTCATTTGGCAGGCCGGATATATAATGTTTTATATATTTTCGACACGTTCTTAAGAAAAACTGCCAAACTGGTTTTGTCAATTGCCAGAAACCAAACTGTCAACTCAAAGTTATTCTCCAAGAGTTAATCACATTAATATTCTAACATGATATGTATGTGTGCAGCTGCCCCTATTTATTACGGAGCACAGATCACATGCCAATAACCACTTCAATATAAATCTGAAACACATATCCAGTCTCTCCAAAGCCAGAACCCAAGCAGCCAACAACTTCAATCAATGGCGACAAATCAACTGTGGAAATGTGTTGCTTGCTAAACGAGCGTGTCATTTGACCACATTTTAAGATCTGGCTTTCAAACTCCTGTCAAGGATGAAATAGGCAGCTAAGAAGCATAAAGAGATGTGTGTGTAATCAAGGACAGTACGTAATTGAAAGCTATAAATGAAAAGAAACTGACCGAAAAAAAAAGTTGAATATCGTATTAAAGGCAAAAACAAGGCAATACTTATAACAGTTATTTTCTGATAAACAAGCGACAAATTAAGTTTGCTTAAATTTGAAAAAAAATCTGGCGCTAGTGACTTTTACAATGATTACAAAAACTCATCAAAGCAAGCAATGGCAACAGCCGCTTGAGTGAATAACATTACGCATTTATTTATTCGTGAGTATAAAACTATAACTGTACTATTAAGTTGATATGTACATATAACAAAAAATTTGGTTGAAATTGATCAAATAGAATCAGTTCAATACAGAAACTTAAATATTTTTAAGTATATTTCGTATCTTGAACTCAAAGTTCGCGATTTAAGTTCAAAATGATTATGATAAATGTTTAATGCCACACACAAGTTGCAGACATTGTGGCAGTTACTCTCAAATGGTTGATAAATGTGCCAAAAATTTGGAAACGAGACAAAAATTACTTAAAGGAAAATCACGTCGCGAGTTTAAAAACCAAACGGGTTTGTTACAAATTTTATTTTTTAATTAATGCCATTAATAAGAAACAACAAAGCCGAGAGCAGCCACAAAATGTCGACATGGATAATTAAATGCGCAATTGAAGTTTACAGCCGCAAAATGTTGCTGGCCTGCAGCTTTTTTTTATCTGTGAGGAGTTGCGTGGTTAGTTTGGCCGCAAAAAGAAACTTTGCAACATTTTGCAAATTGGAAAATTGGGTGGCAGACAATGCGCACTCAATGCACAGCCACGAGTAAAATCACGAGCCGCACTTTAATTGTTGATTATACAATTTCTTTGTTGCGGCAATGCATTCCCATCAAATATTTAACTTGAAGAGTTTACTATGGAATTACGCCCAAAGCAACTGTTGGGCACAGACAAGTAGATGGCAGTCATTAAAGCGGATTCAGTGCCATACCAAATTGCAATTAAGTTCGCTTGTGGCACATTTAATTGATTTTTAATGAATAAAAGGCATATTCATTTTATTGTATATATGTAAATTGAACAGCTACATTTCATTGGCACTCACACAACAACTATATGTTGTCTTGGCCAAGACCTGGATCTACTTTAACATAGCTTTAACTGGTGGTATTCTGGTCTTTACATATTTTACAAATGCTATAACGATTATAGAGATAATAATCTCTGTCAAAACTGATACAAAGTGAATTATATAAGTATAAACAGTTGCTGAATTAATTTAAATCCTAATCGCAATGCTAATAATTAAATTAGAATAATGAATGTGCATTTGAATAATATAACAAAAGTTGAGAGGCAGACAATGTCAACTTTTCATAATACAGACGCTAAAATATATCATATGGAAATGGAATTTATCGATCAAATGCCATTAGTATTAAATAAAATGTAAATTTATCACCAACAAATTTCCAACTATTTAAAATGTACAAGAAATAGAAAGAAATATGAAATGATTTACAAGATGACAATTTTGGCTTTGCAAATCGCGATAATGCGAAAATGGTAGTTACACATACAGTCTTGTATAGATACAAAGACAAACAGAGTGATCTATATGTATACATATAACTAAACATACATCTAACATACATACAAGACATGTGTAATATCCACAGCAGAAGCGAATGTGATATATTGTATATGCAAATGGAGGCAACTCGAAGCCGAATGGCAACTAACAGGAAAATGGGAGGGGCAGTGGGATAAATAAGCAAGGAGTTTCGCTGGCGAACTGTGACCAAAAACAGCAGCGAGTTCTGCCCCCAAATGTTGATAGCCATTTCCGCTGAAGCGTTTGCTCTGCTTTTGCTTATTGGCGAACTTTGCTTCTTTTACGGTTGCATGCATTTTTGAGCAGCTTCGCTTCCGGTTATAGTAGCCGGAAATTGCAACAGAAATATGTCTCGCATACACACACATATACACTTGGCAAAGTACTAACACATTGATATGGCGGCATATGTATGACATTTACATGCAAATTTTAGTCAATGATTTTGCATATGTTTGTGCTTTGGGTACCACGGTGCTTGCATTGCCAAGTTCTTCTTTCTTATATGCCATTCTTGGCAGCACATAGCCTATTCTGTCTGTTGGCAACACTGATACGCTGCCGAATTGATTCTGTTATGTTTATGAGACACATAAAAATGGCAAAATGTCAGGTAAACTTGGAATTTGTTAGGAGTCTGTCTGTATACGCATCTCTAAAGTTAGCGAGCCACATTTGCATATTTTAGATTACCAACTAGTTCACAATTCAAGAACGTAAAATATGAACAATATCAAGGTATTTTTAGCTACAAAATTAAATGCACTACATTCAGTTAGATTCCAAAATGAAAAGCTGTATGTTGTTGTTGTGTAATGTTCGGCTGACTGTGCTGTTCCCCTATCCTGTTGACTGTTGTTCTATGGTAGCTTTGAAACTGTTTTACAATTATGTTAATATGGACAGATACACAGACTGTAAGACGGATATTTCAAAAACCCAATATACACTCACTTCAATTTTTGAAAAAAAGTATAAAAAGCTGCCGAATGTGGATGTAAGGGATCTCAACACATATTTACTTCTGGTACGGTGAAAATGATGTGAACTTCTTTAACTAATTAAATCACAATAATTGTAAGATGCTTAAGTGATGATTTCAATGTATTTACGGTCTTTTCAATAAAATTATTCATCATAAATTTCTAAAAAGATGTTGCGATATTTTTCAGAAATATTTCAGCTTTTCCAAAATTGTGATAAATATTAAAGAGCCAGATGTTCGTAAGATTTAACACAAGCTAATGAAAATACTTTTATTCTTTAGTCTGTGTGTTTTCATGCAAATAACTCAGACAGTCTAAGAACTAGAAACATTTTCTCAGAAAACAGGATCAATTTAACAGCTAAAAGCATTTTCAAGTTTGTGTGTGTTTGCCTACACTTGATATTATATTCAGGTCATTTTACAGCTTTGCTCATCAAGTTAACCGCAATTAACAGACAATCAACTAAAGCCGTGAACTCTCGCAATTGTCGAATAAACATTGCGTTGAATGCGCAGTGTTATGTTCAACAAAAATTGACATTATTTAACATCAAAAAGCGCAGCGAAGAGCAAAGATGATGCCCAAAAAGAAGCACAAAGTCGCGACAGGACAAAAGCAGGCTAATAAGTGTCCTTCGCGTGTCTCATAAATACAAAATAAGTCGAATGGCCACAAATGTAAGCAGGGCGTATGTTGGAGAAAGAAGACCGACATCGATATACATATACATCGCCGTTGCGTTGTCAGCATAAAAGTTTTATTAAATGATTAAGTTAAAGCGCCAGTGGTAAGGCAGCCTAAAAGTAGGCAACAAATTTGTCCGCCGCGTTCCGTATACGACGCGTTTCTGTTGCCACAAGCAAACACTGACTACGCACGGACTTTTAAAGCTTATTAAATATAACACTTCCATAGAACGCCTTCTTTTTTATTTATTTTTTGTTGGCTGGCGATATTGTTGGCGACACTCATGAATTATTCAGTGCGTTGTCCTTGATTCCTGCATGTTCTCTTGTATTTTTTGGAGGCTTCGTTTTGGCCGCCAACGCTTTAAATGTTAACTGGCGCCTCACCTTCTTCTTCTCCTTCTTGTTCATATTCCTGTTGCTGTTAATTTGCATGTAAAAAATGCACAGCAATTTATTTTAATAGGCTTTTAGTTAAAGAAATCTTTTCGCTCTTTTGAGTTTTTTGTGCTTGAGCACATAGTCTTTGCTGCTCTGAGATCGCTTCTCGTCAGACTTGCGGAATTTGCATTAATGTATTAAAAACGTTGTGTATTGCCTTGAATATATGCATAAGCATGTGCTTAATGTGGGGTCCTGTCTTTCTACCTCGACCACATTTCACTCTAGAGGCACTACCAAACTTTAATTACCACGTTAGCTTTGCGATTCAAATGCCATTCCACTTCTGTCATATAATTTTTAAAGTTCATGAGCCATTCATTTTTAGATCTTAGGAATTCATTAAATTAACGAGCATTGCCATACTCAGCGATGACAAATTCAAACTGAAATTCTATTCTGTGATGTGAAGATGGCGTCTTTGTCCGAGGAGCTTTGGCTAAGGTAGTGGGGTTTGTCAAGGTAGGTTCTTCTTCTGGCCACAAGGACTTCCAAACAGCTCTTAATCAATTATCCCTGCAGAAATATATAAACAAGCTCACAATGCATCGTTATAGTAAAATCGCGATCAATCTGCGTTTTCTCTCCTGATCCTATTCTTCAATATTGTATCCAGGGCTATTGGATTACCGACGGCACAAAGGGTAGTTTGGGTATATCATTAATGGAGATTAATAAAGTAATGCAACTCAGTTATTATCATTTAGCATTTCTCCAAATTTCCAATTTGGGTGACATGTAGTCGAGAAAACGACTAGAACATTATTATTTAGCAATGCACATAAGTACCGAAACAATGTTGATTGCAGAAGCAGTGTCTGCATGTGAATCACAATGTTTACAAACTCAACTAGGTTTCTTTGATTATGTGTAAAGTATTCACACGCCATATTGGGCTACCATTTATGCTGTCATAAATTGTCAGGCATAAGACACGCCCAGCAAAATAAACGGCAAAAAAATAACGAGCAATGCAGGCAAACGCAAAGGCAGAGGCAAGGCAAAAACTGAGCAGCAGCCAGCTGAAATATAAAACGAAGAAACTGAATTACTGTAAATAATTTGAGAAGAAAATTTCTAAAGCCGTCGAAACAATAAAGCTAAACAATAATTTCCGCTGCGCGTTGAAACTTCCGTTTTCCTACAAAAACAACATCAAAAACAAGAACTGCCAAAAAGCTAACAGACTGTTTAAACAAAACAAAGGACATGTGTGTGCTTGTATTGTGGGTGTGTGTTTCTGACATTGTTTGTGTGTAATTTTTTCTTGACACTTAAACAACACACATAGAAGTGTGTGTAGAAATAGAAACGTAGGAAGGGGAGCAGCTTCAATAGATGACTGGAAGAGCAAGTGCTGCAGATTGCATTAGGCTCTTGCTATTTGATAATTTATCGCACTTATCTGGCGGCTCTGCTCATAATTTATGCATAAGCTTTTGTAAGCTGGCTATACGCCAAAAGACTTTCCACTTCCCGCATGCCATATGGACATGGACAAAACATCCGCTGGGCGCACGTTAATTGTATTTAACGTGCCGGAAACGGAAATAAGTCGTGAGTTGTCGCGGGCGACTGTGGCTCTAATCTAAATGAAAACAGGACCCGTTGAGTTTGTTGAAGATGCAGAGTGTCAAACTAGCGCAAGACTAGCTCAGCAGGAGACGGAAGTTGCGAGTTATAACAGTTATGCTTCCGCTTCTCAAAACTATTCGTCAGCATTTGGTTAAGTCAAGTTAATACCCACTTTAGAGATTTGTGCTGTTTGGAACGTGGATTTTCATCCAGTCAAACACAAACAATAACATTGTGATACAATTTAAAGACTTTCTTTAATATCATTAAGATGTTCATGACTTGTATTTCAACAGGCTTTAAATTTTCAATTCAAAAAGTTTTTCAAGCTATATTTTAGAAAAGTGCCACAGCTCAGCATCTGGAGGACTAAAACGCTCCCAGAGTTCCAATCCAGGGTATTAAAGCACCACCTTTTCAATAAATCAGCTCTCTTCAGGGGTAAGACCAACTTTCTATTAATAATGCAAAGTTTGTGTCGATTTTTTACAATTTAGATTTTCTTGCGATCGTGAATTATTTGGGCCTTATAAAGCAAGTTATAAGAATTAGTCGAGTGGCAACTCAAACTTAAAAGTCTCTCAGATGTTTGCCATATTGATCCAATTTTGGCCAGACAATTCAAATTTATTGTTGAAGTTAAGAAAAAGGAAACAAGGAATGTAAATAAATTCAAATGAACACATATAGCGCAGGGTGCAATGCAAAAGGCAGTGTCATTAAATTCCATTGAACGCTTTGATTAAATTGCATGTTGAAACCAAAACTCTGCATAAAATTAATAAACTCAGCGAGCTGTCTTCAAACCATAGTGAAAAGTTGCCAGTGACAAAACATTTAAATTTATAAATTCATTTTTTAAGAAAGCAATAAAATATAAATGCTCGTTGTAAGGCACATCCACAGCTGAAAAATGTCCTTTTCAATTTGTGTCGCGTCTTTTATTGTGCCTTTTCACTGCCTAAGTAGAGTTGCACTAAAAGTGACCAGACGATTGCTGCCATCTCCGTGTCTGTCCTTGTCTGTCTGACCTCAACAGAATTGCCTTTTATAGTGTGCTTTTTCATTGCGTACAACTGTCAAGCTTTCAAGCTCTCAGCAAACTTGACATTTTCTACGTTTAGAAAATCACTGAGTCAGTCACATTCAGTGCTCAGGCATTTCCTCTCGTGCTCTGCCCCTCCTGTGCCCTTTTTCAGTCATTCAGTAGGGCAGTCAGTGGACCAGACTATGCAATTCACAGCACTTGACATTTGGCTCTCTGCATTGCTTACTTTTTGACTGCATTTATTAGATATTTTAATGTCACTTAAATGCAATTGTGGGAATTTGAAAAGACTTTGTAATTAGCTTATTTATTATTTGTTAGTAACTGGGAATGCACTTAATATAAAACACATTTGTGGCTATGCCTGAATAGTTGATTTAAGGGCAACCTAGTATAAATAACACAGCTAACAACAATTTTGAACACCTCTGAAAACACACAGCTAAATATACAAGAGAAAAGTTTTTGCCGTGCTTTCTATAAACAGTTAAGGCCATTCACACAAACATACATATCTATATATAAGCCCAGTTAGTCAATGTATCAACAGGGACATGGTTACGGACAGGACATTTGAGCAACAGTAACAATATAAACAAAATCACCACAACAACAAAAATATCATGAAAATATGGCAAAAAGCATATAATGCCTTTGATAGATGATGCTTACATGCACGTATTGTAGCTCTGTGTGTGTGTGTGTGTGTGTGTGTGTTTGCATGGGTGTTGTAAGTATAACATGCCGGTCATTTATCCTGATGCAGTTTGCTGTGTAAATGTTGCACTGTAGAACGTTAGATGGGATTTACCTGAGTTTAAGTTCAGGCGTAAATTAAACACAGCAGCTGCTGACATGTCACGATGGATCGACAGAGATACTGGCTAGAAGGGTGTTGGCAATTTTTATGGAGCTGCAGATAGCAGCATACACACATGCCTCATAGATAATTTATGCTAAAAGCGCGTGCACACCTGCAAGCTCATGTTCTCTATAAGTTGGTGTGTGGAAAACCCAACATGTGTTTGTTTGACCAAAGACAAATGAAGCTTAGTCCAGGCATGACTACAGCTCGGATTCCTGTGCATGGCAAAGGACTTTGGCCCTGGGCGCCATTTTAAAGAGGGCCAACAATATTGTAGTTCTTTCCAGTTTCTTGGTTTTACAGAATTTTTGAGACCACATAGGTACATAGTTTGGAGTTATTCCAATTGTTAGACATAAACTTAACAGGGAAAGGCTTGGCTTGCAGGCATAGTTAATTAGCTATAAAGTTTTCAGCAACTAGCCTTATACAATTGAGGGTAGTTAATATCTAGATATGGATAGAGCAGTTAAACCAAGACCTTTCAAATTTTACCTCTAAAATAAGTGTAAAATTAGATCCCTCAATTCTATAAGAAATAAGTAAGTATACAAAGATGCCTCAATATGCCTGTTGCATACATTTTCAGTACGTCATAATCTCTTTTTACTAATTTTTAATTTGAAATAAACGCTTTACGAATATAATTGTTCGTTGAACAAACCAATCTTTAGTTCATTGTGTTTTTTTTTTTAATCTAGTGCAGTATTATTAATTTCTTTAAAAAACTCAGTTGAATTATTTGCATAGGCATATTTTGGCTGAATTTATACATTTTAACTATATACTAAAACATGTTCTTTAAAATATAAACTGTGATTTTTATGGCCGCTTTTTCAATCTTAAAACGGCCCTGTAGTAGTTTACAGCACCTCATTCTTGATCCTGTATTGCAGCTGGTTTGCAGCACAAGTTCTGCTGAATACCAATGAGCTCACAAACACTTGTAATACATCACAATCCCCCAATGGTAGATTTTATGAATGCAGCTGCTAAATGACGTCCCTTTGTTACTATTGTGTCCCACTATCGGTTGGGTTGGGTTTTGGGCGTGTCATGCTGTGTTGTGTGTAAGGCGTGACTGGTCACGAAAATGCTCAATAGAGTTTTGAAAGCCGCAAAAATGTTGCAGCACAATTGATTTCTATAAAATGTTGCACAAATTTCGATCATTGCAAGTTTTGACAACAATTTAACAACCAGCCTTGTATTGATTTGTGAATACATTCCATGTCCATATAAGCAAATCTTTCATTGTGTGCTTTCGTTCAAGCATACAATAAAAAAAAAAACAAAACCCAATCAAAAACAACAAAATTAAACATTTATTATTGCTGCCGCATTCAAATACAGTCGATGATTTATGCATTTCTTCTATGTGCAACATTGTTGAAATATACAAAAGGCGCCCCCCAGCATTCTGCATTGTCTGTGTCTCACACACAGGCATAGACACCACACCAGTATATGTAAATTTATCGACATGGGTTTGAATTTGATATGCACAGTTGCGCCAATACGTGAAAAACACTTGCAACTGCAACTACCGTTTCAGGCACAGCACGAGGAGGCTGCCAGCTTTATATACCCTCTACCCTGAACACGTCTGGCATCTCGATCCTTAGTTAAAATATATGAATCAGCTTCAATGTTTTCATGTCAGTCAGTCTGTTCATTCTGATATAAGTGACAATAGATAAATGTGGCATCAATACTGGGTGATGGCTATATCTGAGACCGGGACAATTCATGTTTTCTTGTTCCTTATTTTAAAGTGAATATTTACCAAATCTAAATCTAAAATTCTTTATTTTTATAGTTTTGAATAAAAAACTATAACTCAAGAGCGCTAATGAAATAACCTGCTAGCCTTTGCAATTAAGCTGCTTTATATATCCCAGAGAAAAGAGATGAAAAAACACCAGATTAATTCACTCGGCAATGATGCATGGGTGTTGGTCGAGCATTGACTTGGCTGGGATTGGCCAACAGTGTAAACGTATTTGCAAACAGGCAATTAAACATAACAGCCACGCAGCAACAACAGCAACAACAACAGCAATAACTTTGAGAAAAATGAATTGCAGCAAGCGAATCTGAATCCAAACACAAGACCATGGCTCGAACTCGCTTGTTTGCTAGGGGGTGCCTTGGAAATCAAATTAAAAACGAATGTCAGAGGAGGACATAAGCGCAAAATTCAATTTATTTAGTTTTAACTGAAGCTCAGCTTGCATTTTGCTGCCCAGCAAATTGTAAGTGCAACAACAATAGCTACATCATCTGCATACGCCATTTGCTCTTAGAGGAGTTGCCTTCCATTTACTGTTTATGTTCCTGGCAGGCAACTGCAACTTCACTCGCTGCTCGACCGGAAGTTGCACAGCCCGACACTGTCCGCCATTTTGCACTATGTAAAACGAAACGAAACGAATCGTGTCGAGGCAAAACGAAAACAAACCAAACGTAAAAGCGTTTCCATTTACAAAATGGGATCAATTCAATTATAAAACCAGTTTACCCTCCTCTGCACAACGTTCACGTCCAAATGGTTGGCCTAGATTCAGCAACCTATTCCAATGCTAAATCTACCACAGCCACCATTTTTGCTGCTGCCGTGTGCAGGTTATGTTCGGTACGCGATTTGCCTACTAACCAGCTGACAATTGATGAATAGCTTGAAATGGATTTGATTCATTCAACTGTTGTCACCTGTATTTTTTTTTTGTACCCGCTGCTGTTGCATACATTTGTATGATGCGCATCCCAACACATTAAAAAAGAGTAAATAAGTTCTGCAGAGCCAACAATTTTAAAGTTAGCTAGCTGACGGGAGTTCTCGCTATGTATGTTGACATGAGAGCAATATATAAAATTATAGGCCGAATTCCAGAGCCCAGAGAAACAATATCGCAGCTATTCAATCACACAGAAGTAGTATGCAGGACTCACTAATGTGAGAGTTTCCAAAGCAAGAGGACAAAAATCGTATCACAGACAGGTGTGTACTACACTACGAAGACAATTTCAAAAGATTTTCCCATTTCAATTTCAGCTCATTACGGCGATTCAGGAAACTTTTCTCAACCGCGACATCTTCATTCAAAAAGTTCGATAAATTTGTTTGGTTTCGCAAAGAAGCACTTTTATTTGTATATTTTAAATTTTCAATTTGTCTTGAATTTGCTTTTGGATGCGCTCAATGTTAAATTTTCTTGAAATATGATAGGCATTTCAATGTAGCAGTTTGCAATATTGGCAGCCCTTGCGTATGATTAATTAGTTTAACTTTCTGCTGCGTTGCGCATACGCTATGTGTGTCAAGCACTGCTAACTAGAATGCTACTCAGAATATCTGTATTGATAGCTATCTCATGGCATACTCAAATGTGCTTCAGCATCAGCATCACATTTTGGCCATATGCCGTGCAACTTGGCTAACAAATTTCAAACTGTCTGCAGCAGCAGATACTTTAAACTTGCTTCCTTAATGTACATATGTGTGTGTGTGTGTAAGTGTGTGCATTGGTTGTTAGATCAAACTTTGCCTGAGAATCTTTCACATGCTGCAGCCACCAAATTTTCTTTTTGTGCGGTTGTTGAACATGTGCAACAAAAAAGCAAAAACATTGGCTGCTTAGACGTAGCTTTCAAGTCAAGCTGCTGTTTTAATTGATATTGCTGTGCTATTGTTGTTGTTGTCGCACACACTCACACACACTCACACACATGCATTAAATACATTGTCACCATGGCTGAGTTTTGAGCAAGTTTTAAGTGTATGCGTGTTTTTGATTGCTGACTTGTTTATTGTACATTTTTTTGAAGCTTTGCTTGCCTTTTCTTATCTACTTGCAACAAAATAAAGTTTTGACTATTGTTGTTTTGGGCGTGTCTGGCTTAGAAGTTACCACATTACCTTACCATTTTTATAGTCTGCTTTAGTTGAAGACGCACTCCAGTCAGCCACAATACGAGAATATTGGCCTAAATATTCTTAATGCCATTATTTGTTGCTTTTGATCTTTGTCTGTTTTGTTTTGTTTTGTTTAGCATTGTGTTTGCTGTTTTTCCGTTTTTGCTTCTGCTGATTTCTTGAACTGTGCTTTTTGCTCAAATTGAACATCTTTTCACTTTTTAACATGTTGCGAATCGTGTTCGTTTTAATTAGAAAACATTTCCGTTTGTTTCTTTTGGCCATTATTCTTACAAATTAGAACTTTTTTGCCAGCATCGAATTGCATAACTATGCAGCGAGCCATAAACCTTCAACATAATAAATAATCGACAGCGCGTTTTTATTTTTGTTAATTAGAATTCCGCGTGCGCATTTCAAATCCCACCTCTTCGCCTGAGTATTTTGCTACGTGCTTGGGACTAGAGCAGGCTTAGAAAATAACGCTCTTCTCATCCCTTTCCCTTTGGTTCACATTCCTGTCAAAGTTGTCTATTTCGCAAAGCTCGTGGCACTCATAAACTACATTGTCAAGTATTAAGTTGACTAATTAGGCCGTATTGGACTTTTGCACATTATGCAAACACGCATCTCGCTCCTCCTTGTCTCTGGCTTATGCATATTTAGTGCTGCTTCTCTTGTAGCTACTTTAATGTCATACTTCAAAATTAAGATTGTGAAACTTAGCAACGAGTTGTAAAAGTGCAGCAACATACTGAAGCATACTAGATTTCGCTAACAATATGTAATCTGCTACTTTGTCAAAGTTTTGTACGACCTATTTTTTAACATGTTGGAAAACAGCGTATACATAAAGGATTGCTTACACAATTTAAAATGGAAAATGGGAGATTAAAAGGTTTAAGAACAACTTGTTAAATTTATTTTTCATCGTTTTTTACTCCCTGTTCCCATTAAAAATGGGAAAAAGGGAGTTATAAAGTACTGCAAATGTGTGTAACAGGCAGAAGGAAGCATTTCCGACTATATAAACTATATATATTCTTGATCAGCATCAACAGCCGTGACGATCTAGCCATGTCCTTCTGTCTGTCTGCCTGTCCGTCTGTCCGTATGAACACACAGATCTCGGAGACTACAAAAGCTAGAGACACCAAACTTGGCATGTAGGTTCCTATATACCGTACGCAGATCAAGTTTATTTCAAATTTCGGATGCACCCCCCCGCACCCCCGCAAATCGCAAAAGACTCCCACAGCCACAATTTTAAAGATAGAGCTTTAATTTTTGGTACACATGTATGTTAAATCAATGTCTTTCGGATCTGTAACACGATCAACGATCAACACGATCGGATAAATAGCACCAAAGTTATGGAAAAACTTATTTCCCCTGTCTCAGCAGGCAGAAACAACAGTTTGACATGCACTGTGCAAGTTGAGTACGCTGCTTGCTTGTGTTGCCGCTGAACTGCTTGAAATGCAAGTTGGGAGCAGGGAGTCTCGTAGTCGGGCTCACTCGACTAGAGTATTCTTACTTGTTTATATTCGTTTTTCTTTCTTTTCCAAAAGCAATCATTTGCAGTATGTGAATTAAGATATAATCAATCCCTAATCGTAGCGTTTAATGCTTAAAAATACAAATGAGTTTTTTAGTTTTTATGCATAGTATGTAGTTTGAAAAGTGCACAAAAATGTTAATTAAAATTGGTACAATTTCAAAATATATAACCTATTGTTATATGAGTTCAGTGAATATTTTAATTTTATCTTATTTAAGATAATGTGTTCTGAAAACGCAAAATGTGCACCGAAAATTGAATCTATTGTAAAATAGCAATAAGCCGCAGGTTAATTCAACGCAATTGCGCCAAAAAGCAGACAATACAAAAATTATGCTACACAAGGCAATTAGCGTGCATTGTCAAACTCTGCTCCCCTCGACAGACCCCAACATCATCTGCCCAAGTGCACAGCAATCGAACTAGTGGCTGGTGAAATGTCGAAAAGTTGCCAAAAGGCATTTTCGCCCATCGAGTGTCTGACCTGTCATGGCCACAACCAAACCGGGCTCTTTGGGATGTTCAGCGTTATGTGCACAACACAATTGGAGTGCCCCACAGACCTGGTCCTGTACAATTGTCAGTGGTCATGGCTAGAGCTGATGGAAGCCTGGGGGGCTGCTCAGTAAGGATTCCAATGTATACAACAAGCGGAACAGGTATTGTAAACCAGATGGTGTGGTGAATACATAGTCTAGTATTGGCTTACAATTCAGAAATATTGTTGGCAACGCAAGTTGCAAAAAAGTTTGCAATTGGAACAAGCGTTTATTTCACGAAATAGTTGATTGGTTTCGTTTTCGGTTATGCCATATCGAAAAACGTGTTGCACATTAGTTTGTATCTGTCTCATTTTTATACCCTTGCAGAGGGTATAATAATTTTGTCACAAAATGTGTAACGCATTGAAGGAGACGTCTCAGAAAAAAGAAATTTGTATATTCGTGATCAGCATCAACAGCCGAGTCGTGTCCGTCATGTCCGTCTGTATATTTAGAGACGATCAACTCAATTTTGGCAAATTTCAGAATGATTTTTTTTATGCATTACGTAGACTACGTTAACACTCTGCAATGGATTAAAAATGCATTTTATTTATCTGCATTAGTATATATTCTAAGGTGCAAAGGTTACCAACTCAACCTGACGTAACTTTTTGGGTAGCTTTAGCCTAACGAAGCCCAACGCTGCATTAGCTTCAGAGAAAGCTTTTGCTGCTGAACAATCCACCGAGTTGGTTTAACCCCTTGTTGAACCAAAGGTCTAACACAAAGAAACAGAGAGGAGTAGTGCGGTTAGCAAAAGCAACTGCAGTTAGTTAGAAATTGCATGTCCTGGGCTGGGCGCAAAGGACTCTGGGAGCCAGGAACATGCTTTGATGGCCGCTCACACGCACAGCTTCGAGAGAAATTTGATTAATTTCTTTGCTTTCACTAAGCAAATTGCAATGTGCGGTAGCATCCATAGGACTTCTGGGTCTGACCCAGATAGCATGATAGAGTTATTGCCAGGTGACACCAAAGGACCAAAAACACAGCGTGCTTAACACATTTGCCCAACTGCAATGCGTATCGAAGCAGTTGAGTTGAGTGGAGGCAACTTGTACTATTGTTTGCTTGGCATTGGGTATGGTTAGTTAAGGATGGCTCTGACTCTGACTCTGAATATGGCTCTGACTCTGACTATGGCTCTGGCTATGGATTGCAGCGGTCGAAATACTGATGTGTGCACATTTGTTAGCTGCCAAGGGATTATCCAACAAGCGCAGGAGTGTTTACCACTGCCATAGTGGAGGCAACTTTGCCAGAGGGAATATACACAGATAGGTGCTGGGGGAAAAATTGCAAAGCGCTGCGTGTCTTTGTCAGAGAAGCCAAACACTGACAGTTTAAAAGCGTGGCAACATCACACACTTTTTAAACAATTGTTAACAAATTTTACAAAATAAACCGCTTGCTATCTCTCGTCGTAGTAATTGTTCAAAATTACTTGTCTAATCTGTTAAACTAACAAAATTAAATAATCCAACTTTGGAGCTTACTAGCAAACTAGTTAAATATTTTGTAAAACACAAAACAAATTGTTTCATTTTCGCTCATAACCCAAACCCAAAATATGCTTATCGATAAAGTTAATTGCATTAATTATATGGTGGAAAAGCAAAAACAAAAGTTTTCGCACAACTTTCCCACAATATCTACCTAAAAAAGTTCTAAACACAAATTAACTTTACTTTTCTACAGCATATTGTCACGACTTTGCGATACCCTTTAGACAAGCTAAGTAAACAAAGTTTGAAATATTTTATCACTTCCATTGCCAGTAAATCTAAATTACCTAATTTAATTTGAATTTATTTAAATTAATGCGAATTCCATTTGGTATGTAATATTGCATAATCTGCAAACAAATTTTGTGTTTGCTTGTGGGTTTTTTTCCAATGTGCCACTCAATTAATTAACTGCCCATCAAATTGGTGGAAACACCTTTTCCATGTTCAATTAAAATAAACTTTGACAGGAATACAAAATTTCTGCCTTTAGTTTTATTTGACTCTGATTCATTGATTTATTTTTTCATGAGACTTGCTTGATTTAATTAAATATATTCTAGAATTAAAGGCAATTCGAAGACATTAAATGATCTTGGATTGTTTCATTCATTTTTCAACACATTTTTACTGGGTATAGGGAGTAAACATTTTGTTTATGGCAAAGAATAATGATTTTAATTTAAAACAAGTCAGAATTCTCTAGTCGAGTGTGCCCGACCACGAGACTCCCTGCTCCCAACTTGCACTTCAAGCAGTTCAGCGGCAACACAAGCAAGCAGCGCACTTAACTTGTCCAGTGCATGTCAAACTGTTGTTTCTGCCTGCTGAGACAGGGGTAATAGATTCTTCTGATCAAGTATATATATACTTTATATGGCCGGAAATGCCTCCTTCTGTCTGTTACACACATTTGCAGTACTTTACAACTCCCTTTTTCCCATTTTTAATGGGAACAGGGAGTAAAAATATTCATTCCTAGTTTTAAACGAAAAAATTTTAATTTATTTTTAATATGAAAGCATTTTAAAACATTGCTATTTTTTCGCTATTTAGCTGCAAAATCATTCAACTAAGCTCTTAATATTTTGCCGCTCTTGTATTGCAAAATAGACAAGCACTTGCCAAAGTGCATAATCAGGTTCCGACATACAGATTCTGGAATGTGGGCTGTAAAACTTGCCGCAGTATTTCATACACAGCAACAACAAATCGAGCGTGAAAATCAATGCAATCAATAAATTCGTGCCCCTAAACCCATTTGGCTGAATGGATGGTGGCAGCTGCTCCGTTATCCGTGTCATGCCACAAGCCAGCAACCTGTAAACTTTTCTATTCCCCGTTTTGGCTTACCTGCAACCTGCCAACTGCCGTCATTCAACTGCACTGCAATGCCAATCATGGTTGGCGTTTACAATTTTCACATACAAGCATTGCAGCTCATTTGGAGGTCCTGGCAGCCTGCAGCGGACAAGGCAACGAACTCGAGGCAAACACTATTATAAAAACAGGTGAGACCCTGCATTTGTGTATGCATGTGCATAAGTATATGTATGTGTAAAATACACACATGAGACAAATTTCAGGTAAGCATACTTCAGTTGCCCGAAGGCTCAATGGCCTAACTGGCTGACTACCGATAAAGGAAATTACCTCAGCAGGCGTCGAGTCGAAGGATTCAGATTCATTAATGGCGCCGTTGGCGAAGTCTGTGTTGTGCACGAAAAGCCATTAGTAGCTTTGCTTATAAGGATCGTCAACTGGTTGGTTGGCTGTCCTGCTCCAAGTTGCTTGCAACGGCATCTAAATTAAGATAAATGCGCCGTTGCCAAGGAGCAAGCCCATGCCGCGTGCGTGTGGTATTGAAAGTGGCACGTGCAAAACATGAAAATGCTAGCGTGAAATATTTGTTTCCAATTTTTCTTGCCTGCTCCCTGCACTCCTGTTACTCATCGCAATGTTTATAAATGTTGTCTATTTGCAGAGTAATTTGTTTTGCGGCTAAAATGCCACCCAGTTCTTTAACATCGCTTCTATCCTTTCCCGCAGGTAAGTTTGTGCCCATGCGATGCCATTTTAAAGCCCTTCAATTTGCATTTGCTGCAATTGTGATCTAAGGATTATTGAAATATTTGTTGATTTGCATAATGAAATGGCGTGCAGACGACAATTCCAGACCAGCAAATTCCAATACCACTGCCTTTCGTTCTGAGTTCATGTAACTTTACCGTGGTGCAAATCAAATAAACGTGAAATGCCTATTTAGGTTTGCAAGTACTTTGATTATAATCAAAAAATATTTTTCGTATAAGCTCACTTTTATACTTTACATATTCAAGCAATGCATTTTAAATATTTATAAGTTTGTTTCATATGTATCATATGCAATAGAATATATGCATGTCTGTCGATCTATCTCATTTATTTAAGGTATTAAAAATTAGAAACAACTTTTCAATTTTACTACTGCAACTAGTGACTGCTTTCGTTGACAAAATGCAATTTCACAATGCTTTGCATTTTTTTTGATTTTTGTTATCAAACAGAGTAATTTTGTTTGACTTTTCTATTCGGTCATATTGAAATCTAACAATTGTCGGTGATCAGTGCCTTATAGAGCTCATTTTATGTTGGCCTGTTTTACTTGGTCTTAACATCGTTCTCCACAGCAATCAACAATCAACAATCATTCCCATGAGTTACACTTTCAAACTTTGCAAACGAAACTCGTTTCATCGTCACATGTAAATTGAATGAGTGTGAATACAAAACTGTTGATAATACAAATACGAGTCATGTGCGAGGGTTGCCCTTTTTATACTCTTTTTTTAACTTTTTTGAAAAAAAAGGAAAAAAGAGTATATTGGGTTTGTGAAATGTCCCTCTGTCCGTCCGTCCGTATGAACGCAGGTTTTTTCCACAGTTTTGAAGCTAGAGCAACCAAACTTGGTATACATGTTGGTATATACCATAGGCAGACAAAGTGTCAAGATCAACCCCCCACCCCCACCCCTTCCCCCACAAACCGCAAAAAACTATATCTTCCACAGTTTTATAGCTAGAGTAACCAAATTTGGCACAAGGGCTACTTATCACATCCTTCATTGATCTGGCAAAAAAAAATTCGGCCACGCCCACCCCCGCCCCCACAAATAGGCAAAGTCTGTATCTCCCCCACCCCTTTAGCTAGAATCACCAAATTTTGCAGGTTGAATTCTGTTGCCCTATTTAATAGATTGGATACAAATATTTTTGCCACGCCCACCCTTGCAATCAAGCAATGTTTGTTTCTCCCAAACCTGTAGAACAGGCCCAACCAAATTTTAATTGATGGCAAAACTTTAAAGATTTGAGCAGAAATTCAATTGCCACGCCCACTGACTCCGCAAAGAGGCGAAAAAAAGAGTATATCGCAGTCGGGTGCATCCGACTGCAACGTTCTTACTTGTTGAAATTTAAATGCCACAATAACATGCGATTTCATTTACTAAACCTTCGCTGTAGTCTGTTTGTTGAAATAGTTAAAAACAAATTAATATTAAATATAAAATTAAATATAATAAATTTATTTTATACGTTATTTTAATTTTTTAATTAAATTTCTGTACAAAAAATCATTTAATCGAATTGCTTGTTTCAGCCCTCGCATTTAAGAATAGCCACCCACAAATGCCAAATACCTGACAGACACACACATGCACAGGTAAAGGTAGAAAATTTTTGGGATGCCAAACGAGTTGCATTGAACAATTTTGACAGCTGATATTGGGCTAGACGTCTGCGTGAAAAATCGTGGGCGTGCCTGAGTTCCACAGATTTTGTTTTGTATGTTGTATTGTCTCGAGATACAGACAATTGATTCAAGTCCTTTTCTTTGTTCAGTTGCCAAAGCGTCTCCCTTGAGCCAATGTGTGCGTCCTACTTATGAGAAAGGAAATCGATAACAATGTTTGAAAGCGAGAATTGCAACTTTAAGTGTCTATTGAAGAAATGTAAGTCAAATACTTGTAAGTTGAAAATGCACCATTTCTTATTAAACAAATGCTTATGTCTCTTAATGATAGTACAGATGTTTTTGAAATAGCTGTAAATGTTCTTATAAGTCCCGCTTGGCTGTGAAAATGTAAGCTCATGAATTTACAGTCATTCATTTATAAAACTTAACAATAAACAGCAATTCAAATGCCAGGATACCTTATAAACTTATTTTCGCTAAGAAAGCTTTACATTGTCAGCTCTGAAATTCTATTATTTTCGCTATATTGTCTGTCTGTCTATGCGAATTAGTTTCTCAGTTTTGAGCGGTTTGGTTCTTTTATCTTAAAATTATAGCATCGACATGGAGTAAAGAAATTCCATGCAGAGAATGATACTGATATTCAATTGGTTCACTTGCAGCTTTTCAACGTTCCTGCCACATCGCCCATATTATATGCAACTTTCAAGTTGTCGAGCTATCAACGTTCTACATAGAATTAAAATGCAAGTCCCATTGCCATACAACAGACTGTGCCATTGCCACAGACAAGTCCCAACTCAGCTACCATTTGCATCATAATCATCTTTAACCCCATCGGCAATAACGTTTGTATCGCAGCGGTGATTAAAACGAGGGAAAGTGTTCGACTAAAGACCGCATAATGCACAAACCAAACCTGAAATATCTCCACCCCAAGCACGGCTAAACTTGCTATTCTTGGGGGACGTCGCGAACTCGTTTCATGCGAATATTTATACACTATTCTCAAACCGAAACGAGTGTATATTGGATTTTCGACGCAAGTATTCCAAACATTTCTAAGTCTAGACCAATATAGTTTGGTATGTGTGTTGTCATTTAGAGAACTGCGTACAAGTTCAAGACAAGCTTCCACCAATTGACAAGCTCGTTTGTGTGGGAACAGAGTATAAGGCATTCGGTAGCTTCAAACTTTACTTATTTTTGCTGATGTTGCGTTCTTGCACCTATAAAACTTTCGACCCGGCGCCTCACTCAATTTTCACACATTCCCCCTATTCAGAGTACTCGACAACTTATTCTCGCGAATGTCTTCAACGGATTCTGTTATGTGTTTCGCATTTTCAAATAGTTTTGCAAATACATATAAGGCAGCGTGGACGTAGAGTTTGCTCTTACTTAATGAGTTCATATTGTCGACTTTCCACAAACTTTGCATACTTTAATAGTAGCTTTTAAGGGCGATTATTGTGCAGCTAAGCGAATGACTTTAAGTTCCGTAAGATTCTATAGATTTATGGAAGACCGTAAAAATGTTCACTTCTATCGTATATTGTTGGGAGGACAGTACATCTCAACTCATACTTATTATGGCAGAATACCCAGCACTTTCTGGAAACGCAAGTAAAACTCTAGAAAAGAGCAATCTGTAACACAAGATTGTTATATTTGTTTCTGAAATTGGGGGGCTTCAGGGTAAACAATTGATCTAACCATTTCTTCACCTGAATAGTAATAATTTGTTTTTAAAGAGCAGATATTATAGAAATATTTCAATTCGAAATGTTCTCGAACGAAAATGAAATCGATTTTGAACATTTGGAGTTTTTTTAAAAAGATAGTTCTTAGGTGTTAATTTTATTTTATAAAAATACAATTAAGATATGCAATCCATTAAACTGCTGAATAAATGAAACAAATACACTTAAAATTGTTATTGTGTATTTGAATTATCCAAAATATATTGAATTTTCCATTAAAAAAAGAATGCATTTGCAAGCACTTATATCACAGTGTTTTTCAGTGCGGAAAAGCTCATTTTCAATTTGGCCAAACTACTCTCATCCTTCGTTTGCCTCTATGTCTGTCTTAACTCTTGACATGAAAATTCCATCAGCGCTAAATGCAAATGATACTTGATACTTAACTATTCATTAGCTGCCGCGATATATATGAAATGCACTAACATTCGTTCAGACAAACACACACACACACACATACAAATATACCTTTGCAGTTGGGAAACTATAGACAAGTTGCAATTCCTGTACGCGCATTGACATTCATTAACAATCCTTTTCACAAATGCAATTACAATTAGAATATGTGAACGCACATAGGGAAAGAGGCATGGCCACAGCCACGACCACGCCCACAAGACCACCATGCCACCCACAGCTGTCAGGAGCTTTGGCAGCAAGCGCAGTGTCCTAATTGCAGATTTATTGACTGCAATAAATGTCAACGGAGCTTCAAGTTGAATTCAAATGATTCAGTCGACGGCTTACTGCACATGACACGACTGTTGGACTTTGAATTAAATTGGATTGCAGCTTATTGCTTGTTTCATGCTATTGCTAAATTCAATCTTAAATGGCTGCAAACAAAAGTCATATCAATATTTACTTCAAGCTGTAAGCAAATTTGATAGGATAGGATTAAAATTAGTGAAAATTAAGATAGATATGGGTGTTGTAAACCTTTGGATGAACATACATTATACGCTTGTACCAACAGGTAAAAATTGAAAGTAGAAATGCAAATGAGATATATAACTTGAGTCAGACTGTTCCAGGTCCCAATTTTATTTGAAAGCTGATCCGCTTCCGAAAACTTAAACAAATTTTTTGGGTGCTGCGAGATTTGTTCCGATTGCATCTCTAGTAAAGAGTAACTTAGAAGTTTGAATCGATTTAAATTTCAGTTGGCCTCCATTCGACAGTCATACATAAAAAAAAAAAGGATACCTGACTATACAGAAAGTGAGAAGAAACTGTTTCGGGAGCGTGAACGGTTGTGGGTAAATGTAGTTAACTATCCCATCAGCGATTAGTGTAGATTAAAATCACAGACAACGCCAAAGGATGAAGAAGATGGGATGCAAGCAACCTATTCTCGGTTCATTAACAAGCGATTAGTTTACAATAAGTTGTTGCTTGTTTGCTTCGATTTGTGGGGATGTGGGGGAATATCCAAAATTTGATTATCCATTATTAATGTGTTTGTGAAATGCCTTCACTTCAGACTGAATGAATATATTCGTATATGTATATTTATTATTCTTTCTACAAATGCATGTTAATGAATCGTAGCCTCAGAAAGAATAGAAATGCAGAAATTACGGAAATATAGAAAAAATCGAAAATAAATCAGATTATGAGCTGTCTCTGGATTATTAATATGTCCGATAAAAAGGTTTTTTAAGATTTATTGCTATTAGACAAATACCAAATGCGCAAACACCAATCTGGAGAGTCTGGAGTCAGGCACTAGGATTAGCTGAGTAACCAGCTCCATAGCTGCAGAATACCACAAGAGATACACACATACACACACACACACACACACACACACACACACATACACATAGGTAACAAGTCAATTTGTACTGGGAATTGTAACAGTTTATGCATTCACAAACCATTTCTGTTTGCTGATTACATGAACATCCTTACAAAATATAGCTGCATATGTATGAAATAATCGCCGTGAGTTTGTGTATTTTGAGTGTGTTTCCTTCGAAATCGAATTCATTGAACAGCTGCACCCATTTTTTGTAACCGAGAGCAAGCCAAACCTGATATACCATGTGAATAGTTTGAAATGCATCGGGCTTATCAGACTTGTACTTTTGCAGGCACAGCTTTCTATCCTCATTAAACTTCAATCTTGAGTCATATTTTACTAAATCAATAACTCATCTATATCAAAATTACTTTTTAATACTTGATTGATAATCCTTTTCATACTTCTAATTAATAATGCCACTCTTTTATGAATGAATATTTAATTGATGGACTTGTAGACTTTATGAGTTTGGGCCAACTAAATTCCATAACGCCTTATCATCGATTAATATCTAATGCCATATCTAATGCCAAAAGGATCTGCAAGAATTGCCATAGCTCGGGCATCTTGCAGTCCGTCACTTTATATATTGTTTACTTCTGTTGCCCGATTTTGGTTCTGTTGTTACGGCTCTTAGCTGGCATTTTCCGTACTCGGTGTCAGGACAACGAGAATTACTACGACTTTGAAAATAGTTCCGGTTTTGGTTGTGGTTGAGGCTTTGGACGCTGTGTTTTAGCATGGTTTATGTTTGCAACAAGCAGTTGGGCAGCAATTATTGCTCCGGTTGGTTGTGGATAAATAGCGGAAAGGAACGACTGTTTAAAGCGCATTGTTTAGTGTCAATTGCCACGTTGTTTTGTTTACAGTCTAGCTGGGTGCAGTTGAGCATGAAATATGCTTGTGCCCGGAATCCTGGTTCAAACTTGGATTCGAAGAGAGTTCGTGCAACGAGGCTTACAACTGTGGGTTGCCGTGTGACATAGTTCAGCTTAAGGATCACACACCTTGAATGCTTTGGCCGACCTTATGCCTTATGCCTTTATGAACCTTTTTTTTTGCATGAGCTTAAGAGTGTATTGGAATCGATTGTATTATCGTTCAACTTCAACGACTGCATTGCAGCTGTAAATTGTTTCAAAGTTTCAGCAATTAGGTTGTTATTTGCTGTATAAGTTCTGCTAACCGCAACACCAAAAACAACAACAATGTGGCCGGCAACAAAACAAATGCCCTTGCATGTTTAAGCAAAGTAATAAAAAGGAAAACAGCTGCTTTTGCAATCTACTTTGGCCCAATTGCCGCCCTCTCTGCCAAACAATCTAATCGTGCTTTGTTCGCATGGATTTTCTATTTGTGGTGTTTGTATTGTAGCTTGGAATCATTCTATTGGAATGTGTTGCAAGTTATGGCAAACAAATAAGGCTGGAGTATCTCATTAAAAGCAACAAAGTGCGCACAAAAACAAATTATAGAAATCACAACAAAAGGATGTGAAATTTACCAAAGTACAGAGATAAACATCAAATCAGGGCTTTATGGTGGAACAACTATATTTATTTATACATATTAAATAAATCATGTCACAAACAAAGTCAGCTAAGATTCCAGATATAAATAATAAAACAAAAAACTATATAAATAAGAATGACTTATGAGCACATTTCATTCACTGGGTAATTACACAAATTAGTGAACAATGTACCAAAATGAATTGAATTGAAACAAATAAATAATCATAACACCAAAAGGCAATGTAATGTAGAAAAAAAAATAAGAATACAAAAATAAAGAGCTTCACGCATTGAATAAAAACTCATTAATACTTATAACAATAAATAATCATTTTGACCAGAACCAATATAAATAACATAAATTCAATGGAAACATGAGCTTAAAGAATTGCACATGCCACGCCCACTGACCCTGTAACAGCTGCAGGCAAAAGCAGAAAATCAACAATTGTCATTGTCAACTCTGGCTGCCAATAAATTATATTATTAGAGCATACTTTTGTGGGCAGAATACAATGTATAAGTATTTGTAATACCAGCAGTTTAACTGTGTGTGTGTGTGTGTGTGTGTGCGTTATTGCCTTTCTGTTTAACTCTCTCACTCTGCCTGTCTGTGGTTATGCATGAGTGTGTTGGTGTCTGTGTTTGTTACAACAATTGTCAACATCAATAAAATTAAATGTAGATTGCTGCAGAAGACGATATCCAGCTGACAGCCACAACAGACCCATAGAACCCACACACACACACACAGACACACATACAGACATACACACATTCAGACATTACCTGTCACAGGCTGTCAAAGTAACCATTTCATTTAATACAAATGCAGGTGCTGCTTTGTTTTAGCCCTCGACAAGTCCAAATTAAACACAATCTTCACAAGGACACACAATTGAATGGGCCTTGGTCTGGGCATCTCTCGGTCAATTTGGTAGTTTATTGAAACAAGCACACTCGCATTGGGACGCATAGAACTTGGTCCTGAGTGGACCCAATGGTATTTCCATTAATCTGTCTGGCATTCGCATTTAGTTTGAGTTAGAATATTTGTTTTGTCACCTTCATTTAAATCGTAGTTTGCGGCTTTGCATTGTGTGCAGACCTTTAAAAGAATATGTAGATATACTTTGAGATGTAGATTAAATATAAACTTACAAATTCCAATCCATAATAATATAAATAACATATTACTATATTGTTCTATTATTATTATTATTATTATATTACTATTATTGTTCTAATAAAATATTAACTATACTTAAAATAATTGTACTTCTTTTAATGTGGGGTTTAGCAATAGTCATAAGTCCCTTTCTCATAATTCTACCAGTTAGCGGCTCAGTTTAGGGTCGATTCAGTACTGCTTCTCATTAATACTATTTTTGACATTAGATTGACTCACAAGGTCTTCTCAGGCCTTCTGCGTATCGCTGTCAGGGCAGGCGTTGAAATTGTAATTTGTTTAATCTCAGGTGAGCAATGAGAAGGTATTAGACTCCATTTGGAGTATGTGTGTGTGTTGGGCATAGTTGTATGTGAATAGGATCTGATAGGGTGTGCTGGGGTGAGAGAAAACCACTCTATTTGTCGCGTGTTTGTTCCTAATTAAGAGGAATATAATGATTATCCAATGATAACACACAACTCGATGTTTATATTAAAATTAATTAATTTATTTATTTCATAATATATAAGTTACATTTAGAATGGCCTGCGCTCTGCATGACAGAGCTTAAATCATAAGAACTGCCAAAAAAATACAAATCAACTTTGTTTTAACTAATTTGTTTTTGGTGTAGTTGCATAAATGGTTGTGTTTTTATATGTGTGTGTAGATGGGTGGGTCTATTTCCATTTTACATGTGACGCGTGTTGCTGAAGCCACCATGGCCCGACTGAGATGCACCCTTGTTGAAGCCCATCTGAAGGTTCAGTTCACCCTCATGGGCACGGAGCTGTTCCTCGGTGAAGGTGCGCTCGTTCTTCTCGGACATCTTAGGGCCTAGAGCTGGACCAGTAAACTCGGGATGTTTTTGCGTCTATCAAAAGCATAATAAATGTATTACTTGTCACATACGTATCAATTAACAGTAACTTACAATGCGACCCAGAGCATATAGCGACAGGGTTACTTGGGGAATATTGCGACGTTCGAACAGATCGGCAGTTTGGAATATCTCTGACTCGGGCAGACCGTACTTCTTGACTGCCGCCTGGAAACGCTGAACGTTCTCCATCAACTGGAAATTGGTGCCACGCTCCTGAATCTTCTTAATGGAGCCAGGGGCCAGTTTGTTGGCCAGCTTGCAAAGCCAAACGCCGTCCTTAAGAATATCCTCGTACTGGCCGCTGGGCACCGGCTCGCCAATCACAGCGAAGACCCAGTTGAGAACTTCCTGTTCCTGTTCCTTGTTGCGAGGCTGCAGAACGGAAATGAAACCAAAACAGAAACACATTAACATAAACAAAGCTGCAAGCAAATCAATTTGCTGTAATAGTAAACATTTTGGCTTTGCCCATGTTCTAGAATCAGCACATAATCAGCTTTCCGTTGTCTAAAAATAAACAAGCAAATCTCACAGATTGCCTGCATACAGCCAAGCGTCAACAGAATGGAGGCTTAATTGCTGTTTTTTACTTGGTAAATGTTTAAGCCAAACGCAAATTTCTGACTGTTGAACCTCAGCTCTAAGTCCTGGCATTAGACCCAGTTAAAATAAAATTAAAGTCAATCAACTACCTCACCTACTTCAATAAGCGACAATCGCAAAGTGTGAAAAAGAAGTTAAAAAAAAGCAAGCTAATAAAAGTACTACATTTATTTTCCAATTAATTAATTTTGATTTTAATTGCCTGGCAAGTGAAAAACTCAACTCCAGCCACAGTCATTCAGACCGTCGGATCTGTTCCCGACAGACGTTGCAATTTATTTTACAGTTGACAGAGAAAGCCACTAACTGTTTAATTGAAAATAACTTTAAGACTGGAAAACAGACAATGTTGCATCTGAATGGTTGGTCAGAATGTGCCTATTTAAGGGAAAGTATATTAGTATAAAGTAATGTTAGAATTTTAATGAATACTGTTGTTGGAGGGTTCCGCTCTATAAAGTTTATTTTCTTTATGAAGTAAGAGCTATATTGGCCTTTTCCCAATTCCTATACAAAATATTTGTATGGTCTACTAAATTTCGTATATCGGATGAAAATTAAAAAATTCAATGAGAAGTATTCGAAAATATCTTTAAAAAGGCAGAAATATTTCGAAATTTTATTTGAAAGGAGTAGTTTAAAAACGAAAATGAATCGGAAATGAGACCTACGCTAACAACATGGTTTATAAACCGTAGAAAGACATAAGGCAACGAATTCTCAATCGAAAATTGTGTTATAATAACATATTTTCTATAATTTCTTAATGATGCTATAAGTTGCACACACAATTCATCAATTATTCGCCAAATAATAGAATCATGGATAAATATTTCGTATTGATAATGTTTCTTTGCATTTTTCTTTTAATTAACAAATTGTTAAATATGGTTTACATAAATTGTATACAGTTACCAAAAATGCATTTCGTTTTATATAAATTGTGGCTTACATTTGTTTATACCAATATTTTTCCACATTTTAATTTTTCAACCAGTTTTGCTAATTAAAGCTTGCTGTCAATATTGCATTTTTTTATTTAAACAAATGCGTCAGCCGTTGAATCACTGTTCAATATGTACTGGATATATAGCGTATGCATGTTTATATTTTAATTGATACCTCATGAGCTCAAAATATATATGAATATTTTGCATATTAACGCCAATTTATGGCGCTTTGTATTTTGCTGTGTGGCTGTTGTTTAAACATAGTCCATACATATAATAATAATAGCACTGTCATTTGATTTGTGGTCTTGTGGACAAATAATATATATTTTGGATAACCGCGTTGACAAAACCAAAGCGTCCACAAAATGTCAAAATTTATTCGACATGCAAATTCAAAATGAATGAAAAGTGTGTGTATATGAAAGAACTTTCACCAATTTAATTTTGCATATTTTTTATAACTGAAATAATATTTATTTTATGATTTGGTTTGTTTTTATTTCTCATGAATATTAACATTGCATCTCCATATTTTTTGCACATACATATGCAATTATTAATGCATCTGGAAGTTTCTGTGCAATACTTCAATCAATATATATTAATATTTATTTGATTTATTTATTTATGCGCTGGCTTGCTTCACATTTTAACTTCAGCATCAACACGCTTAAATGCCAGTCAATGAAGCGAAGGCATTTTAATGAACTGTGTGTCAATTTGCATTCGCAATGGCATCGATTTGAATTTCACGAATCAAACGGGCCTTGTTTTACTTTCTTTTATTACTTTCTCAAATGTATGTAAGTATTTCATTTTGAATTAAATGTACTTTTCGCTGCGATTAATCAGACCTTTACGTTTGCTCATGGACGATGGCTGATTTCATTGCTCTGCGACTGTTTCTGATAATGAATTTCTTAAATTATTGTTATTAATTGTTATTAAAATGCAATTTTCAGAGATGAGTATCTTTATGGCAGACAGCCTGATAAATAATAACCTGTACACTTTCTGCAAAAACTTTGTTGTTTGTTAAAATTACAAATTTTCTTTTTCACTAAGTCAAAAATAAAGAATCTGGTTTACCAATCGCTCTTCTTGAGAATAATACATTTATGATATCAAGTGGTACATTTTAAATTTGTAAATTTTTGAGAGTATGAAATGTAATATTCTTTTATTTTCTGAACACTTTTGAGGTACACCCTATGTGCTGACCTTCCTGCTGCCATCATGTTGGCTACACGGACAACCATGACCTTCAAATAACCCTCAATTTGTGCTGGCTGGCGCCCTGTTTTCAGTTTTTTCAGCTGTTTGTGTTTTTCCGGCCGCGCGCATAAATAAAATTTTTCATTTTAACGTAAAGATAAACGTTCATTTTTATTTTCATTTTTGTTCAGCGCCAAAAAGTGTTGTGCTTTGTTTTGTTGTCATTGCCTTTTTGTTGCTGTTATTATTGTTGTTTTTTTTATTTCAATTTGTCATTTGGACCACTGCCAATTGGCGGTTGCCGGCCAACATTCACCAGCAAATGAAAAAAGTGCATGCGGCGCCCACACGACTACACATACTGTAAAAGTACTGTTTTTTCATTTGTTGTTACAAATTATTTTTGCAAATTAATATATTTTTTCTGAAATATGTAGAGGGTCTATAAAGCATGTGTTAAAGCTATATACAGAAAGACTTTAATCAAAAAAGTAACAAACATTCTTAACACTTTTAAATATCTGACAACCAAAGTTAGAAAATAATTAACGATACTTTCTAAAGAATTTTCATAAAACTTTTTGTTTTTGGGCTTATGGAGCTTTCACTGCATGCAAAAGTTGAAGAAAATCGCATTATATATTTTTTGTTACTTTTTGTTTTTATGGTTTTTGTATTGTTGCCAAGAAATGGGCAGACGAAAGTCAATAAAATCTGGGGATCGTCATTGCTGCAACAGTTTGTTTACGAACTATACAAAATACTTACTATCCACACAACTAAAACATTCTTAATACCGATATTATTATTTTTGAATAAATATAAATTGTACATTTATTTTATAAAATAAATTATAGAGTACTTTTTTTTGTTCAACGTTAAAATATGATATTTAATACAATGAACAACCTATGAATATTAAATTGACTATTTTGTCAGCTTATTAGTATTATTTTCAATAACATGTCTAATGCCATTAATTATTTTATAACAACATTGTATTAATCATTGAAATTTGATTATCATCAGTTTTATTTAGCATTAAATGTTTAGTTTTATGCTTTTCATTTACTCTTGAAAATTTAAAATATTCTAAAACAATCTAAACAATTAATAGTCTAATTCATTAATACTGTCACCGTTTGTCAAAAGTGAACTAAAATATGTACTTGAAAACTGTTGTGTGAACAATATATTTGTGTTTTGTATAGCACAACAATAAACACGTTAAATAGAAATAAGAGAAAACGAATTTATATAAATTGAAATTTTTGGCTAGCAAATGTTGCATTAAAATGTATGCATTAAAAGCGTAAAATGGCAATAAAAAGAAACTGTTTATGAAATATTTAAATGTATCAGCGATGAATGATATGCAGGCTGAATATGTAATGTATGATGGTCATTAAATCATTGATCCAACGACTGACAGCTCCAAATTGATGATATGCGACTGGTAAGTGTAACAGGCCGAAGGGAACGAAGCTAGAACTCTGCTCAAAATGTCAACAAAGTAATTTTTTATTTTAATTTACAAAAACGAAAAGTTAGGAGGCGCAAATAAGTACGATATGCGAATGTGAATGTGAATGAATTATGGCATGCCAGCTGCCTAGGGTGGGCGTGGAAAGCACTTGAAACGTGCCAGAAATACTATGTGTGAGGCCACATGGCGTATGATTGTTGATTTGTACATATACTCATATACATATATATAGCTATGACTCTACATTAAACGGCCCTCACACTACTTATTGATAATGACCTATTTTAATATTTATTCAATTAAGAATTTTTAATTAAATCTGTCAACATTGACTAATTTGTTTTGTTCCTTCATTTTTTATTCAATTATAGCAATTAATTAAAGTATGTATATCTATTGTCTATCGCTTTGCATATTATTAATTAATTTAATAAAGCGCAGTGGTTTCCTGCTTTGCATGTCTAAAGCCTATAAATTTATTAAAAGTCTATTGCAAAATGCAACTACTTCTAAGCAAAAAGTTATTTTATTAAAGCTCTGTTTCGGTACGTCTACCAGAATTTACTTCCAGAAAGATGATTTAAATTTAGTTTGCATAAATGTTCAGATTTTCATTATTGACACTGACTGAAAACAATCCATGATCGGATAAAGATACTATTCTATAGTCTTCTTAAGTACGGTGTATCTTATAATCTAACACTCTTTACAAAAACGCAGTAACTTGGTCATGATTGATGCAGAAATATTTATCACGTTTCAGTTGTGTGTATGTTACAATTGTTGGTACAAATCCTTCCATTAGTACGTGATTTTTATGGTCTTTTTAAATTTATAATTAAATAAATTAAATTGTTATGGCATTCATTAAAAACTGAAAATTCAAATGTTTGTTTTATTAATAGTATTAATGGGATCGTGCCATACTCGAAATATATATTCTGGTATTTGTTGTTGAGTAAGATTTCAAATTTTGTAAAGTTAAATCTTCAATCTTAAACAACATTTCCATACATCTATACTTTTACTACTATATACATGCTAAACTTATACTCCGATTTCTTTTATTGCATATTGAAATGTGCATTTTTAAACCTTATCTCAGCTGTGTATATTTGCAACAGTTACATATTTTTAAAAGATTTGTGGCATGCAGAACCAAATTCATTTTTTGTAGTTATTCAAAGTTTTTTTTATATATGTCGCGAAACTTAAATTTAACCAATGTTCATGTTTTAGAAGTCACTAAAGTTAAATCAAATTGAAATTGAAAATTATTTGAATGCCGTTCTTCAAAGCTTTAGTTTCACCAAAACATAAAACTGTAAAGTTTGATATAACATGACACAATTGCTTTCTTGAAAATTAATTTCTATATTTTTTTTTAAATACTTTATACCATAAATGATATATGTTGTATTTTGGCAATATCACTTACAGCCATTGTATGTTTAGAATGTAAGATGCAAGAGAAACTGCTGAACTGTGCGCGTCTTTAGCGAACAAAATATAATTTTCAACTGACGCAAGTTGCTGAAACAGTTTTCCATTTATCCTAAGAGCCCAAAGATAATTTACGAAACTTCGGAAAATCTTTTAGGTTAGTCTAATTCCTCTGCCAGCGACGACTGCGACGCTGACGGCAGCGTCAACGTCAACGCCAACGCGGCATTCAAGAGACGCAGACTGGCCAGTTTTTGTGAATGCCAAAATCGCCAGAAATAAAGCCAATGTAGGCAACAGAGAAACAAATATAGATATTAGCAGCGGAAGCTCTTTATGACGTCACAGTGACAACAATAACAACAAGAATCCACTCTAACAATATTTACTAGCGAAAAATATGAAATTAAAGTGAATCTTAAACAGAAGTGTGCCTGGTGCTATTGCCAGAAATCGAAAAGTATTTCGTTCCCTTTCGCTTTCTGGCGGAATACATATATAGCAATTTGCCAGCAATAATGTAAGGCCCTGAAAGTAAACTTTTGTATCTGATAGATAAATTCGAGTGCATAAATTTGTAATGTGTGGGCGCTCTTAGACGCCAAGTTCAGTGGTGTGTATAATGTAGTCTTGTATAACTAATTGCATTTTTGATCAATTCACACACATCTCATACATTTGCATCTAATTTTGTAAATGACGTTGACTTTGAAATAGACTGTTTGTTTTTTTTATGTCATTTGGCAAAAAATTTGCAAATTTGTGCTTAGCTTATGGCAAATTTCTTTCATATTTTTGTTTCACGCTTCATCTCAAACAAATTGACGCGCCACATGAAGGTCACACAAAATTAAATTGATATTTCAATTAAAAGCTTTATAATATTTCGAATTTCCAACTTTCAACAAACAATTCCCTTAAAAGCAAAAGCATTTCAGTTCTTTCAGTAGCAAAAGGCACAAGTTACTTGGCAAAAGGCTGGTGCTGGTAAGTTTGTCAATCCGTTTTGTTTATTCGAAACTAATTAAATTATCTATCAAAACATTTGAATCAAGTTCAAGTTGAACTGCTGCCATTGAAAATATTTTTGAAAGACTTCCACAAATAAATATAAACAAAGCATCAACGCTTTTCTTTCATTTCACACCTGAGGCTCATAAATTTTTGCACCTCTGACGTTTGTTTTGTTTGTTTTTACTCATCAGAATTTTTTTGGGTCAATGAAATGAGCTTTCAATGGGCGACAAAATAAAAACAAATAAATAATTTTATAGAATATAAAAATAAAACGATAGTTTTTCGTAAAGGAAATCGAATTTAAACCTCCTTTAACTATAAAGGGAAAATTGACTGAAAATTATAATTTGGCATACAAAAATTTCTGTTTACTTTTTACTGGATACTAAGTATAGAATATGATCTTCTTTCTATTGTTTCTTTATATTTGGAAACAGTTTTAAGTCCATTATATTAAAAATGCTCAATGAAAACTCAAAAAGTTACTTATATTTTCATTATTTAACCAAAAATAACAATAATTTATGGATAAATTAACTTTACAATGAATGAACTGTAATAAATTTAGCATGATGCTTTGCAAAAACCTCAAAAATTTTTGTGAAAAACAAAAAAGGAGAGGAAAAACAACAAGACTACACCTACGACCAAATTTTCATGGAACTTTTGTGGCAAACAGCTGCCAAGGTTGCAACCGAAATTAATTGAGCGACTCAGAGCTCAGTGCCAGCACATATGTATGTAAATATGTACACTCATACATATGTACTCATTTACTTGTGTGTGGTAGGCACTAATACCAGTGCATATTGAAAGCTGTTTGTGTATGTCAAAGTGAAGGCGTTGGCGTGGGCGTCCACATCGTCCACACATCGACCCACAAAAAAAAAACAAAATACGCTGCTCTGACAAGTGGCGGACCGTCTATATGTTTGTTCGGTAGCAGCAGAGGCGTTTGTATATGAAGCATCAGATTTATGAAAACATAATGGAAGAGATGTATTTTGCAGAATCTCGATGGATGATGCCCTTAAAATACAAATATTTAAAAACAAGAAAGAACATTTATCTTTGTCGGGAAGAAGATATATACCCTTATACATTGTATATACCCTTGCAGAGAATTTGTGCATATGACAACTAAATTTTTATAATAAATGTACAAAACTACAGAACTATTTAATATGCTAAAAGAAACTTACAAATTGAAAAGACAACATTTTTTGTTAATATTTAATAATACTATAAGCCAAAAAACTATGTTTAAAAGTAAATTTTGAAAAATATCCCATATTTATATCAAATTTCAGTTCATTCAAAATTGTATAATACTCTTCGTCCAAAAGTGTATTAAACTACAAAAGCAGCTGTTTTTTTCCGATACAAACAACTGTTGCTCGTAAATAAGAACAAAAAACAACAGGCGAATTCAGATCTTAGCTGTTTTTATCGATGTTTCCACCAAACTTCTCAATGTTTTTCGATGTTCGTGTTGAAGGAAAACCGCATTTGAATCGAGGTCAATTTTGCCACCCAGAAAAATGTGTGTGCGCCTTTAATTTTTTAATTTTTAGGTAAATTCATTTATTTAGTTGCTGTTTGAAATCAGTCATGATCCCTTCTTGTAAAGTAATGAACGATCAAAATTGTCATACTCCCGTTAAAATGTCTAGAAGTAAAGCACAGAAGCATTAACATAGAATCGAAATGGAAGTTACAATATTGACCTTTTTTTGTAAGCTCCTATTTTTTATTTTTATGTTAGCCAATGAGAATGGCATATTTTGAACAAATCCGAACTTTAACCTAATATACTTTTTAAAACATTATTTATATATAATTGGTAAACATGTATACAGGCACACATTGCTATAGCCTCTTCAGAGATATTTATAATCATTTAAAACAGATGCCGCTTGCGTTTTAAAAATACTGTTTAGATGTTCTATCTGTGATTTAAATGAGTCGACAAGCTACAAGCAAATGTTTAAAACAATATTTTATTAATAAATTATTCTATTGATGTGCGATTTTACCAGCAAGCAAGTTAGCTGATAAATAAATGGTCGTATCGGCCCACTACATCTTAAAGCTATCATTGGAAAATGATTTGGAAAGTAAGTTTTTATATGAACAACTTTTCTGCAAGTGTATCTTCGATACGCCGAAGAAAACTATTATTTCTTGTTTTAATGTTGATTAATACTAACGTACCTGCATATAGCCGAATGGAAACTGACTGTTAACAAATTCTTTCACATTCGAGATATAAAATTGATTTTCGTACTTAGGAAGACTAAACACATTTAAAAGGAATTGCAATTGATCTGGCTTTTAAATATGCTCTCATTCTGCTTATATAATAGTTTAATCAGCTGCACTGTCTGTTGACGGTTACCATATACACGTATATACGGATGACTATGTGTACTATAAGTATGTTTGTGAATCGACCACAAAAACTAACTGTTCTACAGTGCATTGAAATGGCATTTTCCTTGTCCAATGTGGAGCATCAAGATGCTCATTGCCATTCAAATCAAGCCCCTAACATTTTGTGCTAGCACTATCTACTGACTTATGCATTGTGGTATTTTGCTATCATGCTGAAACCAAATAATTCCCCCAGTTGCTTGCCTGGGAATATTTATCTCTGACTGGCGCTAACAACAACAACAACAACTGCAAGACAAACAATTTGCAATTTAAATAATTTTGCGCGTGTTTTTTACTTCCAGTTCCCATTAAAAATGGGAAAAAGGGAGTTATAAAGTACTGCAAATGTGTGTAACAGGCAGAAGAAGACATTTCCGACTATATAAACTATATATATTCTTGATCAGGATCAACAGCCGAGACGAGATCTGTCTCTCCGTCTGTCCGTCCGACCGTCCGTCCGTATGAACACATAGATCTCAGAGACTATAAGAGCTAGAGGCACCAAACTTGCCATGCATGTTACTGTATACCATACGCAGATCAAGTTTATTTCAAATTTCGGATGCATCCCCCCCCCCCCCCCCACCCACGCAAATCGCAAAAAACTCCCACAGCCAAAAGATGAAGCTTTGATTTTTGGTACACATATATGTTGTATCAATGTTGATCAGCTGTGAAAATTTCATCACGATCGGATAAATAACACCAAAGTTACGGAAGTATCTATTACCCCTGTCTCAGCAGGCAGAAATAACAGTTTGACAGGAACTGGGCACGTTAAGTACGCTGCTTGCTTGTGTTGCCGCAGAACTGCTTGAAATGCAAGTTGGGAGCAGGGAGTCTCGTAGTCGGGCACACTCGACTAGAGCATTCTTACTTGTTTAGTTTCTCTTTACATGCTTTAGTTGCTCTGCAAGTCCAGTGAAATAGTTTTATAAATACTATTATAATGTATAGAAGAGATATCACAAAAATATGCAAGCTGCAGGCAACACGTAAACAATTTGCGTTATAAGCTCATATAAAAACATAAAATAAAACTATACAAGAAAACTGTTAACTGTATATATATGTAAATTGTACAATGTACATATTTTGTACGCCTTTTTGCTAAATGTATCTGTATCTGCTGCTGTGCTATTTTACCCCAAGTTGTTTACTAATAAGTCGCACCATTTGCATACTAGATTTGGGCCGCACTTTTAATTTTTCCATTTTGCCATTTCATGCAACTGCAGGTTGTAAAAAATTTCTTGCATCATGTTTTGGCTAATAGTCAACATTTGTTGTGTTTATTTTCAAATTTGCCAACCATTTCCTTTGCGTCTGCGTTGCCTACGCAAAATTGTTTTTTATTCTCTGGCACAAATTTCATGACAGCTGGCATATGTTGCCCATCGGCATCAGATTCAATAAAAACAACACGAGTAAATATATGTATGTATATACATTTTATTATGTTATTCACATACATTTTTTATATTTGGCTAATTTTTGCACAGCATGTTTCGTTTATATTCTGTCCCCATTGTTTTTCTCGTATTTTTGTGTTGTTATGTGAATTTCTGTGTGATGCTGTCAATCAGTTTGAAATCTTGCTTATTGTTTATAATTCTAATAAAACTGAACTCGTGAACTTTAAACTTGGAATGAAGGTAAAAAATTATATATAAAAGCAAAAGAAAGCAACTATTTTATTTAGTTATTTTTAGTTAACAGAAGTTTCTCCCATTTTGAGAATTGAAAACAATTTATCGGCTTTTGTATTTTGTTTAAGTCGAAAATGAAATTTTCACATTGTTGCAGGATAAAACAAAGAGATTTAAGAAACAATATTTGAGTTAGTCTACACGTTTTGTCTTGTTAAAATTATTTAAGAATGCGGTAGGAAATACTTTTAAGCGTTGCTTCTTTTGTACGGAATTTGAAACAAAGGATATTACTCAAAGGAATTGTTAAATGCTTATATTTTGATGCATTTAAAAATCTTTAAATTTTGCTTTCAGCAAAAGCAGAAACAAAAGTGACTTGTGTAAGCTCGGAAACGTTATGGAAAAATGTTTGGTTGCAGAATCTACTGACTCGAAAGCAACTGGCATAAAGCTACGTACACACATACAGTGTGTGTGTGTGCAACTGTAAATTAAATTTGCTAGTCTTCTTGAAAAGAAGTTCATTACAACATTTACATGCATGAGTTGTTCTGATTCTTCTTCTTAGACTAAAGACTTGTCTGCCATCTCAGCCCAGGCAATGGCTGGAGGGCCAATGTGTGTGTGTATATGTGTGTAGTCTTTGTAATCACTTTATTTTGCATATGTGTATGCATGTATCAACGTTTGTGTATGTGTGTGTGACAGTGTACTTTGTAAACAAATTGTGAAAATATTTTAAAGGTTGCCACGTTGCTCTGCAAACTCAGGTAAAGCCACATGAAACAAAACTAAAGGCAACAGGCAACACCTGGACAAACCAAGACCAGACAAGGAGTATAAACATGTCAAAGAATTTGTAAGGTTTATCGTAGATATCATTATGCAACAATTTCTCTAGCTCACGCTCGTTCATCCTGCTGATTGACTCCCCCTCCAGCTCACATTCCTAGCTCAAACACTGGCAACAGCTGCTGCGACATGCAACTGACTCTCATGTTGCTAGCACTTTTGCGTTTCACGTTTTACTTTGGGAAAATCCTTTTTAAAATGCAAAAAACATCTTAAATTCTTCAAAACACAAGCAAGCCCTGATATATGAAAGGAATATAACGAAATTTTCACTGTATGAAACTGAAGAAGAAAAAGTACTCGGTAATATATCATGACAGAACTTTGCAGCTGAAGCTACAAAGCATGAGTATGAGTCTTAAACAGCTGAGACGAACTAGCCATGTCCGTCTGTCTGTCCGTATGAACACACAGACAGGAACACACTCGGAGACTATAAGATCTAGAGACACCAAACTTGGCATGCAGGTTCCTATATACCGTACGCAGATTAAGTTTATTTCAAATTTCGGATGCACCCCCGCTAATCGAAAAAAACTCCCACAGCCACAATTGATAGAGCTTTGATGTTTGGTACATATATATGTTGCATCAATGTTGATCTGCTGTGAAAATTTCAACACGATCGGATAAAGAGCACCAAAGTTACGAAAGTATCAATTACCCCCGTCTCAGCTGGCAGAAACAACAGTTTGACAGTCACTTTACGAGTTAAGTGCACTGCTTGCTTGTGTTGCCGCTGAACTGCTTGAAATGCAAGTTGGGAGCAGAGAGTCTTGTATTTGGGCACACTCGACTAGACCATTGTTACTTGTTAATACTCGAAAATCACAATAAAACTTTCACATTTAGTAAACGCGTACTTTTCGTTTGAAACATCTGTGTTCAGTAGCTGTAGACGTAACATTTATGAATTCTTTGAAACTTTCTGGTAAATAAAATTTATTTTATATTTCTAATCTAAATACTACTTAACTTCTAGAAAAACGGTATTGCCCAAAAAAAAGACTAATTTACCCCATAGTGCAAGATTATAATAAAAATTGATAGTATTGCATACTTTCGGGCACACATGTAAAACGAATTAACAAAATAATCTTAAACAAAATACGGCCAGACTTAAAGATCTTTTAACACTAAAGCTAATACATTCGCAACGAGCGCTCAGCGTCCCTATTCAGCACTTGGCAGCCATAAAAACGTGTAAAATGAATCATTATAAATGACAATAAACGAGAAGTAAGCCATATTTTAGACATAATAGCTAATAAAACACACAACAAAGTGGCCAGGAGTGCCATCTGAAACGGTAATAATGCAAGCTTAACAACAGTGGCAAGTCCATGTCCATGTCCTAATTTCAAATGATAAAGGAATGCTCCAAAAAAGGTTGCAAGTCTAACAAAAAAATGAGTCAAAAAAAAAAGAAAACAAAAAACAACAATCACAAAACGGACAGAAACGGAACCACGCCTCGACATTCAAACAGGACCAGAAAATGGTATCCTCAAAAAGAAAATAACGCACAAGGACTACGTTTCGTGTTCATTCAGGCGTAGAGCTTTGCGTCTTTTACCTTCCGGGTGGCCATGTGGCCAATGTCTGGACAGCTGTGGACAGTACCCAGCAGAAACTGTGACTGTGACTGTAACTGTGACTGTGGCTGTGGCTGTTTTTTCGCATAGTTCACGCTCGAACATCTTTTGGGTCACTTGAATTCGATTTACATGCAAATAAATAAAATTCATGTCGAACTTTGAGTTGCAAAACAATAAATTTTGGAGTATGCTTCAGCAGGTCCGCAAAAAAACGTGCAATAAAATGGAAGAGCCAAGCAAAACCCTATACTCAGCGAACCGTACATTCTGGGCTACTTTCACTTCACTTCTCTTTTACTTTCTCATTTTGAGCATCCGATTTAGCTGCGCGCTGTGAAATTGTATTTATAATGAATCAAATGTGATCAGCCGATTTTCCACATGCCTGGCCAAAGCACCAAACGAATGCGTTTAAAAATCTCTACTTGAATTTATCTACAGCAAATAAATTGCATTACTATGGATCTACTTAGGAGCACAGCATTATGACTGTGCACATGAGCATCGTTTTTGAATGGTAAAACTTTAATTATTTTAAGATTTTCTTTGATTTTAATAAGCAACCCACATCTAATCAGCCTTCCTTCTTTAAGAATTTGTAGGGTTTGATACGATGCGCTTTTAATAAGTTTTCAAATTTCTTGAACCAAATTTATGCATCTAATTTTTAAGATTTAAAATGTAGAGCAGCACCGGAAAAGTAACAAAAAAATTTCAAAAAGCTTAACTAAGGCAACTGAAACAAAGAGTGAAACTATTATTTTCCATTATTTTGAAATTGTCTGAAGTAGAGAGATTTTCAAAGAGGCCGCACAAGAAAAAGCAGCTGACATTGATGTTGCTACCTGCATGAGTTTTGTTGCTGCACAAGTAACTGCCTTTTGTTTCCCCTTGCCACTGAGTGCGTTGAAATGAGAATGTAAATTACCCGTAAAATGCGACATATAAGGCAACAACTACAACAAAAACAGTGGCAGCAACTACAACAATCAGGGACAAGCGTTTCGTACATGCGGCAAGGACAAGTGGCAGGAACAGGGCTGCAGGGCGTGACTGTTGCCACAAATTGAAGTGTACAAAAATGGCAGCTTGAGCGTTGAAAGCACCGGAAGCAGCCCGACAAGCCGTGGTCTCGGTCTTGGTTTCGGCTTAAACTCATTCCTTACCCTGAAAGCAGACAACAATGTTACAAAATGCCGGTAACATTGAGTGCCTACATAAGTCCTTTTAATTTGAATATTTTACGGTGGCAACTTAGGCACCCTACTAACCGGTGCTTGAGTGTGTTTTTGTGAGATTTAAAACGCCATTGGTTAAATAAAGTCCCTTTAAAAATGTGCCTTAAACAAGACCAACGCGAAAACCTTAAATCTTGAGCACGTGTTTAACTGTCAAGAAAAATTAGAAGGTAACTAGGTGTTCTACGTGTATCGGTTACGGAAATGGTAGCATTGTTTTGTTGTGAGACTCTTGTAATCACAATATTTATAAATTGATATTACCGTCGTGGCGTTAACGTCTTCTGGTTTTGGCAGATCCGCACCAGCTTCTCACTGAAACTCTAATATCCATCTGACAGTAGTTTTTCTTACACCTTGCATTGCAAACATACGTCCGATACCATACGGAGAAGTTTGATCTATGAGAGTTTATAAAAAAAAGAAACGAAAAGCGATTTCAGAATACTTAATAATATTAAGTTATGTGTATTATCATATTATTATTATATCTTTTACATTATTTCATTCTTACATTATGATATTCAAGCCTTTATTTCGGAACTCATCCGGAAAACTGATTATTTTAACAAAGTATCCCTACATTATTAAGAGCTCAAGGATATCTTGTTGTTTTTATACAGAACACAGTTACGCGTACATTGTACTGTCTTTTAACAGTTAACAAGAAACTTCTATAAATTTCAGCTTGATAGCGTTATCTGAACATCTTTCTTTATAATAATTGTGCTTCAGCTGAATTTTTGTATGTGCCGGAAATGATTACAGTTCAAAGCAGGCAACGTCGAGTGCCGAGAACGTCAAAAAACGTTAATTACACAAACCTTTGTGCTCGTCTTGCTATTGCACCTCCACGGAAAAATATAAACAGTCAAAGGCTTAATTTCCACCCCAATCCTCACAACACACACAACTGCATTTCCGCCGCGTTTGTAATTCATTGTAAATGTGCAAAAATTGTAATGAAAGCATTTTTAATTCTTAAAAAAAAGGAAATGCATTTGAGATGCTTGATGAGCAGCGCTTAAGTGCTTGGTAAATTGTGGTATGAGCCAATCAGGCATCAAAGTTAATTATTCGGATGAAAACTCAAAGACCGTATAACATAAAACCTTAAAATAAGCAGTGTAAGCAATACTAAAACGAAGTGTTTTGTACAGCTAAAATCAGATGACATTTTTTAATAATGTCATACTCTAATAAATTTTTAAATTGTCCAACAAAATTTTGTGTTTCAAAATGAGGCCTTCGGATCATCTTAAGCTTTTCATTGCGAATGTTGTTGGCATTGGCACGTTAATCATATTAAGAAATCTTATGTTCGGTAAACGTGATATCTGAACCAAAGCTTAAATCATTACATTGCAAACAGGGAATAAGATGATCAATAAAAACCAATGAGGCGAATATATGCACAACATTTGTAGTTATTGCCTGCAAATAAGAGCATGCATTGCATTTTGTAGTTACAGTCATTGGCTTGTTCCTGGGGTGGAGCCAATTCACTTGATTGCTTGTGCGTTGCACATTCAATCGTTTAGTCATTCAGTCATTGCGTCATTCAGTCAATCATCTTGATACATTACAGCAGACTTTGCTCAGCAGAGGCTGCATTTCCTGCAGCTGCCCAGATTCAAACAGAAGCCACTATAAGTTGGATAGCAGAATGAGCTGTACTCTGATTTATCCAATGCAAGAAGCACCTTTAACTTTTGTTTTGCTGCCAAAGTTTTGTGCAATTTTCCATGCTGTTTGCAAAATGAACGAAGCAAGAAGAAAACAAACAAATTGCCAAAGAAAACTGCACGTTTTGTTTGATTTAGTTTTGAAAAGTGGAAATGCAATTTTGTGTATGGTGAAGGGAGCAGAGTTGAAACAGTTTAATTTTTAGTTTTTTTTTTTTTTTGATTAAAGTATTCCTTTGTTGGTCATTAAATTACATTTAAACTTCATTTTATTTAAGTTTATTTTGCGTTTCTTTTGAAACATCTATCAAATTCTGTGTGTTCATTTTCTTTCTCTTTCTTTATTTCTATTGTTATTCCGTAAGGCATTTACTTCCAGCTTTTCGATAAGGATATACTTGGAATAATGATAAGGTTAGGGTTAAGGCTTTCAGAAACAAAAAGTTCCAACTTATCGACTTCCGACAATTGCACTTTTGCTTCTTGTAGAGAATATTTTATTTGATTTCTAAATCACATCGACTGTAACACGGATTTTTAAAACAATTTAATCCGTATGCAGATGTTACCAAAATAAATAAGGAAAAGTGGTTTGGAATCTTTCTTATTCGAATTATTTAAAAAGCGAAAAACTGTAAGTGTTTTTTAAAGCTTTTACATGTCATTTGTTTAAACAAAAGCAGCAAACATGGTGCAGACAATACTGAGTTTGAATCTGAATAATTAAAAGTTGAATACTCTTAAATAGCCATTCTACCATCTTCTTAATGGACAATTTTCAGTAAGCAGCGACGATGTTACCATTGAAGGCGATTTGAGAATAGCCTTAACATCATGTATATTTAAGTTCATGACTCAGATTCGAACCTCGGAGGATAGATATGTGCCAGCGGCAACGGTCATTTTGTCATTATCTTTTTATCTGGCTTTAATTTTTTGTTAAAAATTGGTAAATTAACTACTTAGTTTAACTCAAATATTTCCAATCACAACATCAAACTTCTATATTTATTTTGATATATATTTGTACTTTCGTTAAGCATCAAAATTCAATCCATTCCACTTACTCACAAATCCGCAGGACGACTAAGGCTGCGGATCCTGCTAGCCTTCATTAAGACCATTTGCAAAAATCATTGCCAGCGTAATAAAATGATGAAGCAAGCAGTAAATTTACTTATTTAAAGGAATCTGTAAGATGGGCTGATGGCAGCCTGACAAAGCAAAATGAAATTCATTGGAACGTTTAATTTAAATTAACATACTTAATTTTGTGAATGCGCGCACAAGGGACCAAAATGAATTGCGACAATTGATTTTCAAGTAATTAGCAGTTTTCAAGTCGACGCTAATTTGGCCAACGGCTGTTGTCCCTACCGCCTTTACAGAACCTCTCCTCCATGTCTTGCAGGCAACATTTAAGTTCTGTAGATGCCAATTTCAAACACTGGCAACATTTGTATTCAAATTTAACGAAAATTGCCGTTCACGAAAATACGAGAAAACAAATAGTTTCAATTACTAACTGCCTCCTAGGCAGAAACGTTGAGTCGTCACATGCGGCGTATACGTGATTTTTGTTTATTTCACAAAAAATGGCAGTTGTGCCGCCCACACAATCCATGTATTAAATTGTTGCCTGTGCGTACATTATTTTAAAAATCCTTCACATCTTTGCTGGTTGAACACTCTTGTGATAAATCTATTTTCCGCATCAGGCGAGGGTAAGTCCCAGATGTTTACCCAGACGACTTATGATTGATTGTGAGGTTTTTGCAGACGGCAGCATTAATGGATTTAAGCGTCAAATGAGCGTCTTCATTTTATGTGTTTATTTTTATACTTTCTTCTTTTCTTGATTGCGTCCTTGAAGTTATTTATATATAATTATGTTGCTTGTTAAGCCTGCACATACATATACAGAAATCTATACAACAAAAGCATACAAATGTATATGTCTGTGTTTATCTCATTTGGTGCTATTCAAATGAATGTCATGAGCAGATATATCTCACACCAACTTGGTAATGGCCTATAGATATATATATACCTGACACTGGCTATGGAGATACTTCAGCCACACTCGTTCACGCAGCTGTCAGTAAACTTAGCGCAACACACTGTTACCACACTCATACTCATGTGTGTTAGACACATGTACATTGTACATGTTACTTACTTGTCATGTGTCTGCCTTTGTCTTATGTTGTTTGGGTTTTTGTTGTTGTTGTAGTTGTGGCTCTATTAACAGCTCTCCTTTGACATCTGAAAAATTGAACACAACTTATGTCCATGATATGAAAAGTCGAAAATATAAGAGTCCTGGGTAATGTTCAAAATGATGATGAAAATATCATTCCATTAGACAAGTATTTACCCGGGAATTGACTCGTGGAATTCTGCTTTCTAGACTTGTATACTTAAAAAAATCAAATTAAGTATTTTGCAAATCAAAATGCCTACCTTAAGAATTGTTCAAATTAATTTAACACATTATTAAATTACATTGTAACGCATTTGAATTTAGTATATATTGTTAAGGAGAATTTAATGGATTGGGAGTGTCATTAGCGCTAACCTTATTGGCCACAAATGCCTTATTGCAATCTTAGCATCTTAATTTCACATCCAGCTTCGTTATAATTCACAGGACATGAATATCCTCAATTCTCATATGAGGCTTATCGGAATCACCCTGTTTGCTTCCCATTTACCCCATGACAATTCTACACATATGTGAGCCAATTCCTAAAAGTTTAAATGCTAAGAGTTATCTACAATGTCATCATTAACCAAATGACAAATAATATACAATTCTTTTTGCGGCAGGTGCTTAGCCAAGCTTTAACTGGGGAATTAGGCACAACAACAAAACTTGTATTAAATCTGTTGATCTGCTTATGTGACAGGCCTGTCGGCCATGCGGATAAGCCGAACCTTTTTTTTCTTGCACTCGACTTTTCTCGAGAAATTTTAAGACAGCTTAGAGATTTTTACACACAATGTTTTAAAAAAGTTTAAAGAGAGAGCTAAGTACCAGAAAGGAAAGCGAGTGACAGTCGCATGGAGATACTCTATAAAAAGAGCTTGAAAATACTAATAAATCTTTTTTAATGATTGAAAGATTAGAATAGAAACAAAAATAAAGTCTTTCGCTGTTGTATAAGACAATAATTATAGTTTAACAGAAATTGTTATCTAAAAAATAATGCAAACAAATCTAAGAAAATTTTAGCTGACAACTTATGAAGGTCTACCATAAATAAAGAAGCGTCTGACTTCCATCTACTACGTTTACAAGTTCTAAAGTGCGCCAAAGGCTCTTTGTAGCTTTTAGGTCTTCCCTCGAGGTCTGTCCACTTGCCTTCGTCGCCTTTCCAGGAGCATAAGGCTTGGTAAGTTGGGCTTTTGAGAAAGCTACCACAGGTTCAAAAGTTTTGAGCTTGTTAAAATCTTATCAACAAATACAGAAGACTGTTATGTTTGTGTATGGGTGTCTGTTGGTGTGCCAGTGTGTATGTGTATCTGTGTGTTTGTGCTTGTGTGTGAATATCTGTGTTGAAGGAAATTAAAAGCAAAATGCGCTAATCGTGAGTGGGCTTGAGTTTTCACACAAATCTCAATTTAATTTGCGTTAAACGAGCGCAAGCCTCAGAGCTGCTCAGCAGGTCCTTTTCAAAGGTCCTTTCGGCTCATGCCACGCCTAGTTTTAGGCAGCAAGAAAAACTTTTATATGCGTCGTCGCCTCATGTGTGTCAAAAGGTAACATTGGGCCAAAGTTGCTTCAATGCCTTAGCTTCAAACAATGCCAAAACAAAGGCCAACGAGCTTTCGAGGATATGTGCCTAATCCAGGATGACATGCCCACGTATCCAGGCAACGGCATAAAGCGAAAAATAAGCAAACTGCAACTTTTATTTTTGCCAAGTTCTTGTATGTGGGTATTTCAACTTGAAGTTGACTTAACGTAAAATATGGTATTATAACATAGCAAGGGCTTTCATCCGATTTCAGCTATGTTTTAAAGTTAGCAGGCTCTTTAAGAAACTTTATCCATTCATTTAAAAAGTATTGTTGATTCAATTAGTTTTTATGTGTGTTTTTATCAGCAATTTATGTCAACAACAGTAATTAATTTAATTACGTTCAGCAAACATGTTCTTTCATTTGCTTGGCAAATCATTATATGTAACTGGATATCATTTCAATTCAATTTTATAATTAAGTCGGCGATTTTCCATCAGCTCCGAATCATGAAAAATTGTTTTTTTTTTTTGGATAAATTCGGATGGTAAAAATACGATCGTTCGGAGAAAAGCCTAAGGAACATTGAGCAAAAAATTAGTTTACCTGTCACAGACTTTCCCACAACTTTATTAAATTCATTTTACAGTTTCAACAGTTTATAAAATATAAAGTCTGCAAATTTCTCAGATAAGTCTCACAACAACATTTTAAATAAAACTTAATTTCTATATCCGAAAATCATTTCAAACCAAAGCGGACTAAAAATTAACATAAGCTTATTTGTTATTGAAAGTTTATTTGTTTAATTTGGTGACACTCTCAGCCCTTACTCGACCACAATTTTGTTTGCAGTGTTTGTCTGGCATTTTGTTATTGTCTGCATACAAAACAATGTCTGGTGCTAATGAGTTTTTGGGCTGTGCTACAAATGCATCTACACATCCACTCTCCCAGATACTCTCAACCATACACACCACTCGGCTTCACTTCACTCCTTTCTGTACTTGACAAACTAAGCACACATATTATTAACACTTTTAAAAGCGCAACGTTGCGTCATGTTGACTTTGCAGCACATTTCTCCCTCACATATTATGAATTCATTTCCGTTCATTTACGCCTGATGTGACGGCAACAGTTAACAGAGCCTGTAATTAAGCTAAACTGGCTCGTGAGAGGCGCGTTCTACTATTCAAAGGGTTTGCCTTTATGCCTCGTATAGGGTCTTGACGGTACTTTCAGCTTCACACTAAAAATATGCTGGCAATTTGTTATTGTAGTGGCGGCAGACAGGTGTGAAACTGGTTAAAGTGCATTGCGGTTTTAGAGCTTGTGCCCCAGGTGTTTTGAAGCGCCAAATACATTTGGGCGTGAAATTAGTTTTAGTTAAATATTTAGTAAAAGTTTTCACTAGATTTAGCCAAAAACTAAAATTAAAGACTTACAGCCGGTCGAACTAGCCATTTCTGTCGTTCCGTTTGTCCGTATGTCAGTCTATTCGTCTGTATATATGTTTTCGGCACGCTAAGATTTCTATCTTGTTTTCAAAGTGTCAATTTCAAGTGACACCATTTAATTTATTGGATACATGTTGATATATAAACATCTACATATTACAAAAAGAAGGGTATATAAGTGGGAAAAGGGTTGTATCTTGCAAACGACACTTGCGCCATTATTAAAACTGTCCATATATGTATGCATATATGTATGTGTTGGCTTGCGTGTATGTGTGTGTGCGTAAGTGATACGAATGGTGGGAGGCGAACAAGCCTATAGCGTGGAGCTGAATATTAATTAATTTCTTTAACGCGAACTGGAGCACCACAACAATGAGTGGCACAATGCGCTGTGATGTAGCAGCTCCTAGAAGTATGCTATAAATGTTTTACTTGCCATTTGTATGCGATGCTGGCGACGAGGACGATGCATCGACCGCGATGGCGACGCCATCTTAATGAATTTCAATATGGCGTCAGTCAACGACAGGCGCTTCTTGGTATTTTTTTCTGTCTATGTCTGCGTATGCTCATGTGTGAGACTTCTTGGAAAATCCTGGAAATCCTTGAACTTGATGGCTGTTAATTAAAAGCCGCTTAGAAAACTGTCGTCCTGGCGAGCCAAGTGCCTCCACAGGTTTGATGCTCCTGAAAATCGTTTGAGTTTTTTGAGTAGCTTCTGCAACATGTGGAAACTACTACCAAATCCCCAGCATCACATGTCAAAATACGAGCAGCTCCTGTGCCCTAGTAAACATATTAAACTATTGTGTATTTAGGAACCTCAAGCGTTGACTTTTCTTTTCTTCAAACCAGACTACATATAAACTTTCTGTCTGGCACGTGTAATTCTTTTGCTGTTATTTCATACTGTTGGCATTTAAAATTTCAAGTTAAAGCAATTTATGAGAAAAGTTGTATCTGTCATTTCAATTGGTGCCTGGAGAGCTCCAGAAGCAGAGATGGACAAAAAATGACAAACAAACGTGATAGAAGTTTTCACAAAAAAGAATAACGCAAATGGAAGCTTTCAAGTTGTTTTATTTTTAAAATATTGGTTCTATGCACGTTTGCGTTTTGGAATTTATTTAGTTATTTTTGCCATTTAAACATAAATCGTTATTTGAATTCAAAAGTTTTGATTTGAATTTTGAATTTTTTTTTCATGCAAACTTTAAAGGGAACACGTATTAAAATTCACGAAACTATAGTTGATTGTATCTGCCTGTTATATTCGCTTGAATTACTTTATTATCCCGTCAAAATCATTTTTAATGGTAATGGGATTATACATGTATGAAGTCAGGCATGCTTTCGTAAATCAGAAAGCAATGTCTGTTATATGCAGTTTAATACTATTAATTTTAAAACATACATTTGCACTTAACTTGTTAACTCGATTTCATAAGCAATTATTGCATACCAATTAAAAGCTTAATAGTAAACCGAGACATTTCAATTTCCGGCATTCTGTTTTGCCCGTAACAATTACCCTACTGAAAAACACATACAAAATGAATCGTACAAAAGTGTGTGCAAATAAGCAGGGATCGGCCTGACTTTGGTTTTTGTGTTTTTCTTGGCATAGGCACAAGCCAAGGGCTTAGTGGCAAATGACATTTTGTTCCATTATCGGCCAGACGACACTCAGTCGAGGGTGAAGTAGTAATGGAAAAAAAAGAGGCCACCACCATGATATTAAAGAGCCAACTTTGGACTAGTTCTAAGCTGGATGGCAGGAAGAATTCGAGTTCTTTTGCATGGTGCCAAATAAAACGAGGAGCCACAAAATCCATTCAAGCACAGCCAAAGGCAACGCCTTTTCAGTCACAGCATTTTCCAAACTTTTCACCCGAAAGTCCTTTTTAAGAGCGCGCATAAAAGTGACTTCCTGTCGCCTGGAGGCGTCTGAAAAAGGCTAACAAAACTATTAAAATGCCGGCGACACCACATATACATATATACATACACATATATTATTTATTTCTCTCTACCATTTTGTCGAGTTTCGATGTATCAAAGTGTTGCTCTGTGCCTGTTATTAGATTTTTTTATTTCGTTACGCTCTGCACACCACAGCGGAAATAGAAATTCTTTAACTGAGAATTGTGAAATAAATTTTTCACTTTACCAACAATTTCATGTTGTCCACGTTCCATGGACCCGGACTCGGACCTGGAGCCGGAGCCCAAACCGGAGTCGCCTGCAGTTCAGCCGTGCATGCTGCCCTAATGACGCGCAACGCCTGTTAGTCCTGTGCCTGCTCCTCTTACCATCCATGTCCTCCTGGATAGGCATTTTGTTTTACTTTTGCTGGAGCTGCATTTGGCAACCGACAAAGTAAATGAGCGTGTGGCTACCCCGCGGCCCTGCTCGTCCTGCTCGTCTGTTTTCGGGTCCTGTCGTGGGCCACTGGAGTCCTGGTGACAAGTTTATTTGTTTCGTTGTTGCTTTTTTGTGCAGCGCATTAGGTTGCTTTTGTATTTATTTGTTGCACTTCCGCAATGCCTGACTAAGTCCTTAGGGCCAGGCATTGGAGGGCTAAAATTTAGATTAAAATTTGTTAAGGAATTTAATAGTGGGATTTGAGCTCAGAAGCCTGTTAGATGTTATGGTTTGAAATTCTACATACAATAAAAATACTGCATGATATAGCAATTGTTTGGATAGACTTTAATATAACTTTACTTTAACTTTGATTGTATTATACAGGAATGCCAATCTAAGTTACTAAAATTATCCAACGCTTGATAGTTAAACAACTATAAGTACTTTAACCACTTGGTACTTTAACCACTTACATACATTTGCAGTACTTTATAACTCCCTTTTTCTCATTTCTAATGATAACAGGCAGTAAAAAGTGTTAAATACAGACAAGTGTGGCCATTTTCAGCGATTACAAATGCAAATCAAAGTCCTGTCCTGTGTTGCGAACACAGCGTCTTTGTCCCAGAAGCTTTTAAAGGAGTTGTGGTATCTGTATCAAGGTAAGTTCTTCTTCTGGCCACAAACATTGGACATAAGATCAAGCTGTATCGCCTGTCCTTACCCCGACCGAATAAAGAGCTTGGATTGGTTGACCAGAAGGCTATTAGTTAGTCGACGGCACTAAAGATAAGTATTCAATAGATTTAAATTTTAGTTGGCTTTGAATAAACAGTCATACTTTAGTCTATTTATGTAACACACAAATAATTTGCTCAGTATCAGTATTTCAGTGCACCTAACCAGAACAAAAATTCTAAATTTCAAGTTTTAAAATATAAATTTTTCAAGTTTTAAAATATAAATTTTAACATTTGAAAATAGTAAACTTATTAGTTCTAATAAATCTTCAATCTTACTTTGAAATGTCGGAGCGCGGTTTTGTCACATTTGCACAACCCCAAACGCAAAAGCAAGAGCAGGGGAGACACCATCCCGCGCCACCATCCCGCAGTTGTTCTCAGGCGCCACAAGCGATGCGATCCCGGCCGCAGCCACGCACAGCCTCTCAACCACCATTTCTTTTGGCTAGACGTGATGCTACTCAGGCGAGAATTATAGCACCACGTAGCTCCTCGCCAACAAAGAGAAAGCCAGGAGGCTATACCGGGGAAGAGAAACTCAATTTCCGAGAGCGCGAAAGGCTATGGGTTAATATTGTTAACATAAACTCACATCGGCGACATGTATAGATTAAAGTCACGGACCCTATTCCGTACAAAGTATCAAGAAGACGGGACGCAGGGCACTCTTCTGAAAATGGAGTAAACGAACTTTACTATTATTTTAATAAATAAATTTTTAGTCATATTTTCCATGTTTTCTTCGATTACGGGGAGGGAATATCCAAAACTAACAATTATTTTGAATTAAGTATGGTACACAAGAACCTACATGCCAAGTTTTGTGCATACAGATTAGACAGCGTTAAAAAATACAGCTCAAATTGTATTTTTTTCCCCTCTGATGAATTTAGTTAAATTTTTCGAATTCCTCTTCATAATTTTTCAGTCCTCATGTCAAGTAATTTGTATTTTTTGTTCATTAGATAATATACATAGGGATTTATATGTCAGACCTTCAAAGTATTTAATTAAAATTTTTGTCTGACAAGCATCAGCTTGGAAATTAATAAAAATTAAGCACAGAATTCGTTGAAAATCAAAGAATAAGGAGCAGCCGACAATCAACTAAGGTGCTCCACATGCCTCCAACCACACAAGGGCTGACAAACGTCTGGCACTTAATTTAGCAGATTTACATAAGACAAACCAATGGGTCCTTCCCATAACCTGTGAGCCATTCGAGAAGCTGCAGATGTTGAAGCCGATGTCATTATGAGTAGACGGAGGTAGTCTAAATTAACATGGCGCACAAAACTTTACAATGCCGGGGACAAAGTTTTGAGCTTTAAAAAATAATGTTGAGGCTCGTCGTGGCGCTTTCCCTTGTTTTTTTGTGTTTAATACAAACAGGAAATGCGCTTAAGCTATTAAAAAAGAATTTAGAAAGTATTTCATCCTTGGAGCCAAAGTTTTTCAAAACACTGCAGGTGTGCGCCTTATGCAAAGTTTCCCTTCTCCACTTTCTGGAAAAAATGAAAATAAAAGATAAATTACATGTCCGAATGATTAATGATTGTAAGTAGACAGACTTGGCAGCCTTGCACTCGTCATCGTCGCAGATCGAAATTGTACAACAGTTTCAATAAATACTTTAAATTAATCATAATCTTTAATATATGCCATAAGCAGATGTGTTTATGCTTAACATAATTCAACACACTTCAACTTTCTTGCGCTAGAAAACTCGCCATTTTTTATAATTTTTGTAGAGTTATATATAATATAGGAATTGTTAGTATTAAATACTTATCATAATATTAATACTTTATAAAATGTAGTAAAACTATGTGAAGGGATGTGTAAATGATGGCCTTCATAACACCACCCATGGAACCATTAATCGCTGGGGTGTCGTTGCTTTTTGTATCCATATATGTATATACTGTAGGGACTACTTGCAGTTCGTTATAAACAGACGACTTTCGGGCCTACCTTGAGCCACCAGGAATTCTCCGGACAATTTGCAAGAGCAACACACGTCAGAGAATACAACATTTTAATAACTACCTACTAATCAACATACGAAATTCTAGCATTGTTTTTAAATGAAAACTCAATCATCTACCAATATTGATTCAATAAATCAAAATTAAATTAAAGATAGCCTAACATACGTTTAGCACTTGTGGTATTCTAAATAATTCAATAAAAGATCAATATTCTGTTTTAAAAAGCAAGAAAAACTTGTATTCATTTGATTGAATTGCAAATTTAGGCTTCTAATTGTGTTTTAAAATAGACCAAGGCTTTGAAAACTTGCATGCAATAAAATGAACATTTGCTAAGGACAAACAAAGTTCAATTCAGCACACATACACACATACATACACACATGCATATGCAATACTAAGCCACATACACATAAATGCAAGGCAAATACAAATGTGTGTCGGTTACCAAATGGCTTTATTGCAATTGACACGAAAAAATCTACAGTGAAAACAACGGTACACAGGAAAGTAAACACACACACACACAATTGCATACACACACATGCACATACACATACACATACACATACACACAGCGCCGAAACAGAAAAGTAAGCAAGAACAAGGAGACAGAATCTCGCATTTAAACGTGAATGCAAACGCAAATGACAACAAAGGAATTTTTCAATATTGCAGTGCGTTACGTATACGCGCCGTCGGCCAAAACAAATAAAATTTAACAAAGCGACACAGTTGCAAATGCGTACTATGGGGGGTGGGGGGTGGAAGGTGGCTAAACAGCGCTGAAAGGAAAGGAGAAGAGCAGCCACATACTAAAATTTGAAGCAGGCTGCGGCTGGAATCAGAGAGTCGCCATTTTGTGCAATGTCTGCGAAACGGAAACAAAGCGCAGGCGGATGTAATTGATTTGAGTGTGTATTTGTGTGTGTATTTTTGTGTGCACTTTTATTTGTGAGCCTGTGCAAATGCCCAAAATGAATGCAAAAACACAAACTGAAGGTTGGGTTGGGCATATAAGTGCAAAATATCGACCAATCCATAACAACGCCTGAACATGCAATGTTTTCTAAATCTTGCTAATAATTCACATAAAATTAAATTAGATTTGGGAAATGTTGTTTATAATTGCAAATATGAATTGCATTTTCAGTTATGGAATTATTGCAAATATTTTACACCTAACTAAACCAAATGGTGGGTGTAGTTGCCGCATTTCGTATTTGCAATTAGAATTGTCAAAAAAATAAATGCAGTGGGCTACTCAGTAGATCTGCAACAATTACACTGCAGTAGCCAAAGAACTATACAACATTTAATAGCTGCAGCAACTATATTGACATCTCTTTTTTGAGAATAAACAATTTGTTGAACAATAGAGAAAAACAAGTAAGAATACTCTAGTCGAGTGTGCCCGACTACGAGATTCCCTGATCCCAACTTGCATTTCAAGCAGTTCAGCGGCAACACAAGCAAGCAGCGTACTCAACTTTCACAGTGCATGTCAAACTGTTGTTTCTGCCTGCTGAGACAGGGAAAATAAGTTCTTCCATAACTTTGGTGCTATTTATCCGATCGTGTTGAAATTTACACATCCGAAAGACATTGATTAAACATACATGTGTACCAAAAATTAAATCTTTATCTTTAAAACAGACAGACGGACATGGCTAGTTCGTCTCGGCTGTTGATCCTGATCAAGAATATATATAGTTTATATAGTCGGAAATGCCTCCTTCTGTCTGTTACACACATTTGCAGTACTTTTTCCCATTTTTAATGGGAACAGGGAGTAAAAAGAGAAAAGTAATATACCCTTGAGGAAAAGTTGTGCATATGAAAACTTAATTTCCGAATTACAAATTATTATATACTCTGGGCATACATATGTAGATAAATACATTATTTTATAAATATATATTTAATCCGTTTTTGAAATAACATGCTATTTAGTCAGCGCTTCCGTCTGCATGAAAACTAAATTGACCAAACGTAATTAAGGCACAATTATTATTTACACAAAAAAATGTTGACCAACGACTGTGAAAATTGTATGTTTACTTAGCACTAAAACTGAAAAACTATTGTGAAAATTGTTGCGCAAAATGCGTTTAGTTTTATTAAGATACTCGCACTGTGAAATTCCATTTCATTTTGTGCAGCGTTGCTGAAAATTTGTGCGCGAGTCAAATGAGTCAGAAATGTTTTTCCTTCAAAAATAGTTTGCAGTTATTTGTGCAAAATATTTCAATTCATTTCAACTTAATTGAACTTTGTGTGCTTGGCAATTAAATTGGTAAATAAAACATTTTTTATGCAAACTTGTATTGTTTTATGAAACGAATATAAAAGAAGCAATTTAACACTTTTTGTGTATTTTCGGATTTCTATTCACTAACTTGAAAACATTTCATATTGTTTGAATAGAGCAGAAAGAAACTTTGCGGCCATAAATAGAAAGCCGTTTATATCTTGCAAATAGAAAAATTGACTTCATATTTTGGCTTTACCAAAAGACTTTTAAGTACTCGATTGAATTATATTTAAGAAATGTTTTAATATTCAATTTGGTGAGCTTTGAATGCCTTAAATGACTTATGGTTTTCTTTGCTCAACAAAATCTCTTGTTTGATATTACAATTGAAATTTCTGGTCAGTTGCCTTTGAACTCTATGCAGATGCTAACGAACACATATGCGAGTTCTGAACAACACTCAATATTGCATGCATGTAATATTTACACTTTAACTGTCCGAAATTCGCATTCAGAAGGAGAATCAGTCAAATTTATCAATCGTTTAAAAAACAGATGACAAAATACGATATAAATGTGAATGTATTTATGTAATGTTTATGCAGCAGACATTAACAACTTTACGACTAATCACCGTCGTACATTGAGAATGCTCGACTGGGAAATACTTTGTACTCAGGTCTAGATTTTACCACCCATATTGATGTTTCAAATATGTGTAGGCATGCCGATATTGGCCAAACTCGATACTTGCAATAGTCAATGGTCAGTACAATCGATATTATCGATAGTCAAACTGTCCATAAAGAATGTTGTCTATGATCACGATGATGACTCCATCTGCCCAACATACATACAATTGGGTAAAGGGTATGAAGAGTGTTGAAAAAAAAATCCACTTCAATTCACAGCCAAAGCAAAATACCAACAGCTGTTGGTCAGTAGCAAAACAGAGCGTGAAAAAATTGGTAGCAACAATGATTGATATCACTTGTCAATATTTCATAAAATATTGATTTGTTCATTTTATTGTTTACATGCATCACAATTGCCAGCTATACATACACGCAAACACACAAACACACACACACACACACACACACACACACACACACACACACACACACACACACACAAGCGGCTAAACACTCAAAAATCGTTATCCGTGTACGGAACTTTTTATGCCCTCGGAATAACCAAGCTTCCTGCTCGTCCCTCTCTTACGATATATGCGCCTCCATATTTGATTGCACAATGTATGCAGACTATTGGCAAGTTGTTGCTGTTGTTGTGCGAGTTGTTTCTGATTCTGTTTTTATTTTTAGTTTTTTTTTTTGCTATTGATGCCAACGCATTTATCAATTTCGCAACAGGACATTGGATAAGGCAACAGGCACTGGCATTCTTTTCAATTTTTTTGGCTTTACCTTTATATTGCATTCAATTTCATTTAAAAATGTGCAGATTTGAAGGTACATTTTTAGCTAACTCATTATTATGCACATAAATATTTTCTTTTTTTTCTTTTCACTAACTTTTTCCTTAATTTTCTTACTATACCTTGATTACCTTTCGCTTGCAAGCACCGTCGAACGTCCGCGTTTGTCCTCTGCGTCAACACGGCAGGACTGCTTATAAAAACCAAAATTAAAATATTAAACGAATATTAAAATTGTTCAAAAATATTAAAAATTATTTTAAATATATTTGAATTTAAGTAACAATAAGGCTCATGGCACATACGATTATTTTGTGTTGAGTGGTCGAAACGTTATATATAAGTTTGAAATAAATCATTTATAGATATTAACATGTCATATATGTGTGTGACACTTCAATGTGCGACAAATTGTCAGTCAACAAACTTACAACGTTCACTTTCCGGTTGGGCCAATATAATTTACAAATGTAAAGTAAAAACAAGAATATTTTATTTGCATTGCCGGGTACAAGAACAAATTGCGCATACGCTCTGTGGTTCAATAAGTGGCAGCTGGCACACACTTCCCTCTGTGTATGTGTATATGTTCGTGTATCTGAAAGTTTGTGTACTCTTCGTGTGTGTTTGTCTATAGCTGAATGTTGGCAAAGATAAAGACAAATAGCAACATTTTAGTTGAGAGTTGAAAAATGTGCATCAAATGTGCTGGCAATTATAAAATATATGTAAATTGGTTCAACATGCTGGTTCGGTTTTTTACTTCTCTCATGCATAAAGCATAATGCTAATTGAGTTCCCTGATACGAGCAAGTGCCAAAAGAACTTTGTCACTGACCACTACCAAAAATTTGTGGGCGGAAAACTTGTTAAAACAAGTCAGAGCAGGAACTGTTTTGTTTTTTATTCTTGTTGCTTTGTTTCAGTTGTAACATTCTTTAACTCAACATGGCCGTAAAAGTTAGATTCGATTTTGATACACCTCATCGAAGCCCAGCTTCATCGCATCCTTAGTCCAACTCCATTTCTGCGCATTTTATGACCATTTATCCTGTTGCTACTATATCCTGGTATACGTATTACGTATGTGAGTGTGTCATTGCCAATTTCACTATTGCTATGCACTCTACTTTCGATGGGCCCGCATTAATACTTGTCATTCAATGTCCTGGCAATACACACACATACCTACATACTCTATAAAGTGTAGTCCTAGTCACTGTCCATGTGTGGTACAAATACTGTTTGGCTACCATGCACTTAATGATGGCATTTCAAAGTCAAAGTGTTGTTGCTTACTTTGTCCTTATGAAAAATTTCCTCAGGCAACAATGTTGCTCAGCAGGTCATGAAACTTGTGCAGCTGTAGAAGCATCAACAACAATACAAAAATAACAGAAAGCTCCACAATGCACTTGCTTATCTATGAGCCATCTATTTTCTTCATTTCCCTTTCTCGTTTTTCTTTTTGCTGCGAGCCTGGTCAGATAACTTCATTTTACAGGATAGCTATAAAGCAGAGGCTTGTGAACTGTTGCCATTTCTCTTACATTTCAATTGTTTTTTTTTGCTGTTGTTTTTTTTTTTTTGTGTATGCTGTTGTTGCCGCTGTATTTCGTAATTAACGTGCGTAATAAGATCACGATTAAGATTTTTTCTTATTTTTTTGCGCACTTTGCATTCAGGACGGTTGCTTGTAAAGTTGTTTTCTGCATTCTCAACTTCATTAATTCAAATTTCAGTTCCTTTTGTATGTTATTAATGCCAAAAGTAATGAAACCTGTCCGACAATCCACTGTGCATAAAGAATACGAAAATTAGCATAGATTATGAGCGTCTGGTGTTGTTTTTTCTTTACAGGAAATTTTACTGCTTCAGGAAAAGCCAATTGTTTGCCTTGATTAAGCGCTTCTTATTCATGTTACGGATGTGTTTCAGCTAAAATTTACTGGCTTGACTAAGTTGAGTAAACAATGCTAAAGTGCTGCATTGCCAAATATTAAATTTATAAGTTTAAAAGCAAATAAGAACAAAATGATGGAATATGCAATTAAAAATTGGCTCCCCTGCACTCAACTCGTTCCACACACACCTGTGTATGTTCATTTACAGGAAAATTATTTTCTACTTTACAGTTGTAGCACCAAAAACCAAAAGCATAATGGCGTAAAAAGTAAAAAAAAAAAACCAAAAAGTTATATGGCAGCTATATATATGGCTTTACACTGACAATTAGCAAGAGTAAAACACAAAATTCCCATTAAAATTGCCCCCAAAAAAAAGTCGCAAATGGCAGAAAAACTACGAAGCCACCTCGAAATCGGCTTATCAAAATGAGTTTTTTTTGTCGTATTCTTTTGGGTAACCGGCAGTTCTACCAATTTCATCATATTATCTGTGCATTCGAGCATATAAAATTTATTTTCGAACTTTTAACGAGCTTCGTTTTACATTTGCGCTGCAGTGCAATGAAAAATCAGATTAATTACATCTATGGCTGACATTTCTGCTGGCTTAGTCAAAACTTTAAAACGGCTTGAGTAAGTATGTGGCTCTGCTGGCAAATAATTGTGCGTAATTGATGGATTAAAGTTTGCTTATTGTGAATTGTGTTGAAATTCATAGGTACAATATTGATAGTCAAGAACAAAGTCTTAATTAAAGTTAAGCAATCAATTTGAATTGAAAGTTAACTTTAAGGTTATCAATATGCTCTTCAGTTTTCCCAACGTGGTCTTCAAGTAATACAATGTGTGTCCAACTAAAGTCAAATGTAATACAATTTTATTTACAGCCTGTTATGGCGGCAATTCTAACACATACTTAAATGTACTTTTCCGTAAAACAGCATACCAAAAAACCGAAAAAAAAAAAAAGAATCACTTGAATTCTTGAAAAATAATCCAAAAACGAAATGAGTTGCGAACCTCACACAGGATAAACCGCAATAAACACAACAGGGCAGCATAAACATCAAACATGATAAAGAATGAGTGAAAAAGTAGGGGAAAAACCTTTTTATTGATGCTTTTACATGTCATAAAATATTTTTATAACATACTTTCAGGCGCAAGCAGAAATATTTTGTAAATGCTGTGCAAAAGCACAAACATTAAAGAGATGCACACTCCCCCTGACACGCACAGCCTCACTCTTACTTTATTTGGACTCACACACACATACACATTCAGAAATTGTACAGCAGCATTAACATAAATATGAAGACACCACGAATGAAATTTCAACAATTTGAACTCTTTTTTTTTGTAAATTTTCCTATATTTGCTACCGGGGAGTCAGCTCAGCGCATTCATTTAGTCAACCGGTAAATTTACAAAGCGCATTTTTAAGAGCCACAAGCAATTCGAATTCTTATTGTATTGTTTTAGTTACAATCTATGTATCAATAAATTTTTTTTAAATATTTGTGATATCAATTCCCATCCTCATGCAAACTATTGATTTACTTTTCGAACACACTGTCCAAATTTTAATTTAATCTGAGTCCATTTGATAGAGATAGATAAAAGCTGGCTCGGCATTTCAATTGAAACGTATCGCTGGTTACTTTATTTCGTACATGCATTTTCTGTTTTCTTTTCTTAGCTTTAACTTACGTCAGTTTTATCTTAAAGCGTTTTGCAATTTGACTGACAAGCATCGTCATACTGCGCGTATACTTAATGTGTCAAATATGTGCTGCTGAACAAAACAAGCATAATAAACGTCAAAGTGCCAAAAGAAATAAGAAGGGTTGCCCTGCAACGTGCATCAAAATTCCGTAAAGAACATGTTGGCTAGTCAATAAAGCGTAGACAACAGTAAAAAGAGGAAAGTCGACCAGAGAATAAGCCAAAGTCGCCCCTGAGAAAATAAACAAACAAATTTTGTTGATTTCAGGGAGTATCACGTCTCAAGAAGACATGCACACGACAACGAATAAGACGCAGTACTTGCCGCAAGCTGATCGAGCGATAGGCAACACACATGTTTATCCTAGTCGAGACTTGGGTTTGGATTTTGACTGGGTCTCGACCCGGTCACATAATGGCCAGCTGGACACAGGCAGCGGTCAGGAAGCTACAATTTCGGTACGTGAGGTCACTGGCTAAATGTTTTAACAATTTAGATAAAGTTAACACATTTCTTTAGACGCTGCCTTTGCCCAAAATAGAAAAAGAACTTGACAATACACTGCAAATGGGCATCAAATTAGTTGGGTCAGACCTTGGGCACACACGGCTTCGGATGTGACCAGTGCTGCCAGCCAGCTGATGTCCTTGACACACACAGGAACACTTAAACAGACAGCACAATTCACTTGGCTTTCAGTTCTGTTCATTCTCAAAAAGTTTATTATGTTGATAAGAAAAGCGAAACGGAAAGCACAATTGAGTGTTGAGCACTGTGAATGATAACCAAATGATCCAAAAAGGGTTTACTGCTTTGCATTGAGACAATTATTTATACAAATTCACTTTAAATGTGCCATGTGTAGATTTAAAGCACAGCTACTTTAAATTTGCATAACTTTTGCCAATTGAATGGTGTAAAACTGAAGCCATAAACATACATTTGTCGTCTGTAAATGTGATTTTCCAATCGCTTTGTTGTGAAACACGAGGCGTATGAGTGGCTTTTCCGTAAGCAGTCAACAATTGAAGAAACGTGTATGCATTTTGAATGTTTATTGAATTATAGAAAATATGGTATGAAGTCTCATGACTGAATTCTTTTAAAACAGAAAACGGTACACCATTCGTGCCTATGGCAGTTATGACTGTATACGGCAGAACCAAGCATGTAAAAGGCAATATCCCTGCTAATGGAAAAAAAAAAAATATCTTGGAAAATATAATTGCTAATTTATTGCTTAATAAATGATTCGAGAAGATCCTTGCATTTTGTCTTGATCCCTCTTCTTGTCCATGACTTTATTCTGCACATGACGCCGATGCGAGTTTAAATTGACCACATTTACCCAGAGCCGCTCCCGCTCACGAAGTAGTGCTTTTTCTTCCTCAAGTATTTCTTTCCGTGTTTTAATCATTTGAGGTGGTGGCTGAGAGAGGGAGCGTGACTTCGGCCGGGATCGCATCGCTGTTGGCGCCTGAGAATAACTGCGGGATGGTTGCGCAATATGTCTCTTCTGCTCTTGCTTTTGTGTTTGTGACTCTGTTAATGTGAAAAAAACTCGACTGGACATTTTGAGAAATCAAGATGATAAAACACTAAAAACTTAAATTTTTAAAAGAATTTATATTAAAATGCGACTTTGTTCTCATCAAGCGCACTAGTAAAATAATACTGATAGAATGATTTGTTTCTTGAATAAGTAGACTTATGTTTGAATGTCGAGGCAAAGCCAACTGAAATTTAAATCTCTTCGATATTATTGTGTACAAGTACATATTTTGTACAAGTGAAAATAAAACGTGTAATTCAGGCAGTACCTGAAAAATGGTAGATGATGGTCGGAAGTGGATCAAACTTTATATAAGTTTGAGATGAGTGGGATATATTTATATATATATAATCTACACCATTTCTTCTTTGCATTTTTCGCTGTATCTAAAAGGCATTCTTTTTAGTGGAAGAATATTTATGGCGCTATATCTATCACGTTTTTCCTCAAGTTAACATCAATTTTCCACAATTGGACAAATCATTATTAATTCATTTAATAATAACAGCAAACGGTAAACCAAAAAACAAAGCCAAAACAGTGACCCAATTTAACAGCAAACGCTGCAAACACTTTTGTATACTCTAAAGTAAAGTTTTTTGCCCAAAAATTGGGTTAAGTTAATTTTGAGGTAGCTCCTGCATTCAGGAGTGTACAATTTGGCCTGTTGTTTAATTTAACTGAAGTAAGTGATGGTCGAACTGACGACTTGACTGACAGCCCATTCGGATAATCAGACATTCTTGTTGATATTTTAGTTATTGCTTACTGTTCCAATGTTCCATTACCCAATGCTAAAACTGAGTTGAGTTTCCAATGAACTGTCAATTGCACTTGTTTTGCTATTCAAACCATTTGAATAACAATTTTAATATTAATTTTTGGCGAGAGATGTAATTTCTGAGAGTTGTACAGCTGCCATTGTCAGTACAATCACTGGAATTTCCGCACAAAGCTCTGCTGTTGAACTGAAGCAATTATAAGTACAGACATGATTGAGGTAATTAAGATAATTGATAAATTATTTATGGGAAACATACCTTAAGAAACTTCATATTTGGGTTTGGTTATGCATACTCCTCTATAAACCATTATAATATAAGTATACTCAATATAGATTTCAACCCAGCTGGCCATAGTTATTAATTTCCGTTCAGCAACAAATGGAATCCAGCATCAACAAAATTCTCTTTAAACTTAATTATTAATTGACTAGAAATTGCAGATTTGTGCATATTAACCGCATATAGTTCACATTCGTACTTGAAATCCAATTCGAACAACCGATTATTATGCTGAGCAAGTTGAGCCATAAGTTAATAATAAGCAAACAGACTTCAAAGCTATGTTCTGATTTGTGGGCGTGGCACAGATTTAAAACTCTCTCAGGCTATACTTCGCGCTGAGTATAATTAATGAGTTACTCGGCGATGACGGCGCTGCTGTCAAATTTCAAGCGTTTCCCATGAATAGTTTGCATCATAATTGAATTTATTATGCTTATTGGGTTTTGTGGCATAACTTCAATTTGGCTGTCTGATTGCGCACAATGCAATGAACAGTAGCGCTGGAGAACATGAAGAACGTTCATGTCACTTTAATGGCGCTCACGCATTTCCGTTTCCGCTTTAAGTCAATTTAAGTTTACTTGTATAAGGCTTTGTCGTTTGGCTTTTGTTTTCAACTGATGAATAAATGTAATTGAACCTAATGGATTTTGTTGCACTGTGTGCGTGTGTGTGTGTGTGTAAAAGTCATTAGGCTCCACACAAACAAACACGCACACGTACAACATTTAAGCCGTGCCCTAAATCCCAACGTTTTGGTGTTTGAAAGCCGTAAATATGAACAACAACAACGCGTATCTAACTGACATCGCATTTTAATTGCATTTCTATTGATTGCAAAATGTTCTAAATATATTCAAACTAATTATAACTGATAACAATAACGGTTCTTGCTAAAATAGTAGATGCTTCAAGTGCTTTTCAATTTGCCAAAGTACAAATGTTTTTTTTTTTTGTACACACTGTAGCCATTAAAATTCCATAAAAGAGGTTAATAAGTTCTGCACAAGTATGTAACAGGCATAAGGAGGTTTTATTCAACCCCATTAAGTAAATATTCTTGATCAGCATCAACAGCTGAATCGTTTTGGTCATGAGCGTCCGTTTGTCTGTCCGTCTGTATAAATCTTAAACATGGGAGATTAAAACAGCTAGTGATACTTTTATAGTGTACGTAGGCCAAGCTAATTTCAAATTTTTAATAATCCTCCTCCTTACAATTAAAATGATTCGATTTTTGATCAAATATCAATATTAGAAATATTGATTCGATTTTAAAATATAATATAATATTGTTTTCAAAAAAAAAATAAACACCATGTCACCTTTAGTTGAGTTAGTTTTAAAACTAAAAACATATAGGAAGGCTGATATACAGATTTTACAAGCTCGATTTTATTGCTAATCCTGAAGAACACATACTCTATAAGGTCAAAGATGTATCTTTTATATTAAAGTAGGGATAAATTTTATGACAACCAAAAACCAAAAAAGTTTTCACATGCCGTTTAGCAGGAGAAGGAGCACCAGCATTTATGTGAGTGTGTGTCTTTGTGTGTGTGTGTGTAATGCAGGACACACAGAATTGCTTTGTGGCCGACGCTGCAGAGCTATGCAAAATGGTGGCGCCGGCAAATGCAACGCTGAATTTGATAATCAATTACCGTGCTGGGAACGGTGTCTAGAGTCATGAGTAGGGGCAGGAGCAGGAGGGGGAAAAAATGTTGTGTCTGGGCCACATCTGGGCCACACTTAGTGCTGGTTGCTGCAGAAACGGGAATGAAAATAGCCACATTGAAAACCAAAACACACACTAAAAGCACATTGACACTTTGCTGGAATACAAAAATAGAATGCGACAAAAGAATACACTCGATTTCTCACAATGTCTCGTATGAGTTATGTTTGTGAATGTGAAATTGTATGTATGTGTGTGTGTGTGTGTTTGTATGTGATTAGGTAACTGTGCAGGTGGCAATGCATTGCAATGCAATGCAATGCTTATAAAAATGAAAAAGCTCTAAGATTTGTTGACATTTTTCATAACTGATTGCAAATTGCTTGTCTGCTTTTTGCAGCTGCTCTTTGGTATTTATGTATGTATTTACATATATCTGTATCTAAATTTATCTGCATTTGTATCTCTACGGATGGATATTTGTATCTAATGTCAATTAATAAATTGCAATCCTTAAATGCTAGACTGCTAGCCCAACAAATCATACATTCATATATGCTCACATGTGGCCAACACGTGTTTAGAACAAGGGTCTAGATTTATTGCAGCAATTTTAGGGCCAGAATGTTCATCTAATAACGGCTGCTTTTGGCTTCAATCGAGATTTTGAAAAATCAATCGTGTTGGAATATTGTATTTAAGTACAAATAATTGCTCTTCACTGAATGCTTCACTCGTCTTGACAGTTTCTTCATTTTATCTTTCATTCATATTCTACATTCAAACATTGCTACCTCCATCGGTTTTCATCAAGGTATATGATTTTGATACCTATGCATTTAAAGAGTCGCTTCTAATTCCATGTGGTATAAACATATATCGGCACGGCTGCTTATGCTGATCAAGAATATATACCCTATATAGGGTCAGAAATGTCCCTTCAATGCTTTACACATTTCGCGACAAAATCATCATACCCTGTGCAAGTGTATAATGAAATGCCAATGTTCTTACCACTTTAAAGTCTGGAAGCTCTTTTGTTTAATATGATAATGATGCCCAACCAAATTATTATCAACGTCAGAGGAAATAACAACTTTCGCTGATGAGCCTCAGCCAAAAAGACAATGGAGTAGAACCTATTCAGAGTTAATCAAATTAAGCTTGGACTCGCCTTGTTAAAGAAGCTATTTGAATAAAGGACCTACGCAGGACAGCGAGAACCAGGACGAGTGAACAAAAGTGCACGTAAGTTAATCATATTTTTTAAATGTTTTTTATGCACTTTTTTTTAAATTGAAATTGGAAAATGAATTGGAAACTTAACACTTTGTCTGCCTATGGTATATACTTGCATATACTAAATTTGCTTGCTCTAGCTCCAAAACTAACTTAAAAGTGACAGACGGAAGGACAGACTGACGGAACGACAGACGGATATTTCTTTAAGCTATTTCTTCTGCGTTTTTCCGTGGCCATCCTTTGACTCTACAAAACTTATAACGGAACTTATCAACACGCTTTTGGTTTATGAGCTGGGTGCAAAAAGTTTATTATGCCAAATAGCGTTTTCCATTAAAAGCCTTCGTAGCAACCTTATTCTGACAACATTACATTTTCCCCTGGCTTACCACTTTTGTTGCCATTTGTTGTTCTTTCTGTTATTGTTCTGCTGGTCACATTGTAATGGTCTTCTCCACTTTTCAACACTTTGACGGAAATGTTGTGCATTATGAAAAACTTGCTCAGGTTTCCGTCGCATCCGGTGTGACATTTATTTATTATGATTCACTCATACTTAGAAAGTATTTTTTTTGTTTGATGGCTTTTGAGTTTTCGGAGACTTTAACAAATAATTAAAAACTTTTTGCAACTTGGCCCTCTTGATAAATGCGAGCTGTTAATTTATTTATTGACCCTTGTCACACCTTTGCTCCCTTTCAACGGGTATTTTAAAATGATCACCTTTCTATAATCATTTGAGTGGTTTGTCATTCCAATTATCCTTTAGGTTCTGTTAAATTATCCCTTAAATTTGTTTAGTATATTAACCTTACTTTAAAATAAATCTTTTTATAAAATTCAAGTACTTAAAAACTGATTTTATTCATTAATATTCATATTATTTTTAAGTGATGAGTGTGTTACCGTTTAAACATAAATCTTGAACATTTTAATGCATGTTTAACGATCTAACCGCATGTTGGTATAAAACTTTTAACGCAAATACCTGTGTAAATTAAATTAAAAGCAAATGTAAAGTAATGCGAGGAACAAACTGAGAAATCTAAGTATTCCCAGATTGAAGCTAAAGAAAATTACTTAAAATTCATAACATGACGGACAACTCCAGACTGGAAAAGCCAAACACTTAAGAGCTTCACATTGCAAAAGTAAACTACAAGTAGGAGTATCTAGTATTTTAGTCATAAATTAGCACTATGCGGTACTCTCGGCAAAGGCTTTCGCGAGAAACTTCTTCTATTTGTTTATGTTGAACCGGGGCTACAGATGGCCACATGAGTGTAGAAATATCATTGACTTTCTGTAAACGCATGAGTGTGTGTTTGTAATAAGCGAGCAAGGCAGCTAACAACTTGTAAATGTATCCTTGGCTGCTGCCACATTCACATCCACACTCACATTCACATCCATTTCCGGCCTTTGCTTGGCCCGATTCATTTTCATGCTTCTTTTTGTTTGTACTTGCTATTTTACAGCCTGAGCGTTTCTTTCTTTATGCTCCAATTATAAGCAGACAGCACTCAAGCGTATCCTGTTCAAACAAGTACCGGAGTACATGCAACGCTTGGCTTACAGATTGGAGAGTCCAACACTCAGCGTTCCACTCTGGTCTGCTCAACTGTTTACTGTTACTGTTAGTTTGTTGATTTTCTTTGTATATTTCCGCTAAATTAATGGCGTCCACTGCTGACACATCCGCTACACACACACACACACACATACACACACACACATGTACAGCTCTCATAGTGGCTCTATATTATAGGGTCTATAATGAAGTTGTGGCTAGTCGCTGTAGCAAGTCTGTCCCAAGCGTATATACGAGTAGCTGTTCCTGCTACTTCACTTTCCCACTTGACGTCTTCTCCTAATCAACTTTGCCATTATCCTTTTACACGCACCTCTCATTATGAACATTAATAGTTACTGCTCGCTGATTTTGTTCCGCTGCATTGAGGATTTATGACACTGCAACAGTTTCATGTTCCTCTAAAAGAACAAAAAGAGTATATTGGGTTTGTGAAATGTCCGTCTGTCCGTCCGTCTGTCCGTCTGTATGAACGCAGTTTGTTTTCCACAGTTTTCAAAGTAGAGCAACCAAACTTGGTATACATATTGATATATACCATAGGCAGACAAAGATCAAAATCTCCCTATTTATTTTTTTTAGATTTTGCTGTTTTCTTTTTTGTTGTTTTTCTGAACCGCTGCATTTTTCATTTTTAGCTTTTGTTGCTTTCTTTGTTTGCCTTATGACCGCAATGCTTATGATGGCCTCAGATAACATACCAAATGGCATGGCAATGTAACAGAAATCGGCTTAATATTTACTCAGCATGCATACACACATGCACACACACGCACACACTCAAGCTCACACACAAACACCCATACAAACTAATGTTGAGAACGTGAGCGTGATTTACGGTACCCCAGTTCTGGGTGGCAAACACTTTCTGAAGTCGGCCAAACTGGAGAGCTATGGGCTACGCTGACTTATGGAACTAATGCAACTGAAAGTCGACGTCGACGTCGTCGCGATCCAAGTGGAAAAAGTTATTTACGGGAAATTTGTGGCATGGAAAAGGGCGGGGCAGTGTAGCATGGTTGGTTTCAAGCCTACCTGACGCAGTTTTTAAATCATTTTTTTTATGATTGTTTTCTTTTTTAGTTGCAATGTTGGCAACACAGCTTGGCTTAAGTTAGCAGCCATTTTGCATTGTAGAATGCTCGACAATGGTGCTGCGTTACTCGCAAATTATGTTACTTTAGTCAACTCGAATAAATCTTGAGAAGTTGCTGTTGCCTGCACATAAATCACAAATCACAAGCAAATTAGTTACTCCCTCTTGCTGCTGCCCTGGCAACCCTAGAAAACTTGTTGAGCTGCAAGTTTAGAGCTCTTATGTACCAGTATATGACCAAAACTTACCGCTAATGAGTAAATGTGGCAAAAGTTTCAATTAATTTTTGAAATGTGTTGCAAGCATGCCAACGCCAAGCAATTCAATTTTCTTTATGACTCTACTCTCTAATTATATTTTCAACATTTGTTGACCCCTGTGCCAGAAGTTTTTAGAATTTGTGTTGTCATTCATCTGGATATGGGCAAAGTCATGTGTTTATAAGCTTTGCAGATGCAGGTCCAAGTTGAAATCTAAAAAATCAATGTTGTTGCGGAACACCAACTCCTTGACACGAAGAGTAAATTTAACTCACATTTTGACTGTGAATATGCATACAAGTACAGTGTATTACTCCGTACTGAGTAAATCCGAATTGTTTTAAACTTTGTTTGCCTTGCCAGATACAAAATAGACGCATTAAAAAGTGGTCTATGAAACCCTGGCAGACATATTTGTTAATGAAACGAATCAAGATTCGCCTGAAGTCTTTCATTTTAGTATGTCAACGACAACTTTGGGTTAACGCCGTATCAAAGTGTCAACCCGTCTAACAAAATTGACTAATTAAAGACGTCTCTAATTGCATGTGTCCCAAATCAAATACTAGTTTTAGTTTGTTAAGCTGTGCATAATTTTTATGCCAGCAAAAACTGCTATTTGTCTTGTTAACAGCATGCACACGACCGACTTCTGCATCAGATTCAGTTGGAGTTTGAACACCAGGAACGGATTTATGCATTCATGGCAACCACAACGTCATTGCTGAAGAGCAAAGATGGAGGGGACACACTCACACACGCATATACATTGGTTGAAGTAGGGACATTTGAAAGGATTGCAGCAGCAACGAGCTATAATGCAAATATGCCATAAACTTAAATTGTCAAAGTAAAGTGCAATGGGTGCAACAATGTGACTGAGGTCAGGAACCAGGACGAAAGCGATAGCAAGGACAAGGCTGAGCATGACAGTAATTGTGTGCCATTGTTTTTGTTTTTCTAGCCGTGCAGTGCTCGTGCGATTGATGGATAGCAAATAGGTGAAGAGAGTGGGCCATAAAGCAGCACAATCAACGTCATCTTCTGATGGCATCAAGCGTGCTTAAATTGTCAACTCAAACGAAAAATAAAAGGAGTTTGGGAATGCAATCTTAATAGCATATAAAGTGAGCATTTAAAAACTATGAAAATTTCAAAAATCTGTATAATGAAACGGTGCTGAGATAAGCCTTTAACTTTTTGTCATGGTGATAGAGATGTCCATCACAATTTTGTATTTCCGTTTTTGGAGTAAGTAGATTGGATTGATTAATGTTAAATACTTTCGCAAATGGGATCAAAGCTAGAGTATAATAATAAGCCTATATAAGAACTTAATCAATGTTGCCAAAAGGAATTTTGTGTAATATTATGTTTTATTATGCAGTTTAAAAACTAATCCAACACGTTTGTAAAAGAGTTTTCAGAACTGATTTAAATTTGGAAGCACAGTGAAATTGTTTCTTTTAGTTAGCAGAAAACATTAATATGTAACATCAAATGGCTCGTTTAAAAGCTTTGTAGAATAAAGCACAAAAAGTGATATACATAATAAACTCGTCGAGTGTGCCCGACTACGAGACTCCCTGCTCCCAACTTGCATTTCAAGCAGTTCAGCGGCAACACAAGCAAGCAGTGCACTTAACTCGTAAACTGCTTGTCAAACTTTTGTTGCTGCCAGCTGATACGAGCGTAACACAAGCAAGCAGTGCACTTAACTCGTAAACTGCTTGTCAAACTGTTGTTGCTGCCAGCTGATACGGGCGTAACACAAGCAAGCAGTGCACTTAACTCGTAAACTGCTTGTCAAACTGTTGTTGCTGCCAGCTGAGACGGCCGTAATAGATTCTTCTATAACTTTGGTGCTATTTATCCGATCGTGTTGAAATTTACACATCCAAAAGACATTGACTAAACATACATGTGTACCAAAAATTAAAGCTTTATCTTTAAAATTGTGGCTGTGGGAGTTTTTTGCGATTTGCGGGGGTGCGGCGGGGTGCATCCGAAATTTGAAATAATTTTGATCTGCGTATGGTATACAGGAACCTACTTGCCATGTTTGGTGTCTCTAGCTCTTATAGTCTCTGAGATCGACGCGGTCATACAGACGGACAGACAGACGGACAGACAGACGGACATGGCTAGTTCGTCTCGGCTGTTGATCCTGATCAAGAATATATATAGTTTATATAGTCGGAAATGCCTCCGTCTGCCTGTTACACACATTTGCAGTACTTTATAACTCCCTTTTTCCCATTTTTAATGGGAACAGGGAGTAAAAACAATGAAAGGTTACACGGCATCCGATATCTACATCGACATCCACTTCTATACTCCGTATACGTCTCCTCCTCCGGCATCAGGATCCCTGTACTCTAATGAACATAAACCGTGCGGCGTGATTAATGCGATTTGAAGCAAGGAGCATCTAAAGCATATACGTACAACTTATATAAATATATGTACATATGGGAAATGTGTTATTCCAAAAACCGACATATTAACTATGAAGAACTAGTTATTGATGTGACTCCTGCGTGAATGTTGCCGAACCACGTGGTGAAAGTTCATTTCGACAGTCGTATTCAATAAAATTAGCAATGGGCTAACGCATCGGCATCAGCGTTTTACATTTGCATTACATAACAGGCTTTCAGAACTATGTGGCTGCCACATAATTACAGTTATTCGTCACCAGTTTAAAATACGAAGATCAATATTTAAGCACATAAAATTGTAATTATGGTATAAAATTACTAGTTATGTGGTATCAGCTTATAACATTTACCTTTTCTGTTTCTATCTGAATAAGCTCAAAAGTGTTTAAAATATCACCGAGCAGTGAAAAAGGGATATGTGGTGGACTGTCTAGAAAACGGTCTGGTGATTTGCTTGAAAAGAGCAATCGACAAACGTTGTTAACTTGCGTTGCCGAACAGTTGGAGGCCGGATGGCAAATCAGGATTGGCAATTAAGGACGCGTGTGCCAGTCCTGCTGGCATGGCATTGACCAGGCGACCACATGGGCCGCAATCTGCTGGAGTTCTGTCTAGGGGTTTGTCGTAGTCATCACATTTAGAGTCTGATAACATAATTTAGGAGGCAGTTTAGAGATGTGGTCGCTCGTTGATTTTTGCATTTCATGACCCGACGGACAAATCATTAAGCTGCCTTTCATGATGGTTGCCAGGGGTTGTGACCAAAATTTAGGCAATGAAGGGGTGCAAGCTGCTTTGGTAGAGACGCTTAATGGGGCACTTGAATTAATGTATCTTAGCGTTCGTTGAATTTGAGGATTTTATGCGTTGTTGACGTTCAAGTTCCACTTAGCAACATAAACATCGCAACGATAACATCCACAGCAACAATGGCAGCACAATGCCCCTGTCTGGCTATCAGCATCATCTCAACAGCATCACTTTTAGCATCATGAGCATCATGAGCTTCATTAAGCCGCATTCATTTTTATGCCAAGTGGCTCTCTTTTCTACCCCATTAGATCGGATAGAGGTGGGTGGTATCAAAAACTGTTGTATACCTAATTGGGATGAAATTCAATTTAGTGTTGTGCTTTTGAGTTTGTTGTTTAGATTTGCTTGTATGGCGCTTTGGTTTCTGTACTCCTCACATGCCTCACATTGTGGCAAGTCAATTATTTTCTTGTTTAGCAAATTGCTACACATTCAGGTTTAGTGTAGACATTCAGGCTGATTTTCTACATACAATGTATTTGACTATAGAACATACTGCACCTTCACACACAGTGAACGTCATCATCATCATCACTCTCATTATCATCTTTGAGGATATTGTTTTGTTGCTGGTTTTTTCGTTCGAGGCATCTATTTTTTTTCAACAGACAGTTTGTTAAGCAAAACTTAAGTTGATTTTGAGAATATTTGACTGAAATCACTGTGAACGCCAGTTCACGCTAGTGACGAAGCACTGCGAAGGGTGCGAGCTATATAGCGATAGAGAGTTTTTTTTTTAACTAAGAAAGGTGTGTGAGCCAATATTAAATATATTGAATCGGCTGTTAATGCTGATTACGAATATAATTTGATAAATATACGTATACGTAATATGCGCAGTTTATTCCACAATTTTGAAACTGGAGCAACCAAGCATGGTATACAGTTGTATTTGTTGATACCAAACTTGGTATACATTTGCATTTGTTGATATATCCCATAGGCAGACAAAGTGTTAAGATCTGTCTGGTAAACAGCAATAGTGAATATTAGGAATAATAACAGCAAAAACTGATGCTTAGTTTTAATAACATAAACTGCAGTTGAAATATTCATATGTGATTCATTTATTCGGAATCACTAAAGATCGTTTGCTTGCGTTTGCGTTTATGTTTGTTTATGTTTTGATTTAAAATTGATTTTGATTTGGTTGGTTTTGGTGGCTCTTCAAATTCATAGTCGTCGTCAGGTGGGCAGCTATCTGTTTCAGTATCTTCCTCGTCAGTGTCAGTATCACTCTCGTCCTCATACAGGATTGGCTTAAAGTCCGTATTGCGATTGGTACGTATGCCAAGAGAGCGTCTATTTTCACTCAATGCTATTGAATTCGCATTACTTTGATTGGGATCGTTATCGTTATAATTCGGTTGCATTGGCATATCCACTTCAGTATCATCAGCCGTACAATGCCTCATGGGCTTCACGCACGGTTTACGTTGGTTTTTTTGCTCGCGACGCTTTTCGCATTTCTCCTTGCGCACCTGGGCCTGCTCTTCTTTAACTTTGCGCTCTCGGTCAAGTACAGGATTTGTGTTGAGATCCATTAATACCTTAACGCAGCTATTTATGGGCTTATAGAAAGCACGCTTGCGTAATCCCTGCACGTGACTTTGGCCAAAGTTTGACTCTAGTTTGGGCCGCAATGTAAGCTTCTCCTTAATGGGGCACTGCGGCTGATAGTAATTACCCAGACGCACATACAACTGATTTTGACCATTAGACACGGGATGTTGCACAACATCAAAGGCCTCGGCGCCAACATGGAAAGTTTCAGAGCCATCGGACCATCGCACAATGCGAGCATTCGATTCTTTGTATAGTTCTCCGGTTGATTTGTCCTGGCTCTCACGCCAGCGTACAGTGGTTTTCAGTTTTGTGATGAACGCGTCACGAGATTCCTCATCCTTAAGATCATCCTGGCTAACAGCATTCTTAAAAGTCTCTTCTTCGTAAGCATTTGGCTCTACGGGCATAAAATGCGGCATCCACAAAAACTTCGGATTACCTTCAATCAAACCAGTTTCAATTGACGGCAGCTCTGTTTTGAACTCAACTGTCAACTTATCCTTGAGCTTCTTCCTGAAATGCTCATCGACTTTATAAGCTTCGTCTGCAACTTTTTTATCAACACCCTCCAGCTTAGCACAGTCGAACTGTATCAAAGCATTGCCACTTCCACTTTCGTCTATCTCTGGAAAAACTGTTTTCAAACTGACCGAGGAACATCTTAGGCTACCGTCGCTGCTGCTGCTGCTGCAACTGTCACCGCTGACATTGCTGAGGTTGTTGCAACTACTGCTGCTGAAGTTGCATTCACGCCAAGAGCGATTTGCAGAATTTGAGTATATATCACTATATTGCTTTTTATTTTTAGTGTCACGCGACATTTTTTCTAATAAAATTATAGCTTTCGATATGTTTGTAACGAGCTCTGGTTTTGAAACCTACTCTGATGAAAATAAAAAAATTGATTTTGATAATGACATTCTCATGACAAAGATAACAGAGTACACTATGAAAAACAAATGGTTTACAATTTTAAACAGTGTTTAAGCAGAATCTATTTCCCCCGGCTCCGTAGGCAGAAAAGGCAGTTTTGCAGGCACTGCCGCTGAACTGCTTGAAGTACTGCTTGAAGTTCTGCTTGATGTGCTTGTGTATATTTGCTTGTGTAATTAAATACGTTAATCTTGCTGTGAATTTCAGAGCTGGGTGCAAGAACTGTCCTCGTCGGAAACACTCGACTTGAGCATTTTTACTTGCTTTTGGAGTCAAATATCTCAAATTAAAATTACCTCGATTTCAAAATCATACTATTTCAAATTTATTTTAAGAAAATTGTTTCAAAGTTAAACATTTGCCAACATAAAAATAAATTTTGCGTATTCTTAGATAAATAATCGAAATTCGAAATTACGCTTGAAAATGAAGTCACTACGCAAACGAATGCTGATAAATCGAAATTTGAAATGTGTTCCTGGCTCAGTATCAAAGCTATTGTTGCAAATTGAGAAAGCTGATAGTAGATCTCTCGCTTGGCCCACATTTCAAAAAAACTTCTTCAATGAAACGCATATTCCCAATAGGAAAAACAGTGAGGTTCCTGAAGTTCCGTTTGCAATGCCTCCAACGACCACTTTTAAGTTGCCACAGAAAAATGAACAATATGACATTGAACGTAACAAGGCCGAATTATTTCATATTTTAATGTCCAACCAGTTCCTTGATTATTCAAAAGGAAAGTCAGTGTCGAACTCAAACAACACTCGGCTTAATTCAATTAAAGGAACGTTAGAGAACCTGAGTAACAAAACTGATTATAGTCATGTTCGATTCCCATATACTGTTTATAATCAAGCCCCAAGAAGTCAATATCAAAGCAGGTCAACGTTACCTAGCATGGACAGTAGAAATATGATAACAGATAACCAGTCGTACAAATATTATAAAGTCCCAGAGCGACTTTCAACTGTGAGTGGGCAATTCAGCACCATAAGTATTGGTAATCTTATTAAGAAGATGCTTGATGAAATAACTGTTACCCCCATAACAAAAAACAAGCAAAATATCAGCAAAATTTCATTGAAAACGCAACTTAAAGATTCTAAACCAGCAAAAAAAATCAAGAAAAGAGAAAAAGTGGAAATAGATTTAAGAGATAACATAAGAAAAGAAGAACATAAAAAAACAGATGAAAATAAAAATAGTGGTGAAAAACGACGATTAAAGACTAAAAAAGAACCATCAAGACGGCGAAAGAAAAAAAGGATTTCAAAATTAAAAAGATTTTCAGTCGATATTTATTTAAAAGATATTATGGATATGGCAAAAAGAGGTAGAATGAAGCGACATCGAGCAAAACGTAAACATTCAAATGACACACCAAGAGTTACTATTTCCGACAGTGATATGAAATCGCCAAGATCTTCATCTGTACTATCACATGAAAAAACTCCAGATGCTCAATTAGTTAAAGACAGACCACTTAATAAAATCAAAAGCCTGCATGAAGTATTAATTGAATTGCCAGTTCAAAAACATAAAAAAAGTGAAATATCAAAATCTGGTTCTGACAGCTTTGATAATTTATATGTAGCACCACCTTGTGCTCTTGAGGATTTAAATTTACGGGCAGCTAAACGCGTAAGGACAAATCGTAGGCTTAAAAGGAGTTCCAAGTCATCCATGAAATCTGTACAATCATTAAGTTTCAGTTACCGATTTAAAAAACTAAAGAATTATTTATTTGAAACCGAATCAAGAATAGGTGATATGGATAATATAAGCATTGGTGATCTTGACGTTCAGTTGTTTTTGCATTATCCATATGATGGGATACAGCCTGACATCAAGGAACCTCTAAAAGCTATCAAAATTAAATTGCCAGCTAAACAAAAAACGAAACCGGAAATAAAAAAGCCACAGCTGGCGAAACCTCAAACGTCTGATCCCCAAAAACAGTGCAATATTTGTAGAATTTGTTGTCAAAATAAACCAGTTAAAGATGATCCACTAATTGTTCAGATGAAGAAAGAATTAAAGCGTCAGGAGCTAAAGGCTTATATCAAAAACATGCAAGTTTTTAAAACTAAGAGGGGACAAAGATTTGGATCCCAATATAAATTCGATAATTGTGGTGCTCTCATGCATTGTCAAAAACCCAAGAATGTTTGTAATCAAATATCTCCATCAAATGTGTTCTATAAAAACATTGCTTAGCTGCATAGATCGGCAATGTTTTAATAGAAATTAAACATTTGTACTGGGATTATTTAATAAATCAATTGTGTATTCAATAAACCCATTGCTAAGACTACGGTGTTATTAAACCTTTTTATATATATTTTATAGATATTAATTGAAAAAATTTAAAAATATATTAAAGTAAACTGAACTAAGAACGAGACAGACAATGACGAGCCACGCAATGTACAAGTTGTTTGTTGTTTGTTGCTGTTTGTATTCCTGTTGGCGGGGGAAATGATTCTATGTTTAGCTATGTTTTGCACACAGCAAACATGTAACAATAAAGTTTGATGAAACAACATACAGAGTGATAATTAGTCTTCTTGCAGTATTGCTGATATTGTTGCAGTTGTTGTGGCATGTACTATACTTAGTTGATAGTTGCTTGTAGCTGTTGCTTGTTGCTGTTGCTTGTTGCTTGTTGCTTGTTGCTTGTTGCTTGTTGCTTGTTGCTGTTGCTTGTTGCTGCTGATTGTTGCTGCTGCAACTGACGTTGCGTTGAACTCATCTTCGCCTGTACCATCGTTGTTGCTGCTGGCCATTTCCGTCAGAGAACGCACTAAGTGCCAGAGCTAACAACACACCCAAACACACACACACACACCATGTTGCACCAACACTGACAACAATACAATGATGCAGATGCAGATGCGTTTCGCATGCAAATTTTACAGCTAATGACGCAACTGTGGCGTGTTGGCAAAGTGTTAAAATTGAAATTATACCTTGGGGGCTGCTTATAGCTGTTGCTGTGGCTCTTGTTGTTGTTGTCGTTGTAGTTTTTGTTGTTTTTGTCTTTGTTGTTGTTGTAACTACTGTTGCTATAGTCCTTGCACCTGTTTTCGCTGGTGTTGCTTCAATGCATTGAAATAAAGTTGCACCAAAGCTTGGTGTTCTTTTTTGCTGTTGTATCTTCTGCTGGTGCAACTATGCTAACAGTATCATCAACAATTTTAAAATGTACAAATAACACCTGCATCATGAGCATCAGGCAGCCACTGCTTAAAAGCAAACACGACAAACCCGTCAAAACAGCAGAATCGCCCTTAGCCAATTTGTCTTCAACTGGATTATTATACTCTGTTTTCCAATAAGAAAAAGGAAGAACGTTGCAGTCGGTTACACCCTACTGCGATATACTCTTTTTTTTAACGTCTTTACGGAATCAGAAGGTAGGTCTTGACACTTTGTCTGCCTATGATATATATCAACATGTAGACCAAGTTTGGTTGCTTTAGCTCCATAACAGTGGAAAAAAACTGCATTCATACGGACAGGCGGACAGACGGACATTCCACAAACCCAATATATTCATTTTTTAAAATAAATTAAAAAAAAAAAAAACTAGTTTAAAAAGCCATGCATAGTTTACAATTTTAGACTGCTATCAAACATAAGCATCTGATGAAATCCTTAAATCATTGCTAGATTCCAAACGACAATCAGCAAGGACATGGGAAATTGGCAATGCAATAGATAACAAAGCTTGACACATGTTTTGTTGTGCTGAATTAAACCAACACACAGCGAAACTATGTGGTACTGTATTTAATTGCATGGAAAAATACCCAACCTTACTTTCTCCCCAATGGTCTCTTTGGAGACAGTCACCTTGCCAGCAAAAATGCAACGCAGGAAACGAAGTCATGGGAAAACTCGTATAACATACTCGTACTTATTATTTGTGCAGGCTTACGTTGACAATATACTTACACGTTCAATATTACCACCCATGGGGTCCAAGTACTATAGTTTATGTATCATCGCTGCGGGTGGGAGTAGAAAGCCCATTGAAGGCAGCATCGATAAGGCGCATGGAATTGAGGTGAACACATCCCAGCGCTAAAAGGCAAACACTGGGAAATCAATCATTGTATACATACATATGTAGGTATAATCACACATACATACACAAGAATACGTCGCTTTCGAAATTATGAATTTGAGTGTGAACTGTGTGCGGTGTGGGAGCTGGCGTGGATATTGGGGAATATTTGCATTCCTTTGTGGACTTTTTCATATGATTTATGACCTAAATTATCGGCGCACAGAGTTACTCACAAACCCGAGCATATCTATAATACATACAAATATTCTCTTGAGAGCGCCTTGGCAGCGCACAATGATACGCTACACTTTTTGTTTTATGAGTTATTAAGTAGGCGTGGCAGACTACACAATAGTTATGTATGTCTAGATAGCGTCAATTGGCATGGGTAGAAAAAAAACTAAAAAAAAAACCAAATAGTTCTACGGACAATTCTAATTTATTTTGCCCCAGAAACCATGTGTCAAAAATCGTTTTCGAGCTTCAAATTTGTACAGTGAAGTCTTAAACTTGCTGTTTTGCTGAAATATATAACAAATATATCTACTAACAGCCAAAAAACCTATACTTTGCATATGTTTGTCTGAATAAGTTTGTCTGAGAACGTAAATCTGAGTAAATATAATAATATATGACAAGCCAATAAATGTTCAATACTTATACTTTAGTTACTATTAAAGACAAAAAATTTAGGAATATAACTTAGAGAGATGCATTTTCAAAACTGAAACTTTGAACCAACTTATTTAAACTTATATACGAAAATGAGATAATGGCATTTGAAATATGAAAAATATGTGAATATTCTGACAGTTAAAATCACAGAGGAATCTTCAAGCTGATTTCCAAAGCCCCATTGACATTTGACCATTAATTAAGAGACTTAAGATTTAAATTTATTTACAAAACAAAGGATTAGCTTATTGCAGCTTGAACCGTTATAATCAATGACCTGCTAAGGCTTTCTTTGCGAGAAAATCAATGCAAAACAATGCGTTCAGCAAATTTGGTTAAGCGATTAGTCCAATTCACATTGTAATCCACAAATGCTGATGCAGATATACAGCTAATCCAATTCCGAACAACGACTGCCAAGCATATAAAGCTCGAGCAGTGCTGAATCTGATTTTGTCTTGGACATTGACCGGACCAGCAAAGTGTATTGCTCGCGTTGGTTACGGCTATGGAGTATAATATAAGTGGTATCGGGAATGTATCTACTGTTCTGCGGCCGGAGGCGCGTCTCTCAGCCGAGACACGGCTGCTGGGATGGAATGTGCCGCCGGAGGAGCTGCGTCACATACCTGAACATTGGCTAACGTATCCGGAGCCGCCGGAGTCCTTGAATTATTTGCTGGGCACACTCTACATATTCTTCACGTTGATGTCGTTGATTGGCAACGGACTGGTTATATGGGTATTCTCCGCAGCCAAATCGTTGCGAACACCTTCCAATATACTGGTCATCAATCTGGCCATCTGTGACTTTTTTATGATGTGCAAGACGCCTATTTTTATATACAATAGCTTTAATCAGGGCTTTGCATTGGGAAATCTGGGCTGCCAGATCTATGGCATAATTGGCTCCTACACTGGAATTGGAGCGGGCGCCACAAATGCCTTCATAGCCTACGATCGCTACAATGTGATTACTAGGCCCATGGAGGGCAAAATGACGCATGGAAAGGCCGTTGCCATGATCATCTTCATCTACATGTATGCGACGCCTTTTGTGGTGGCCTGCTATACGGAAACATGGGGTCGCTTTGTGCCCGAGGGTTATTTGACCTCCTGCACATTTGACTATTTGACGGATAACTTCGATACTCGCATGTTTGTGGGCACCATATTCTTTTTCAGCTTCTTTTGTCCTACCAGCATGATCCTGTACTACTACAGTCAGATTGTGGGTCATGTGTTCAGTCACGAAAAGGCGCTACGTGATCAGGCCAAGAAGATGAATGTGGAATCATTGCGTTCCAATCAGGACAAAAGCAAAGAGACGGCTGAAATACGTATTGCCAAGGCGGCCATTACAATTTGCTTCCTGTTTTTTGTATCCTGGACACCCTACGGCGTTATGTCGCTTATTGGCGCCTTTGGGGATAAGAGCTTGTTGACTCCGGGTGCTACAATGATACCGGCCTGCACCTGTAAAATGGTGGCCTGCATAGATCCATTCGTGTATGCCATAAGTCATCCCAGATACCGCATGGAGCTGCAGAAACGTTGTCCCTGGTTGGCCATAAGCGAGAAGAATCCAGAGTCCACCTCGGTCGCCTCCACATCGACCACACAGGAGCAACAGCAAACTACAGCGGCGTAGTATTGTGAAAGAAACTCTTATTGATATTCAGAACGACCCGAACTTAACTCGTAATACAAAATGCCAGGCATCTTTTATAACAAGAACTCAAGCAAAGAAAAATGTAAAAAAAAAATAAGTGTTATACACAAATGTATGTTAAATTTATCCTTTGTAGCAATCTATTTTAATTTACTTAATGAAATAAATAGTCAATTATTGCAAGCAATGAAAAATCAACAAAGAACGTTGTTTCTGTTGTCATACTAGTAATAAAAATAATGGTTGTGTCAAGAATATCAACATTAGAGACATAAAACTGTGGGGTATTTTAATTTTGCTACCTATCGGGGGCAGTACCTACCCGAGTGTGCCCGTCTACGAGACTTCCTGCTTGCACTTTAAGCAGTTCAGCGGCTACACAAGCAAGCAGATGGAAATTCGAAAAAGATTCTTCAATAACTTTAGTTTCCGATCGCAACGAAATATATGCAACTGATTAACATTGATAAAATGTTGATGCTGATCAAGAATAGATGTATATACTTTATATGGTCGGCAGGCAGAAGCAACAGTTTCACAGGCACTTGCGTTGCCGCTGAACTGCTTGAAGTGCAAGTTGGGAGCAGGGAGTCTAGTAGTCGTTCACACTCGACTAGAGCATTGTTATTTGTTTCTTTTTACAATCTAAATTTGTATAACAATTATCATTTTTTAGTTTTACTTTTTTCGCTCCAATCTCTACGAAATTCTTACCAGCGCAGGTATACACGGACTGTGTAGAATATAATGTACTCTTTTGTGAACAGAGTGCAAGAAGTAAAGTTCGTCACAACGTACATATGCACATACATACTTAGAAATGTAACCCCTTTACACAACATAAGAAAACCAAAGTAAACCTAATCAGCAAAGAGAACTTGTGAATTACTTGCAATACGCGAATGTTAAGAATGTTGTGCTAGTTTTAGCAGGGCGCAACAGCGCTGCATATTATCCACAACGCAATCCACATCCAGTCTCTCACGTACAGCAAAGCTTGCTCTCATGAGCGTAAAGCTCGACTTATTGGAATGCGTATGCGCAATGGACGGAAACGTGGACAGAGAAACAAATGTAGAACCCAAATATTTATTGAGGGAAATGTGCAGCAGATGAAGTTTAGTGTATTAGAGAATTCACAACTTGGCATCCACAAATTGATAACGGCGCACATAAGAAACTGCACTATTGCTTAGCTGCCACATGCGTTCCACAGATTTTACATGGCACATTTATCACTTCTCTTTCACAGTCAAAACTGTAAATCATGCGCTAAGTTTACAAATAGCACAATACATATTTGTGATGTTTTGAATAGACTTATACATATGTATGTTTATATGTACATTGTACATATGTATGTACATAATTACTACAGAAGACGCCTAGACTTACTCCCACAGCTTAGGCATGGCCCACAACCGTCGATTTAAGAATAATGTGAGACGCGTCAAATTGTTGCGCCGACTGTTTGTTTGGCGCCTGAATATTGTTGTTATTGCTTTTCCTTTGCAGCGCCTTTTCTCGCGTCGCTTTGCGGCAAACCCAAAACCGCAAGCAGACAAAACGAGGAGCAGAGTATTGCGCAGACCATAAACCAAAATCGTCCACAACCACCGAAAATGCAAGCAGTGAAACGAAGAAAATTAATGAAAATCACCAGCACACCCACACTGATGAACAAAGAAACGCAAAGAGAGCAAATTAAAATGGCAACCACAAACGTCCTTGCGGGGCATGCCAACTGAGTGACTGTCGCCAGGGCCGACAACCCGTCCTGGCCCATTTGTCTTCCACGAATTTCACTTTCGCACTCATTAATTACGATAATTAGGCCTTTTCGACGCCTTCAATGGCACCCAACAAACGAAATGCCAGCTGCACGAAGGACTCCTTTGAAGGACAGAAGCGACAATGAAGCCCAACGTTTGATATAACCCTGGACCAGCAATTTGCACTGCTTGAAGCCTTTAATGAGTAGCTTTGCCTCACGGTTGCTATTCTAAAGTGTGATTGGTACACATGTACGATATAGCACACGCACACACTTGACTATTACTCGCACACACACAAGCAGTTTTGACTTGTGTGTGTGGTATACCAGCTCCTTCAGGAGTTTACTTATTTACATATAGACTAGTGGTAGTAGACCGTAAGTAAGCCCACAAAAAGCAGTGAGTTACACAGCAGTCATACTAAAATAAAGTATATAAGTTAAAAACAAAATATTAAATTGAATAAAAGTAAGTTTTAAATAGCTCAACGGGGCCTTAAAGTTAAATCATATACTCATGATCCGCAACAACAGCCGATACATTTTGTTTGAGTACCTATTTTCAGAAAAAGTTCAAAAATTTAAAACTAGGCAAGCACACTCAAACACATAAGTCTGTATCACATATTTTTTAAAAACTAACTCCTTTTCTCATTCTCTCTGCCAACAGTGGCAATGTTTCGACATTCACTGTCCAATATCAAGCAACGGATTGCGTATACGCCCGCTGGTCTCCAGTTAATTGTGATGCTTTTTATTTGCCTGTCAATTTGCATTTAAATTACAAAATGTAAACGCTATTTTTAGGCCTTTGCTCAGTTCGTTACGTCCTTTTACTTTACGACCAGCTAGCAGCACAGAATCCAGGAGCAGAAGGTGGAGTTAGCAGCACATTTGTTATACCGACCATAGGCAGTGACAACTAACTTAGAATGTTATAGACTTATGTCACTTTATGCCACGCCCAAACACTTTCGAACAAAACCGAGATGGGCTTAACCCAATCTTTTGTTTATGTTGCCACGTTGGTCGGCTGGCTAATTCTAAATAAGCATATCTAGGGACGGGACTTTCGACTAATTTGGTTGCAAGTTGCTCGACTGTAAAAATGTGAAGCAAAATTGCCGTGTTATGCCATGGCCCATACCTCATGCTTGACCTCGAACTTTGCTCTTCAAAGCGGACGCGAGATGTGTTCTTTTTGCCGTTTAATTAAAGCGACATCCACTTCACACTCACACAGCATCCAACGATCCATGGCCCCAATGTCACACTATACCACCGCCCAATGCCTTTGCCTGCCCATTTTGTGCGTGTTGACCTTATTATGTTAACTTTGTGTGCAGTGCATAAACTGTGATAAAAATCGCATATTCTACGCAGCGTTGGCTGTGTTGCCTCCGCGCTGTTTGCCCCTTTTAAATGTCTATAATTTATGTTCGCCGTTAAACTCGCTGGCTGCTTTCAGAGTTCAGCTTGGCTTGGTTTTTGCTTACAACAATTTGATGGCATATAATTATTAGTTCGTATAATTTATGGCTTCATTTTGGCTCATAAAGTTGTGCCAGCGAAAAATGCAGCCATATACCAATCTAGTGATTTATAACTAATTTAGCTTGCATTTTCATGAGCTATCAAAAGTGCAGCTGCTTTAGATTTTAATAAACATCAGACATATGCAACTTACGAAAATTGGCTTTGAATTAATTCGAGCTAGTAGCTTGGTAACAATTTATATTCTATGATATCAAAAAAAAGACAGCCGTCCATTTCTACATATGCCTGCTTATCACCATCTTTAGTTTCGTCCTCGGAAGCCACTTCAGTGGTTTGCAAGAACCCGTTCAACAGCGAGCAGGTATTTGAGGTTTGCGTCCGAACTCCATTTTGGGACCGATGCGAAATGTTGCGAGAACAATTGTTCTTAATTGCCTCAAGTTTAGATCTCAAGGGAGATCTTGACACTTTGTCTGCCCATGGTATGTACGAACATGTATTCCAAGTTTGGTTGCTCTAGCTTCAAAACTGTGGAAAAACCTGCGTTCATACGGATAGACGGACGGACGGGCAGACGGACAGACGGACATTTCACAAAAACTTAAACAAAAGAGTATAAAAATCATTGTTTACGGTATGTATAATAATTGTTTTGCACAATTTAACAATGTAATTTTAAAAGTTGAGTAGAACTCAAAAGGAAACCTTTTGTATTTGAGACCACAAACTTAACATAAAAGAATATCACATTTTTCGTTTGATAGTTTCTTATGTAAATATTTTGCATAAAATACTCGCCCACATGCAAATAATTGCATTCAAGTTTTCCAGGACAAAGCCTCCTGCTGCTCTGTTTGCTAATTTCGGTTCGAAGTGACACCAACTGCATTGCGGTCTGGGCGCGTCAAAAACTATTTGTTTGAGCATTTGTTGTTGTTGTTAGTTTTTGTGTGTCAACATAACAATAGACAAAGTGTTGGCCTGTCTAAGTCAGTCACTTGGCAGGCGGCCAGCAAATGCACAGCTAGAAACAGAAGCATAGCTATTTTCCTCGACTTGCCAACTAAGTCAAACACAAAAGGACAACTAAGTAAATATGACCTCGGAAACTTTAACTGCTGTTGTCAGCTACCACTATATACATAGGTAGGTATAATTAAAATGACAACTTCCCGCATAGAATAAAACCATGCGATTTCGTCGTTTAGACCAACTCAGACAGAATTTCTGATTCATTTAAACACCAAAATTATTGTTTTATTTATTTTCCACCGTCAAAGTAGTCAGATGTTAAGTAAGGTTAGTATTACAAAGGATGCTAAAAAATCTTAATCATTTTTAATAGAAAGTCTATCCTTATCTTAATAACGGTGCTGCAACACATTCTATTTATTGGCAGGGAAGCACGTGCCATTCATGTTTTAAGAACGCTTTGGGGCAAGTTTTTTGGCATAACAAATCAATTTCATATTACTCTGCATTCTTCGTAACTTTATTTTACATGATTTCTCAACACGCAAGCAATAAAAACACACATTTACCAATAAGCTTGCCAAAGCTAACTTTTGAAATTGAGAATTGGAGCGCAAACTAGAGCAAGATGTTTGGAAAACAAATTTGTATTTGCGTCGCAAAGAAAATTTAAAAGCTCTCCTGAGGCAATTCAAATCAAAAGAAAACACTGTGACAAGAGAAAATAATAAAACTTTGCGAAGCTGTGCGTTGAAAATACTTATAAAACTTGAACTTGAAATCAAAATAAAAATGATTTACGTTGAACACGACACGGTTGCAATAAAAGCCTAGTTCGATCTGCAGTCGCCTGAAAACTTTTACTTCAAAGTGAAACAAGCCTTGATGTTTTCCTAATGTAGCTGCCAACATTGTCAACCGAAACTCTAACAACTACTAACTGCTAACAAGCAGCAAATGGTAGCTACTACAACAACTTGAGCTCGTAAAACTACCGCCCAAGGACAACTTTTAACAACGTCATTCAAGGCTGGAGCTACGCTTGTGCCTAACAAATATGTGGAAAGCGGGAGCGCAGAATGTGGCAAAGGAGATGTCGACAAGGCAATTTGATTTTTACGACCATAGCTAACGAGTTGCACTTGCAGATGTGCAGCCATTGTGCAGCAACGAGCAAATAAATACAACGTGGCGTATGAGCGTTATTTGTGCCTAAAGAGCCAATCAATCGGTCCCACGTACAAAGCTGCCTATGCATCACATTACACGATAAAAGTATTTTAAACCTTGAACAAGTACTAAAACATTTCCATTCTAACTCCCAAAATAAATCCTTGTACATTCGAGTCGACAAACTCGACAAGTGGCAAAACTAATCATAAGGGATATTTCTAGTTTAGTTAACTGTTGATCAGCTGCATATATGTTTAGATATATCGCATTTAAATTTGGAACCATTTGGAATCATTAGCTAAGCCCCAACGTGAGCGGTATCGGATAGACCTTTAGCCTCGTCAAAGGATCTGATAAAGCCATTTGACAACGCCACAAAATGCGCAAAAGCCAAAAAGTTGAGACGCCAAAAAAATCCCGTAGCAATGACACATTTCTGCCGATAACAAAAAGCCATCCAACACAGGAAGCCAGCAGCATTTACAGCTATGACATATCAACAAATGTTGCCGCCGTAGAAGGCGCTACTTTCCTTTACAGTCAGACGCCTGTCAATGCGACCACAAAAAGGGACTAAAGGATAACAATTGAAGCGTTTCCATGCAGCAGCCTCAGCAGTCATGCCAAGTCCTTGGATAGTCCTCAGCTCGTTTGCTCTGGGATATTTATTAGCAGCGGGAATGTGGGCAAGAGATTCGGCTGAATTTATTGTTACCGTGGCTCATGCAAAGTGAATCCTTTCGCCTTTCTCCTGCCTGGAATGACTTTTCCCAGTTGATTCGTGGTCTTGTTGTTTGTGTAACATTTAATTGCTCCAACGGTTCAAATTTATATAAAATTTATACAAAGATAAACCTTGCTTATCATTATTGCTATAACTTTTTCAATTATAGCTATAATAACTGGCTTGGAATTCACAATGCGAATCGTTTAGTTCGCAATGATTATAAGTCAGTTAGCTAGGAATTGGATGGAATCCAATGTAAGGCTTAGTACGCAGACAAAATAAATTTTTGCTAGCGAAAATGCACATTATTTCGGTTGTGGATCGCAATTAGAAAAAAGTGTGCTGCAACTAATTACAAATTACCAAAGTTTAAATTAAAATGATATTCGACAGCAGCGATTGAATTAAATTATTAATCCATGGGATGCACAAGGGTCAGACCTAAAACCAAATTGATTGGATTTAGACAAGAACATACTCAACCGAAGGACAATAAGCTCCATGACTGAGGTAGACATCCATTTGACTTAAATACGGTCTTTTTCTTGTTAAGTGTAACTAAAAATGTTCTATTACTGCTATCGACCAAAAAACACGAGCACATACACTAAAACGACCAAAAAGCAGTTACAAAACCGTTAGTTTTTCATTTATGAACCGTAGATTAGCATTTGAAAGCAATACAGTTATGTATGTATGTATGCGTATGTACGTATGTCTGTGTGTGAGTGAGTGTGCGTAAACCTGCCACCAGAGTGCACAGTGAACCATTATTGGATTTTGCCTTGTTGCCTGCCACATTGCTGGCCATTGCTGAAGGTGACTCCAAAAAAATGTCTGACAGCAGCACAATAGCTTTGAATAAGAACGTGCAACGCGTTGCGGGGAAAGCGGGCAAGCGAAAGTTTGCAGTTGCAATTTTTCATTCAACTTGGGTTTATGGTTTGGCCCAAAGCGAGCATTAAAACCATTTTGTATGCCAATGTATGAGCGAAAGGATAAACAGAGTTTCTTTTAAAGGTACAAAACCGTAATTAAATAGAAAAACTCTTTTATAATTTTTATATGTTTATTCAAATATTGTTAAAAATTAATAATAAAAACTGAATTTCATTTTATTTTTTTCTTGTGCCTTTTGTTGTCCATTAAACACTTTTTTCTGTTGTTCTTCGTTTTCTGATTTGGGTTTTTGTTTGAGCAAATACATAAATCTGTCTGAGCTAAACAACAAATTCAAAAACACATTTGCTAAAAAAGCAAAAGCAGAAAATGGAATGCGTATGAACAGTTTGTACATGTGGTGTGTGAGAAATGGAAAGAGTTAGAGAACACACTTTGACAGTCCTGGAAAATATGTGGCAAAAGAAAAGGAATTAAAAGGTCTTTACTTGAGCAACTGAACAGAACACAGAAAACAGAATTCAAAGTTTATTTTGGTTCTCTTTATTCGATGTGTCTAACTGTTACTTTGCAGAAAAGTGTTGAGAGATATTTACGAGCTCTGATAAACACCAAATACTAAAGTTGACTTTGAATTCTGAGAAAACACGTTCATTTTTTACGCCCAAAAGTCTGGCAACTCTGCCATTTCAATAAACAGCTATATTTATTGGGTTTTTTGGTGTCATATTCTGAAAACATGTTTTCAAGTTCCCATTGCTGTTTCTCACAGTGCTTTTAGCTAGGCATTGCTTAAAGAGCTTTTATTGTGGACCATTCCATGCGGTTGCAGTCGGATTCACAGCTACGCCATTTTCTTGTTCATTAAACGGACTTACGTGTGAACTATTAGGCGTTAAGAACTTATGCTATTTCCGTTTCCGACAACCTGAACAGGGCTACAGTGGCTGCAAGCACGGTCACAACAACCAATGTCAAGAAACGGAACACAATTGTGAGGTCATGTATGTGACAAACAATAAAGACGATAAGTTATAGTGCGAAGCTTACGGAAAGACCAAGGTTGTAAAGCGCGTAGAGCGGCACAGGGCGGAAACGGAAATGCTCCATGTAGGTGTAATTCGATCGTTTGCGACTGCGTGTTCATGAATGAAAATGTGTGAACGCGTGTGAATGTGAATACTTTAAAAATAAAATTAAGTTTTTCGGCAAAGTTTACATTGTTGAAAGAAAATTGACTTTGGTATAGGTGCAGCAGCAAACAGCAACAACGCAAAAGCTATGCGGCAACTCTGTTGCCAGTTAACAGGACCTCGGTCGAGTGACTTGGGCTAAAAGTTTTGTTTTCCCTGACACTACAAAAGTCGTAAAATGCACATTCAGTACAAAAACCACAGTTTGAAATTATGGCCTCACTGAATACAGTATATACCATAGCATACTCTGTACTCTCACTATTAGCTCCAGCTTGCCCCTTGTGTGCATCATATTTTCTATTTTGAAACTAGACATGCGGCTTTTATCTTTAATGCATTCTAAGTGCGCTTTTTCACTTTACGCGCCGTAAACTTTCGCGGTCTTCACTTTAAAGTGAGGTACATTTCATATTTTTGCAATCTCCCTATTTGAAATATATTGGCTAAAGGCGGACTGAAACGATATGGCATTTTGCCATATATATATGGCATTAGTATGTGCCATTACAAAATCTGGCACTCACACGTCAACACAAATATGGAAAAATTCGATATGGGACCATGTGGCAAACGGCCTACCATATGAAAATGTGGCAACCAATGATGTGTATTCTACAAAATAATCTGGGTTCAACCAAAGAGCATATAAATAAATAAGAGGAATAACTGGCACGCATTTAAACACGAGCCAACATTTTCAGCCTGCCTTTTCGTTTGGTTTTTCGGTTTTTGCTTATATCGGCAGCCACCGGCGAACGAATACAATCTGCGCATGTGGTCTAGTACTCGGTCTCTCTCAAAGTTATTTTGTCTCGCGCGCCAAGACCTTCAGAGTTTTTGACTTCAGCCTAAAATTCTACCATTTACGAATACTCTTTTAATTATAATATAATGCAAGTTTCACTAACGTGAAGTGCACAATTTATGTTTTCATTGGATCGGCAAATGTGATCAACATATTATATAACATTATATGTAATTTGTGATAATTAAATAACAAAAAATGTACTGATGTGTTGAAACATTCAACTTGAAAGTGTATTTGATAAGACGCATTGACTTCCGTGCACATTTCATTCAGAGCTGTGAACGATCCGCACACATTCAAATCATACATATATATGTACATGCAGAAGACCAAATACATGCACATACAAAAAATTTACACAATGTTGCTGAAATGCAGAGCCGCCATCATGCATAGCGTGTCCCTTTCACAGTTCATCTGTCTCTCTATTTTTCTAATTTTTGACTTCAGCCGCACAAAAAACTCTTTCCCAAATGAAGTACTTTAGTTTTAAGGAAACGTTTTTGCCAAAATATAGTTATTTAGTAAATAAATTATTTAATATAAATGGTTATTTAATGTGACATATAGAATTTATGTTTTTATTAGTTGGGGTAATATGATTCTTTTAATATTCAACTAACTTTGTCATACTTTAATGGCACAAATATACTGTATAGGTTCGAAGTGTATTTTATTAGACGCATTGTTTTCGACGCAGATACTTGCAGCGAGCTTCAATTTTGTGTGTGCATGCATTTGATCTTTACATATACATACATATGTATGATTTGAATGTGTGCGGATCGTTCACAGCTCGTGGCGCCATACGTTTTATCTGAAAGAAATATGCGCGGATGTGAATGCGTCTTATCAAATACACTTTGAATACATAAGTATATATTTTGTAATTTAATTATGACAAATAATATATTATGTTTCTTAATACGTTGATCACATTCGCCCAACCAATGAAAATAAATAAATTGTGCATGAGACGTAAGTTAAACTTGCATTATATTATAATTTAGTATGTTGCGGCAACATTATTCATAAAAAGAGTATTCGTAAATGGTAGAATGTTTGGCTGAAGTCAAAAACTCTGAAAGTCTTGCTAGAGCGATTCCTGGCTTAGGCGAGTGAAGAACTTTGAAAGAGACCGAGTACGAGACCATATGCGCAGATTGTATTCGTTCGACGGTTCCAGTTATTCCTCTTGGTTTGTCAGTGGTTCTAGCCCGCATGGACCAAGAACTCGACATAATGCCCTATTACTAATATTTCCCTACAGTAAAAGATTATAGTTTAATTTAAACACTATGATATTGCTTTAAGAAAATTATAAATGGGTAAAAGATTAAGATAAAGTAGTGCATATGTATGCATGATAAAGTAAACTGACTTGATGTCCTTAAGTTATTCATGGCCCTAATAAAAACTCTTTCACTAGGGGCTGATGTCCCGAAAACAATTAACAATGTAAGAGCGGTGCCATGGAGCACGGGTGGGCACGCAGTGGCTCGCCAAGCTCGCGCCGTTAGTTTTGCCAATTGGCGTCTGAAAGTCGGCCAGTGCGACATCGTCGAGCTAACAACAACAAAAAACATGAAGTTTGCGAGAGCATCGGTCTCGAGTTGGGACCGCAGTGCAAAAAAAAAACAGCCGTTAGGTTCCAGCATGCATACGTACACTGACGAAACACAACCAAAAACTAATAAGCTTCAATAACATTGTTATGTTTATAAGCGACGCTACATTTCCTTTTTACTTTTCGTTTCGCTCAGTGTATTGATCTTTTGGTGTAGCTGACAAATGATTTACGACCCCAGCAGCTATGTTTGTTGTAGATTTTGTTGTAGCTCGCCGGTCAACATTTGCTGCTCACCACTGCCATAGAGATTCGTAAATTTTCTCAGAACTGGAAAAGGTTTAAAATTTTGAATAGGCAACACTATGTTACAGTCGAAATCTGGAATGCTATTCTAAAATTGCCAACAATAGTTTTGAGTTCAAAGAAATATTTGCTGAGCAATTTTATTACAAGCTCAGTAAGGGTACTAACTCTTCGGCTTCCTGATGATAGTTTTCTTCTTTCTTATTTTTAATGACTAGTCACTAGTGCATTACTCATATTAGTTGAACAGAAGTATTTTAATAATCGCCAGTCATATAAATAACAAAATATACATTATTCAACAAATAACATTCGTTGTACCAATATCATGGGTTTACAGCGGCAATTAAACAGGGCTTTTGAGGAACGTGATTTAAGGGCATTTCAAAAGGCCTTAGAGTTGAACGCCGATCCTAAGGCTTCAGAAAATAACCAGTTAAGCATCTACCAGAAATCGCTGTCCACCCCTGGTTGTGCGGAGTTCATCAAGCTTTGTCTTCAATACAAATGCAGTGCGCAATACGTAGGAAGATTACTCTTTGTGGCTTATAATAGAGGTTCTTCATTTTAATTGATTTAAATGATATTTGCAGATAAACCGAAGGTTAAGCAAAGCAGCGATTAACTACGCTACCGATTCACAAGACGCCAACAATTTAAGCGCTCTACTATTTAAAAAGGAAAACCAGGTGTGTGATCTAGACGCCAGAAAAGCAAACTATTTTACAATAAAAAGACGGGAAATAGATGTGGACCATAAATATAGGGATCTGACGCCGCTAATTTCGCTGTCCAAAAATGTAACAACGGAAAATGCCAGACAGGTATTGGAATGCATGGAACTACTTCTTCGTTGTGGAGCCTCGCCAAACATTGCTGATGATAATGATATGACGCCACTACACTATCTGCTGTTCAACAACGGAGTTGAGAAGAATCAAAAGGACCAACTGATTGAATTGTTGCTACAGCATCATGATTTTGACATAAACATCTGCTGCGAAGGAGAACTTCGTGAGGAATTGCTAAAATGGAATCCTAAACTGGTGCTCCCTCCCGTGCGTCAATCAGGTACCGACTCTCCGATTGAGGTGACCAGCAAACTACTCATGCACGACTTGCGCAATGGCAAAGAGGAGCGATTTCAACAGTTGCTGGTCAGGTATGAGGGCAATAAGTCAGATTTGCTTACAGAATGCATCATTAATGGCCGTCATCAATGCTTCGATGCTCTGCTACAGACTGATGTTAATATTAATGCAATATCGGAAAAATATAAGAAGACGTACACTGAGATTGCCATTACATATGGCAATTGGCATGTACTCGACACGCTTCTACAGCATGAAGATCTAAGGCTGCCCTCAAAATTAGAGCTGCTCAATAGAGTCATTGGTAGATTGGATGAGCGACCAATAAAAGACTTCAGTAACTATGTGAAGTGTTTTGAGTTGCTGCTGGGCAGTAGCCATGTGGACGTCAATGAAACGGATATAAGTGGTAGAACACCGCTGCATTATGCTATAATGTATAACCATGAGTTCGCTATAAAGGAGCTACTATGCCATGGGGCATATCTAGGCATGAAGAGCAAGTTTAAAGAAGTCGCTGTACAGGACATTGATCCAATGCTGCTAGAGGAACATTTTGATAAGTGCATAACAGCGAACGATAAATGTCGTTCTGATAAGAGCTATGAGATCATCTTGAACTATGCTAATCTGACGCTGCAAAAGAATATGAAATCAGGTCTTCGCAACGAAATGGAGCTGATTGCCGTTATCGGAAAATCACAGGAACTGCGTCATTTGATAAATCATCCGCTCATTACAACAATTTTATCGTTAAAGTGGCAGAGTCTATCTAAACTGCTTTACAGTTAGTTTCTGGTTTCTGTTCTGTTCAGTATTATTTTAATTGCAAACATATTTCATATGTTTTCAGATAAAAGCAACACAAAAGATGTATCTATATTGTCTTGGATAGCTATTGGATACTTTTTTGTATGCGAGCTGTTGAAGTTAGCCCTGAGTCGCATGTTGTTGTTGACAGACCGAATTTTCAATGTGGCTCTCATTGTGATGTTAGTGTTTAGCAATTCAGAGTGTAATACTAGCAATTATTACAGCCGTATTATAGCAGCATTCACAATATTATTGATTGCCATAAAACTAACTCAGCTGGTGGGCTCGTTGCCAGTTTTTTCATTTTCCACGCACGTTCTGATGCTTCGCCAAGTGTCGTATACTTTCTTGAAAAGCTGCATACCATACTCCATCCTAGTTATATTTTTTGTCTTATCATTCTATTTGCTACAATTTCATAATACAAACAAGAAGACAATTACTGAAGCAATCATCAAAACTATCGTCATGTCGACGGGTGAATTTAACGAAAGCGAGTTAGAGTACGGTAATCACATTTTTGGATATTTGTTTTTCTTTATTTTTGTTGTCTTCATTGCTATTGTGCTAATGAACTTGCTGAGCGCTTTGACATTTGGTGATATTCAGGTAGGTATAATTATATCAGTTAAAAGACAATAACTATTATCATTATCTTTACAGGCTATTCAAGCTCAAGCTGAAGTCAATAGTTTATTATGTCTGGTTAATAGTTGAACTGCTACGAAGTATTTCTAACTGAGTGCTGGGGAATACTTGAATCATTGCGATTGTTTATTTATCGCATAATAAAGATTCAACTTTCGAATATACCAGAAGCTATATCCACGTTTCCGAACGAAAATGATATTACCACAAAAACTAATATTTCACCTGCCCAGATAAAATCTTCAACTGAGGACAGCAAGTGCAAAAGTCTCACCCAAGAGCAGAAACATCATATTATCAATATCCCAGACGATCGAAAGGTTATGAAGTTAAGCAAAAAAACAGTCAAAAGCATGATTCAAATGATTGATCAAAAATCAAAAACGAAACTCAATCGTCAAATTAAGGAAGAAAAATTGGAGATTATTGAACAATTGTTAAAAAATCTGGATAGAAACATTATCTAATTTATGTGTACTCTTGTGTCTATGAGTACATTTATATATGTATATTAATATTACTTCCATAGTCAATCATATTAATGTAGGAATGGGAGATTAAAGTGAAATGAGGGGCATAGACTAGGCAAAAGCGAATGTAACTTAGAGCGAAGAAGACACGAAGAGAGCCAATTATGTCAGGCGAGACAATTATAAAGAGTCGGCAGTCGCTTGTGAGTCGTCGCCGAAGTTGCAGCTAAGCACTGAAGCGTTTGAGTTAAAAGAAAGAGTTTTGTTTAAAGAATCGGAATTTGAAATAGCGTACTAATTTTGTTTGTTATCGTATTCATTTATATAAACTATACCCTGTAAACAATAATAAATTTGTAACCCTACATTAATGTCTTCTTCTTCTTTCGCATTCAGAACGGATAGTTGTACACGAGCTTCAGAATTTTTGTCGATTATAGTGAACATAATTTAACTTTAAGGACATGCAATGCGTTTGAAGCAGATGTGGGGCTCTCGAAGACGCCGCAACTTTAACTTTCTGCCTGGCAGTGACAGAAGCATCTGATCATCAAACTTAGCAAGAAGCAAGAATGATCAATCTCTGAATAACACTCGTTACCTTACATTCTAAAAAATAAGTTTTTATTACCGAATTTGAAACTGGTGATAGCCAGTTATTTTTTGATTATTTTGTATATCGATCATCTTTTGAAAAGATCTATAGCACTATTTTCATGTGCATAAGTATTATTTGACATTAATAAAAGAACACTTATATTAAAATATACTGCCAACAAATTTATATTGAACTGATATTTTTGCTTGAGTGTTGCTTTGTTCGAAATTGAAACGGTATTGCTTGCTGATTTGAAGTACTTAAAGAGTTTTACTTTTTTGCCTGCGGAATGAAAAGTAATTGCCAGATTACACAAGAATTTAATAAAAAAAAACATTCTTAAACTCAATTTTCATATATTCTTCATCATATTTGGAAAAGAGTTATAAGTAGAGGTCGAAAATATCTCACTCCACTTTGAAGTGTTGCAAAAATAACTGTTATTCTCGGAGACTACGAATAACGCACACAACAGAGAGCGTGCATTATTATACTCTTTTTTTAACTTTTTTGAAAAAAAAGGAAAAAAGAGTATATTGGGTTTGTGAAATGTCCGTCTGTCCGTCTGTCCGTCTGTCCGTATGAACGCAGGTTTTTTCCACAGTTTTGAAGCTAGAGCAACCAAACTTGGTATACATGTTGGTATATACCATAGGCAGACAAAGTGTCAAGATCTCCCCCCCACCCCTTCCCCCACAAACCGCAAAAACCTATATCTTCCACAGTTTTATAGCTAGAGTAACCAAATTTGGCACAAGGGCTACTTATCACATCCTTCATTGATCTGGCAAAAAAAATTCGGCCACGCCCACCCCCGCCCCCACAAATAGGCAAAGTCTGTATCTCCCCCACCCCTTTAGCTAGAATCACCAAATTTTGCAGGTTGAATTCTGTTGCCCTATTTAATAGATTGGATAAAAATATTTTTGCCACGCCCACCCCCGCCCTTGCAATCAAGCAATGTTTGTTTCTCCCAAACCTGTAGAACAGGCCCAACCAAATTTTAATTGATGGCAAAACTTTAAAGATTTGAGCAGAAATTCAATTGCCACGCCCACTGACTCCGCAAAGAGGCGAAAAAAAGAGTATATCGCAGTCGGGTGCATCCGACTGCAACGTTCTTACTTGTTTTTTAAGTGTTTGTGGTCTCGCTCCAGTGAAAAAATATTATAAAACTAAATATATATATTAATTACACATCATATTCTAATCATATCCACAACATAAATTAACATAACATAACTATAAGCCAAATTCCACTTATCCACATCCACTTCCGTTTTTACTCCCTGTTCCCATTAAAAATGGGAAAAAGGGAGTTATAAAGTACTGCAAATGTGTGTAACAGACAGAAGGAGGCATCTCCGACTATATAAACTATATATATTCTTGATCAGGATCAACAGCCGAGACGAACTAGCCATGTCCGTCTGTCTGTCTGTCCGTCTGTCCGTATGAACACACAGATCTCGGAGACTACAAGAGCTAGAGACACCAAACTTGGCATGCAGGTTCCTGTATACCATACGCAGATCAAGTTTATTTCAAATTTCGGATGAACCCCCCCCGCAAATCACAAAAGACTCCCACAGCCACAATTTTAAAGATAAAGCTTTAATTTTTGGTACACATGTATGTTTAATCAATGTCTTTCGGATGTGCAAATTTCAACACGATCGGATAAATAGCACCAAAGTTATAGAAAAATCTGTTAAGCCCGTCTCAGCTGGCAGCAACAACAGTTTGACAAGCAGTTTACGAGTTAAGTGCACTGCTTGCTTGTGTTGCCGCTGAACTGCTTGAAATGCAAGTTGGGAGCAGGGAGTCTCGTAGTCGGGCACACTCGACTAGAGTATTCTTACTTGTTTCTGTTATACTTTAAGTGTTAACCGAAGACACCTTGAGCATATGTTGATGTTCAAAGTGTTTTTGGCGGAACATATAGATACTTATTTCTCTCAACAGAAATCCCTCAAGAGAAAACAGCACACAATAGAATTGAGAACGGTGAGCAACGGTTATTGCTCATGCTTTTTGTGTTTCTCTCTGTGGCAAACATATTGAAAATAAGTGGAGTGAGTTATTTTCGAGCTCTGGTTATAATTTATTCATTACATTAAAGTCAAATAACATTTATAATATTAAATTGAAAAGCTATCAGTAAAACAAAAGCGAAAACGTAGCTGTTCTAGATTCAGCAACTTAACTTAATTTAAAAAAAAAAAACTCGGTTTTGATTGGAAATCCGAACAGTATTGCTTAGAATACATGAAATGTAAAAACTGTCATGTATACTTGTTTTGTCATCATTTTTGCGTCAGAAAAACATTATGCGTTACTAACAAACAATGGCAAGGGCAAAAGGACGCATCACAATTCCAGAAAAAACGACGATCCGTACACATTAGAGCCTAGCACAAATACATTTGAAATGTCAAATGAGTCATTCATACACTTGTTTGTACCGATATTTGAAATTTCTCGTTTTACCGAATGTAACAAAGTAAGCATTGTGCTCACATTTACAACACAAGCCTGCTCGAATATCAAATCGGTACAATAGAATATTTGAATACCTAATCGGTATATTTTTATTGTGCGTTCGAAATATAGCTGGCGCACCCAACAGCATTTACAGAAATGTCAGTTTAGAATAAAAAAAAAGAAATAAAAGCTATCTTCGGCACGCCGAAGATTAAATACCCTTGCAGATTAGATTTAGATCAGACTAAATTTGTAAAAATAGTATTTCAGTGTATTTATTAATTGTTCAGTTTACATATACATAGACATTTAAAAATACAGTAAATTTATAAATAGCTTAAATTGAAGACACACTAACATAGTGTTATCCATTCCATTGACATTAAAATTACTGGCATTTTCCTCTCCAGATCCGCTATACTTCGTGTAATTCAGGGCCTACAAAAAAGAGTTATACACTGCTGGTCTTAGGTTAGACGCACGTTTACTTGCATTAAAATTTGTTGAATATTTATTATTTTAATGATGATTGAAACAAAGTTGATATGCAAAAAGATTTGGTATTTAATGATACTTTAAATATAATATTTAAATGTGTTTTTCAAACATTTTCTTAAAGCTACTCAAAATAAGGTGCATTTTTCTTGGCCACTAGAATAGATGCACTTAGGCTTTTTAATTTTTTATAAGCAAAGTATTTTTTTTTTTTAATTAAATTTGTAGCTGGTGTTAATATTTGATTTATTAGAAATAAAAAAAAACATTTCAGTAATGAGTAATGCCTCCTTTGTTAGTAATAACTTCATATATCCGGTCCTTCATAGAATGGTACAGGGAATCTATGTAGCTCAGAGAAATCTCGCTCCAAGCACGTTTAATAGCTGCAGTTAATGTTTCCTTATCTTCGTATTGCTTTCCTCCTTCGTACACCTTCCGTGTTAGCCAGCCCCAAACATTTTCAATTACGTTAAGATCTAGAGAATATGGTGGCCAGGTCATGATATTAACGTTTTGAATCGAAATAAACGACTTTACTACTCGAGCGTTATGAATAGGAGCATTGTCTTGTTAAATAGTCCAAGGAATTGGTCCAAAGAGATCATTTAATTTTGGAAATACGGACTCCAACAATGTTTTGAAGCGATCGCCGTTCATCTTCTGATCAAATCAAATCAAGTCAATTGTTCCATAAAACGTGATGGCACCCCACACCATTACTCCACATTACTCCAAATCGTGATAATAATATTGAAAGCCATCGGGGCCATCTAAATTAAAACGTTTTTCATCAGTAAAAATATCTGAACGCCAATCATTAAGCCGAGTGTCAGATTGAACAGTCCACGTCATGTATTCTTTCGCTAATCGAAGCCGTTTTTCTTTGCATATTGCATTCAGAGGGGGTTTTTTCTTGATTTTTAGACGTTTTAGGTGTTCTGCATTTCTGATTGTACGCTGAACAGTTGAAAGGCTTGCTTTTATTCCGGCTAATTCCTTAATCTTAGCTGCGGATTTAGTCGAATTTGATGCAATTCTAACAATTTTGCGTACTGCTCGTTCAGATAGTGCTCTTTTTTTTCCTTTAAAGTTTTTTCCATATGCCTCTGGATCCTTTAAATATCTATCAACAGTTCTGAAGCTGCGATTTATCTGTTTGGCAATGTTTCGATTGGACAGTCCTTGCGAGTGAAAAAAGTCTACTTTTTGACGTTCTAATAAGCTCATAACACCAGCTTTTCCCATTTTTACTTTAAATGTAGCACTAAAACAATTTATTTGTTTATTTTTAATATTTTCTCAATACAAAAAACTGCACTTGTTTACGCAAGACAAAGAAATCTAAAGTGCGTCTATTTCAATGACCAACCGAAAACCCGCGTGATAGCCATATTATTTTCTAAAGTCTTCGAATGAACAGTTATTTTTTCGCAAATCAACCAGCTGTGAGCACATATTTTTCGAACAAGATTCGAACTCTGATATGAAAAGCTTTTTGGACAATTAGAATAATGTGCATTAGCATGATTATAAATATAGCATTTTATTTAAAACAAAAGTTGGTGCGTCTAACCTAAGACCAGCAGTGTATATACCTGTACAAGACTCATTGCCCATAGATTTCACTGCAAGCAAGCGGGTAAACATTGTCCCTTCGTTGACATAGTGGACTGTGCATGAAAGATATGCTTGTTTTAAATATGTGTCAGTCCACAACACTATCAATATTTACCCGATTCCCATATTGTGCACCCACACTGGCGAAAAGACCAAAGAGTTTTTTCAGCTCACTGTCCTTTATAATATTAAAGGAGCGGCAGTTTTGAACTGTCCACTCTGTTGCAGCTTCGGTTATTTTTTTTTTTTTTGTTTCAGTATCCACTAATTGGCTTGGTACTTCCACTGTGTTTGCTGTACGTTTTGCTTCTATGTAGCATTTATGCTCAACCAAGTTCGAAGTGCAATTTGTATACTTCAGCACTGCGAAACAGGTTCTGAATGCCACTACATCTTCAATTTTCGCACCATCCGACTTCAGAACTATGCCAAAAGCTTCCCATGCCTTACTCCGCCCTCTTTTTCGCTCAATTTGATAATCATTTGCTATTAATTTTATTAAAATATTATTTTTAATTTTTTATTCGAATACTTACATTTTCTGCAGTTGAATGTCCACTAGAAACGTCCATTTTCACTAACACACACAACAAATGTTGATCAAAGTAATAATTTAAATTTTTATTTTGAACAAATGTCAAACGATTGAAATACAAACAATACCGACAAGGTACTCTGATGCTTACAAGTTTTACGTTAGTTTGGATAACTTACTTGTACTCCCATATTCGATTTTAACTTGTCACATTTGGTTTTGCCCACTGGATCTACTACTTGGATTTGTTTGCCTTGTTGCTCGAAACGAAACGGTACCGAAGCATTCTATGAATTTGAACTTAGTTTTGTTCGATTTTTAAAAATTATCGGTATCAAACGAAATAAGATTTAGAGTTTTTCAGTTGAAGTTTAAAACAAATGTATTTGTGCTAGGCTCTAGTACACATGTGCGATCCCTGAGCGGTGTTCGGAATGGAAGAGAAGAGGCAAACATCCGTTTGGACGTCTTATCCGTTCTATTGTCAAGCGGGTCAATCCTGGTGTTTGTTTCCAGCCACGAGCTGTGCGCATGTTCAAAAAAGCGACGGAAGCGTTCTTAATTCGTTTATTTATGTCAAAAAGTGCCAGCTCCGGCGAGCGTCAAACCAATCAACTGGAGGACATATTGGATGCAACTTGCGAACCTGGCGAGCGGGATGCAGCGGATAATTCATTGGTTCCAGTGAATAATGCAAAGAACTTGGATGACAGCGGCAAGGATCTGTAAAAAAGAAAAGCAACACACACTTGAACAACAAAGACATACAAAAATATACGAAATAGAAATACATACGTGGACATATACACACATACATATATGTACTCGTGTATATGATTTCAATTGCTTTCATTCCGGCAATAAATGAAATAGATAAATAAATATAATATATAATATTTATTTAATCAAAACGTCAACGAAGTAGGCTGCAAATTCTTGTCGCGCATTCTTAGCGATTACCGCGTAATCACGTCTTCCTTCAAGAGGAAGCATAGGTGTATTGTCGACACGCCAATTTCCCGTTGTCAAGTTTCCGCCCTCGTCATACCGGTCGAAAGCAGTGGTTGGTGCGTATTTCGCCTTGTTTCTTGTCATCAGATAGTTATGCAGTACGCAGCAGGCAAGCATAACTTTCCTGGTGTTTGTCGCGATTTAAATGTATGGGCTATCGCAGCACTCGAAAACGTGCAGACGCACTGCAACATTGTCAAGTCCTGTTGGGATTATGGCATCATAAGATTCGCCTGTAAGGCGAATGCATCGTCCGCCGGACCGACAGTTAAATACATCAGCTTTTATTTAGCATCGGTAATGCCCATTAAAATAATGCAGCGCGTACATATATTACAAAATTAATTTAAAGAAAGTGCTTATTTATGCAAAAGAGCTTTATAGTTATAAAACACTACATGTTTTACATTGCACCAGTGCATTATGGGGAAAATTCCAATTTTTCGGGTATTAATTAATAACTTTCAAGCTAGGCGAGATTTTTTGATTCGGTTTTTTTATTAATGCTATATACACCCTCAGAAACATTTTTGGAAAAGTGGGCGGGTCACCGCCTCACCGCACACAAAAATACTACATTGGTGACCCTGTCAGTTTAAACAACAAATATCCGACAAACTGTGTCAATTACCAATTTGCGAAAATTGCACACACGACAAAACAAGAAATTATTTCCAGCACATATTTTATGCAAGAACCTCGTTGCCTAGGAAACCATTTTTAACGACAGCACAGACAACGCTAGCAACATGCCTGACGAAGATTCGCACCTTACAGAGCAGATTCGAAAGCCACAATCCCAAATCGAATCTCTGCAGGTTGGCTCGTCTGTACAGCAGACTGTCGATCTTGTGCCTGCGCCACGTGCGTCAATTCGTTTACAGTTCGTTGTGATTTGTGTCTTATAAAACGGTTCGTTTTTGAAAGTTATTTTTAAGTTCTTGCAATTAACAGCTTTTATTTAAATACATTTTATGGTTGCGCATGCGTGTGTTAAAAGCAATTGAAATAGCCAACTCAAGTTTGTCCAACTTTGTGGTTATCTATTGACAAGCAATCATTTATTTTTTATTTATGTGGCATAATCTTATTGTCTAGCGATAGCCGCTGTTCGCCGTTGCGGCAGCTGCGCGCACGTGAACTTGTACATATTCACCACATTGCTTGCACTCCGACTGCGCATGACTTTCAACATATTCACCACATGGCGTGTGTGTGTTTAACGCAATTGACGCAGCTACGGCAAACTCAGTGGTGCCCACACAAATACATGGATATGTAAGACTTGCATTTGTGTGCGAAGTTGGCTTCGTGCGTGACGTTTTTATGCTTTGCACTGAGAAATTCCACGAAGCGTAAAACAAAACCCGCGCACGAGTCAAGGCGAAGACGCCTGCCGAAACCACACAACCATTTACAATGTCGGTGGCCGGCAGAGGCTGGGCAGAGAAGCTTGCTGACTCGCGAGTTGGGGCCGTGGGCCACGCTGCTCTAAATACACGGCAGGCTGCCCACAGCACAAATCTTCGCAGTTTCCGATGATCGCCTCAAGCCTGCCTTTTTGGTGAAAGATGACAATCAATTGTATTTACAGCAGCAAGGCCGCAGCATCCCACGCACAAAACGGAAAGCCGTTTTAACCTCATTTTATATACACTGCGTTTATAAGCGGCAAAAATTCATGAATCAGCACACGCATTTTGCTTGACATGTACATATGTATAAACGCAAAATACGTGAATTTTCCAACACACGAAAGTTGACTATGAACTTTGAGAGCACACATGAATTTTGTACTCTCAAATCGCATTTTTTGTTATAGTGGTGTCCCCTGTAGGTATAATCCACAATATGTGTTTAGTCAAATTGTGTATCTTGCAATTGAACTGCACCAACAATGTTAAAATGCTGGCTGTATTCTTCATGCATTTCACGCGTTCCTTGCATTCATGGGCTCCATACTTTCCATCCGCATTAAATACATCAGTAAATCCAATATAATTTCGATTTTTTTTGCCGACGCAAGAAATTACTTAAATAGCAACAGGTTAAGACCACAGTCGCTTTTTCTGGTGACAGATTTATGGTCCGGGACCTTGATGCCATTATCCCAATTGCATTCTCCACAATGCGTCGGGCTCAAGACATCCTGTAGTTGAAAATTATCTCCTCTTCTTTAAGAGTTGTGTGCCTGGCTTCATTTAATTCTCTGTGAGAGTTAAAGCATCGTCAGCCACACAAGCAAACGGCAGTTCTATGGTACCAGCTGGCGAATCGGGATCTGGAATGTGCAGCTTCTTTTCTTTCAAAGCCCATAGAAACTTGGTCTCGTTGCACCCCTGCGTCTGAAGCTCTTTTGTTTCGACCAACATCCAAATAAAATTCTATAAAAAAATAAAAAAAAAACCAACTAATCGTTAAACAAATAGCACATCGCAGGGAGTAATAATAGAAAACACAATTTTACCACTTCCTCCATATTTGGATACAACCATTCGTTGGCTCTCCAGCGCTCGATCTTAACAAAGCGTTTGTCAACATTATCTTTATTAACTCACGCGCTTTTCCGGCGGCGTCTATCTCGTCAATACTCTTCTTTCCTGCAACCCTTTTTACCGCTTTTTCGGGCTCCTGCTGGCACGGCTGCTGGCCCGATCTACGCGGCTGCTGGCTCGCGTTGCGTTGGTGCTGGCCCTCGTATATATTCACCTGCGCCGCATTATAAAAGTTATATTTTCTGAAATTAAAAACAAAAATGTATCAAATAAAAGGGCGTCTGTCGCCCTTTTTACTGCTTGCTGGCTCAGCTCTTGCTGGCTTTGCTGCTGGCCCGATTGACGCGGCTGCTGGCCAGCGTTGCGTTGGTGCTGACCATCGTAAGTATTAACCTGAGCGGAATTAAAAAAATTATATTTCCTGAAATTAAAAACAAAAATGTATTAAGTAAAAACAGTCAATTTACATGTCAATGTCTACTTACCCGGCTTTGTTATTCATTTTTCGTCCTTCCTTTTGTTTTTCAATTGTATGTATGTTATTCTCTGCAAAATAGAAAAAGAAAAAATTAAATTTCAATTAGAAATATACATACTTATATTAATATGCATGCATGTATGTGTGTACACTTGTATGTGCTTACATATGTACATACTGCCGGCAAGAAAAGCTGAAGGGCTAAATGAAAAAATAAGCCGAACGCATAAGGCTACATTGACTCGACTGTTTATGCTGATCAAGAATATGTATACTTTATGGGGTCGATTTAACTTAAACTAAAAAATACACACTTACCTCTTCACAAAAGCGCGTCGGTTTTTGAGTTCCGTTAATCTATTGAATGAGACCAATCACATATTTTTTCCAGTGTGTACATATGATAATTTCTTCATATATATTAGTATTTTTCACAGACGATCTATCGATTACAATTAAAATACCATTTATTGAATTATGGAAATATATGAAAAATGGTATTTTCTTTACTCACAGTAGAAGAATTGAGATTAAATAAAGAGTTAAATGAATACATAGAAACTTGGTCTCGTTGCAACCCCTGCGTCTGAAGCTCTTTTGTTTCGACCAACAGCCAAAATAATAAACTCGTAGTTTCAGTTCAAGACGGCCATCAAAACTATAGAAAACGTATTTTTATAGTTAAAATAAATAAATAAAATAACTTACAGCATGTTCGGGCTTCTTGCCGCTAATAAACATAATAAGTCTATTTGTAACATCGTAAGCAAACGTTTCGCTATGAATGTTGGCATTTGCCAGCTCTAGCGACGTCATGCCATTGCCATCCAATGCATTCACATCTGCGTCAAAATTCATGAATCACCACACGCATTTTGCTTGACATGTCTGTAGCAGTGTTTAAAAAACTGCAATAAGTTTCATTTCTATTGCTTCTGCTTATGCTTCTGAAAAAAACAGAAGTCGCAGTCGAACCAATAGCAGAAAACGATTTCGGACAAAAAGCGATGCAGCAGTGGCAGTCGCCGTTTTATGATCTTTGCATTTGTTTTACTGCTGCTTTCGGTCAGCAGCGCAAGTCGAAGCAGCAGCAACTGTGCGATTTCTGCAAGTCGACGGCAGACGCAGTCGATAGAAGTTGCTAGCGACTGTTTTCTGTTTGATTTTTTCCCGTTATAGCCTGCTCAAATTGTTCGACAATTTTTTTTTGAACCGTTGCAAACAGTCGAAGCAGTCAAAAGTCGAAATTCTGTAACTTTTGCTACTTAAACGCTGGTCTGTAGATATATGAGCAGCATTTAAATTTGCGATGCTTGCCCTTTGTTTGTCTGTTTCAAGTCAACCGCATCAAAAATATTTTGTGTTCGCCAATATGTCGATAACACACTAATATGCTGCGTTTTGATATGTTTTGTTATTTTTCATTTTGTTACAGGCATTTCATTTTTCATGGACAGTAAAACAGCTTCCGAAAGTTTTATGTCACGAAATCTATTTTCTGTGTACGCACATCAAATAAAAAACGAAACATAAATGCACAGAGCGTTGCCGCATCGATTGCATGTGTGGATTGTATTAAATAGCTTTCTTTATTTTGTGGATGCCAACGAAATAAATGACTTGCTTTTATTTTCAGTTGGTACATTCCACTATGGGGAATTTGACCAGTTTTTGTGGCCAAAATTAATAACTCAAAACCGAAGCAAGATATTTAAGTTCGGTTTTCTGCTATAGCTTTGTTCCCCTCTGGCGCTGATGACCAGCGCATCTGGTCTAGCTTTGGTCGAGACTCTCTGTTTTTTCTTGCTTTTCGAGTGCACATGATGCCACAGGTTGTTGTCATCTGCGTTGACGGATGTCTTAGTAGCAGCTGGCTTGCGCTGATCGGGCTTATTTCGCTTGGGTGGGGTAATACGCTGTTTCGCATCTCGCTCTCTGAGCCTTTTGGGAGTGCCATTCCGTAGAGAATGCGCATTTATCGCGACCATGGCAATACCGCTGGTTATTTGGGCTGCGCCGATGCTTGGCGTCGTTTGGGTCACTCTTGACTCTGCGACTACGGTGGAAGCCGTACATCCTCCTGCAGAGCGCTGCTCTTTTTCACGGCAAAGTCTGGCAGCAGCCTGCTGCAGCCTGACTAGCGTCGCAAACTTGTCCATCGTCAGCTGGTTGATATGCCGCTTCTCGACAAACAGCACAGACATGTCGCCGAGGATGACACCCATCTGTTCCACCGCGTTGTGCAGCGTTAGCGGTACCTCCACTAGTGATGCTGGCGCACCTGCCAAGGCCTCCATCAAAGCAGCCGTTGCTTGCGGCGTAGCTACACCCAACAACGCTGGGTTTCCATGCAATGTAAGGGTTTCATGCAGCAGCGGATCGTTTTGCGGCTTAGGTGCGCTCCCTGGCGGCGATCTCGGCAGAGCCTGGCAGTACTTATTTGTGCCCCTTAAAGTAGGTAGCACTATTTATATCGGCAGGCTTGACTTTTTTTTTTTTTTTTTTTTGTTAAAAATTTGTATATTTTGTTTAAACAAGTTTTCTGCTACCTTAAGCGGCAACTTAACCTAGTTTTACATTAATGGGAAAGGAAGAAAGAGTTAATATAATTAATTATATTAATATAATATTACATACTATTATTTACAATATTTACAAGTTTATTTAATTATTACTATTGTAGGAATCTGGTAGAAAGATCCAGTGGATGGCACCTTTTGAGTCTTCTCTTTCTTGGCTTCTTTGTTAGACGTCTGGCTAATGCGTTAGGGTGACCACCAAGGCGTTGAAGATATTTGGATGCGTGTAGTTGCATGACATCACCCACTTTAGGAACCCTTAGATCCCTTTCGATGTCCCTATTTCGAATGTACCATGGTGCGTTGCATACTCGCCTTAGTATTTTTGATTGCGCTGTTCGAATTTTATTTAAATTAGTTTTTGCCGCAATGCCATAGATTTGCAGTGCATATTTCCATATGGGACTTAGTATGGACTTGTAGATGGAATTTGCTATACAGTGACAGCTTATTTCGGGGGGCAAGTAGCCACGCCATCTTTCCGGCTTTTGCCATCACCGACTTGTGAACCATGGTTGTATGGATTTTGAAGTTCAGAGACCTGTCCAGTACGACACCTAAGTATTTGTGTGAGTTCTTGTGCTCAAGTGTGGAGCCCAACATCGTAATGCCTCTGCAAGATAAAGTCCTGGTGGTAAACTTAACATTTGCGCACTTGCTGCTGTTGATGCCTATGTTCCATTTCAGAGCCCAGTCTTCAAAGCTGCACACGTATTGCTGTAAGGCTTTCGTAGCTAGGTTAATGCTTGTACTTCTCGTTAGCACTGCAGTGTCGTCCACGTATGTTGCTATTAGCACATCGTCCTCGACCAGTCCAGTTATTATACGTGAGTTAGGCATATCGGCTGTATATAAAGTGTATAGCGTAGGACCAAGAACGCTGCCTTGTGGGACACCTGCGCGGATTGGGCGCTTCGAGGAATTTGCTCCGTCGACAACAACTTTGAAGCTTCTGTCCTTGAGAAAACTACTAACAAGTTGGAAAAGTTGCGGGGTCAATATGTTCTTCAGTTTAAAGAGAAGGCCATCATGCCACACCCTGTCAAAAGCTTGTTTAATGTCCATGAAGACAGCTACTGAGTACATTTTTTTCTCCATTGAATCTAGGGCGAAGTTGACTACACGATGTAGTTGTTCCGGCGTGCCATGACCCAGTCTAAATCCAAACTGCCACTTTGGGATAATTTGTATCACAGATTCAAGCTGAAGGATGCGGTTTAGGATCACCCGTTCCGTCATCTTACCTAAAGCAGAGAGCAAACTTATTGGCCTGTATCCATCGACTACCTTGTGTTGATTACTTGGCTTTGGTATCATGGTGATTAGCGCGGTCTTCCAACTGTTTGGGAAGTGACCTGTCCTAAGTATGCTGTTGAGGAGCAGAACTATAAACAGCAGGGCTCTTTTGGGAAGAAGTTTTAGTGTCCTGTTATCCAGAAGGTCCTCTCCAGCAGATTTTTTGGCCTTCAGCTTCTTAATTTGCTGCATCACCTCTGGCAGTGTGACTGCGTTTGCTGGCAAGGCCATTTGAAATGGCATCTCCAGATGTAATTCAACAGCCCTACGCGTATCTGCAGATGTAAGGTTAAACGGTTTAAATCTTTCCTCTAAGCTATCTGCAAAGATGTCAGCTTTTTCCTGATTGGAGTAACACCAACCGCCTGCTGAATTATTTGGGGTTTTCGGGATGACAATTCTTTTAAAGCGGCTTGTAAGCTCCAGAGAGTGTAGTTGAAAGATGCATCCGGACCAGCGCTCTCTAAAATATCATCAATTTTTCTTTGCTTGACTGTTGCTAGAACCTTTTGCACTCGCTTTGATAGTCTTATATAGATTTGATGGATACGAATATCACCCGTTCTTGCATATTCTTTTCTGACTCTTCTTTTCAGGCGTAGGAGCGCAACGGCACTTGGACGAAGTTCAGCTTGTCGTTGTTGGCTTGGTAAGCATTGACTTACCGGAGTAGCATAAGATGCCGCCAGTAGTATGTTTCTCATAAATATTGAGATTGCATCTTCTATATCATCTGGGCTACTAATTTCCATGTTGAGGTTGACTCTTCTATCCAGTTCAGCTTTAAAAACGTCAACACAAGAGCCCCGTGGGAGAATATGTTGCTTCTTGGCTTTAAGTTGCGGTGCATGATGCAGTGTCGCTACAATTGGGAGGTGATCTGAGGAGAGCTCATATTTAATTTCAACTGAAAGCTTGTTTAAAGCAATCCCATTAACAATGAAAAAGTCCAGAGCAGAAGGTGTAAGACGAGTGTTGTATGAGAAAAACGTTGGCTCGCCAGTGGCAAGAATATCGCATGTGCTACTGGTGATGGCCTCTTGCAATCGCTTTCCTCGAGAGCACGATCTTATGTTGCCCCACCATGGATGCTTTGCGTTGAAATCACCACCTGCGATGACTCTGTCGCCCATATCCAGAAATAATTGCTCAAAGTCAGCTTTACTCCAAGGTTGGTTGGGCGGTAAATATATGGAGGAGATTTTGATGCATCCACCATTGGTTGGCACACTCACGCTGGCAACTTGTATATTCAGTCTTGACGTGGGTTCATTCTGAGTATGAGAAACTGAAGATTTTATTAAAATAGCAGAACCACTTTTCGAAGTTTCACTGGGGTGATAAGCGTAATATTGGTCGTATCCTGGTAAGTATGCACTCAGGCCACTCAGGCATATGGGTCTCTGTTATCAACATTACGGCAATTGAGTTAGCACTAAGGAAAAGTCGAAGCTCTTCAATATTTTTGACTAGCCCTCGTGCATTCCATAATCCGATTTTTAATTGTATGTTAATCATTTTGATATTAATTTCTTCTTTTCACCAGATCACGAAAAGCTTTGTTTGCCTCCATCGTATCTTGTATGAGCTTAAACATTTGGTCCATTCTATTATTTAAGTCGTTAATAGCTTTTTCCAATATTTTAAATGTGCTACTGAAATGTTGATCCTCAGCAGCATCGAACAAACGGGAGTTATCCTGTAATGTGTTAACGTTCGAACGTTTCTCTTCACGTGGCCTTATCATGTCTGCATATGAGAAGCCGCTTCTAACAGTAGCATTTGAAATAAATTGTGTTTTAGCTGGAGGATTTGTATTTTTTCTACTGGTTGGCAGTCTATTATCCGGTAGCCTTGCTGGTGGCTTGAGCTTCTTGCTCAGCTCAATTCTGACTGAACAGCTTTTATAGCTAGATAAGTGGTCATTGCCGCAGTTGGCACATATAGATTTGTCACTAAGACTGAGTTCACACGATTTAGATCCAGTAAAGTGGTCTCCTGAGCATTTGCCACAAACAGGCTTTTTAAGACAGTAGTTTCGAGTATGTCCGAAATCTTGGCATCTGAAGCATTGCACCAAGTCTTTACTGTGCTTTGCCTTCATCACTGTTACTCTGTGCCTTCCAATGTGAGTAATCTTAAGTGCCTCTGTTACATTTGGTGTCTTCTTTAGGTTTACGTAAAACATGCTCTGTCTTGTTATGGTATCATATGAAGCCCTTATCAGAGAACGTGCGCTCAGTTAATTGTTTTGGTACATTCGGATGAATATCTCGTATGACTAACCTGAATGGTATATCCTCTCTCAACTGATGGTGCCAAAATTCACAATTTAGCTTTGTCCGCATATCAACAACTGCTCGAAAAACTATAGAGTTTTTTGCATATATACGCGAGACTCCAAACCTGGATGTGCGAATGTCATATTCATCAGCTGGAATAACTGAATTGAGTGCTTCTTCAAGTTCGCCCATTTTATTAACTTGCGGCACGCAGATAGCTGGAGCTTTTGGCATTATGCTTTCCTGCTGCTCGTTGCCAACTTCACTTTGCCTGCTGGCTTCTATTTGTTGATCATGGTGATCTTCTTCGTCCAGTTCCATTACAGAATCAGCTTCTTTAGATAGCGCTGCGAAGCGATTATTTTGCAGAGCTACCGAAGAGGTGGTAGCAGTTGCATTATTTTGACGGCCTTTGGTTGGTTGATTTTTATGAATAACAGAGTGTGAAATTTTTTCGTATTTTTTTCGCGACTTTATCATCTCTTTTTTGTTTTTTATGAAGAGAGACCATCGGCATCTGAAACGTACAATTTGTTTGCGGTAATCTTTTGCCAAAGCTTGATTTAGCGACTTCAGCGCTCGAGGAGTTTGATAAAGAGCATATGCTGCCAGTTATAGTATTTGCTAATGAGTAGTTCGATGCACTGCTTCCACTTGAAAAAGTTATCGTGCTCGTAGTTATGGTACTTGTAGTTGTTGCGATCAGGCTACTATTATATGTTGTAGTTCCAATTGCCATATTTAGCTCATTGGCCAAGCTGGCACGCAGCTTTGCAGGTGCACCAGCTATTACCCTCATCTCACTCAAATATTGAATTTCACTTGGCATGTTCAATGTTTATGCAGCGGCCATTTTTGCCAGGTCTGGCAACCCTTCTCACTGTGACGTGCACTTTTTTGTTTATATATTTTGTTGGCCACGCACTTATAAAACTTATTTAATGTTAAAACTTTGTTTGGTGTGAACAGTGTAGCGCACGACCCACTGATTTAGTTTGCCACCACTGGTGGACTTGTCCATACGTTTTTTATTTATTATTTTCGATTTTTCACGGAGCGAGTTGCAAACGCGTGCTATCTGTCAGATTGGCGTTGCCAGATGATGAGGCTTGACTTGACTACAGCTTTTAAGATGCTGGAGCCCTGGGGTCTGCAGCCGGCTCATTGAAAACAGCTGTGTGAGAAACAGCTATGACTTCACAAACAAGAAAGCGTGTCCCGCGAAAAACTAAACGGAGTTTAGTATCCGAGTGAAAATGGAAAAACACTCGAACTGCAGCTCGAAGTGCGCACCCCCCTTCACCCTGGAGCTTGTGTCCAGCCTTGACACGTAAGAAACAATGCAGGAACGGAGGCTTCACGGGAATTCGGTATGTAAGGTCTTTGGTACCAAACTGCGCTGATGTTATTTGTTTGTTTACACAGGGAAACGTTGGCAAAACTTGGTGCAGCCGGAGCGTGTGTCTGGTGTGTCATGTGCAAGTATGTACATATGTATGTGTGTACAGTGTACATACTGCCGGCAAGAAAAGCTGAAGGGCTAAATGAAAAAATAAGCCGAACGCATAAGCCTACATCGACTCGGCTGTTTATGCTGAACAGGAATACATATACTTTATGGGGTCGATTTAACTTAAACTTAAAAATTCATCTAGTTTCGTCCAGTAAATCAATAGCTGATTTTAGTAGCTTGGACTTTGGTTTGCATTGAAGTTTTCTTTGACCCGCAATAAAAGGATCAGAATTATTGTTGCGCATCGCATTGTTTCGCAGCAATGGTGTCGTTTATTGCCAGCCAATTAGAATAATTTCTTAAAACGGCTAATCGGGTACGCTTGCACTTTTGCCAAAACTTTGCAAGCTCCTTGCAAACGTAATTTAGACATTTTTCTAGCTCTCCCTGATCAAGCTGATATCTCAAATGACAAGCATGTTTAATAATGGAATCCTTTAGATTAGCCGACTTTTCTTTATTCGAACCTGCTTCTCCGCACCAAATCTCAAAAGCATGCTAACGTGAAAATTGGCATTCATAAGTGGCTCCTAAGGAAATAATAATCTATTATTTTAAAGAAAAGAATATAAACACAAAACATAGCACAAAAATAGCAACAAATGACAACACAAACCAACAAACGGCCAGAAACAACAACACACAGCAGAAGCACGTGCTTTTTTAAAATTGAGGTTAGGTTACCTTTTCGTATGAGGTGCGTTTCATATTTATAACGCCACCCATTATTTTGTTTTATCTCTGTAACGGTAATTTTTGTCTGGTCTGTTCTTCTACGAAAGTAAATGACATGAGATAAGAATGCACACTAACTTTGAGATTTTTCCAGATATCGAAACTTTTGTTTTCGCGATAATTCGATTTTAAGCATGTTTCACATGCAATTAGTGCGTTTTTCGCTGTTAATTTCAACAGTTTTTTATTTTTTAGAAGTGAAATGTTTAATTTGACTTCCATGTTTTGATATTACATTAAAAATTACGTGGATTGCGGCGTTATCTTGTTGGAAAATCCAGTCTATGCCCACATTTTCATCCAAAAATGGTATGAGACTGTTTTCCAAAACTCCAATATAGTCTGCACTTTTCATTCTTGAAGAAACAAACTGCAACTTTTAACATCCTGCAGCAGAAAATGCTCCCCAAACCATTACATTTCCTCCTCCAAAATTTCGTTTCGAGAAAAAAAGCGGTTCTTTTCTCAGATCATGCCAATAACACCGAAAACCATCAGGACCATCCAAATTCCATTTCTTCTCATCCGAAAAAATGACCTACAATTTTTAAGCTCAGAGAAAAAGCAAATCATTAAATAATTACGGATGACCATTGTGTATTCATGTTTCTTAGCCCAAACTCCATGCGTGCGAGCTTGTGCTCAGCTTTCAGGGCCGGAACACATCTCATAAGTTCATTTCTTATTGAATTTGAATCCTTCAATGTCCGCCAAACTGTGGTGCGACTGACTTTTTTGTCCACAACAGTTTGCAAGTCGCGCAAACTTTTTAGACTGTTACTGGCATTTCTCAAAATTTTTCGCTCTCCCCGGTCACAAAGTATTTTTTTTCTTCCTGAACTCTTATTAGGATAGGATCTTTTAAAAATTTTTGAATAAGCCTATGGCTCCTGTCCAGTTTACGTGCAATTTCTCTTCCACTACGTCCTTCATCCTTGTAAGCGGTTGTTTTACCTTTTTCTTGATCTGTTAAACTTGTTCCTCGTGGCATGTCTTTTTTACTTAATAATTAAACCACTTAGTCTCAAAAATAGTAATGATCTTATCGCTTGCACACTTTAAAAAGCACTAATTGCATGTGGCGTTTTAATTTTGAAACATGCTTAAAACAGAATTATCGCGAAAACAAAAGTACCGTTATCTGGAAAAATCTCGAAATTGGTGTGCATTCTTGTCTTATCCATACACTTACTTTCGTAGAAGAACAGACCAGAAAAAAAATTACCGTTACAGAGATAAAACAAAATAATGGGTGGCGTTATAAATATGAAACGCACCTTATTGCAAGCCGCACGGCACCTTACGGCACTTGAATTAAACTTTCTTATATTCTTAAAATGCTTAAGAATATTATGCAAAAAGATTTGTTCATCCCCAAGAATTCCTTCACAACTAAAACTCTAACACAGCAAAGACAAACTAAGAACGTTCACAATTATGTACTAAATACAATAATGATTTACTCAAACACAACATATACTACATATACTTTTTGTTGTAAAAAGAAAGTTAATACCTTTATTTAAAATATTAATCACTTCCATTCCACAAACACTTGTTTTAAATAAGTTTAACACATTTTGTACGGAGAGCTTCGCTTGCACGTTGCTTGCGCCGCAATACCCAATGAATATCATTGAGAGGACCGATAGAGCAAAACAAAAAGACGAATAAATTTAAATAGCTAACGCACTAATTGCATGTGGCGTTATAATTGTGAAACATGCTTAAAACAGAATTATCGCGAAAACAAAAGTACCGTTATCTGGAAAAATTTCGAAGTTGGTGTGCATTCTTGTCTTATCCATACACTTACTTTCGTAGAAGAACAGACCAGAAAAAAAACAAGTAAGAATACTCTAGTCGAGTGTGCCCGACTACGAGACTCCCTGCTCCCAACTTGCATTTCAAGCAGTTCAGCGGCAACACAAGCAAGCAGTGCACTTAACTCGTAAACTGCTTGTCAAACTGTTGTTGCTGCCAGCTGAGACGGGCGTAACACAAGCAAGCAGTGCACTTAACTCGTAAACTGCTTGTCAAACTGTTGTTGCTGCCAACTGAGACGGGCGTAATAGATTCTTTTATAACTTTGGTTCTATTTTTCCGATCGTGTTGAAATTTACACATCTGAAAGACATTGATTAAACATACATGTGTACCAAAAATTTAAGCTTTATCTTTAAAATTGTGGCTGTGGGAGTCTTTTGCGGTTTGCGGGGGTGCGGGGGGGTGCATCCGAAATTTGAAATAAACTTGATCTGCGTATGGTATACACGAACCTGCATGCCAAGTTTGGTGTCTCTAGCTCTTATAGTCTCTGAGATCGACGCGTTCATACAGACGGACAGACGGACAGACAGACAGACAGACGGACATGGCTAGTTCGTCTCGGCTGTTGATCCTGATCAAGAATATATATAGTTTATATAGTCGGAAATGCCTCCTTCTGTCTCCCATTTTTAATGGGAACAGGGAGTAATTACCGTTACAGATATAAAACAAAATAATGGGTGGCGTTATAAATATGAAACGCACCTTATACACACATACATATATGTTCTCGTGTATATGATTTCAATTGCTTTCATTCCGGCAATAAATGAAATAGATAAATAAATATAATATATAATATTTATTTAATCAAAACGTCAACGAAGTAGGCTGCAAATTCTTGTCGCGCATCCTTAGCGATTACCGCGTAATCACGTCTTCCTTCAAGAGGAAGCATAGGTGTATTGTCGACACGCCAATTTCCCGTTGTCAAGTTTCCGCCCTCGTCATACCGGTCGAAAGCAGTGGTTGGTGCGTATTTCGCCTTCTTTCTTGTCATCAGATAGTTATGCAGTACGCAGCAGGCAAGCATAACTTTCCTGGTGTTTGTCGCGATTTAAATGTATGGGCTATCGCAGCACTCGAAAACGTGCAGACGCACTGCAACATTGTCAAGTCCCGTTGGGATTATGGCATCATAAGATTCGCCTGTAAGGCGAATGCAACGTCCGCTACAAGCACATAAGCCACCGGGATCGATCGCCCAGGTAACGGTATTGGAGCTGGCAAGCATAACTGGCTCGTTTTTAACGCTTGACCAAAGGTGCATCGGTTAAATACGTCACCATCGGAAAATTTTCCGTTGCAACCGACAGTTAAATACATCAGCTTTTATTCAGCATCGGTAATGCCCATTAAAATAATGCAGCGCGTACATATATTTCAAAATTATTTAAAAGAAAGTGCTTATTTATGCAAAAGAGCTTTATAGTTATAAAACACTACATGTTTTACATCTATTGCACCAGTGCATTATGGGGAAAATTCCAATTTTTCGGGTATTAATTAATAACTTTCAAGCCAGGCGAGATTTTTTGATTCGGTTTTTTTATTAATGCTATATACACCCTCAGAAACATTTTTGTAAAAGTGGGCGGGTCACCGCCGCACCACACACAAAAATACTACATTGGTGACCCTGTCAGTTTAAACAACAAATATCCGACAAACTGTGTCAATTACCAATTTGCGAAAATTGCACACACACGACAAAACAAGAAATTATTTCCAGCACATATTTTATGCAAGAATCTCGTTGTACAGCCTAGGAAACCATTTTTAACGACAGCACAGACAACGCTAGCAACATGCCTGACGAAGATTCGCACCTTACAGAGCAGATTCGAAAGCCACAATCCCAAATCGAATCTCTGCAGGTTGGCTCGTCTGTACAGCAGACTGTCGATCTTGTGCCTGCGCCACGTGCGTCAATTCGTTTACAACTCGTTGTGATTTGTCTTATAAAACGGTTCGTTTTTGAAAGTTATTTTTAAGTTCTTGCAATTAACAGCTTTTATTTAAATGCATTTTATGGTTGCGCATGCGTGTGTTAAAAGCAATTGAAATAGCCAACTCAAGTTTGTCCAACTTTGTGGTTATCTATTGACAAGCAATCATTTATTTATCATTTATGTGGCATAATCTTATTGTCTAGCGATAGCCGCTGTTCGCCATTGCGGCAGCTGCGCGCACGTGAACTTGTACATATTCACCACATTGCTTGCATTCCGACTGCGCATGACTTTCAACATATTCACCACATGGCGTGTGTGTGTTTAACGCAATTGAAGCAGCTACGGCAAACTCAGTGTTGCCCACACAAATACATGGATATGTAAGACTTGCTTCGTGCGTGACGTTTTTATGCTTTGCACTGAGAAATTCCACGAAGCGTAAAACAAAACCCGCGGACGAGTCAAGGCGAAGACGCCTGCCGAAACCACACAACCATTTACAATGTCGGTGGCCGGCAGAGGCTGGGCAGAGAAGCTTGCTGACTCGCGAGTTGGGGCCGTGGGCCACGCTGCTCTAAATACACGTCAGGCTGCCCACAGCACACATCTTCGCAGTTTCCGATGATCGCCTCAAGCCTGCCTTTTTTGTGAAAGATGACAATCAATTGTATTTACAGCAGCAAGGCCGCAGCATCCCACGCACAAAACGGAAAGCCGTTTTGACCTCATTTTATATACACTGCGTTTATAAGCGGCAAAAATTCATGAATCAGCACACGCATTTTGCTTGACATGTACATATGTATAAACGCAAAATACGTAAATTTTCCAACACACGAAAGTTGACTATGAACTTTGAGAGCACACATGAATTTTGTACTCTCAAATCGCATTTTTTGTTATAGTGGTGTCCCCTGTAGGTATAATCCACAATATGTGTTTAGTCAAATTGTGTATCTTGCAATTGAACTGAACATCAGTAAATCCAATATAATTTCGATTTTTTTTGCCGACGCAAGAAATTACTTAAATAGCAACAGGTTAAGACCACAGTCGCTTTTTCTGGTGACAGATTTATGGTCCGGGACCTTGATGCCATTATCCCAATTGCATTCTCCACAATGCGTCGGGCTCAAGACAGCCTGCAGTTGAAAATTATCTCCTCTTCTTTAAGAGTTGTGTGCCTGGCTTCATTTAATTCTCTGTGAGAGTTAAAGCATCGTCAGCCACACAAGCAAACGGCAGTTCTATGGTACCAGCTGGCGAATCGGGATCTGGAATGTGCAGCTTCTTTTCTTTCAAAGCCCATAGAAACTTGGTCTCGTTGCACCCCTGCGTCTGAAGCTCTTTTGTTTCGACCAACATCCAAATAAAATTCTATAAAAAAATAAAAAAAAAACCAACTAATCGTTAAACAAATAGCACATCGCAGGGAGTAATAATAGAAAACACAATTTTACCACTTCCTCCATATTTGGATACAACCATTCGTTGGCTCTCCAGCGCTCGATCTTAACAAAGCGTTTGTCAACATTATCTTTATTAACTCACGCGCTTTTCCGGCGGCGTCTATCTCGTCAATACTCTTCTTTCCTGCAACCCTTTTTACCGCTTTTTCGGGCTCCTGCTGGCACGGCTGCTGGCCCGATCTACGCGGCTGCTGGCTCGCGTTGCGTTGGTGCTTGCCCTCGTATATATTCACCTGCGCCGCATTACAAAAGTTATATTTTCTGAAATTAAAAACAAAAATGTATCAAATAAAAGGGCGTCTGTCGCCCTTTTTACTGCTTGCTGGCTCAGCTCTTGCTGGCTTTGCTGCTGGCCCGATTTACGCGGCTGCTGGCCAGCGTTGCGTTGGTGCTGACCATCGTAAGTATTAACCTGAGCGGAATTAAAAAAATTATATTTCCTGAAATTAAAAACAAAAATGTATTAAGTAAAAACAGTCAATTTACATGTCAATGTCTACTTACCCGGCTTTGTTATTCATTTTTCGTCCTTCCTTTTGTTTTTCAATTGTATGTATGTTATTCTCTGCAAAATAGAAAAAGAAAAAATTAAATTTTAATTAGAAATATACATACTTATATTAATATGCATGCATGTATGTGTGTACACTTGTATGTGCTTACATATGTACATATGTTAAGCTGAAGGGCTAAATGAAAAAATAAGCCGAACGCATAAGGCTACATTGACTCGACTGTTTATGCTGATCAAGAATATGTATACTTTATGGGGTCGATTTAACTTAAACTAAAAAATACACACTTACCTCTTCACAAAAGCGCGTCGGTTTTTGAGTTCCGTTAATCTATTGAATGAGACCAATCACATATTTTTTCCAGTGTGTACATATGATAATTTCTATAATATATATTAGTATTTTTCACAGACGATCTATCGATTACAATTAAAATACCATTTATTGAATTATGGAAATATATGAAAAATGGTGTTTTCTTTACTCACAGTAGAAGAATTGAGATTAAATAAAGAGTTAAATGAATACATAGAAACTTGGTCTCGTTGCAACCCCTGCGTCTGAAGCTCTTTTGTTTCGACCAACATCCAAAATAATAAACTCGTAGTTTGAGTTCAAGACGGCCATCAAAACTATAGAAAACGTATTTTTATAGTTAAAATAAATAAATAAAATAACTTACAGCATGTTCGGGCTTCTTGCCGCTAATAAACATAATAAGTCTATTTGTAACATCGTAAGCAAACGTTTCGCTATGAATGTTGGCATTTGCCAGCTCTAGCGACGTCATGCCATTGCCATCCAATGCATTCACATCTGCGTCAAAATTCATGAATCAACACACGCATTTCGCTTGACATGTCTGTAGCAGTGTTTAAAAAACTGCAATAAGTTTCATTTCTATTGCTTCTGCTTATGCTTCTGAAAAAAACAGAAGTCGCAGTCGAACCAATAGCAGAAAACGATTTCGGACAAAAAGCGATGCAGCAGTGGCAGTCGCCGTTTTATGATCTTTGCATTTGTTTTACTGCTGCTTTCGGTCAGCAGCGCAAGTCGAAGCAGCAGCAACTGTGCGATTTCTGCAAGTCGACGGCAGACGCAGTCGATAGAAGTTGCTAGCGACTGTTTTCTGTTTGATTTTTTCCCGTTATAGCCTGCTCAAATTGTTCGACAATTTTTTTTTGAACCGTTGCAAACAGTCGAAGCAGTCAAAAGTCGAAATTCTGTAACTTTTGCTACTTAAACGCTGGTCTGTAGATATATGAGCAGCATTTAAATTTGCGATGCTTGCCCTTTGTTTGTCTGTTTCAAGTCAACCGCATCAAAAATATTTTGTGTTCGCTAATATGTCGATAACACACTAATAAGCTGCGTTTTGATATGTTTTGTTATTTTTATTTTGTTACAGGCATTTCATTTTTCATGGACAGTAAAACAGCTTCCGAAAGTTTTATGTCACGAAATCTATTTTCTGTGTACGCACATCAAATAAAAAACGAAACATAAATGCACAGAGCGTTGCCTCATCGATTGCATGTGTGGATTGTATTAAACAGCTTTCTTTATTTTGTGGATGCCAACGAAATAAATGACTTGCTTTTATTTTCAGTTGGTACATTCCACTATGGGGAATTTGACCAGTTTTTGTGGCCAAAATTAATATCTCAAAAACGAAGCAAGATATTTAAGTTCGGTTTTCTGCTATAGCTATGTTCCCCTCTGGCGCTGATGACCAGCGCATCTGGTCTAGCTTTGGTCGTGACTCTCTGTTTTTTCTTGCTTTTCGAGTACACATGATGCCACAGGTTGTTGTCATCTGCGTTGACGGTTGTCTTAGTAGCAGCTGGCTTGCGCTGATCGGGCTTATTTCGCTGGGGTGGGGTAATACGCTGTCTCGCATCTCGCTCTCTGAGCCTTTTGGGAGTGCCATTCCGTAGAGAATGCGCATTTATCGCGCCCATGGCAATACCGCTGGTTATTTGGGCTGCGCTGATGCTTGGCGTCGTTTGGGTCACACTTGACTCTGCGACTACGGTGGAAGCCGTACATCCTCCTGCAGAGCGCTGCTCTTTTTCACGGCAAAGTCTGGCAGCAGCCTGCTGCAGCCTGACTAGCGTCGCAAACTTGTCCATCGTCAGCTGGTTGATATGCCGCTTCTCGACAAACAGCACAGACATGTCGCCGAGGATGACACCCATCTGTTCCACCGCGTTGTGCAGCGTTAGCGGTACCTCCACTAGTGATGCTGGCGCACCTGCCAAGGCCTCCATCAAAGCAGCCGTTGCTTGCGGCGTAGCTACACCCAACAACGCTGGGTTTCCATGCAATGTAAGGGTTTCATGCAGCAGCGGATCGTTTTGCGGCTTAGGTGCGCTCCCTGGCGGCGATCTCGGCAGAGCCTGGCAATACTTATTTGTGCCCCTAAAAGTAGGTAGCACTATTTATATCGGCAGGCTTGACTTTTTTTTTTTTTTTTTTTTTTTTGTAAAAAATTTGTGTATTTTTTTTAACAAGTTTTCTGCTACCTTAAGCGGCAACTTAACCTAGTTTTACATTTATGGGAAAGGAAGATAGAGTTAATATAATTAATTATATTAATATAATATTACATACTATTATTTACAATATTTACAAGTTTATTTAATTATTATTATTGTAGGAATCTGGTAGAAAGATCCAGTGGATGGCACCTTTTGAGTCTTCTCTTTCTTGGCTTCTTTGTTAGACGTCTGGCTAATGCGTTAGGGTGACCACCAAGGCGTTGAATATATTTGGATGCGTGTAGTTGCATGACATCACCCACTTTAGGAACCCTTAGATCCCTTTCGATGTCCCTATTTCGAATGTACCATGGTGCGTTGCATACTCGCCTTAGTATTTTTGATTGCGCTGTTCGAATTTTATTTAAATTAGTTTTTGCCGCAATGCCATAGATTTGCAGTGCATATATCCATATGGGACTTAGTATGGACTTGTAGATGGAATTTGCTATACAGTGACAGCTTATTTTGGGGGGCAAGTAGCCACGCCATCTTTCCGGCTATTGCCATCACCGACTTGTGAACCATGGTTGTATGGATTTTGAAGTTCAGAGACCTGTCCAGTACGACAAGTGTGGAGCCCAACATCGTAATGCCTCTGCAAGATAAAGTCCTGGTGGTAAACGTAACATTTGCGCACTTGCTGCTGTTGATGCCTATGTTCCATTTCAGAGCCCAGTCCTCAAAGCTGCACACGTATTGCTGTAAGGCTTCCGTAGCTAGGTTAATGCTTGGACTTCTCGTTAGCACTGCAGTGTCGTCCGCGTATGTTGCTATTAGCACATCGTCCTCGACCAGTCAAGTTATTATACGTGAGTTAGGCATATCGGCTGTATATAAGGTGTATAGCGTAGGACCAAGAACGCTGCCTTGTGGGACACCTGCGCGGATTGGGCGCTTCGAGGAATTTGCTCCGTCGACAACAACTTTGAAGTTTCTGTCGAAGAACTATAAACAGCAGGGCTCTTTTGGGAAGAAGTTTTAGTGTCCTGTTATCCAGAAGGTCCTCTCCAGCAGATTTTTTGGCCTTCAGCTTCTTGATTTGCTGCACCACCTCTGGCAGTGTGACTGGGTTTGCTGGCAAGGCCATTTGAAATGGCATCTCCAGACGTAATTCAACAGCCCTACGCGTATCTGCAGATGTAAGGTTAAACGGTTTAAATCTTTCCTCTAAGCTATCTGCAAAGATGTCAGCCTTTTCCTGATTGGAGTAACACCAACCGCCTGCTGAATTATTTGGGGTTTTCGGGATGACAATTCTTTTAAAGCGGCTTGTAAGCTCCAGAGAGTGTAGTTGAAAGATGCATCCGGACCAGCGCTCTCTAAAATATCATCAATTTTTCTTTGCTTGACTTTTGCTAGAATCTTTTGCACTCGATTTGATAGTCTTATATAGATTTGATGGATACGAATATCACCCGTTCTTGCATATTCTTTTCTGACTCTTCTTTTCAGGCGTAGGAGCGCAACGGCACTTGGACGAAGTTCAGCTTGTCGTTGTTGGCTTGGTAAGCATTGACTTACCGGAGTAGCATAAGATGCCGCCAGTAGTATGTTTCTCATAAATATTGAGATTGCATCTTCTATATCATCTGGGCTACTAATTTCCATGTTGAGGTTGACTCTTCTATCCAGTTCAGCTTTAAAAACGTCAACACAAGAGCCCCGTGGGAGAATATGTTGCTTCTTGGCTTTAAGTTGCGGTGCATGATGCAGTGTCGCTACAATTGGGAGGTGATCTGAGGAGAGCTCATATTTAATTTCAACTGAAAGCTTGTTTAAAGCAATCCCATTAACAATGAAAAAGTCCAGAGCAGAAGGTGTAAGACGAGTGTTGTATGAGAAAAACGTTGGCTCGCCAGTGGCAAGAATATCGCATGTGCTACTGGTGATGGCCTCTTGCAATCGCTTTCCTCGAGAGCACGATCTTATGTTGCCCCACCATGGATGCTTTGCGTTGAAATCACCACCTGCGATGACTCTGTCGCCCATATCCAGAAATAATTGCTCAAAGTCAGCTTTACTCCAAGGTTGGTTGGGCGGTAAATATATGGAGGAGATTTTGATGCATCCACCATTGGTTGGCACACTCACGCTGGCAACTTGTATATTCAGTCTTGACGTGGGTTCATTCTGAGTATGAGAAACTGAAGATTTTATTAAAATAGCAGAACCACTTTTCGAAGTTTCACTGGGTGATAAGCGTAATATTGGTCGTATCCTGGTAAGTATGCACTCAGGCCAAGCCGCATATGGGTCTCTGTTATCAACATTACGGCAATTGAGTTAGCACTTAGGAAAAGTCGAAGCTCTTCAATATTTTTGACTAGCCCTCGTGCATTCCATAATCCGATTTTTAATTGTATGTTAATCATTTTGATATTAATTTCTTCTTTTCACCAGATCACGAAAAGCTTTGTTTGCCTCCATCGTATCTTGTATGAGCTTAAACATTTGGTCCATTCTATTATTTAAGTCGTTAATAGCTTTTTCCAATATTTTAAATGTGCTACTGAAATGTTGATCCTCAGCAGCATCGAACGAACGGGAGTTATCCTGTAATGTGTTAACGTTCGAACGTTTCTCTTCACGTGGCCTTATCATGTCTGCATATGAGAAGCCGCTTCTAACAGTAGCATTTGAAATAAATTGTGTTTTAGCTGGAGGATTTGTATTTTTTCTACTGGTTGGCAGTCTATTATCCGGTAGCCTTGCTGGTGGCTTGAGCTTCTTGCTCAGCTCAATTCTGACTGAACAGCTTTTATAGCTAGATAAGTGGTCATTGCCGCAGTTGGCACATATAGATTTGTCACTAAGACTGAGTTCACACGATTTAGATCCAGTAAAGTGGTCTCCTGAGCATTTGCCACAAACAGGCTTTTTAAGACAGTAGTCTCGAGTATGTCCGAAATCTTGGCATCTGAAGCATTGCACCAAGTCTTTACTGTGCTTTGCCTTCATCACTGTTACTCTGTGCCTTCCAATGTGAGTAATCTTAAGTGCCTCTGTTACATTTGGTGTCTTCTTTAGGTTTACGTAAAACATGCTCTGTCTTGTTATGGTATCATATGAAGCCCTTATCAGAGAACGTGCGCTCAATTAATTGTTTTGGTACATTCGGATGAATATCTCGTTTGACTAACCTGAATGGTATATCCTCTCTCAACTGATGGTGCCAAAATTCACAATTTAGCTTTGTCAGCATACAAACAAACAACTGCTCGAAAAGCTTTAGAGTTTTTTGCATATATACGCGAGACTCCAAACCTGGATGTGCGAATGTCATATTCATCAGCTGGAATAACTGAATTGAGTGCTTCTTCAAGTTCGCCCATTTTATTAACTTGCGGCACGCAGATAGCTGGAGCTTTTGGCATTATGCTTTCCTGCTGCTCGTTGCCAACTTCACTTTGCCTGCTGGCTTCTATTTGTTGATCATGGTGATCTTCTTCGTCCAGTTTCATTACAGAATCAGCTTCTTAAGATAGCGCTGCGAAGCGATTATTTTGCAGAGCTACCGAAGAGGTGGTAGCAGTTGCATTATTTTGACGGCCTTTGGTTGGTTGATTTTTATGAATAACAGAGTGTGAAATTTTCTGTATTGTTTTCGCGACTTTATCATCTCTTTTTTGTTTTTTATGAAGAGAGACCATCAGCATCTGAAACGTACAATTTGTTTGCGGTAATCTTTTGCCAAAGCTTGATTTAGCGACTTCAGCGCTCGAGGAGTTTGATAAAGAGCATATGCTGCCAGTTATAGTATTTGCTAATGAGTAGTTCGGTGCACTGCTTCCACTTGAAAAAGTTATCGTGCTCGTAGTTATGGTACTTGTAGTTTTTGCGATCAGGCTACTATTATATGTTGTAGTTCCAATTGCCATATTTGGCTCATTGGCCAAGCTGGCACGCAGCTTTGCAGGTGCACCAGCTATTACCCTCATCTCACTCAAATATTGAATTTCACTTGGCATGTTCAATGTTTATGCAGCGGCCATTTTTGCCAGGTCTGGGAACCCTTCTCACTGTGACGTGCACTTTTTTGTTTATATATTTTGTTGGCCACGCACTTATAAAACTTATTTAATGTTAAAACTTTGTTTGGTGTGAACAGTGTAGCGCACGACCCACTGATTTAGTTTGCCACCACTGGTGGACTTGTCCATACGTTTTTTATTTATTATTTTCGATTTTTCACGGAGCGAGTTGCAAACGCGTGCTATCTGTCAGATTGGCGTTGCCAGATGATGAGGCTTGACTTGACTACAGCTTTTAAGATGCTGGAGCCCTGGGGTCTGCAGCCGGCTCATTGAAAACAGCTGTGTGAGAAACAGCTATGACTTCACAAACAAGAAAGCGTGTCCCGCGAAAAACTAAACGGAGTTTAGTATCCGAGTGAAAATGGAAAAACACTCGAACTGCAGCTCGAAGTGCGCATCCCCCTTCACCCTGGTGCTTGTGTCCAGCCTTGACACGTAAGAAACAATGCAGGAACGGAGGCTTCACGGGAATTCGGTATGTAAGGTCTTTGGTACCAAACTGCGCTGATGTTATTTGTTTGTTTACACAGGGAAACGTTGGCAAAACTTGGTGCAGCCGGAGCGTGTGTCTGGTGTGTCATGTGCAAGTATGTACATATGTATGTGTGTACAGTGTACATACTGCCGGCAAGAAAAGCTGAAGGGCTAAATGAAAAAATAAGCCGAACGCATAAGCCTACATCGACTCGGCTGTTTATGCTGAACAGGAATACATATACTTTATGGGGTCGATTTAACTTAAACTTAAAAATTCATCTAGTTTCGTCCAGTAAATCAATAGCTGATTTTAGTAGCTTGGACTTTGGTTTGCATTGAAGTTTTCTTTGACCCGCAATAAAAGGATCAGAATTATTGTTGCGCATCGCATTGTTTCGCAGCAATGGTGTCGTTTATTGCCAGCCAATTAGAATAATTTCTTAAAACGGCTAATCGGGTACGCTTGCACTTTTGCCAAAACTTTGCAAGCTCCTTGCAAACGTAATTTAGACATTTTTCTAGCTCTTCCTGATCAAGCTGATATCTCAAATGACAAGCATGTTTAATAATGGAATCCTTTAGATTAGCCGACTTTTCTTTATTCGAACCTGCTTCTCCACACCAAATCTCAAAAGCATGCAAACGTGAAAATTGGCATTCATAAGTGGCTCCTAAGGAAATAATAATCTATTATTTTAAAGAAAAGAATATAAACACAAAACATAGCACAAAAATAGCAACAAATGACAACACAAACCAACAAACGGCAAGAAACAACAACACACAGCAGAAGCACGTGCTTTTTTAAAATTGAGGTTAGGTTACCTTTTCGTATAAGGTGCGTTTCATATTTATAACGCCACCCATTATTTTGTTTTATCTCTGTAACGGTAATTTTTGTCTGGTCTGTTCTTCTACGAAAGTAAATGACATGAGATAAGAATGCACACCAACTTTGAGATTTTTCCAGATATCGGAACTTTTGTTTTCGCGATAATTCGATTTTAAGCATGTTTCACATGCAATTAGTGCGTTTTTCGCTGTTAATTTCAACAGTTTTTTTTATTTTTTAGAAGTGAAATGTTTAATTTGACTTCCATGTTTTGATATTACATTAAAAATTCGTTTTGGCATACTTAATAATAAATTCTTTACAGTGTCTGGCTCAATTTCCATCCAAGCACCTTCAATGGTATTTTTGAGCTCTTCAACTGTATTAAATTTTCGATTTTCTTTGTAAACCTTGCGTACTAAGATACCCCAAAGGTTCTCAATAGGGTTGAGATCTGGTGATCTTGCTGGCCAGTCCAACACATTGATGTTGTTAGCAGAAAACCATGATTTTGTTTCTCTGCTTACGTGGATTGCGGCGTTATCTTGTTGGAAAATCCAGTCTATGCCCACATTTTCATCCAAAAATGGTATGAGACTGTTTTCCAAAACTCCAATATAGTCTGCACTTTTCATTCTTGAAGAAACAAACTGCAACTTTTAACATCCTGCAGCAGAAAATGCTCCCCAAACCATTACATTTCCTCCTCCAAAATTTCGTTTCGAGAAAAAAAGCGGTTCTTTTCTCAGATCATGCCAATAACACCGAAAACCATCAGGACCATCCAAATTCCATTTCTTCTCATCCGAAAAAATGACCTACAATTTTTAAGCTCAGAGAAAAAGCAAATCATTAAATAATTACGGATGACCATTGTGTATTCATGTTTCTACGCCCAAACTCCATGCGTGCGAGCTTGTGCTCAGCTTTCAGGGCCGGAACACATCTCATAAGTTCATTTCTTATTGAATTTGAACCCTTCAATGTCCGCCAAACTGTGGTGCGACTGACTTTTTTGTCCACAACAGTTTGCAAGTCGCGCAAACTTTTTAGACTGTTACTGGCATTTCTCAAAATTTTTCGATCTCCCCGGTCACAAAGTATTTTTTTTCTTCCTGAACTCTATGGCTCCTGTCCAGTTTACGTGCAATTTCTCTTCCACTACGTCCTTCATCCATGTAAGCGGGTATTTTACCTTTTTCTTGATCTGTTAAACTTGTTCCTCGTGGCATGTCTTTTTTACTTAATAATTAAACCACTTAGTCTCAAAAATAGTAATGATCTTATCGCTTGCACACTTTAAAAAGCACTAATTGCATGTGGCGTTATAATTGTGAAACATGCTTAAAACAGAATTATCGCGAAAACAAAAGTACCGTTATCTGGAAAAATCTCGAAGTTGGTGTGCATTCTTGTCTCATCCATACACTTACTTTCGTAGAAGAACAGACCAGAAAAAAAATTACCGTTACAGATATAAAACAAAATAATGGGTGGCGTTATAAATATGAAACGCACCTTATACACACATACATATATGTTCTCGTGTATATGATTTCAATTGCTTTCATTCCGGCAATAAATGAAATAGATAAATAAATATAATATATAATATTTATTTAATCAAAACGTCAACGAAGTAGGCTGCAAATTCTTGTCGCGCATCCTTAGCGATTACCGCGTAATCACGTCTTCCTTCAAGAGGAAGCATAGGTGTATTGTCGACACGCCAATTTCCCGTTGTCAAGTTTCCGCCCTCGTCATACCGGTCGAAAGCAGTGGTTGGTGCGTATTTCGCCTTGTTTCTTGTCATCAGATAGTTATGCAGTACGCAGCAGGCAAGCATAACTTTCCTGGTTTTTGTCGCGATTTAAATGTATGGGCTAACGCAGCACTCGAAAACGTGCAGACGCACTGCAACATTGTCAAGTCCTGTTGGGATTATGGCATCATAAGATTCGCCTGTAAGGCGAATGCATCGTCCGCCGGACCGACAGTTAAATACATCAGCTTTTATTTAGCATCGGTAATGCCCATTAAAATAATGCAGCGCGTACACATAATACAAAATTATTTTAAAGAAAGTGCTTATTTATGCAAAAGAGCTTTATAGTTATAAAACACTACATGTTTTACATCTATTGCACCAGTGCATTATGGGGAAAATTCCAATTTTTCGGGTATTAATTAATAACTTTCAAGCTAGGCGAGATTTTTTGATTCGGTTTTTTTATTAATGCTATATACACCCTCAGAAACATTTTTGTAAAAGTGGGCGGGTCACCGCCGCACCACACACAAAAATACTACATTGGTGACCCTGTCAGTTTAAACAACAAATATCCGACAAACTGTGTCAATTACCAATTTGCGAAAATTGCACACACACGACAAAACAAGAAATTATTTCCAGCACATATTTTATGCAAGAACCTCGTTGTACAGCCTAGGAAACCATTTTTAACGACAGCACAGACAACGCTAGCAACATGCCTGACGAAGATTCGCACCTTACAGAGCAGATTCGAAAGCCACAATCCCAAATCGAATCTCTGCAGGTTGGCTCGTCTGTACAGCAGACTGTCGATCTTGTGCCTGCGCCACGTGCGTCAATTCGTTTACAACTCGTTGTGATTTGTCTTATAAAACGGTTCGTTTTTGAAAGTTATTTTTAAGTTCTTGCAATTAACAGCTTTTATTTAAATACATTTTATGGTTGCGCATGCGTGTGTTAAAAGCAATTGAAATAGCCAACTCAAGTTTGTCCAACTTTGTGGTTATCTATTGACAAGCAATCATTTATTTTTCATTTATGTGGCATAATCTTATTGTCTAGCGATAGCCGCTGTTCGCCGTTGCGGCAGCTGCGCGCACGTGAACTTGTACATATTCACCACATTCCTTGCACTCCGACTGCGCATGACTTTCAACATATTCACCACATGGCGTGTGTGTGTTTAACGCAATTGACGCAGCTACGGCAAACTCAGTGGTGCCCACACAAATACATGGATATGTAAGACTTGCATTTGTGTGCGAAGTTGGCTTCGTGCGTGACGTTTTTATGCTTTGCACTGAGAAATTCCACGAAGCGTAAAACAAAACCCGCGCACGAGTCAAGGCGAAGACGCCTGCCGAAACCACACAACCATTTACAATGTCGGTGGCCGGCAGAGGCTGGGCAGAGAAGCTTGCTGACTCGCGAGTTGGGGCCGTGGGCCACGCTGCTCTAAATACACGGCAGGCTGCCCACAGCACACATCTTCGCAGTTTCCGATGATCGCCTCAAGCCTGCCTTTTTTGTGAAAGATGACAATCAATTGTATTTACAGCAGCAAGGCCGCAGCATCCCACGCACAAAACGGAAAGCCGTTTTAACCTCATTTTATATACACTGCGTTTATAAGCGGCAAAAATTCATGAATCAGCACACGCATTTTGCTTGACATGTACATATGTATAAACGAAAAATAAAAAAAAAAACTTTGAGAGCGCACATGAATTTTGTACTCTCAAATCGCATTTTTTGTTATAGTGGTGTCCCCTGTAGGTATAATCCACAATATGTGTTAAGTCAAATTGTGTATCTTGCCATTGAACTGCACCAACAGTGTTAAAATACTGGCTGTATTCTTCACGCATTTCACGCGTTCCTTGCATTCATGGGCTCCATACTTTCCATCCGCATTAAATACATCAGTAAATCCAATATAATTTCGATTTTTTTTGCCGACGCAAGAAATTACTTAAATAGCAACAGGTTAAGACCACAGTCGCTTTTCTGGTGACAGATTTATGGTCCGGGACCTTGATGCCATTATCCCAATTGCATTCTCCACAATGCGTCGGGCTCAAGACAGCCTGCAGTTGAAAATTATCTCCTCTTCTTTAAGAGTTGTGTGCCTGGCTTCATTTAATTCTCTGTGAGAGTTAAAGCATCGTCAGCCACACAAGCAAACGGCAGTTCTATGGTACCAGCTGGCGAATCGGGATCTGGAATGTGCAGCTTCTTTTCTTTCAAAGCCCATAGAAACTTGGTCTCGTTGCAACCCCTGCGTCTGAAGCTATTTTGTTTCGACCAACATCCAAATAAAATTCTATAAAAAAATAAAAAAAACCAACTAATCGTTAAACAAATAGCACATCGCAAGGAGTAATAATATATACATATATATATATATTTATATATATTTGGATACAACCATTCGTTGGCTCTCCAGCGCTCGATCTTAACAAAACGTTTGTCAACATTATCTTTATTAACTCACGCGCCTTTCCGGCGGCGTCTATCTCGTCAATACTCCTCTTTCCTGCAACCCTTTTTACCGCTTTTTCGGGCTCCTGCTGGCACGGTCGAAGCAGTCAAAAGTCGAAATTCTGTAACTTTTGCTACTTAAACACTGGTCTGTAGATATATGAGCAGCATTTAAATTTGCGATGCTTGCTCTTTGTTTGTTTGTTTCAAGTCAACCGCATCAAAAATGTTTTGTGTTCGCCAATATGTCGATAACACACTAATATGCTGCGTTTTGATATGTTTTGTTATTTTTCATTTTGTTGCAGGCATTTCATTTTTGCAGTGGAAATCCCTGTACGCAGGCGACAAGAGTTTTTCGGGAGCGCGAAATCTCCATACAAAATGGACAGTAAAACAGCTTCCGAAAGTTTTATGTCACGAAATCTATTTTCTGTGTACGCACATCAAATAAAAAACGAAACATAAATGCACAGAGCGTTGCCTCATCGATTGCATGTGTGGATTGTATTAAACAGCTTTCTTTATTTTGTGGATGCCAACGAAATAAATGACTTGCTTTTATTTTCAGTTGGTACATTCCACTATGGGGAATTTGACCAGTTTTTTCTGGCCAAAATTAATAATTCAAAAACCAAGCCAGATATTTAAGTTCGGTTTTTTGCATTATGTTTATGTAAACAGTAGATATTAGATTTAGAAAAGAGGTAGGCGCGAGAATGCATTCAGATCGCCCTTGGCTGTCCGGCGTGCCTTAGTGACGTTATCACTGACGCTCTTAGGTTTGTCATCACCCCTCCGTGTGACCATTGACAATATCTCGCTATAGCTATGTTCCCCTCTGGCGCTGATGACCAGCGCATCTGGTCTAGCTTTGGTCGTGACTCTCTGTTTTTTCTTGCTTTTCGAGTGCACATGATGCCACATGTTGTTGTCATCTGCGTTGACGGATGTCTTAGTATCAGCTGGCTTGCGCTGATCGGGCTTATTTCGCTTGGGTAATACGGGGTAATACGCTGTCTCGCATCTCGCTCTCTGAGCCTTTTGGGAGTGCCATTCCGTGGAGAATGCGCATTTATCGCGCCCATCGCTGATGCTTGGCGTCGTTTGGGTCACTCTTGACTCTGCGACTACGGTGGAAGCCGTACATCCTCCTGCAGAGCGCTGCTCTTTTTCACGGCAAAGTCTAGCTGCAGCCTGACTACTTGTCCATCGTCAGCTGGTTGATATGCCGCTTCTCGACAAACAGCACAGACATGTCGCCGAGGATGACACCCATCTGTGCCACCGCGTTGTGCAGCGTTAGCGGTACCTCCACTGGTGATGCTGGCGCACCTGCCAAGGCCTCCATCGAAGCAGCCGTTGCTTGCGGCGTAGCTACACCCAACAACGCTGGGTTTCCATGCAATGTAAGGGTTTCATGCAGCAGCGGATCGTTTTGCGGCTTAGGTGCGCTCCCTGGCGGGGATCTCGGCAGAGCCTGGCAGTACTTATTTGTGCCCCTAAAAGTAGGTAGCACTATTTATATCGGCAGGCTTGACTTTTTTTTTTTTTTTTTTTTTGGTAAAAATTTGTATATTTTGTTTAAACAAGTTTTCTGCTACCTTAAGCGGCAACTTAACCTAGTTTTACATTTATGGGAAAGGAAGAAAGATATATAATTAATTATATTAATATAATATTACATACTATTATTTACAATATTTACAAGTTTATTTAATTATTATTATTGTAGGAATCTGGTAGAAAGATCCAGTGGATGGCACCTTTTGAGTCTTCTCTTTCTTGGCTTCTTTGTTAGACGTCTGGCTAATGCGTTAGGGTGACCACCAAGGCGTTGAAGATATTTGGATGCGTGTAGAAAAAGCATGCAAACGTGAAAATTGGCATTCATAAGTGGCTCCTAAGGAAATAATAATCTATTATTTTAAAGAAAAGAATATAAACACAAAACATAGCACAAAAATAGCAACAACTGACAACACAAACCAACAAACGGCTAGAAACAAAAACACACAGCAGAAGCACGTGCTTTTTTAAAATTGAGGTTAGGTTACCTTTTCGTATATTGCAAGCCGCACGGCACCTTACGGCACTTGAATTAAACTTTCTTATATTATTAAAATGCTTAAGAATATTATACAAAAAGATTTGTTCATCCCCAAGAATTCCTTCACAACTAAAACTCTAACACAGCAAAGACAAACTAAGAACGTTCACAATTATGTACTAAATACAATAATGATTTACACAAACACAACATATATTACATATTCTTTTTGTTGTAAAAAGAAAGTTAATACCTTTATTTAAAATATTAATCACTTCCATTCCACAAACACTTGTTTTAAATAAGTTTAACAAATTTTGTACGGAGAGCTTCGCTTGCACGTTGCTTACGCTGCAATACCCAATGAATATCATGCTCTCTCTTTTGATGCTATTCTTGAAGAGGACAGATAGAGCAAAACAAAAAGATGAATAAATTCAAATAGCTAGACCAATTATAAATAAGAATTGGTACATTTAAAGTCAACATTTTGACTTTGTTTTTTTATTTTAGGCCTACGGGCGGGACCACTGTGCAGAGGTCGGCAGCGTCAATTGCACTGTGCAAAGGAAAAGATTTCGGTCAGCGCAGTCGGCACACGCACAGCGTACAAACTTCGTGTGGCTTCAATTCTCCTCGGCTGCCGCAGCGGCAGAGAAGCAAGAATCGTTTTTGACTTCGTGACTTTTGTCAAAGCACACAAACGCACTAAAAACAAGTAAGAACGTTGCAGTCGGGCTCACCCGACTGCGATATACTCTGTTTTCTGTACGTAAAAATTTTTTTCTCCAATCTATCGAAGAGTTCAAATGGAGTCATACTGCAAAATTTGGGGTTTCTAGCTATAAGGGTGTAGGAGATACAGGTTTAGCTCATTTGCGGGGGTGGTAGTGGGCGTGGCATATTTTTTTTTGGCAGGTCGGTCAAGGGTGTGGTCACTAGTCTTTATGTCAAATTTGGTTACTCTAGCTGTAAAACTGTGGAAGATATAGGTTTTTGCGGTTTGTGGGGGAAGGGGTGGGGGTGGGGGGGAGATCTTGACACTTTGTCTGCCTATGGTATATACCAACATGTATACCAAGTTTGGTTGCTCTAGCTTCAAAATTGTGGAAAAAACCTGCGTTCATACAGACAGACGGACAGACAGACGGACAGACGGACATTTCACAAACCCAATACACTCTTTTTTTCCATTTTGGAAAACAGAGTATAAAAAATGTGAGTGTCTGCGTGCCGACCCCTGATTTAAACAAACAAAAATGAAAGTTTAACTTTAAATTTTTAAATAAGGCTGCTGCAGGCTTGCTGCACCTCCGGTGGCCATGGCCGAGGTGCCTGCAGCAACATGCTTTGGTTTTGAGATATGGCCGCGGTTTCAACGGATTCCGCCACGGTTGGCGTAAACAACAACAATTTTCTGAATAAAAAAAAGTAAATATAAAATAATAAGTTAAAATACAATTTGCAAAATAAATAATAATATAAGAATTTTTGTCGGGTACAGCACCCCGATTAACACCCAGATTAACAATAGCGCGCACAGTCTCCTGGACCTTGTTCAGATCGACTTCAGCTCAGCAAAACATTGCTTGATTGCATCCTTTTGCCACTTTGGATGCCAGCAGTATGCAGGTGGGCGCCAGCAGCAAAGGATCAACATTTTTGTGCTATTTGTTTCTGAAACGAAAACAAACCAACAATAAAAATGCCGCTAATTATAAAAAACAAAACAAAACAAAAATGGCGCGAATACAAATTGCACACATGAAACATAACATTGTTGCATTTTTGTATACGATGTATCGCATGTCATGCAGAAAAAACTTTTAATGTCAATTTTCTCGAAATCTCTTCGCTAACTTTTTCTAATATTAATGGCAATATTTTTAGATTATTTTTTACAATAGGAAAATGTACCGTGCATTTGTAAGCCAGTCCTCTAAATATTTTGTGAAAGCATGTTTGAAAATATCGCGTAATCATCGTATTTCGGGCAGTGCTTACACACTTCACACATAGTACAGTTTCAAAATACAGTAGCAGTTATTTAAAGGCCTGTTACTGTGAACCCAAAATCACAATATAACAATCTGGCAACGCACAGTTTTTGGTATCTAGTGCATTCCTGGTGAACGGTCACACTAATTAGTCGTGTTTTTGCTTCGAATGATTCTCAACCCAATCTGTATGTCAGACGAGACGCATTTTTAAACGTCATTGTAATTTATTTAAATTATACGTCTATTGCGGTGTTCATTTTTGTTAATAAGCAACAACAGAAAGGCCTCAAACTGGCGGAGAAAAAAGTACAGATGGCATTATGCCAAACCTCAGTGGTAAGTAAGAGATATAATGTTGAATGTGTTTTACAACAAATACTCTGCCCTCAAGAAACACACAAAAAGAATTGCAATTAAAATTATACGATTATCTAGTTAATAATTCGTAACTTTGCCCCGCCTACCAATGAAGCAGGCGTGACATATGGATACAAAATTGGATGCCCCCAAAAGTGAAAGTTTTCACATGAGTTGCCTTTTGGCTTTGGTCTGTGGCGGCGGCGGCATGTCTGCTGCTTCGTGTGTGTGTGTGTGCGACTGTGTGTGCGCGTGTATGTGTGCATTCGTGCTGCACTTCGTAATGCCGAAGGATCTGAGCTTTGTGCCCATGTCAAAATCATATGTTTTCAATGTTAACTGCCATACTAAAGAAATTCAAAGGCTTTGGAAATGTTGCAGCTTGTTTTAGCCCATTATCAGCATCGAATTCTTATCTTTAGCTCTGATAATAGCCACACTTACGTGTTGTATGTATTTCTATAGTTCTGTAAATATGTATTTGAGTAACTTTCTATGTATGCATGTATGCGTATATAGGTGAGGTAGCCATGCTTGCAATCAAAAATAGCACTCGATTTATAGTACGTACACATACATATGCATATGCATGCAATCTGTATGTATGTATTTATATGTCAAGTTGTAAATTTGCATTATGATTAAAAGCAAAGTTTGACTTGAAGTTTGAATAATTTTTAAAAACAAGTTAGGATTCAGGACATGAATTTCGCGGGTTCTTAATTCATATTTTTTCATTATAATACCCTTATAATATTGTCACGAAATGTGTAATGCATTACCTATAGTTGAATTGGACAGATCGGACAACTATAGCATGTAGCTGCCATAGAAACAATCAGTTGAAAATGAAGTTTTCTTATGCAAATCTTATTTGCAAGGGAATATATCTTCGGCATGCCGAAGATAACATTTATTGCTTTTTTTTTATTAACTCGTCCATGTTATCGTCAAAACAGCTTAAAGTCTATCATGCCGTTATTGAAGATGTCATCTCGAATGTGCGGGATGCATTCCTGGATGAGGGCGTTGATGAGCAAGTGCTGCAGGAGATGAAACAGATCTGGCGCAATAAGCTGCTGGCAAGTAAGGCGGTTGAATTGAATCCAGAGCCCGGCGAACCAGGCCACCACCCACCGCCCATAGTGGCGAACAATCCAAAGGTAAGCAAGGTGTGTTATCGTTGCCAAGGTCATTGATTGATGAGCTGCGCGTCTCCACATCTATAATAATAGTACCTACATAGTGTATGTTTGTTGTTATCTTCTGTGTAGCTATTTGTATATATTTGTTTTTATGTTTTGCATTAATTATATACTTATTACACAAAAACAATTAATACTTTGCTCTGTTGCTCTTCTCTTCAAATACAACAAACAACTACAACAACAATTGTGCATCATTGCCATCAACAACAACATCAACATGAACACCAACCAACACCGACTGCTGCTTAATATGTATATGTAACTGCTACCGCCATACAAAACGCCATCGCAAATGCCACATGCCACATGCCACACACATACACACTACACACTACACACATACACGCCACATACACACACAAATGAATCAATGCATCAATGTGCAGAGCTCCAAGGTAATGCAACAGTTACTGTTACCAAATATTAACAACGTATACTAATTAAAGTTAATCCTTGCAGGCTGCCAATGCCAAAGCCAAAAAAGCCGCAGCTGCTGCGGCCGCCTCACAACAGAACAGCGGCGCCACAGCTGCTGGCGGCGTCAACACAAGCTTAGAGAGTAACAAGCTAGTCGGAGGCAAGCCACCAGCGGTTGGTGCAGCTGGCAGCGGTATTAAGAATGGTATTAGTGCCATTAAGCAGGAGATCACATCACAGAATCCGCCACCGCTGCATCCCACATCGGGTGCAACAATGCTGCAAAAGCAACAGGCAGCGGCTGGTGGCGGCAATGCTGCATCTGGTGGTCAAACACCCATTCCCATTGTTGCTCAATTGGATCCCAATCGCATAATGCCTGTAAATGTGAGTTGTTGAATTTCTGTTTATTAAAAGGCTCTTATTTAAATGCATTGAAAATGTTTTTCCAGATAACGTTACCTTCGCAACCTGGATCAACAAGCTCCGAATCTCGTGTGCTGACTATACAAGTGCCGGCGTCAGCGCTGCAGGAGAATCAACTGACCCAAATATTAACGGCTCATTTGATTTCATCAATTATGTCATTGCCCACGACGTTAGCCTCTTCCGTGCTGCAGCAGCACGTGAATGCAGCACTTAGCAATGCCAATCACCAGAGTAAGCAATAGCTTCACAACAAAACCAAAAATGTTGCATACTTTATAATTATTTGGTATTTTGATCATTTGTAGAAAGTTTGGCCGCTGCCAAACAGTTAGACGGCGCCTTGGATTCATCCGATGAGGATGAAAGCGAGGAGAGTGACGATAACATGGACAACGATGACGATGATGATATTGACAAAGATGATGACGATGATGCGGAGCACGAAGATGCTGCCGAGGAGGAGCCGCTAAATAGCGAGGATGATGTCACAGATGAGGATTCTGCTGAAGTGTTTGACACAGACAACGTCATTGTTTGCCAGTATGATAAAGTAAGCATGATCTGAATGAAATAAAAACTCACTTGCATATGTATATACATATAAATTCATTCATACATTTATTTTCACAGATCACACGATCGCGCAACAAGTGGAAATTCTATCTCAAGGATGGCATTATGAATATGCGGGGCAAAGATTATGTATTTCAGAAATCGAACGGCGATGCTGAATGGTAATCATTGGCTCAACAAGAAAACGGCATAGTACGAAAATGCATAATATAACAAAAACAAACATAACAAATCAAAAAGACAAACGAAATGCCTCACAGTGCGCCTTTAACACGTTACTAGCACCCCATCCCAAACACAACGTGACCAAATGGTGTTCCACAATGGCAACAACACAACAAATCAGAATAACCATTGGCCGTATAAACGTCTTTTATTAGTTTCAACTTTTTGTAATGCTTGCGTCAAGTTGGGTCGTTTTTCAATTTAACATTTGTAATCGTAATGTTTGTATTAATTTCACTACTGCATATTATTGTCAATAAACTGAAACTTTGTGAAGTAACTATACAATTTTATAGAAGCCATAAGCTAACACGATTGTTTTTTAAAAATGTAATGTTTATATTATTGATATATTTCCTAGTCAATTTAGCCTTGGACTGTTCACTGTTAGTTTTTACAACAGTGAACAGTTGTTGCAATCCTACAATTTTATGTTCCAAAGTTTTAAATAAACTTGATCTGCATAAGGTATACAGAAATCTCTTAAAGTTTCTTAGATCGACACGTTCTGACAGAGATATGGACAGACACGACAAGATTGATTCCGCTGTAAATGCGGATCAAGAATAAATACACATTTTTATATGGCTCCCATATTTGCAGTACTTTATTTTCCTATTTTTAACCTATTTCGAAAGATTGTAATGGTCAGAACAAAAACTATGATTATAGAACTATTTTTAACAGGAATTGAAGACGCACATATTACATGAAAACGATCCAGTGAAAGGGCCACTATAACCTTTTAAAGGGTGTAGCCTCGCTCCACTCCAGAAAATATTGATCCATATTGTGAATGCCTAACCTTTACAGCCAGTTAAAAAATCAAGAATAAAGGAACCAGCTCTTAGGAAAACAAATTTAGTAAGTTTTAGTTTGTAAAATACATATATGTATCGTATATTTTAAATTATTTTCTTTTCTGTTAATTAAGGAGTACAGCATTTTACACTTAAAACACTTAGAACAACAGCGCGACAACGGCTATATTGTTAATGTTTATGCTCTATGTACACTGCATATGCATAGTATTTCATTTATGTATAGATTATATATTCAATGTACATACACTTGCGCCTAAAAACGATCCATTTATTACTTTTATCCATCGGTGGATCACTTGGATCGCAGCATCTGCTCATTTTAAACACATTTCTTAACGGCTTACGTTAAAATTCTAAATAAATGACTAAGCTGAATCGTCGCGTCGTCGCTGTGTTGACTTACGTATCTAAAACTTATCAAGTGTGTGAAAAGAATCAATTGCCAATTGTTAAATGATGTTTGATTTGTTAATTAAAATAACAATAGAATGTCGAGATGATGTTCAGTATAAAATCATAATCTAAAACAATTTGTTAATAATTAAATTTATTTAAATTTACTTATAAAACACAACTATGGTTTTAAGCAATTGGGAGTCGTTTAGAGGCGCTATTTTCTTAGTTTAGCTGGTTTTGTTTTGGTGATTTTGCCCGCAAACAATTTTGTGCTAAGCACCAAGTTGTAAATATAAGTGTCATTAAAAAATGAGCCTTACACATACAAATTGCATGTGTGTATGCGTATGTGCCTGTCTAATTACATATTAAGTTGTTAATAACGCTATATTGATTTCCTTGACCATCTTGACACGATGCAGCATACGTTGCAGCGCATCCTGACCAAGCGCTTGCGTTGAGTACCAAACGGGCGAATCGGGCACACACGATCTTTCCGGTTGCAAATAGAATACATCGTTGCGTGTCTTAACACTTTCCGGACTGCGAATAAAAATAAAACGTAAATAAAATTTAAAAGAATATACTTTTGTTTTATTACAAACCATTTCGATAGATAGAATTCGTATAATCGCACAGGACAGCGTAATGGATTCTCTTCATTCTCCTGTTGTTCATAAACCTTCTTCTTGCGCGGATTAGCATCTATTTGTTGGAAACGAAATTTTATTTTAAATATGTAGCCATAATTTTATATGTATATATATATATTTGCATACCCAGGCCCGCCTGCGGTGGATAGAAACGTAGCAGCACATTGCGTGTGCCGGGAACTTTGGAATTCTGCGAAGAGCGTTTCCAATGCTTCATAATGTGCGAGAACGATAATTGCATATGCTCCTCAACGGTCTGCAAGTAATCAATAAATGATTCAGATTAGTTTGACAAACCAATGCTGCATACTTACAGTTAGATTAAAATGCTTAGTATTGAAGAACATTAGCGTGCTGAGCAGCACATGAGGCGAATGGGCGCCAAGTTGCTTGCATTCCCATAAATGCTCCTCCTCCACGCGCGTGACAATGTATTCTATTAAAATAATATGAAATGAATTAGTGTATTAAATATTTATTTAAATTGTGAATGAAACTTACGCGAATCATTGTAGAGCACGGAAAACTTGCGTGCCACTTCATCGAGACACTCCGTAAAACGTTCGTAATACGGATCGTAAAATATATTATCGATGCGACCATTAACATAAAGGTATTGCTGAATGCCTATAAAAGTAACAATTGATCGATAACTCTACTTAATGCCAAATATGGCGCACACTTACCCAGCACAAGATAATATATTGTATCGGGTGCATATTCTGTGCCGTTGGGCTTGCGCACCTCCTTGACAAAAAGGCAGAGCGAATAGTTTAGCTCATCGGCGGTCATTTGGAGCAGCTCCGTTTTGAAGGGTCGCCGGCGCAGCGAACTCTTTTCGATATCCGCATTCTTCGTCATCACCCATTGCTTCCAGGCATTCACGCCGAACGTGTATTTGAGGAACATTTGTGCATCGGGCTTCTCTTGCGGCTGCTGTGCTTGCTGTGACTGCTGCTGGAGCGCTGAGTGATCCATTTCGCTGCCACGCTGCCTTTTTACTGGCGATCGACTATTACGCGAAGGTGAGTCAAGCACGGCGCCACCAATGCTGGCGCCACCTCGTTTTCGACCACGCGGTGATCTAAAAGAACATGTGTCAGTTGTTAAAGTACAATTGAATTGTTTAATTGATAAATAACAAGCAAGAAAAGTTATATTGGGCTTGCCAAGCATATATAAAGATCCTCTGCAAGGGTGCACTTACCGTTGCGTCGATTCTAACATGTGGTGTTGCTGATCCAAATGGTGCACGCTCATTTGACCCATGTCATGACCCATGGGTGATTGATTTGATATCGTATTGGTCGTCATGCTAGACTCAAGATCAACAGTTGAGGTTTGATGATGATTATCGTAGTCGCCAGTGGCCATTTTGAGTGCAATTTGGAGCATATCATCGCCGTAGGGATTATGGCTGGCGGCGCTGACATCCACAACTTGTTGCTGTTGCTGCTGTTGTTGTTGCTGCTGTTGTTGTTGTTGCTCCAGACTGTTCTGATACTGTAGGCTGACCAAGCCCGGATCTGGTTTGATTTCATTGTCGGAATCAGAGTCCGAATCGTGCTTCTCCTCGGCAACCATTTCGGCCATCATTAGCAGCTCAGCCTCCAATGGATCTTCAGGCATTTTATCCTGTATCTTCTTAATCTCCTTCAATATACCCTGTGCGGTGTTGCGTGTCGTTGGTATAAAGATTGGCACCGGTATCGGCAGCGGAATGGGTACGGGTACCGGGAATGGCGCCGAATACATGTACATGGGCTGCGGCACATAAATGGGCACAGGTACGGGTATCAACACCTTGTTCGAATAGTCCTTATCGGTCTGTGTGGCAAAGTCGCGCACGGACGGCGTACACTGTTCGCCAGTAGAAACCATCATCGGTTTGCAGCTGATATTCACATTGCGCACCGACTTCGGATACGGCGGCACCGTTATGATCTTTGTCTCTGATACTGCCGGTGGAAAATCGTTGGCCGGCGTGCCCATATTGCGTCGCTGCGTCGATGCCAGCAAATTCAATGTTGGTGACGGTGAACGCGCAATGCTATAGTCAACATGCTTGCGCGGACGTCCACGTCCACGACCGTCGCCAGTGGAAGTTGTTGGCGCCGTCAATATCATTGCCAGCGGTGGCGGCGAGTCTGTTTTGCGGCCACGTTTGCGCCGCACGGTTAAGTTGCCAATGCGTGCCTCGGTTTCGCCACTGGCCAGCGATTGGACCGTTGAAATGACCGGGACAACGGTGCCGACGCCAGCTGATTTTTTGTTGGCCCCACCAGAGGCGCTGTTTTTAACAGCTGACTGCAAACAAATCAAGTTAAAAAACATTAATATTCAAGCTTCAAAGACTTCAGTGCACTCACACTACGCCTAAGTCGCATTTTAAATACTTTTAATTCGCAATTTGAATACAATATTATAGTTTGCGTTCAGTTTTATTCCACCTCAAAGCGCGCTAAGACAAAATGCAACCTTTGTCGGCGTTGACAGATCGCTCAATTGGCCAACCTGTTCATAATTTGTGGCGTTGCCAGATGCAGCAAAAACAATTGATGCAACAAATTCACATTTGATTTTTGACAATTCAGAGCTTAGTCCTTGATGTATCGAATTACAATATCGAACATTTTAATGACTTGCGATTAATTAGACATATGAGGATGTATCGAATTTTATATTTCTACATTTTTGTTGCTCTGAACTGGTTCTGAGCTAGTTCCAGAACCGGTAAATCTTCGTTGTAGGTCCTCCACAGAAATACTTGACCAATACATTCGGTTGTGGTCTCAAAATGTGCGGAAAAATGAGAGGTGGACGAATCAAGAAGCGGAAATTTACTACTGCTTAGAACTAAGTTCTTTTATCCGGAAAAATAGTAAACGTTTAGTTTCTTTAACCGTAAAGGAACTAAATGAATGATTAGTTCTTTGTATCGAAAAAAGGAACTAAACATACCCCTTAACATATTTTCGACGTTAATTTAATCGATACTCCCACCGATACACATATTGACAAGAGTTTTGAATAAGGAATAAGGATATTTGTATCTTACCGGCTGTGTCAACTTCAATTTGACCCGCTTGGGCAATCCAGTGGGAAATGGGGCTGCATTTTTGTTGGAGCCACGGGTGTGTGGAGCAGACTGTTGCTGCTGTGACTTGCTGGTGGATGTCGAGGGTAGATCGCTGTCTAGAGTAAGCGGAACGCGGGCAAATTGATTTTGGAACTGCATAACGCACTGATATGTACAAAAATTGCGCATCGATGCATCCGACATGGTCAGATGATACTGTGGAGTGCTCGTATTGCTGCAATTGTCGCATTTGGTAACAGCACGTGCCGAAATGTTGCAGCTGACGGCATGCATGGTCAGGCAATTGATGGAGCAGGTGAGTGTCTCATTGTCGCCTTGCTGCTTGTATATCATATCGAAATTGTACTTCTTAACCTTGCACCATTGACAGGATACAATATGTCGATTAACAATGATGTAAACATTGATGCAAATACGCGAACAGAACATCTTGGGTGCCTGCTGATCTGTATTATAAATGGTATGTGCATCGTTGCTCTTGCGTTCAAAGTATTTGCAGCACATGGTGCAGGCATCGGCATTGACATTGCTCACAAATTTGAAAGCTGAGAAGCATGGATTCGAGCAAAAGTAATGCTCCTTATCCTCCAGCAGCATCTCTACGCGGACGGGCTTCTCGTTGTTGCACACGCCGCACATGTCGGTGCGCAGCTTCTTCTTGGGATTGCACATGTTATCGTAGCGTCGCAGGCAGGCCTGCGAGCAAAAGTCCTTGAACTGGTCCTTGTCACCAACCGGCGCCAAGAAGCCCTCATGTCCACTGCTAATGTCCTTCTGGCAGCAGGAGCACGTCTTCAAGCCCTTCTTGTACGTATTGAGGCAAGCGGCGCAACAAAACTGACGCACCTCAAACCCAAAACGCACACAGTACTTGCCCAGTGCTATGGAGCTGACCTCCTGCTTGCAGGTCTCGCAATTGCCGCCAAAAGCACGTTGATAGCTGCCCAGACACACCTCGTTGCAATAGTCCATAGTTTCCCAGATGAGCTGCTTGGTATTCACATTGATCTCCAGCTGGCAGTCGGCGCAACGACGTCTAAAGCTCTCCAAGCGATCGAGACGTGCTGCCTCCGCTTCCGAATTGGTGCGTGCCACCACATTCGTCTCAGGCTTCTTGCTGGGCGAGCGTATCGTTGTTGCCCCAATGTTGCGCACACGTATTGAATGACGTTTTAGTTTATATTTGTCCGGTTCCTCGGCATTCAGCAGATTGAAGCAATCATCGTTGCATATGTAGAATGTATCCTGCTCCTGCCTAAGAAAATATTTGCAATTTGTCTGCTCCTTGCACTGCAGGCAGCTGTTCTTCTTGCCAGTTGTTGTCTCTTCTCCATCTGCATCTTCGCCAGTTGCCTCTTTATCCCCATTATCATCAACGGCACGTGCGCTCTCCTGGCTAACCTCCTCGACAAGGAACTTCTTGCGCCGCAAAAAGTATTTGCCAGGCTGAGCAGCTAACAGCGCATCACAGCAGATCTGATCGCACAGATACTCAAATGTACTCGTTCCTGCTGGCTCCTCATCATCTTTGTCGCCCGCATCTACGTCGACGATAGCCTTGTAGCGAAATCCGCAGTTTTTCTCTTTGTCGCATTGACGGCAATTATGTGTGCTGCCCACAATCCAGCCGATGATTATCTTAGCTGTGGCTCCTGTCTCGCCCGCAGCCGCACTGGACGACTCCTCATGTGTTGCCTCATCGGCTTCTGGCGCATCCGGTTCGGGCGTTTCCTCGTCGTTTGCTGTTGCATTCACTGCGATAATAAGATGTGCTTATTAATCATGATTTAAGCTTATTTTTCAAATGTTTCATAAATTAATAAGTATAAACTTAATCAAAACTACTTATATAAAATATAATAAAGTTTGCAATTTCGAAAATCTTCGATTTTAAACGACGATAACGTTTCTTTTGGAATCGTTTTTCAGACTTGAAAACCTACTATTCTTTATACTGTTCATTCAAGTGTCTCAAAAGCAAAACTTGAAAATCGAATTTTCCATCTATATTTAAATGCAGGGAAGCTACTTACTTTGCTTCCGTATCTGAATTTGGAACAGGACTGAATGTACTAGGCAAAATTCAGGCGGCGAACTTATGTCGTTACCCCTACTAAATTAATTTACTTGTTAAATTATTTGAATATAGAAATTAGCTTGATTTAGTTGAAATTTTGTCGTTTCTGAATTCAGAAATGGAAGCGTGCCTGATTATAGCTTAAAATTAGACATTTAAGTCAAGTTATCTTGATCTGATATGACAGTTTCTGACATAAATATATACTCCCAAAGCAACATTAGTTCCATATATCATCTAGACAGTTTGAAAAATGCCTCGGAATGGAATCAGCTAAGTATTTTCTTACATTAACCGAACCCATTTATAGTGTAAGAGGCGTACCAAAATTCAAAAACTGATTTGAATTCAACAATTTTTTTTATAAATGAAGCCCAATTGTTGCGATTTCAAAAAACTGAGGCCTGTTAAGTCAAAAGAAGAATCTCGAACACATACACACACAAGCTCACCTTCAGGACATTCGGAAACCGCGGCTCCAGCTTGCTTATCAGCTTGAGCAACTGCTGTCCAAATGTGGAATGTTCGTGGATTAGAGCAGACATAGATGGCAGTTGATTGGTTAGCGAATCTTAGCTTAGCTTTTATAATAATATATGATAACGAATATATGCTTACCATTTGGAGATGTTGGTGATTCTTCCGTTGACGCATTGACATCATCGCTGGCTGCTGCATCGGTTTTATCGTTGTCTGTTTCTATGGGAGCACCCTCTTCGTTGATGGGCGATTTCGATGCGGATTGTGTTTGCTCGGCGGCTTCTTCCTCTTCGGCAGCCTTTTCGGCATTTTCGCGTGCCAGTTCCTTTTCGGCCTCGGTTACTTCAGTTTCTTGATCGTCCGGTATAAGACAAACGTCCGACTCCTCGGGTTCCAGCACGTTCTCGACGGTGTCTGCCGCGTTTCAAAACATATGAAAGTTGATTACAATAATTGATTTATTTTTGCATTGGACTTACCATCTCCATGTTCTGCTTCTGCCGCTTCTTCCAAGCGATCAGCTTCTGCCGCTTCTTCCAAGCGATCAGCTTCTGCCGCTTCTTCCAAACGCTCGGCTTCGGCCGTATCTTCCAACTGTTCAGCTTCAGCGTTAGCTGCATCGTCATCGTTTACATCTTGTTCCAGATCTTCTGTTCTATCAAGCTCATCTCTGCCCTCTCCAGATACATTAGCTGCATCGATCGCTTCGTCTTCGTCAACAGCTGCATGTCGTGAATCGGCGCCTTCCGAGCGCATTTCTACATCATCGCCGGTATCCACCGTTTTTGTGGCCGACTCGACTTCAGTTTCGAGCTCCTCGACGTCGTCTACATCCATTGCATCCGTTGAAGTGGGTGCACCATCGACGGCATCGGCTTCACCTTCAGCGATTTCCTTCTCAGCTTCAACATTTTCGAATGCGTCACGTTGCTGCAGTGCATCTGGATCGCTGGCACTGTTATCAATGTTGTAATGTTCCTGCTCCTCCTCTTCTGCTGCATGCGGCTCTTCATCTGCTTCGGTGCTAACATTAGCTGCTGCTGGAACTTCTGCTTCCAGCTTATCATTGTCTGCTGCATCATCATCGAGCTTTGGATCGGGCTCAGTTGGTGCATCATCTTCAGGCTTCTGTTGCCCTTGGCCCTCATCTACGTCCAAGGAACCCTCGGATATTTGATCAAAATCATCATCACCAGCTGCCGTTGCTGTAGTTGTTGTTATTAACTTCTCAACTGCTTGGACACCACTTCCAGCTGGCGCCTCATCATCTTCACCTGTTGGCGATGCTGGCGTATCTTGCTGCGCTGCCGCAGCATCTGCTTTTTCACTCGAGTTCTCTTCATCTAACTTGGATGTTTCTGATTCTGGCCTGGCGCTTGAATCAGCGCCAAATGAATCTAAACTGGATATTTCCTCCATTTTCGAACTTGTTGATCAATGAATCTTGTTTTTTTGTTCTTTTTTTTTAAAGGGGCAGCAAGCGAAACATGGACTGCAAGCGTATAAAAAAAAAAAAGAAAGGATTTTCACATTTTCATATTTAATACAAAGTGCATACACAGTTAAATTAATTTTATTTCATATATGTATGTTGTATGTACATATGTATGCATGCTGGGGGCCCCCATTCGTCGTTTCGCGCGCATTTCAACCCCAATGCTTATCGATAGATTCGTGAGTGCGATAAGTATCGAACGACCTGCGAGGGCCTCACACCACATCGAATAAAATGTGTACAAAACGTCACAAATACAACACACATACATACACACAAAACACACACATACACATGCACACGCATAGCGATGTGGTGTACAGTGCACCAGAAAACAAAACATGCGCCAAAAAAAAAATTATATATATATATAAGTAATAATATATGTTAGTTGAGACGCACCCAATTCCAAACAATTTGTCGCATTTAAGCAATTGCAATTACTTTGATGTCTGCTGCACAGTGGGGAGCGTAGCTGCGTTCTGGCGGTTGCGCCGTTTACAATATCTGTATAAGAGATCCGACGTCGGCAACGAAAATCTGTGTAGCACACCATTAACTGCCTTTCATTGCTATAATATAACGTGCGATACTTTTGTCGCTTTTATTGCATGCCTGCTATATAGATTTATTAATTGTTTACACTATTTGCAATATGCAATTTATATTTTTCAAGCACTGTAACACTGTAACACCCGGAAAAATGCTGTACAAAAACCACAAGTTGAGGTCCACATAGGGATGGTTTCGTATATCGATAGCTTTAACTCGATAGTTCACTGCATGGCCATATTTAACATTTATATCGAATATTACCATGTTGTTTTTGCTCATTATGGGGCATAAAAATCAATTATATAATCAAAAATATTTTATTACAATTGTCTTAAATAAGTTTATTTTTACTTAAGCCATACATTACGTAAGCAACGTATGCAATAAATATTACGTAAATACATACTCTTAGTCGCAATTAATCGATAACATTTTACAATGCTTGGTCATTTGTATTAAAATTTTCAATCCAGGAAATCTGGTTAAACAGATCAAACTCAACTAAAATGTAAATATACTTAATAAAATGATGAGATGTTTATTCACATTTTTATTAGAGGGAGAGAAATAGCTATATATTCCATCAAATGAAATTTATCGAATAATCAGCTCCTTCAGGTAGTGCGATCATCTTTTTTGAGACACCTCTCTTCTATCAAAACATGGAAGACAGTGACTTGCATCCAGCTGTTAATTTCAAACTTTATCCGCTTCTTCCTTATAAAACGAACCAAAAACAAATTCAAATTCGTATTCAGGTAAAAAAAACAATGGCTATCAGCAAGTTTTGTTTACCACGCAAAAATTAAACAATTTTATACTATTATTTTTGTTGTCTATTGATCTATCTCAAACGATTCTAGTTAATATTTACTTATGAATCCTTCAGCGTCTAGCAGCACATTTGGAAAGTACTTAATGATCTTTGTAAAATGCGAAAATTGTTGGGGATTGCTGAAATTTAAATTATTTTTCTGCTGGTATTGCTGCAATAATTGAATTAGTTCGTTTGCACCTATCGCCTATTGAAAAAGGGAATATGTTTGCATAAATATTAAGTTAAACCAGTCGTTAAATATACGGAAAATAACCTCAGTAGTCAGCCAATGTTGAATGACGTAGTTAAAGGCGTAAATTTTCAACTCCATAATATTTGACTGCGTTTTTAACTCTGCTGCGCTTTCCATGATTTTCTGTAAGTATGTTTGTTATCAGCATTTTATTCATTTGTATTTTACTTATAAATAAACTTACTTCCAAGCAGGCATTCTCAAGATCCATAATGTTATGCTGAAAAGCCAAATTGAGGGCCGGAAATATGCCCTCTAACGGCCAGTCAATATTCTTTAGCTGCTCAGAGAACTTGCGTAAAAACTCAGGCATATTGTAAGCACAGGATAGTATAAATATATCACCAATAATGGTCAGATTGGCGAGTGGCGATGTTACCTCAAAGGTGTATACATATTCCAAGAAAACTTCAACGCTTTCTGGCGACACGCCATTTATTTGCAGTACACCATTCCACAGTTTATTTTGAAAAATATCCTGCTCGAGTTTTTCCGACGCGGAAGCCAAAAATATGCGATGACATCGAAATTTCTTATAACACACATTGATACCTTCCTCTGCATCTACCGGCACATGTACCTCACAATCCGCATCCGTTCCGCTGCGTAAATATTCTAGGCGTCGCTGCCTTGTTGATTGAGGTGCAGCCTTAGCATCATTTTCAAAGGATGCTCTTTTTGGGCTTTTAATAGATGATCTGCCCGAATTTCCACCTGTACTTTGGCGAGGAGATGATGTTTTTGAATTTCCAGCTTTATCTTTTATATCACTTTCAGTGTCAGAACCTTTGTTGGGTGTTTTTGTTGAACTTATTGGGATTTTTGTTGAATTTTCAGCATCTGTTTCGGACATTAAAAGTGGGCTCGCTTTGTCTGCATTTCCAGCTGATGTGTTTGCTGCACCTTTAGGATCGGCATCACTATCGTTGGGTGTTTTTTGTGGACTTTTAGAGGTTTTTGTTGCACCTTTAGGATCGCTATCACTATCGTTGGGAGTTTTTTGTGGACTTTTCGAGGTTTTTGAACGTGCAATATTTTTTTTTGATGAATCCGACATTGTTACTGACAATTTTAACAAGGTTTACATGCAAAGTTAACATGTCAATATACTGAAACTTTTTTTTACATATGTATTTTATTTCACTGATAAAACTTTTGTCAGATACTTTTAGTGCTTTAAAATTCTGACAATCTAACAAATTTCAAATTTCTAGTTATTAACGTTTCTACATAATGTATTGCAAGCTACGACGCCTGGAACTGCTCCGGAATGGCTTAATGTCCGACTGTGACCTGCATGTGTGGTATCTGGAAAGGTGTAAGAAGCGATGTTGTCGTCAGTTTCGCTGCCACAAGATCATACTGGCATCCGCCTCGGAGGAGTTTCAGAGGTTGATCAATGAGCCGGATTTTGAAAAGAATAAACGGGTAATCAATGTAGATGATGCCACGCCGGATGCGTATGAGGCGTTGCTGCTTTATGTATATACCTACGAGATATATAATTCCATAACTATGGATATGTGCGGCGATCTGATTCACTTGGCATCCAAATATAAAATGCCCGACTTTATTGATAGTTACATTAGCAAGTTGGCAAGTCAAAATTGGTCCATGGACACTGTGCTCAACATATTTCAGCTGGCCGATGAGCATAATAGACCGACTGTCATGAATTTGGTAGGAAATGTAAGCTTATAATATTGTTATTGTTAAACGCGATTTAAGTTTTAAATAAAATTTCAGAAAATTGTGCCCATTGCGACGCAGGTGCTCAATGACAACAGCTTTCTGAGGCTCAACGTTAAGCAGCTAAAATCGCTGATGATTATTTTAAAATCGGCGGAAACCATACCGGATAAACAATTGCTACAGGCGTTGAAAAAATACCAAAAGTGCAATAATTTGCGTTTTGAAAACATGCCATGCTTTCAGCAATTTGTCGAGGTTACGAATTTATTTGGCGATGTGCACTTCGAAGCGGATGGCACCTTGTCTCTGGATGACAAGAAGCGAGGGTCAAAGCAACCAATAGAAGTTGCAACGCCTAAACCCAGTGAGGCAGAGAACGAGACGACTGATGTGGAGTCAGAAAACCCAAAACCTTCAAGTAGCCCAAGTCGTAGAAAATCTTGAATACAGAGCTGAAATTTCTGTTTATTAAGTTAACTCAAACTTTTATACATACGCTTTAATCGAATTGCTTAAACAATAAATACTATATACTTATACATAATATACCCAAAGTAAAGTGAAAGAAACAAGCTAATGCAACATGTCTTATACATATAAGTTAACTAATTAAATCAAATTCAATCAATAGTTAGAACTTGTTAAAGAATAACAACTAAACGTGCTTTAAACGAAATGATGCTGAGCCCCTTCACTGCTCGCATACTATGATACGCTAGTTACGCTCGCATGCAGCTCATCCAAAGCGGTCATGACCACATCCGAGTTTTTATCATCAGTTGTCGCGACATTGTTAATAATGCTGTGACTTGGCTTAACGTTAAGAAAATCTTCGCTGTCTAGCATAACGTCCTCATCATCGTCCGTCAGCTCTTGATTTGAATGTTCTTTACGATCAGTTTGATCATAATCTTCATCAAAATCATCATCATCGTCATCTTCGTCGTCTGCTTCTCCCTCTGCCTCCTCTTCCTGCTCCTCCTCATCTTCTTCCGCGTCCGTTTCCTGTTCTTCAACATTTTCTGAAGCTTCCTGCTCTTCACCATTTTCATCGTCTTCTTCCGCTTCCTGTTCTTCAGCAGCCACTTCTTCTTCGGCCGCTATCTGCCTTTCATCATCTTCTGCCGCTTTTTTTCCTTCAGCAGCTGCTGCCTCTTTTTTTCCATCAGCATGTTCCTCCGCTTCCTGCCCTTCAGAGCCTTCCGATTCCTGCTCTTCAGAATCTACCGTTTCCTGCTCTTCAGCATCTTCTTCCGCTTCCTGCTCTTCAGCATCTTCTTCCGCTTCCTGCTCTTCAGCATCTTCTTCCGCTTCCTGCTCTTCAGCATCTTCTGCTTCTTGTTCTTCATCACCCTCCGCTTCTGTCGCTTCCTGTTTTTCAGCCGCTTCGTGTTCTTCGGCAGCTTCCTGCTTCAGACTGATTTCTGCTAATTCAACTTCGTGTTCTGACTTGATCTTTGGCCCATTTTCCAGCTGTTCTTCCCCAGACATGGTTAGCACATTGCTTGGCAGTTGCTTAATAAGTGGCTGCCGGACATTAGTTATGTCGAGGCCCGTACGTTTCGTATCGAATTTGCAGGCAACGGCAATGCGCAGATTGACAATCAGCGAGAAGAGTTTAACGGCTGGACCCACTTTGAGTTTAAAGAAATTGTTTAATTCGTTGCGTCCAATCATGAGCAGGGCGCGTCCATCGATCTCCTCATCGAATAGTTTTTGGGCAATGTTGGAACATTTGAGTGCACGCTCAACAAATTCAAAGACATCCCAATTGGTCCAGTAAAGCGGATTGCTCCGCAGCTGGCTCATATCAAAATCGCTGTTCTTTTGCCACAGCCGATAGTTGGCCTTATATTGTGGGCCATATTCCTCCACAATGGATTTGGCAATGGACAGGCAGCGTTGATTAACTTCATCAGTTTCAGATGCTGAAGAAGCAGGACTAAACTCAATGGCTAGCGACTTGTGATTCAAACGCTGCAGCTTTGGTTTTGGCTCTGCTTCTAAACTAGGACGTGACTTCGCCGCTTTACCACGCGATTTAGCTTTAACAGCAGCTGGTTTTGCTTGGCCCAAGCGGGACAGCAAGAGCGATGAGGTTGATTCTTGATTAGGCTCCGCTTTTTTGATTGGTGGAGTTTGTTTGATATTCTCCGGCAGAACACGTGGCGGCTTGACCGTCTTGGCGCGCCACTGGCGCCAGTTCTCTGGCGCATAGGGACAGCAATCGCGCAGGGCGTGCACATTGAGATTGAAACGTTTGGCATTGCCAAAGCCACGACAGCCCTCCAAGTCACAGGGCATGGGCGAGGAACGCTGCAGAAAGCCGGGCGGATTTTCCAGCTCATGTGAGGTGGCCTCACACCAACCAATCGGATGCAGATCGGGGCTATCGTCCTCAAGCCAAAAATAGTACTCAGCTGGCCAACAATCCAGATGCAGCTGCACTCGATAGCCCTTCCGTGTGACAACTGTGGCTGGACGAATCAGTGAGGGATTGCGCTGATCCACAACCTCCAGTTTCATGTGCGCCTGAAACTCCATTGGCTCACGTGGATCAAAGAGATGGGCAGGCGCCGCAATGCCGCCAACCTCGCCAATATACGTGGCCCAGTTGAAGGCGGCATGCTGATAGTCTGGTGGCACGATCAGCTGCTGGCGATTCTCATGCCAGCCGCAAGGATGTATATATGGCGAATTGAAATGCACCCAAAAGTCATAGCAATCATCCCAGCCATCGAAATGGATGCGTATACGCTCATCCAGTATATCTGCCACGGTGGCCACACAAATCTTGCCCGTATCATTCAAATCCTCCGCCTCCAGATGCATGCCCACTCGAAAGTGATTAAAGCTTGCCTGTGTCGAGACATTGAGATGCGTGAACAATGCACATGGCGCTGCCTTGGCATTGGTCTTCATTAGGTACCGAAACCAGGTGAAACGATCCGGGCAATGGCCCTTGGGCGCCTGCAAAATATGAGAAGTACGTTCACACCAGCCAGGCGGAAAGATGTCCATGGAATCCGCATTCACCCAGAAATCATACATGCTCGAATAGCCATCAAAGTTGAGCTTTAAGCGATAACCACGTACCTCCACAATGGTGCAGACGCAGAAAAGCGAGCAATTCTCTGGATCAATGGCTTCCAGTTTCATGCCGCGCTCAAAGCAATTGGGACTGATTGGAAACGGATTGAGAAATAGATGTATAGGCGCTGCATTGCCATTGCCCTTCGTTTTGAGATACTCAGTCCAGCGGAATGGACGTTTTGTTAACGCTGTCTTGCGTTCCTGTTCCCGCTCCCGTTCTCTTTCTCGTTTATGATGAGATTTCTGGTGCTGCTGATGTTGCTTGTGCTGCTTTTGGTGCTTCTGCTTCTGTTGCTGCTGCAGCTGTTGTCCATTAGTTAGCTTTGGCTCCTGGGTGCGTCTCATCTTGCTTTCGCTGCCATTGCTGAGCGACGTCGACGGCTGGCGGCGTTTATGCGCGCGTCGCACACAACAAATTGAGCAGAAACCTGCAGGTAAAATACAAAAATATTAATCAAAAATTAATTTTAATGTGAGTTTTTATATCCTTGCAGAGAGTATTAGAACTAGCAGTCATAGCAAGGATATAAATCTTTGGTTTTTATTTGTGTTTACTCACGCGGCGCCAGAAAGTCGGAGGCGGGTCCATGGCAGTTGCATCTAGAGCACAAATAGAGGAATGGATGCGTGGAGCTGTTGGGTCTGCGAGCGGTACGATCATAGAGCGCACGCTCAAAGTAACTGGCTGGTCCTTGGCGTGGCTCACAGCGCTCCGTTAGCTGCAGCAAATTGTAACGATTGAGATCAAAGCGCATGGCAGAATTTTGAAGCGTGCTCGGTTGTTGCTCTCGCCAGCGTAGCATGCCAAAGTTGAGCCGCATGTTGCGCTTGAAGTTGCTCTTTTGATCCACCACAGTGTTTTGGAGACGGGCAAGCGGCGTCAGCGTAATGGTGCCATGGCCAGAAGTCACGTTCTTTGATTTGGAGGCAACAGCAGAAGCTGGTGGTGAGTTGTCCACTTGCTCATCGCAACGCAGCGATTGCTCAAAATCCTCCTTGGAGAGCTGCAAGGTTTCAGCCTTCACAATGCTAATTGTGCCTACCGTGGAAAGCTGCTTCTGTTCCTGCTTTTGCTCCTGCTCCGTCGTTATGCTGGATGGCGTAAAGATCATTTCCACATCGCTGTTGCTGCTGCTGCTTTTGATGCTGCAGCTACTACTTGAGTTTTTTCTAGATGTTTGCGTTGATGTTGCTGATGTTGCTGGTAGCTGCGCCTTTGGCGGCTTCTTGTCCTCCTCGCTATCATCATCCTCTATGGTTATGGTTTCAATTGGTTTTATCTGCTCCACCACATCCACCTCCTTAGTCATTATAGCCACCGAATGTCGTCGCTCTGCCACACTGCCTGGTGTGCCAACTGCATTCTCGTCATTGTCGGTCAAGGATTTGGAACGTTGCAGATTGGGCGAACCCTTTTGCTTGGTTGCTGGAGTTGCAGTTTGGATTGCAGTTTCTTTTGGAGTTTGGATTGAAGTTTTGTTCGGAGTTGGAATTGGAATTGAAGTTTTGATTGCTGTTTGAATTGAAATTTTGTTTGGCGTTTGAATCGAAGTTTTGTTTGGCGTTTGAATCGAAGTTTTGTTTGGTGTTTGAATCGAAGATTTGTTTGTAATTTGGATTGGACCTTTGTTCGGAATTGGAGCTTGAGTTGAAATTGCAACTGGCTCTTGAGATTGCATTGGAATTAAGTCTTGAGCTTGCATTGAAATTGGATCTTGAGTTTGCGTTGGAAATGGCTCCTGAGCTGGGCTTGGTTTTGGCTTTTGAGCTGGGATTGGTTTTGGCTCTTGAGCTGGGATTGATTTTGGCCCTTGAGCTGGGCTAGGTTTTGGCTGTTGAGCTGGGCTGGGTTTTGCATCTGTAGCTGTGCTGGGTTTTTTAACTGTAGCTGGGCTGGGTTTTGGATGTGTAGCTGGGCTGGGTTTTGGAACTGTAGCTGAGCTGGGTTTTGGACCTGTAGTTGGGCTTGATTTAATATCTTGAGCGCGGCTTGGTTTTGGCTCATGATCTAGGCTTGGTTTTGGCATAACCACAGCCAATTTGCTTGCCGTTTGAATTTTCAATACCTTGGCGCCATTAAAGGTAACTGCAGGCAACGGAGTAATCTTGATTTCAGGTAAGGCCATTGACAAGGACGTAGCTGTAGAAGTGGGCGTTGTAGTTGTTGCGGGTGCTGCCTGTACTGCAATATCCTGTTTAGATACAAAGTTGCAGCTGCCGCTGGGCAACGTGGTGATACTTAGGCCGTTTTTATTGGTGGCTTTCAACGATTTGGTAAGGACGAGCGCACCGGCATTGGCCTGAGCCTGCACCTGGTTAAATTTTACACGTATCTTCTCGACGGCGGCTTTGCTCAATATAACAGGCGTACGCGTATTTATGGCACCCTTCGCTACCAATGAAATCTGTTTAGGTGCAGCTGCTAAAATTTGAGAATATATAGAACACAATATCAATACACAATCAATTATACAATAATAATATTAAAGTAGTTACATATACACATGCTCACATACATATATTTTAACTGTGATAAAAACGTTTTTTTTTTTGTTTTATGAGTCACGAGCAGCTTTCAAATAAAACAATTATGCTTGACAACAAAATTTCGTATAAATTGAGTTACTTTAAAAAACAATGATCTATGCTCTTTGAAATATATTGCATTGTTTTTGTGATTTTGCAGCTGCAGCTGCTAAAAAAAACCTGATCATCGTCATCCGCCCGCGACTTTTACATATACTTATATACATAATGTTGATAAACAACAAATTAAATTGTATTTACAAGTGACTTTTCTTCACTTTCAACTGCCAGCTACAAGCAGCAACAACAAACGCAATAGACTAGTGACAAACAGCAACAAAAACACAACAAATTCAAGAAAATTCGTGTTCAACAATTTATGTAGATTTGTCAATCGATTTAATTTCAGACAACAGCAATAATCAAAAGATAAAATGAACAGAAAAAAAAAGCAACGTGAACTATGCACATAATTCTCAAAATAGCCACATGAAACTTATTTTCGTAATCAAAAACTGAATGCAAATAGCAAAAGTAAAAAAGTAACAGACACAAAATGTAAAGTATACAATAATAAAGCTAATTTAGCAATAATAATAATAATAGTTATAATACTAAGAGACTACGCACACACACACATGCAACACATGCGTCCAAACGACAACTAAACGAGGCACTCGCAAGCAAATAAAAAATGGAATTTAAAAGCAAAAACCGAAATCGAAACGAAACCAAAAACTGAATATATGTACATATGTATATGCTTATATATTATATAATTTTTTAATTACAATTTTTAAATTATATTATAAATTGATGACTTACTCGACTTGGGCGCAACTAGCGTCAATATAGCAGCTCCTCCTGGGCTAGTTCCATTTGCAATTGCTGTCATCGTGGTTGTGGGTCGTATCAGCACAGGTTGTGGCTGAGACGCAGACTGAGACGAAGACGAAGACGTTGACGGAGACGGAGACGTCGACGCAGACTGAGGCTGAGCATGGCCATTGATAAGCGTTTTGGGCGTCAATATGGACAGCAGCGAGTTGGCATTACCATTGGGCTTAGCGGCAACCAATTGTATAACTGGTGCCTTTCCCATTCCCAAACTGCTGCTTTTCAACTGCTTTTGTACAATATTTATTTTGGTTTTCATTACAGCAGCAGCATTGTTGTTAATATTATTGCTGTTATTATTGTTGAATTTGTTTAAACTGCTAATGGTTATGTTGCATGGCTTGTTGGCCATGGTCAAATAACGCAGTTCATCCTGCTCATGTCCTTTGCTGCTGCTGCTGCTGCTGCTACTGCTGTTACTGTTGCTGCTGCTGTTGCTGGACACAGAAGCAGCAACATTGCCCGGTTTTATTTGTGGCATGGTTAAAGGCAATTCACGCTTTGCTTGAGTTTGACTTTGATTTGCAACGCCTACGTTGGCGGGCAACATTTTTTGGTTGTAAATACGCCTAACGCTTTTTAAACACAGCTAATTTGTTAACAGTTTTGAAAACTTTTATGAAATCGGCGTCGTTTTTCCACACTTTTCAACTGCAGGCAGGCAGGCCTCAGTTCATCAATTCGTACGTTGCCGCACAAGTTTTTGGCATTTTATCTAAACCACATTCAACTTTTGCCTTGTACTTGGTATTTTTTGTTGTTGTTTTTAAAACAAATTTCGTTTTGATTTTGCAGTTGTTAACCGTTTCGTTTCGTTTTGTACGCTTTTATTTCGCATTGAAGAACGCATTTATCAGTTGATCTGATTTATCAGTTAATAATCAAGTTAATGTACTGTTCTATATTGATATTCACTTGTGTTATCATGCGCTAAATGTACCATAAATGTTTAGTATTTTTTCTTGGGAATTTGGCATTTTTAGAGTTGCCGTATTTGTTGTTGTTGCCCAATATGGCAGCACCATTCAAATTTGCTTGCTTTCAAAATCTTTTCAGTTATGTTGTCGAACTTTAAGCTGAAATTATGTTAACAAAAACACATTGTGACTTACAAAGCATACAAAATGTTTATAAAACAAACAATAATTGGGCAAGTTGAAGAACTTTAATTGATGGGAACGACGCCGTTAGTTTGCGCGCCCGTTCGACAAATCACATTTTAGACAAAGTTAGCAGCACCGCATATTGAATATTGATATCATATTTTTAGGTATGCTGCATGCTGATTTTTTAATTTATATTTGCCTTACTTCAATTTGGATCATAGGATATTAGCACATGTTCAGCTGCAAGTTCTTTTTATTAATTAACTTGCAACTTTGCAAATGTTGCTTAATATCTAGAACTTACGGCTAGATATTAGATATTATTACGTGTGTAACATAAAGGTGCATGAGTATGCTGATGCTTGTTTCATGTTATACACACATACTTTATCTGCGCTTTTATGTTCAATTTGCATTTGCTTAATCAATTTATTAATGTAAAAGTTAACTTAAAACTTACGTTCAATGCAATTTTCGATTTCTATATAACAGGAGCAACTGCTTGGCTCAATATGACTTTGGCCTGGCGTGGCTGGGAAGAACTCACAAAGCAACTAATCTAAATGGAAAATAAATGTTTTAATATTTGCAGCTTTTGAATTCTGATAATAGAAATGCATTACCTGTATGATTATTGTTGGCGTTAAGCAAATGATATTTGCAAAACAACAAAATGTAAAAGTACTTTGCTTACTTTATGCAAAACTGCTTACTCTTTTTATACTATAAATATAAATGTAAATAGCACACAGATTTGCAATGAAATGTGACTTTTGATTTTGGTTTTGTTTACACTTTGAACAATAAACAATTTGTTACTATTTTGAAGTTGTTGTATTGAAAGTTGTGCTCAGCGCAACGTTATAATTTATAATGGACAAAAAGCATGTGTGTGTGTTTGTAGTTCGTCGATCCAATAATGAATGCTCAGGTGGCAACTCTGCAACAACAACAACTTGCGGTTCTTTCGGTTATTTTTAAAAATGTTGAGCATGAAATAATGATTTAAACCTATGAATTATGATTTAAATTAAATTTGTATAGCTTTATTAGGCTTACAAACTCTTACCCTTTAATTTTTTGCATGTTTAACAACTAAAAAAAGTTGCAGCAAGAAAGTTAGTATTATTGCTAATCAACCGTACTCTACACACATGTATGTAAATATATATTAATATATATGTATTGTTAATGTCTATGCTGGTTCTTCTTCATAAAATCGTATCAGTTTGAGTATTTTAGTCTTAATAACAATTTAACGGCAGAGGTTTTTATTAAAAACACTTGGTAAAATTTTAATGGAAACGACCACTTCTTTCAATTCTTATGAATTACGAATGCAAGTGTTGGAAAGTGACCCAGAGTAAAACAGTGCTAGGCAGCGCCTTTTTAACTAAAAAGTGGTAGTTTTATTTTTTCGTGTCAATTTCATTAATTAAAACACAAAACTAAAGCTAATTTGTAATTGTGCCGGTGCAATTACATTATCAATCATGTCCATAATTAATAACGATGACAACATAATGGCCATTGACGAAGATCCACAGGGTAAGTATAGATTGAATGCTGGGCGTTTGGATTTGGAAGAGTTGGGCGCGTCCAATTATGGCTATGCTTACAATATTTGATTACTTTGCAGTTATTATCAATGATGATGAGCCCTCAACTACGCATAACATTCCAAATGGCCACTCCATGGACTCGCTGCGCTCCTCGTTTACCAATCGCAGCTCAACGCCAGATTCATCCCACAATTCGCTTGACACAATTGACGTGGGCGCCGATGACATACAGGAAAAATCTCGCTTAATTACCCAGGTATTGGAATTACAAAACACATTGGATGATCTGTCGCAGCGTGTGGACTCGGTGAAGGATGAGAATCTGAAATTGCGTTCCGAGAACCAAGTGCTCGGCCAGTATATTGAGAATCTGATGTCAGCCTCCTCGGTTTTCCAATCGACCAGCCCGAGTGCTTCGAAAAAGAAGTAGGAGTTGGATATATCCAATCCACTTTTCAAATATATGCCTTGTCATTTATACATTAGTGCTTGTGTTAAAGCTAAAAAGTAATTGGTGTTTTTTGCTAATCTGTCGAATTTGTGCACAATATTAATATTTTTTTTATTATTATTAGTTAGACCATACGCTTTATATGTGCTGTATACATATATATTTATTATATATAACTATACACTTTATTTATTTATACATGTAGCTAATTAATAAATAATCAATATTAAATCGCTTCGAATGTGGTTTTCTTTCATTTTTTGGGACGTCTTGGCAACCCTGCATAATAAACAGCTGCCAGCTGGTTGTCTCGCAACAACAAATGTAAAGCAGTAAAGTTATTTTCGTTTATTACAAAACGTAGAAAGCGTGTAAAATAAATATGCAAATAATTCAAAACGGGTTTGGAAATAATCGAAGTGATCGAAAGTAACTATTCGTTTATGTTACGTGCAATCCCTTAGTTCATAATTGTAAGTAATAGCTGAAAAAGTGATTGCGAAATACGCAACCAACAAAAACGAATGCACATTGCTTTGACCGCCTCCTCCTACCCGCCCCCATCAACACAACAGAAACAACAACAATAACAAAGTAGACAGTTCCCAGTGTTGCACAACGTGCAAAAAATGCTAGCTGATTCGCACACACGAACAAAAACTAACTTATGTCAACTTGATTATTGTTTTTGATTCTATTCAATAATATATAAATATATGTATATACATATATGCAATTTGTGTGCGTTTCTTTTTTTTCGAATGCAACGCAATAAAGGAAGTCAACGTCAACTCGTCGCAGCGCAGTCGACGTCAACGCGTATGGCGGAAGCAGCACCAGTATAACAGTAACAACAAAGACGGCGGCGCTTATTTTGTGCCCCGAGCGAAAAACAATCAGAACGACGGACGAGCCGACATTCAGACAGACATTTATTTTACACAAGCAGCACACACACACACGCACATACACACAATCAGCGCAACTACAAATGAAATTAAAAATGTGTTGACCTCTCTTGCAAAAGTCGGAACACATTTCTTTGTGACGCCCGGAGCGTCCGTTCATCATCCGCCCATCAATAAAGCAGCAGTAAACACAATCATGTCTTTCTCCGACTTCGATGCCATCTATGAGGACGAGCAGCTGGAGGATCTGGAGCACTTTCAGGATCAAACAGTGATGCCAGTGGTTGAGCCCATCATCATACGAGGCGCTGGCAATATGACGGTGTAAGTAAACATACATACATACATATGTTTGTACATACAGGCATGTTCCGGTTTCCACTTTCGGCAACATTTTGCGGAATTGAAATTTTCCTAAAGGTTTAAGGTTTTCTTATTGCTGTTCATCTGGTCATTTGAAAACCATCTAAATTCTTTATCAAATGTTAGTCAATTCAATCCGCAATATCTTACAAAAACTAAAAATGGAAAGTCGTTTTTGAATTTTAATATTCTAATTTTCGGTTATTTGTTTTCGAAATGCCATTCTATTATTGTTATTATTGCCAATAAACCAAAGTGTATGTATACATTTTTGCTCACTGTATACAGCTTGTTCTCAATGTAGCTCAAGGTTTATAATACCTAATTTCTGTTTTTGGGCGCACCGTTTGTTAATATTGATAGCGAGCTGTGCGCTTGACCTTGTTCTATTTGGCGCCAAGTTGTCAATAATTGACTGACTGACTGACTGTTGGTTGCATAATAGAAATAGAAACAAATGCTTTTGTGCAACAGAGAGACTGCCATGTAATTGAAAATTGTGTTAGACAGATTATGTATATGTAATCGTAATCATAATGCATGACGCATATCTTTTTACACAACACTTGGCACAATTATATTATATCAAGTTCTGATTCTTTGCAGCTTTGGGCTTAGCAATCGCTTCAATATTGAATTCCCCTGCGGCTTGCTATCGCGCGTTGCGCCCGAGGAATTTAAAGCGACCATCGGCCGCATCAATGGCATATTGAAGAAGACCCTGCCCCTGAATGTCAAGTGGCTCTTTTGCGGTTGCGTCTGCTGCTGCTGCACACTGGGCTGCTCACTCTGGCCGGTTATATGTCTGAGCAAACGCGTAAGATTCTTTATACCTATGTGATATTGTTCGATATTGTAACATTTGAACATTGATTGCAGACACAATTAACGCTGGACAAACTACTGGAGTGGGAGAATAGTCATCTATATCATAAACTGGGCCTGCACTGGCGTTTACATAAGCAACAATGTGATTCCAATTCCATGATGGAGTATGTTATTTTAATTGAATTTATACCCAAAACGCCTATCTATCGGCCAGACTAGATTGGCGATTGCAGTGTGGATCGTTGCAGTCGTGGGTATCATGGTATGGTAGGGGTATAGGGTATAGTAGGGGGCCTAATCGTAATTGTAAAATAAAACACTAGAAACTAATAATAATTTTGCTTTAGGCGTTTACTCTTGTGCAACACTAACACAACTAGTTTAGTGAAACATATACACATACACTTTATAAGCTAGTGCTAGTTATATTGTAATATTGTAGTACTATATAGTTTAAAACAAATTTTTTGAGAGAGAATATAGCTAGTAAGAACAATTGATTTCTCGCTAGCTTAGGCCGTTTTAGTTTTCGATTAGTTTATAATGTGAATTTTGTTTAAAATTATTGCAATATTAAATACATTTCTTGTTAAGAAATTTGAAATTGAATTTTGAGCTTTTCTTGTGATGAGATGATGGAAATTGTGAAATGGAAACCGATACATATGTGGAAGCAAATACCTCAGTCAAAGTTCTTATGTTATAAGGTTATATATGTATGTATACATATATTAAAGGCGTTTGGTTAACTAATGACTTTGTTGATAAACCAGAAAATATTAAATTCATAACTTAAGCTGTCTGCGCAAAACGCTTGAACTGAGACGTTGGTAACTACAATACACAACTAATTTCGATTTTCCTGATCGGATTCTGTAGCGTTACTTACGTTAGATAAAAAAGATGCTAATAGGTTTACTGGTCTCACAAATAACATCATACCAATGGGTCTAATCAGAATACGAATATGTTCCTTTAAAACTTGGAAACATTCAGATTACCATTTGAAATCTAGTCGAAATTTGCCAACTGAATCCGAAACAACAGTTATCAAAATTTAAAAACGAAACAGTTTTGAGACATTGCTCAGTATCCAATTTTGTAATTTGTTCATAAAGGTTATTTAAAATTTATTAAATATCTTTCAATTGCCAATAGAAATCTTTATTAAAGCTGGGAATCGAAAATGCTGTTTAGAACTTAAAATTCCTCATAAACTCAAAAATAAAAACTCATCGAGAAACATTTTAATTGGCTTAATTTTAAATGTAAGCATTTAATACAAATTATTTTACGGTTTCCATCTCTGTGTGCATTACGATATTGCTTAAATATCACAATGTATGTGTGTTGTTTTTATAATGTTTCTAAGCGATCAAGATAATACCCATTGGGACTAACTAAACGATTTAAATTATAGTATAGACATCTTAATGCTTAAAGTTAATCAAGTCTTTTAACAATGTGGGCCTTGCTCTAGGAATATATATATATATATATATATATGTATATATTTGTTTTTGTCTTTTCAAAATTAAGGAATGTAATTGGAATGATTCTGGTTTTGTTTTTGGAAATAACAATATTTTAGCTTTTGTGATAATACTTGAAACAAGGAGAATTAAATTAAATAAACAGCGAGCTGTCGCCTTCTTCGCTGACAGCGGACGTGAATTCATCCATTGCTGCTTCGCTCTGATCGCCATCATCACTGTATTGAGTATCCTCCTCATACTGTTCCAGTTCCTGATCAGGCTCCTCACCTTCCTCCTCCTCCAGCTCATCGTCGTCCTCCTCCAGCACATGCTCATCGTACTCCTCCTCATCCGACTGCTCCAACGCCTCCCGTAACTCGATTTCAGGCTCCACAATCAAAAGACTGCTGTCCTCCTTTTCCTCCTCCTCATCCTCGTCTTGCGATTCAGCTAAGGTTTGCGACTCTGTCTTCTTTTCCTCTGACTGCAAAAGATCCTTCGCTGAGCGTATCAGTGCATCCGATTGCTTCCGCAGCGCGCTCATTACCAAATGATCTTGTTTTAGCTGGAATTCGTGTTCGCGCCGCGCAAACTGCTTTTGTTGTTGGAAGAAATTTTGAAGCATTTCCTTTTGGGCCACACGCATGGCTGTCGCTAGCTGAGTGAGCTCTGTTTTAAAGAGCTCATCTTGCTGCTTCTTGCGTCGCTGCGCTTCCACAGCAATATCCATACGTTTACTTCTATGTTCAAACGTACCGGAGGCATCCTCATTTCGATAAGTGCTATGAGAACTATGTTGGTCATAGAGATTAGAGCTGCGCTGCAGCTTGACAGGCACAGGAGACGGCTGAGGGTATTGCATTCGCCGTTTGCGCATCAGCTGCTGCTGCCGCTGCTGCTGTTCGCTAAGCATTTGCGCTTGACGGCTGGTTGAGGCATATGGATTTGTGTATTTCGGCATGGGTGGCGAAGGCGATTGCGGCGGCGATATGGACTGTTCAAGATCGGGTATCATGCGATCTGGACGAAGCGAGTAACCCGTCTCACGCAGCGGCACCGATTTCATGGCACGCACACTCGCTGGCTGCAAGCTGATTTCGCGCGGCAGCAGTAAAGGCAGCTTCTTGCGTGGCAACATCAGTTTGCTCGTCGGATGCACAAAATTAATGCTGCTGGTGCTGTGCAGCGGCATCGTGCGATTGCCCTTGCTAGGACCAGCACTAAGACCCATCTTGTTGAACGAAACTGCAGGACGTTCGATCTGCAGCACGCCGTGTGTGGGTGTGCTCGTTGTAGCACGTTGTTGTGCATCGCTTGCAAAGGCGGCAACACGCAGCGGTGGCAGCGATATTGACTGTGGCGTGGATGTGTTTATGTGGGATCTATCGTTCCTATCGCTCCTCTCGTTGTCCCGTTGCTCCATCATGGTTGGCGGTGGCGAGGGCGATGTTGGCGCTGTTGGTGGCGGCGTATTGGTACCATCCATGCCCAAATCCATTTCCGGCTCGTTTTTTACTGTTACCATAAATGGTATATGCTCCAGTGCACTGTGTGTCTGCTCTCCTAATTGAGCGTCGCTTTCTACGGATTCTACAGTTTCGATCTCCGGGTCGGAAGATTTGCCCTCATTCAACGCCGTTTCGTAACCTGTAAAAGATTAAATCAATTAATCTCTTATATTCAACAGTTTATTTATTGGCATAAGCTCAACAAAAATGTAACTAAAGTTTTTACATTTCCTACTTTTAATAGTCCAAATGCTTTTGATTTTATTAAAGTTTTTGACATTTTTCTATATTTAAATAAATAGAAATCCAGTCTTTTTTAACTTTACTGACAATTTTTTCTGATAAAAACTTATTGTTCGCTGTTTTGTGATAAATATCGACCATCGATAATCGTTGCAAAGCAAAATGCAACGATTTCAAGTGCATATTTCGTAGTCAAATTATCGATCAATCGATTGTATTTACAGCCCTGCAAACAGTGTTGCCCATTTAGCCGTTTTCACGTCATATCTAGCTATTTTGAAAAGTTAAAAACGGAAAACTATTGAATCTAACCGGTTTCTAATACATCTTTTTTTTTAATTTCTTGAGATTTTTCTTTATATACAAAAAAAAAGACCGGTCCATAAAAAAAAAAACAAAAATGTGCATATGAAAATTAATATAGCTTTGCTATTTTCGGACTTTAAATTTAAATGGTTTTAAATAAAAATAAATATATTTTCAATGAGTCTAGTCAATTAAATAAAGTAATTATTTAGTTATATTTATTGATACAATTCTGTGAATTCTCGCAAAATAAGTTTAATTTTGCCTAAATAATGTGTCGCCTATTTAATTTGGCTCTTTTTAAGCAAAGTTAGCTAATTTTATCTGTTTTCCGTCGTCCATTGAGAATTGAACCGAACTAGTTCGATTATAATCGATAATTATAAATTAAAATGTTTAAGTTTATAAATTAAAGCAAAATGCGACGAATCAATCCTCGAACAATAGCCATGGTTCAGAAACCTCAGAAGTTAGACTGTGGTAAACCAAACCGTAGATCTACTAAAATAAATTCAATTTCCGTTCGATCGTTCCCATGTCAATTTTAAAATATATTGATACGGTTTTCAAAAATTTTAAAAATACTAACAGCGATTTTATAGCCTCTACAATTCTACATATGAATTACTTTTCAGCTATCTTATATTGTATACAAAAAACTGATTTAAAACTTTATGTATATAAAACCAAAGTGTTTAAAGTTAAAGTTTAATTCTCAAATACAAATTCAGCCCGAAAGCTGCGTTTTGAAATTTCAAAATGAATGCTTTTGAGTCAAATGCAGATAAACGAAGATTCACTTACCCGTATCGAGGGGCTCTGGCTTAATCAGTCCCAAACGGAAACCAAAAATGGGATGCTCAACGCCCAGCTCATCTTTGGACTCCTCGTTATCATGAAATGTTTTGCTCAGCTCCATATTGGAGCTGTCCATTGAGTTGCCGCAATCGCTGCCATTGCCACTGCCGCTGCCATTCGCACTGGCATTATCGCGCAGCAAGCGGCAAAGGACGCGATAGACCTCCTCGGGCACAACTTTGGGTATGCCAGTGCCATGGCGGGTTGTGGTATTGTAGGTGGACTTGAGGAATTTCCATTTGGTCCAGATCTGTATGCTCGATTTCTTGACATAGCCCTTGCTGCGCATCATTTCTTCGATTTGGCGAAAGACGTGCTCGCTTCTCACATTGCGATCGTTGAGCTGTTCCAAAGCGTTTGTATGTTGCATGATGCTCAACATTTCCAGCATCTCGGCGCGACTCCACAGGTTGCGTTCTGGTCGTGAATTCGAATGGTCCTTGCCGTTGGCGCTGCCATTGAAACTTGCATTGCCGTTAACACTGCCACCCCCACCCCCACTACCACTACCACTCCCACTACCACTACCACCCTCAAACCCATTCTCAATTTTATAGCCACCTGGCATGGCTGGAGGCACCTGTGTCTTTATGCGCATGGGCATCAGTAGCTCATCCACATCGCCCACAAGTCCATTGGCGGTGGCCGCCGTGTTGATTAGCTTGTTGATATTTTTATTGTGATTTGAAGTTTGATTCTGTTGTTGGCTCTGTTGGCGCATGTTCTGCTCCACTTTGCTAAGCAGGCGCATTTTCGTGTGGGCGGCCACTGTGCTGGAGGCGTGGCTGTGCTTCCCAATGAAACTGTTGTCGTTATGGCTGTCCTGATCTGAATACCGCGGCATCAACATTGATGTGCCTTTTGTTCTTATTTCAGTTGGTTACGTAAGATATCTAAAAGTACAAAGCCAGCACAAGCATATAGAAATATAAGTTTTTGGATTCAACTAGAAGTTGTTTTTAAAGCAAATCTTAAATACTTTTTAAATTACTTCATTATTGTTTTCAAACCAGTTGATGAGAAATCAACATTTCTGTAAATATATTACAAATTAGAACCAATTTGTTTTTAAGGTAACTCTAATTTCTGAAAAACTTAAATTTCTAGACAGATTTGAATATAAATATAAAATGGAGAAAACTTAATTAAAAAATATATACAAAATCTATTTTTTTTTTTTAACTTTATTTTATTTAATAAAAATACATTACATGTAACTTGCATTTTTGAACTTTATGCAACGAAACATTAAGTTCGATGTAATGTTTTACAAACTTTAATTCTAATTTCTGGGAGATTCGAATTTCAGAGAATTCTAATTTGTGAGCCTCTACTGTATATTAATTGTTGTTTTCAATTTGAAGTTTAGCTTGTTTAATATACATAGTTTCAATAACATCATGGAAAAAACGCTTTATGTGCTTGGAATATCTAGAAAAACCTACAAAACCAGTATTTTAAAGCACTTAATTAGCAAATGTATCAAGCTGCGCTGTCAATTAATCTAACAATGTTTCACTATTGTTTTTTTTTTAAACTCTAACTTTTCAACTGAGAAGTGAGAATAATATTAAAACTGAAAAACCTTATACAAGTTTATCAATGTATCATACATACACACATACATAGTATCTACCAATACTGACATACGTAAAGAGCTTATGAACTATGAAATCTAAATAGGCAAATAAATATATATATTTATCGATTTTGATTACAAATTTCAATACGGAATATAAACGACAGAGGGAAGGTAAAAAAGAATCAACGCACACACACAAGCAAATAATACTCAAAAACTCACATACACACACGTACACACACACACACACACACACACAGAAGAGATATACTATATAGCAGAACTAAATTTAGAGATAGTGAGTAAACGATTTTAAAATGTTAATAAACATGCCAAATACGATTACGAGCCAGTTGGGCTCACTTTGGGGTACAAAGATTTCGTCACTTTTTTTTTCAGAAATTAAATTTTATTATATTTGTGCACATGTATTGTCTGTATATGTATGGGAAAAACTTTGAGAATTCAAGTACACGACAGACGCGTAATAATATTCAAAGAAGACGAACTCGAAAACCTCTTTTTTTTATATTTTGTAATGCCTTCATTTAAAATTGTGCATTGTTCGGGCGGCAAAAAGGGGGATGAGACTTTGGTAGAGGCAGTATCTGCCGCTGCATTCGAAACTTAAATCACATTTGATAGTATGTGCAGTAAAGCTGAGTGATTTTCCAGCATTTTAATGTCGTCCCAAAACTCACAACGGATTGAGAGTCTACAGTGGTTACGAGATATTTCAAGCCGGTTGAATAAAACAGTTAGCAACGTTTTTTTTGTTGGAATACCATTAAAATGTACAATCAATTGCTCATAATGAATTCACAGTTTTTTTTTTTACCTAGTTGGAAAAAATATACATTGCGTTCACACTGATAATAGCTGTTTAATTCAAATTTCCTGTGCCCCACTGTAATATGGAAAGATATGAAGCGAGAGCGTAACTAGCGCACAAAAACGAAGAGCGAGCTCCACTCTCTCAATATTTCTCTCACGCTCTCAAACACACACACACACACACGCACACGGTCGCATGGCACAAATTTACGCTTATTATGTTGAGAATTTTTCAAGAAAGAAAAAGAGAATATAAGAAAAACGTTAATTACATTTTAACAACTGAAATCAAATTGAACTTTCCATACAGTGCAAACTAATTTCAACATTTTATTTAAACTGACATTGACACATTCAATAAAACAAGCAAACTATAACATTGCGTAAAAATTAAAGTGTTTTTGGAATTTTTGCTCTCGCGACTTTAAATAATAATTTAAGTTAACTATTTTTCAACACACAGGCGAAGCAAACACCTTGCTGAACAACAAAAAACACATACACTTACACAGACACAAAGTGCACATATACACGCAGAGGCAGTTAAGCAGCGAGAGAGCGCGCACTCTCTCGGCAATGTGAAGAGGAAGCAGAACAGAATTTCAACCAACAACCACCACCACGATTTCAATACTGCGAAACTCAAAAATTCAAAAGCAACCAAAGCCTACAAAAACAAACTATATACTTGCCCAACGTACATACATACATATGTACATATGCCGTTTGCCAGTGCCTATGTATGTAAGCATATATATACATATAGATGTAGTACATAAAATACAATACTTCGTCGTTATATTTCGGAAAGGCACAAATAATGGTTATGGCATGGTTGCCTAGCTGTGTTTTTTTTTTGTATTGAGATTGTGATTGTGAGATTGACAGAGTACGGCAGGCAGAGTAAAATGTCTGTTGGTAAATTGTCATAAATAGGGGGAAACAATTTATTAAATCTATTTGATTATTTTGATTAGAGTACATAAGACATGCATATGTAATTGATTGCGACAGTTATTGTGTACTTTTTCAAATTCATATTTACAGATATTGAAATTGACATTAACATTTGATTTTTTAACTTCAGTGTTGTTTCATCAATTCCTAAAATTCTAGAAAACATTATGCGCTGGCTGAAGCACAGCCGAAGCGACAAAAAACTAAACGAGATTTACAAGTATTGAGAGTAGAGTAAAGTAACCAAAAAGAATGCTTTTCGTGTCTTGCTCTAGCATCCGAACACAGTAGGGAAAGGCAGAGGAAGATGCAGGGGCAAGTGAGGCGGTTTGCTAGGCAGGCAGGGCAGGGTGAATAACTCAATTGCAAGAACAGGAAATTTGAACTCGCGGAAAAATGCGGAAAAGCTTTGCTTTTTTTTTTTATATATTGTTGCAAGTATGAAAGAAAGCACACAGTTTCTGGCCAACGAGAAATTTTATCTGCTTTATATGCATACGTACACGTATTATTTTCAGACTTATTACAGCCATATAATATTGAGCTTCAAATAAATAGTTTTGTTGATAAAAAAGTCGAACACACTCACACACACGCATACGCATTCAGACACACACACACACACACAGAGACAGAGACAGTTACATAGCAAAGTGGAAAAGTGTACAAAAAAAGAAAAAACTTATTTTTTAAGCACTCACGACAATAAACGAAGATGATTCATTCGGTTTACGTTGTTACGGGTATATGTATCTTGGCACAACTAGCGAGCTAGAATCACGAATTGAAACTGAGTTTCGCAAAAAAGAAAACTCAGAACCTGCTGCTGAAATGCCCAACGTATGTACATAGTATGTACATTTGTGTATCAACTCAACTCAGCTGATTTGTCGCTAAGCATTTGAGTTGGAAAAATACAAAAATAAAATAATCTAATACCCAGCAACGAGCTGTATTTGAATACCACGCGCTCTGATAGGCTCACATCAAACTTACCGGTTATCTTTTGAAATCTGCATATGAGTATGTACCCAATAGTTTTGAATCTTTCTCTGAGAATTTGTATTTTCAGGGGTAAGAATTTTCCGTTTGAGATGTTTACAAACCAAGACTGCAAACTGGTTTTGAAATGAACCGACTCGAGCTCCAAATCTGTAATTGAGCATTTCGAAAATTAAGTTCACGCATCGAACGACAAGTTTGAAAATTGAATCGAACAGCTGAAATTCTGTATTTACATAGGTTACAATACGTACTTATAAGTTAGCAAAGCTATTTTTTTGATTCTATATAATTTTATTACTTGATGCAACGTTGCTTTAAAACAAAAAAAAAAAAAACTGAAGCAAATTCAATTGACATTAATACATCGGTATTGGTATATAGGCATTAACCTTATCCAATTGTCGTTGCGAAATGCACTCGGCAATCCATACGATATTGCGGACTTCCAACTCTTTTAGCTTGAGGTAGGAGTAAAAGATGCCATAGTGGAATTGTTGCAAATACGACTGTACATGTTTTTTGGCCTCCAGCCTTAGGAAGCGATCCTCCAGAGTTATAAGACCACTCGGTTCCCTCTCGACGCTATCAAATACAAGACCATATTCGAAATTCTTGCTGCTGATTGCACGCACTTGATCGTAATCCGCAGTACTGGCTAATGTTGTCAATTCGATTGGACCCATGTGACCACAGGTGGGAAATAATCTATGGCGCTGCTTCGTTTCCATATCAGTATTAAGTGAGTTTAATGCAATGGTGATGCTGCGACGATCCGCCTCAAAACTCAACAGTTTGCACATAACATTTGCCGTCGTACCGCCCAACTTTTGGCAATAGCTATAAAAATCCTCCAAATAGGCCTTAAACAGCAGGCTACGTATTATTTCCACATTGGTGTTGCGAAAGTCCTTCTGATCAATGTTTTTTGATATGAATTTTGATAATGGTGTGTCGATAAGCACTGCATAAAATAACTCGCTAGTATTGCTGGCCACTTCGATAGCCTCCAATTGCTCGAAAAGACCCAAAGGATGGCAAAAGCGTAGCAGTTTTTTCATGGGACGACGATTGTTCAGACCCGACATGAGAAGTGCCACATTGTTTATCATATGCTCATAACGTATATAATCCAGAAATGTGCTCAATGGTTCCGTAGAGTTAACCCTCAAATAATTGTACTGACCTACAAGTTTCTGGCGCATACGTTTCTCTAGTATTTCGACGTCTATTATGGTATCGTTGGCCATTATGTGGCCATAATCGGTGCCTTGAACATTTAGTGATAGATCTTCCAAGGTTTCACATTGCGTTAAACTCATGTAGTCGGCTTGCCGGAGCAGTCCATTCTTAAAGCCACGTGTAATTCCCTCCAGATAGCCGCTTTCGGTATTGAAATAACAACTGTAAGTCATTTTGAAAACAATTTGCAAATAGATTTACTTTGCTTGTATAATATTTTAAAAGCAATTGTGCCCAATGACAATAGTAATATTTGTGATTTAAATGATAAAATTGGAAGGTCTACAAACTAATCGCCGCTTACTTGATTCAAACGCGCGCTAAGATCACTCATAACACGACTCACTGAGTGGCAACGCCATCAACTATTTCTGACTAGGTGGCAACCACACTCAGGTGGCAGCTCTAAGCATATTTCAATTGCCCGCCAAAAGTGCTGTATTTGAATGTTTATAGTATTTACTTTTTCAAAGAATAAAATATAAATTTATTTCCACTGAATTAATTTGTATTAATGTGTTTTATTTATAAAAATACGTCTTAATACAATGTTTATGTTTATTCAAATTTTCATTCTGTTTCTTTGCACATGCGCTTGATTGAGAGGGAAGCTGCGGGACCTGTTGCTGTTATTTTGTTGACGGTTTGTTTATGTACGTTTGTCTAGTTGATTCAGTTTCCATGTTGCGCTCGGACGCTCATCAATATTATTACATACATATAGCATTTGAAAAACAAATAGTGCAACGTTTAATTGAAATATAGTAAATTTGGTTTGTTTATTGACAGACTTGACACATACGACATAATACGTCGTGTGAATATTTTCTGCTTCGCGTGTGTTGCATAAAGTTCCGTATAAAATGTTGCCATAAACAACAAACAAGATGTATTTATCAATCAAATTCATAATTCTTGGCTCGCCTTATTATCGTTTATAGAGGCGTCAATGCATTCTAGACACTGTGTCCATTCTGTTTATGGAAAAAACAATAATATCTCGGCACATACATGTCTTGACGTTGTACATAAGAAAATCAAAGTCTATGTACACTCAGGTAACCAACATGCTATATATATACATAATTATATCTGAGATTCATTCAGATATCTGAGAAGTTCCACATTGAAATCGGATTGTTGTCATTGCCTGTGGTTTGAACTATGTTCAGTCTCTATATAGAAGTCTATAGAAGTCAACCACATTTTTATTTTGTAATTTTTAAATATATAGGTCACAGATTCCACTGGCATATTACATATGTGTGGCAGATCTGTAATATACTTTTATTTAAAGGTACTGCCATATTCAACCTCCACGTGGGGTGTCGCGGACGTAGTCACTCAGCAACAAGAAACTTCTACGATTCCAAATACTATTAGACGATAGAAAAAGCCATGGGACAGAGGCGTCTTTTTATTGACATTTTGGCTGCAGACAGACTACAATAAATTAATAAACATTTTGCGGGAAATGTTAATATCTAGTCAGTTTAGTCAGCAGTCGTCATATTGTTAACGCCTTTTGACATGTCCATGTGGTATGCATTAGAGCCTTTTATTTATGGCACGCTTTTAAATTGTTGCAACATGAAATATTTATGAGTGACAAAGAAATGTAATTAAATTGAAAACACTTCCACATCATCAACATGTATTTATTTATGTAAGGAAGCATTCTAACTAGTAACAACAAATATTAATCATCCTTGGATGAAATAGTTAAGCTTCCTCATGCCTTTATTTGAATGAATCACATTATCTGTATTTTCTACAATGAATGAATTTAATATGCTCAGCATTATATATAATCATTATTAAAACTTATCTTTAAACATTGCAAAAATAACCTAAAATGCTTAATTAAAGTATAAGCTAATTTTAGATTATATTTATTTGGAATTAAGATAAAGAGCAATATATGTATGTATATATTTGTACTTACGTTTGCATATATTCATGCTTATTTATATGAGAACTAATTTTTGGTCTTATGACGACCACGCGACACATATTGCATACCCTGTTTGTAGTCAGTGAATGGGTTGTTACATGTCAAATTGTCAAACGAATTGAGAAAATATAATATTCAGGTAATACAATTTGAGTATGAAAGCCTGACTTTGGATTATTGACCTAATCTGTTTTATTTTGAATATTTCATTAGATATGGCATATAACATTGAAGCAAACTAGTCGAAAATGAAAAATTGAAACTGCTGAGTTAAAAAAAAATGAACTAATCGAGTTAAATCGAAGATGTAGACTCAATTCAAAGACCAGGTAATTCGAACTAATTCAGATCATATCATCCCGACTCTAAGCTCATGTTGGAGCATCCTGAGTATCATATAGTCAATCAATCTCGATTTTGCAGCTCAAAGTTTATTTAAATAGAATTCGCATTTAAAGCACACGCCACTTGACGATGATTGGGCAGCCGCAGTTAGAGTCAGAAGACAATTACTCAGCTCTCTAGATAAGATAGGAAGCAGTAGCAGGTACGTCAACATAGTCCGACTGTCGAATATATTTAGCGATTAATTAAGGAGACAACTGCTAAGATTGCCAGCTGGACAATGGACATGCGCGTATCGCAACATTGCCTTAAATGTCTGCAAAACCAAATCAAACTTGTGATTTTTATGAACTCACTTGAGATACAAGCCGTTCATAAATTTATAGCGTTCAAAGTTGCTTTCTTTCATTGGTCAGCTGACTGAGTTGGCCATTTCGCTGAGTGTTTCCCCAGTGGTGCCATTGATTCAATTTCACGGCGTAGTCCACAATTATGTATACGACATGTGTACATACACGCACTAGAACTGTATTGATTCGTTTCACATATGTTCAATCAAATGATTTACTAAACTGAATGAATATACTTGCATCCTTGATTGTGGCTCATCTGGTGCGCTTGTGCTCTACTTATTGTGTTCGTTTGAATCTGAATATTGAATTTGAATAAAGTTAATCAGAGATATTTTTCTTAGAGCTATCTTTGGCACGCTTATGATATGTACTCTTCTGGAAAAGTTTTTGTACGCAAAAACTTATTCAGCAGATTGTAATTGTTACAGCTATAATATATATTAGTTAATTTTTCATCTATGATGATAACTTAAGTCTTTTCAATCGATTTTTTAATGTTATACTAATCCGATTCGGCCGATTTTAATACCATATATATGCTGCCTGCAGCAAAAAGATGCATCAGTGTTAAGTTTCATTAAGATAGCTTCAAAACTGAGCGACTATAAGCATGGCTAGATTGAAATCTGCCAGGATATAAAAAAAACATATCATCAACTAATAAAATATGCAAAAAATCAAAGGAGCAAATCATTTTAACTACTTTTTCAAATTGATTTCATTGAACTAAAATAAACAACACTAATGTGTGTATATATACTGTGTGTAGGTATACATTGTAAATATATAATTGACATTAGCCTTATTTGATATTTGCTAGGCGACCTATGAAGTGCTTTCAAGTGACAGACATATATATAATGAATATTGACAAGTCATTTGTCGACTTTAGTTTTTTTCGAGCTGTTAACACCTTGTGAATGGAACATGGCATTATATGCACTCAATCTGCACAAATTGATTTGGACATTTTCGATTATGATTTGATTTTATTATAAATTAACGACTTACCAGTTGATTGAGTTAATGATTCACTATTATTAAACACAAATATGATATGATTATTTACGAGCATATCATGTGCTGTTTGATATTTTGATGTGACAGCTAGATGTAAATCTATCAATTCCAGAAAAGATTCATGAATACATGATGAAATATACTTCTGACTCAAATATTGATTAGATTTGCCAGCTTATTTTTCACGGGGTAAGTACAGTTTTGTAAAGCTTACTAAAATCATATCTTGTGTGTTTTTAAACTTCTTTCGTTGAAGTTATTTAAAAATATATTACTTATACGCAAGGTTGGCTTATTTTGTATAGTTGGAAACCAGTTTTCACCTTTTCTCAAGTACTTGCACTTGAATTATTTTACAACTCTGATAATACATTATTATCAACATTCAAAAAGATTTAATTTTATGAGCAGCAAATAAATCACATATTAAATGAAGCGCATTTCAATTTTGCTAACAAAGAAATAAATGCGTTTTAATATTTGTGTTAAGTTGAAAAACAATGCGACGCTCTACAAACTTACAAAATGTACTAAATTCAATATTTATACGCCATTTTGTCCTATGATATTTAAATGCATCACAAATATTTGTTTTGGATAATAATCAAACGAAAATTGTAAAATTCTTGAAACAACAATCAAAGCTCTCTTTCGAAATTGTAGATAAATCTAGAAAACAATCTATGGAAACCACATGCCGTACAATATGCCGACTTATTCCCAGCTTCTTTTGTATTTTATGGTCTACTTGAATTTGGCTTATATCCAAAAAGAAAAGCAGAAGTAAAGAAAAGCGCTGTGGCACATGAGAATTGCAAACAGCTGTGGTTGGCTAAATGTAATTATGCCAAGTACACACAAATCAGGTCGAAATACACAAACAACAACCGTGAGAAGCAGCAATTAAAGGAAAGTATTTTATATGTATTTTTGCAACTTTTGACAAGCTGACAAGTGGGTCTCTGATTGCTCATTAAACTCATATTCGTATATCAAATACTCTATGTGTTTCATAAATGTATACTCTGTATCTTTTTATACTATTTTTTTTAATTTTTTTTTTAAAAAATACAATTGCCACGCAAACGTTTGACTCCGCAAAGATGCGAAAAAAAAGAGTATTTCGCAGTCGGGTGCAACCGACTGCAACGTTCTTACTTGTTTTAGTTATTTTTTTTTATTATAAATTTATATGTCACTTATATATATATCATTAAGACTACTTATTAAAGCATTTAATGTAGTTTTCCATCGGTGTTCGTCTGTTGCCATCTTTTCTTTTCTGTTCGATATAAAGTGTCCTCGAGCTGCAGCAGCAGAAGTACTTTTATAAGAGCAGTTCCACAAGTAACTGATTTTTTTTTTTTTTTTTTTAATTTTCCACATGTTCAATTTGAAAAGAAAAAGCCATTTTGCGGACTATCACTAATGCTATGAAACGATATTATGCAAAGACTTGAAAGGGGCGCTTGTCCTTGATTTTGAACCGATGGAACTCGAACCCTATATTCTGAAACAAACCTTAAATCAAACCAGTTGTCGAAAAAACTTTGAAACTTGATTTACAAAATAACATTGCATAGAAAAACTAAGTTTTAGATATAAATAAAATGTAAATGAGTTCGATTTTGATGTAGTTTTGTGTGTTGAAATCTAAAATTTGTTTTGAAATAGACATACTTTTTAGGTACGTATCGATGAAAAGTTGAGTTTGAGCCAAAAATAATCCATTTTCGCTCATTTTATGTTCAATTTCTCAAATCTATAAGTTTTTGTTTTACCCTCGTTAATCATCGGTATATTTCCAACTAGTTTGAGTTTGAGTTATGTATGTATGCAACCATTTGCATATAGTTACTTATACTCGCTTTATTCTCGTACATATCTATGCATTTCCGCAGAGACATTGACCGTCTGTGGCTGGATAATGTGGCTGTGGGTACCATTATGGTAATTGCTTTGCCTACCCTACTTCTATTTCTGATTGGCATTGATAGCTATTGCCATTATCCCCAGCTGGGTTTGACCTTGTCAGCTCAGCATGACAGTTTTCCATATTGGTCTTTCTTCGCTTCTCATTCGCAAGCTTAGCCTTGAAAACGTGTTGTCTGCCACTGAAAGTTGATCAAGTTTTATTAGAATTTTGAGTAACTTGATGGGGAAATGCATCAAGTCTGCAATCAATTCCAGGAACTGTGGAATTGCCAAGAAGCAACAATTGTTAAGTGTATGTAACTTGAACTTGACCCACGCATTTATCTCAATTCGAAACAAATCGTCTTATAGCAGCAAACAAACATGTTCAACTTTGTTGTTTCTTTACAACTTTACACTGTTTAAAGTGTTTTGTAAGCGTAGAAGTTGGCATACAGTTTAAAAAGGCTCAATTTCTACCTCCATTCCAGCTTTACTTTAAGCTCTTGCTCTGAGACCGATGCATTCATACAGATGACAGTATGGTGCTGATAGGGAATATATTCTAACTTATAGAGTATATTTTCACAGGGTATAAGTAGTTTGGCATATAATCAAAGTTAAGCATCAAAATACTAACAAACAAACAAGTTCATAGTCTCACATATCATTGACCTCTGGGTAAAAGGTGACTGCACTAACTGCTAGATAAAATCTGGAAATAGCTTAAGCTCACATTGAGGCTGGTCAGTATTTCAAAAAAGAACAATATCAATTTATAGGCAGTCCGACAGAGCGCTCAACTTTGAACTTGGAGGGAGACTGAAAAACTAATGTTGACCTTTTCGATTGACCTTGTCGTAATGGTGCGTTAAAATGCTGACAACCAAAACAAATGTTTCAATGTTGCTTTGTGCCAAATGATGGACAATAAACGCACAAATGTATTCTGTAAGATTTGATGAATCCGTTTGATGCACATTAGCCTGATGTGGGCGTTATGACAAGTGCGGGGTCAAAAGTAATGAATGAATGTGTTTAAACATAAAATTTACAAGATTTGCAATTATAATAGATAGCAAACTGTAGTTTTTAGAAAATATACTTACTTATTAAAGTTTGTAGAACAGCAGAGCTCTGTAGTTTTAAACGCAATAAAGATTAACTAAAGTTAACAACAAATAATTATCGGTTAACTTATATCTAGATTAGTTTGAAACTGATAAAACCCTGTCTAGACATTGAAATGCACACATTTGTTCAACTGTTGCAGTATCTAGACAAGAATAAAATCAAATATTTTTGCAAGTTTTTAATTTGCTAAGCATTTGGTTCAGGTAAATATGTCTAAATATGTTCTGATAAACTGTCCGTTTCAAATCACGACTACTAGTATCAGAAGATAATAAACTTTCTAGTATAAAGACAAAAGCCAAGATAACTGTCACTGTCATAAATTTCACCTGCATATGCTACAAATATTTATAAATAAGTAACACATACACACATATCGTATATACATACTTATGTACTTTTAGTCAACAAATGTCATAAGACCACAAAGATTGATATAGATATGGAACGAAAACGTAGTCGTTGACAGTCACGAGTCTGAATTTATGAAAAGCTTTGCAGCCGCCCAACTTGGTCAAATAAGGAAAAATTACGCCATTTTGTTGGTATAAATATTGTTAATACACATTATTTCTTAACCATAATCCACTTACTTATTACATTTAAGAGCAGTTTGATTTTTGATGTGGCAATTAGCGCCTTGCTTCACGGCTCATTTGCTCTGATTTATGAATGGCAATTCATCTTCATGAAGCTTAAGCTCTTAAACTGATTAGCACTAGGTTCTTTTTTTGTATATCCGATTAATTTAAGGTGTCTGCCTTATGACAGTTACGCTTGATGGGACTGAAACAACAAATATATATAAGAAATACGAGTATATGGGCTTAAAGATGTGAAAAGTCATTTGATGAGTTGCATAAATTGCAATGGGATACTCAAAATCTTTGGAGAAAGACATATCGTTAACTGAGTAATAAAACAAGATTGGAAGCATCCTGTATATATGCAAATTCATATATTTATCTGTAGCTGTTTCAAAATTAAATTTGGACGATGAAAACCTTTTGAAATAAGACACAATTTAGCTTAGTTTAAAAAAAAGAAAAGTTATAGCCAAATATGGTTTGAACTAAGCCAATAAACAAATTTGAAATCGTTATTAGAACATTGGTAATATTAAGGCCTATTCCCGTTTCCGATTCCGATCAAAACATGCGAAATCGGAATTATTAGCTGCCCTGAATTCAGAATATCAAGTAAAAAGTATTCAAAGTTATCTTCAAAATGGAAAAACAATTAGTATTGCATTCGAAAACTGGAACACAAAACCAAAAACAATACGGTATGAAAAGTTGTCGTAAATAGGAACAGGCCTGATTATAAATTTTGAAATACACTCAACTTTATAGTTCAGAGTCTAAACTTTAGAGCAACTTTTAACTTAAGTATACACGTAGTTGGCTATAAAGATATACTAAAAATCGTTCATCTAGTTGCTAGTTATCTAGTTGTTCAAAGTTTTATCATACGAAAAACTAACCCAAACAAAATTTGACTTATCAAAATGGCTGGATTTCCAAATAAAAGAAAATTGAATCATAATTGTGAGGCATTGTGCGAGTCGGAGCCACCGTTAAAACGTGGAATTTTGACTAACAGCAGCAGCTACAATCTTATGTCTCTTTCCAAAGACGACAACAACAACAACATTGATGAAAATAAAAATGAATCAACCAATATTTCATCTATTTCCAATGATAACAAGAACAACATATTGCCAAGGATCAGTGAAGGAAATGGGGATGAGTTAGCCAATAGAATTGTCAGAATGCCTGAGTATGAACCCGAGTTGAACTCAGATCAAAATCCGTTTTACTATAAAGCAAATCAAATATTATATGACTTGCATATTGAACGTGTGAAGCGTAGTAATCAATAAGTATTGAAAGATAGATAGTTGATAAAATTTTTTAAATGCTCAACTTAAAATTGCAAGTATATTAAAACTGTTTTATTGTTATAACGATAACTTAAAAAATTAAACAAAATTCTTTGTTCTCTATAAATTAACACACTTTATCATTAAAGCTTAAACGGATTGACGTACGGACAGATGGCACAACTCCAGGATATTAAACAGTTGAAAAACTAAGCCTTGTTATCATTTGTTTTGCATTTACTTTCAATGGCGAACGAAGAAGTCTACACAGCTGCTTGAAATTAGTTTATTTTCGTCCTTGGATCATCTGCATCTGGCATGCAAATGAATGAATTGCTCTAGTTAAGTGAAGCAATGCCAACGATTGCCTAGACTGAAATCGAGGTTCAATAACCACAAATCAAGTAGAGGTCATCAGTCAGCGCATAAAGACGTCAGCATTGCCGTAGACAGATCTAGGACCAGGGTCAGACGCAGCAACAGGACGAAAATCCTGCCTGATTATCGCAATGCGAAGCACGCAACGACGCTGACGTCGATTTGCGTTCCACTGTATCAAGGATTTTGTGTTTTTCACCTGTAGTTTGCTGCAATCATGCCAGTAAGCCGTGCACCTTGTCCTAATGCTTGTTGCGTGCCACAGCTGCAATTTATATCAAGGACTGTCCAGCATATGTACTCAAAGGCTATGTCCTTAGCTCTAAAAATAAACAACTGCATTAAAATGCTTTAAGCCTGGCCAGAACTAGGTCACACAGAGTATACAACGATTTATGCATTGCATTCAAAGAATTTATATTATGTAAAATCTATGGAACGCATATTCAAACTATGTCCTTGATTGTTGTTCAGCTAGCTCGTTTGTTCAATTGTGTTTGATTTATGTTAATAAACTGTTGTTTTAAACAAGTTGTGTTCTTTAATTTTCACAAATAACATATAAATGATTTCTAAAATTTCCCCTCAATTTCATTTCAATGTGCCACTCCACACATTTACATAGTATATGTGTATGTCTGTCTGTCTGAGACTGTGTGTGGGCGTAACGTTACGTACATCGAAGCGCCTGCACGTGCATATACATTCGCTTCGTAGTTCCACGTGCACGTTTCTATGGATTATTTTTGAAGCACATATTTTTCTTGTTGCGTCTTATGGTCATAATTTCCACACGTCAAGTGGCTTTTAGAGAGCTTATTAAGCGTAATAGTCTCAGTATAACTCATGCGCCACTTTGACGTCCTTGAGGACAATAGAAGCACACATTTAAGCTCCTGTTTATTTCATATGAGAGATATGCAAATTTGAATGCGTGCTTGGTCATTTATGTTGAGTATCTAGTTATGTGCTATTCTATAAGATGAATGATAGTTATTAGAATGTTTAAGTTTATTTAAACTTTATAGATATTATCTATTTTCAATATTTTATTGGTGTTTTCTCTTTAAGTTAAAAATAACAAATAATTTATTCATGGGAAACGTAGACTAATTTGTGAGGTACTCATAATACACATACAGTATTTGTTTATATTCAGGAGTGGAATCTGAAAAATAAAGTCAATAATTAAATTGATATTCATGCTACATTTGCACGAAATTTTTAAAGTTAAAGATATAACTATCAATTAGAAATAAACTAGGATGAATATAGACATAGTAACAGCTTTTTACTCCCTGTTCCCATTAAAAATGGGAAAAAGGGAGTTATAAAGTACTGCAAATGTGTGTAACAGGCAGAAGGAGCCATTTCCGACTATATAAACTATATATATTCTTGATCAGGATCAACAGCCAAGACGAACTAGCCATGTACGTCTGTCTGTCCGACTGTTCGTCTGTCTGCCTGTCTGTCTGTCCGTCTGTCCGTATGAGCACACAGATCTCGGAGACTATAAGAGCTAGAGACACCAAACTTGGCATGTACGCAGATCAAGTTTATTTCAAATTTCGGATGCACCCACCCACACCCTCGCAATTCGCAAAAGACTCCCATAGCCACAATTTTAAAGATAAAGCTTTGATTTTTGGTACACATGTATGTTTAATCGATGTCTTTCGGATGTGTAAATTTCAACACGATCGGATAAATAGCACCAAGTTTAGTACGCTGCTTGCTTGTGTTGCTGCTGAACTGCTTGAAATGCAAGTTGGGAGCAGGGAGTCTCGTAGTCGGGCACACTCGACTAGAGCATTCTTACTTGTTTTTTAAAGTTATGTAGTATTTAACTTTCAATAAATACGCTCCTGTAACAATAAAATACGTATAAGTTGTTTATATGCATTCAAATTTAAATATATTTTCTCATTCCTACGCTTTGCCGTAGACATTTCTGAATACTTAAAAGTGAATAATGCGCAATTGACGTCAGAATGCATTTCGATGCGAGAATGCATTTCGATGTTTATATCGATATATATACTTGGCATTTGAATGTTTTTCTTTTTATTGCTTAAGTATGTAGTTACTATGCAACAAAATATGGCAAAATAACTGTTACACAATTTCAAGGAAAATTGTAATGTATTCATATTTTCAGTATGTAAACAAAGTTATTCAACGGAAGTCCATATATACCATATACTCTTTATAAAAAAGCTGTGGGAATTAATGTTTAAAGTAGTAGGATGCATTTTCAACCCTGGAGAAGTATTTTCAGACTAGATCGTTCTTACTTGTTCTTTTTTTTTTAAAGATACCTCCACTAGACTCACCAATACTAAGTTTTAATATGTATTGAAGCACCTTATCTAAAAGATATTTTTGGAAAAATTATTACAAAATAAGAAATACACTTTGTTTTTCAAGATATTTTCAAAGAGTTTTAACATTTATCAATGCTCATAAGTATTTTACATCTTAATCAGAGAAACGATCGGTCAAAATGTATGTTTTTGTACGAATCACTCTTCTATTCAGACATATATCTTAAGCAGTCCAAAAATATCATTTTTATTGCCATAGCAATCATTTGAGCACGATAATAATTGAGTTCAATTTATGATACGCTAATTTGATTCGATTTAGTTTACTATAATTAAATAAAGCCCATAAAAATTGCAAATAAATTGTTAATAAAATTGACGTAGGAATTCTCGCTTTGCATGAATTTTCAAGCAGAGCTGTTGTCTGCTTGAAAAATGTAGAAAACGTGTTCTAACAATGCTCACATTATGAATCTAATGTGAATGTGAGGGATTCTATTCAATGTATTCAATTAATGTAATCGCTACATTGGCTTATTACAAACGAGAGAGAGAGTAAATAAACCGCTTTGCATAACATTTTGATTTATTATTCGACTGTAAATGAATGGCACGAGTTTGGAATGAATCACAGCTATTAGATGTGATTGTTGTTGTTGTTGTTGTGTTTGCTTTTGGTCGGCTGCTGTTGCCATTCAGTTATTGTATTATTCTATAGTCAAGCATTTTTACAAGCAACTTATTTGTATACAATACATGTGACACCTTGCACTTTGCACTAATTGTGTTTGCATTCAGTTTCTGAGGAAACAATTACTTGCATTAAAGCGTAGGGTAATAGGCATAAGCTTCATTGCTATATACCCTGTAAAATTGAAATTTTCGAAATCTAAAAGCTTAAAGTTCATAGATCAAGTGTTTCTTACAGCTGAACATAGGTTTAATAATACTTATAGTTAGCAACTTATAACATTGCTTAATCTCTTCGATTCTACTCTTTTGATCACACTAGATTTTTCAGTTCCCTTTTATGCGGCATCCTTAAACGTTTTACAGACAGTGCTGTTGATTGCTGAGATTGAGTAAGTCTCTATTTTGTACAGGGTAAACAAAGTAATGCCAATTGAACACAATAATAAAAAAAAAAACGTGTAATGTGAACTTCACGCTTAATGTTTGCGAAAGCTTAAGCAACAAGGCGTGTGTGTGCGAGATAGTGAATGGGAAGAGATAGAGACAGATGGAGAGGCAGAGGAATATGAAAAATGAGTTTTGATTGCTTGAGCGTGACAAATTTATGATTAGCTTGTTTATCGCTGTCGCTGTCATCAGCTGTTTAGGTTTTATCAACCTTACAACGCTGCACTAATAAATATTATTTAGAAAATACATTAGCCGGCTTGATCAATTTATGATGTTGACATTTTGATTGATTCTTTAGGGTAATTTTTGTGTCATGTGGAATGATGGGCTTAGCGCCAGCAGCTGCCAACGCTGACGTGCAACAAGTTCATATTTTGCGCACTGCACTCAATTTGTTGATCCAAAAAGCATTGCATACTTTGCGGACGGCAAAAAGGAGCCAGCGCCTGGCAAAAGCTTTTGGCTTGACAACAGCAACAACAACATGCAGCAGCAGCAACTGTTGCTCTCGCTGAGCAGATCTCTGGCGTCACAATTGATGACTATTGCTCTATCGAGGCGTCGACTGACTGTCAGTTGTCCAGCGTCGGCGGCGGCGTTCTGACAGATTTGGAGCTGGCAGCTCCGTGCTTCCCCTGCCGCCAAGTAGAGACAGGCATTACAATAACAAAGAACATACAAAAACCGACAACGAACGGCAACAACAACAACAACAACAAAAGCCGAAGCCGAGGCGATGCCGATGTTGACACCGACGCAACGCCGACGCAGACGCAGACGCCTCGTTTGCCAACTCGATAAAAGTGTGTGCTAGATGACGCTACCGTTACCGGTCGTGATTGTTGTTGTTATTGTTGTTGTTGCTGCTGCTGCTGCTGCTGCTGCTGCTCACTTTTGGATAATAAAACTGGCAACGAGCACTCGAGCGCCAAGTTAATTTGCAAACGCTGCTCATACGCTGCGGAGGCAAGAAGCAAAGCCAAAAACAGCAAAAAATAAAATATATAAAAAAAAATAAAAAAAATTAAAATACAAAACGCCTTCGGCCGTAGTTTCCCGGTTCCCGCGGTTTCGCACTCGAACCGTTCCATAGTGTTCAAAGTGTGCCCAAAGCGCGTGCGTGCTCAGCGTGCAGAGTTGGCCACATTGAGCAAAATAATAAAATCACAGCATATATTCCAAAGTCAAAACAAACGCCAGCAGCAGCAGCAGCAGCAGTCTTCATCTAGTCTCGTTTCTAGTAAGTCACATTTTTCAAAAATTGCTCCGTCGGTTGTGTTTTTTTTATGGATTTTGGCAATTTGTCGCGCGTTTCTGCAGTGCGGCAACATGTGTTAATAATAATAGAAAATTATACAAAAATTAAATGCGACAACGTAGGAAACATAATTGTTTTGTGATATTCGCACTTTTTCAAAGTGAAATCGGTTTTATTATTTTTTGTAAATAGCAAAAAGTGAGCGTTTATTGAAAGAAAACAAATTTGTTTATATACCTATAAAATGTTGTAATTTAGTTAATAACTTTTGATTTGCTTGCAAAATATATATGAATGAAAATATTTTCAACAAAAATCTATATAAACATGCATTTATTTTTAAAAATATTTAACGAGTATTCAAAATTGTGTTGCTTTATTTATAAACAATAAACAATATTATTCAATATAAACATTTTGTGAAAACTTGGCCAAAAGTGTATGTGAAAAATTAACAAAATTAATAATTAACACAGCGCGTAGCAAACTCTTCATACGAACAGCAGCTGTGAGCAGCTTGATTTTGGCCAAGTTACTCAGTGTTTTGCAAATGTATCTTAATGTGTATTTAATATGCCATAATTTGTAGCATGCAACATACAAATTAAGTAAATTATGGTTTTCTAAATATTTATTATTTATCTAAAAATTGTTGCCTTTCAAAGTATTCAAACTTTGTTTTAAAAGGCAATCAAAAACTAAAATTAGCAAATTAATTAACCAAAACAATAAATATGCCAGACACTTAAAACAACAACATTTTATACAACAAGTTTTAATTTGTGTTTATCAAGTTTATTGGCCAATTTTATTGACCCATAAGAATTATACGCATTGAAATGTTCACAAATACTCAACTGGTTTTCCTTTTGGCTTGCAGAATATACCACACAATTGTTAACAAAATCCATCTCGATGATTGACTTCCGAGTGCTGCTCAAACTAAAACTCAAAAGTGCGTCAAGTAATTCGCACAATTTTCCATTATAACGAATGCTTTCATTTAAAGCGGGCTCCAAGCAGTGTTGGAAGCAGCAAAACACCAAAGTGAGCCACAACAGGCCTCAACAAACAAATTAATATAAAATCTAAAAATTAATAAGTTAGTGCTTAAGTAGCAAATGCCAAATAGAATGATTATGGATAAGTCGGAGTCGGCTAGTGAGAATGCCTGGACTAAGCTGCTTGTGGACGACAAGAGCAAAGAAGCTCTGCTTGTCAAAATCAACAATAACAACAAGGAGCTGGAGTGCAGCAAGGAGACAACGCCGCTAAATGTGGAACAGCTGACCGCTCAAGCGTCAGCATTAACTGTTAACTTAGTAGCAGGCAGCGCCAGCGCAGCTGCCTTACCCGATGGCGGAGGCGTTAATGTGGAGGACACCTACAATCGTAGCGCCACCTACGGATCGGGCATCAATAGCGCCGGCGGCGAGTCCAGCGGCAGTGGCACTTTACTCTCCCGCAAGGAGTCATTTCTGGGCTCTTTCAACAGGCAACTCAGGCGTTCCATTAAGGCGGTCAGCGAATCACCGGGACAGTTTACGAGGTGAGTTATATTTACATATAGACTTATAATTTGGGTTTATGGAACCATGAACACATCAAAACTTTCTAAAATTAATGTGCTAACGGCACTATAAAATATTACCAACAAAAAACAACAATAACATGCCATTCAAAATATGAATTTCTTATGAAATCTCAACATTTTTCTTTAAAATTCATATATTTTTTCTTACGTTTTTCGGAATTGATTTAGTTTTGTTGGTTTTTATTTTATTTTGTTGAAAATAATAAGTATTTGAAAAGCTGTAATCAATTATATTATGCTCTTTATTTCGAACTTTTAAAAAAAGTGTATATTAAGTTTGTCAAATGTCCGTGTGTCTGTCTGTCCGATCTAAGGATCGGTTCTAAAATGTCAAATTGATGGCTCTTGTACTACTTTATCAAAAATATGACGTCCCGACTCAGCAAAGAGGGTAAAAACGAGTATCTCGCAGTCGGGAGCACTCGACCTGACATATCCTTGCAGAGGGTATTATAATTTTCGTCTCAGAAAAAAACTTTATATTCGTGATCAGCATCAACAGCCGTGTCATGTCCGTCTGTCCGTCCGTCTGTCTGTCTGTCTGTTTCTATGCGAACTAGTCCCTCAGTTTTAGAGCTATCGTGATGAAACTTGGCACATATGCTTCTTCTTATTGCCGGTAGTACCTATGGGTGAACTGGCCAGATCGAACCACTATAACATATAGCTGCCATAGGAACGATTGATTGAAAAATAAGTTTTTTTTATAAGTTTTAGCATTTTTCGCACATGTTGACAAAATTTCATTGAAATCGAACCACTGTATTTTATAGCTGCCATAGGAACGCTCGGTTGAAAATAAGTTTCGGTGTGAAAAACTTTTGTGTTTTTCAAAACAACTCGAACAAAGTCACATTATCTAAATAAAAGCACGTTCTACACATGTTGACCAAATTTTATCAAAATCGGATCACTAAAACTTATAGCTGCCATAGGAATATTCAGTTGTAAAATAAGTTTTCTTATGCAAATCTTATCTGCACTATCTATCTATCTATAGTTTATATAGTCGGAAATGCCTTCTTCTGTCTGTTACACACATTTGCAGTACTTTATAACTCCCTTTTTCCCATTTTTAATGGGAACAGGGAGTAAAAATACTTGCTTATAATATAGCATACTTTTGAGATAAGGAATCTACCGCATATTTGCAAACACTTACAGGGTATTTTGTCGTGAAGTAAGCTCTTTTTCTTTTCTTATGAAAATATTAAGCATTCATCGCGTTCTTTTGAAATTGGGCCAGGGCTTTTTGCCAAAGATCAATGACAGCATTTCTTCTAATTGTTGCTGTGCTCTCAATGAATGTACTTGACTTCTTTAATACAAGTTGAGTATGATAAGATTCTGTTCAGATATAGCTAACTGATACTCTTAGATGCGCACACCTGTCGACTTATGATATTGATACGACAGCTTATCTGTTTTGATACACAAATGTTGACGGCAGCATTTGCGTACTTTATATGCATAGTGTATAATACAATGTGCGATAATGTAATCGTGGGGTTTTCAAGCCTTTTGTGGCCCCATTTCCATTTCCAATTCCCGTTGCTCCGTTTTCCCTTTCGTCGTCTTCTTTGTCAGCGTTGAATGACACGCGAGCGCAAAAAAAAAGAGATAAACTTTGAGTTGATTGGATGAATGACAAAATTAAATTATTTTGATTTAAGGCCGTCGGTGGGTGGACAATTAAATATGATTTCCGCTTGCTGCTCGTGGCATGTAAGTAAGCTTTTGGGCTGCCACAAGCAACACAAGCGAGTGCCTCTTTAATTGGTTTAAGCTTAGAATAAATAGAATATATAGAAATGCAGAGCACTTACGGTTTAGTGGCAACTTGAACGCCCCTGACATTATCAGACAAATTCTTGTGTTTTTTTGAATATTAAGAATGAACAGATTATATAGCTGTATGTTTATATAGAAGATAAACTTGCAGTCAACGGCATCTTAGCACCTTGGCATACAATTTGCATAAGTAAGTCAACTTTCAAGTCTAAATAAGCAAATGATAAACAAATATTTCGGCAAAACTATTTGAAATCATTAATGCGCATAATAAATTCATTAAAGTATTGTAATTATTTGCTCATAAGTTAATTAAAAGCTAGAACAACAAATTCTCGAACTGAGTGTTTGTTTTCTTTTTTGTTTTGGCTAATAGCCAAGGGGGATTTCCTCAAGTGTCTCGCCAGCTGTTGCCAGGGCAACCAAAAGTTGTGATTATGTCTTTTGTTGTCCACCTCGAAGATGTACTCAGTGTGCTAATGGCTAAAGCAAATTGCTCTGAGCTAAATATAGACAAGAACTGCTGTATTGGCCAGGCCAAAAAGATAAAATTGATATGAGTATTTATTTTGTCTATTGCCATTCAAGTTTTGATTGCTTTCTTTTGCTGTATCAGACACTCTGTTGTGCTGAGACACACGCGGCGTATGATTAATTTTCTAAATTTCTATTGATTGGCGGCACGGCCTGAACGTTTGATTTATCTACTTAGCTTGATTGCTCACGAAATGCTAAAATTAATTATGTAAAAGTAATATTGATAAACAAATAAAAAGCTATTTATTTCCATTATTTTTTTTGGATTCATAATCCGCATAGGTGTTTATTACTTCCAACTTTGCTTGTTTTCTGAAACCTATTTATATCAGATAAGCTAAAGCTGCGAGTGCGCAAGAAATTAGCATGACGGATCTGTACAGTGAAATTTTTGTATGATGATTCATAACAATAAAAAAGTATGTTAAAATTTTGTATTTATCTTCATTCTTTCTTGTTGACTTTTTTCAATCTTCGCTTAAATACATAAATCCAGCCATTTACTTAAATGATAATAATCAATTGTTTAAGCTTTACTTAAGTCAGTATTCGCCAGACAGTTGTTTTTATTTGGTATTACGAGTATTTAGGTTAGGCATACTTTGGAATAAATCTTAAAAACATGACTTTAACATGAAACCTTGTACTAACAGCTATTGTAACATTTGCTCAATGTTATTTAACATAACATGTTAACAATAATATTTGCTGTTAATAAATATATGTAATCAGCTGTTTCGATGAGTACATCATGTGATTACAATACTTAGAACATACTCTAAAGTCGCATATTGTGGCCGTGTGCAAAGGTAAAGTAATTTTTTTTATTTTTAATTTTCTATTCTTTTCTCTTTTTTTTTGCAAAATAAACTTTGCTGATAGCTGCAAATTAAAAAAATATCAGCTAGGAAATGAAAGCGGACCATAAATTTACAAATGCAATAATATACAAATGATAAAATGTGTCATATGTCTTGAAAGCGTATAACAGTTATGCATGTACAGTTGTGCTCGCATTATCATTGAGTAGATGTGTCTGATTAAGTTGTCAAAAGTCGTGAAATGAATAACATACATACATACATATAAGCAACAGGCATTAATGATACATATTGCATTTATAAATTAAGTTTTATAAGCATCCTAATTGGCAATAATGTGTAATCCCGCCCCTTGGTTACGCCCCTGGCACGTTCAGCTGTTTAAAGTTGGCAGTTAATTTGCCTTGGCTTAAATGTCGTGTTGCAACAACAACAACAATAATAACAAGAACAGCAGCAACAACAGTAAATTATGGAAATGCTTTTTTATTTGTATACTTATAAATATTACGCATACGCAACGTAAGCCCGCTTTATGGGCCAGCCAACATTTGACATAATGCGAAAATGACGCCAATGATGACGTCGACGCCGACGTCGACTGCGATAGCTGTGAGAGTTAATTGTTGGATTGGATGGGCTTCTTCCTGCAGAGATTTCGCTGCCATTGTGCCGAAAATGTACAGCTAATTTTGTTTGCTTTTGTCGCATGGCCAAACGCGCCGGCATTTTTGTTATTGTTTGTGTTTCTCTTTTTTGCTTTTTTTTTGTGAATTAAAAACAAAAAAAAAAGAGTTATCAGCTGTTGTATTTCATTTTGATTTCGTGTTCTGCTTTTGCGCCGTCCGCGCATATTTCTTAGCATTGCCTTGTTGTTGTTATTGCTGCTGTGTTTGCTTGTGTTTAGCAGCATGCTGTTGTTAATGCTGCTGCTGCCGCTGCTGCTGCTGCTGTCGACAGCAGCGACGCAGCGTCTGCTGCTATCGGCTCTTCCACTTGATACTTGAAATTGAAATAAAAAGCAACAATGCTGTCAACTGAGCATTTCAGTTTGGATTCAGCCGTCTTCGCAGAAAGTAATACACCTGAGTTAAAACCAACAACGACGACAACGACGACGACGACGTCGCTGCCACCTCAGTCTGCCTAGCTCGCGCGCGCGCGTCCTCTCTCAATCGCTCTCTCGCATTTTGCATCTCTTCTACGTGCTTTGCGCTCTTGCTCAGTTCGTTGCACGATCGGCAGAGACGCCATAAACGTTGACTTTGACGCGTGTTACATGCAACGTCAGTTGTGAATGAGACGTCACTTAAATAATTACTAACGGGCTAAATATTGTATTGTTAATGTATAAAACAAAATAAAGTACCGTTACGTTACGTTACGCTAAAAAAAACGACATCAATTAAAAACTAAATAGTTCCGCTCGACGTCGGCCGGAACAGACGCTGTGAAAATAATGCGCGCTTTTGTTTATTTCAAAATAAAAACCATATTTGCCTTTCCAACCACAAAAAGAACGCATTTCTGATAAAGAGCCAAGTCGAATCGAAACGAATTCGCTTTTGTGTGATTTAAGAGTGTTGGCAAACAACAAATCAACAACAAATCGACCACAACAACAACAACAACATCTATAAGCAATTCAACAACATCCAAAATATTCCCATTGCGAAGTTGCTGTACCCAGTACTCAGTTCCAGCGATAACGTCACCCAGGGACCAGTATTATACAAAACAAAAACAAAAAGTGCTCGAATCTTTTGTAGTTTTTTTTTACAGTTTGTGTTTGTTTTCTAAACACAAATATCATTTATTATAATTGTTATTCTGTTGTTGTCGCATCAACGTCAAGGTTGTAACAGGAGCGCAGAGCCAAAGCTGAGAGGTTTTTATATATATTATACAAATTTTTTTTGTTAGCCGCTCAACCGCGGAGGAGCTGTCACTCACATACACACACACACACACACGTATTGGTGCTGCCGCTGCTGCTGCTGTTGCCAGTCCGTTACATTTTAGTCGCCGCCGCGTCAGCGACGCCGCGTGTTGTCGCCTCGTTTTCGCCGACCTCAAAAAAAAAATAAACTAAAACTAAAATATAAAACACACACAACTACATAATTAAATATATATATACAAAACATATAAAACAGTTTGCGTTGTATAACGCAGGCGTGTGTATTGAATTCAAATCGTCTCAACATTTGCACGGACTTCCTTTTGGGCAACATGAAGCGTCTGATGACCTGGGAGCGCGATCTTGTCGATGCGATGTACGAGTAAGTTGCACACACACACACACACACACACATACACACAAACACACACACAGAGATACTAACTGGCTAAACGATTTCATTTATCACAAACAAATTGCATACATATGTAATTACTTATAAGTAGTTCAGGTTTTCAAGTGCATTGTTTTGTTTGTGCATTGTTGTTGTTGCCTGTGTCGCATGTCGCTCCTTAAGCAACAAACTTGTTTCAATTACATTCAACTCAACACTTGACAACACACACTGTACTTGTAAAATATTTGTACACTACAACGCATTAGATGCCAAAACAAAGAAAAAACAAATTTTATGTTTTATAACAATTTATTGATGTGTAGCATGCGGCCCCAAAACATTGCATGGCAACAAAAACATTAGCAGCAGCCAAGCTCTTATATTGCTGCTGTTCCTTTGTCGTATAAAAGTATAAGAGTGGCGAGAATACAAACGCAGTCTACGCCGTCTGCTCAGCATTCTGCACACTCCGCAGTCTGCGCCGGCTGCTCAACAATGCTGCATACTTCGCAGTCTATGCCGGCTGCTCAGCAGGCTGCACACTCCGCAGTCTCCGCCGGCTGCTCAGCAATGCTGCACACTCCGCAGTCTATGCCGGCTGCTCACCATGTTACACACTCCGCAGTCTATGCCGGCTGCTCAGCATGCTGCATACTCTGCAGTCTGCGCCGGCTGCTCAGCAATGCTGCACACTCTGCAGCCTGCGCCGGCTGCTCAGCAGGCTGCACACTACGCAGTCTCCGCCGGCTGCTCAGCATGCTGCACACTAAGCAGTCTACGCCGGCTGCTCAGCATGCTGCACACAACGCAGTCTGCGTCTCACTTGACGCCACTCATCGCTCACATTCCCCACCCACGCCAACTATCGATCACACTCGCTCTCTCACACTCTCTCGATCACGCTCTCTGCTGACACTGAGCGGCGCGTTGGCCTCAGGAAGTTTTGACATTCGGCTCGGTCGCACGCATTGAACGCCAATTTGTTATGACTGTGTGGAGAGGGAAGGTGCGTAAGTATGGGGAATGTCTGTTTTTTGTGGAATTTAAATGCTGGTCTTTACCTTTATAAATAAATTAAAGGCCTGACGCTCACTTTTGTTGGCCAATTTGTTAAGCCATAAATCGGAAAGGCTTTTAAAGTATTTAAGAGCGCCGCACGCTTATTTGTTTACTCAATTTTATTTCATATCTAAATCTTTTGGCTATATAAAATAATTAGCAGTGTGCTTTGCATTAATTAATAAACAAATAGATAAAATACTATGCACATAGCATTTAAAATGCAGCTATTAATTTAGTAGCTGCTACTTATTTAGCTCAAGGTTGTGTTCATATATGACAAGACCTGACAATTAACACCTTTATCTATTTGTAATACAGTTTTACTTACAAAAATTTCATTTCGCAAAACGCGCAGCTGTAGTTGACATTTTTATAAAAGAAGCTTTTGTGCAGACTGTACTTGTGTTTCATGGCACGTCTTTGTTTGCCTCAACAAAAGTAACTGTCATATTGAATGTGTATTGAAAGTAGCAAAGACAATGGCTTGCATGTTTCTTGTTTTTTACTTGCATGCTTTCGTTTTTTACACATGTTGCACATGTAAATGGCAAATCAGTTACTCGGTACACTTTTTGGCAGTTTTTGCTTTTTGCAGACTGTACCACATTTTTGTTGTTGTTGCTGCTGCCCGCTTACTTTTCAAAGATGTAGAAAGCGTGTAGCTCATTAGCTTAACAAGCGGCGCATGTTGATGATCAGTTCAGCTGCTGTCTTTAGTGTTTTAAACCAGCTGACAAGTCTGGCCCTGTCACATGCCCACATACACACACAAACCGTAGTTATAACGAGTACTCATCAGTATTTACCCGGCTTATTTCACGGCTGTGTACTTTTCAGTTTTATTTACAAGCAAGCGCGAGACTGCGACAACTAAAACAGATAAACAAAACAACAACAACAACAACAAAAAAGCCGGCCATGACCAAATCATGTTGATAAGGCCACACACTCAACTCAACTTTACTTCAATATTGCGCATTTATTAGCACCTAGCCAGAGCTATGGAACTGGGCCTGGGTCTGACTCTGAATCTGAATCTGAGTCTGAGACTGCGGTCTGAGTTGGGTCTTTGGTATGACTCATTAAAGAGACCGCTCAAGCGACACGCTTATTGAGCATATCATTCGACAGATACAGATACATTTTGCTCATAAATATAGATATGCACAGATATAAATACAATGTTTGCATGAATATTCACGTTCAACTCGTAAGTTAAGTTTAACAATTTGTTTCGCCGAATTATGCCGCTGTTAATTTTATCTGCAAACACTGTTCCAATATCATAATTCAGTTCAGCTTAACAATTGAGACATCTCTTTTGGCACTTTCCAGTCATTTTTATACCCTTGCAGAGGATATTATAATTTTGGCACGAAATGTGTAACGCATTGCAGAAAACGACTCAGAAAACAAATAATTGTATATTTGTGATCAGCATCAACAGCCGAGTCATGTCCGTCTGTTCGTCTGTCCGTTTATATCCGTTTTTCAAGACTTTGCTCTAGAGCTATCTTGATGAAATTTGACACAGATGCTTCTTCTTTCTACAGGTAGTACCTATAGTTGAATTGGCCAGATCGGACAATTATAACATATAGCAGCCATAGAAACGATCGGTTGTATGAAAAACTTTGTTGTTTTTCAAGAAAACTCAACCAAACTTAAAATGCCTAAGTCTAAGCACTTTTCACACATGTTGACAAAATTTGATCAAAATCGGACTTCAATATCTTATAGCTGCCATAGGAACAATCGGTTGAAAATTAAGTTTTTGTTTGAAAAACTTTTTTGTTTCTTAAGATAACTCAACCAAACTAACTTTACCTATGTTTAAGGACAGTTTATACATGATGACAAAAGTGCATCAAAATCGGACGACTATATCTTATAGCTGCCATAGGAACGATCGGTTGAAAAATATGTTTTTGTATGAAAAACTTTTGTGATTTTCAAAACAACACGATCAAACTCACTATGTCCAAAATTAAGCGCAATCCACATAAGTTGACAAAATTTTATCAAAATCGGACTACTATATCTTATAGCTGCCATAGGAACAATCAGTTGAAAATTAAGGGTATATATCTTCGGCACGCTGAAGATAACATTTCTTTCTTGTTTTTCATTATTATTTGTCCTAAATATTTTTAGTGGCAAATTACCAAAACAAATAAAAATGCTAAATATTTTTGGCATGATTTTGGCGTGACTAAAAAGTCAAGATTAACGGAATATTAAAGCGTTTTTATTTTTAGAGCTGAGCTGTGACAAAACTTTAAGCTTGAAAAGCAGCAGGAAATGAAACTATACTTGAGTTGAACTAGATGTATACACATAAGTCAAATTTCTTGAGATTTAATTAGATTTGAGGCATAAGACTCCAATTGTTTACATTTTTGATCAATGCAAAAATAATAGTTTAATTTTCTTAATCAGAATTGAATACAATATACGACAAGTTGACAACTTAATGCTGACCACATATGATAAAAACATTGAAACCTGTTTAGTTTACGGTTCTTCCAAAGTAGAACTCTGTAAATGCGACATGTCCAAATATTTGACGACAGTTCTTTGAACTGTTGCTCAACTGTTGCTCAACTGTCTAATGTACAGATATTATTACAAGGCCATATAGCTCAATATTTATGTATGAGATACTTTGTCACTTGGTCAGCAGATTCATAAATGCTTATCTTAGTTTCCCATATTTTAGTCATAGATACATTTTTAACACTTGACTACAAAAAGTGACTTGACTTTAATGCGTCACTTTACTTGACGTCACAACGGTTACAGAAACAAATAGCAATTGGCTGATTGTATTTATGATAAACACTATCAACTGTTTTGGCTATTAAGAGTTGCTTTCACTATAATGTTACTCATGGATACTATAACACTTGGCACAGTTATAAGTCGCTGGTGTTTTCCTCACGTTTTCTGGTTATTACCACAATTGTTTGGCGCCGGTTTTGTTTTTAGTTTTGGCGATTAGATACTATGCACCTTTTGATTGTATTAGCAGACTTGAGTTTGGACAAGCATAAAAACGGTTCAATATTGTTTTTTGATTGATGAAGGAATATGCTTGATTTCGATTGTTAATGGTTGCTGTCAGCTATGATCTGTGATATGATTGATCGTGTAGCTATTTAATATTACTTTCTTATGGATGTTTTGTTCACCTTTCCGTTCATAAGAATGTCGATTAGGACCGAAAGAACAGCCCTCTTTCATAATGTCAATCGGGATATGCGTCTATTTTTAATTGACCGAAGAACCAAAAGCTCTTTGCTTGTTAATCGTTGGGGCGGCATAAACCGGTTCGAAGGTGCTTCTACAAAGCGGAATGATATATATATATATATATACACATAGATATTTGTACTTATGTCTATTCTATATACATATGCTAGAGGAATGTGTATTTAAGGCATTCTTTCTACGTTTCAAAATAAAAGTTTTGTCAAAAACATAACAAAATATTTCCACATTGCTTCAGTGTTGAGTTGATAACATATAGCAACGATTCTTAAAATGATCGTTAAGCTGTTTAAAATAAGTTTAAGTTTGTTGTATTCAAGCTATAAAATATCACAAGTAAAGGTTGCTTTGTAACTTGAAATGTATTTCCTGAAAATAAATTTAGATTGAGATATTTCTTTGTTTTTAAAAAACTTAAATTCCTATAATTCCTTAAGTGTTTATATTCCCTGGCATTTGCACAGCTTTTAACTTGGCCAAAACGTGTCTTACTGGACACTCATCGTAATATTGATGAATGCACGTCAATGTACAAAGCTAATGAGCTGTCTATAAGATATTAAACCAATACATACATAAATATAAGTATCTGAGTAAATATTTGAATAGATACCAATATACTGATAACTGATAACTGTGCACAGTTATAGGCGGCTATAAGTTTATCATATATACAAATAGAAAACATGTGTAATTAGGTGAATATTTGTACTATTGTATTCAATTTTGATATGAGTGTGTTTGTGTGAGCGTAGAATGTTAAACGAGTGCGACCAGAAAATAAAAGAGATATATATACATATGTTTGTAGTCGTATCGGTTGTTAAGTATGTGTGGGGATACGGGTGCTCAAACTGGCGCTGCTCATAGTGTTCACATACATATGTATATCTGTAGCTACATATGTATCTATAAGTATGTACGATATGTAGAAATTCGTATTTGAATTTTCGCTTGCACGCCAGTTGTTAAAATGTGGCTCGATCGCTCAGTTCACATTCGAAAACAGAAACTGAATCAAACTCAAAAATAACAACTGAAACACAAAATAACTAAATAACGCGAGATTAAAGCTCAACAGATATGGCTGGTCGTGTTGAAGGCTTTTAAAAAAAAGAAGTGTTTTGAAATGCCGCCAATAAGTGTAGACTCTTAACTGTTAAGTGTTAACTGTTGATTTGGTCAAAATGATACCAAATGGCTTAAATAACTTCTTAGGTTGGGGCTATTCGGCTCGTTGTCGCCTGCTGCAAAAGCATTGTCTGTGTTTTATTTTTATAACAATGACAAACTAGAACAAGAAAGAAACGTTGATCTTTTCTACACAAAAAAAAAAACACAAAAAACCAAAAAAGAAAACGTAATTAAATTGTTGTATCTCAGAAATAACAACAACAGTATTTGCGTTCAACGAGTATTCATAATATAAGTGTGGCTTAAGTGTTTACAATATTTAGAAACGATCACGAATCATAAATCAATAATAACAACAATAACAACAAAATGTCGGAATTACGACGCAGTTTCAGTCGTTTATCGATGATCGTTTATCGTGCGACGCATTCCAGTGAACAGTCCTGGGCCGAGGAGTTGTTAAGGTAAAAATTTATCGATTAATTTTTCGATTTTATGTTTCATTTGTCTGCAATCGATCAATGATAATAGAATTGAATCACATTTAAATGTAAAAGTGATGTGTTCTGTTTTTAGCAGCCACATTTGCCATACAGCCAGTTTGGTATGAATATATATATATATATATATATATATATTTTATTTAAACAACTGTTTTATGTGCTTGCTATATACTAGTTGGTATATTTTTTAGCGATACATGTGTGTGCTTTTCATTTCAAATGTTGTTGCCACAAATATATTTGCATGCAACGCTTTTTCCAGCCGCTGTTTACAAGAGTTTGTATAAAACATATATACCTAAATCTATCTGTAGCTATAAATATATTTCTACGCATCATCACAACAATATATACTCAACTCAAACATCTGCCTTTTTAAAAAACACGCCAATCTCAGCAAAAAGGATGTTTTCAGCTATTTTGTTTAGCCAAGCGTTCAAAAAGGTAACATTTGCATATGACAAACTCTATCAATAGATATTTTTAAACATTGCTGCAGCATACACTTTGATATATCGTATATATGCAGCCGACTTTTGACATTTGCATTTTGGCAATGTACAATTACAACAAATCATATCTAAATATGCATTTTGTATGGTTTTTGCAACACTTTTGGACCTGATTTTGAAAATATACTTATTAAATTTAAAATATATTTCGAAAATTAAGTTTTTTTTTATTTTCAAAAATGACGTCAATTGATACGTTTGATAATTGTTTTTCAAAATCACGACCTCGGTCAACATTATATAGCCCAGCTGACTTTTTACAGACTCTCCTGCCAATTGCATTGCAATTATAATTCATTGGCTATTAGCCAAGAACTTTTGAAGAATGCATTTTAGAGAAATTTCTAACCGATTTGCGGCAACTTTACCAAAGTCTAAGGTCAGTTTTTATAATCTTTTTTTAATTTTTTTGAAAAAAAAGAAAGATTGTATTGGGTTTGTGAAAAGTCCGTCTGTCCGTCCGTCTGTCCGTATGAACGCAGGTTTTTTCCACAGTTTTGAAGCTAGAGCAACCAAACTTGGTATACATGTTGGTATATATCATAGGCAGACAAAGTGTCAAGATCTCCCCCCACCCCCACCCCTTCTCCCACAAACCGTGAAAACCTATATCTCCCACAATTATATAGCTAGAGTAACTAAACTTAACACAAGCGCTAAAAATCACATCCTTCATAGATCTGACTAAAAAAAAATTGGCCACGCCCACCTCCGCCCCCACAACTGAGCAAAGTCTGTATCTCCCCCACCCCTTAACCTAGAGTCCCCAAATTTTGGAACCAAGTTTACTTGGTTTTTCCAGAACGGAATTCTAAAGTTAAAAAGTTTATTTTTATTTCTTATGTTATTATGGCCTTGAATATTCGTCTCATATATCGTTTTCTCTATATTTTCAAATGCTTGTCAAGCTGTTTCCCCTTTTCTCAAACATTCTGTATCTGTTTATGATACCTGAATGCGGTCTTTCAGCTCTTTTACCCCTTAGCACAACACACACATAATTTAGAAATGGTCTGACTCAGTGCAATTCCATTGAACTTGTTTGTCCGCCGTTGGTAACCATAAAAGATCTACAGTTCAACCTGTCTCCGCCATATATATCTTTTGTATACCTACATACATAACATATATACATATATAAAAGCTGAAGCTGCAGTTCACAAACAATAACAACGCTTTTGCAACCGGTTTATTTGCATGAAATTACTTAGAAAATAACACACAAATTTCGAAAGCTTCAACTAATGAATTGGTTTGTCAAGTTTAATGCCGATTTCTACGAATTTTTGCACGGCATAATTATCATTTGTCATGTTTTGGGGTTGACATCCGCATAAATTATACATTTTTTTAATTTTTTGAGAAGAATCGTCAGTTTTTAGGCAGGGATTATTAATCATTAAGAACTTAGCCGTTCTTAAGTCGTAGATTCACATGCATTAGAATAAAGCGTAATTAGTATTTTAACTTAAAACTTAATATTATAATCTTTAACTATATGTATACTTTAACTTAAAACTAGCTCTGTTCAAAAAGAGTTCGAATATCATGGAAATCAGAACAGTTTTCAAAATTTGTGTTCGAATATAGAATGACATAACTATTCGATATATCAAGCCTGTTATGGTATCCCCTTTAATCTCTCGGCTTCCCATAACTCTAAATCATTATAAACATTAAAGCATTTATTGAGTTTTATCCCCCAGTTTTTTTTTTTCGTTTTCCGTTTTTCACATTTTCTTTGATATAATATAAGTTTTCAAACATTAATCAATTAAGTAATTAATTACAAAACATTGGCCATAAGAGAAATAGCTATAACAAGTAAGAACGTTGCAGTCGGGCTCACCCGACTGCGATATACTCTGTTTTCTGTACGTAAAAATTTTTTTCTCCAATCTATCGAAGAGTTCAAATGGAGTCATACTGCAAAATTTGGGGTTTCTAGCTATAAGGGTGTAGGAGATACAGGTTTAGCTCATTTGCGGGGGTGGTAGTGGGCGTGACATATTTTTTTTTGGCAGGTCGGTCAAGGGTGTGGTCACTAGTCTTTATGTCAAATTTGGTTACTCTAGCTGTAAAACTGTGGAAGATATAGGTTTTTGCGGTTTGTTGGGGAAGGGGTGGGGGTGGGGGGGGAGATCTTGACACTTTGTCTGCCTATGGTGTATACCAACATGTATACCAAGTTTGGTTGCTCTAGCTTCAAAATTGTGGAAAAAACCTGCGTTCATACAGACAGACGGACAGACAGACGGACAGACAGACGGACAGACAGACGGACAGACGGACATTTCACAAACCCAATATACTCTTTTTTTCCATTTTGGAAAACAGAGTATAAAAAGTGGAATTGGAGAATTTTGTGTACATTTTTGGAAAACAAGTAAAGCTTATAATTTCAGATTGTGTCTCGGAAGGCGAGTTGAACTCTCGATCGGGGTAGGAACATTTTGTCGCTGAGGTATCTTCGTTTTGCATACCTGTTCCAGCTCAACTGTAAAACAAAAGTATTTCCAAAGAACGCAGATCATTTTGGAAAGTGCCTTGTTATTTGCACCCCATTGTGAAAGATCTCTGCTGAGCGCCCTTTCGTATGGCAAGCAAAGCTTTGAGTTAAAGCTCAAGAGCGCAACTGAGTGCGATCGCAGGCGCTGAGCTTTGAGTACTCTCCATGTGGAGAGTTTTGCATATGTGAGTTCAGAATGTGGGCAGAAGATGGCACGCTGATAAAGCGTGAAAATGCAATGAAATGTGAAGTGAAACAGAACTGCAGCAGCAATGAATATCAGCTGTTGTTGTTTTTGTTTCAAAGCTTGTTTCACAGTTACGATTACAGTAACAACTACAATTGCTGAGCGCGACTTTAGTCCGCCTGCATGTCAAATCTTCTTCACAGTGCAAATTTGACTCGTGGTCCGTGATTGTGTTAAAGCTCCCTAAGAAAGCACAAAAACAAACACAAAGCTTGCTCTTTTTGAAAACTTTTGATGGACGCAGCACAAGGATCGTGTTTCTAATGTTCTTTTACTCAATTTGATATTTGATTTTTTTTGTTATATTTTTGATAAGCTGCAGCTTTTAAATGCTGCTCATTATCGGTTTTGTGTTTGCTTTATGCTTTGCCAGCATATCAGTTCAAACACTGTTTTGGTAATTGAAATAAAATTAGTGCGAAAAACAAACCTTAGACCTAATTGCTTTCTAAAGATTGTGGATTTTGAAAAACAAGTGTATATTCCAACTCAAGTTCATATTTAACATGCATTCACATTTCCTGCTTTGCTACAATTTATCATTCAAAATGACAATCTGCTGTTTTGTTACTTTGTTGCATTTTTGCAGGCCATCTGCGCTTTGTGAATGTATTGTTTTTTCCCCTTTCATATCGTAATATGTATGAAAGTAATAAGAATTAAGAAACAAGAAATATATATGAAATATAGTTTATTATTTCTCTTAAAAGGGGTTATTTCCAGCTTATGCAACTTGTGTTGTTATATCTTAAATAAGCTTAAAAAAATCTACAAAACGTTTCTCAAATATTATAGATATTTGAATCAAATTTACATATACCAACAACAGATTTGAAATTTCATTATTCTTATCATTATTTCATTAAATTAATTACAACTGACATACTATTTTATGGCCTTAGTTAGGATCATGGCCACACAGACACACACAGACCACACAGATTCCAATAGAATTTTGAAGAGATAACTACACTATGTATAGGCTATCAGCTCTACTGATAAGAAAGCTCGCGTAATTAGTTCGTATATAAGTATATTTGAAACAAAGAGCATCAATCTGAAAAACGCACATAATTATGTTTCAAATCAATTATATAATTGAAATTAAGAGACTTATAAAGACACCTTTTCATTGATATACACCCCCCCTTTGAATATGAAACTTATCTAACATTTCTAACTTACATCTCTCTCTCCTATCTTATTCTCTTTGAATAGGTACCGGCAGACAAGATTTAGCTCGCGTCGTGTACGGAAACGTGTCGTCTTCAAGCATGGCGAGTGCAACGTGGTGCAGGGCAACGTGGCCAAGAGACGCCGCCGTTATCTGCAGGTGAGCAGCAGTGTGTGGCAGCATACAGAGAGAGAGGGACGACTCTGCTTTGCTTTATATTTAGAATACAGTTACGGAAACAGCTACAGACACAGACACAAATACACACTGTAACAGACATAGACATTAGACACTGAGGCAGACATAGAAACATGTGCCGGTTGTGCAACATGCGGCACGTTTAAAATTTGGCATAACACGCTTCCTTTATTTATTGGAAATACATATCAATTGCTCGGAAACGGATCAAAATCGCATTGAAGTTGTTAAACCAGAAGCGTTTAAGCTACATAAAAGTGGTTCATGGTTCAAAAACAGGTCTCTCCCTAGTTTTTGGTTCGTTAACCTTGTTTGAGCTAATTCTGAATACTGTTTTTGGCTTGAACCTTGGTTCAGCTTATCCGGTTTTGTTTTAAGATAGATCATAAAGTCATACAAAGTTTTTTAAAACAAGCCCGATTTTCATCTTTCATGTTGTTCTTTTGATATATTCTATATATGGGCTAATGAATTTGATTCATTCACACAAAAAATTATGTTTTTATTTCAATCAGGCATGCTTCGATTTTCTCATTTGAATTCGAGTAAACAAATTGAATTAATTGAAATCAAACTAGCTTGAAGTACTAAGTACGTCAACATAATAAAAAAACATTACAGAATCTTTTGAAAATAATATAAAACTAAAGGTTCTTAAATGTTTACGATTTATACTTTTTACTTTTCTATTCAAATCCGAATCTTTTGAATTCGAAAATGTTAGCACTTTGCTGGTAAGGCTGAAACTCAAAATATTCTGCATGAAAATTAACTTTTTCTTTAGTAAGAATCGAAAAATAAAACTTCTATGTTTTTTCTTTCTTTCAGCTGTTTTTCGGGGTAAGTAGCTATATTTTACCATTACTTGCGTAGAGATTTGCGTACAGATTTAAGTACAGATTTAAAAATAAAAAAGAAAAACAAAACAATAACGAAGCTATAGCCAATTTTCGCTATTCATACTCATTACTAAAATATTTTTCAAATTTCATTTCATTTTCAAAGCCATTTGAACGGTTATAGCTTAATTACTTTAGCATAGATCTTAACGAACGTTAGCTTTATTTGGACGCCTTACTAATGTATCTTTTTATGATCCAGTTGACAAAATGAGTTTTTGAATTTGACAACTTCAGAAACACAATGTCAAAATTCAAATTTGTATAGGCCTTTTGGCTTTTACGTTTAGAATCTGTTATGCTATACGCAAGTTTTTGGTGAAAAATAGCTACGACAAAAGTTTGGTTTCAACCAGATTTTGGCTTTAACAAAAGTAACACTTATTTCAATAACATTCAATTCACAAAATTGTATTTAAATTCATAACAAATATTAAAATTTGACAAAATTTGACCTGTAAAAGTTGCCAACTCTAAAATTGAAATTTTATTACTGAAATTCGACTTTGTTTATATATCATTGGCCATGTTTATTGATACTTCTACAACTATTTGGTAGCATGTAAGGCTTTATACTAACATAATAACAAATATTTGCTTAAATTACGTTTCTAACTAAATCTCTCTCTCTCTCTTCCAGGATATATTCACAACGCTTGTGGATGCACAGTGGCGCTGGACGCTGCTGGTGTTTGCGGCTAGTTTCGTCATCTCGTGGGCATTCTTTGCGTTTATCTGGTGGACGATAGCATTTGCGCATAATGATTTGGAGTATATAAATCTGCGCAATTCGCATCCAGAGATGATTGTGAATATGACGCACACAGTGTGCGTAACGGAGGTGAAGGGCATGATGACGGCATTTCTGTATTCGGTGGAAACACAGACGACCATTGGTTATGGTAATCGTTATGTGACGGAAGAGTGTCCGGAGGCAATATTCACCATGTGCATACAGTGCATTACGGGCGTCTTTATACAGGCCTTTATGGTGGGCATTGTGTTTGCCAAGCTGTCGCGACCCAAGAAACGCGCCCAGACGCTGCTCTTCTCCAGAAATGCGGTCATTTGTCATCGGGATGGCACACCCTGTCTCATGTTTCGAGTGGGTGATATGCGTAAATCGCATATTATTGAGGCGCATGTGCGTGCACAGGTCATACGCAAGAAGGTGACCAAGGAGGGCGAGGTGTTGCCCTTCTATCAGCAGGAGCTGCATGTGGGCGCCGATGGCGGCGAGGATCGGCTCATGTTCATCTGGCCAACGACCATTGTGCATAAAATTGATCGCAATAGTCCGCTGTACATGCTCTCCGCCTCGGATATGCTCAAGGAGCGCTTCGAGGTGGTCGTCATGCTGGGTAAGTCAAGCTTAATATCTGCATATATATCTTATATTTATATTCCTAATCCTTGCAGAGGGTGTCATTGAGTCCACGGGCATGACGACGCAGGCGCGCAGCAGCTATCTGCCCTCGGAGATACTCTGGGGTCATCGGTTTGTCAATGTGGTGTCCTTTCGCAAGGAGACTGGCGAGTACGAGGTGGACTATACGCTCTTCAACAACACCTACGATGTGGACACACCCTTGTGCAGCGCCAAGCAGCTGGACGAACTGAAGTCCGAGTACACCAGAAGCGCCAAGAGCGGCATAGGTAAGCCAATCTTAGAAGCAGCTCAATTTTGGATTATACTTATTATCCTTATTTATTGCCCTGCAGTTCCTTTTGCGGATCGTACGCTCTCGGCGGCCAGCATGTTACAGCGCATTGCGTCGGCTGTTTCCGTGGATCATCTGGATCCAGCTAGCGACGAATCGCTGGACTCGGGCCGCCTGCAAATACGCTCGCATTCCATACCGAACGGCGTGCTGGCCAGTGAACTGGAGCCGCTCAACAATAACAGCAAGGGCGTTGGCTTCACCATGGGCGGTCATAACATCTCAATAACGACAACGGCGCCCAGCATACCCAACCTAACAAGTATTAATGAGAGAACCAACTCCGGTAATTCCATAAATAGCAGCAACTACAGCAACAACAACAGCCTCAGCACTCTCAATATCGGCACTGCCGGCGGCAGCGGCAGTGGCAGTGGGAGTGGCAGCGTCACAATAACGCCCAGCTCTGGTAATGGCAGTGCCCGGTCCAAGCAATCAAATCCTCGACGACTGAGCATCAAGCAGGATCAGCTGCCCATCGATTCCATGTGCTGAGATTAATTTAATTTGAGGAACTGCGTCGGCACCAAAGCTTTCCGATCTGATGTTGTATACTAAGTGTAGGCTCGTAGAATTCTAAATACAATTAGTGCTATTATAATTTAAATATTCTAAAAAACAAGAAAAGGGCACTCAAGTGCAGCCCTTGCAAGCTGTGAACCTAAACCCTAAAAATAATTGTGAACCCTGTGTACCCGAGAAACCAGAAACATTTCCATTATTTCCTATCCCATGGATCGTTTCTGGATTATATTTTTTTGTAATTATTGATTATAGTGTATTTTGTTAGTGTTAGCTTTAATGAATTTATTATACATAAGCATGAAATTGATATTACAAAACACCAAGAACGATATGTAAACACAAATACAAAAATATTGAAACCAAAATGCTGCAACTTCCTCGTAAGCGTATAAATCTAGTTTCTAAATTATAGATTCTAGAACTACAAGTTTATTCATGTGCATGCATACAAATGTAAAGCTCATAAACGTTAAACGATATAGTGCAAAACAAAAGTGTTGATAATTTTTAAAACAACCTTTAACGATAATTATTCAATATCTCAATTACTCAATTATAAATTAATAAACATATTCCAAATTTTAAAACTTGCCTTGTAAGATGGCTTAAAAATATTACAAATATACATATATATATATATGAGCTTCAATTGTTATAATGTGTGGACAATAAATGGATAGAGCATGTGAATGTTAATTGATGTATTTTATTTACATAATAAGAGTCATAAAGATTGTAAAAATGAAAGACCGAGAATATATACATACATAAATCTGAAAAAATAACCTGTAGTTCAAATACACGTTTTTTAATGTCGATAGTCCATAGATGACTGGATGACGTATCAATCGATAGTGATGGTCCTTGCAATCCTAACGCACCGAGTCCTTCAAATTTCTCAACTAATGGTATTTTTGAAAAATTCAACCATAGGTCGGCTTTTTTTTTAGGATTTCACAGACTGCAGTATCGTCGATTGGCAGATTTTCAGGAATTTTAGATATTTTATTGTCCTTTAAGTTGAAGTTTTTGTCAATAGATTCTGTCAAGCTGGGTTCCAAAATATTCGTATATATGAAAGCTATTTTTTGACGGACATTTTAGGGACTCATTTTGTGTATTCGTATTACATTTTTCAACAAATATTGAAAGCAAGAGAATCGAAATCAGACTACTTTTTATCAAAAATCTGTTCAGAATTCAGAACGTTTTTGAAAAATAGAAACGAATGAATTCTGTTCTGATTTCTGATCGGTATGGTTTCGTTTTCTCTTTTTTGGGAACCGAATTTTCATAGTAAAAGTCTATTTAGTTGGCATCTTTTAGGCTTTGCTGAATTCCACGTTTTCACATGTTATACAGACAGTTTTTCAATATTATACTATAAATGTTATTTGACTTTAATCTAATGTATAAATTGACTAATTCTTTTCCAAATATGAATATATAAAAATTGAGTTTAAGAATTTGCTTTTTTTTAATGCCTTGTGTAATCTGTCATTTACTTCTCATTCCGCAGGCAAAAGAGTAAGACTATTATTAAAACCTGATTCAGCAAATTTTGAACGGAATACGAATTCGTTGCAGGCCTCTTAAGCAATTTTGGAATTTTAAATTCAGCGACTCCGTGTTGCATGCAGCAAAAAATTTCACTGCCGTGTTGTATGCAGCACTATTTCGTAGTTTTGTGTTCTCTTACAGAGAGTATTATAATTTTGTCGCGAAATGTGCTACGCATGCAAGAAGGCAATACAAAGTGTATATATTTTGATCAGCATCAAAGCCCAACTCCATCTCTGTTTCTAAGCAAAGTAGTCTCCCAGTAATTAATCTTTTATAAAGAGACTTGACAGACTATGTGTCGGAACAGACCGGATCGATTCGCTATAAGATTAGCTCCAGCTCTTGTTTTACAAAATTCAGCTAAAAGCACAGCCTATGCGCAACATCTATTAAAAGAACTCATAAAAAAAGAAGAAAGCATTATTGGAAATAAAACAATTGTAATTATGTATTTTTTTTTTTGTAAGTTTTTTTTCCATTTTATTTATTTTTTTTTTTTTTTGTAGAGGAAAGTTGTTATCATTTCAGAAGCATAGAAATTTCTCTGATGAAATAGACATACATAAATATAGAAACACTCATATAAGTATTAGAATTGAATTATGTTCGAAATTCAAATATTTCATTCATTTTGCAAGTGTCTAGATGAAGTAAATGTTTAATTCAATGAGATAGTTTTTGTGAAAAATCAATTTGTAGCTGGTTCACATTGCTATCTTTGCGCACTATTGTATCCTTATAGTCTCGACTAAGTAAGGAGCTTTGGACTAGCAAGACATCCTTATATTAACTTGCTCTAGAGCTGCAAAATCCTAAATGATGATCTAATGGACGTGCCGTTCTTGTAAATGAAAGAAATCTTTGAAATATACTGAACATAAGTACTTTTACTTTTAAGTTTATGTTAATATAATATGTAAATGTTTGTATTTCTTTACGTATGTATGCATGTTTATATAGACGTATTGGGTAGATATTTATTACAATTTACAACAAATAATTTCGCATTTTGTGTTTAGTTTTTTTTTGCGCACATGGTTTTCTTATTTTTTTTTTGTTTTCTTTTTCTTTAGTTTCTTCCGTTTTTTTTTGCGATAGTTTATTTGAGATGCGCGAAATTAATTGCAACAATTTAAATATAGTATGTATAATTATGCATATGTATTATGTATATGTATTAAACAATAGTTTCCTTTCCGTTTTTTTTTTTTTTTTTTTTGTAGCTGATTTGTGTACATCAATTATAAATAAGTTCTTGTTTCTATATAGTTTAACTTTTTATGCAATAGGACATTTTTTCGAATATTAAATATTAATATTTTTTGTTTGTTTTTGTTTTTGTTGCCAGGCTACAGCTGCCTCACTTTCAACTTTTGTTATTGTTTATGTTCTTTGCGTTGTTGTACTTAGATACAAATAAAATTGTATATTGTAATTAAATTAACAATTAGCTCCGGGCCTTGTGCTCGAGTGGATTAAAGTGAATAAACTAAGTAGTCTAAATTATGTTTAAGTATTTACAATTTTTGCTTAAAAGTAAACTTAAGTTATTAGTAAATAATACGCTAATATTTCTTATGGTGTGTGTGTGTGTGTGTGTGTATATATGAATTTGTGTTTTTAACTAGGCGTCTTACGAGCGAGTCTATGAAATGTCCAGCAATATTTTTCAAACCTTTACAAAACGTTTTTCCTATCAGCTATTTATACATGTGCTCATTTATTATTTATTTTACATACTAATATTATAAATGTAAATGGTTTCTAGCATCATATTGTTTTTCTTGGACGACGCGTTCTGATAGTTGTTGTGTTTTTACTGCATGAGGATTTTTGTTTTTAAAAAAGAAGAGTGTTTACAAAATGTTTTCAAAATAAAGGATTTTCAAGTTTGTTGCCCTTCCATCGAGCTGCTTACAACAATCATGAATAGAAAATGTTTTTAATAAAGTTGTACAAATTATTTATCACAATTAAGGTATTATTTGTTGTGGGCAATATTCATGTATGATATTTTAAGAAAATTAAAAGGCAATTTTAGTATTTTTTTAAAAAATAAATAACAAACATTTTGACTATGTAAAACCATAAGTGGGAGAAAGGAGGGAAGGAAAGGGAAGAGAGACTAACTGGAAATCCCGATTCAGAAACTCACGATTGTTTGCTCAGTTGCAACCAAATGTTGCCAGCAACATGTTGCATGCCACAGCAACAAACAAGACCATGAATTGGCATAATAGGCTCAAAACAGAACAGAACAGCAAACTACAAAGTGCTTCAGTGGCTCAGTAATACAAGTAACTGTTGTTGTAGAAATCATAACGGTAATCGTACGCCTGTTCGGCACATTGTTGCTGTTGCTGCTGGATTTGCTGCTGTTGCCGCTGCAAGTGCAGCTGCTGCTGCTGCTGCTGCTGTTGAAAGTTAGTTAACCAACTTGTTGTTGCGGCAATTCGCATCAGATACTTTCATTCCTTGTGGAGCTGATGCTGATGCGGCGGCTGTTGCTGCTGTTGTTGTTGCTGCTGCTGCTGTGTCAACAGCTGATGATGCGCCGGCTGCTGTATATGCGGCGGCAGCCGCGACTGCTGTTGTTGCAGCGGCATGGAGGCGCTAACATGCTGCGCCTGACCTTGCGCCTGCACCTGATGATGACTCTGATGAACATGCAACGGCGCCTGTTGTCCATTGCTGCCGGCAGTCACGGCGCTGGCAGCAGCTGTTGCTGTGACGCCATTGTCGGTTTTGTCCCTGGGCAGCAAATACACGGATCCATCGGCTGCCTGCTGCAGACTGTAGTCCGCCGGTGAGCACGGATTGCCCTCAGGATCGCGCAGATACTACAAACACAAAAAGTTAGTTAAACAATTCCGATTTAAAGCTTAAGAATGTAGTTACCTGGAAAACATGGCGATGCAGCATGGAAAACTTGTTGGAAATGCGTTTGCGTTCGCTTTCGAGATGATCATGATTGTGATTCAGTTCCGCCTTGCGCTTCACCACCGTATTGACCTCATCCTCCAGCGTTAGTATCTGGTCCAGCTTACGCTTGCGGCAGTTTTGAGCGGCAACTTTGTTCTTGCCACGTCGCCGAATGTCGCGTATAAGCGACAATTGATTCTCACTTAGATCGTACTTGGACAGACGCTCATTAAACTCATCCATGGGCAGATTAATGATATCGCATACCGCTATGGGTATATTCAAGGAGCGTGCACGCTTCTCATCTCGCGACAAATGCTCCTCCTCCGTGAGGCAGGCATCACTGTCGTCATTGCTGCCACCACCAACTGACTTTGCTCCATGTTTACTGCCACCTAGCGGCTTCTTATCACGCGCCTGTGGTCTGCTTAGCGAGCCACTGCCCTGGGGCAGCGTGCCAGTGCCTGGTTGCAAGGAGTATGTATGATTCAGTTGCACCAGACCTTGCGGCGTCAGTGGTGCACGTGGCACACCATAATCAGCAGTGAAGGCGCTGCTGGCGCTCATGCCATAGGCCTGATGATGATAATCCTTGGACAGAACGGGTGCCATGGCAGCTGCCTCGCCAATGCTGCTGCTGCGTTGCATGCCCGTAAAGGCCGTTGCACCCGCCTCGTACTCATATTTGATGCTCTGTACCTGCACCTGTGCCTGCTGCTGCTGTTGCGGCGGCGGCTGAGGCTGCGACTGTGCAACGGCTGCCACTGGCGGTGCCGTTGGTGGCAATGCGCTGGGGGTTTGCTTGTGCAGATCACGCTTTCCATACAACTGATGCTTCTTCTGTGCCACAGGCGGCTGACGCGTATTGTTGTAGCTAAAATCATAGGGTCCGCCATACTTGGCCTGATGATAATCCTGTGCCGAATCGCTGCCCTCGCCCCATTCGCCATCGGACAACGAGGGTACACGTTCCGAGCCCATCGAGCTGACCGCACTGTCACTGGACGCGTCCAAGCGATCACCACCACCCTGAGCTCCTCCACCGTTCGCCAATAGATCGCTGGTCATGCCACCAGCAGCGCCGACAGCTGTTGCACCGCTCATCGAACTGACGCCACCGGCAACATTTGCACCATTGGCATTACTATGATTTCCACCAACGGTCACAGTTGAGCTGCCCGCGTTGCTTGCATGTCCGCTGCTGGGCAGACCCAAAACGGAGGAGTTGTTGCTCGTGCTGTTGTCCACCATGCGACAGAAACCTAAGTGCAAAAAGAAATTGTGATTAGTTCAAATGTTACAAGTTCTCAATTTATATGAAACTTTTTTTTCTAATACAAAACTGATCAAGGTTATATCAGGACAAAAGAAATTTCTATTTATTTCGTAAAACAAAAACGGATCTATATCTTTCTATCTACATTTAACTAAAATTAAGTTTAAGTTTAAATAAAAACATTCAAAACTTTCCTTTCCCGCTCAAATATTGTAAATGTAAACCTAAATATAATACGCTCAATTTGTGGCACGTTTTAAGTTGATTTGATTATTTTAACAATATCTTATCTGTTCGATTATTCAGCATTATTTCGTTTTAAAAAAAGTGTGCAGTCATTTTACGTACGATTATTTTCAGCACATGGCTTATCACCTTTCTTTATCTATACAGTTATCTCTAGGCTGTCCCCAGCGCTGCGTCTACCAACATTTTGCAACGTCTCACTTTCCATTCTACAGCTACATTTATAAAATATTTGGTTGTACCCATTACGTGCTAGCGTTCTTGGGTTTCGACTTGACTTTATCTTATCGTCTGGCATGTCTTATGTACTATGTTTAACCATATACTATATGATTAAATATAATGCTTATTTAATGCTATAGCTTTTTGCGCAATTGGTATGCTATCGTGTGTTATTTGTAAAACTGAATCTTTTTTCGCAGATAGATATTTAGATAATTTCATCTTTTGATCTACAATTTGTATCAATAAACATGGCTTGCATTGTTTTTGGTTAAAGATTTACGTTTTAGTTTGAATCCTGAACAGAAAAGCTACTAAATGAGATCAAGCCTATAAATTGATAAGCTGCTTCACAATCGTTATCATAGTACTTTTTTTTGAGCTTGTAATTAAAACCACTTTTTGCTTAATTAATCAAAATGTGAGCTGATTAAGGTAACTTATTATAAAGTACTTATGTATTCACGTATATAAACATACACACACATATAGTCTATAAGTAGGTTTGCCGGCATGACAAGGTCAAGCCCATAAACATTGATGACTTGGCAAAATACAAAACAAAATTGTAGGTCGAAGTTATCAGTGGGCCAAGTGCAAGAGATTTTGAGAATAGGCGCTGAGCGAGCTAGCGAGAGAGTGAAAGACGACGCCCCGAAACACATGCCACAAAAAAAACGTTAGCAAAACGGAAGTTCTAAAGATAACGGCTAAATCGCTTTAAATAAAAGCTTAAAATGACGAAAGATGCACAACGTAAACGTAAGCACGTAACGCACTAACGTCATTTCATCTCTAATTAATTGTATGCCAAAAATGCATTGTCTTGAAGAGAGAGTGGCAGACAGAGAGAGAGAGAGAGAGCGTGAGAGATACTTATATATGCAACTGTATTTAATACAAACATACATATATATTTAGATAGAATAACGACTCAACGATATCATGCAATGTATTTTTGATATTGTGCTTTAACTTTACTGCTAAGAAAAGATGACTCAGCAGTTTAAAAATAGTAAACAGCCAGCGGCGACAACAGCAGCAGAGGCAGCACCAACAGCAACAAAGCTTGCTGAGCGCGCATTAGAGCAAAAGTTAGAGAGAGAGAGAGTGAGAGCGAGGAAGAGTCAAGCAGCAAGCTGACGCTTGTGAGAGCAACAGAGAGCGCGCGTGCTTCAGAACATTGTCGTTGTTGGTCGCCGCTGCGCAGCTTTTGCTGATATCAGCAGAGCTGAGTAGAGCAGCGCAGTTGGCAGAGCTGGTTGCGCAGCATGACTAATGAAAAAAATTGTTACGCGGCAAATTATTTAAAATGGGCTTTGGGCTTTTGTTGCTGCTGCTGCTGTTGTGATTGTTGTTTTTGTTGTTTAGTACCCCTGAGCATAAAAATAAAACACTGCTGCGCTGGCCGACAACACCCCCGCACTGGGCGCCGCCAGCAAATGCTGCGCACATTTTCACACTCTCACCTGTTGATTCGCGTAGTCTGCCTAGTCTGGGCAGCCGTTTATGGGGGCCGTTTCTGTTTCTGTTACTCGTATGTTCGTTGTTATTGTTGTTCGAATTTTGTCTTTTCTTTCACAAATATGTATGCATGTATGTTTGTATGTATGTTATTCGCGCGTCATCAAATGTTCTAAATTCGTAATGTACGTATACATAGGTACAATTACATACGTATATACATATCTATATACACATACGATGAGAGCTTTTTGTTCGTTTGCTTTATGTGCCAAGTGCGTCACTCAATTTATTTCTTATTAATTTTATGTTTATTATATTAGTTAATTTTGCGCGTTTCTCGTCACGTTTTTGGCACGTAATCGTAATCGTTTGCTTTTTTTTATATTTTTGTTTGCTATTTTTTTTTTTTTTTTGAATATTATGATATATACATATTTACTTTACTATCGTATTCGATTGTTCGTGTTCGACTGATTGACTTGAACTCGTGTTGCGTTCTTGTTGCTTTGCTTTTCTCACACTCGCACTCACATTGCTGTTTTTTGATTTCTATTTTGTTGTTTTTGTTTTTGCCTGAAATGAGCGCGAAACACGAGCAGACCGAGTAGCGAGCCGAGCAAGATACCAATTGAGCGAGCTCAACGCTGCTCTGCCGCTGCGCTGCCGCTGCTCTGAGCAGACAGTATTCACTCAAATTTCAACTAATTTTACGAATTTTATGTTAATCAGAAAACGGGCAAAGCCGTGCGAGCAAAAACACAAGCCAAAATGTGGCGAACAACAAAAACAACAACAAACAAGCGACAGTCAAAAAAGCTCGACAGTTTTTTTTAACGCTCATCCATGTGCACGAATGTATATATGTGTGTGTATGCGTTTGTTGTTGCCTTAGCTTGCGCACGCGCTTTTTGTGTTTCAACTCAACTTGAGTAATGTTCTGGAGTGAAAGCTCTGACAAAGCCAGCGGCGCATGTGGGTGCGACTCTAACGGAATTTTGTTAGTCTTACAAACTACTTGCCATAAACTGTCTCTTATTAGACTGTTGGAGTTGGCCGGCGGCTACATATTGCACTTTTACAAAAAATTGAAGTAAATGCTATTACACAATCTTGATATCAAAAATGTCTGTTCATTAATACGTTTTAAGGGAATTCACAGTAAGATGACTTGGTCAGATGATCACTTTTCACCAGTCCAATGTGTAAACGCACCATTTTGCATTGTTCTGTGTGTCGTTGAGTGTAACCGCATTTTTTTAAAACCAAAAATACCAATTTTGCAGTATTTTTTTGCATACATGACTGACCTTTGCCGCTACCGTGAATACCCTTAATGTAAAACAGCTAATTCGATAACATAAATCGAAATTTTTAAGTTGATTTTCAATATAAATTCAAATTATAATGCATATCCTATAATATGGCTGGGAATCAAATTATTTTTCAAAAACTTATAATATTTAATTTGCAACACATACGGTCCAGCAAAACTATTATCGCTAATGATTGCAACTCTGCATGCATATTATCGGAAAGGCAACATAACAGAAGCCAGAAAAACGCCATTCGTTTTTGTTTGTCGGGCGTTTTGCCTCGACCGTGCTTGCCGCCACCCCCTTACCATAAATACTCAAACGCCATGGCGGAAACGCCAACGTGAAAAACGGGTCTAAAACAAGCGACCTGCTTTAGGTTTAAGTAAAAATATCGATGTCTCAGAATATATTGATGTTAAATCTATGTTTCAGAACAAAACATTGATGTTTTTATTTATTTTATTTCTTTACTAACCTGCATAATCACTAACCATATAAGAATTTAAGAACTGTGCTATGCTTATATATAATAACTTGGCTAATATGGGGGATAGCAAAAACATTTGAAGATCTCTCTCTCTCTCTCTATCTATTTTTAAAGCTTTAAGCTTTCAAAGCTTGAGTTGCAAAGTAGATTTCAATAGGTAGGAATCAAATATTAAGTATCTACTAAGTCAAAAGCAACATTTTTAACAATCTAAAACAAAATATGTATTAAAAGCCCAAATAGTAACAAAAGCTCACATTAATATCCAAAAAGTGCATTTGCTTAAAGTAAGTTTATAAAAAAGCTTTCGACCAACTGTAAAAAGACCTAATGAAAGCTATTTCAACAGACTTATTAACTAAATACAATTTATTAACACTTACTTTCTGTCATATCCATCAAATGCAGATCTTCATCATTAAATATCGAATTAATAAAACCATCCGTGTGATTCATGTCCGAAGAAGTGTTCTGCAATAAATATAAATTGTAAATACAATTGTAAAATCATTACGCATATCGATCGATGGATCGCTCTGCTTACCGCATAATACATCATCTCATGCTCCATCTTATAGTTGCTGCCCGCATGTGCAGCGGCAGCCGCTGCAGCAGCAGCAGCGCCATCAGCATCGTGGCTGGAATTGGTCAAATGCATGCTGGATGTGACCGCTGAGCCCAGATTGTGGCCATAATGCGGCTGACCGCCGGCAGCTGAGCAGAGATCGCCCAGCGTCGAGTTGGCATGCAGCATAGCCGCATGGTGACTGTGACTGTGACCATGACTGTGACCGTGACTGTGATGCGGCGGCGGCGGTGGTGGCGGCAATGGGGCAGTTGCCTGACCATATTGGGCAGCATGCTGGGGGGGACCAGCTGGACTCTGATAGGAGTAGCTGCTATAGTGGGGAGGATAGGGCGGCATGTCCGAGACGCCCATGCTTGGTATGGGACTAAAGTAGGTGGCCAAATCCTGTAGACGTTCCATGGATACGCTGCGATTCAGGCGCGGCATGCGGCCCTACAAAAAAGAAGAAGAAGAAGAAGCAGGCATATGATTAATTTGTGAGAATTGAGAGAATTGTGGCTGTTGCAAGCAAACTGTTGATGTATTAACAAGGTGAGAAGGGTTTTTGGGGCATAGAGAGTGGAATTGTGAAATATACCCAATAAATAAGCGATCAATCATGCCGAGATGCCGTTTATGGAATTCTCTAGAAATCAACAATAAGCCGCAGACAAGACACGAAATATATATAATTTTTCTTTAAATAATAAAATATACAAACAACAAAACTAAATTCAAATTACGCTGCAAGTAAACTTGGATTTTATATCTGCTGTCTGCGTCTCGACAACGTCGTATCGGTTAAGCCAAAAAACGTGCACAATGTATCAATCTGGCGATTTTGGAGTCGACGCAGACTCTCGACTTGGCCAAGATCGATCAACATGAAATTGAAATCAAATTCATATTCGTAACATTTCAAATTGACAAGTGCTCAGCCAGCGGTCGTTAGTGTTTTTTTTCGTTTTGCTTTATGTACATATCAAAGATATTGATTGGGATTTTTTTTGTATATTTTTAAAGCGTTGTATTTGTATCTGTATCTGTTGAAAATTTGCAGTTGTATCTGTATCTTTAGCAGTGTGATAGACAGTTCGTGCTGTGAGACGTGTTCAATACGTGTATACGACTTCATTCGACTGCCTTTTGTTATTCTTCATTATCGCGCGGCGGTTTATTTATTTGTCTAACTAATTCCAGTTGAGATCTGACTCTTGCTGCATACTCTGAGGCGTGGGCGCTTGCTAAAATATGCACATATTTAAAACTCACCGCCAAGCTGTGAATCTGTTTTGCTCTCTCTGCGCGTTCTCAGAAAACGATTTGTTAAATGCAAACGCCGCAATTAAGACTTAAAAGCCGAGGCGTCAAAGAGTTGCCCCAAACCGAAATCAAATTGACGTTGATGCTGATGCACTCTCGAGGATGCTGCTGCCGGCATTGACATTGAGATTGAGTTGCAGATAAAATTCAACGTAGCGATTCGAGCACAGGCATAGTAGGTGTAAAACGAAACAAAGTAACTTCAAAATGAAACGAAACCGAATCAAAACTCAACTCAAACTGAACTGAACCGGTGAATGTTGTTCGTTGACTGCGACTTTGACTCCTTGGCGCGTTGAGTTTGAGACAACATTGACTGACAGTGACCAGTTACAGATACAGATACAAAAGATACAGAGAATGTGTGCATGTATGTGAGAGGCTGAACAAACAAATGTGCACCACACAGATACACACACATGTATCTAATGTATGCTTCAACACGCTCCTGAGCAAACAGGTAAAACAACAAGCCAAGGCAGTTGCCAGGCAGACAGGTAAACTGGGCGTTTACTTTTGCCAGTTGCCCAGTTGCATGTGCAGCGTTTGTATCTATGTGTTGTGTATGTATGTATGTATCTGTGTGTGTGTGTAATTTCAATTGTCACTGTCTTGTCATTAACTTCTGGTGTTAGTTTGCCCAGCCACTGGCCATTGTTTGTTGCGTTTCACACGCAAAGCAAATCAACTACAGCGGCTTAGATACGGTAGCTGTCTCACATTATAAATGTATGTGTATATATATATATATAAGCACATCTCTAACATAACTATGGATGCTCAAGGCGTTCCCCGTTTGCTTTTATTAGTGTGCTGCACCGTTATTTTAGCAACAGCACTAAATTCTCACAGTACCGTTTTAAAAACAAACATTGCATGTTCAAAATACTAGCTGTCATATTTGAGAGAAATGTCAGTTTGAAAGTAAATCGCTATATACATCTGTATTCATGATTAATCATCTGACAAACGCATAAACATGAAATGAGAATTTCATTTATTATTTAAGCACAACTTAATCAAAAGCTTTTATTAACCTTTTACAGCACTGTAACTAATGCAATAGGATTAACAGATCTTAAAAAATTGAAAAAAAGGTGTATAAAGTGAAATGTCCACCTGTCTGTCTGTATGTCTGTCCGTATGCACGCAATTCTGTTCCACAGTTGTAAAGCTAGAGCATATTTAAAAAAAAAAGTGTAAAGATATATTGTTTTTCAACTTATTACACTCTGTTTTCCAAAATGAAAAAAAGAGTATATTGGGTGTGTAAAATGTCCGTCCGTCCGTCTGTATGAACGCAGGGTTTTTCCACAGTTTTGAAGCTAGAGCAACCAAACTTGGTATACATGTTGATATATACCATAGGCAGACAAAGTGTTAAGATCGGCCAGATCGGACCACTATATAAGCACTGATCCTATTATTAGCTGGAACAGCGCGAACATCTGAGTCGAAATCGATTTTGTTTTTGTAAACTTGAAATAAACTTAACTGGCTAACAAACTTGTGACTAACGTCGATATTTGTAGGGGAATTTAATTTTTGGTAACTTTTAGAAGCATATCTAGGGAAATACCGAATCTCAAGTCAGATAAACAATATCAAAAGTTAGATTTGCCTAGTATATCTTTTGCCAACAAAGATACTTATTGCTGCTGTATTTTTCTATATTTTGTCATTAACTTGATTGATTGTGTGTGCCAAGTGAGTCTCATGACTGCAGCAGCGACAGCCATCAAACTGTTTACATAAATTGAATTAAAAATGTACAGCAAAAACAATGTGAAGATATCTCAAGAGCGGGTTCAGCAACAACAACGAAAACAAAAAAAATCTGTGAGAGATGCTGTAAAATAATTAATAAAGTTTTTTGCGCTGATTTTTCGCTAAGCTTTTTGTAAATATTTAAAATTCACATAATTAAAGCTGCGCACAACGATTAAGGCGCTGCAGCGTGCAGGCAGCGCAGCGACAGCGCAGCGGCAGCGTTGGCATTAAAAGGTACTTTTTTTAAAAAAGATTTTTTTTGTTGTTGCATTATTCGCGCTTACCAAATGGAGATTTAATTGCAGGGGCTACTGCAGCAGCAGCAGCAGCAGCGCATTTGAAGTGTCCCGGCTCTCGACTTGACTCACAGATGCAATCAAGGCGCGACTAGCGAAGGGGGAGTCGAGCGGAGAGGGGAGGGTAGGTAAGTGCCACCGAATTCAATAAACACTTCGCCATGCGGAAAAGTCAAGTGGCGCATTGCAGAGACAAAAACAACAGCAACAACTGCAACAACAACAACAACGCGACATTAATGAACGCCAAGCTAAGCCCAAGCCAAGTTTTTAATCTTTATATTTTTTTTCCTTTTTCAATTTGTTGTATTCAGTTTTTGCCATTTGTTGTTGTTGTTGTTGTTGCATTGTGATTGCAATTAGCAGCAGCAGACCAAAGGGAGTTACGAGCACAAATGGCAAATTAAATGTTATCAGGAAGCTGACACTCTGCACATATTACATAATCATAATCAAGATCGACGACAGCATGACTAGGCGATACTTTTTCAAAACCTATCGATAATTTCAATAGAGTTAGTTCAAATTATATAAATTAAGCTAAAAACTACTTCAAATCAATTCATAACAATTGGCCTCAATTCAGCTGAAATCAATTGCTTTAGCTCGGTATTTGATTACTATCGATTGTACTTATCGATAAAATACATCGATATAATGGATAATGCCATCGATATATAATAGTGTCATTACTTGTTTTGCTTTTGATTTCAGGGTGACAATACTATAGGGAAAAATGGAAATGAATATGGTAATAGTTAAAGCCAGCAATACTATTGTTAGTACGGAACATTGCTCCCGACTGTAGTATACTCTGTTTTTATTCTATTTTCTTTGTGATTTCGATAGCATCAACAGTTGACAACAATTAGCAAATTAGCTATGGACTATTGTTATAATGTTATCTTTGCAATCGAATGCTTCCGACTGCAGTATACTCTGTTCTTAGTCTATTACAATTCTCAGCAACAACAACAGACAGCAACTAATTACTGAGCTTTCGAAACAATTTTTAATATCGAACATTGCAATCGAATTTTCCCGACTGCAGTATACTCTGTCCTCAGTCTACTTTCTTTAGAATTTCGATAGCATCAACAGTAGACAACCGTTAACATTAACAATAGAATGCTTTCGACTGCAGTGTACTCTGTTCTCAGTCTATTTGCTTTGGGGAACGTGTAACTATCGTTACTATCGAAAGTGACAACGATAGTTTTTACACTCTGCTATAATCGGCTGGGTTTACTAAGCAAAAAGAATCAGTTTAAAAGCCGCCGCAACGCTTAATGACACTTTGCTGGCTTAAGGAGCTGTAGAAAATGCGGTAGCGGCAGAAGGATTTGCATGCGCTTCCTGCGAAACGAAAACCGAAACAGATTATCTGATCATCTGGCTCATTAAATGGCTTTGGCAAGTGCACACACAAGTACAAGTTGTGGCCAAGTAGCCGCCGCAACCTGCTGTGCATTCACAAAAACTGCCATAAAAGCGAACGGATACATCAAACGGATAGACAAACGGGACAGACGACAACGACAACGACAACGGGACATTGTTAAAGGAACGGGATGGGACGGGTTTCAATCTTTAATCCGTTGGCTGACCACAGCGTGCGGCATTTTGTGGCTACTGTCGAAAAGACTTTACGGTAATTGCCGCTGACTTCATGACTGCTTTGTGTCTGTCTATCTATGTGTGTGTGTGTGTGTGTGTGTGTGTGTATCTTTGTCAACTATGGATACTCTCGCTTATTTCTATTCAATAGATTCATTAGATGCGTACGCATGCGCAACCAGGCAAACAATTTACAATGGCTTTTCATTGAAGACGCGACACATGTTTTGGTTGGCTGCTTTGATTGCAACACTTGTTTAGCTGGATTTGTGATAGGATTAAAGCCAAGCTGTGTAAAGACGCTTAAGATGTGCATAAGTAGTCAAATGTAGTTCGAACTATACTTTGCCAATAGCTGTTAAACTTTTCTTTATAGAAACTACAAGTGTTTGAACACTTGCGCATAACTTCTGGGGTTCGAAATTCAGTCGAAATGGATATTACAGTTTCTCTTTATCTTTTAATATGAATGTCTTGATTCAAATTTCGACTTATGTCAACCCAAGGCAGCTACTGTTGAAGTTGAAATTTTCTTCAGTTGCATTTCAATATAAAGTTTAATTTTTTACAAAAATAGTTTCTAGGCTGTTTATTTACGTATTTCATTCTCAGTACAATCTCAATCAGCTTCAATAACTTTCGTGTGAAAACATTTAGTTAATAGTGTATATTGTAATTAATTTAAAAGTTAGTCATATTTGAGTAGCTTGGCTTTGACTAATGACTTTTTAAGGCTTGTTTTTTTAAGTATCTATTCTTTTTATCAAGAATTTTATAAATTTTCTAATAAATTGAGGGGAATTTTTCGAACAAAGTTTTTATGTTCAAAAAAGTATATTTTACAACAGTACAGTTGCTGCCTCAAATAACAACTGTGACTTACATTTTGCATAGCTACATAAAGCTATATAAATCACAGTATTGAATCAAGACAAAGTGAGGGGTTTGAAGGGCACAAATTCAAGCTAAGCAAACAGACAAACAAGCTACAGAAAAAGAGCTCACAGAAAACAGGCACCGAACCCAAAGAATTTTTACAAGACTTGAAGAGCAGCAGCAGCAGCAGCAACAACAACAACTGAAGCCCCCAGTTGTGGCAACAACAATATCGTTGTAGATATGTATTCTTGTTGTTGCCTCAATCTTTTTTGATGAGGCAGTTACAATAAAAGCCAAACAGGCAACAGCCAACAGATTGACGAACTTATGGCTGGAACGAAACGGAACGGATGAAGTCAGCGGATGGAATGGAGTTGGGGAATGGCGAGTGCGAGGTGGGGAGTGGATATATACAACCAGATTTGAAGCTTTATACAAACAGCAACAAAATATAAAATAAAAATAAAGAATAAAAACAATGATGAGAGCAGCAGCAGCCGCAGCAGCAGCAGTCCCAAGATCCAAGATCAAGTGCTCGAGAATGGAACGCACGTGAAAAAGATTCAAAAGCCAAAGCAGCAACAAAATGAATCAAGAAGATGAAAAACACTCGAAAACGACGTGCAAATGATCCTTGAAATGCTGCCTTATATGAATCGAGTATATATAGTATATACAGTCAATTTTCTATATAAAGAACACTACAATTTACTTTTAGATCGAAATATGTATAAAAAGTTGCAACTTTAAAAGGGATTACGTTCATTATAGCGTTGTTCGACTGTACTTTATTTAAGAGTAATTCGAACAACGGATGCGAGCACTTAAAGCGAACATCCGCAAGTTTTCGATGCAAGGATTAAGATCAATGGCAGCTTGCGCTTCCTTACCTGATGATGGCCATGATGGAAGCCAGCTGAGGTTGGCGGCTGACGCTGAAAGGCGCTGCCCGAGCCGCTGCCCACGCTGGCATAGTTGGCGGTGGCATGCACCGCACGCTGGTGTGCAGCTGCCGCGGCAGCCGCATGATGGGCGTGGTGATGTGCCGCTGCAGCATGGTGATGCGAATGATGATGGGCATGGGCATGGGGATGGGCATGATGGTAGGGTGGTGCGGTTGATTGCAACATGTCGTCTAGTTCCTTTTTGGCCTCCTCATCTAAATCGAACAGGGGCGAGCCCACAGAGTCCTGCAGATCCTCAAAGTCACTGCCCGTATCCTTGTCGTTGCACTCGCCAATCTGTTCAATATCCTCACCAGTTTCAGAAACAATACGTGGCGCTGGTAAACTATTTAAAGCAGCAGCCGCAGCCTGCGATGTGGATGCAACCGAATCGTGCAACTAAAAGAAACAAAAGAAAGTTTTTTGAATTTGGCATTAATGAATTTGCGTGGCAAAGACTAAAAAACTTACATCGTCGTCTTCAAGTGGAAACTGTGAGAGTTGCAGCACGTCGTTAAGCAGCTCATCCAGCGGCAAGCGTATGTATTCACCTGTGGGTGGCAAGAACAAGCATTAAACTCAAAGTCATCTTGGCATAAATCAATTGAATGGTAGAGCGTCTTAGAAATGCTACACACACACAAGCCCCAAATCCACTTGTAATATGCATAAATAAACGTTTATACAAAAGCATATTATTTGTAAATATTTGAAAATATTTTGATCGTTTGGGAAATGCACAAATATCAAAACTCCCCAGAGTACCATCAATATTCAGTTATATAAAAAAAAAAAGAGAAATAATATTCAGCTGAATTCCCAGGCGAGTTCCTAACTTGGCTAGCATATAATAAAAACAGTAGCACTTTCCTGTGGGATCGCTGGCTTGCAAGGATCATTAATCATATTTCAAATAAGCCAAGATCAGACAAATGAAAATTGAAAGCAGCTGAAAAAATGCTAAAGGTCTGCTCAAGCAAATTCCGCATAAATGCTTAATTTATGATGCGTTTTGACAGCCACAAGAGTCTCGAAAAACAAATAACTAAACATGGCACAAAGCTTCTGTGTATCGCTTACAATTGATTGCTTGATAGTTTGGCCAAAACACAATATTGACAAAAGTTCAATATTTGCATTGGTCTATACGCGTATTATCAGAAAATTACTACTTAACAATCAACCAAAAATTCCACGAAAAAAGTAAACCAAAGTGGTAGGACAGAGTAAACTAAATAATAAATATGGTTTAGAGAGCGTAAAGAAGGAAAAACTGGTAAGCGCACTCGAAACGTGGGCAAACATCAAGATAAAAATACAAAAAAAAATGGGAAAAAATAAACGTAACTTGGCCGAAACACAAGAAATTTTTGAGGTGAGCTCAAGTGCTGTGACGACGACGACGACGACGACGCTCACGACCTTTGCCTGTGGCACTTGAGTAGGGTCAGAAATTAGAATAAACATTGGGAACAATTCTTTATATATATATATATATATATATAGATTTTGTTTTTGGGCCTTGCACTGTTATTCTTACGATTGGTTACAAAATACGACCATTTTGTGTGGCTCAAACTTAACGGCTGTTCGCTTTTGGCCATGTTTTTACTAGGCCTGTTTTTTTAGGCTTCGCTGCATTTAATTTGTTCTCTTTTTTTGGTTACAATTTGTGTTCATTGCAGAAGGCTAGAAAATGTACACAAAAACAACACAAGCGTCCAGTAATTTGGCTGTGTGTGTGTGTGTGTTAACTGTTTGCTTTTACCCTTACCAATGTTGAATGCATGTTTTGCTTCGCTTGCCGCACATTGTTGTAAATGTCTATAAAAATATTATTCGATTTGCCTTTTGTTTTGTGTTTGTTTGTCTGTCCGTTCGTCTGTCTGTCTGTCTGCAGTCTGTCACCAGCTATTAAGCGACAACGCACCCAAAAGGTGTTGGACTTTGTATGCGATTATGGCCTTTATATATATATATATCTCGTATAGACCTATTTCCGTATTCGGTTGCTCTGTTGTGGCTAAAAGGCGTTGATGGCATAGCTTTTGTTTGGCTATAAGCGCGACAGGCGTTTTCTATAAAAACTTTGATTACCTTTCACAAAGTTTTATTTAGCTAATGCTTAAGGGTGTGTGGAGTATAACCACTTGTATTATGTAGGCGTTGTCAAGTAATATCTAAACTTAGGGCTAATCAGTTGCTTTAGTAACTAAAACTTGGTAAACATCGAGTGCGTGCTTGAAGCCGTCGGCGAGTATCAAAATCAACAAAAAGTTCCAACAAATGTCAGAAATGAAGCAAGGAGCACTTCTACTAAACTTGTAAGAAGAAGGATTGAAATAGAAGATGGAACATATAGAAAACATGTTTATGTTCTTAAGTAATCTGTTGCAGAAAGCATATTCTAATATTATTTTGATGCAATTTTTGAAAACTTTGAAACAGAAGAACTTAGATGCCATATTGATTGCTGCTAATCGTCGTAAACTCTCGAGATCAAGCAATAGCTACTAAATAAAGCAGCTTGTATTAGTTTTAGATGGATTGTTTTGACTGCAAAGCAAGTTTAAGAATCTTAACAAGAAAATGCATTGATTAGATTGCACAGATAAATAAAAGTTTTGTGGTTCAAGCTACTTTCCATAGAAATTGAAGATCAGGCAGACGAAGAAGTGTCTGAACCTAAGTAAACAAATGCTAGAAATTGATTTGAAATGCTAAGGATCTTGATTATTATCAAATAAGGGCGTTTCTCAGTCCTTCTAACAGTAGTTAAAGCAGTTAAGCTTAGGTTTTGTTAACTGTTTTGGTTCAAAGTTCGATTCAGAGTTGAACTGCAAACCAAAACACTGACTTATTGTTTATAGCCATGGCTATAATGGCTACAGTCCATAGACATATGTCTTTCAAATCAACCCCAACTGACAAAATCAAATCATAATAATGCGGTCAGTTTGTGTGTTTCCCCCAACCCGGCCAAAACGAATTGTACAAACCTTTTATTTATGCAATTGCAATATGTGAAATATTTGTAATCCAAACAAAGGCAAATAGTCGAAACTGTATTTGTGTTGGCTCTTTTGTTGAGAAGATTGAACACAAATTGTTGCAATAAACGTTGATTGTTGTTATTTTTTTTTTGGTACAACTCTTTGACAATTATGTAATGACAGGCAAAGTTGCAGAATTAACAAACACAACAATAATAATAACAACAACAACAACAACTATTTCCGTTGCAAGACGTTTTGCACAATTTGATTGTTTGAGTTATATCAAAAAATTGTTTTTGATTTTGATTTTTTTTAAATATTTTTTTGTGGACGGCTTTTAGAATCGCACAATGGTCACTTGAGACAGCGCTTTGCGTTTGGTTTGTTAGCCGCTTTTGTTAGCCATTAAGTTGCGCCCTGTTTAACGTTTGGTAACTTGTATTATATATGTTATTATTTTTGTTGTTTTTTTTTGCACACTTTCACTTTTGCACACGACGCGTTGTTATGCATTAATTGTTAGTCTTTTTTGTTAGTTTAGTTTACTTTATTTTTTTGATTTTTAATGCCTGACACAGTTTTGAACAGTTTTTAAACTTCTCCACAAATGTCAAACTCTTCTAATTGGCATAATTGTAGAGAACATGTGGTTATAAATCACTTGACTTTCAATGGCTTTCTGGAATGTCCCAAAGTCCTGCTTAGTTTTTTATGCACACGCCCACAAAAAGCCACAAATTTTTAATTTTTAATTTTTTTTTTTGTTGAAGCGAATTCTTCTTTAGCAGCAGCGCGCGCGTCAAGCGTGGAGCGTTTCTCGAGCGTTTATAAAAATTCAAATACGAATTCTAAAAATGCCTTTTGACTGCGTCGTTGTACGATGGCGACGACGCTCGCAGCGACGCCAGCAGCGCAGCCGGTCAAAAGAGAAATGGCGTTGCTGGCTTCATATGCTGAATGTGTGCAAGTGCAAGCGAGACCACTCTAGCAACTTCCTCTCTATAGCAGTTTGCGTGTGTGTGTGTGTGTATGCACAGGCGACGCTGCTGCTTCCACCTTTGTTCATGCGCAAAGACAGCGACTGCGGCTTGCAAGTGTGTTTGTGTGTGTGTGTGTGTACAGCGAAGGCGGAGCTTAGCTCTGCTGCTTTATGTATTTGTTGTTACTTTTGCTTTTGCTCTTCTTGTTGTTGTTGTTGCTGTTTTAACATGGACGCTTCTTGTACAAAACAAAAAATTAATACAAAACTTTAAAACTGGTTTCTTTCTGTTCTATTTGACGGCGCGTTTTCAGCTTTTCAAGTATTTTTTTTTTTTCATCTTCTTTATGCTTTGTGCTTGTGTGTCGAAAGGGGGCACATTGAAAAAGAAAAAACAAAAACACGATCTAATCAAGTAATTAAAGTTAGGAGTGCGCTTAAAACACCAGGAATAAATGGATTACAAAAAGGGAAAGAAAAACTACTTTTAATTGAAAGAGTTGCTAATGCAAATTATATGAGAAAAAATGCAAGTGAAAATTGAAAGATGCATTTCTATATATTTTGTAAAAAAAAATTTGCAAAGTATTCTGCACGTCGTAATGCTTCGAAAATGCATGTCTGGAGAAATGGAACCTTTTAATAACCAAAAAGAAATTAAAATTTATTGAAATTAACTATTTTAATCTTTATTTTGGGCCTGTAGCAACTTTTCTTAAGTATTCTGTTTAAGTTCTTTTAAGAAGGAAATCTAACGTAGACTTTCTTACATTAAAAATCGATAAAGATTCAAAGCGACAGTTTAAAAAGGAATCTTAAAGTCAAATTCGAAAACCACTTTTAATAGTAAAAAGCGAATAAAAAGTTTAAAAAATATAAATAATTGAAAACTAAAACCACAAATCCTAAACAACATTTTCTATTTAAACATCATAATCATCTTGCAGGTAACTATTTGTAAATGCATTTAAACGCTGCTGCAGCATGTTGCACGTGAGTTGCAAGTCCTTGAGCTCCTCTTGACAATTTGTCAGCTGTTGCAATTGGTTGTTTTGCATAGCCAGCTCTTCCTTCAGTTCGCTGCATTGTTGCTCTTTATCCAGGTTGAGTTCTCGCAACGTATGCGTCAAATGTTGCCTTGCCTGCTGTGCAAGTGCAGTTGCCGTTTGTGGCACGTTTTCGCGTAGACGGCGTTGCAAATGTTGCGTATACTGAGCCTTAAAGCTACGCTCCTGCGCCAGCTGCGTCCAGCTGAGCAGCTCGTAGACATAAACAGAGCCAAAGAGTGCACCCATAGCAAAGAGCAGACGCCAGCCGAGGGAGCGTGTGAGCAAACCGCTGAGCAGCAACATGGCACCCAGGGAGCCATCCGTGTCCAGCAGGCAGCAGTCATGTGGCAGCTTAAGCTTTGCCTGAATGCGCTTTAAAATGGCCGCCGTGCCCCAGGAAAAGCGAAACTGCAAATCAACTTGAAAGTCGGACATGAGCGTATGGCAGTCTGGCACAGCGAAGCTGAAGCAGCAGCAGCTTTGTGGATTTAGTTGTTGCAACATTTGCTGCAGCGGTTGCCAAAGCTGCAGCTCTAATTGTTGCAACAGCAGCTGCTGCAAGTGCGCGTTAAGCAGACGCTGATATTGTAGCAGCTCGCGTTGCAACAACTGAGCAGGCGGCAGCTTAAACTGTTGCACGACGCCGGGCAGCTGCACAATTTGTGCTTGCAACAGCTGTGCACCCTGCGTGGCAGCCAGCTGGCTTAGCTGCTCCAACTGCAGGCTTAATTGCTGCTGCTGCTGCACAAATTGCGCTTCACTGCATTGAAATCTTTCGTTTAGTATAGTTTTTGCCGTGTTTTGCTCCACGCAGCGCTTTTCTAGGCCTATTAAGAGCTCTTGCAACAGTTCGTGCAACTTCAACAGCATCTCTGCCGCAGCAATGCAATGCTGCTTAAACTTTGTGCTCAGCGCGCTCTGCGTAATGCACGCGGCAAATTCACGCTCAAAGCTAACAAACTGCTCGTAACGCTGCCGAGCGCCCTTCGCTTGAAGGCAATCCTTTCCAGATTGTTGTCGCTGACGCAGTGCTTCCAATGCAGAGACATGAAAGATGCGTCTGGTTGCCAGCTCCACATTGATGTAAATGCCCAGCTCATCCACCAGCAGCTGCAGGCAACGCTGTGTATGCTGCTCCCTGACCTGCTGCTCCAACTGCGGCTCCAACCTGGCAGCCACATCCCAGCGATTGTTGAGTATAAACAAATTGGGTCGGGATAGCTGCTGTGCCACTGTCTCAAAGAATTGTCGCTCCACGCGCGATATGGTGGACTCGGCATTCAGCACCAGCACAAATACATCCGCATTCAAACAATGTCTATCAATGCAATCATCCAGCTGCGCAGTCACATCGACGCCCGGCGTATCCAGAAGCACCACATCGTGTTGCAACAAGGCACAGCTGCTGCTGGGCCAACGCACATGGAGCAGGCTATGTGCAGTCAAGGATTGACTGGAGTGCGCACTGGCCAAATCATGCAGGCAATCTATGCTCAACTTTTGCCCATCTGCATTCTCAATCATGACATGCGCTGAATCCTCCTTTTCGCTGGCTTCCACCTGACAGAAGCAGCTGGTTGTATGCCCCATGGCGCTGGGCAGTATTCGTTGATGCAACATGGCATTGATGACGGCGCTTTTGCCATTTGAAGTGCGTCCAAAGAAGGCCACCTTCATGCGTTTTCGCTGCAAAATGGGGCAAATGGCTTGGATTTTGTTGAGGTAACCCAAAAGCTGTTCTTGCATGCGCTCTGTGTACAGTTGACCCAGGCTGTGCATTCCTTGCAACTGTTGTAGCACTTGTTGCACATGTGTGGCCATATCCTCGTATATATTCAGTATCTCTGTTTTAGCCTGGCCAAAATCGCTTAGCTTTGCAGACATTTTGTTGCTTTAAGTTCGTTAAAGGTTGCAAAATTGATATAATTGAAAACTTTTCAATGCAGTATCCAGCGTTTGGGATATTTTTATAAATAAATAAATATATTTTACTGTTTGAAAAGTATTCAAAAGTAATGTTTGTAAGTTTATAATCACAACAATTCTCGTATTTTTGATTAAAATAATGATGATGTTCTTCCTGGCACAGTTTTCTTTGCATGAAGTTTGACTGGAATTTTTCGTTTCCGCTGTGCTGGATACCCGGCTTAAGCACGAAAATTGTTAACAAAATGGCAACTTCAATTGTTTGTTCATATCCAGGTAAAATGATAAAAATTTTAATCGTTTTTGGTGGTAAAACATATGTATTCAATGCTAAAAACAATTAAGTGAGTTCTTTTCTTTGAAACGTTTCTGTTCCTATCTTTATATAATACACAAATAAATCCAAAAGAGTAATATTTTAAGATATCTGTTTTTTCTTAGACTTGAAACTTTTCAGACACAATATATGTCATATTTGGGCCTGTTTCCATTTCAGATAACTTTTTATTCCGAATTGTTTTTGATTTTGTGTTCAGGTTTCGAATAAAACAGCAATCTTTCTTCCTTTTTAAAGATAAATTCGAATACTTCTCATGCCATTTCTGAAAGCCAAAACTTTTAAAACATTCGAAATTCAGAACAGCTAATAAAACCAATTCTAAATGTTTTGCTCGATATCGAAAATGAGAACAGGGTTTTATTGATTTTCAAAGTTAAGCATTCTCAATAAATCAAACTTTCTTGTTAATACACCAAGCAAATATGAATATTTATTTGCGATATACATATGGGTTTTGGGCTGATATGAACACCATTTTACACCCTGCCAATTACAGCACCTTTGAGCTGACCCAAAAAAAATGAAATAGCAGGCAAAGTAATACAAATAAAAAAAATTTTATTTACACAATAAAGTGAACACAATTGCCCCAATCAAATGGTTAGTTTGAAAAATAAAGAGCAGGCAATATGCATTAGTGGGCCACTGAACTAACAGACAAGAGCGAGAGCCATGGCAATAATGCCCAAAACTACTATTTGGATTTGGTAAACTTGAAAAAAAAGAGAGAAAAAAAAAACTGTTGAAAAAATTAGCAGCATCATCAGCAACCGCTTGAGAGTGGTAGTCGTAGTCGCGTATAAGTTCAAACTTGGATTGGAAGAAATATAGTGTAGAAACGGTATTGAATGAGCCAAGCTTGAATATTGTTTGGATGGATGAGATGATTGTGGCGGCGTTTGGCTCTTGTGGAGCGTTTTTCGAGTGCGCCATTACAACTTAATTAGTTTAAATTGTTGCCGCCGATGCTCAAAGAGCCCATGCCGCCATTATGACTATATAGAAACAGAGAGAGAGAGATGGAGAGAAAGAGAGGTAGCGCAAGCAACACACGAGCGTAAAAAGAGGTCACTTGTTTTGTTTTAAACAATTTCCGGTGAAAGAGACTTGCATACAAACATATATATCCATATACAATACATGTGAACAACGATTGCACTTGAATATTTAAATAGCTCAACAACAAGACTCACTTTTCACTTTTGAACACTGGCAGCAGTTGCAAGTGTTGGTCATGACATGAACTTGCATTTCGGCGACCATAACCTCAAAAATTGAGGCAATAGTGCGCAACAATTATGACAGGACAGATCTGAAATAGCCTCAACGATAGTGTCAACAATGAAATTGCTATAAAATACATACACCACATGTATAGTATGTATGTATGTGTGTTGTATTTTACATTCCGTGTGTGTGAGTTACTCCAATGAGTTGCCATAAAAACCGTTTGAGAGAAGCTGCAACACAATGAATGAACTTTATGAATGAGCTAGTTACATATAGTATATATACATATAATTAACATACATAACAAATATGTGCATAGTAGCGCTGGCAATGCAATCGATACAGCTTTCACTCGATAGTTTTAACTAATGATACTTCTTTATGGTATCGATAACAATTTTAAGCAATCGTTTTTATTTTCTGATGTTTTTTAAGCTTTTATCGAAACTTTTTCCATTAGCTAACGATACTTCTTTATAGTATCGGCAACAATTTTAAGCAATCGTTGTTATTTTCTGACGTTTTTCAAGCTTTTATCGAAACTTTTTCCATTATCGACCAATAATCGACAGATTTTACATGCCATTAACGTTATCTTTTATCTTTTTTGACTTTGATTCAATTTTTGTATGCGTATGAGCAACACAATATCCATTTTGCTTTTGTTGTTTACACATTTTGAAAATATTATCAATAGTTTAAGCTATCACCATCAAAAAGCGTTTTTATCATTGGTTTTTCTGCTCTTTTGTACATACATTATTCAAACAACTTGCATAATCCTTAAGCCCACTTGAATTGGCCACTTTGGGTCAATTGGTTGATAAAAAATTGAGAAATTATGCAATTCTCAAGTAGTCTTAGCAAAATGCTCTCTCTTCTTGTTAATGCAATGTCAAGAGAGAGAGAGAGAAATGGCTCTGAGCAGACCAAAAACACTTGAAAGTGATACGATTATGCAGCAAAATATGTATGTCTGACCAAGTCTATAACAAAGTTCCAGTTACTATCTACCTTTTCTCCCCACACCAATTTGACTGAATGTCTGTCCGTCTGTTTGTTTGCTTGTTGTTGTTGTTTTTGTCAGCATGTAAAATTTCTGTAAATTTGTAACGTAATGCTGACCAAGTAGAATTTTAGAACAATTTCTATGCTATGCTGCCCGAATAAACCAGACAGAAAGACGGACGGATGGTTGGACGGACAGACAGACAGACAGCAGGGAGTTGAATGTTGCACTAAACACAGACAGGAAGGGGCACCAGACGAATCCTCAAATAGGTGCGCCGATGCTTCAAAAGCCACCAGCTGTTTTATAATAATAATTTTCATCATCTCTTCTTTGATGTGGGCGAGGTCGTTACAATAAGTGGAACTTGTCTGCATTGCCAATGAATACAATGAACAGGCTTAAAACTAACAGCAGAAGCAGCTGAAATTAGAAATTTTGAATTGCAATATAAACAGGAACATAAAGCTAAGAGCTGATTGATTATAATATTAAGTCATTTTAGTTGAAAAATTTGTTAATTTATTAAGAATTTTGTTTGAAGAAACGTTTAACAAGTATATTTTGTTTCAGTAAATGAATACATTTTATAAACATTTTAAATCTTTTACCTACGACTTTAAAATTGCAAAAAATTGTATACTCTAGATAAGTATCCTTGCAGAGTGAACTATCTTTGGCTTTACCATTTGGAAAACATAATTAGCATTTAGGATTCTACAAATTTCAAAAGATACACTCAGAAGAAACTAACCGTTCTAGTTCGAAAATTATCAGCCTAGAATTCATATCGTTTTGTTCTTCAAATTCTAAGAATTATAGATCCTTATGTATTCTGAAATTCAATACAAATATGTCTTCAAGTTCAAAATCGACCGTTTATTGTCTTAAATAAGAATAAAAAGCCTTTGATTAGGTACAAAATTGTTTCGAACTTTAAAAAATAGCGCCTTTTATATAAGAATTTTGTAATTAAAAGAAGTTACTTAGTACTTTTTCGAATTTTGTAATTGTTTTCTGAGACACAGACAATTACAATATCAGTCTAAGATACAATAGATATTTGGAATATTTCTAAAATTAAGAGAGATGCAACAAATACTTCATATTTTCACACATTTTGTGTCCTGTTCAACACTAAAACCAGCAACTTTTATCACAACTGTACACAAGTGTTGGATAGCGTTTTCAGACTTTGGTTAAACTTAAATCTGAACATTTTGCTTTGCTGTACAGTGTAAAAATGTGAATGGCCGTTAGTTTTGTATAAGATTTTGAAGTTTTTGCTGTTTTGTGGTCAATAAACTTGCGTAGCTTGGCAGCCAAACCGATTGCATAATGAAATTTAAGCTACTATATATATGGCTATAAATATATGTACGTTTATGTCTATAACGAAAGATTTATAACATAATTGAGAATAAGAGCATTTTTTTTCCCTTGCGTGCTATTGTTGTTTTTCTTTCGACACTTGTCAAGTCATGCCACCAAAAAATATTGTCAACTATTATTCTAGCTCAGAAGTAAAAAAAATAATATCACAAAAACTGGTTAAATTCCAAACAGCATCCAATGTAATCAGATTTGTGAGCTAGAAAGATACACGTTCGGTCTGTCGACAATAAATAAATATTAAAAAAAAAAGAAAAAACTCTACTAGAAATAAAAAAAAAAAATAAAAAACTTGGGGAAAACAAACAGCATTGATTACGACAACATTCAATACAAAAGACGAAGCTGAGCGAGACAAACTCAAAAACATGGCTAACTGAGCAACTTAATTATGACAATAGATCTTCAAGACATATGCCCAATGACAAGGCGTTATCGTGTCAGGACAATGTATAGAACAGCTCTATAACTATACAGCTTCATTAGCTACAGAAGCCATCCTGGCAGAGGCGACAAAAGTTAAAATTAATGAAAAGTTGCTGACTACCTTTTGCTAAATACAAAAGATACCTGTGATCTTCACTGACTTGGCTACGTGTTTGCGCTCAAAAATCAAAGAATATAATTTCCCAAAACTACAAGAGAATATATATAGATAAAAATATAAAAACAGTTGGAACGCACATTTTGATATGGGCATTCAATAGTTATGGGTAATTGAAGTGAAACAAAATTAAAGATACAAAAATGACTTTCATTTTAGTATATAACGCAAACGCATGGAACAATAGATAATGCCGCATATCGGCGGCAAAAGGCGGAGTCGGACGCAGCAGCGGCGGCGGCGGCGGCATGGGCAAAAGGTTCCAATATATACAATATATGAACGGTATACTCTCTGGGGAATTTGGATACGCATACGCATACTCGTACAACAAAAGCGTGTGAATGCGTGTCTCGAATGCGATATTAATCTGGCCATAGATAGACCCAAGCTGTTCCAAGCCCGCGCATCAATGGATTTCTAATAAATAGCCAGCAAAATAGTAATAATAATAATAAGCAGCATAAATGCCAATGAATAGCTAACGATATACCATACGATATATGAAATACAAATACAAATACGGGCTGTGTATGCCAACTACTGCCAAGACTTATCTTGATGCTGCTGTTTAGTGTTGTATATTATAGTTCAAATGAACGAACAAGGTTAGCAGTTTATGTCAAACTAGTTCGGTTAAATTTTAACTCATTCAGTTTTTTTTTTAAATTTTTTAGTTTGTTTAGTTCTTCTTTACATTCATTTGTTGTGTTTGTTTATGTATTTAGTTCAAAACTTAATATAGTTCGAAATTAGTACGTTCTACGCTCGCATTGTTCCTTTAATTGCAATGTGTTGAGCTTAATTGATGTACAATTAGTATAAACTGTCAACTTATGATATATATTCAATCAAAACATAAGTAATCAAACCATTCACTCCAGATTAAAGAACTTTATTTAAAGTTAGATGAAGAACGAAAACTAATAAGCGAACTCAAATGAACTGTACGAACTGTATTCTGGTTCTTATGAGCCAAAATTGAACTCAAATGAGCCAAAATCGTAATCAAATGAGACAAACTCGGACTAAAATGAAGGAATCTGATTCAAATGAGCCAAAATCAACTTCAAATGCCAAAGTCCGACTCAAATCGCTAAAATCGGACTAAAATGAGAAAAAACCGAACTCGAATGAACGAAAATCGGACTCAAATGAGTCAAATATTACTTAAATGAGCCAAAATCTAACTTAAATAAGCTAAAATCGGAGTCAAATTAAACAAAATCGTGCTGAAACGCAAGAAACTAACTTTAACCCGAGTTATGCGGATGAACGACTTTCCAAAATACATAAATTGAGTTCGCTCAATCTAGTGAACAGTTTCATCGAACAATTCAATACAACTCTAGCAACTGCTGTTAATGGTGGTGACTTTGACGCCCTACAAAATGGCTGCCAGGATGTGCAGAGCACACAGGGGAGTACAGCAGCACGGGAGGAGGTTGTTCCATAACAGCAAACAGAGACACAGGCACAGAATACAAAAGTTGAGTTGGGTGGTTTCAGCCCAAGCAAGGCCTTATATACAGCTTATAGGCCAAAGTTGAAATATATCTTATACAAAAACACACACACACACACACAAGTATGCACACATACACATATATAGCTATGTGTGTGTGTATGTATGTTATATATGATTGTAATTTTTTTTTGGCGAATCATGTTTCGTTCATTTTTCAAAAGAAAAATGTTGCATGCGACGTCGTCTGCTACTTTTACTGCCACTGGCTGTGCCACTGCCACTGCCAGCTTACAGCTCCCAGTCCCAATGCCAGTTTCAGCCCCAGTTTCAGTTACAATCCCAGATCCCAGATCCCCTCGAGTTGCGTTTGCGGCCCGCTTCTCTTTGCTGCTGTTAATAATAAAAGTTCGTGTGCGTGTCAAAGTTTGTTTGAAAAGCAGCCGTTTGGATATGAAATTGGGCGCGGTTCCAAGCAGATTAGCAGCAGCAGCAGCAGCAGCCGTCAAGCAGCAGAGACCGCCCCAATAGCAGCAGCAGCAGCGGCTTTATCGATATCAGCGCAAATGGAGCACTCCAAAAGTGGGGGTAGAAAGGTGAAGGCAAAACAAAATGGGAAAAAAAGCTCATTTTTCTTTTAATTTTCGTGCCTGTCAACTCAAAATGCCTACATTCATTTATAAAAACGTCCCAAAAATATACACGCCGCGTTACAATGGCGACTTCTCATGCCACCAACCCCCATAAAGAAAAGTTCAGGATAATCCATTTTCGTTATTATTAAAGGAAGCAGCGGCAGCTGGCAGCCATTTTGGCAAGTACTACGATTAATAGATGATAATAAAACTGACCTTATTTGATTTTTAGTAATTCCAGTAGAATAATTAATATTATAACTTGTCTAGTTTGAAATTTAAACTTTGAGCTAGGAATCATAATATAATATTGAAGTTTGTAGTGAAGATCAGAAATCCGGGAAATTCCCAACAAAATTCTACGGAATAGGTGCGAGAGGCCGAACCGATTTCATAAAACCAGCTGCCGATGGTTTCTTGAGAATAGTTTAAGATATTTGGGTGATATTCGGAAAGCGCGGAAGAAATAAGATGAAAAAATCACCTGGCTAGGCGTTATTGATATATATAGCAACAAATACCGATTCCATCTCTAGTATAAAAATACTTCCTCATAGATCTGATTGTTATCTGTTTACAAAATTGAAATGAAAGTGCCTCCAAATAAAACTGATGCGCTTATTATCTAGATTGTCTTGTCGCTTGTCACTTGTCTTATACTTTTTGCTTATCTTCAGCTCTTGGAAGGGAAATGTAATAAGACAGCATTATTACCCAGATATATAAACGTAATACCAATTTTATGATTTTGATAAGATAGCTAGTAATTTGTGTGTAGCAACTATATATGAAATAAAAAACAAAGTTGGGCTATAGTTTTAACTATGAACCGAACCACATAAAAAACTATATCCAACTTACCAGTTTCATTATCAATAGTAAAGGGTATGCCATTCCATTCATTCGATATATCTTCCAATTCATGCGACGGATCCTTTTCATCAACCGTGGGCTGTGAAAGTATTATAATGTATTCAACATGCTGACAAAATCTTATACAATTTAAGATTGATTAAAACACTTCTTAATACTGTTAACTTATCAAAATGTCTATCGCTTCTATCGTTTTATCTACAAATTGTGAAATTCATATATGTAAATTTCCAGAAGCTATAGCTTACCTTATCTTGCTGAAGCTCTGCCAAAGCTTTCAGCTTCTCGATATCATCATCATTGTTGGCATTCTTATCGCTCTCAACATCTTTTTCAATCTTCTTGGCCTCCTCCTTATCGGATTGATCCTTGGCACGCGCATTGGCGCCACTGTTGCCGCTGGCAAACGATGCATTGATAATTTGTTCCTGATCGAGACTAAAACCCAAATCGACATCCTGCTTGTAAAGCACCTCAGCGATTTCACTTTCCTGCGAGCAAAGTTAAAGTTAGATTGAGTCATGATTGAGGCATATCTTAGATAAATTGCGAGCACAAAATAAAATAATATATATATTCTATAAAACATACTCCACAGATTAACAATTTCATGTTCATTAGCGAATTGTTAATGTTATTCAAAATTAATAATTCTTTTAATCTTTTTGTTTATGAACTTAGCAAGTCACTGCAGCACACTCATTAATTGAATTCAATTTGTACTTTTTTTTATATATATATTCTATAAAAAAAGTCTCTTAAACGTCGTCTGCTTGAACAAGTGCCTAAAGAGAGACTGAATAATTAGCACTAAGTTTGAAAATACACACACACGACTTTGTTTGCTCTTTTTTTTCAGGCCCATATATTTTTGTGCTGATAAGTCGCGTCTATAGATAAAAACTACGTCAGTCGATCAGGCTACAACCGCCTGAGTTCTTAACACTAACTTTTGCATGTGAAAAACAAAAACAACGCAGAAATTGCATGATACATTTTTAAAACAAGTAAGAATGATATACTAGAGTGTGCCCGACTACGAGACACCCTGTTCCCAGCTTGCAATTTAAGCAGTTCAGCGGCAACACAAGCAAGCAGCGCACTTAACTTGTCCAGTGCATGTCAAACTGTTGCTTCTTCCTGCTGAGACGGGGGGAATAGATTCTTACATAACTTCGGTTTTTGTTATCCGATCGTAATGAAATATACACAGCTGATCAACATTGATATAACATATATGTGTACCAAAAATCAAAGACATGTCTTCAAAATTGTGTCTGTGGGACACCCTTGCGGGGGTGCGGTCCATCCGAAATTCGAAATAAACTTGAACTGCGTATGGTATTCAGAAACCTGCATGCCAAGTTTGGTGTCTCTAGCTCTTGTAGTCTCCGAGATCTGTGTGTTCATACGGACAGACACACAGACGGACATGGCTACATTAACTCGACTATTGTTGCTGACCAATAATATATATAGTTTATAAACTTGGAAATGCCTCCTTCTGCCTGTTACATACATTTGCAGTACTTTTTAACTTCCTTTTTCCCATTTTTAATGGGAACAGGGAGTAAAAACGTATTGATTTTGAAAACAGTCACAAGACAAAAGAGCGCACAAAGTCTTATCAATTGAAATGCGCTCTTTTCCATGTTTGTAAAAATTGTTTAAACGTTATCAACTTTATGACTTTTGAAGCGCTCTGCACTTAAGAGCATTTCGTACACTTTAAAAAAGAAGAGCAGGCAACAAAAACAAAACACAAGTGAAATTTCTTAAAAATTTGCAAATTCATGCAGCATTTTTGGGCCTCAAATTAAAGCGTTAATGATGCATTATTAACGCTGTCCGTGTCCAGACTTTGCCATTTTAATCCTTTTTTTCGTAAGCCACAAAGTCAAAATCTTGAAAAATTGGGCGTAAATTTTCTTGCAGACAGGTAGCCCATATAGAAATGCATTCATTTATGCAGGGATAATCACAGGATAATGGCGCACATTAGTGACTGCAAAACATGTCTTTGCTTTGAGCAACTTGTAAATGCACAGCACAACAAGGTCTTGGCACAATGACACAACACTAAACAACACAACACAACAATTTGAGAGCATGACACAAGAAGAGACGACGGAAGCAGAAAACCGAACATTGATGGCTTAATTAAAATGTTTGCCTAGCGAGCATTTCTAGTTCTATTTCCATTTCCATTTGGATTTGTATGTTTTCTTATTTTTATTTTTATAATTTTCCAGCGACATTTTCTTACTTATCCCCCCCCTGCACCTCTACGTTCAGCAAACGTGAACATTTTCTTTTTAATGAAATTGTTTGAGCCCTTAGAGAGAGAGAGAGAGAGAGAGAGCATTGTGAGGCTTTCTTGAACTTTTCTGCGCTGTATGTTGCACGTTCGAGAAACAAAAAGCAATCAATCATCATGTATGCGTGTGTGTGTTTGTGTGTGTGTGGAACCACGCCTATCTCCTGGATTACTCAGCAATATCCGAGCCGAGTGGAGTTCAGAGCATGGCGGCGGCATCATTGGTCTCCTCGGTCAAAAAAGGGCCGCCGCCGACGCTGCTGTGAGCCCAATCAATTGCTGCCGCGCAACGCTGACAGCGACGCTGGCATCGGCAGCGACTGCACCCTAGCAATATATATGTGTGTGTGTATGTGTGTGTGTCGGATTGGTCCCCTTCTGAAGCGGTGCACATGCTGCGTGTTGCGCATGTTCGTTAAAAATGAGCAATTAAACGAGAGTTAGAGAGAGAGAGAGAGAGAGAGGCAGAGAAAGAGAGTTGGGCAGGGGGGTTTGGTGTTAGTTAGAGTTTGAGCAGAGAGCGGGGGGAGTAGTTCTGCTTTATAGAGCTTGCTTATATCCTGAAAACAGCCATATCTACGTGTTTACTTGAGCTGGAAACAAACTTTGAAAATGACACCATTTGATTAGTTCAATAGTTTGAGTTATCGATACTATCGATAGTTGCAACCAATTTGTAAGCAATCGATACTATCGATAGTAACAACAACTTTGTAGGCAAAAAGAGGTATTTACAAAATTTAAGAATAATTCACATTTTCTACATTCGGCAAGATTATGCGATTGAATAATGGAAATGGATATTTATTTGAAATATTTTGCTTAAAACCCAAATGCTAAGATTCAAAAGCAGCTATCGGATCTGTAAATATTTGTTAGCTTATAAACTATATTTGTGTTTGCAATATTAAACGAACTGAATAACATTTGCATAGATGCAACTATAGTGTTTTAATATGAAGTTGTCAGTTATGATAGATTTAGGCCATATCTTTTAGTCTTTCAAAAGTATACCATTTGAATAGATAATCTAGATTTTGTTGCGAATTAAATCTCAACTAAGCTTGAGATTCGAAATGCGTTTGAAACACCTGTAAATGTAAATGTTTAGATAATGGCATTATTTTGTTCAGATAAGACTATCGCACATGGTGTTTCCAATAATTGTAGCCTTATCAAAAGAACAAGACCTAAACTTGTACGTGACAATTCAAAATGTATTAACAAATAAATGATTAATAAATTGGTAAGTTAGGAATAGATTTAAGACGGAGGTGACTAAGTGTTTAGTATATATAGAAAATAATATAGAAAACTTTGGATATCCAATTTTTGACATATATTTGCTACCGTTTCTTAAAAAACCCACAAGAAACATATAAAATTGTTTTGTTAAGTGTAATATGTTAAAATCCTTGTGCTCTTGTTTTGATAAGACTATTTTTGAAAACTATTTCACCATACAGAAAACAACAACTTGAAGTCGTCTAGAGGCGATAAGAAGTTAATGCCATCAACACTGATACGATTATATACAAAAAAACCATATGGGACCTTAAAGGTAAATCTTTGTAAACTTGAAATATGATAGAAAAGTAAAGAATGCACTTGTATTTTAAAGTATTACTGATATATGTAAATATATATATCTGAAGTATCACGCCTTGCCGGGCACGTGTAGCACTCTCGTTGTGAGAGGCTGTCTGGGAATATATACAGACAGATAAATGTAAATACAAATGCACACACAAACAATTATAGAGGTAGTCGACATTGATAAGAATTTTTAGGCGAGCGATAAGAAAACAGATTATGTAGTATTTTTTGAGAAAAACAACTGAAAGCAAGTGTTTCAGTTGGCGAGTTTGTTGTAGTTGATAGCCTGCTGGACAATCAATCAATGTTGTATGGCATCAAAATATTGACACTTTCAACGTTTTGTTGCAACAATTAGTGCGCCATTAGCTGAGCCGCTTGCACTGACCACAAAATTGCCGCAACGACAGAGATTTGGTGTGGCAAGATAAATGCATTTTTGATCCTCGATTATTCTATGTGGCGGCATATCATAAAAGTATCAAGTGAAAGCAAATGTCGGCAACGCTAGAAAGTGCCAAACGAAGCAACAGAATGCTGCACGGAAGAAAAACAACAAAAACAAAAATAAAAATGAAAAGATACAAAAAAGGAAAGGAAAGGCTCAAAGTCAGACTCGGATTTCTACTCCAACTACGACGGAGGCTAAAAGGTTGGCGAACGTCATTAATAAAGCCTCGCAAAGATTTTGATGACACCTGAACTGACAGCCGCACGAACGAGCCCAGGCAAGATCACTTCAAAGTATCAGTGAGATACACACACACACACATGCACAGCAGTTTGCCGCAAGTTGCAAGTGTGGCGGCTGTGGCGCATATTAATCATGCGCTCGTCAAGCCTTCACTCAGGCAGTTTGTGCCCACCAACAAAGCCGCAAATTCAAGTGGCCAAGTGTATCTTGTATCTTGTAGATACATATAAATTGCACAAGTATCCTGCAGTGTGGGTGCATGTGTGTGCGTGCGTGTGTGTGTCTAACTGTCTCTGTTTGCGGTTAGTGACAATACCCGCCCCAAACTTAATAACTGTTCATTTGTGTCATCATCATTCGGATTGCATTCGATTGCGCTTTCATTATCAACATTTGCACTCAACACTCACAATTTACAATTCAGAATTCACAATTCAACTCGAAGACTTTGCAGCTACGCCCATTAATCGATTTGACATCTGAACTTTGAAACAGACACTTATTTCAGAGTTGCACACTGCAGTTTGATTGATTGATCCAATGAGCCAGTTCATTGTGGTTCATATGTTCCTTTTGCTCATTTGCATCGCCCTTTTGTGCATTTTAAACACACTTTCGTTCAGTTCATTTCGTTTTAAATAACCACCATGACCGCATTTAGACGAGATTTTTCTCATGATGCTTTTTCGTTAAGTTCTCTATTGTAGGAAAGAGGTGAAGGGGAGCAGGCAACTCCTCGACACCTCTTCCCCACCAACACCAACATAACGAAAGAAGGCCATAAGACAAATGTTATTGGCTAAATCCAGTCGGAGTCGATGACTTTTTCTCATGACGTTTTTTCGTTAAGTTCTTGTTTGTTGGAAAGAGCTGTAAAGGGGTTCTCTGCTCCGTTTCATTTCTTTTCTACAAGCGAGAACTTAACGAAAAACGTCTTAAAATTAACGTCGTCGTCTAAATGCGGACTATACATTCCATTCCGTTTGATCCAGAAGTAAAATTGTTTGAAGCCAGAAGTTTGCAATTATTATTACTTATTATTATTAATAAAATGAACAAATATACATTACAAATTTTCATATTTTAATATTATTTAACTCTTGAGAACATCTATAAATGAACTAATTAGACAGGTTGCCAGAGTAAATTTGTTACCAAGCAAATTCAACAATATAGCATACGTTTTTTTCACTAAAATATTTCCAGGTTTACATTTGATAGAGCTCACTTTGCGGATTGAATTCACTTAGGTTTGAAAGGACTGAATCAACTTGCATTGAAGATAGAATTCAACTGAATAGCTCAATAGATAGTATAAGGAAATTTCAATTCCGCAAAATGTTGCAGAAAGTGAAAACAGGAACAGGTCTACGAGAACAGGCATATAGCTTTTAAGTAGTTCGACTCATGAACTTCTATGGAACGATTCGAGACAACTCCAGTACACACACACACATTAGCTGCCAATAGTCGTCTCTTTCCAGCAAAAGGTAGCTGCTTGGCGAGTGTGAGAACCGCTAGTTAGCTGCACTTGCCACTGTTTGCGTCGACAGGGGGGAAGTTTGTGCAGCTTTTGGCAAGCGTAAACCGTAATTAACGGTATTTAATTATGGAAATTATCAATTGAGCACTGTGAGAAACAGACGCGCAGCGCAGCACACACAAAAAAAAAGCGCCAGCAAATTGTTTTTTTTTCTTTTTATAACATATTATTTGAAATTTTTGCACTTTTTGCGCGCTTTGTCAAAGTAATTAAGTGGAAATGCAGCGTAATTACAGGCAAATGATTTTTCAATTTGCCATACAGTCTTCGTTTTTTTTTTTCTTTCTCATAAATGTTTTATAACGTTTTTTTTTCTACTTTCTGAATAGAAAGTTTGTAGCTAAAAAACCAACCGCTAAATAAATGTGCATATGCTTATACTCCTCGTTAAGGCACATTATGAGTTTTGTTATTGGCCCGATTTTATTCTGAAATTGATTTCCGTTTGTTGAGCAGCGACACGTTTAAAATTCCGTTTTGCACTTGATATGAGCAGCAAGTAGACTGAAAATGTTGTTTTCCTATATTGATGATTTTTAGGGCCCTCGGGTCGTATCAATATTTGTTGTTTTAGTCTGAGCTGATTAGCAGCAGCAGAGAGCCCATAAAATATTTCATTACTCTATAATTGATAAGGTTTCTCAAAATAAAATTTAAAGGCATACATAAAAAATTTACTCTTGACTGATAAGACAAAATATATGCCTAGCAATAACAAGCACGTTTTTTAAGAGCTTGAAATGGTGTGAAGAAATCCAAATCTCTATCAAATTTCATAATAATCAAAATTGCATTGTCACTTGCTGGTGGCAAAACAAACATAAATTAAACTTAACTATTTACAGGGTATCTAAGCCTCAAGCTGTTTTTGAACACCCTATTTTGGTAGGAAAGCTCAACGAAAGCGTTGCACAAGCAAAGCTCTTATAAAAAATAGTTGGAAAATGCGCTTAGTACGTTGGTTTGTGTCGTGGCTAAGTGCTTTGCTTTAGCAACATGTTGCGCGGTGAGTCTATGGGCAACAAATGTTGCTAGCTTGAGTTGCTCAGTGTGGTGAAGAGCAGGCGCTGGACTGCGTGATAAAAAGAGAGCGTAGGTCCGCGCTGAATATGAAGCAAAACTTATAAAGTGTGGTGTGTAAAAATGCCGGTAAAACAGCTGTTTTGCGTTTGTTGTTGCGCCGCGCAGCCCACAAGTTCAAAAGGGGCGCGACTGATCAACAAACAGCGCAATTAAATAGTTGTAAGAGCTTACAAATTTAAAAAAGAAAATTAACAGTTCACAAACATACACACAACATGACATACTAAAAAAAAGGTTTGAAAGTCTTTTTGGCAACATTGGAAATTGGGGCGGCAGCGTTGCAATTGAGGTGAAGAGCAAAACATAAAGTGCAGTTTCGTGAGAAAGCAAAGTTCAACGAAACTTTTGTTGCTGAGATTTCGGCAAGCTTAAATTTAATCTGTCGAAATGAGAGAGACCGAGACCTCAAAACAAAGTAATAAGACGAACAACAACAACAACAACAACCAGAAACTGTCAATATATGCGAAAAAGCCAAACAAAAGGTAAACGAAAAATGAGAAGCTTTTGTGCTGTTGTTGTTTTTTGTGTGTTTTGTTTTGTAAGAAACGCTTACAATTAGCAAAGCTTTAGTAGCATAAGGTAGACGACATTCAACGCTACAAGTGTGAGTCTGTCTGACCTCATCTCCAATACACACGCACACACACACACACACACACTTTATATGAGTTTGCAGGTGCGAGAAATTTGTGAGCTACAAAATTGCAAAAAGCACCGAGAGTTTGTCTTCAACTGTTTTATGAGCTAACGACGCACTATAATTTATTTTTTAAGTATAGATCATTAGATCTTAACATTTGTATCTTTCATTTATGTATTCTTAACTCACAGCAATTATAAATTCAAATGTGCTGTGCAGCGTTGCCACATAGTATTCATTATTGAAGTTCATTAAATGAACTGCAGAGAGTTGCCAGACATTCAAAATACAAGTTTGCAAATGAACTGCAGAACTAATGACAAAAAAGGTTGTTACTCGTTGGTTCATTTATTGAATTATGCAAATAATTATCCGATCAATCGTCATTTTGAGGTTGAAAATGATGAGTAACATATATAAACAGTTGTCAGGTTATAAAATATTTTGTAAAACTTTACTCATTCACTAAATTGGTCCATATTATTAGTTGATCAGCCGTTGAATCAAAACATGAACGATACGGTTCATTTCGTTCAGTTGTTCAGTGATTTATGTCCATTCAAAACAGTGGGATGTTTTAATTTTAGCTGCTTGTGCTTTTTCGTCATCATTTGCAATAAAATGATTTAAGGAAACACTTTATTTTTATGGTTATAACACCAGAAATAAGATAAAATCGTTTTTATGTGTTTAAAATCAAGTTCTTTTGAAAAGCAAGTCATAAGCACTGAATTAGCTCAGTAGTTCAATTGAACTAACTCTTCATTAAGCACTGAATTAGCTCAGTAGTTCAATTGAACTAACTCTTCATTAAGCACTGAATTAGCTCAGTAGTTCAATTGAACTAACTGTTCATTAAGCACTGAATTAGTTTAGTCGTTCAATTGAACTAACTCTTCATTAAGCACTGAATTAGTTTAGTAGATCAATTGAACTAACTCTTCATTAAGCACTGAATTAGTTCAGTCCTTCAGTTGAACTAATTCTAAACAAAACGACTAAGAGTCAACTAAAATTCATGAAATAATGTTATGTGCTTATTTTTGACCCCGTTTCATGAAGTAATTTCTCATAGCATAAACGAGCATATAACTGCAAGCCAAGGTAAAAAATCAAACACAGATTTACATTGATAAAAATAGCCAAGCTGATCCATAAAACTGTCAACTGCCGAAGGATAAAAATTGCAAGCCGAATGCTATTTGCACAATAAAAGTGAGCGGCAAATAACAAATATCATTTGACCCATTTGCAATCTCTTTAGATCTCACAAAATCTATAGATACAAAAATCTTTAGATACATATGTAAATGCAAATAAGCAAGTGCTGCTCAAGAACACATTTACCGCATCGTTTTGCCAACTGAAATGGAAATCGTTTCGTGACATGATCTATAAAAGAAAACAGCAGCAGCATCAACAAAAAACAAAAAATGCATGAATAAACTGCTAAAAGCGACGCAAAATAAAATGTTATTACTCACTTTCAACAATGAATTGTATATATAAAACATATATGTGTCTACCATATGTACATACGTAAATACATATATAAATATTTACATTCAAAAGTATTTAAATTGCAATTTGCTAAGAGAAATACACAAATTTGGTACAGCGCAAATGTTGACGGCATTCGGTTCGATTTTTTTTAAATAAAAAACGATTGCAATCAATTCGCAAATGCATAGTCGACTGTGGAATACCCTATTTACCATTTCTGAATTTTTTTTAATTTTAAACAATATATTTTAGCTAAGCTTCAAAAATAACAAACTGTTTTTTACATTTTCAAATTAACACAAAATATCAGAAACTATTTGAAAAAATTGGAATTGGAACTAGGCGTGTTTCAGTTAGAACTTTTCTTAAAAGCTCCATTTTGCATAATTAGTTTAATTTTCTATTTCTTATTCAATCCACATTTAAAAAAAAGTGGAAGAAAAGTAAAATTCGATTTTCAACACCGAAACAGACTTTATCCACAACATACTTAATGAACCTGTCAGTCATACAAACTCATCCCAGGCTTAAATACAGGGTATAAACTGCTTCAAAGCACTGTGAATCTGTCGCATTCTAATTATAAGCATTCACGCTAAATTTAAAGCACATGAGCAGCAAATATCAATTATATTTTATTAAGAAATTTCAAGTTAATATAATATTCTAAAATAAGCATTAATTTTTAGCTAATGCTCTGTGCTTTTTTGCAGCTAAAATATTGAATGACCCCAATTAATCGAAAGCTGTTTTTTTGACTATCAATTTAGAAAGCAGCGACAGTTCATATTTTTAATTGATGCATGTTTTATATATATAGAGAGATTTGACTTTAAAATGCTCCCTACCCGCGTGTCAAAGAATGTTTTGAACTCATTTGACTGACAAGCACAGCTGTGAATCATTCCATCATTTCAAATGTAATTGCTTTTAATAATCTTATTAAATATTCAGTAGAAATTGCATGAAGGTTTACTTTGCATATGACTTTAAAACTATATATATTGTTTATAGGGTGATCAAGACAATTTGGCTTAGCACATTATAAAGACTCTGTTAAGCAATCTGTTGAAAATCAAATCAATTTCCTGATAACAAACATCTAACCAGTAAATAGGTACAATATTATAATCGAACAGTCATGGTGAATACGTACAAAATGGCATTATTTATAGATAAGCTAAGCGCTGTCTGTTAGCATTAATTATTCCAAAATAATACTTTCTGTATGTCGATTAAATCAATACAAATTACGAACGAGAACAATTATATAGAAACAAAGCTACAGCAATAAAAAGAATTGGCCCTGATTTCAATTGCGTTTTAAATATAAGAAATTGGATTTATAAGTTGTTCTGAGTTTCGAATATAGATGGGAAATTTGAAAAGTTTTGCGAATGCATTTCAAAAAGAAATAGTTTATAGCTTTGCGAAGGAATAGGAATACAAAATGGAAAACGTTTTGGATTGAAAATTTCTCAGAAATGCTAATAGGTCTGATAGGTGTTTACCAAACTTTGTCAAAGAGTTAGTCACATTTAACTGATTTACAAAACTTACTCAGCTAACAAAATATACACTTTCTGATTACAAAGCTATAGAATTGTTTTAAGCAATCAACTAGACTATATCCATAGCATATACATAGCTTGTTTCTATGTTTATTTTAAAACTTGACGGAAAAGCAAAAGCAAAACACTTAAAACGTGTGTAGACGGGAATAAGTCAGGCAAAGGGCAATCTCTTCATTAGCAAGTCAAAATTCCAAGTAGGTGACATTGTTTTCAAAATATAAATCAAAATACACACACGGAATGGAATATATATAAAACGTGTGTAGCCCATGTTTATTTACTTTGTAAACATTTTTCTTATCGTGGAAGATAAGCAAAATATTGGTTTTTTAACGCTTTCTTATCTTCCATTTGAGAAAACGTTTCACCTGTGGCATGGGAAATAAGTCGTAAAGTTTGCCAATTCAGGCCTGTTCCAAATTCTGATTCCGTTTGCTGTTCTGCATTCCTCAAATCGTCAAAGCTTTCACGTTTTCAACGATTTTGTATTAATAGATTGCACAGGCAATTCAAATAACAATTTATTCAGCTCATGTTTCATATATTTTTCATCTTATTCAGAAATGAATAAGACAAAAGTGGTTTATACAGGCCTGTTCTGGATTCCACTTTCGGCAACATTTTGCGAAAGTGAATTTCATTTAAATCTTTCGATTTTCAGTTAGTTGTTGAGCTAGAAAATCTATCGCATCTTAGCTCAACTTCAAGTGAATTCAAACGTTTATCAAAGTCAAGTGAATTCAAACGTTTATCAAAATTAAGTGAATTCAATACACAAAAGCTTGTCAATCAAGCAAATTTCACTTTGTCAAAATCTTCACGAAAGTGGATAGTATTAAGTCAGAAAACTATTTGCAAAACAGAAAAAAAACCATTCCATACGGAAATCAGAACAGCAATTTGTAAATAACACGGAATTCAATCGTTTTTGCTTTTCAAAAACTTACAAAATTCAAAACAGATGTGATTGCTTAACTTGTAAGCAAATCTTAACTTTCAGCTTCCTTCTTAAACGGACCAACAACATAATGCTTGCGGGTTATGTGTGGTTAAAGCATCCTTTATAGTTTTAAAGCGTAAAGTTACCTCCTCGACAACTTCCACTTCATTGATAATGCAAGATGGCTCCTGGCTGGTAAGACCCTCCACTTCGCAGGCATTCGCCACACCCGAGCCGGTTCCTGAATCTGTATCGGAATTATCCTCGCTGAAAAGGCGACTCAGCAACAGATCATCAGCATCATCATCATCATCATACTCATCCGCAAACTGTTCCACAATTAAGCTGCCCGCATTGATGGGATGTGGCGTGCTATCATTGAGCGCATTGGCAGCATCCGCATTATGCGGTCCAAGCAGATTACCGTTGCCACCAGCAAAGCCATGAAGAAAGGCAGCTATGCTGAGATCCAGTTGGGTGTTGTTGTGCGCCTGCTGCTGGCCATCCTTGAGCGGCAGATGGGCATAGGGACTGCTAAAGGGCAGATCGCCATAATCATGCAAATCGGCCAGATTCTGTTCGAATATGGAGCGCTGATCCTGCAGCAGTTCGGGCGATAGAAAGATGTCCAGTTCGGGCGTTTCGGCGAGCAGCATGTTGTTGCTATTGCTGCTGTTGTTGTTGATATCGCCAGCAGCGGCTGCCACATTGCCGGCAGCACCTGCCACACTGCCAACAACAGCGCTGGCCGTGGTGGCGCCACTGCTCGGCGTGGTTTGCAAATCCTGCAAGGCGGCCGTTTGCACGCTGCTGTTGCCCGTTGTATTGTGCAGATTCATGACAAAGGTGCTGGCATTGAAGCTGCCCGTGGGCAGCTTATACTCGCCACCAGACGAAACGCCACCCGCATCATGGGGCAACATCAATGGCAACTCATCGTAACGCAATAAATCTTCAATCAATGGACTAATACCCTTACGATTGCCATACGGGTGTTGGGTAACAATCATGGGCACAGTTCGCAACATTTCCAGCTCCCAGCCAACGCCATGGGGCAGCTCCAGTTCCAGTGAGGCATCCCAGCGACGCAGTCGCTCTTGCAGCAATGTGTAATCAGTATCAACATGCAGCAGACTCAAGGCCAAAGCCAGATGAAGCATTTTCATGGCATATGCTTTTTTGTTTGAGATCATTTTGGTGCCGAGGTTACAAAATGGATTGTGTGGGTGTTGTGGATGTTGTTCTTGTTGTGGATATTGTTGTCGTTGACAAGCGACAGTTGCTTAAGTTGTTGGTGTTGTTGTTGTTGTTGACCCACCTCCCCCTCCACACGCCCGGCCAGACAACAGCGCGCTGGCTGCGCCGTCCGTGCGTTCAATGACGTTTCCTTGCGCACTTTTCTTCAAGTGTATGCTATATACATATATCTTTCTATATACGATATATATATATATATCAAGCAAATATATAAAAAAGAATTCTTATTTGTTTAAATCGCAATTCTGCTGTACAATGATGGTCACTACTCGTTGTTGTTGTTGTTGTTTAATGTTTGTCCTCGTTTTGTTGTTGTTATTCTTGTTGTTGTTGTTGTTGTTGTTGCACTGAAAGTAAATTAATTAAAATATTAGTTAGTCAGTTTTGTCACATCAAATATGTTTCAATGTTTTTAATGAGCAATGCTTTTGTGTTTGATCAAAGACCTTGCAAATGAACAATTATGAGGAAATATATAAATCAATCTATAATTAAATATTTCCTTGCTAATGGACAATCGACTAAAGCGACTATTGCGACTTATTTGGTACGATTATACTAAAAATAAAACGCATTAGCATAATTACTAAAGTTGTTTAATATGCCATAGATGGTTATTAGTAATCGAATATTGATTTGTTCTTTGTTTTTCTCAAATGAAAAATCAATCAGGCCTGTTCCCACTTTCCGATTCCAGTCAAAGAATTCGGAGTCGGAATTATTAGCTGTTCTGAATTCCGCATATCGCTGGAAAATATGGCCTTAAAAGGTTTGCTTTTGAAACAGTACAGTGGAATGTACTAGAACTTATCTTCAACAAGAAAGAAAGAAAGATATATAGCCTTGCAAAAAAGATTTGCATAAGAAAACTTATTATCCAACTGATTGTTCCTATGGCAGTTATAAGATATATTCGCCCGATTTTGATGCAATTTTTTCATCATTTATAAACTGTCCTTGAACTTAGGTTTAGTGAGTTTGGTCGAGTTATTTTGAAAAACAAAAAAGTTTTTCATACAAAAACTTATGTTTCAACCGATCGTTTCTATGGCAGCTATATGTTATGGTGGTCCGATCTGGCCAATTCAACTATAGGTACTACCTGCAGAAAGAAGAAGCATCTGTGCCAAGTTTCATCACGATAGCTCTAGAACAAATTCTTGAAAAACGCATTTAAACAGACAGACAGTCGGACATAACGGACATGACGGACATGATCCGGCTGTTGATGCTGATTCGGAATGAGAAAATCTCGGAAATGGGAACAAGCCTGAATATTTAAGTGTTACTTTTAATTCTATCTTTTAATACTTGAACTATGTTGTCAAAATAAGCTAAATTTAATTCTAATTTCCGAATTATTAGTTCCAACAAATTTAATTTCATTAATTTCGCTTTCCCATTTACTTTTGAAACCAACACAATTGTAATTTTTAGCTGTTCTTAATTCCGTAAAAACGTATAAAAAAGCTTACGTAATTAAAATGATATTAATTTAACAAACAGCTGTTAAACAAAAGAGACAGGCCTGTTCCGGTTTCCACTTTCGGATGAATTTCACTTATGTGTTTTCAAACTAATTTCACTTTTCATTTAAATTGGTTTAATCTTTAAATTCACTTGCCAATAAGCAAGTTTTCAATTCACTAGCTTATCAGGAATATTGAAAATCGACATACATAGTTAATGTAAATTTATTTTCGCAATATTTGGTTGCAAACGAAAATCAGAACAGTGTTGATAATAGTTTACTTTTCGAGTGTTTCTTTAACTTTTGCTTGTTTTTCAATTATTTGCAGCTTTAAAAAACTAACTAAAAAAAAATTTCAAATTGTTTGCAAGAAATAAAAAGAATTTATTTATTTTAATAATTTTTTTAAACACTTTTTTTCCAATACAGTTTTGTTTTCCAAATATCTTATTTGAAATTTGATTATAAATTGGTTTCAAGGTTGTTCAAAAAACAAAGGTTAAAATTTTTTTTAAAATGTGAACTGTTTTGGTTATAAGCAACTTTTGGCCGCCACACCTTGGTGTGTGTGCGTGTGCGTGTGTGTGTGTGTGTGGTGTGTCTGGCTGCACAGCCTCGCAGTTAACCCCCCACACGCGACAGAAGGACAGACAGACATAGGCTGCCGGCAAAGTGAACTTGAACTTGTTCAAGGTCTTTGGTGAATTTGTGCTGATTTGCGGTGTGGAGTGGGGGGGGGGGGGGGGAGAGACGACGACGACGCACACAAAAAAACAACACGTTGCAAGTTCAAGGACAGTCGAATTAGATGGCAAGAAAGTGCCAGAAATGTTATAAACATTCTTTGTTCAAAGGCTGCAATACAAAATAATAATAAAAAGTTAAATAAAACAATGTTCGATTTGCACAGACAAAAAATATCTACATGTGTGTGTGTGTGAACTAGTGGGTGAGAGTGAGATTACGTGTGTGTGTGTGAATTAGTGGATGAGAGTGAGATTATGTGCGTGTGCGTGTGTGAGTGTCGGACAGTGCACTCACCTTCTTCTTTTCCACACAAAATTCAATTTGCTTTTGTCGACTACAAGAAGCGCTGTTGCTGCCTTCAACGGTAAATCCGCTGCGACGCAGTAAATGGTGCTGCTTTTGTTGTTGTTGTTGTTGCTGCTGCCGCTGTTGTTTTCTGCAGAATGCTGTAGGTGAATGATATTTTACCGTTTTGTATAAAACGCCATCGCACGCCGTTGACGCCGCTGCCGACGTTAATTACTTGCTCTCTCTCTCTCTTTCTCTGCGTTTGAATTCAAATTACACGCGGCTTTAAATTTTTTTTTTTTTTTTCGTAGCTTTTATTTTTGTTTGTATTTGGGCTTTTATGCTGTGGATTATAAATTTATTTGATTTGTTTATGCATAAATTATTATTTGCAACGTCCTTGAACTTGGTCAATAGACTTTCCCGTTCTATTTCACTTTCCTAATCGATATCTTTCATATCTGTGCACAATATAAAAATTGTATATCAATTATTGTGTCTCACTTGCACACACACACACACACATGCATATATGTATGCGTTTAATTATTTGTTATTGCATGCGGAAAAGCTCTGCCGACGTCTGCTGCCGCTGATGTTTTCTTTCTTTCTGTTTTTGTTACTCCGCTCTACGCACTTTGTGTACGCGTGTGTGTGTGTGTGTTTGTATATGTGTTTATGGTGAAATCGTCATTTGTTTAAAAATCATTTATATTTGGCATGGTTTTTTTTATTTTGTTTTGCATTGCCAATACTTTTTATGCTTTATGCCTGCACATCGACGTTCATTTCATTGTTTGTTTGCTTTTATCGCCATTTTCTGCGTTTTGGCTTTTGGTCTGACTCACACTAACAATTAGAGTTGGCATTTCTAGTTCATTTTGGACTCGTGAACTGAATCACGTTCAGCTATTTTTTTTTTGTTTTGTTAAAGCTCTTTTGTTTAAACGAAACTGCGACTCAAAAAAAAGAAAATTTATGTTAAACTATTATTTTATGTTTTTTAGTTTGATGAACTTTCAATTGAACAATAACCAACTGAATAAAACTATCGGTTTTGTTCATAAGCGACGGAATATGTTCACTTGTTCAATTGAACTTATTCCGAACGAAAAGACACAGCTCTGTTAACAACGCAACTGCTACTTTGCTTTTCTGCCAGTTTCTTTATTCGCTCTTACCGCAATGCATGACACAGGTATGTACTTACATGCATACATATATAGCATATATAGATATACGTACAAGTAAGTATGTTTCAAATGCATGACATTAATTAACTCATACTTTGAATTAAATGCAAAACGATTTCAATTTTATGGCAATCAAAGCTCTTCCAACGACACGACACACACACACATACGCCATCACACCACATTTCACACACATACATATGCATATCATCAAGGCAAAAACAACAGAGCAACAGTCAAAGCCGAATAAAGCAACAACAACGATAGACATACGCACATGCACACGCACACATACCAGCATAAACAACAGGCAGACAGACAGCATGTAAATTTGTTTAACATTTTCATATATTGGGTTGCGTTCTGGCGACTATATAGAAACTTCCAGAACATCAAAATGTATAATTGCTGCTCAGTCGGCAAGATTGCACTTTGTAACACAAATATTGTTATTGTATTTATCAAACAATTTCATTAAGCAGCAATTTCGTTAGTTTTTATGCAGCTTGCAACATGTCAGCTGAGCGCAATGAGAAACATACAGACAGTTGGGGAGAGAGAGAGAGAGAAGCGTTTGTATTGCTGAATTAACTGGCTTTTAGACTGTTGCTAGCCTGTTGTTGTCACCACACCACACCACACACACCACGATGAGGTTGCATTTATTTAGATTTGTTGGATGGCTAAGATGCCATTTATAAAATTATAAAAGAACTAAAAACACGAGTTTTTAAATGTTGTTCCGGCAAAACACACGCACACTAGCACTCATGCTGACACACACACACACACATTGCCAATCAAGTTGTTCATTTTACGTTTTTTCGCGGTTTCTTTCGCTTATTATTCGCCTTTGAGAAACTTATTGCGACTTTCTCTTTGCGTTGCGTATTCGCATTTGATTAGCTTACGTATAGCAAATTTGCCAGCACGCAATAAAACGCGTTTTTAATGTTAACTTGTGTTTTTTCGGTTTTCTTATTTTCACAATTTCTTCACGACTCGGCGAACGCCAGAGAGAGACGTCTGCTCACCGCGCTTTTAAAACAACAAATACTAATTATAGCAATTATGGCATTTTTCATGCTATAAAACAGCGCTGTTAACTTAACATTGGCGATGCGACATCTGTCAGTTATTTTGTTATCGAATTGCTCAAAATGGCAATGTTAGTGCGCAACTGAACTGTTAACTTGCTAAAGCTCATCTGATCTGTTAAACAACTGTTAGAGACGGCCGTTGTTAGAAAAATGAAAAAAAAAAACAAAATCTCGGCAGAAATTTCAAAATTCATTAAAAATAAAACTATTTCTAGCGAAGAATTTTTGATTTTGTCGCTGCAGATAATAGCAGTTCAATTTTAGCTGGGAATAAAAATTTGAATTTGAAAATGTCTGTTAAAAAAGCTTAAGTGAACAAAAAAGTGGCCGCACTTTAAAGAGAGCTTTTTAAGCTTTTTAAACGTACCAAAAACGTATTTTCGAAAGAATTTTGAAACCAAGAATTTCAGCAAAATAATATTAATTTAACACCACATAAAACATAAAAATTATCGCAATAATTAAAAAATAAATTTTATAATATTAAATAGTTAAAAACATTGTAAAGCAAAAAGAAAAGAGTGCATTCTTGATATTTTATATTTATATATTTTAAAGCTAATTTTTAATACAAAGAAATTTTTCTCAGTGTAGCAATTTAGTTCAAATCTTTACTGATTAAAATTCAACATTTTTTGTGCTCGCAATTTAATTGTTATTAGTATGTATAAACATTAGGGTGGCTCATATTTTGTTTTTCAGAAAAAAAGACAACAAAATAACATGTCAATTTCTTAAGCCGAATAAGTTGAGCCACTCTAATGATAAGTATTAGTATAAGATACTTGGATACAAAATAACGTTTAGCACTTACCAGTGTATTGTAATTAAAGCCAAAACAGAGCATATTTCGTTGCGTAGGCGGAGTTTCCAAAGAAACGTTTGTTGTCATTGTTGGGGTTGGTAATTTAGCTGGCGTTGATGCCACCGTTGGCTTTATCATTAGTTTTGGCGTCGATATCAAGGGTTTGAATATCTTTTGGGTCTTCTTCGGATCCAGTTGTGTTGCGTTTGCTTTATAGTCGTCAATAATATCCTTAACTGGAGATAGCGATTGCATTCTGGGTAAATCCTCCAATTCAATCATGATGTATTAGCGTTTTAGTGTTATGAGTCAACAGCTGAAAATATTAAACATATAAATATGGCAAAACATACACTGAAACAACAAAGTTTGAGCACAGTAAACAAATTTTTGTAGATGCTTTTATATTGATAATGAATCTAAGGGATACACACATCATAAATAGCTATTTTGGGCTATTTTGATAAGTATTTATGCGCTAAAAATGGTTATTATAAACGCTATTCTTGGAGCTAAGCTAAAATAAACGAGTTGTTTATTGACGAATCAAGGTACATATATTTATTTGCTTCACTGTAAATGGCATAAGTACTTGGTATATTAATGCCTGGTTATCACAAAAATGATAATGAATGTGTTTTTAGTATTTGCTTTTCACAAAAATCAATTTATTTACATACATACGATGTACGTATGTGTATGTATGTACATCTGTTTATCACCCATGCCTAGCGACTACCCCCAAGGGTCGGCTCACTTTGGCTTTTCAGTTTGTTTTAATATTACCAAAGAATTGCCTGAGAGCGCTGATAACACTTGAATTCAATTGATAAATAAAGCAACAACAAAGCTGCTGCTGATCAGCCCATTCTGTGCTAAAAACCAATTCTTTATAATTTACTTAGATAAAGTACAAAACTTATCTGAAAAGGCGATTTGATTGAATCTTTTAGTTTTCTATTTCTTTAAATTGTAACTAAAATAAGTAAGGAGGATACTCCCGACTGCAACATACTCTTTTTTAGTCTGAAATGAATAGAGATCTTTAGACTTTGTCTGCCTAAGGTATACTATGTACATCAATATGGACATCAAAACTGTGACAGACAGACGAATGGATGGACGGACGAACGGACAAACGATCATTTCAAAGCCCAATATACTCTGTTTTTCAAATATTTTAAAAAATATTATAAATACCACTTAACTTGTTTGAAAAGGTACATGAAATTTTTATTCGTTTTTAAATACAGTCTTTATGCTTCGTGTATTCTTATAAGTATATATATATATATATATATATATATATATGTAATTATAAATATTCGCCTACAAAGACCATGTAATCGTTTTTTAGATATGATTAAAATAAATGCGTAAATAGACAAATTGCGCGACTTATTACAATAACACTGGGGAATTATGCACAGGGTTATTTCTGGTAGAGCAGCCCTGTTTTATATTTTTGTTCCGATAAGATCGACGTTGAATCCATATAATTATTGATAAGTTTGCAGCGAAAAATAAAACCAACCAAAAACATATAAAACATTATTGATTAGACAAGGAAAGCTAAGTTGTTTTTACAATACTCTTGCACAAATGTATATCAAATTGGAATGACATTTCCACTTAACTTTGCTTAAGCGTTTTTAGAATGCATACGAAATGTGGCAGTTAAGTTTTGAAATAAACAAAACAGTTGATAATTGAACTGCAACAGTATTGAAACTTAATTAGTAAGTATTATCAAAACTAACACATCCCCTGATGTCTATTGTAATGTCAGTTGCATTGTTACATCTAAACTTGGTCGTCATTTGGGGTCAATTAGTGCAAAGTGATGTAAGTTTATCGATTACTGTCATCTAAAATCCATTAGCTTTCTATTGTCAATTGATTCTGCTTATAAACTGAATACAAATATTTATACTAATGTACTATAATATTTTTACTAAAAATGTGCTCATCAATTTAGCTTTAATACTTCTACAATGTCCCTCATTTGCTCAATATTCAAATAAATATATTATTAGCTTGTATAACGCGGCGTTGTCCGTTCTTCATCACAATTGCCTCTTAGGAATTTATAATTATTTAAAGGAATTTATAATTGTTACATTTTTTTTTTCAATCGATTGTAGATACGAAAGTTAGTATAAACAAGAAAGAAATGTTATCTTCGGCGTGCCGAAATGATTTGCATAAGAAAACTTATTTTTCAACAGATTGTTCCTATAGCAGCCATAAGATATAGTAATCCGATTTTGATCAAATTTGGTCAACATGTGTATAGTGTGCTTAAACGTAGGTTAAGTGAGTTTGGTTGAGTTATCTTGAAAAATAAAAAAGTTTTTCATACAAAAACTAATTTTTCAACCGATCGTTTCTATGGCAGCTGTATGTTATAGTGGTCCGAACTGGCCAATTCAACTATAGGTACTACCTGCAGAAAGAAGAAGCATCTTTGCCAAGTTTCATCAAGATAGCTCTAGAACAAAGTCTTGAAAACGCATATAAACAGACGGACAGACATACAGACGGACATGACTAGGCGGTTGATGCTGATAACGAATACACAACTTTTTTTTTTCCTGAGACGTCTCCTTCAATTCTATAATACCCTCTGCAAGGGTATAAAAACGAACGGTCTAAAAATAAGTATTTGCTTGAAACTTAATTTTTCTCAAGCCAAACTTAAATTATCAATTAATTGGTTTGTTTTGCTTAAAATCAAAGAGCATAGCACATGCCACTTCATAAACAAGTATTCAACTATTTGAATATATTTTACATACATATATTCAAATAGTTGCAACTTTTTTTTTTTTGAAAACCTGTTAAATTGGGTTTTTAGCTTGAGAGCTTCTTAAGCTTCCGCTTGTTTATTGTAGAAGTATTTAATAACAAAACAAGCAACGTATGCTTATCATACTACCATTTCTACTTTAATGGATAGTTCTTAGTACATATAGTATGTATATCTTTATGTGGTGACTGTAGCCCAGATTATTCGTTTCTTTGTTACCCTAGGGTCTATGTTTATCACACTTTATGTCTCTGTTGACTTCAGTAGTGACTCATTTGAAGCTTTTGTCAAGCTCTGATCAACTTTTTAAGCAAGTCTTTTTGAAGAGAGGTGCGAAAGTCAAGTGGATTGGCGAGAGTACCAGATACTTGTACAGCTACAAATTGTTTGGTATATCTTAAATTAAAGATTTATATCTGCTTCCTAAAATAGACCTTCTATTGGGAAGGCCTTTTGAGCTTTCATGCTTTCGGTATATACTCACATATATGCAAATGATGAAATTAGTCGAGTTTGTAAAGATTTTGAGCGTTTGGAGCCTCTCAAAAGCATGTCAACGATGAAATAAACCAAGTTTTGTGCGACAGAGAAACCTGTTTATTTTCAATATTTAAGTTTTTTTTTTATTTATTTTTGCTTTTGTTGTCTTGTCACAAAGCGCCAGATTCGCAATTCAAACAAAACGTGTGGGGATAAAAAATCCCATTTAAGGTTTAATATTGTATGTTTGTTATACTAAGTACAAGGTACAAAACAAGCTTTCATATTGACATGAGCAATTACCTATATATTAAATTTAATATCAAGTACAGGTTCTCTTCAAGAACGTCATATACTTAGTTTAGAATTTAAACTAGAAACTGTATTGTAAACTATCATGTCAATAATATTAGCTCTATCCAATAACAAATAGCCAACTTGTAATTATTAAATGTATGTATATCATTCGATCAGCAGAGCGAAACAAATAATACAATTAAGCAAAAATGAAAATAGCTTAACAACAAGTTACAGTAGCAATTAAGGAGAATTCTCAAAATACGTCAAAATTTTGACAGATGGATATGCTTGAAAAACCTGCTAAGCATTTATTAACATTTGTAATTTGGCATTATTCGATTTCAAGAATATGTGAAATTCAAGTGAAATATTATAATGTAAATATTTAGTTAGCCACAACTTGTTATACCCTGTACATGTGCTGAAAAGGGTACAACAAAGTTGTGCAAATAACAAAAGTTATTGTTTATTTAAATGTTTATGAAGATTGTATTAAGTGACAGCAGAACTTTAGTCAAAGTAAAATTACGATTCTATTTTAGTTTGTTATAGAAAAGTTCGACTATATATTATAAATAGTTATATCCACCATATGACAGTGCCAGTTGATCTTAGAGATTATACGAGTTATGCATAACTAATTTAGATATGTAGTTGATGTACTTGTATCATACACAGATAAAGTTTGTTTAACATTTATTTAATACCTGCTTTGAATTGATTAAAAAGCTTTAATTCTACAATTATGAAGACACAGTTTTGTTATTGATTACCAACTATTTATATAATATTAAACTGGGTGCTTAAAGTATGAGCAAAAAGTGCGTTAGTCATCGTTAGATTCTCTGATCTATTCCGATTCCAAATTAGCATTCAAAACCCAAAAGAAATGTAGGGAGCTTAGAGAAATTTTGGGAGATCAGAGTTTCAGATAGACCCTCTGATCAATTCCGATCCTGAATTTGCATTTATAATTCAAAAGAAATGGCACGCGTTCAGAGAAAGTTTGGGAATCAAGAGTTCCAGATAGACCCTCTGATCTGTACCGATCCCAAATTTGCATTCATAATTCAAAAGAAATGTCGGGAGTTCAGCGAAATTTTGGGAGATCAGAGTTCTAGAAAGACCCTCTGATCAATTCCGATCCTAAATTTGTATTTATAATTCAAAAGAAATGGCGCGAGTTCAGAGAAAGTTTGGGAGTCAAGAGTTCCAGATAGAGCCTCTGATCTGTCCCGATCCTGAATATGCATGCAAAATCCAAAGGAAATATCGGGAATTCAGCGAAATTTGAGAGACCAGAGTTACTTCGTGGCTACAGATACTCCCAAGGTGGGGTGTGTTAGGGATAATGGGTGACCTCTTCTGTGGAAAGCTCCAAATACAGTCAAGAAATAATAAATAAAATTGATTTCGGAATCGATATGTTGAGTATCCGTTGATCCAACGTCGAAATATCTAAATTTATGCCAATTTCTCCCCTTCAAAAACTTTGTGCAGGGTATCTGTTAGTTGAGCACTCGCGACTATAACGTTTCACTTGTTTTTGTTTTGATCATATTTTTTAAGGGAGCTACAAAGAGCAAAAGCCATGCGATGACCACATGCCGGTAATTTTATACAAAAACATCATCGATGGAATTTCATTCTGTAAATAGAAGAGTCTCTGTTTTCGGTTCGTAGGAGCTCATTTGCAAATGGCGAACACTTGTCGATGCACTGGGCGAGCTTTAAATGTTTTCTTTCTAACACACACACACACACATATCAAACACACACACAACAAACACTCACACTCACATACACGGAGACAAACAAATTGGCGGGCCGCACGCGCTTAGTTTGCTGATTGTCAATAGGGGCGCGGAAATAGTTCTATTAACTGCGAATTCAACTTTAACGTCGCAATTTCGGATATTTCATTTTATATATAATTAGGCACAAACATTTGATTATAAACACAAAACACATACACATACAATAAACATGTACTGCTTACACTTACGTAAAGTTTATCAATTTTTGCTTTCAATTTCTTTATAAATTGTTTACACTTTTTGTGTTTTTGAAATTAAAGAGAATTTCATGTATTAATTTGCGTTTGACGTCAGTTTTCAAAACAACATTCCACAGGTGCTTTCCAAAATTTAAGAGAGTTACAGTTTTGTTAGCAGCAGCGTGTTGGCGTTCTCTGAACGGTTCACAATAAACTGAGCGGCAATTTGAAACGAACGCTTTAATCGAATATGCCGACAGCGATTCGGCTCGGTCAGCTGCTCGCCTCGGCTCGGCGCCCATTCCATTGTGCCTCCCGCGGCCCGCTTTGCCCACCCACTCACACGACACGACACGCGACGCGTCGCGGCGCTTAATGATAAAAAGAAATAGAGAGCACAACAATAACAAAAATTGCACAGAACTTTCCGCTAACATTCTGATTGTTTTTGTGAGAGCGTGTGTGTGTGTGTGTGTGTGTGTGTGTGTGTGTGAGAGATAGAGAGAGAGAGAGAGCGAGGTGTTACTAATTGAGCCGTCTACTATAATATTCTCACTATTTTCTATTTTTACATGTCAATATAACGATTGAGCTTCAACAAACAAAGATAAAAATGGCGCACAAAGTGCTTAGACTACAGACACCCTGTAAATAACTACAAGAAATCAACAGAATTATAAATGTAGTGCATGTAGCTTATATTAACTTATCTTTTTGTTAACCGATGCTGTTTTCTGATGTTGAAGCAGGGTATTAAAGCGTCGTTATCCATTTAAATGTGAAAACAAGCTGTGCAAGTCTTATTACTTTAATGCGTATACTCTATGCTCAAAGAGAAAAGAGTGTATTCATGCTTGAATGGGTATAATGTTTTCGAGACAATCAGGCCTGTTCGCGTTTCCGATTACTTTTCAATCCGAATCGTTTTCAAATTTGTGTTCCTGTTTTTCAATTCAGAGATAAATTCGGATGCTTCTTATTGAATTTCCTATTGTTATTCGAAATTCAGAACAATAGAACCAATTTTGAATGTTTTGATCGGAATCGGAAATGGGACTATAAGTAAATATGCATTTTCTGCACCAGTAAAAACTTAAAGTTAGTTTTGATAAGTACGATTATATGTATGTATATTGGTTAAGTCCACTTTCATTCCCGCATAAAAGCATAAGTATTACGTTAGGAACAGAGTATATTGTAGTCGAGAGCAGCCAACTGCAGCGATCATACTTGATGTGTTATCTATTGATTAAGTATCGAATGAGTAATGTTTTTAGTACAAATGATTAGTATCAGACATTAACTAGTATCAGTTGCAGTACAGGTATAAAAAAATTATTTAATATAATATATTTTTTATTAAGAACATATAATTTGCACAAACGGAAATGCCTTAAGTAAAGTAATTTGAATTAATAACTTATACATTGTATGCAAAGATATTATTTTTTAAAAGCATTCCTAGAACAATTGTACAATAGTACTACTAAAACTGACTTAAATATGTTTTCGTAAAGTTAAATTTACTTTTACAAAATGATAAAATTCTAAATTTATATTGAGTAAGGTCAAATCATTGATTCGAAGGGAGCTAAAATTACTATTTTTGATTCGGAAAACAATCTAAAATCTAGTTTTCTAGTCGCTTGCTAGTAAGAATTTTTCAAACACAGTAAAACCTTCTCCAAACTTGTTTCTGGTTTGCTACCAAAGTTTGTTGCCTTTGTGTAACATATTTGAACCTGCTAAATATCTATGTATTGAATATACATACTTATCTCTATGCAGATTAACTTTGTTTTTGTTGAGTTGGTCTTAGTGTTTTTAACATATAAAGAGCGATAAAACATACCTAATATTTACATATAACACACACAACTTAAAAATATATATGAATTAGCGTTCCAAGTTAAATTTGTTGCCCGCGTTGAAGGTTTCTTTTGGCCAGTATTAATAATATTTTTGATCACGAAACGTTTGCGAGACAATAAGCCGGAAGATTGTGTCTAAACATATCTATCATCTACCGTTCACAATGCTGATAAACTTTGCACGCTTTCCAAATAAATAAATATATTTATAAAATGTGTACATGTAGAACACATTTATATTTGCTAATCAAGTAACAAGTGCTTGGTGCTTATCAGTGCTTCTCTATTGTGAATAGCAGGCTTTTGATAATATAAAGTCAAGATGTGCTATGCTCTCAAACAGATAAGTGCCATATGTTGACGGGGTTCCTACGCTTTGTGTGTACTCATACTTGATAGCCCCCAACCCCCAACCCCCAAGCAAATAACAAACAGTGGCACAACATTAATTAGTTTTGAGCAGATAGTATAGATTGTAATACCTTTAGCAATTGATAGCAACTTAATTTCAGGTTGACTCAAAGCATTATTAAATCTGACGAAATAGAAAAGGATTAAATACTCGTACAACTCAAAACAGACAGACAGACGGACAGACTGATCTGTGACTGAAACGTCTCATTCAATGCGTAACACATTTCCACGAGTTTAATTGAGTATTAAAAATACACAAACTATTTAAGTAGGCTCTTTAAAATGTATCATATAACTTGATGTGTATTGGCAAGTAATATTGAAAATTCAGTTCTCTTCTCAGTTCTCGACACGAAACATTTTTTCTTTTTTTTTAAGTACAATATTTCTATAAGTAGGCAGTTGGAAATTGAAAAATTGTAAAATTTCACTCGAATCTTATTTATATTTATTAATATATTTATTTTTGACGCAATACCATATTAATTTAGCTAATTTTATATTCAACTGATTTCCTTCTTCCCTTCGAATGTTTCTGTGGTGGATTTTCCCATGTATCAAGATTTCAAGTGCGAATACAAAAGGTCAACAGGAGTTTTCATGTTTTCCCAGCAGGAATAGCACAAGCAATCAATAAAGGTGACAAAATATAGAAGTGCCTGCTGTACCAACTTGACCAGAAAAGAGGCGATCATATTCCACACTTATGTCATTTGTGCGACTTATCTTCTTTTTATATAAAATTTAATTTAAATTTAACTGCAATGGTGAAATAGACGCCCTCGTTCTGAGATCTCCTTAGGATACATCTTTTTTTCTCCTAGAATGCTGCCTGGCAGTTCAGCATTCTTACACTAGATCAGTTTGGATATCATTTAAGATACTTCTATTTTTGATGTATGGACTAAGCATATTATATGTCCAGAAAGCTCACTTATCTTGGACTACATCCCAAATGGGTGGCAAAGCTTAAAAGCTCGTTAAAGCTTTTGCAATAACTTTAACTTGCTTCGGCCTTTGCACAGGGTGTTTCCGCACGCATAGACTTATGAATCAAATCTTAATTAAAATCGAATAGACAATGAATATGCACAGCATAGCATTTATTTGTATTATATTTATAGACTGTGCTATAATATTGTTCTACTTAAAACTATATTTAATTAGTGTTATTTATTTAGCATTATTTATTTAAGGAAATTAAAATTACAGAAAATGCAGAAAATCAGAAAACTTAATTTTCGATCAATTGTTCCAATGACAGCTATAAGGATATAGTCGCTCGACCTTAACTGAACTTGGTCAACGCTATAATATTAAATAATAGTTCTAACTTGTTTGAAATAAGTTGAGCAACAAAGAAGCGGCTCCTAAACCGAGTGTGTTTCTGTGGCAGCTATAACAAATAGTTGTCTGATTTTTGCTAACACACAGTGCCCCGATTCAGCCGATTGCGACATACATATGTATGTACATATGTTCTGCTTGTAACAAAAAGAAGCATCTCTATCAAGATTCTTCAAGACAGGCTAAAAACTTACTGACTAACAACAGAAGGACAGACAGACAGACCTTATATGGTCGAAGACGTTTTATTCAATGCGTTACACATTTCGAGACAAAACTATAATATCCTAATTCTTAAAATCACATTTAAAACTCTCTATGAGTTATTTGTTTTGGCGAAGAATATAGGTAATTCAGCCCATAGTACATGGGTATATTGAGTATTCGAAACACAATCTATTTAAGTAGGCTCCTTGAAATTTGTCATATATCTTCATGTGTTTCGGCATATATTATTGAAAATTTAGTTCTTTTCTCATTTCTCGGGTCGACACATCATATTTTCTTAAAAAAGTAGTGCAAAGTAAATATTTTATTTTAAATGTACCCCGATGAATATATTTCGTTTAATATATATACATATAAGCAATGTAAGTATATTAATTTAGCGAATTTTAGATTCAACTGATTTCCTTCTTCCTTTCGAATGACAGGTTTATTACCGGCTGTTTCTAAACAGAACATGCTGCAACAAGGATGCAATTGCAATATGCCTTGTCAACAGGACTTGACGTATTGCCTCCTGGAGGAGATAGATATAGATGTGCCTGCTGTGTTAACATGACCAGAAAAGCGTTGATCAAATTCCACGCTAATCTTATTTATTTTTATTTTTCAAAAAATTATAAGCAATGTAAGTTTTAAGTTTATTTCATATTGTATTCAACTTATTGTCCCATTATTCAATTATCCAGGTGTTTCATAATTGTCCTCTGCATTGTAAGTGGATTTAGACAGGACATGGATGCAAGTTATTCCTCTGGATTGGAATCATGAATTTTGCCTACTCTGAATTTATTTTATTGTTAATCTCTGTGAAATGAACATATAATTTTAAATGTAACCCGGAAAGCCTACAAATATATTATATAAACAAATGATAAATAAATATGAATTATGCAATGCAATAATTTTTTCTTTGTCTATAGTGAGGGATAATTCTTGTTCAAAGTAGTTCAAGATTTAGAGTGTGCCCTGTGGACCTCTTATTACAGGTTATTTAGACTCTAGTCTAGAGATGGGAATGGGAAAAAGAATAAAATTTAGAATAACGAACCAAAAATCCTGCCCGCCCCGCAACATTTTTTTTACTCTAGTCTATAAACACTTCACGTAGGAAGCTTTTTCAACCAATCCTCAATAAATAAGTTGTTTTTAGGGCCAGCGCCAACTTATCAGAAATTATAAATAATTTTGACTTTATTGCTCATAGTTGACACATTCATAAAAGACAACATGATTGGAACAAGCTTTTCATTTTTTCAAAATGCGTTTTAAAAGAAACTGCGGATGACCGACAAGACATGTTATAATGGTAATTCTTGATATCTCGGGATCCATTGCGGATTTTATTCCAAGAATTTTTCACATACTAGACTTTTATCAAACCTTTGAGAAATGCCACTTTTGCAACAAATACTCATTCTTGTCCAAGTTGGCTTTTAACTTTTTGATGATATTCAACAATGTTTCAGTTAAACTAAATCCTCCAACAGAAATGTTGACTTCCCAAATTCCTCTTCTTTTTTCTTTAACCTTTTTCCGTTAAGTTTTGTATACAGTCATAAGTGTAGATACCGGTTAAAAGGAACACTTTCGAAGGCAGGTCTAGTTCCAACAGCAGCTTTATACTTAAAGGACATTGCTTGCATGCCAGGACATGTGTCGCTGTCCGGTGTTTGCATGTGTGTGTGTGTATGCTTGTCCGAGCATCTAGACTCCGAAAGATGCAATAACAAACATGTCTTTTGCATATGCCCCACGAGCGTGTCCTTCACACAGCTCCATCTGTAAATGTAGTACGTTGTTAAACTAATCAAAGGCTATAGTGTCCTTATGGTAATTGGTGACTCTATTCCTTCGTTCACTTGAACTGACATTTTGTCAGTTTGGACAAATTGCAGCAATATTAATGTCCTTGTGGAGCAGCGACAAACACATCACTTTACTATATAATTTTATTAATGTTTATTACTGGAAATTTATGTACTATAAAGGAAACGCTTTCACATGACTTTGAATAAAATGTATACTTGCTTAAAAATATAAAGATAAATAAACGGAATCCTTCTTTGGGATCCTTCGTTCAAAGGATGATCACCCTTGTGGTAATGCTGTACCAAATTAGAACTTAAGTTTTCCCTACCGCCAGCTCCGATTTAGCCAACATTTTTTGATATTATAAAAATTTATAAAGTTTTTGGTTTTTAATTATTTTTTATTATTTTACTGACATTGTAAACATCGGAAAACTTAAAAATCCTCTCCCGTCTCGACAGCGCTTTTCCGTCCATTTTCCGACCTCGAGGTTAAAGATTATTGAAAATGAATTTGAACCTCATCGCTCTTAAATTACACATTCCTCTATATGACCTACGCCCCATTCAGTTTCCGGCCAGGGGCGAGAATTTTCCGAAATCGCTAAAATCTTTCAAATTCGTATAGATCTTTGAAAATGAGTTTGAGTCCAATCGGATGATAAGCAAAACACTTTTCTGCGAATTTCCAACATTTCCCGGGTGAATTTTCCATAATCTCTTCTTAGTGCCCACTTTCGATAAAAGATAAAACTTCTGTGAAAATTTCAGCTTCCTACCTCTTACGGTGTGTGATTTACACAAGTGAATGTTCTTTTAGTTTCGTATAAGATGATAAAGTTCGAACACTGTTTGGAACATTTCAGAAGAACGCATAACTTAATTATAAATCGCTTAAAGATATCTGACAACAAAAGAAAAAGTTCCCTAACATATTGAGTTGCACGTTTAACCGCAATTTGTTTTATTTATTAAGCCAAATGTAAAAACACAAAAGGTCTCAGGAATATCGTTGTGGTTTTCCGCGCGTTTGCCTCCCAAAGATGCTGGAACTTCGTTAAAATGACAAAGCAAAATAAAACTGACAATTACTCTTGGGGTGTCGTTGTTAGCCCCCAAACTCCTCCTCCTCCAACCCCCCTTCTCAAACAAAGAGCGACAGAGAGAGAGAGAGAGAGAGAGAGAGACAATTGAAGACTCATTTACATTTACATTTGCCAAAGGAAGCGTATGCGTATGCGTACGCCTTGGCATGTTGATGGAGATGCCAGGCATTCAGGAGCATCTCCATGTGGCTCACATCCCATATGGTGGTGGTGGCATTGTTTGTCCAAATGCCTATAAGCCGTGCCAATTGAATTGCCAAGGTTGTCCAAAGGATCTTCAAAACATTGCGCTCCTGATGACTCTTCAATGAGCCTGAGCGTTACTTGACAATGTAAGGACCAAGGACGAAAAGCTGCTGTGCTGCACAGCAGCTGCTTCAATTGAATGGTGACAAAATCCAATAATATTATCCCTCCCCCTACCCCACTTCACCCAATTGTAAACACAAATATTCGTACCATATTAACATATAATTATATGGAACTAATGCGCTTCAGTTCACATTCCACGTAACTATTCGAAAACAATGCCTCTTTTGTAACACAGTTTACACAATTTTCAACTTTCAAAGAACACTTCTCCAACCGAATAAATTATATACTTAAGTCTTAATCGGCATCAACAATCGAGTTGAATAAATCTGTCTGTTCCTTCTTTCCTATGACAGCTAAATGTTATAGTGTTCTTCAAGCGTAATTTGAGTTTTCCAAATACAAATCTAAAGTAGGCGACTTGTAATTTGTCATATATCTTGATGTGTATGGGCATATAATATTTAAAGTTCAGTTCTATTCTCATTTCTCGACTCGAAACATCTATCCTTTTTTTTTACTCCCTGTTCCCATTAAAAATGGGAAAAAGGGAGTTATAAAGTACTGCAAATGTGTGTAACAGACAGAAGGAGGCATTTCCGACTATATAAACTATATATATTCTTGATCAGGATCAACAGCCGAGACGAACTAGTCATGTCCGTCTGTCCGTCTGTCCGTATGAACACACAGATCTCAGAGACTATAAAAGCTAGAGACACCAAACTTGGCATGAAGGTTCCTGTATACCATACGCAGATCAAGTTTATTTCAAATTTCGGATGCACCCCCCCGCACCCCCGCAAATCGCAAAAGACTCCCACAGCCACAATTTTATCAACACGATCAACACGATCGGATAAATAGAACCAAAGTTATGAAAGAAGTTATTTCCCCTGTCTCAGCAGGCAGAAACAACAGTTTGACATGCACTGTGCAAGTTGAGTACGCTGCTTGCTTGTGTTGCCGCTGAACTGCTTGAAATGCAAGTTGGGAGCAGGGAGTCTCGTAGTCGGGCACACTCGACTAGAGTATTCTTACTGGGGGGGTGCCTCCGAAATTTTAAATAAACTTGATCTGCGTATGGTATACAGGAACCTTCATGCCAAGTTTGGTGTCTCTAGCTCTTATAGTCTCTGAGATCTGTGTGTTCATACGGACAGACGGACATGACTAGTTCGTCTCGGCTGTTGATCCTGATCAAGAATATATATAGTTTATATAGTCGGAGATGCCTCCTTCTGTCTGTTACACACATTTGCAGTACTTTATAACTCCCTTTTTCCCATTTTTAATGGGAACAGGGAGTAAAAAGCTATCTTATCGGTTGAATTTTAGTTTTGATATGAAAAACTTTTCTGCAGCTGCGCTTGCATAACTGTTAAACATAATTAGTTTATAAAGAAAACTTGGAAATTTAATAACATTGACAGAAATCTCTAATAAATTCGATTTAATTTGAAAACTAAATTTGTCAAGGCTTGACGAAAACATATCAATATCATTATCATAATTTAAAAATCATTTTCTTACTTTATTTTTGTTAGTTAGAAAACAAGGCAATTGAATATTTTTCTTATATAAGATTTACAAGTAAAGAGAACTTAAATACTTTCATGCTTAACAGCTCTTCCTTCTATTGTTAATCCTAAAAACTTCTGTATACTTAAGTCCTATTGCATTTCTTGTGGCTGATTACAAAAAATTGTCAATTTTATAAATTGAGCGCATCACAATAAATTGAAATAACAAACGGGAAAGTATGCAAACAAGCCAACATTTTGTTAAATGCCAACTGGGGATTAATAGAGTAAAAGCAAGCCACATAAAAAAAATGCCACAGTATCGTCAACGGTATTCTTATTTAACGAGAAACAATCACAAAATATCGCAAAGTTATACCCATTCCTTCCTATTTGCCACCCCCTCTCCAATTTATTAGGTGACAACAACACAAGAAGAGGCCGTTAAGTTTGTTTGTGTTTTTTTTTGTCGGGTCTTGTCCTTATTTTGTTTTGAAACTATTTAATGGGTTTTTCTTCAGCGTTCATCTATTGCACAAAACTGGCAGAATTTCAAGTTTAAGATAGGACTACTAGTCTCAGGAGTATACCATGAATTTCATTATGCAACTCTTGTCGAGCAACTTGCAGCTGCCAAACAACGTGCAATCAAAGGACAGTTTATGCCAACTTCAGGAATTGAAAAGTTTGTTTTTGGGCCACAACAAGTAAATAACTAAAATACTTGTAAATATTTTACATACATGTGGAAATGCGTTAAGTATGAGAAATGTGTACTCAAATTTAAGATGAGCATTTTGATATTCAAACGAAGTACATACTTATATCCTTTATGGTTCTTATCAAATTTGTTTACTTAGGCTTTATGCAATAGTTGATATAATATAAATTATAGTTCTGTTATTGATACCTTTTATATGAGTTTTGAACACATTTTTATTGCTAATCAGGCTTTTCATTTCCATGAGTATTATTTTTGCTTTTGATTTGTTCATTTAAAATTGCAGACTGATTCCATATTTTAAAGATACTTAAGCTTATAATGGAAGACCAGTTTGGTTTATCAATAGCAGTATTTGTTTTTTACCTGGCATCTTTATTTTCATATAATTTATTTGATGGGTTCAATTGTTTTAAGCCCATGAATACAAAAAGGCAGAAATCCTCTGGCCTTCATTCAGAGGAAAACAAAACAGTAAGATTAATTTTTGCCAATGCCATTTGCTAACATTATACCAAGGCAACATCAACTTCAATGCAAAACCAAAAAAAATATAAGCAGTTAGTTGAAGCCCTAGCAGAAAAGTAAGTGTGTCGGCTGCTTCCGACTGCTATATACTCTTTTTACGCTCCAAGTTTGATTGCTCTAGTTTCAAAATCGTGGAAAAATGGCATTCATACGAACGGACAGACAAACGGACAGACAGACGGTATCTATTTGATATAGGTTCCTGACTCAATGCTACAAATCTTCTTGTGTTCAACTTTCACTGAAAAGCTAGTCTGCATAAATTCAGATAGACATATTGATATATGATCAGAATCAAGAATATTATAATTGGAAAAGTCACATATTTCATGACAAATTTGTCATACTTACTACGAGGGTATAAGAAGGCAAAGCAAACTTCTGAGCAGTTAACCATACTAAGGCTTTCTGAACAAAACTGAGTCGACAAAGTCATTTATGCTGTTAAACGGGCATTAGGCCAGATAGATAGATAGATAGATAGATAGATACGTTTAGATAAACAAGGTTGAGAGCAACGTAAAACTCAAAGTTTGCCCACAAAGTTAGGCTGGTCTGCATCACCGTGTATAATAAAACTTTAGACGCCTAATGACTTAAATCACTTTAAGACTCAATCAGCATCGCGTCTCAGAATTATAATGATATTGCCACTTAGGTATGTATAGCAAAGGCGGCCAGATAAGGTGTGGATGCTAAGATGCTTATAAAAGTTGTATCTAATTTTCGAACAAAATTTGTAAGTGCGACTTATTTAATGGTTATGCTTAAATGATACAATTAAGTATACTTGTATATATGTACATATACAATAGGTTAGTTGTAAATAGAAAAGGAAAGCAAGATAACAAGCATTAATAACATATAACGGCAACTGTAATTTTATTTTAATTATTATGTCACACAACAAAATTACAGTTGTTTTGTCGTGTTTCAGGAATTGCCAGGAACACAAGTTGCTGTGAGTAAAAAAAGGTTAAATTTTATTAAATTTTCATTACCTATTATTTTAATTTTAAATGAAAAATTTGTTTTAATTAACTTGTAGTTCTAAAAGCAAAAAGTTTTTAAGCAAATGTGTAATGCTAGTAAAACTATTTTTGATTTTTACAAAATATGTAAATTATAATAACAAGTAAATTTATTCCATTTATGTTTTCCTACTCTGTTTTTGTTTTACAAGAGAAAAGTAGCAGTTGTTTGCGTTCTACTGTAATCTTGACAAGCACTTTACCAAGGATCTTATTTCCAAGTAAAGTAAGCAACTGAGTGACTTAGAGAAGGTAGTTCAGGTGACTTTCATCTAAGACAACCTAACAACTATCGTAGTCTGAAATCTATGTAGTGTTATCTTAAATCAAGAATATTATAATACAATAGCAAAAACTAGCATTGATGTAACTACATATTAAATGCAAGAAATTAACCTCATTATATTTAGTTCAAAATCTCGTAAAACTAAAGATTGTTTTTTCAAGATTCAGACAAACACTGCTTATTCCCTGCATTGTTCATTCAACACTGTATAGGAGAGTTCTTACAAAAGTCCAACTATGCTGAGCTTTAGCAACAGAAAGCTTTTGCAGCCTCTCAAGCTCTCTCAGACAAATATAGTTGTGCTGCTCTCACCCACATGCAACTATACATGTGCTGTTAGAGCAGTGTGGCTATAGAGTGTGTGCTGCAAAAGTTAAAGCTTTTAAGGACTTGTTTGCAGTGCTCTTAAATTGTGAAGCATCCGCATCTCGATGCTCTGCAGCAGCAATCGGAAAGCATCCTTATCTTAGCTCGTGTATCGCTCAAGTACTTGGTTCGTTTCGATGTCAGGAGCTATGTTTCAGTCCTATATCGTTTCGCAGCATAGCTAGAGCCAAACTCAATATATCGGACGCAAGCTATCATAGAGTAATACCCGCCAAGTCTGGCGTTTCCGAAAGTTTTATGCGAACTATATCCAAAAAAAAAAAACATCGATTTAAAAGTGATGACAACTCTAAACAACGATGTGATTTCAAAATACTAAAACAGTTTGGAAAATTCTGAAAACTCAAAAAATACTAAATGTGTGTACAACATTGGAAAACAACTACAAGCAGTATAAAGTGAAAGTACTCAAAAATATGCAGTTTTGAAAATTCTGAAAATAAAAATATATGCCAAAAGCTAACAACATTGGATAATAACGCGAAATAAAACTACTAAAATCTAAAACAATCTGAAAATTGTAAAAACTATAAAAAAAAATACGAAACAACATATGTGTAATAGTTTTTGGGAAAGTTGCAAATGTTGTTGTCTTAAATATCAATTTATTTTAGTGCCATTAATGAAGCTTGTGTACGAAATGGTTTTGTTTTTCTCCCATTGCGAATATGCTGGATAATGTGGGATGAAAATGTGAAAATTGTTTTGCCATCATTTTCCATAAATTGCGTTTGAAGGAGGTCAACGACAAATCAGCGTTCAACAAAAATTTGAATCGCAACAAATTCCCTTGTCGACGACTCAGCAAAATTAGTCTCGACCCGAAAGAGGGTGAAGTGTGTGTGTGTTTGTGTATGTGTGTGTGTGTTGCTAATAACGGAACTACTAAGCCAAGTTAATAAAGAACTGGATATCTAATACAAATAATATCAATAAATTCAAGAAAACAAACAAATGCCAAGGCTGCTCTAGTGATAAATATTATAACATAGCACTTATATACTATGTATATAAATACTTAGATTTGTTCATATCTGTGCACGATAAAAATAATGATTTGTTGCAATTGAGATAATTCAAGTGAAAATCAAAGAAAAGTTCACTCTTACAACGATATATGTTCTACAAACCGTATTATTTCAAGAAATTGCCACTAAATGCGACATTTTGACAAGTGACGTGAAGGTATTACGGTATTACGGCATAAAATACGCCGAATAAACCAAATTGGCATCGAATAAACGCAACTAACGCTGACTTAACTCTGACTTTGATTGAATGGAGTTGTAATCTTGTGACTTTCACTGGCAATTCACTGGAAACATTGTTATGCCTTATAGACAGGCAAATTTGAATATATTTCGGATTACATGCAACTTGGCAAATGGTAAGTTAATTAATGAAAAATTCTTAAAACTATGGAATATATAATATCGAGCTAATGAACCATAAGTTTAGTTTCTGTAATATTAACTCAAACATTTGGTTAGCTTTCTGCTGTACAAAGTAGTACTAATAAATATAGTAAATTTTGTCTTGTTAAGGTTCGTTTAACAGAAATTAATAATTCTTGAAAATTACACCAAAGCCAATCTTAAAAATGCGCTGGAAACTTACTAGTTTGATAACCATATCAATTACTTTCCATAGAAATAATAGCTTACAAATTATTCATAATTATAATAGATTTTGTAGTGAACATAATGGCACAGTAAAGTATCAAGTTGCAATCACTTCGCTGCCAATCAAAATACAGTCGAACTTCTCTATAACGAACTGCTATACAACGAAATTTTGTTTATAGCGAATTCATTTTCAGAAAACTGCAATTTCGTTCAATATTCAGTGTTTTTTTTGCTTATAACGATTTTATAATTCCCTTATAGCTATTTTTTCTATACAATGATTTGTTTACACGCACAGAACTCAAACGCTCATGCGATTTCAATTTCCACAAAACGAATAATATTTCTATTTGTTGGTTTTGCCAAAACAAACGTAAAAAACTTTAAATTTGTTTACAAAAATCGTTATGTTTGCATCAGTTTGCAGTAAATGTCGAAGGTTAATTGCGAGTTGTTTAATTACATAAAAACACGACTTAATCAAACAATTTTTTATCACGAATTTTCTATATAATCAAGTTTATTTCTGTCACCTTGAGTTTCGCTATATTGAAGTGCCACTGTACCACATTGTCAATCATTCTGTCATTGTAATTGCTTTGCAAATTTGTATTGTGGTAACTTTCGTCTATAGATAGATGCTTATCAAGTAGATGGGCAGATCTGTTAATAAACTCAAGTCTGTTCCAAATTCCACTTTTAAGTCAACTAAACAGACAAATATGTAGCATACTTTTCAGCGCAATAAAATAAATTTAAAAGAATATACAATATATTAGATATCTTTGTTCATTTAAATAAAAATATTATATATATAAATTTTTCTTTGTTTTTACAGATTTCAAAACAATAATGGGATTGCAATGACTGCAAAAGCAACAATTGGATGGCATAAAGAACATATTAATCCACTTTATGTGGAACTAGATTCAATCACTTTTGTCCTGCTTACTATACTAATGTATTCAATTGGCCTGAAGAATGCAGAGTGAAGTTTAAACTAAAGCAAAAACAACTAAAGGATCAAGTTCTTAGATATACGTGATTTTTGCTCAACAACTTGAAGGCAGCCAACTAAAAGTAAAAGGAAAAAGTTAAAAGCTCTGACGCGTTCAGTCAATTGTGTTGACCCTTGTGAATGTGGTCTATTACCATATGCTGTGTTAATAAAAAGGCAAAAAAATAAAAAGAAAACAAAAGTCCATTTAAAGAGAGAGCGAGAACTAAAGTTGTAGAAAGCCACGACTCAACTCCAATTGCAGATGAACATTGCTGCGGCTGCTGCTGCTGCTTTGAGAAGTCAAAGGAATTGTGCGTAGGACTTGAGAGAACAACTTACTTCATAGTGAAAAATCCTTTGTCTAACTGAGGTCATAGCCCACGCCCTAAAGCGCGAAGGTTCTGAGATGGAGCCAAATACCAGTCAGAGGCGTCTGCGATCCCGATGCCAGTCCCGTTGTCAGCATCTAGGACTCACACTACTGACATTGATATTGGCGCAGTCCTTCGACAGTGTTCTGTGCGGCGAAAAATTGGGTAAGTGGCTTTATCGCACTCCTTATTTACAGCTCGGCTCACATCGCTGCCTTCTTGTATCGCGGATGGGCAAAATAAAATCTAGAAAAAACAATGCAGCCAGTTTCTTACTAGTCGTAGTTGTATGTCCTTTATTTCAGCCTGTCGCCTTCATGACTCTTATCTTTTATTTATTTGAGTTGTTATTTGACATTTTTCTGTGCCGTTGATTTCCTTGGAGTTGCCAGCCGCATTTAGAGTTCATTAAGGTTCCCAGGACTTTCTATTTACATTCGCTCGCTTAAGTCGTTGAAAAATGCGAAAACTTTACACTCTAAAATACCCATCAGCATTTATTACCATAAGAACCCAAAAAAAACCCCCCGCTACGAGTTCACAATTTAATGTTTACCACAATCATATTACGCTCATCTGAACAATCTTCTTGTATCTGGATTTTGTGTGCTTTTTTAATTGTCTTCCAAGTGAATGCTTTTCAACGATTTGTGTCTTCTCTTTATTCCACTTTGCTAAGTTTAGGCGCTTAGAAATCGCATTGCATTATTTTTGTTTACTATTTGCTGCGGTCTGTGCAATGTTGTTTTGCTTATGTTATATCGGTTTTATAATACCCTTTAGCACTTCGGATGAAAAGAGGTTTAAACGGTCTTTGGACGATACCACTCTTGCGTGAAATAAACTTGCACAAACGATTCCAACAACACTTTTGTTTTCCATTTGAAATACTATTTCAATATAATATATAAAATATCAAACAAATCAACAAATGCTACAGCAAAACTTTAAAAAATGTTCATGAAACAAACTGGCGCTAAAGATCAGATACTTTTTAAACGATGCGAAGAATTGAATTTTTAAACATCACATAATTTCGAAAAAATTTGGAAATCAATCTAACAAACTTGGTGCATTCAAATAAGTTACAAACTGAACATTTTTGATCAAAATTTTTTTTGAACACCTAACCTTTGGGTTTTTCAAGGTATTTCAATCAAGATTTCATTAGATGTCGGTTTTTTATAAAGAATTTTGCTTGTTCTTTAAGATGTTACATCTACAAAGCTAATCTAATTTTTAGCAAATTGAACTATGTTTTCTTAAAGCTATTATCGATAACATTCAAAAATTTAGATCTTGCTTAAAGAATTTATGTTCTTTACAGATACTGTCTTGACCAAATTCACTGATTTCAAAATTTGCAAATGCTATACATAGTTTGATCAAATTTTATTATAACAACATTTAGTTATCTTTGATAGAATGAGAATAACTTGTTGGCTTAAAATTGAAGCAAAGAAAATTTTGTTTTTAAATTATCTTAGGAACACGAAGAACGTGCAAAACAAATCACCAATTCAAATTCGATAAAATATTACCAGAAGAAGAACAGTCGTAAATTCAGCAATTTCAAGTAAGATATAAAATAAGATGCAAGAAATAAGATAATGTTTTGTAAACGGGTTTCAGTCGGGCACTACACTCAGTGGTTGCTTAAACCGTTTGAGAATTATAAGTAACAATCCAAAAAAAAAGTTAGTTCTTAGTTAGTTAGATTTCTGTTATGTTTGATTGGCTAAAAACTTTTTGTGTTTTATTTCTAGCCTTATTCAATTTAAATTTTGAAAAAAATTGGATATTTTGGTTAGCACTCCGCTACCATTTGTATTTTGCTGCCAAGATTATTTAAGAAAGTTTAGGTTGAAAAAATAATTAGTATGAAAATGTTTTTGTTTTTCAAGCTATTTAAAGTTTAAATTTTAAACTAAATTTACATTATCTACGTTTAAGTTTGTATTAATATATTTTTGTCATGCTGAAAAAATGTTACCAAAGTCGGGCGAGTATATCTTATAGCTGTCATAGGAACCATCTGTCGAAGATTAAATTTTCATGTGAACAACTTTTCTGCTGGGGCGAGCCAAAGATATCTTTTCTCTATTGAATTTTAAACTATCTTTGTTTTATTATCTCTCTAGAGTTTATTTAGAGGTATTTAAAGTTGGGCTGAGACGCAGTTCGCCGTGTCCGCAAGTTTCTTATAATTTCCAAGTATGGAATCTCTCTGATCATTCAAAAAGCTAAACACACGTTCAATTTTTGTAAGGAGAAGCAGATCAAAAATTTCTGATAACTTTCCCGTTTTCAGCTTATATCAAAAGAAAGTGAAAGCACTCCATCTTGTTAGTATTACAAAAAAAAGAAACTACTTGTTGTGAAGTTCGTTTTGTGGTAATAAGCAAGTATAAATAGAATATTCCAATGGGAATAACGCTGCCCAAAGTTCGGACTCCTGTCGCATGCAGCTGTCATCACGAAATAAGTTTCTTGCCTCCTTGAAATGTCTTGAATTTGACGAGATAATCAATTGGATAAGATGTTGCCTCAACTCAGTTGTATGTTGAATGTAGCATGTTGTCTACCTCAGTGCACGTTGATTGTCATCTGTCGTTGTTATTTCTTGAGATTGATGGCTCTCAAAAGGTTTTTTGACACGTACTACGTGCCACGTGTGGTTTTTTGCTGTTGTCGTTGTTGCTTCTATTGTTTCTGTTATTGTCAGCAGCATTAAAGCAACAAAAATTGTCTGTTTTCATTACGAAGCAACAGTGCAACAGGCGCTGTTATCCTTGGTTACCCAAGTAATTTTCCTATAATCAGAATATGCAAATGCCACAAATTATTTGTTGGTAATTGCGGCTGAGGCATATGTTCATAATGTAGCCAATTTTGTTACTGCAATTTGATTTCTCACATCACCCAATGAAATGAGGGCATGAAATGTTTTCGAAGGATGCGAAGCAGTTGCAGGCTTTACTTATAATTGGTATCAAATTGTAATAATGTAACAATTAAATAGAATTCTGGTCCAATTCTAATTTAAAATAATCAGGTATTCCCATTTCCGATTACATTTGGGCTTTGCATTTTCACTTTAATATGAAATAGCAATATAAAGTAGCACATATTTTTAAGCCGCATATTCAATCAGTTTTGGTTAAGAATGTCTAACAAATTCTATTTCGTATAATTAATAAAAAATTAAGAACAGGGCTAAATATATATTTGGACTTATTTAGTTTTTAATATTAGTAACTAGCTGGTTTCAAAAATCATTATAATCAACAAGTTGCACAATTAGCTAGATAGGAAACACTTGCATTATTCCATTTGGGTTTATTTAGTTGAAGGTTTTTTCATTCAATCTTAATTATTAATAAATTATTTTTTGTTAAATCTGAGTTTTTATTGAAATTTAATTAGCTACGTGCAAGTAGTTATTTTAAAACATATACTTACTGTACTTATGCTAAGTACAAATACAACAGTAAAAGTGTGTGTGTGCGTGTGAGTGGTTGTGTATAGTGGTGTGAGTGAGGGGTGGGGTCAAAATTAATATAAAATAATGATCGTGACACTCGCATTTGTGAAAAGAAATGCGTTTTTGATTGCTGCTTGCGGTAACATTTGCGGCAGATAAGCCCAGAGGCACTAACACGGCTTGAATTGCCACACACACACACACACACACACACAGATACACACACTTGACACATACACATGCGTATACTCAAAGTGTGTAAATTACAATGAGCCAAAGGGAGAAGCGGCGTGAAGAAAACGAATCCGTTTTGGCCGCTATATAAACATGCTTCCTTATGGTACACATGTTTGTCTGAAAGTATGTATATATGTAAATGTGTACATAGTATGTACAAATGTATGTACGTATTTATGGTTGGGTGGGGATTTGTGTGCAGCAATACGAGAAGTTTTTGTCGCGGCAGTTTTCGGTATTTGTTTTCTTTTTTTTTTTTGTATTTGGGCTAAAGGGCAAAAATTTCCATTAAAAAGTTATGAGCAGCAATATTCGCGGCAATAAAAACTGACGACAGAGTCGACGCCATCGCCTCATATTATTTTGGAGGCTATGTTCGCTGCTGCCAATTTGGTATGTGAAGCGTTTCGAAGTGCGAAAGTCAAAAATAGTATGTCGCATATTCGTAAACATTCAACTTTACATGCATCACGCATCATTAAAGCAAGCCAAATTTCAAGTCAATTTTTGTCAGTGCATTTTTTACCTGAAGAAAAAGCGGTTTTATAGTAACTTTTTACCCTTTTTATCCTCTTTTTTAACTTATTTTGAAGAAACAAAGCAAAAAGAGTATATTGGGTTTGTGAAATGTCCGTCTGTCTGTCCGTCTGTTTGTCCGTCTGTCTGTCCGTCTGTTTGTCCGTCTGTATGAACGCAGTTTGCTCTACAGTTTTGATGCTAGTGCAGTCAAACTTGGTATATAGACACATCCCCCACCTCCTCCCACACAATGGGCCAACACCTGTATCTTCCACAGTTTTACAGCTAGTGTAACCTCGCCCAACCAAATTTATATTGATGGCAAAACTTCAAAGATTTGCCTTAAAATACAATTGCCACGCCCACTTCTGATTCCGTAACGAGGCTAAAAAAATATTGTAATTTTATTTTCAATCGGATTAAAACGTTATTTCAAATCAGCATTAAAAGGCATCTCAAACAATATAAAGTAGAATGTATAAATTCTTCATTAGCAAAAACTATCGATTTGATTTGGGCATGTCAATGAAAACAGTTTTGCAGTCAGTCTTTTTAATGTGCAATAAAATATAATAACATGTTTAAAAGGGAGTTGAAATTTATCAAAACTATGCAAGACCATTGTTCCATGTCTCATGTCATGTCTCATGTCAGCTGCGTCGTTTGATAAGACTCCTGCGGACAGTAGTAATTCAATCAGTTGAGAATGTGTTTGTTCTGATACTGCAATGTAAAGCATTGTTAATTTGTCACTTATCGGGCTAATCAATCGCTTTTGTCTTATCTTCTCTGCTTGGAGTAAAGGCTATTGCAAACAATGAGGTGTCATAGCATGGTCCTTTATTTGAAAGTTAAATCATGTAAGCATAAGTACCTACAAGTTGCCCACTGATCAAATGGATTAAAGCCATTAACATCAAGACTTTAAAGCTCGAAGTTTTTCGAGAAGATTTTGAGTCTTATAGGTTTTCATTCAAACTAGCTGGGTGGTTGATACAACACTTGTTTCCGTTGAAACTGCACATTCTACTGGAACAGCTTATAAAAATTTTTTAAAAAATTTTCAAATTATGGATATTGAACTGCTTGCATTATATTAATGAACGTTTTCTTGGAACATTATTCAATGAATCTATAATAATTACAAATTTAAAGTTTGCAATTTATGCGTTAAACTTTGAGTTTTATAAGCTGCTCTTTATCGCAATCAGACTTTGAAGATGTGAAACGTGATGGGTGATACCAAAGTTTGGTATAGGGTGTTTCATAGTCGAACACACTAAACTAGATCGTACATACTTGATATTCTTAATTGTATTTAAATCATATATGGATTAAATATTCTAATTTTTATTTTTAATATTATTTTTACTTACATAAGCTATGCTCGAAACATATTTGAAACTTTCATTTTTATATACATGCTATTGTAATTTCTATAAAGTAAAATTAACATACTTGATTGAGTTTTCCACTTAGTTGTCGCCAACACAATCCTCATTAACGTCATACTTGTTTTGTTTTGGCTGCATCAAGTTTTTTTTAAAGTTGCCGCGTTAATTAGCCTTGGTAATAAGTTGAACAGCAGGCGCGACCTTAAGTTAATTTCATTGTGTTCGAGTCATTTCGAAACGCTTGTTGCTGCTGAAAGGTCTAATGAAACATTTCAAATGTATGTGAGGCACCAAAACGTGCTCAGAATGCCGAGCAATGACCGTGCCACAGTCTGTGGCAGTGCCGCGTGACACGATGCGTCGCGACGCTTGGCTATGTTCTCATTTTATGACCTTCCTTCTGGTTGTAAGTACTTTAGCCTCTGCCTAGGGGCGTGCCAAGTAACACTGCTGTTCAAAGTTTTTAGAAAATTATTTGCATCTGGCCGAGATTGCAACGGCTGCGCGACTCTTGAGCTGTTCAAAAGCGAGCCAACAAACAGGACTCAGTTGGCAGCAAGCAGCATAATTTAATATTGCAATTGACAGAGACAAATGAATTCGCTGGTCAAAGTTGTTCTGATTTTCACTCTCTGTGTGTGTGTGCGTGTGTGTGTGTGTGTGTGTGTGTGTGTGTGTGTTTTGTGGTTACTCATTGTGGCATTTTGCTTGGCAACCAATTACTTTCAAACGCGGCTTGTAGGTAACTGCCTCAGTTTCACCCAGCCTGATTTATGTGTTCATTGCCTTCTCTCTCGTCTAGACTACACGGATAGTATACTCTTTTCTCAAAGCACTTGTTACATTGTACTCTATCTATTTCAACTAAAGCTGCTTCTTTCATTAATGACACTTTTCATCCCTAAGCGCCAAAAATGTTCAAAAGCTCCTGAGATGTTAAGAGTCTAGACAATTATTTGCTGCCATTTAAGAAACTTTTGAAAGCACCTTTTCAATTTTCTTATTCATCGTTGTATTTTAATAATAATGCATTGATAACTGTTCAATATTTGTGTATTTTTGAATGAATTATTAAGAAAACGAATATTTAGAAGAATCTCTAAGATTCTCCCTTTGAATGTATTTAGAAACAAGTTATGTAGAATATAATCAAGCTATAACAAAGCTTAGGTTAAGCTATCTTTCTTAAAAAAATAATTAAAATATTGTCATACTCTATTTACCAAAATGTGTGACAAGAGAGCGTCTTGGGTTTGTGAAATGTGCGTTTGACAGTCTGTATGAACTCTTATGAAGCTGGGTCCATATAATGTATCATATATATTATAGGCTGTCAAAGAAACAGTGTATACCACAGTTGGGAACATTCGATTGCAACATTCTTAGTTGTTTTCCTTAAGACTTTCACATTATCTTCAAAGGACAGTCAAAGACAAAGCGCCAATGTGTCCTCAGGTCATTGTGCAATCACTCAGACATTTTTCGGGGAATCCCAATTAAAATGAAGACATTAACATTATTCTTGGAATTATAAAAGTTGAAATGAAACAAAAATACATACTACCAAACAGATAAAGCAATACGAAACAAAAATTTGATTAAATATGCATGCATAAATAAAAACATGCTAAATATTAAGGTTTTTAAAGTTTTGAAAACTTTGTTACAGAGATTAGAGATTTAAGGTATCGAACATAAAATTCGGCTTTAAAAACCAGAAACCATTCTTTAACTTTTAACTTCAATTTGATTGCTAAAACTAAAATTTTTGTATTGCTAACCAAAATTTTAACAAAGTAAAACCAAATTTATGTCAAACTTTAGTAATTGAATAATAACAATATGACAGCTATTTCTCACTCATATTTTAAACTAATTAAATAACAATATCACTTATCTCAAATCAAAATTCACTTGCATCAATTTTAAACAATCAAATGGGCTTCTTTACAAACAATTCTTTAAGCGGAAAAGTTTTCAAAAAAAAAGAGAAGTTAAAAGTTCTGATTATGATATATTAAATGTGTTATCTTTACAAGAATATCAAATGCAAGTCCTTTGTGTTCGACACGATAAAAGAAGACATTAGCAATTATGTATGTGTTTATGTCAGTGTTATTGTAATTTGTGGTGGCAGCTCCTTTGCAAGCGCCTTCCTCCTTATCAACTGTCTCTCCAGCTCTGGCATTGTGCAAACAAATTTTGTAAAAGTTTGCTACCCTGGCTATGACAGTGGGTGACTGAGTAACTCCTGTTTGACACATCCTGTCGGCATCATTGGCGAACACTGAAACTTGGACGCAAGAATTAAAAAAACGTCCATGGCCGCTGGCTGCAGGCTCTAATATTCCGGTTAGATGGACAGCGAAGCTCGTAGACATTGCACAGCTAAAGTTTTTCAATGTGTCAAAGCCGTTGTGTGTGTGTGTGTGTGTGTGTGTGTGTGTGTGATTGTCTCTGTGTGGGTGTTGATCTGTGTAGAGATGATTCAACAACGATACGAACACAAATAAAAACTAAAACTACCAATGCTATTTGTATGTAGTTGCTTCCGCAAAAGTTCCTCACATTAAAACATAAGTTTTCGACTGATTGTTCCTATGGAAGCTATATGTTATGGCGATCCAATTTTGCTTAAATTAAGTAAACTTTCTAAGACACATTGTATAATACGTTTAGTTGAGATATCTTGAGAAACATAGCAGGTTTTAAAATTCTCGATCAATCACTGCTGTATCTTATAACGATTCAATTCGACTAAATCGGACAAACAGAATATATCTTATTTATACTTCTGTGCCAAGTTTTTTTAATATAGTTTTAAAACTAATAGAAATGAAATTATGCATTTTAGGCATGAGTTATGCATAAATTTAGGATAAAATCGAAAAATCGAAGGTAAATAATCATATATTTTTGTATTCGTCCTAATTTATGCATTAAATAGTCATAATTCATGCATTGATATGCATGCATTATGCTTAAGAAAGATATATTTTTGTATTTGGCCTAATTTATGCATTAGATAGTCATAATTCACACATTAATACACATGGATTATGATTAAGAAAGGTACAATTATGCAAAGAAATTTTAAAATCATTAAATGTGTCACAAATTTAAACAGTTAATCATATTTGCGAAGCTAACATTATTTTATACACTATAATTTGGATGATCCAATCTTCGTACGGTGTCAGAAAGACTCGAAACTTTGATCCTTAGCTAGTTGCTATACAATGGTTAAGATTCGAATTTATGATTTAGCTAAGCATTATATAAATATAGAATATATATATAGATTGAGTCGAGTCGCGAAAGAGAAAACGACACACGCCCAACTATCGATCCCTTGCCATTGGCTGCATTGATATCCAAGAGTGAGAGGGAGAGAATGAGAATAAGAGTTAGAGTGTGAAGAGTAGGAGAGATGGCGATTGTCCAGTTTGACTCTCAGTTACATTTCCAAAAACGCTGACTCGCATTCTAATAGAAACGTCAATGATTAAGTGGGGTTGGGTGGGGGGTTTGGTGGAAGAGGGGCTTTAAGGCGACTCGCGGCGGATCAAAATAAGCTGCATGCGGAATTTTAAGCAGGCATTGTCAAGCAACCAACTGGATTATGATGGCCCTATGCCAAATTTTATTTACTAGGCAACATTGAAAAACCCACCCACACACACACACACACACACACAGAGGAATAGACACTTTGCGTGTGTGTGTGTGTGTGTGTGCGCGCTAGTGTGAAATCGATGATACCTCTTGGGGCTGTATATTTGCACCAGGGTTGTAGCCGCGCCCACAGCAGGAATTTCAATTTGACGCTCATTAGCGGCAATCAGAAACCAAAATATCCCGCACAATGCGGGCGACTGCTCTGCTGTCAGGTAAATTCACACATACACATTTCCCCTTCCTTTATCCCCACCCCTGTTCGCAGCTTGCCGCCCAGACGTGCAAACAATTCGCACGCGGAGTGAAAGAAGCAATTTTCTGCCTGGCTGCAGTAATAACTTCTCGCATCTGGGAGTGCTGTCAAAGAGTGGTAAGGACATGAAGCCGTAGGACTTTTTATGAGCTCCATTCCTGCAGCGGGGTGCCCACAACTAAGCGGAGTTAAATAAGTCACTGAATAACTGCGACAATAAATTCTGTGCACAACTTCGACCAAGGGCCTTTCACCTGGCGTGTGAATTAAATGTAAGGAAACAAATACATGAATTTAAATACGTTTTAAATATGTTAAATTGTGCAACCAATTACATAAATAGACATTTTTCGGAAAAATATTGATCAAAAGTTAAAACTATCAGAACTGCAATTTTCAGTTAATTTCATCAACAGTTTTAAGGCTACATGGCATATGTGTTGCTAGATAACATACCCTCCACCCCCACCAACAGCCACACAACTTGACCAGCTCAGATTTTTCAGATGTTTTGGCAAATTTTGAAGTATTTTAATTAATTTAATTTCACCGATTTCGTTCGGCGAAAAGAGAAGAAGAGCGGTTGTAACAGCTGTATGTACGTATTTTGTATAAGCAAAAACAGAAGTTATTGAAGGACATGCGTTCACAAAAGCGTAAAAGAGGTCGATTTTAAGTCTTTGGACAAAAACTAAAATTAGATCATAAAATTTCCTATTCATACATTATTCATTTTATTTCCCAAAACCTTAAAATTCCGCAAAATAGATCAAAAATGGCCAAATCGTCAAAAACTGTTAACTAATTTAAAAACTAGCTATTTGTTTTGGCGGGCGAAACGACGTTCAATTGGAATCCACAAAGCAGTTCTTTTATCATTTAACGGCTTTAAAAGCTAACTGCTTACTCACTGCTTGCGTTTTGGGACAAGTAACCTGCTTGAACCTACTTTCCAAGTGAATACTGAATGCTCTACATATTTTATGGTTAACAACACTTCCATTGAAGACTAACTTATAACATTTATAACAAATATACAAAACTGTTATGGAACTGTATACCAATTTACTCAGACCAATATACCAAAATTTTGGTATAAGAACTGTTATACATATTGTATTGTATTGTGTATAACAATGCAGAACGACTTTGCCAAAGAACTTTGTCATGTATGCCACATGAATATTGTTCGGCATAGCATTGGGAACAGTATATCAGTTTCTTAGTATATCAAATATCAATAACTGTTATATGCACAATAGATATAACAACCATGCTATGTATTCCACATAAATGTTGTTGCGCATAGCACTGGGAACAGTAAATCAATATTTTAGAATCAAATATCAAGAACTGTTATATGCTCAATAGATATAACATTGTGTATAACAATATTGAGCGACTTTCCCAACCAACTTTGTTATGTATTCCACATAAATGTTGCTGCGCATAGCACTGGGAACAGTATAACAAAAATTATTCGTATAACAAATACTAATAACTGTTATAAGCACAGCACGTATAACATTGTGTATAACAATATATGGCAACATTCCGAATCAAGTGCTGTAAAACGCCGCAAAGCAATAACTGCTATAAAGTGAAACCATAAATATAACACTTCCCATATGGTATGCTAGTTTATAGATTCCAATAGAACGGTTGCTCCACACTGTTAGCTCCTCCTCACATCTTGCTGCTCCACACGAGCACTTGACATAGCTATGTTACCGTTGGGACAAGCAGTTTCTCTCTTAACATTGTTTCCAAGTGGAACGAAATTTAACAGTAGCATATTTTTAATATTACATTCTGTTACCATTCTGTTAAAAGCCCGCAATTGTTGAAAAATAATAAAATTTCTGTTAAATTTGCAGATCTGGCTTTTTTTTAAATAGCCAGAACTAGCCACGAAAATAGCTGTTGCGTTGGTTTGAAATTTTCTATTAAATTGCTGTTTTTTTTCTCTGTTTTCACATTTTTATTGAATTTTCGAAAATTTTGAAATTTGAATTGTTTAATATTTAATAATATATGTGTGTAATCGAAGAAAATTGTTAGAAATTTATGAAATCTAACAATTTACAATGTAGTATAATAACCATCATGAGCAAATCGACTTCAATCTGGAAAAATGTCGTTTTGCTCTTAATTTGGTTTATTTTAAGACCGTTTTTTCTTTCATATTCACTTTGTCAAATGAGTTGATACTTGATGAAAGTTATTTTATAAACTTTAATAACAACAAGCACTAACTAAGATAAATATAAAGAAATCAATTTAATCTAGCTTAACTGTAAATATTTAAGTGTCAAGGCAATAAAAATGAAGTAACGCAATGCACGTCACGTCACGCCACCTACCAAAGTTAATAAAAAAAATGGTAAATTTTAAAGTTTGCTAAAGTTACTTTTGAATCCAAGCCAAACCGCACTTCTGTTTTAACTTTAAGTTTTTTAACGTTACACCAAGCATATTTTTGCATATATATATCATGAAATCCTTAGGGTCGATTGGTGTCATTTTTTATACTGAATATATGAAAATGCTACTTAATTACTTCGAAAATATAAAAAAAGGCTTACATTTGACTTCAAGCCACTACAGAAATGTTCATCTGTATGAATATAAACAACATGGTTTTAAGTATACTGCTCTGTCGGAAGCTGGAGCGTCGTTGCAAGGTGTGTATGTGTATGTTCTCAATGTTTCTATATTTCCGAGCATTCATTGAGGTTATTAAATTAGGCTTTTCTGACAACATAAAGTAAATCCGCAGGAAGTTTTTTGAATTTTTCTTAAGCGTGCAACAACATTTGTATTCAAAGCTCACACAGTTATGTCAACAGTTGCACTTACTCATGTCCTGCCACATTTGCAGTCTGAACCGAAATGCAAAACATTGTCAAAGGGAGATGCAGTCATGGTCATTGTTGGCCTAAAGCAGATGCCGGAATTGATTTGGAAATTCTAGCCATGGACATCGCGATACTGAACTGACTGGTGGTAAAAGTCAAAGTCAGATTTGTAATGGCGCTGTGAAAGCATCATGAACTTGTCCTGGCACTGCATCATCTAGATAGCCATCTGTCTTCGTTGAACAATTCCGACAACATGCTGGCCATCAGGCAAAGTGGCCTCGATTTGTGAGCTTCACCTGTGCTGCTTTTCAGTGGCGCGGCGGGGTGGCTGGGTGAAGAGTGGAGGGTGGTGGCAGGCGGATGACAGCTTAAATATGCGTGCTGGTTGCAAGTGTCCTTGTTGTGCGGACTAGTCCGCAACTGCGGTCGTCCTGTGCGCATTCCTAAACGCTTTCCGCCATCGCCATGGCCAGTCAACATTCATCCTTGCCATCCTTGGCATCCTTGGCAGCAACACTCTCGTCCGGCCACTTGAATGTTAATGCACGAAGTGACCAGCAAGCGGTGTGTGGTAACCAGCTTTGACTACCTAAACTAAGTATGCCAACTCGTGATAAAAATTAACAACATTTTTTTAATCAAACCTCTGACAGCTAAGTGCATTTTTAAAAAGGGCTCGATTTTTATATTACAAAAATTGCATGCTATAATAGACTAATACTTCGAGTTCTGAATATCAAATCAGATTTAAGAAATTTAGCTTTGAAGAATGCTGCTCGTTGTTTCCTGTTCTTTAAGAGTTATCTGTGTATACTCTTAACAAATTGGGTATGTTAATTCATACTGAACATCACTTTTGAATTGAGTTTACAGAATTATGAGAAGTAAATGCATCACATAAGAAGTCTTTATGCTGCCCTTAAAAGTATGCTACACTATTTTCAGTAGCATTGATTTGAAAATGGAATTGGAAAAGGGCTTGATATCTCCGATAAAAGTTAAAGCACTTGGCACAGATGCTTCTTCATATTGCAGGTAGTGCCTATAGTTGAATTGGCCAGATCGGACCACTATATCTTATAGCTGCCATAGGAACGATCGGTTGAAAATAAGTTTCTGTGTGAAAAACTTTTGTGTTTTTCAAAACATCTCGACCAAACTCATAATATCTAAATTAAAGCACGTTCTATATATGTTGACCATATTTTATCAAAATCGGATCACTATATCTCATAGCTGCCACAGGAACAATCCGTTGAAATATAAGTTTTCTTATGTAAATCTTTGCTGCAAGGGTATATATCTTCGGAGATAACATTTCTTTCTTGTTTTATCTTCATATCGTTGGGAACACCTTATTGATCAATTGAATGGGTGATATATCGCGCTTGCTAATATAAGCTTTGCAGTTTTTTTGGGAAAGACTAGTTAACGTTAATACAAAGTTCAGCCGTTTAGCTGTGAAACTGGTTGGAAATATTTTCATCAACATAAAAAACAGCAACATTTAATTAAAAACTAAAGGCAAACAGGTTCAAGTATATATAGTTGAATAGTGTGAATGCATTATTTCAAATAAATTCTGCTTATATTTTAAAAAGACATCAAAAGTGACTCTGCTTTCAAATAAAACTGGGTATTTAACATTGCGTTGCTTAAACATTTTCAATTTCAAATGATAAACTGACTTTCTTTATTTCTTGGCATAAGTTGTGGCACTTTCTCTCAAACCTCTTTAAAAAGCAGAAGTAACTTGATTGTTGTTGTTGGTGTCGTTTATGTGACGCTGATGTTGCTGCTGCTGCTGATGTTGCTACTGGTGATGCTGCTGCTGTTGCTGCTGATGTTGCTGCTGATGTTGTTGCTGCTGCTGCTGATGTTACTGATGCTGCTGATTTTGCTGCTGCTGTTGCTGCTGATGTTGCTGTTGATGCTGCTGTTGATGCTGCTGATGTTGCTGTTGATGCTGCTGCTGCTGATGCTGATGCTCCTGCTACTACTGCTGATGTTGCTGCTGCTGCTGATGTTGCTGTTGATGTTGCTGCTGCTGCTGCTGATGGTGCTAATGCTGCTGCTGCTGATGCTGCTGCATTTATCAAAGGGACAAATAATGGCTGTCAAAAAATTGCCACGACGCAGAAAACCGCACACAATGGACACATCGCACTCTCTCTCTCTCTCTTTCTCTATCTCCCTCTACCTCTATCTCTGTCATTGTGAAATGAGCTATCCATCAAAACTAAACTTAAATTACAGAAAAATGTGGTTTGAGATTTTTGTTGGCCAAACAAAGTGAAAATGTAGCTAAGAATTATCATAGACTTATTAAAATGATTGCAAAAGCAATGTGCTTTCAAATCGCTGCATTTTAATTAAAATTATAACAATAGCTTTGAAATCTAATATTATTTATTTTACATTTGATTAACGTTTGAGTTATTTGTTGGCCACACAAAGTGCATTCCTTAGGGCATATTGAAATGATTGTTGAAGCAATTTTCTGACAAATCAAAGAGTTTCATTTAAATTATAACAATAGCATTTGAACATTTTGTTATTTACTTACATATCATTAGATAATCGCATCACGAACTAAATTATATAAAATGTATATCAGCATTGATATAGATATAAATCCATTTCAAATTACCACTGACCCATATTTATATATATGTATATATATGTATGCATGTTTTATTCGACAACAAATCAAATATTTAACTGTGCTGCCAAACCACATAGTAAATGAAATTGGTGTTTTGTTGATATTATTGATATGCATATATTAACAAGCTCCTTTATTTAATTACGAGAATTTTGGTAGATTGTGATTGTGATTGTGCTAATGTTTGCTCTACAGCTGATAATACAAACAGCATGGACATAAATTATTTAATGAATTGGGTTAAGATAGCAATGAAAGCCTTTAATCTGTTGATTAAGATACTAACTATAATATAATAATAATATTCCAAAGCATTTTCACAGACTAGCTCGAGAACTGCTGCACAGATTTCCACAAAATAACCAAACTTTTTGACTAAAATTTACTCAAATTATAAATTATTTGCATGTGTGTGAACGTTAGCTTTAACAAGTTTTCAAACACAAACTTTTTGGTTCCGAATGCAAACATTATATTTAAATGATATGACAGTTGCACGTTTTAAACTTCGGTCAAGCTGCAGAACACATATGGACTGGTATATTAGATAAGAATATTTAAAGTTGTAGACTTGCTTATCTTAATATTTATAACAAAATACGTAACTTCAAAACTAAGAGCAGTAATTTTCGGTAGACTGACATCCTAATTTTTCTGATATAACAAAGTTTGTAAGGTTTTCCACCAGGCTAGGGCTGGAATCGATAGAACTTTGATTTCACAGAGTTTTCCAATAGCGCTCCTGTTTCATAGTAATTAATTTAAATATTCGTTTTTTGCATCCGAAATTTGAAATAAACTTGATCTGCGTATGGTATATAGGAACCTGCATGCCAAGTTTGGTGTCTCTAGCTCTTATAGTCTCTGAGATCGACGCGTTCATACAGACAGACGGACAGTTCGTCTCGGCTGTTGATCCTGATCAAGGATATATATTGTTTATATAGTCGGAAATGCCTCCTTCTGTCTGTTACACACATTTTCAGTACTTTATAACTCCCTTTTTCCATTTTTAATGGGAACAGGGAGAAAAAAAAAAAAAAGAGTATATTGGGTGTGTGAAATGTCCGTCTGTCCGTCCGTCTGTCCGTATGAACGCAGTTTTTTCCACAGTTTTAAAGCTAGAGCAACCAAACTTTGTATACATGTTGATATATACCATAGGCAGACAAACTGTCAAGATTTCCCCCCCACCTCCACCCCTTCCTTCACAAACGCCAAAATCCTATATCTTCCACAGTTTTACCGCTACAGTAACCAAATTCAGCACAAGCGCTACTAATCACTTTCTCCCAAACCTGTATAACTGGCCCAACCAAATTTAAATTGATATATTTTAGCAAAATACAGTTGCCACGCCCACTTCTGACTCCACAAAGAGGCTATAAAAAAGAGTATATCGCAGTCGGGTGCATCCGAGTGCAACGTTCTTACTTGTTGAATTTAACATTGTGAAAAACCTTTCTTAATTTTTTTAAACTTGTAGCTAAAATTGAACTCAGAAAAAGTGGAAAAGTCCAGGTAATATCTCTAATAACTGGATCGTTCAGATATATGTATTATAACGCGTCAAACCAGTTTCACTTTCTTAGAATCTATATGTATACTATTTTTCCACTTCCAGTTCCTTTTTCCGATTCTGTATCGATATTTTTAGCTGTTCTGTAATCCGAATATCGATAGATACTTCGGTCGAGTCACAAGATCAAAAGCGATTTGTAATGAAAAGGTCGTGGAAATGGAAACCGAGCTGATAATTGGTTTTTGTTTATCTATTCAAATTCTTCTAGTTTTTTTTTCCAGTACTTGCGTTTTTGCTGGATTTATCTTTGTCAGATCGAAGGATCAGTTTCAGTTTGTTTATAAAAATGATATATTATTGTTAAAAAAGAACAGAAATCAAAACAGCTTATAAGCTTATAATATTAAGGCCAACTGCTTTGCTCGGAATGCCAAATTTGAACAGTGAAAATTAATTTGGCATATTAATTCCACACTAATACCCTTATTATGCAAATGAAATGATATAGCTTGAAATGCGCAACCTTAGCTACGCATATACGTGGGAACTGTTATTTACACCTACACACCTACATGAAAGCGTTAGCAACAAGTCGTTTTGACTCGCCTTGGCGTGTCCTTGCCCAATCAAAGTCATACACACACACACACACACATACATATACATGTATTTATTAGCTGTAAGTGATAAAAGCGATACTGAATCGAATTATGACGCCAATTGTATAAGCGGCAGAGTCATTATCAGTCAACCACACGCACATAGTAAGCCCGTGTTGTACCGTTACATTACGCGCGTAGCACAGATAGGGTGCACACACACGCACACATACGCAGATTTGAGGGTGCTGGCAGCTGGCCACTAATTTACCTAGTATAGGCTAAATCAATGTGTTAAGTTGACTGTAAACGTTACATTCGATTAAATGCGGCTCTCGCAGAGCAAAACTCTTGGCGGCGCGACTCGCTTGGCACAGTGGCACACGTGATGGGGGAGGGGGGTGGAGGGGCTCACACTGACCCAGTTCTGCAGTTCGTCAGCCCCTTTTTGTAACATTTTTTGTCCATCGTCAACGTCTACTGGCTTTAGCGCGCTCTTTGGCGCTGCTGTCTCTCTTTCCTTTGCTGCCGTCCTCGTTGGCCTGACCTAGCGCAAAAGAGACAATTTCCCAGGCGCGCTGCTCGGCAGCTGGGCAAACGAAGCCGAAGCTGCTTCGTGTTTTGTGCTGCTGCTGCCCGATGCGGCTTTTTATTGCCGAGCGCTGCAGCCAGTTTAATGCCGACACTTGAACGCAACGGACGTGTTTCGCGCGTATATCCTGCAAGTAGCTAAGCGGCCCCAACTTGTCGTCAACGTCTGCGTCGGCAGCAGTTAAGGCGTTTTGCAGAGGCGGTTATAGCGGCGTAGGCGTGGCATGCGCATTCTCGTGGCCAGCTTGATAAATTTGCACGTGCTTTTTTGTGTGTTTGGCCACATGTGAGTTATTCCTTTGAGTGCGCGCGTGTGTTTTGCATACTCGTGGCAAAGCGGGAAAAAAAAATTTCAAAATGAGCAACAGCAAAAAGAATTTTGCAATGGCTTACAAAAAAACAAAAAAAAATGAAACTAATAACTAGCAGCACTTAAAATGCGCACAATGCCCCCGGCGCCCCTCTCAACCCACCCAACAAAGTGACCAACCAAAGTGAGAAACTGCAAAAGGCAGCCAAAAATATGCGAAATTAACAAGAAGGCCAATTGTCAGTAGTTTTGGCTGTTTCTGTTTCTGCCATGATTAGCAGGCGCTTATACTGTGGCAAGGATTAGCTATGGTTTTTTGTTTTTTTTTTTTTTGGTTCTAAGCTAGGTTGAAGTAAAAAAAACAAGCACGTGCGGCTTATTCATGAGTGGCTGACCTTTTGTGCCTGTCTGTCTGTCTGTCTGTCTGTCGGTTTGCCGCTTCGTTTATTTCTAAAGTGTGTGTGGCAAGGTCCTTAGCGTCGCTTTATTTCAATTTTGTCGCCAGCTTTTTGCAGAAATAAAGCCATTTGGTTGCTGTGACCACGCGAAGTAAGCCAAAGGCGCTACCACCTCGGCCTCGTTTAGCTATTGTGTCAAATGACAGGGGAAATATGCTATATATCGTACAAACATATATATATATATATATAGATATGCGAGTGTGCAGTTTATCTAGTCCCACACACACACACACACACACAGCAACTTTGAAGTGGAGCAGAAAAAAAAGCTGGCTTGGCTAGCATCATTAATCAAATGTCGAGTACGCAGCTAGTGCTCAAGCATAGCACTGCTCCCCCTACCCCCAAGGACTGTCAGAGCACTGCCCAGATATGATAATTGAATAACACATTTGCAGCTGCGTATCTCAAGTCAAGGATATATCCTAAAGTCTGGCATATAGAAATGGATACATTTTAATTCTGCTAACAGGCTTTGTGAGTTGTGGCACAAAGTTAAGACGCATCGATATCACAATTATTGCAAAAGAATGCCTCAGGCAGACTCGTCTTTCCATCAAGCAATTGTCATTCACTAATGAGCAAGAATGATGCGTAAATACACTGAGAGAAATCAGTTAATTGAAGTTTGGAGCAATTTTACTTTATTTAAAAATTTAAGTTTTATTTTATCTTGAAATATGCTAATAGTTGAATAAAATATGTTTTTGAAATCACTGAGAGAAGTAAATTGATTGAAATTACTTGAAATTATACTCTATTCATTAATATAATTTTGTTAAATTTTAAGTTTCTTACACAAACATATTAACAGTTGAATACAGTTTTTGAAAATCACTGAGAGAAACAGCTTAATTGAAATTATACAAAATAATACTCTATTAAATTATTTAATTTTGTTTTATTTTAAGTTTCTTATGTTTAAACTTAATACACATATGCTTAGAGTTGATTAAAATGTGTTTTTAAAAGTCACTGAGAGAAATAGTTCAATTGAAATTACACTATATAAATAATTTAAGTATTTATTATATTTTGAGTTGATTTTGTTTAATCTATCTTAATCATATCAAAAGTTGAATAAAATGTTTTTTATTTTTTTAAAGTCATCTTTTTTTTTTTTTTGCACAGTGTATTAACATATACCACGCATGTATGTATATCTTGTCATTAAAAGCGCTTCAGAATTGATTAAGTTTACAGTGGCCGCAATTTAAAAGCAATTTTACTGTCAAAACAGTTGCTTAATGAATCGAATTCGCAATTGACATTTGCGCTGATATATTTGCATATTAATTTGTGTGTTATGTTCTGAACAAACTGAATATCGGGGGGGGCTATAGTTAGCCCCAAGGGGTGAGCTGTACTCTGTGCTTGACACACATTGCGGCATTTATTAAGCAATTCATTTTGAGCGCTGGTAATGAAATCAAATTACGAATGTCAGCAAACATGATGTATGTATGTGAATGGTATGATGTGCGTTGAATTGGCGTTGTCCTTGCCACACATAGTCAATTCTGGGTTTTCTAAGCGCAGCGGCAACTTCGTTTCGCATCGCATCGCATCGCTTGTCAAATCAAATTTTTAATTAAAAGTTCAGCTCTGTTTTTGCTGCCGGCGGAATTACTTAATTGGGGCAGATGTGCCACATGATGGATGGATGCGAAATGGGCAAGTTCGTATCCGCATTCGCATCCGCATCCGCATTCACATCCGGATTTGGACCACGTCAAGTGCCTTGCGCAAATGATATCCACGCCAACTTGCCTTTCCAAATGTGTGTGTGTGTGTGTGTTGAATTTGATCGAAATCGTTTTGTAACGGCCAGTTAATGCCAATGCAATTTGTGTTTCTGGTTGCAACATGGCTTGCAACACGACGCTGCACCACGCACTGCACAAGTAGCAGAGCCAATCAATGCGGCTTTGTTTTATAGCCTGAATGCCTCCTGGCAAATTGTTCATTCAAAAAACGGCAACAAAATGTATGAAAAATTGTAGTTATCGCGGCTTGCGACAGTGCGACAATTGTGAATTCCGTTAATACTCTGTTCGCAAAGTGACATAACGAGCATATTGGTTTCTTGCAATGTCCAAGTCAAGTTTCAGCAGAATCCCGCAGACTATTTCATACTTTGATCATCTTTTAAGATGATGTTTTTGTTGCTTTCACTCTGTATGTACAGAGTATATAGCAGTCGGGAAGCAATGTTTCCTTATTTTCAACTTTTTAGTTTTGGGTGTTTTTTTTGCATTGCACTGATTTGCATATGTATGAGTTCCCACACACACACACACACACACACCCACACACACACAAAGGCCGTATGCATGAATTTTGATGTCCTTGATGAGCTGAACAGTGGTGAACAGTGTGCGTGCCCCGGGGGCAGCTGTTGATGTTATCATCGATATGTGGCAGGTGCAGCGATTCAATTCCTGCAACTGGATTCTTGATAGGCCATGCGGTTGAGTGGGAAGTTGGGCGGTGTCAATTTGATTACCTGCATGACAATCAAACTGGTCCCAAGGTGGGGGTATTGCGTGTGTGTTTGTATGTGTGTCATTTATTGATCTCCCAAAGTGGGGCAATCGCACAATCGAATTGATAATAAATGCAAAATCGTTTTTGTGCCACAGCCGAAAATTGTGAATTTCGTGCGCATCCTGCTGCACAAGCAACAACAACAACGAGTAATAACAACAACACAAAGAAAAAAGTGAAATAAAGTGCCAACAAACAAGCTTAAAGAGTGAAATCAAACGAAAGCCTTCCCTAGCGACAAGGACAACAAACAGGGACAACGCCGACGGCAACACAAATCGAAATCAACTGACATCCGTTTTGTGCTGTGACCAAACACAACAACAACCAACAAAAAAGTAACAAAAAATACCAAAAATACCGAAAATTGTACAACTGCCGATCATAACTAAAAAAAAAGGCACCAAAAGTCCATGCGAAATTCCATTTGCGCAAGTGTCCTTTAGCAGTGCGGGTGCGTGTGCGGGTGTGTGGTTCCAACTTGGCCAACAAGAGCAGCAGCTCCCTCAGCTACTGTAATGCCCGATGCCAATGCCGGCTAACGATTGCCGCACAGTTACCAAAAGCCAAGCCAATCCGCCGGCAATTGGAGCGTCCGCTCAGCTCGCAGGATAATGGATTATACGCAGGCAAAGTGTTTAATGCTGCTCTCCTTCCTTTACGCATTGAGTGCGGCCAGTGCCGAAGGCGAAATAATATTTCGTATTGATCCCTTGGGTAAGGCACATCTTGTTAAGTCAATGAAATCACATGTTAATTAAGGATTCCAATGGCTTTTATGACCTATTATTTATATAAGTTAATTGGTTAAGTCGCAAGCAATCTTGGCGAATATGGAAAGCAAAAGCAGCGCATAATGTATACAGTTTTAAAGCATGTAAAAGTTGCCAAAAGGCTACTTTAGTATATATTCTTCTTCTTTTAGCATTTTTTAATCAAATTATTAAAAATGCTTAAAGCACTAATTAAAGTATTTTGTTTTTGTATCAATAAATTAAGTTTTTTAAAACAACTCGACCTACTTATCAATTCTAAGTTTAAGCATTGGCTTCACATGTTAACGAAATGTCATCAAAATCGGCCCACTATATCTTTATATAGCTGCAGTATGAAAAATCGGTTGAAAATTTTGTTATACCCTTGTAGAGGGTATATTTTTGTCACGAAATGTATGTAAAGGAGACGTTTCAGAAAAAAATTTGTATATTCGGGATCAGCATCAACAGCCGAGTCATGTCCGTCTGTCCGTCTGTCTGTTTGTTTATATACGTTTTTCAAGACTTTGTTTTAGAGCTATCTTGATGAAACTTGGCACAGATGCTTCTTCTTATTGCAGGCAGTACCTATAGTTGAATTGGCCAGATCGGACCACTATAACATATAGCTGCCATAGGAACGATCGGCTGAAAAATTAGTTTTTGTATGAAAAACTTTTTTGTTTTTCAAGATAACTCAACCAAACTCACTTAATCTAAATTTTAAGACAATTTATACATGACGACAAAATTTAATCAAAATCGGGTCACTATATCTTAAAGTTACCATAGGAACCATCGGTTGAAGGTAAGTTTCTGCATGAAAAACTTATGTGTTTTTCAAAATATGTCGACCAAACTCACTATATCTAAATTTAAGCTCGTTCTACACATGTTGAAAAGGTTTTAGCAAAATCGAATCACTATATCTTATAGCTGCCATAGGAACAATCCGTTGAAAAATAAGTTTTCTTATGCAAGTCTTGTCTGCAAGGGTATATATCTTCGGCACGCCGAAGATAACACTTCTTTCTTGTTTTTGTATGAAAAACTTTATAGTTTCTGAAACTATCTTAAACAACTTAACTTATTCTGCGTTTTAGAATGTTTTTTTCAGACCAAATTTTATCAAAGTCGAACAACTATATAAATATATGTAGCTGTCGTAGGAACAACATTTCTGCAAGATAACTTTTGTTTTTTATTTTTAATACAAATACACTAAAGATTTTGTTATATGCTACATAAACTAATCATTATTTATCAATATTTTTTTCAGTAGTTTATTTTTTATTTAATTTACTAAATTGAAATAGAATCGGTTGTTCGAGTCTGCTTATATGCAAAAAGCATTTCATTATTTTTTTAAGTCTTTCTGTTGACATTTAACATTTGAAAATGTCTAATATTTATGTTTTAGAAAGCAATTTGGCTTTATGCTCTCTGTTGTAAAATGTTATTTAGTATCTTAATGTAATTTCACATTTCTAGGATAAGAATAATATGTCAAAATATTCTGTTTGTTTACTGCTCTCCAGCATGCTTGTGCCACAAATATAACTGTCATTTCCCAAAGGTCCTTAAATCTATTCATTTACATACCATCTGTATGTCTGTACATACTTGTGTAACGTATATGCAAACAGAATGTAAATTCTCAAGACATATATACTTACACACATGCGAGTTTAAGTATTCTCTAGATTTCGTCTGTGTTGCATATTTAAAGCTAGACACAGAAAGATAGATTTGAAAATTCTCTGCGTAGGTAATTCAATTCCTGCTCTCAGCTTCATTTAATGTGCATACAAATCTGTCGTATGAGAAAAATATTTTTCATAGCCCATCAGATAAAGCAAACGCTCAACGCGAGCTCATAAAATTTATGCTCTCAATTACGCAAAGTAATGTCTGCCTCGAGATTTTTGGTGGCATGCAGTTACATTTTGTTTTTTTAGTCCATGCCACCAGGCATTGCCGCTTGTCGCTGATGTGTAATTCAGCACGAAAAAAGAAAAGTTTTTGACGTGACGCAGTGCGTCCAAATGTGGCACAAGCCCCGAATGCTCCCACACACGTTGCTGCTGTCCTGATTTGAATTGGGCTAATTCGGGTGCGGATGTGATAACAAAGCGAAAAAGCGAGTTAAATTTATATATATATATACATATATATAGTATATGTTGAATATCCCAGAGGACGCCATGTCCAGGGACTGCGCAGCCTGCATGCAGACAGGCAAACACACATCCTGTCAGCCATCCATACATGACAAAACACGTTCATAAATTTTGTTTTTGTTTCCGACGCTGCCGCCGCTGCCGCGTTGCAGCGCTTTAAGATGGATAAGCAGCGAACGGATGAAAATGTGCAAAGTTTTCACAAAGTATTAAAAAAGCTCGTAAAATGTCATAAATTTTTGTTTCCTCAGGATTAGAACTGTTGATGGCTGGTTTGGCTCGGTCCACTACAAAAGCCCCGCCTGCAAAACAGAAATCAACGTCAGCAGAAAGGCAAAATATTATGTCTACATTTTGCAGTTTACTTTTATTCTTTTCACTTTTCACTTTTCTGTTTTTCCCTTTTTTTTTGTGTATTTTTTATATTTTTTTCTTTTTATTGCACTTTATGAATGACTTGTTTCCGCCAAAAACGAGAACGAGCTTTTTATTTACAAGCATAATCATTTTCAAAGGCTTTAAGTTCTCTAATGATATTTTATTGTGGATGTATGCATTTCTAAAGGACAGGAAATGAATGTTATTGCTACATCCTGTGTCCTTAAGTGGCTGAAAGAAGAGGTTTGAGTAAAGTGGGTATAAAATAAGTTTTATTGAAATGTCTGTCACGGTTGGTAAGAAAAATGGTTGATTTCTTAAGTATATATATTCTTGAACAGCATCTGTATAAATGCGTTAAACTCAAAGACTTTTCGAGCTGTTTTGAATTTCAATTTTGAATGGAATATACGAACAAAATTAAAGTTCTTAAGTTCTATTATGATTCAAAAAGTATTCGACTAAGTTTTAATTGAAATTTTATAAAAAGCTATACTTGGACCTATATAAGAGCTAGATATATCAATTTTAGTGTGTAGAATCCCAAATTGTGTCTAAATTATTTTGGAAAAATCTTTGTTATACATTTATAGAGCTGAACTCTAAAAGAAATTTATCTTAGATAACGATTATATTGCACTTAAATACATTCCAAATTCATAGCTTTCTTCAAGCTTTTATAGCCCAAGAAAATAAGTAAACAATCGATACTATTTGGTCCTGTCAAATATAGCTGAGAAATATTAAATTTCATTTAATTAGATTTATTTGGGCTTGGGCAGCATACATATGTATGTATGTATGTATACAGAATTGAGTTGGCGCCAGGCATAACAGATACATATCAAGTTTTATTGGTTTGGGACCAAAGGACCAAAGGATGCCTCAACACCAATTTAGTTTGGCTGGTCTTCATTTAACATTATCGACAGTCACAAATACCCATTTATTAAGCGAGTCAAATGGCACAATAAAATATGGAAGCTGCAAAATGGAGCAGCAGTGGAAAGGACAGCATCAACCCAAAAGACATCAACACAATTTTTGCATGAGTTTTTGTTGAGGCAAGGACAACATGAAAGCGGCAAGTGCGAAATCCCATGCTGCAAGGATTGTGGACCTGGGCAAGCAGGCGATATCCAAGTCCTAGGACAAGTACATGGAAATAAATCAAAACAAATCAATTTCTTCTGCCCCATTGACTTGCCAACTCCCGTTGACAGTTGCTTTCTTTGCTCCACATTCTGGGGGCATTCAATCGCACATTGGCTATCCCCAGAGCTGTGACTCGACTCAACGCGACTCGGTTTGCTGACAGCCCGTTGCACGCTTCAACAATGTCTGCTGGGATTCTCACTGCCTGGGTGCAACTGCGAATGTCAATGCGGATGTGGGAGAAGAGTGGAGTGTTGCAAAGCGAATAGCAAATAGTAGTGACAACTAAATTGGAACTAAACGAACGAAGCGCCTGAAGGAGCTGCTCCTCTGACATTTGCAGAGCATCAAAGTAAAACAAATTGTCAATGTAATCACACAAAGCCAATTCTTACGTAAGGCCCAACATATATAGCAAAGCATAGTTTAGGATTGTAAACACTCATATGAACACATATTCAGTCAATCCAACTATTCACATTTATGATAAAGTGCTAAGGTCAGCAGAACTCATATCTGTACTTTTGTTCAGTCACATTAATCAGGATTAATCTTTGATAAAATGCATAGATTTTCAGTTCGAGTAGCTCAACTCATTCTTTAGCAACTGAGTTACTTGAATCACTCGGATTTGACTGAATCAGCATTGATTTAAGTCCATAGTCTTTTGTTAATTTAAGAGAGAGAATAAAAAAAATAACTAGATTTGAAATCTAAAATACCTTCCAACATATGTTGTTTATCAGAAATATATGCAGAATAGTACAGAGATTGGATAGTCTCAACTAAATACAAGTACTTTGTTGCCATGTTGCACCAAAAAGTATGCTACACTATTTTTGGTGGAATTCATGCTTAACTGCAATTCAGAGTAAATCTAAAATTCTTTGTATTTCCGGCGATGCCTTCTTCTATCTGCAACATATACATGCAAAAAACTTTTTTTTTGCCATTTTATGGCTACAGGATATCGTAGATAATACACGACTCGCCAATAGAGAGTGAAAGTTTTTTCATGTGTTTTTTTTTTTTTGTGCTCTCTCTTATTCGATTATCCTATCATGGTACGAATATACATATGCAAACGTTCAGCAAAACTTGACCCAGTTAGCTAGTAGTGTTGTAATAATATATTAATCGATTTGGAGAACATTTAAAAACCTGACCCAGATTATAAAACAGCCTCACGCTCAGATGCCTTCAAAAAGCTTTGCACACAATGATTTTTAAATTTTTATTGAATGCAAATACAATTTGTGAAATATTGTATGTTTGTTCTTTTGCATTTGCTTTGAGACTTACAGCCGTATAGATTTTATACAAAATACTCGTTTGTATATATGCTTTTTTCTTTGGCATATAAATATTCAATCGTTGTCTTATTTGCAAGCAAAAAGGACTCAGGTTGAAAGCTGTAAGTATCTTTGGTTTTGGAATGTAACGCTTATACATATATTTAAATTATTCATAAGTATGTAAAACGTTGCGACGCACATGTGGGAAATACATGCAGACAAAACTCACAGAACTTACTACTTTCCAGAAAAGTAACGTTGATGCTCAAACAAATTTTCATGCCCGACAGTTTTCCATCACGGAAACGCTCCTCACACAATCATCCCCAAAACATACTCTGACCATACTCTGGCAGCCAGCTCGTAAAACTGGTCTGCCTTTAAGAGCCATTCTACCGGCATTTGTCTGGAATGCTTTCAATTTTATTTCTCAAATCAAATAAAAAGTTTGAGGCAAGCGTCCTTAAAAATGTGGCATCATCCAACTACCGGGCAGTAACAAGAGATACATAGCAAAGTAGATATATATAAGTATTGTGCACACAAGTTGACTGTGTGTTTTGAGGATAACCGCAAGGTCATAGTAACTTTTGTGTTTTATTTTTGATTGTTTTTTTGGTTTTTTTTGTTTTCTGTTTTAGCTGTCCGCTAAAAATACCTGCACTTTCACTTTAAAAGGTAAACTTTTTCAACTGCCCCTTGAACGATTGGGGACTTGGAACTGGGCAGGATTTTATGACCAAGCAGAACGCGAACTTTTATTTCAATATCGTTTCATACCAAAGTGATTCGATTGCCGAACTCAAATGGCTACAATAAAAACTTGAAACACTTTCACTTCCGACAATGGCAACGAGCAGCACTTCGAGTCAAGGACGAAAGCGGATACATTTGAAAGTTTCCCCTCCCCAGCATCTTCCAGCGACCCAGCTGTAAAGCAATAACAATTAAATGAATGTACCGCCAGCTGGCACAAGTGCAGCACAATGTCAAAGATATATGTAGTATATACTGGTAGTGTTCTGTATTTAAATTTTGATTCAATTTTATTCTAATAATTGTGTTAGTATTTAAATGCATGATTGATCTCGATTTTAACAGCAATTAACTAAAATTGTAAACTAATTTTAATTGTGCTGCTTATATAAAACTCTTAAGAACATAAGAATAAATAAACAGCTTGAGTGATTCGGTCTTAAACTGCTTAAGTACACATAAGTACTTAAATGCAACAAAAAATGCATTTAAAATGTATTTAACATACAATTGAATGAATATAATGCTTTTAAAATCACATTTACTTGATTTATTATAATTTATACATATATAAACATAATTCCCAATCGCAGCCTATGAACAATGTGCAAATCCTTGCTGCTTACACACAATTGAAATATGTAGTTACCTTTGAGCAAGCGAAGATAAATATATCAAATATCTCATTAAATTCTTTATTGCGCCAAAAAGTATGCTACATATTTGACTGTGGAATTGAATGCTAAACAGGACTATTTAAACGTTAATGAAATGCTTGATGCTATGAAGAACATATATCAAGCCATGCACATTGCCAGGTTAATTAAATAAAGGCCATCCTAGGAAGCTTGAGAGTTTCTACTTAGCTTGTCAATCCATTCTGATAGCGAGTATCTGGTCAGTTTATCTGGCCCAGTTGCATCCGTGAGATAGGCGAATGGGCGGCCAAACTATAGACTTGAAAATTTATTGTCATTGGGCGGCGCCCGGCCATTTGGCTTTTGGCTATGGGCCAGCCAACGCGTTGCTCCGTTGATTATACGTATTATATATATACATATATATATAAGTATAATATATATGTTGAAATAATTACAGTCGGCTGTTCGGAAAGGCTCTCTGTTCGGTGTGCTCATGTTGCCAGAAGCGAAAACGCACGATTTAAATATAATTTATGGCTTGCAATATAAATCAGTTGGTTGCCCGCATTTGGGCTGCAATACGAGTATATTCAGAATCTCCAAGTCAGCCTGCTCAGCCGTTCCCAAACTGACACGCCCCCGCCATGGGCAGTCGTCAAAAACAAAAACAAAAACAAAAACAGAAACCAATTCGCACGCACTGCTCCCCAAACTCATTAGAGATGAAATGCCGAGAGAGATGAGTTGAGCGAAATGAAACGGTAACGGTTAAATTATATTCCATGACAGACCCTGACCCCAATGTCGATCCCAAATACCCTTGCATCCCTAGCACCCCTCTCATCGCCTTTGCTATTTAAATTGCTCAGCTGATAGATGGGCGTTTGCATTTAGTTTTTGTGGATCATTATATCTTGTCGGAAATGGATTTATTGCAGCATATAATTGAAACATGGACAGTTATTTGAAGCACGGCTATATTAAATAAGTAGTAAACATGTAATTACTCATCAATTTATGAGTAAATATTGGCAAAAGAATGCTGTAGTTATTATTAATGTATTGATATTTATTATATTATATTATTTTAAGAATCAGACTCTTGAATTGTCAGACATGTTTCGAAATCAAATGTGGTAAGTTTCTTAACTTTTCCAGCTCCTAAAAGCATGCAGCACTTTTAGCTATGTAATCGATTCTAAAGTGAATCTTGGCAAGCTAGAACAACTGTATCTTAACAACTATAACAGCCTTTAAGAAATGAAAACACAAACAATTTGGAAATAGTTAAAGTTCCTTATATTCCATATACCCTACTCTAAAGGAATAAATAACACAAGCTTAGAAACAAACAAGTATGTTGCATACTCGTCAATTTGGCTTACAGATTCCCAGGAGTGGTTTTTCACACATTGGCACGCTAAAAATGTGCACTTCGCGCCTAGATTGAACTACGGAAGCTCATTGCTGACACCACGCCCAAAATCCCTAGACCCAAGGACGATGCCTCGCCCAAATCCGGCTGAGCTACTTGCCGGCTTTTTGCCAGTGGAATAACAGCGTATAGACGTGAATGCACAGTGGTAGAAATCATCAAAACTGCGCCGAATTCAAATTTAATTTGTTTGTAATCTGCTCTAATCAGTCTGAGTATTACTTTATTAAAGCATGGCAACTTGCTTGCCATTCGTTTCACTGTGCAACCTGCTTCGCCAACTTGCCTTAATCAAGCCGGCTGCTTTGGTATGGTTTTTGTTTGCTCAGGTGACTGTGGCAAATGTACACCGCATGGGTTTCTCTTTTTATCGTTTGCTCTTGTGTCCCAGCAGAATTCCCATTGAAAAAGCAACGAGAAATGCTGAAAGACAGCGTCCTGTCATTTTCAATTTAGTCCTTTGTTTTATAAAGCACTGAAGTTGCAACCACGTTCCATGACCACGACGAGCACGACGACCGTCTTCAGCCAAACACTCAACTGGAGCTGGGGGAACTGAGTGTATAAATAAATTGTTTTGAGAATACTGGAATAAATAGGACATGTGTCAGCTAAACAATTTGTCTGACGATTATTCTGTATAACTTTTTTTTTTTTTTGCAACAGCATTATTCGTAATAATCTTTTTTTGGGCAATTGTTTTTAGAACTTTAGGCAAATGCGTTGAACAACTTTTTCTTGAGTGTGTTTCAAGCAGCTTTTAACATTCAAGCATTATGAATGCTTTTCTTAAATTTTTAAATGACATAGCCTTGTCAAATCTGAGCCAATTTAAAAGCGGTTTGTTTTGTTGGTTATGTTTTGTCATCTAGTATTTAATCTTAACATATTAAGAAACAAGTTAGAACGCTTAAGTCGAGTGTGCTCGTTTACGAGACTTCCTGCTCCCAACTTGCATTTCAAGCAGTTCAGCGGCAACACAAGTAGGCAGTGCACTTAACTCCAGTGCATGTCAAACTGTTGTTTCTGCCTGCTGAGACGGAGGATTTTCCATAACTTTGGTGATTATAACCGCAATAGCTCAACCTTGATTAAACATATATGTGTACCAAATCAAAGCTTTGTTCTTTTAAATTGTGGATGTGGGAGTCTTATTTCGATTTTGGTGCGAGGGGGGAGCGGGGGTGGGAAATTTGAAATAAACTTGATCAGCGTATGGTATACAGGAACCTACATGCCAGGTTTGGTGTCTCTAGCTCTTATAGTCCTCGGACGGACGGACAGACAGACGGACATGGCTAGATCGACTCGGCTGTTGTTGCTGATCAAGAATATATATAGTTTATAAAGTCGGAAATGCTTCCTTCTGCCTGTTATTTACATTTGCAGTACTTTCATACTCCCTTTTTCCATTTTTGTAATGGGAACAGGGAGTAAAAATAAGTTTCCGACTTTTTTGGCCTTATATTAACATTAAACGTGTTTGTAATTTGAACAATAAATAATAATTTAAGTTTAATGTAATTACTTGTACGTACATTTTTGATGCTAAATGCCGATGGCTATGATTTCTTGACTGACATTTGATTCACTTGATTTATGCTAAAGGGAAGAAAACTGCCATTGAAACAACTTTGCAGTGAATTTAAGAATTTTCGTATTTATTAAAATCAACCCTGTATGGTGTGATTCATTTTTATTTTTTGAACTGTTCATAATTGAATTATAATGTAATGAAAAGTTTTAATTAGATAAAAAAAAATAATTATTAATTTTAATGCAATTTTCTCTCCACCATCTCTTTTTTTGCATGTTGCTGATGATTGCTGCTGGCATTTTGGCTGTTAAAATAAATAAATGATGTGGATGCTACGTAAACGTAAACAGCTCTTTTATCGGCCACACTCCGCACATATCAGAAAGCGGCCTGTGATACGGATCAGGTGGTAATTGCATGCCCACGTGGCACCAGCATTTCAATTGAATTTGCCCAGTACAACAAGTTCGTGGCGAAAGGTAAGTGTGTGTGTATGTGTGTGTGTGTGTGTGTGTGCCGTGTTATGCTCTCTCCTCTGAGACCCATATCCTTGGGTCATTTATTCTTAACACGTCTGCCATTTCGTGCTTTATGTTACTCTACTTGCCCATTCCCATCCAAATATACCCACTACTAGATGGCTACAGCATAGAGGAATTGTGCCCCATCACAGGCACCGTTAGACCCGAGATTCGGGGCAAGGCAAAACATTTGCTGCGTGGCTCAATATTTGCCTCTGCCTCACAAAAAGTGCCAGCCAATCGCTATGTAAACGGTGGCTACAGCATTGCCATGGAAGTACCAACTAGCACCAGCAGCACAGCTCCAGCAACTGGCACCGAATCCTCACCAGATGATGCCCCAAATAACGAAGATTCCGGCGAAAACTGCATGTGGCCAAATGCTCTTCAGGTAAGCATCGTTAACAGCGTGTTTTCCAAAAAAAGCAAAAGAAAATGCTTTTTGTTGTTTATATTTCTCTATGCTTTCGTTTTAAGCAGTGTAAATGGGTGTTGGGAATCAAGAAAAGCGTGAAGAAGTGAACTTAAAAGTGAAATGATGCAATTAGTATAAAATTGGAAAAGGTGCTGGGGAAATGAAGCAAATGAAATGACTACGAGATGGTCAAGAATTTGATAGTCATAGTAGAAGTCAACAGAGCAACATGAAACGAAGTAAAAGTATTTGCAGTAAAAAGAGAAAAGGAAATTGCAAATTTGAAACAAAGCAAAAATGGAAAAAAACACTGAAAAAATGTCTGTTAAAAGGACGTAGTAATTAGTTTAGAAGCTTGGCTTTTTGAATTAAGTATAAACATTGAGTGGACCTTTAGTTGTTTGTTATTGACTTCAATTGAGTCAATTTTTTTAAGTGTATCTTCAAATATTTGTATTGACTGTAGTAAAGTCATTTTTTCCTTATGTCAGCAACTATTATATATCGATTAACCAGGAGTGTTAAGAAAATTTTGGATTCGGTTGAATTGAAAATATATTTAACAAGAGATTTAGCTAAATTAAAGAAAAATGAATAGTTTATTTTAAGTGCTAAAAAGTATTTAATAAAAACTTATGTTGTAGGTTACATAAAATAATTTTGTACATTTAAATAAGATTGATTTTATTTTTTAAAATGTTTTAGTGGCTTATATTTGACCAGAACTTTTAAAAAAACCATTCAGTTGAAATTCACTTGAAAAATATATTAAATGTTAACTACAACACAATCTAGCATATATTTGAATGTTAATTGCCATCGGAATGGTTTTTTTGTGCACATCTTGAATATTGAACATTTTGCTTATTCAAATACTTTGGATGCTTACTGAAAAGGCATCACTTTTCAATAGGTAACGGAATTCAGAACAGCTTCTGAATGATTTGATACAAATTGAAAATGGCTACATGCCTGAATAGCTTAATTGCACTTTATTATTTCCTCTGAGCACATCTTCTTACAAACGCTGCCTTAACTCGTTATTCACTTCCTTGCTAAGCTGTATTTGTTCCTTGTCCAACACTTACTGGCCCTTTTCCCTTTCCAAGTGTTGCCACTTACAGTGTGCAGTATAAACTAGAGAAGCCTACTGCATGCTGCAAATTGCAATTTCCAGCATTCTGAAATTCTTTTGCCCTTCTCGCTTTGTTCATACTCGCATTTTGCTGTTGAGCTGAATGCCATTTTAAATTCCAATTACTCTTTAAATGGGAATAAGAAAATGCGTTTTGTTCAAATTCCAAAGAACGCTTCCAATTCATTAAACATTTCTCAGTTTCTTATGCCTTTTTCGAATGTCAGCCTTTGAACCCTCAAATTCATTGATATGAATTTAAATTTGAAGAAAATTTAACAAAGTAGAAAACAATACACGACAGCTGAATTCATTTCGATTTTAATGTGCGTTAAAAACTGATAGGAGTGGGGAAAAAAAGGGCAACCACATACTCGCTTAAGGCCCCAAAAATGAACAGCATGCGGAGCACTGCAAAAATTTTCTACAAATAAAAAGAAAAAAGCAAAATTGACGAAGGCCAAAAGTTGTGTTTTTTTTTTTTTTTTGTTCTTGTCAAGGCAGAAAGTCAATGCGTTCGTTGTCTTCCCCGCTGACGACCCGCTGAGTTTGGGGCCAAAGAGATTCCTTCACGTCCCATGGGGTATCATTAGGCCGACATCAATCCCGAAACATACAGTTCAGCCACCCGCCGCCAACATGGCGCTAAAAATGGCTACCGCAGCAAAAATAATTTCTCGCATCTCGTTTTTGTCTCTTGTCCGCCATTGTTCGAGAAACTGTTTTTGTTGTTCATTGTACGCTGCTTGTTGTTTTGTTTTCTGTCTCTATGTCTCTGCAGGGTGTTGGTTGCCACTGTTGCTGTCGTTGTTATTAAATTTTCTGACGACTACTCGTCCAGGCAAATCTAAACCTGCTGTCAGCTTTCAAAGCTGCCCCGCCAACAGTCTGTCCGCCCAGTTCAGTTGTTGTCCTCTTCGACCGGTGCTGTCAACACAAGATACTGAAAAATAACTTCAAAATAAACAATTTACACCCGCGTTGCGGATTACGAGTCAACAGCAGTCTGCTCTAGCCAGTCGTCATTTAGAGCCCCTGCCTGCCTGCCACATCTGCCACTCCTCAGGAACTGTGCGAAGAAGGCAAAAGAATGCCCATAGTTAGCGACAATGCAGCTCTTGATTGAATAGCTGTCAGACTTAGCATAGAACACCATGTTACATAATTGTTTTAACAGAGGTACTGTATGATAGGTAGTTGAAGCCATGGTTTAATAAAAACACGCTTGTTGAAGTTGATATGTGTTTGCATGCATTTGAAAAGCTTATGTCATTCTGACTTGGTGTCAACACTGAAAGAAAAGTGAGTGCTGTGTAATGCAATAGTGCTGAGCAAGGGAGTTGTTTGCATGCATTTGAAAAGCTAATGTAATTCTGACTAGGTGTCAACACTGAGAGAAAAGTGAGTGTTGTGTAATGCACAAAAAGAGTGCTGAGCAAGGGTGTTGTTTGCATGCTTTTGAAAAGCTAATGTCATTCTGACTAGGTGACAGCACTAAGAGAAAAGTGAGTGTTGTGTTATGCTCAAAAATAGTGCTGAGCAAGGCAGTTGTAATTAAAGTTATTACAATGATTGTGACAGTGGAGTGCTAAGAGAAAAATATAAAGGTCGAAATAGAAAGGGCTTGGATAAACAAGGGACTTCAATAATTTGAACAGTTAAAAGAAAAATAAGTAAAAAATCTAAATACAAGAGCAAAGATTTAAAAGTAACTCTTGTAAATTGAAAAAACTAAATATATTTTTGTTGATTCGTGTTACCAAAATTGCGACATTCAGGACTATTTGTATTCGATTCTGTTCAAAATATTTATATTCGGAACTGTCAGCTGTTCTGAATACCAAACATTGATGGAAAATTCGGTTAAAAAGTTTTGCGTTTGAAACAGTGTAACGAGAAGTATTCAAACTTATCTTTAAAACGGAATAAGGATTGATATTTCCTTTCAAAACAGGATCACAATATCGAAAACAATCTTCAATAAACCTATTTTTAACTAACTTTTTGAAAGTATCGAAAGGCAAGAAGTTTAGATTGAACTAATAATTTGGTAACTTTCAAAACTCTCTTTATATCCTCAAATATTTCGCTTCTATTAATGCAGTTTAGTTTTTTTGTTATACTTAATTATCTGATATAGGATAAATAGGACTAAAATATATATATAATAAAAAAAATACTTCTACAGGCCATTTTAAATAACTTTTAAAAAAATTCAAATAAATTTAGCTAATCTTAAATTATTTTATTTGAAAAACAAATTGTATTAAAAACTATGTTCAAATGTAACGTCCCGATATGATTACCTTATATAAAATTGTATATTGAAGTATACAACATGCAATTAATACAGCTAGAGAGCTATTATTAAAAGAAAACCTTCAATGAATTTGAGTAGCCTTTCTATAGAGTTTTAACTATAATTGCACAATAGACACTGATTAAATAATAATATAAAAAAGCCTTTTTGGCATTATGCCAGCATTCTTAAGTAATATTTTGTTGGCTGATTTGATTGGCCATTTACTTGATAAAGTCACATATTTGTACCAAGTTTTATCATAACAAATTGAACATAACAAAATATAAAAAATATAGTAGAAGAAAAATGTCAAGTCAAACACAAAAGTGCAAAACACTTCAATTACATTTTTAATGCAAATATTTTATTTCAATTTGTAAAGCTTACAATTTCCCGTCCAGTTCCTGAACTCGTTCACTTTTCAGCTCCTTCTTCTGTTTGCACACACCAATGCGACAGAGTACAAGAAATGCAACAAAAAAAAAAACAAAAAAACGAAAAAAGAAAAAAGAAAAAACTGAATGAAATAAAATTGAAAACTAAAATGCAACTGATTTCTCTACTTGTGTGCCTTATTTTACCTTTGCTTGCCGTACTCCTCTACTTACAGTACTCCCTGCTGCAGACGGTTGTGGAGGCCTGCCAGAAGAAGAAGCACTGCAAGTTTCACGGCTCCCCGCAATTCTACGGCCTGGGCGCCAGCGGAGTGGGCGATTCATCCGGCACCAGCAGCTATCACAGCAGCACGGCCAGCTCCAATGCAATCAGCAACGATCCCTGCCCCAAGCGCAGGAAAATTGTGGAGGTCGCCTACAAATGTCGTCCATGTAAGTCAGCAGGACCAAGCGCAAGTTTTGTTTAATTTGGTTGAATTTATTGGGCGTACAATAGAACACGTAAAATGGCTAACAAATTTCGTTTACGTATTACGTATACGTATACTTTGTACAACAACAAAACATCGAACAACGAGCAACGAACAACGAACAGCGCAAACTGAGCTGAACAATCTCGACAGCCGGAATCGACACATAAACGTCCAGCCAAATGAGTTGAACAAGAGTTGGCTTCATCCGGACTTTGGCTTTTTGCGAGTACATGCAGGAAAAAGGACCTCTAGTCCTATACTCCTCTAGTCCTGTGTGCAGCTGTTCAGCTGTTCAGCTCTTCAGTTGTTCAGTTGTTCAGCTGTTAGGCATGTGCCCGGGTATACACATTGCCTCTCGATATTTTTGGGCGAACAAACACTGTTCGCAACTGGTCCAGACATCCCAGACAACAAGTTTAGCGAGCTGTCGTGAGTTCCAAAAATTCACTCAGGTGGAACAGAGGAGGCGTTGACTCTAGGGTCGTGTATCGGCGAGTCCGTTAGCACACTAAGCAGTAGTTGGGGTATTGGAATTTGGATTGGGGTTTGGGTTTGGGTTTGGGTTTGCCAGAGGCAGGCAAGCGGATCGAATGCGAACTGGTGGTACACGGCCAACGCCAACTTTTGCCCTGTGTTACTGTACCAGTCGCAATCGCATTGGGACGTGCTTTGTGTAACTTGAAAAAACATCAACGATACAAAATTAAGTTTCCGCGCAGCTCACGGCAACATGGCCCATTCCGTCCCGCAGCTAAAGCGGCAAAGTGAGGGCAAAATGTGAATCGGGTCGAGTTGGTTTTTTTTTTTTGGGCATGCTTGAAAATTGCAGTAATGCTTTGCTGTCGTTGTCGAAACATTTAAATTTGAGCTACATTATCGATGCCAAAGTTACCGAATTGACAAGCAGCTCGTGACTTTCAATTACAAATGTTCAGAATCATTGATTACATTAATCAGTCTAATGACATCGCATCGTTGGAACTGCATCACAGTGTAAGCCATTATTTTGTGCAAGACTTTTGCATTAGCGCAAAATTGCTAATGAGCACATTTTTGTTTATTCAAGGAATGATTATGGTTCGAATTAAGCCCAAAAAGTCCATAGACTCTTAAAGCAAAATATTTATTTCAATCTTACACAAAGCAGCAGAAATAAATTTGTATTTATAGAAACTTTGAGTCTTCAAATTGAACTTAATATATTTTTTATTTATATAATTTATTTATTTTAATTTAATGTCGACTAATAAAAGTCGACACAGTAACAGTTTAAATTTACAAAAATGAATTACAATTATTATTAAAATTATTATTAATTTTAAAAAATTTTAAATTAAAAACAAGCAAATTAGATTGCCTTTAATGTTTTTTTAAATTTACAGAAATATTTTTTACTAATGTGGTCTTCAAATAATGTATTATTTAGTAATAAGATGAGTTTTACAAATCATTTTGCAATGATTTGAAATTGAAGCAGATTTTAATCGCTTAGTTCAATTTAAGTTTTATTGAACATATCATTTAATTTAGATTTTCAGTTGAACTTTAACGGAACAACAAATCCTGAATTGTATTTTAGTTATAATGTTTAACTGAATATTCGTTTTAATGTGATCATGAATAGCTAAACAAAATGATCAATCATGAACAATGAACTGAATAAAGCGATCTGTATCAGGCATGAATGAATCAATAAATGTACTACTGAACAAAATGAGTGATGTAGTTCAAGAGTTCAAAATGAACAACAAATTGAACAATAAATCGCAACTCTAGGTGATAAGTTAGATTAAATATATATATATATACATATATGCTTCTGATGGCTGTTCTGGCAGCAGGAAATTCCTTTAAAAAATTGGCATTCAAAAATGTATTTTCGCTATGTGACTTGGTTTACAGATGAGTTCCGGAGCAAGGTTGCCTGCCATAACGATGTTGCACAGCTGGAATGTAATCCGTATTCACGGATCGCGGTTTACAGTGCCAGTTTTGGGCGGACTGAGTACGAAAGTATTCAATGCCCCCAACCACAGGGCGTACGGGAGGAGAGTAAGTATTATGAAGGTGGCAGCAAAAAACTTTGGATTGCATTAATCAAGCAGCAATCTATGCCTTATACTCATACTAAACCATCACACACTGTCTATTCTATCTATGTGGCTTCTATAGCTTGCCTTGCCTCGTTCGCCACGGAGACTGTGATGCAAATTTGCCATGGACGCAGGAGGTGCAACCTGGCGGCGGATGCGAATACCTTTGGTACACCGTGCCAGAAAAACTCGCGAATGTATTTGAAGGTTGTTTACACATGCGGTAAGTAGGGCGTGGGAAAAATCAAAGGGCGTTTGCTCCTGCCACTCAGAATGATTTAAGGGCGCGCCTTTGTTGCCGCACATCGCATCGCATCTCGCGTCAGGGCGCAAGATTGATGCCTGGTGCTTGGTGTCTGACCCTTCGTTACCGGGTGACTTGGCCATTTGATTTATGTTGCTCGTTTGGGGTGCCTTTCTCCTATGTCTTTGTTCAACAGTGCCGAAGCAAGTGCTAAAAGAAAGCAATGAGTCTGAGGTGGAGGCTGACGAAACGGAGGATTTCGAGGGCGACATCAACGACCTGTATGACGATGAGCTCATCTACAAGGAGTCGGAGGCCATACCAAAGCTCTATAGCAATACTAGTAAAACTGCCCTAGGAAACTCAACCAGCGGCAGCAACGGCGGCGGACTTGTACCCAACTCCAATCCGGAGAGCATTCAGACCGTGACAAACGGGTCTTTGGACGCAGATGCGGATGGCAGTGGCGTCAATCCGGTGATGACACACAGCTCCGACTTAAGCCTGGAGGGTAAGTCCTTTACCAGTTTGACCAGACAACGTTTGGCTACATTTGCCATAATAGAATAGCATAAGTAAGCACCACAGTCCACAGTCAGTTTAGTCTGAGTCTGTCTCTATCTCTATCTTTGTCTTTGTATTTGTATTTGTGTTTGTCTCTGTCTCTGCAACTGTGGCAGCTGACGGCTTTATGAATAAGCATCTAGAAACACTGGCATAATCCTGCTAGGACTCATTGTCACAAAGGATGTCACTGACACTTGTGTATGCCAAATCTAATTTACAAACAAACGACCTTAAAGTAAACTTAAAGTCAATTTTAAATGAGCAAGAACATTGCAGCTGCGGACTCCTATTTGCGTTATTCTCTGTTGTCAGTCGAAGATATAGATAAGTCCGATTTGTGGAGTGATGACTTTATCAAAACCTTGTGAATGAACTCCATACTCAAAGAAGTATTGAGGGAACTGAATATTCTTTTGACTTTTTCTCAAATTTTCAAATAAAATTCCAGTTAAAAAAGGTTTGCAAACAAAAATATTTTTATAATGTTGAGTTCAATATCTCTATAAATTTTAGATTATGAATAAAATATGAAATATTTAATTTTTGGCCTATATATTGACTTAAAAACTTTGTTAAACTTTAAACTCATTGCACAATCCCAAGAAACCCTTTTACCCCTATTAAACACAGTATAAAAACAGAGCGCCAGGCTTAAGCTACGCTTATTAAGCAAATCCTTTGCTTTGCTTGGTTCGCTGATTGCATTTATTTAAACAAAAATAAAGCTTTGCTAGCTTGATCCCATTTTTATGCTGTTTCTTTCGCTTTCCCTTGCAATCCACAGACGACCAACAGCGTTTCTATATGTATTTGTTAATTGTCGGATCAATTGGTGTGCTATTCTCCATTGCGATTGTTGCCACACGTCTCGTGCTGCAGCGGCGTCGCATGGACAGTGATACGCATTCGAATGCTTCTACCAAGGGTGGCGGCACTGGCGGATTGGCTGATGAGACGACCATACCGAGTGGCTTTAACGATACCATATCAGAGATTGACGCTGACATTGATCTAACGACGTCCATGCCAGTGCCCAGCGTGTCCAAGAACGAGGTGGGTACACTTTCTCAACTCTACTCAACAGTCACTGCCAACTATCAACTGCCACTGCAGAACTACATAACATATGCGCCTGCCAGCAGCTTGTATGCTAGTCTAACGCCCAGCCAATTGGCCACGGTTGGTGGTGCTGGCACTGCCACCACGGTGGGTCTAATGCCCAATCCCATGCTGATGGGTGCACGACAGTCGCCGGATCTTATCGGCATCTCGCCAAACACTTATGTTGCCACAAGCAGCGCACAAGGCTGCACAGCTCCTGGAAACCAGGCATCCATGCCGAGCATTCTGGCACCGGCTATTGTAATTGGCGCGAACGGTCCTGGTGGATCTTTGCCTGGCAGCAGCAACATGGGTAAGTAAAATAACTTCGCACAGTGGGGCCTGTTGACAATATTTGTTGTTAAAATTATAGCTTCTGATACAGTATTAAAATTTAAAAATAAAAATGATGATGCAATGATTTTCGACATTATAAAGTATGAATGAGTATATATGTTTTTGATCAGCTTCAGCCTTCAGTTGAGTCGACACACCTTGGTGGGTCTATACAAAAGTCTGGCTGTTAGTACAAATCGTTATATCTCAGAGACTTTAAGAGCTAAATGCATCAGACTCACTTAGCTAATAGAAAAACACAATTTTGAAAATAAAGACAGTATTTTGCAAGTTGCAAGTATAGTTTATCGTATATTTCTTCAATTCTGAAAATATTAAGAGTTATTTAAGAATAAAATTCTCAACATAAAACTATGCCAAGAATAGTGGTTAAAAAATGCTTGAATATTATTTGATTTACTTATTCTCTCTTAAATTACACTTCCTTTAATAAAGCCAAAAAAAAAAACTAAAAATTTAACTTGATCGATTAAAAAAATTTTATTGAAAAATATATATATTTAAAAATAATAAAAAAGCATTTTTACATTATTTAACTTTTAATTAAAACGAAGAAGAGACTTCATATTATTCCAAACTCTGATCAATTGGCAAACGAATATCTAAAGTCATTATCTTCAATACATTTTTGATTTTTGTTACACTTTCGGGGCAGAGGTACCACTGTGCATTGCCTTAAACAGTGACTGGGTTGTTGGGGACTGTGTTGTCATTTATTTTTGCTTTTTGCTTTCTAGGCACCATGGTACCCCTTAGTTCTCTGACCCAATACACAACGGCGCCCACCATACGCGGCGGTTACATCATCAACGCCGAGGGTATGGGCGTGTTGCAGCGTCCAAGCAATACACCGACCCCGCCATCCTCTTTAGCCAGCGGCTCGCCGGCGCATCCGTCGGCGGCTGGAGCACAACAGACGCCAACCACATCGCCGCTGGCCATGACCCCGCTGAGTCATGTGCCCGCGCCAGGCACATCAACGTTGCGACGCACAAAGCCGGCCAACTCGGCCATGTTGCATCCACAGCTCTCCTATGATGGTACGGCTCCACGTACTCTGTCAACTGGATTATCCGTTAGCTCGCAGTTTTACTACGGATGACCAAGTACGGCGGACTGTGAGCCTCACGTGTATTCCACAACAGCCATTGGCATGACCACCCCGAATATACACAGCTATGCCGGGCAGCAGCTGACAGGAATTCAGGCACAACAGTCAGCCACTGTCTCCAATGTAGACGCTGCTGTTAATGGGCCCTAGCCACAAGCCGTAAAGGGTTTATCCATGTCCCTGGCCATTACTAGCACAAAAGACAATACAAATCAACTGGGGAACAGTCCAACCTCAGAGCTCTCCTGCCAGAACCGGAAACAGCAGCAACAGCAGCAGCAACAACAACATCAGGTGTGTAAGGAGTAAATGGATAACAAAAGCTGTTTTACCCAACAGCTGTTTTTTTAAACAATATATAAATGTATTTATAAGGACGAGCTTCCGGTAACTGTAAATTACTATTGAGTGGCACAGACGCATAGTTCTAGGACGTTGCCCCAAGCAGGCGACATTAAGATAGACAAATTTCTAGGTTTAAGAATGAAATGTTTGTCTGCAGGGGCGCAAAACCATCTCCAATTGTGTGAATGCTTTGTGTGTTTTTAGATAAATTTATATACATCATTTGCATAAATTGATTCATTGTGAGAAATTGCTACAAGCATGTTTTAATTACACTGGTCGACAAAAGTAAACTTATAGTAGATCTTCAACTTTTCAGAATGCTTTGAGTACGTTGCTAGAACTAATCAAACTCTTTTGAAAAAATTCAAAAATGTTTTACACTTTTTTTACTTGTGTTATTGTAAATAACTATTGTTTTTAACACTGAAATTGTTTCAATTTTCAATTACTGCTTTTATGTTTTTTATCAAACTCTTTGCGACAAAGTTTTTACGAGTGAGGAAATAAAAGTTTTTTTCTCAGAAGTTTTGTAATTTTGACATGCACTCAGTATGAACTTTATCTTTTTTACAAGAAAGCTCAAAAGAAACTAAGTACAATTTTTTAATTAGTTCAAAACACGATTAACCATTCAAGAGTACTTGCACCACAATAATCCTGTCGACCAGTGTTTCACAAATGTTTTTCTTAGCAACTGAATATAATTATGTAACAATAGCAGGAATACGCTCGTTGTCAGTCTCAGAGTTGTGCCATTTCAAGCCCATAAATGAAAACAAATTGCGTGAAGCTCATTTAATGTTATCAATAATGTAAATACACGCATCAACATAAACACAAAACACAAAGCACATGAGTAGGAAGCAACAAGGCCAAGAACAACAAGAATTCCAACAAGCACACACACAGACATACATCAAGGAAGCGAAGCATCAACAAAATTCACAGTGTTTTGGAGGGGGCGTTATGGTGGGGGAGTTAAGGGAAAACTAATGGGTTGTCAGTGCCTAGCGATGCGATGTTCAACGAAAATATGTACATACACCCCCCGCCATAAATTTCAGAATACTGCCATTTCCAAAAACAACACGAATCTTCATAATTGTCCGCACCTACAAGTATACAAGTGCGAGTGGGTGTGAATGTGTGTCTGTGTGTGTGCAGAAAATGTGTATGAATGAGCAGACAGGATGTGTGCGCACTTGTGTGCTTGTGAGTGCCTTGCATAAGGCGATGAACCTTATAAACGCAACATTGGCAGGCTAACCCTACCAGGCGGGGCATATGGCGTCAGCAAGCCTCATCATAACTCAACCGCTGCGTACAACTTGTCGTATGAGCGATTTCGCGTGTGTGCATAATTCAATGTGTGTGTGTGTGTGTGTGTGTGTGCATTTTGGTTTAATGCTCTACAAATGAATGAGCGTAATTAATATCCGGTCCCAAATGGTTTGGGAAATCGTTTCACTGTGCCCAGCTTATTAATGATTAGATGCCAAGCGTGCCAAGGTGCGTAGGTCTTCGCATAAGGTACACTCAGAAAAAAAATGTAAATATAGAAATAAGCATTGCAGGATTCTTTACACTTTTTGAACTGTTTATTTGTTTAATCTTTCAAATACGATTTTTTAAAGCTGTTTATATATGATTTGCAAAAAGCATAATAAAACATTATGTTTAAGGTTTTGTAAATTTAAAACTTTTAACTATTTCTTAAAATATGTATAAATATTATATTAAATTTTTAAGGTATTTGATTTTCCATTTTATATTATTTTCTAAAGTTTAGAACCATATTTTTTTCTGAGTGTATGTTATTCTATTGGAATGTGTGTGAGAGTTGGTTATGTCGCTGCTGCAGACAGCATTCTAGGTCATAAATAGTCATAGTCCTGTTTGTCCTATTGTTTGCAGATCTATACATAAATGTATATAGTTAGTTTGTTAAAGGGCTTCAAAAGTTTCTCGCATTTCGTTAGCTTAGTTATCTTTCATCTGTTTGTTAATGTTGACGTTATTGTTTCCAAATGTCAAGTGCCTTCCTAATTAGCATTTAAGCCATGTACTTAAACTTATGTATGTTTTGAAGTACATCCAATCAAATTGTATATATGCAGCATATAGCCAAACTAACATACAATAGTAATACGATTCACGTTTCAATATAGCGCCCAATTAGCCAAAATGTAAATATAGTAAAAATACAAAAACGAACCTTGCAAGAAATAGATCAAAATTATGCTTACAAATATAAAAAATGAAAAGATTCATAAAATAAATAGATGAAGTGGGTTTATTGTTTCTGTTTTTTCAGGCGGTCGACTGCATTTTGCAGTTTATCCTGGTTCGTGAGTAGCATAGTAAATGTGGCTAAATGAAAACAGGGTTAAGTCCTGCCCTGACTCAATTAATAATAATAATAAAAATAATAGTAATTAAAGCATGCTCACAATAGAGAGCTTATTAATTAAATGTACATATAATATTCGTGTTACACTAAATAAAATATAGACAATGAGCTCTACCAAATCCATTATGAATAAGTCGTAATCGCGTATGAAAATATTAAGTAAAAACCAACAACAACAATTCGTAAAAAAAAACTCATTAAAACATACATACAGGCAATTTAATTAAAGACCCAACCGCATTATGTAATTGCCATCGTACACTTAGGTACTATGGAATATAAGATAACAAATATTTGGATAAAACAAATGTTAATGACAATTAAAAAGCATAGCATTAAGTTTCAACTTTAACTTAACTGTCAATATAATTTGAATATAGTTTTTCCACTTATGTATCGCACCTTTTGTACGTTTCGTTTTAAAGAAATTAATAGTTAATAAAATAAAATTACTAACTGACAAATATATAAAAATATTACAGTTTTATTATGGAAAATTGACAAGTAAGGTAAGTAAAAGAGGGAGTTGGAACCATCAATTGTGATAGTTACTATCACTAATATCGATAATAAGCTAAAATCATTTCATTAATATTCGAAATTATAAATGTGGTTATTGTTTTATTAACTGTTGTTATTTTTTTAACAATCATTCTTCTAATTAAATGTATAGAATGTCTTTTAAAAATAACATGACTAATAAATTTTTAAAAATTTTGTTCCCAAACAGACATATATTTCTATTCCCATTTCCACAAACTTTGAATTTCGAATCGTTTTGTATTTTGTGTTCCAGTTAAAGTCCTATTTTCACTTGGTATTCACTTCAAATGAAATTCCGGCCTGTAAATTCAGGTCTTTTTCGTTTGATTTAACATTTCTGTCAGTTACTCAAAATGGATATGTTAATTGAATTTATTGCTAACAGTTTTCTGTTGATACGTAAAACAAACAGCAGTAAACTTAGCAAAACGTTTTTATTTTCATTTGAAGTGAATACGACAAAATGAAATGAGCAACATTAATTTTTTGTAGCTTGCCTCAATTATTATTTTTGAAGAAAGTTTTTCATTTCGGAAGCATTTCACTTGAAGTGAATACCAAGTGAATAAAGGCCTTAACGAATGAAATATGAATCGTTAGTTCTTTGAAAGATAAATCCACATAATTCTCACTTATTCTTAACATCTAAAGTTTTTAAACCGCATTGTCCATCAATATATGGAATTCAGAGCCGCTAATAATTCCGATTTTAAATGTTTTGATTAAAATCGGAAAATGGCACCGTCCTGATTATGGATTCGATAGTATCGCTAATCTTTCAAGTAATAAAAAACTGCCCATACTTTCAAATGCGCCGTCTATTGTCCATTAGAACTAAACATAATACTTCTAGCTCTTCTACTCATAAACAGTGCTTAAAAAAAGGCCTACATCTGAAGAACTTAATCCCCTACAATATTTGGTTTCGTTTATTGCTTTCCTACTGATAATCATACTAAGTAAAGCCAGTCAAACTGTTGTCTTGTACGACTAGTTAATTTTTCGTAGGAATTCGAATTAACGAAGCTTGAACAAAATCAAGTTACAACTAAGTTCAGCCCTACCCCACCCTGCCCTAGGGACCCAGGCAGAGACAGACAGGCAGGAACTAGGCTAAATCCGTTAGAGCTGCTAGAAGAGGAAGATAACGGCAATCGAGTGAACTGTTTGATTAAAATTGTTGGCTGCGAAAATTTATGGGAACGCCATGAGCATCGCTTGCTAATTGGTTTATAAATTAGAATTTCAACGGAACATTAAGCCAGCCATCTCAACCAAATAAACCCACAACAATTTCCAAAACACCATCGTAATCAATATTTATTGTACTCCAAACAAACAAAAACAAATCGAGAAACATTGGAGAAGGGCGCTGCCATAGAGACTCTGTAAGTAAATACTTTATTTTGATGGCTTGAATTGATCTATGAGTACAAATTATGCTTACAACATAAAATGATGTAACAGTATACTTATATAAAAGCCCCTTTAATCGAGAGCCACTTAAAAAACTGATTGCGCTTTTAACATTTATGATGAACAAGTATACAAGATTTTATTTTAATATGGATCTTTTGATTCAAAAGTTCAATAAAAGAGCATATTTTTCGTATAAAGTGTTCGGCTGTATATCCGTCTGTCTGTCCGCCCGTATTTACGTAAAGTTTTTCTCAGTTTTGTAGCAAGAGTACACAGAATTAAAGATTTTATCACAGTTGGGAGCATCCGACTGCAACGTTCTTGTTTTTTTTTTTTTGTCGAAATAATGACTGTTACAAATTTTTAAGAGTTCTCACTAAGCTGTTCCATTACATGCACCGAAATTGATGATACTGCATTGCATATCATAAACACTTGTAGAACTAACTTAATTATTCTGAACATGCGTTACAATTGAAATCTCTTTAAATTCCCTTTAAAAGACGCTCAGCAGAAGTTTCAATTTCAGTTTCACCAAAATGGTCAAGTTATATTTTGCGTTTGCAGTTATTGTACTTGGTGCACTTCAAGCCATCTACTCGAAAAATCTATCCACGTCAATCATTGCGGAAGCAGAGCAGGGAAGATAATGTTGTCTTCTCACCCAACTTAGTGATCGAAGGCTTGTGGCAACTGTATTTGGGTGCAGAGGGAAACACTGCTGATCAAATTGGAAAACTAATACACTCTCCTCTGGTAACAAAGAACGCTGCCATTGCAGAATATTTGAATTGGAAAAAGAGTATTGCCACGTTACCACCTCAGGGCGTGACCTTGAATAAGGGTAATAAAATATATGTGGCAGATGATCTAAACTTATTGCCATCGTATCAGCATCAGACTGTTGATATAGTCAACTCGACTGTTGAAAGGATTAACTTTGGAGATTCAGAAAACGCTGTTCTCCAAATTAATAACTGGGTAGCTCAGCAAACTAATAACAAAATAACAGAGTTGGTTAAGGGAACTGATGGTGATACGCAAGTTACACTTCTGAGTGCAATCTACTTTCAAGGGGAATGGAAACATAAGTTTGACGTTAACAATACGAGCAAAGAACGATTTTATATACCCCAAGCAACTGGGGACTTGAGCGTTATTTACGTTGACACAATGTCGCAACGCAACAATTTCAGGTATAACTTTATTGAGAAGTTGGATGCTGACTCTTTGGAATTACCTTATGCGAACTCAAGCATTTCAATGATTATACTTTTGCCCAGAGAAAAAAACGGTATTGATAAAGTTGTGAAAAATTTGGATAAAGTGCACATTGATGAAATTGCTCCTAAGTCCAATGAAAGAGATATTGAAATCTCCTTGCCAAGGTTTAAATTTGAAATGGAGAAGGATCTGAAAGATGTACTAAATAGTCTTGGCATTGAAGATTTGTTGATGCCAATTTAAAAGCGATGACAGATTTCACAGCACGCTTAAAAGTCAGCCAAGTTCTACAAAAAGCAATTATTGAGGTGGGTGAAAATGGAACTACAGCTGTAGCGGCCCAAGGTTCGTATATCAAATAAACCCATTCCAATGTATATATACAACTTAAATATTTTGAAATTTTAGTAACCCAAATTGTAACAGTTAGCGGAAAAGAACCATTACCGGGTCTTCAATATGTCTATGTAGACCATCCATTTGTGTTTGTAATCAAAGACAACGATAAAGTTTATTTTGCGGGGCGTGCTAGCAACCTGGAATAAATTGTATTATTTTGAACCTGTTTCAAATAATAATAACTTTGTTAGAACTTAACTGATTTCGTTTGTAAATGAGTTTGTAGTTATGTTGGTCCTCTGTTTGTTTTCAGATACAATCCAAGTTGAATAAATAATTTTTTTTTAACCATATCTGTGAAAGAAATATTTAAATTCAGACTAAAGGTTTCACTATTTTAGAGAGCTGCTTTGCTTCGAGCCATGATTTACAGTATGAGACAAAAAACGAGTTCCGAACTCAACTCGTATTGGTTAAAGACCAACTTATTTTAATAAATCTCAAACAATTCTTCACATCGAAAATTAACCGAATCGGCGTGAGCGCGAAACTTATAACGTCTGTGTGCTCTCAACCGAAAGTAAAAAATTCTTTAGCATTAGAGAAGATGTCAGTATAACTTATAGTCTCGACCAATCAATAAAGATTGCCCGATTTTTCCTTTGGTATCTAAGTAAAGGTTGTTAAAATACGTTTGCTTCATTCCCTAACTAAGGTTCGAACGCAAACCTAGGTTAGTGAACATACAAAACTTGATTCAGAACCGATACTACCACAGAATTCAGACGTTTTTTCGAGCCGTGTATCGCTGTTCATTACTTGTTCTTACATTCCTCCTTCTTCTGATAATTCTGTTTATTTAGATCATTCTTCTGCTATTAGTTCTGTTATATCTATGCTTTCCGATCGCGACTTTCTTGTAGTTCTTGGTGATTTCAATATTACTGGAACTACATGGATTTCTAGTTCCAATACTAATGTTTTGACTGCCACGGGTCAAAATGATTTTCTGGACAATTTATTTGGGATGTCATTGTGTCAAATCAATAATATCCCGAATTCTTTGAACAGATTTCTTGATTTGATTTTTGCTTTAGATCCCTCTTTCTTATCTATCTCCCGCACACAACCTATATCCTATCCTGAAGATCCTTATCATCCAACTTTGGAGGTGCTGATGGATTTGCCATCCCGGGTGTTAAGTCCTTGTAACAACCCTACGGGTCGAGTTCGCCTTTTTCGGAAAACCGATTTTCATAAACTGTCTCAGCTTTTATCGCAGACTGATTGGTCTCAGCTATATAGGTGCAGAGACATGGATTGTGCAATTACGATTTTTTATGCAACTTTAAACTCTTTACTTGACATATGTGTCCCAATGTGTAATCCACGTAGGTCTAACAAACCTGTTTGGTTTACACGGGATTTAACATACTTGAAAAATAGAAAGTCAAGATTATATAAAAAATTCAAGGAAACTGGCTCCTCTTTTGATTTCTCACAATTTCTGATTGCTCGATCCAGCTTCTCTGCCCTGAATAGCCAGTGTTATAAGGATTACCTTAGAAAATGTAGGCTGCAGTTTCAACTGGACCCTAAACAGTTTTATACCTTCGTTAATGCGAAGCGTAATTCATCAGCACTTCCATCAACCGTATATTTTGAAAAAATGACTGCAGACACAAATCAGGCTATCGCCGATTTGTTTGCTGATTTTTTTCAAACGACTTATAGTTCTTATACTAACCATTTAGATTTGTCTTATCCTTATCATGTAAATGTCTCTAATTGCATTTTTGAACCTTTGATCACAGAAGGTTCGCTACTGAGCGATCTAAAAGCCATTAAACCCGTATTTTCACCGGGGCCTGATGGAATACCAGGCTGTATACTTAAGTACTGTGCTGAAGGTCTTTTGAGACCCCTTTATAACTTATTTAATCTTTCCGTGGAGTTGTGCACTTTTCCAATGATTTGGAAAGAATCATTCATAATTCCTCTCCTCAAAAAAGGAAACAAGTCTAATGTTCAAAACTATAGAGGTATCTCTAAGTTGTCCGCCATCCCTAAAATTTTTGAGAAATTAATAACTTCTCAACTACAACATTTTTGTAGATCTATTGTTTCACCCAGCCAGCATGGGTTTGTGAAATATAGATCTACTACCACTAACTTATTGGAATTCACCTCTTTTGTTATAAGGGGCTTTCAAAATAAAATGCAAACAGATGTCATTTACACTGATTTCAGTAAAGCTTTTGACTCCGTTAATCATTCCCTTTTAATTCATAAGCTTAATCGTTTTGGATTACCAAATAACTTAATTCTTTGGATCTCTAGTTATCTAAATTTAAGAACCCAAAAAGTTCATTTTAAAGGCTTAGCTTCTAAGTCTGTTCAAGTTACTTCTGGAGTACCACAAGGAAGCCATCTCGGCCCTTTATTATTTACTCTTTTTACTCCCTGTTCCCATTAAAAATGGGAAAAAGGGAGTTATAAAGTACTGCAAATGTGTGTAACAGGCAGATCTCGATCAGCATCAACAGCCGTGACGATCTAGCCATGTCCGTCTGTCTGTCTGTCTGTCTGTCTGTCCGTCTGTCCGTCTGTCCGTATGAACACACAGATCTCGGAGACTACAAGAGCTAGAGACACCAAACTTGGCATGTAGGTTCCTGTATACCATACGCAGATCAAGTTTATTTCAAATTTAGGATGCACCCCCCCGCACCCCCGCAAATCGCAAAAGACTCCCACAGCCACAATTTTAAAGATAGAGCTTTAATTTTTGGTACACATGTATGTTTAATCAATGTCTTTCGGATGTGTAAATTTCAACACGATCGGATAAATAGCACCAAAGTTATGGAAGAATCTATTACCCCTGTCTCAGCAGGCAGAAACAACAGTTTGACATGCACTGTGCAAGTTGAGTAAGCTGCATGCTTGTGTTGCCGCTGAACTGCTTGAAATCCAAGTTGGGAGCAGGGAGTCTCGTAGTCGGGCACACTCGACTAGAGTATTCTTACTTGTTATTAATGACTTGCCTTCTGTAATAAATCACTCTCGGGTTCTAATGTACGCCGACGATGTAAAGCTCTGTTTGTCTGCTAATAACTCTCTATCTGGTCAGAATTTGCAAACTGATCTTGATAGTTTTCAAACTTGGTGTCGAGTAAATTTATTAAATCTTAATTGCAGTAAGTGTAACGTAATGTCCTTTTATAGGCGAATGCCATATTTTAATAACTATTTTCTTAATGGTAAACCACTTGAACGTATTGAGTCGTTGGTTAATTTGGGTATTCTTTTAGATCCCAAGCTTAAGTTTGACAAGCATATCTTATCGATGACTAATCGTGCCTATGGAGTCCTTGGTTTCATAAATCGTTGGTCAAGGGAATTTGACGGTCCCTACGTTACTAAAACTCTTTATACCTCACTTGTTCGACCAATTCTGGAATATGGATCTTGTATATGGTGTCCCAGTACAAGATTCATCAGGACAGAATAGAGTCTATACAAAAACAATTTCTTCTCTTTGCCCTCCGGGGCTTTAATTGGAATCCTAACATTCGCATGCCTCCTTACCGTAGTAGACTCTTACTAATAAATCTCCCCTCTCTTTCTGATCGTAGAACCATGCTTGGTATAATATTTTTACATAAACTAATTAACGGCGAAATTGATTCCTCTGAATTAATCAGCCAAATTAGTTTTGCTATTCCTATTGGAAGTACAAGAAACTTTCTCCCTCTTTCTCTTCAAACCTGCAGTACTAACTACGCTATTCATAACCCTTTTCGTATTTTATGTTCTGATTATAACAATCTTTTTCATGTTATAAGTAATGCTACATCTATTTCTACACTTAGAACTTCACTCCTTTCTCACCTATCCAATTTGTAGGTCTTGTATTTCATATTTTTGTATTTTTTTTTTATTTTTTTTTTGTATTGTTTTGCCTGCATTTATTTGTTTGTATCTTTAGTGTATTTCTAACATACTAACTTCTTGATCTGATTGGGTTTTTTCTGGGTTTTCCCCAATCCAGGCAACTAATGTTGGATCTATTTTTTTGAGGCTTATTACCCAGATATATTTTTTATATATATTTTTTTTATTTTTTATTTTATGCTTTTTTTTAATTTAAAATTTTTTAAATTTTAATAATAATATTATTTCATTATTGTAAATTTTAACTTTTTCTGTGTCGATTGTTATTAGTCGACATTAAACTAAATTAAATAAATAAATAAATAAATTAAAGAAATGGAATAAAATGGAAAATGTGTTAAAAGCAACGATTAAGAAAGCATTTATCGGTATAAGAAAGATCGAAACAGCGTTAAGAATAGAATTTGAAGAAACACACACTTTTAGTTAAATCATAATCATAAAAGCTTAATAAATGCCATTGAAATTGTTTATCGATACAATAAGTTTGACGTTAACAATACGAGCAAAGAACGATTTTATTTACCCCAAGCAACTGGGGACTTGAGCGTTATTTACGTTGACACAATGTCGCAACGCAACAATTTCAGGTATAACTTTATTGAGAAGTTGGATGCTGACTCTTTGGAATTACCTTATGCGAACTCAAGCATTTCAATGATTATACTTTTGCCCAGAGAAAAAAACGGTATTGATAAAGTTGTGAAAAATTTGGATAAAGTGCACATTGATGAAATTGCTCCTAAGTCCAATGAAAGAGATATTGAAATCTCCTTGCCAAGGTTTAAATTTGAAATGGAGAAGGATCTGAAATATGTACTTAATACTCTTGGCATTGAAGATTTGTTCTTTGATGCCAATTTAAAAGCGATGACAGATTTCACAGCACGCTTAAAAGTCAGCCAAGTTCTACAAAAAGCAATTTTTGAGGTGGGTGAAAATGGAACTACAGCTGTAGCTGCCCAAGGTTCGTATATCAAATAAACCCATTACAATGTACGTATTACTAAAATATTTTTATTAATTTTAGCAATCACCACTGTAATTCATATGGGAGAAGAACAAATCCCGGGTCTTCAATATGTCTTTGTAGACCATCCATTTGTGTTTGTAATCAAAGACAACGATAAAGTTTATTTTGCGGGGCGTGCTAGCAGCATGGAATAAAATATATTATTTAGAAATTGTTTAAAAATAAACTTGAATAAAATGTTTGTGTTTACTTTGTAAAAACTTAATAACTTTGTATTGGATCTGATTTTCTGGTCATTGTGTGTTCTGGATATGGCAACCAGTTATACGAAACAGCCAAATCCAAGCCTGAACTAATGCACTTTTAAACCGAGTATAATATAATTTTGAAATACGTTGATCATCATCATCAACAGAACGTGACGAACTAGCCATGTCTGTCTATAATATAAATTGTTGATAAGTGGTTTAAGACGATTTACATATGTATGCACATTTAATAGTTTCTTAGAAATTTGTATGTAACCATTCAATATATTTGCAGGATAAATTGATAAAATAAATATTCACAAAAAATAACTATTTATAAAAGCATTTGACTAAATTACAGTTAATATAAAATGTTGTAGGTATTTAAAAACATATTTCTTGAAGCAATTTACAAACAGCTTATTGGGTTATTGTTTCAAATGGCACTTTAAAGACTAAACTGTTGTGGGCTTAAGTTTAAGATTGAACAAAGACTTTAAAATGCAATAATTTAGTGTAAATATTAGTGCCGTTGCCAGGCAAAGCTAAGCTAAGCATTTCATTAATTAATCAAAGAGCCCGCAGGTGCGATATTTTTTAATTAATTTAAAACATTATCGTAGTGGTTCGCCCTTAGAGATTGGCATCTTTCGTGCCGAGCTATTAAGAGTACTACAATGTGCAAACATCGCTCTTGCCCAACATGCCAGTTTGCTATTGTATATAAATATATATGTACTTAAAACAAACACACATACATTACACAAGTACTTGCTGCAATCTAATTAAAGATAATGTAACAAGCATTATTAATTAATTTGCGGCAATGAAGAAACATGCTCGGCCACACTCCATTAGCGAAGTTTCGCAACTGTTTCCTTTTCTCCTTTTTTTTTTTTTTTTTTTTTTTTTGTTATTTTTTTTGTTGCTAAGTAGTGCGAACCACCTGCCACATGGAACTATAATTACTTTTGGTTGCATGTGCTCTGATTGTACTTGCTACGTGGAGCAAAGTTTCAAAGCGTGATGTCACCTTTGGGTTGGAGGTTGACGGGGTCAACCTATTTTGGATTTGACTTAAGGTTCCAAATGTGCGCAACTGTTGCATGTTTGGGTTCTTGAGATATAAGCTTTTGACTGCTTAGCTTGTGGCAACTGTCAGTTTGACGTAAATAACAGATCGTGTAGGGATAGATAACATTATTGGAATTGATTTGGACCACATATTGTCAACTACTGCCACAAAATGTTGTCTGCAACATGACGCGGTAATTACATTAATTCTATTTTGGTATTCAGCTTTGCTATTTCTCTGCCACTCCCTTTCTCCATCTGTGTGTTGCTCTGTGTGTTTGCGTGCGTCGTCTGGTACTGTCAACGGTGTCCTTGGTCCTTTGCTGAATTTTCGCAGTGACAGAGATGTGCCGTCAGCGATGCGTTGTCTGACGAGGATATCTTGACACCCAATGCAGGAGACAGAGACAAAATACCTTGCAGGAATTTCATTACGTCAACAGCAACAGTCGCCTCAGTCGCTGTAGTTATTGTAGTTCTTGTTGTTGCTTTCGTTGTTGTAGTTGTCCATTGTCTACCAGTCTGTTAGTGTGTTTGCACTTTAATATCTTCTTAAATGAAAATCGATAATTCATAAAACACGTACATACTACACACACATGTGTGCTGGCATAAGTACTTTTAAAGTGACCCACCCGCCCTCTCAAGACCCTTACAAAACTTATGATAATTTCCTTTGCTTTGTCAAAACTTGTGGATAACGCAAAAAGTCAACAGGGTTTGCCTTAACCGGAAGCACTGTTGAGATTCTTTCCATTTATCGCATGGCCGAGCAGCTAAATCGATTATTTCCCGTGCGACCTTCTCTAGGCGATTAAGATTGTACCTTTTCATTGAAGTTCGAGTACATAGTCTTGATATTGATAAGCTGAAAAGTGAAAATGTGCTTTTCAAGCCATAAGTACCATTACACAAGTAAACTGTGAAGGCTTTCAACATTGTGGTTAAATAATATTTGTATACTCTTGCTAAGGGTATTATAAATCTGTGATGAAACGTATCACTCATAGATGCTTCATTTTTTAAATTTAATCATAATCGGAAAACTATTTTCAATAGCTGCCATAGAAATAATCTATCGGAAAATAAGTTTTTTTTTATAAAAAAGAGTTAAAAGCTTTTATAGCGGCTCACATTTTCAATACAAATATATTTCGCTCTTGAATGAGCAATTAATTTTTGCAACACAAATGAAAAGTTTAAGTATTCAATACAAAAAAGGATGTAATGTTTTGCCTCATAATGAAATTATAATACTTCAATTTGCCAATCAGCTTGTAAATGGCGCCAATGGTGCTTAAATATTTAAAGTAGCATGTAAAATTACAAACCAACTAAAATGTAGTTGGTTGTGGTTGTTTCAAGTCTTTTTACTAGAACAGTTGTTATAAGCTTTTACATTAATTAAGAGACCAGGTTTTGGTTATAAGCCAGAGTTGCCTGAGCTACTATGCCCATTACGACAGATATGCAAATTAAGGATATAAGAATAAGAAAGTGAGACTGCCAGAGACGACGGCCTGTAAACTTGCACTTTATTTTCATCATTTTTTTCATCGTACTTTCTTCAGTATAGCGGAAAATTCTTAGCAAACAAAAAAACAGACAACACAAAACAAAAAAAAAAAAAAATAAGAAAAATGGCACAAGCTCAGCTGCAGAAGTTCGTTAGTCGGGTCTTTCGCGGATATAGCCATAGCTATAGCTATAGCCGCAGTCGCTTGTGTTGTCCTTCGGCATAGCTGAATAAAATATGAGTTGAAGCCAAAGTTCTGGACGTGTCTTTTCCTGCCAACTTGGACGTTGGACTCGTCGCGTCGCTGCCCAAGCACTGCAACTGACTTTTGCACAGCTAAATCCCAAAAAATGCTCTCTGTTTACGTTCTATGTTTGCATTTGCATGTGTCCCTGCCTCAAATGTCGCAAATTGAATGCTCTTCAAATAATTTATATCATTTTTTATTACACTCTGGACAGGTGGTCTCTTTTTGTTGATTTTCTTTTGCCCTCTGCCTTCTAACGTGTCAGCAGTTTGCAACGGATGTTCTCGTTTTTCTTATGTGTGCCTTTTCTCATTCGTCTTAGGAACAATCTCACATCAGACTTATAAGCGATGTATTTTTATTCCGTGTATCTATTACAAATAGGTAAACGGGAGTAGTAAAGTAACAGGCATAAGAAGACTTCTTCGACTATATACAGCATCAACGCTGTGTCGGTTTAGCCATGTCCGTTAGACTGTCTGTCTGTCCGTACGTCCTTCTGTATGAACGCATCGAAATCAGAGAATATAAGAACTAGAGACACCATACTTAGGTTCTTGTTTACCATACACAGATCAAGTTTGTTTCAATTTGCGGATACGCTCTCACCGCAACACTGCAAATCCCAAAAAAAACCCACAATATCTTAAATCCTAAAGATACAGAATTGATTTTTAACACACCCACTTCCCTTATGAATCAACATTCAACTGCGAAATATTTATTCCGATCGGTTTGTAAATGACAAAGTTATTGAAGAATCTATTCACTCTCCGTTTCATTAGGCAGATTGAAAAACTGGCTTGCGTCTCCACTAAACTGCTTGAAGTACAAGTAATGAACTGCTTGCTAAAAAAATACATTTTTTGTGATTTACAGAGATGGGTGCAGGGTGTCTCGTAGTCGGGCACACTAGCCTACAGCATTCTTTCCTATTCATTTTTTTTTATAGAAAGAACTTAAACTTTTAAAGACCAATTAATGTTAACTATTGAATATATAAAATTTATGAAGAAACATTTTATATTGCTTACACAGCTGATCCATGTTGCTAAGGTCAGGACGAAGTGCTGCCAGGATTTTATATAAATATTTGACAAGGGTCTACTGTTAAAAGTAAACGCTTTTACAGATGACAAGGGCAATATAATTTACCCGTCGATGTTTGAAAGAAAATCAAACAATTATATTTGTTATATATATAACAAAAGTCTGATTTTTTTCCTTGTCCATTGTGTCCATACAGGCACGTTCGTTTTAAAGCTGTATTTGATTTAATTTTCTGTTTTTGTAGTTAAGTACAAATAAGCCAGTAGCATTGCTTTGTTAAAAGTAATTTAAAAGTAGTTAACACAATAATGTTCACATGCCTCAAATTTATGAGTGCTCGAGTCTTAATTTACTTCACATTTTGTTACTTAGATGAAGAGGCTATCTTTCATCCTTGCTTCCACAAAGACAATGTGCACTCATTGTGAGTAAGCATTTTTTTTGTTTTTTATCAAATTCCTGGTATGGATAGTTACGTGCTTTTGTCCAAAGCTATTCCGTATGTACATGAACAGAGTTCACTGGTCAGCTGTGAAAAGAATGTTCGCAATATTTCATAAATATTGGCTTCGCATACAAAAGAATGGACAATGGCATTGGCTCCAGAGTCTAGATATGTATCTTGTTAAATAAAAGTAACTATTATTCTAGAAAAGAGCAATATTGTTTAGCATATAAAGCAATTTTTGGAGTAAACAACATTTTTGCAAGCTATGTAATTAAGTAGAAAGTTTGCACCAATGCACACTCAATTTATTCTACACTATCTCTCTCTCTCGCTCCATTTTTCTCTTTCTTTTTTCTAAAATAAGCCTTTTGTTGTAACTTTGTTATGTTTATGTTATTGGGAATGGAAATAAGACCGGGTAAATTTAGGTCGGGATGCATTTTGATTGGCATGAAAATTCATATCTTTTATCGCGGCCTTTTTTCATTATATCGTTGCAGAGGGTATTATAATTTTGTGTAACGCGTTGAAAGAGACGCCTCAGAAAAATGGGGTTATATATTCTTGATCAGCATCAAAATTGCTATGTGCGTCTGTCTGTCTGTCCGTCTGTCCTTCTGTTTATATGCTTGTTTCAGGAATTTGGTTCTAGAGCGAAAACTTGTACATATATTTCTTCTTTGTTTGAATCGGCCAGATCGGACCACTATAAGATGCAGCTGCCATAGGAACAATCGGTTGACAAATGAAATTGGAAATTGAAGGAAATTGGACTTCTATATCTTATAGCTGCCATAGGAACGATAGGTGGAAAATTAAGTTTTTCTGCAAGTGTAGATGACTTTTCTTTTTTGTATCAAATAAATTTAAGTTTTTGAACTTTAAATATAATAAAATATATGTCCAGTTCATTTTTTACTCAACTTTTCTCAACTCAGTCAAAACTATATTTATTCTTCTTAGCTGCAATAATGACATAAATGTCACCTACATCTAATGAAACTTCACTGCATCTTGAACTGTCTACATTTTTGTTCGACTTTAATCCAGCTAAATTCTCAAAATCTTTTAATGCGAAAGAAGAGACAAAGAAACTGACAATTATCATCATTCATCAAGTGAACTCTTATTTGGAGTGCCAAGAGTCCAAAAGACTTTGCCTATTTGGAGCCCAGTACAAAATTCGTTTCGTTTCTCAAAATAGTAGTTAAGCTCTTGGATAGCAGCACTTGTTGTACGCTGACTGCACCCTCTTCTGAGTTTTGGTTAGTTTAGTCTCAAACGCTTTGATGTTAAGCACTCGATTTCTACTGCCGGAGGCAATTAGAAAACTTTTCTAATGCCGAGTGCCGAGTGCTTCTGCCCGGCATAGCTTGAGATTGAGTTTCAGGCTGACAGGCTCTCGTCCTGCTCAGCCTGCTCAGCCTGCACGTAGCACTGCTTAATTTGGCCCATTGCAAAACGTCAAAGCATTGTGCTACAATAATGGAAATTCGCGTGTGCGAGTAAGCCAATGGTTTGCTCAATGATTGCAAATGTAAGCAGACAAGTTTTAACCGCATCGAGTACACATATGGCCACGCATGGGCGTAGTTACTAGCCCACTTCATATACCTGATTTGCATTTCTTATAAATACATATATATATATATTTCTGTTAACAAAGCTGACTATTTTAAAGCATCTATTGAAAGTTGCTTCAAATATTTTCTTAACCATTTAGCGCTGTAAGGGATCCCCTCTGTAGAGACCCTAGTTACACCCTTGTGGCCAAAAAACTTTCTCAGCAGCTATGCAACTTGCTTCTTTAATAAAATTAAATAAGAACAAGGATTAGGAGTGCCGAAGCTTTAATACCCTTTTAGAGATGTTATTAATAACTATAAACTATAGTATGTAAAGTTAAAATAAAATCTCACAATTGCTGATGGTTGTTAACATAACTTGAAAAGCAAAAACTTTTAATATATAGTAAGCCATTTCTGTTAAAATTTCGTCAAACTAATTAAGCTTTGAATCTGAACACAATTTTGCATATTATATCTAGCACAGCTAGTTGATATAGTTGTCTGATTTGCTTGGTTACAACATATGAACAGCGAAAGTATCTTTGTCATATTTCTTAAAGAATGCGTTACTCAAAACGTGACAATCTCAAAATGCCTTTAGCAAGAGTATAAAAAGTGCAATGCTCGAAGATGCGCCTGAATGGTAACATCAGGATAAGGTCACAAGGAGTGGTCACATGTGCATTTTATTTGTTTGCCGGCAATTTGCGCAAACTTTTCCATTTGAGCATATTAGTCGCACATGTCTGGAACATCTAGGGGCTATCAAGAGCTGGAGCTGGAGCAGAAGCAGCATATCAATTTACGGTTTGTGGTTTTTGGTTTCTTATTGGCTGGGCACACTGGCACACGCATGCCTGGGCTGCAGCTTAAGCTCGGATAATTACGTCAAATGACACAATAAGTTCCACGCCTGACCGCTGTCTTTAGCATAATTAATAACCCGGGCGTGACCTGGCCAAGGATGCCTGTGTTTAGCCTGACTAACATCATGTAGGACTGCGTGTTAGGTTAGTGCATTATTTATGAACTGGTTAGCAGTCAGCAATGTCGTTGACAACTTGCCGTTGCCACAGCCGTGACGGGTACGTCAAGGACGACTGGCACTCGGCAATTCACTCGACATTAGCCCCCAAGCAGAAAGCAGATTGAGTTAATCATCGGTTGACCGCAGAGCAGACAGCCGACATCAGACAGCAGCAGCTACTACTATAGTATAAGTGCGCAGCCCCAAATGGAATCCCAGTCATGATGGCAATCAGTCAAAGTCATCAATCAAGTTTTGCGTTGTTGGCTGCCATACGGTATATTACTTGAGCCACGGATCGGCCAGGATGCCCATTGATTTTGTAGCACGTCGCGAGAAGCAACAAATGCTTCAGCGCGTTATGACTAACGATGGTGGTTAGGTGATGCAAGGGGGGTATAGGAAGGTGTGCTGTAATGTGGCAAGTCTGTACTTACATACAATACGCCTCGTACAAATACACACAGATATGTGCGCATAAAAGTGCTACAAGGCAATAAACACAAAATTGCGTATACGACATGTTGCAGCAGCATCAAGGACAACAAGCAACGTTGAAGCAACTGTAAAAATCTCTTTTGAAATTCTACAATAAAAAAAATGTTGAATGTGTGTGTGTGTATGTGTGTGGCTCTGACCCAGGAAAGAGGTCATATCATTTTGCTTTTATTAGTGTTTTTGTTTACATTTTATTGGATTTTCTTAATATTTTTTTTTCGTTTCGTTTCGTTTAATTTTTTTTTTTGCACTTTTATGTCTGCAATGCAGAGTACAAACATTAAGTAAGGCGCCCAGTAGGCTGCTCGAAGGTCAAATCGGTCAAAATTATGCTTAAGCACCTTATGGCGCCCTTTGTGCCTGTTGGCAGTGCAGGCAGACAGGTCTTCTCAAGAAAATCAGGTACAGTACACGCTCACTTCAACAACCATGTTGTCTTGACCAACAAAGAGACATGAAATATTATAGTTCGAATTAGAAATAAAACAAAGTCAGTTTGTTTCAACGGGTTTTCGAACCAAATCGGATCGTGCCCGAAATTCACTTATTGTCATACTCATAATTGAGCCGAGCCAGTACTCTTAAGTCCGAATATCAGAATTTTTTTACAGAAAAGATTTGGTTCAATAAAAAACTTTTTTTTAACAATATATTGTATGCCAAAGCAATAATACTTTTTATTCCGGGCTGCTAACACGCCCTGCAAAATAAACTTTATCTTTGTCTTTGATTACAAAAACAAATGGATGATCTACACGAATGACTTTATCAAGCGACAATGAAAATGTCAACACGTTAATAGCTGAAATTATACAATGTTCCTATTATCTATATATATAGTAATAGGTTTATTAGATATACGAACCTTGGGCCGCTGCAGCTTCAGTTCCATTTTCACCCACCTCAATAATTGCTTTTTGTAGAATTTGACCGACTTTTAAGCGTCCTCTGAAATCTGTCATCGCTTTTAAATTCGCATTAAAGAACAAATCTTTGATGCCAAGACTTTGTAGGACTTTTTTCAGATCCTGCTTATACTCAAATTTAAACTTTGGCAAGTAGATTACAAGCTTTGTTTTTTTTGACTTTGGTGTAATTTCATCAATGTGAACATTATTTAAATTTTGCACAATTTTATTAATACCATCCCTTTCTCTGGGCAAAAGTATAATCATTGAAATGCGTGAGTTCGCATAAGGTAATTCCAAGGAGTTAGCATCCAACTTCTTAATGAAGTTATACCTGTAATAGCTTTTCTGCGACATCATGTCAACCTCGATTACACGCGATCCTCCAGATGCTTGGGGTATATAGAATGGTTCTTTTCTCGCATTGTTGACTTTAAATTTATGTTTCCATTCCCCTTGAAAGTAGATTGCACTCAGAAGTATAACTTTCGTATCACCTTCAGTTCCCTTAATCAGCTCTGTTATTTTGTTATTAGTTTGCTGAGCTACCCAGTTATTAATTTTCAGAACAGCGGATTCTGAATCTCCAAAGTTAATCCTTTCAGCAGTCGAGTTGAATATATCCACAGATTGAAACTGATACGATGGCAACAAGTTTATGTTATTTGCCACATATATTTTATTGCCTGTATTCAAGGTCATGCCCTGACGTGGTGATGTGGCAATATACTTTTTCCAATTCAAATATTCTGCAAGGGCAGCGTTCTTTGTTACCAGAGGAGAGTGTATTAGTTTTCCAATTTGATCAGCAGTGTTTCCCTCTGCACCCAAATACAGTTGCCACAAGCCTTCGATCACTAAGTTGGGTGAGAAGACAACATTATCTTCCCTGCTCTGCCGTAGAACTTCCGCAATGATTGACGTGGATAGATTCTGCGAGTAGATGGCTTGAAGTGCACCAAGTACAATAACTGCAAACGCAAAATATAACTTGACCATTTTGGTGAAACTGAAATTGAAGCTTCTGCTGGACGTCTTTTATAGGGAATGAAAGAAGATTTATTTAGCTTCGCACGTCAACCATAATTTAGTTAGTTCCAGATTGTTCTGTGAATGACATGGATTGCATAATCATTATTGGTGATTTTCTATACATGTTCGTTAACAGTTTTGTGAAATCTACTAAAAAATTTGTAATGGTGATTATATCGATTAAAAACAAAAATGATTGTGTTATGGTCTTACGTTGATCGAATTGTGGAATACTTTGCGTTCACATGGATGGACTGACAGAAATACTGACGGTCAGACAGACAGAAGGACACTTCACAAGCCCAAAGGACACCAAGATATCTAAAAAAAATAAGAATTGAAATCATGGCTAAATCGCTGAACCAAAGTTGGACTTTAAGGTTCGATGCGTGAAACAAAATTTTGAGGTTTGGTAAGTCAGGTTTTCGTACAAACATTGGATAACATAAAAAAAGGACGTTATAAAAGCAAGTTCTACTGAGTTTTTAGCAGAAGAACACGATCACCAGTAGATTTTAAAAGTGAAATTGATAATTTTGGGTTATTTTTAGGGTTAAAACCACTTGGTTACAAGCCGATGCTGAGAATTGCTTAGAACTGCCCCCATAAGCAATTAGTTTTAAGTATGGAGCGTCTACTGTGAGGAGAGGGCAAAGTTGTACGAGTATGACAAGCTAAACAAGAACAAAGATGTTAATAAAATATATGTGTAGGTATAACATATATACAAGTTAAAGAATACGGGCGCAGGTCCATTGACGAAAATTCAGTTGGCAGTCAGAGTGCAGTGCTGTGGAAGCAGATAGCAGATAGCAGATTGGGATGCTTAAGTACAGTTGGACTGGTGCCACAATGGATGCCCCAGTCGGGAGTTAAACTCATTGTCGTCTTGTGGCAGGACCAAAGCAATTAAGATTGCCACGCAGATGCTCCTGCTGCACGTGTGTGTGTGTGTGTGTGTGTGTGTGTGGAAGGAAGTGTGCTCGTATCTGTGTTTTTGCAAGAATACCACATGTAATTTGCATCCCGAAATTTGCACTAAAAGTTGCTGATGCAGCAAATGAAACTTTGATTTGTAGCTCAGCTGTCCCGTTATACCAGTATGCACATTGAGGTTATGTTGTGTTGAGTATGAGTGCATGTGTAGCAGTGTGTAATTGAGTGTGTGTGTGTGTCCAGTTTAGTCACGTAGATATTGTCGAGTGGTTTACTTTTCTTTTGTCAGAGGTTATTTGAGTTATTTAATGATAGATGTAACTCATTAGGCAAGACATCATATTTCATTGCATCTAATTCTCTTACTTTTGCAGTTAATCTTGCTGAAATTTTGAGCGCATTAAGCTCCAAAATGAAGAATTGAAATATAAAAGTCATAACTGGATAACTTTACACAAAAGCAATATAAAACGAGATATAAATATTTAAGATATCCAATTCGTTTGTTTTTTATTAATGTAAAATATACTTGTAATAGATAATTGTGTTATTGATTAGATTGATAAAAGAGATTAGATTAAAAGAAAGGGTATTCAATCATGACTATGTCAAAAACTTTATTTTTTTTTTGTTATATTTCAGATAATTGTTATGCTGGGAGATCATTAAATTCATAGCACGAGGCAGGAGGAATGACTTTAAGCTTTATGATTGAAATACAAATGCTCAGACATTTTAACTGAAATCAGATTAAGTATCTGTTGACAGTTGGGATATTATTTTATTTATATATTTTTGCCAATAAGAATTTTATTTGTCTCTCTTTCCGAGCACCAACAATTAACAAAGCAGCATCAGTTTTATATCAGGAAATCTTATCAATAACATATGCAGTAAAGTTTAACCTTGACAAGGAAAAACACGTGTCAGTTCGATTGGTAATTAAATTGACATTTTCCGATTTTCTTGTCATTCAAACAGAAAATCCGCCCACACGCTTTTTTTTATTTTACAATCGTTCTTTTGGACAAATGAGAATGACCACATAATGTGTGATCGGAAAAAGTTTTTCCTGCTGGCCAACTTTTCAAACGAGTTTGCTGTTGTCCACTGTCCCACTGAAAGCTTAATAATGTGACAAATTTGTGGTAAATCTACAAGAATATGAAATTAAATTAACATCGAACTGTTGCCCAACTTTTATCAAGATGCGCATTGGAGCTGCTCACGCGGCCAAGTTGATGAACGGGCCAAGGCCTGCTTGATTAGAACCCAAAAAACCCATCTATTGCCCAGGGACAAGCATCTCACACTCAAGTGCCGAACTTTTCAAAGATTTTTGGGCAAGGGCCAATTTGATGGATGATGGTCTGTTGAAATGCGGGAAGGCCACAAGATTGACACCCAAGCAACAAATTTAATGTTTTAAAGACTGAGCGATTCATTTTTCTTCTTTCTATAAAGTAAATTTAATGGAAATGTAGCACATCTTATTTGACTCGATTTCTTATAAAAAAAAGCGCTGTACTTAGCATTTTAGTTTATGTGTCGTTAAACCATGCTTATACCAGCATATATTTAACAGAAATTCTGACCAAGTTGACAAACGCATGTGAAAACAAGTAAGAATACTCTAGTCGAGTGTGCCCGACTACGAGACTCCCTGCTCCCAACTTGCATTTCAAGCAGTTCAGCGGCAACACAAGCAAGCAGCGAACGTAACTTGCACAGTGCATGTCAAACTGATGTTTCTGCCTGCTGAGACAGGGGTAATAGATTCTTCCATAACTTTGGTGCTATTTATCCGATCGTGTTGAAATTTACACATCCGAAAGACATTGATTAAACATACATGTGTAACAAAAATTAAAGCTCTATCTTTAAAATTGTGGCTGTGGGAGTCTTTTGCGATTTGCGGGGGGTTGCGGGGGGGTGCATCCGAAATTTGAAATAAACTTGATCTGCGTATGGTATACAGGAACCTACATGCCAAGTTTGGTGTCTCTAGCTCTTATAGTCTCCGAGATCTGTGTGTTCATACGGACAGACGGACAGACAGACAGACAGACGGACATGGCTAGAGCGTCACGGCTGTTGATGCTGATCAAGAATATATATAGTTTATATAGTCGGAAATGCTTCCTTCTGCCTGTTACACACATTTGCAGTACTTTATAACTCCCTTTTTCCCATTTTTAATGGGAACAGGGAGTAAAAAAGTTTCTTTTATAGTATATCATATGTCCCAAAAGCTTTAAGCCATTCTCGTACATTCAGTTGACTCTGTGTCCTGCTCTAATATTTGCAAATCTCGCATTTGGCTAGATTTACAAGTAGCATTACAAGCCTGTCAAGGATAGGGCGAACTACTGGTCCAGTAAACGGTCTGAATTTGGTGCTTGGATTGGCCTCAATGCACTCGCTTCTAATAAAGACACAAAGATATACGCAGCAGTCGCTTAGCATAACAATAGCGTGTGGCAGGCATTGCAAAAATATTTATATTCATATGCTCACTAACATACATTTTTATATGTGTACGGTGAAGCATAGCAAATGCTGACCACTTCTTAAACATTTATTGGGCAATGCATTTCAAAATTAATAAATTTCTGGCACACATTTTCATGCAACATTTTCGAGATTCGGTATAAGCGAAGTTCTCGAACGAGTAGCTTAAAACTTCAATAAACTATAATATCATCTATGCTATCGAAAGAAGAAGCTGGACATTCAAAACATATATAAAATTTTTTAAATTATGTGTTTAGTAAAAAGCATTTATTACTGAGAAGAGTTTGACATTAGCTGGCTGTTCAATGACAATGTTTTCACTGTACTTGTTGAAGCTTAGAGGCACATATTCACAAATACATTCAAGTGTTGTACATACATTCATAGGACGAATGATGCGAACTGCGTTGTCTGAGTCCTGCGCGTCCTGTATTTGCATATATTGTGTGACACATATACATTTATTGCCTCGAAATCCTCGAATCCTGCTGCATTCATTTAACACATGCCTAGGATGCGGCAGCCGCTCTCCACGAATAAATTAAATTGACAATGCAATTCGTGCGTTCGTCGTCCAACCGCCATGTCTCGACAGTGTGGCGTTATTTTAATCAAATCGATTCGTTTTTTCTTTTGATTTCGCGTTATTTTTCCTTTTAATAGCATTCCACAAAAAAAAAAAACGTTGTTGTTTTGCATTTCTTTTTTTTTCAAGTTCAATATATGAATACATGCACATACGAATAACAATAATAGGATTGCCAAAAGTGTTTCAGGCTCAAAAAAAATAAAAATAAAAAAATTTGGCAGCATTCGGCGAAGAGCATCCGTAGAGAAATTCACTTTAATTTTGCGACGGAAATCATTTTTGGTTTTATTGGCTTTGCGATAAGGAATATGTCAATGCCAATAAAAGCGAATATAAAATTGTCATAAAAAGTATGACGAGATGTTTCACTGAAATTTCATCAAGGTGCGTGCCTCTTTTTCCAGCAGCAGCAACAAAATCAAATCAATAACTGTGCGTCTCGAAAATTCCATGGACTCGGAGCACTTCACGAACATTTTTACGGGACGCGTGGCACACGGCATGAAAACCCACGTGCCGTATACGCAATATTTCAATTAGAACTGGGACATAATTAATTTTCTGGACTTTACAGCGCCATAGGCTGGGCAGCTTATTTATAATGCCTGTATGCCAGTATCGCAATGAAGTTTTAACAATTTTAAGCAGCCTTTTTAGCAAGCACTTTCCAAAGTATTCTGAAACTTGGAAATTTCTACAGAAATACAGTGTGTACTTTACAACAAGTTGTCTTAACAGACAACTACTTATATAAATGAACTAGTGAATACGCATTCAAATAGAGCTAATTTTAAAGTGATTGCTAGTTTAATTAAATTTGTTAGTAACATTAGATTTAAGTATTTATTCAATTTGACATAATACTATTTAACTACTGATAAACTTCTTCGAGCAGATATCACATAAGTTGCTATACATAAACTGATTCCAACTCTTTTTGTAATAAGAATATGTTCATTTTTTCTTACTTTGTGCACATATGATGTAAAAAGGCTGCACTATCTAACAAAATTACCAATAAAAACAGCCTAAAAACACCTTTTTGTTCAGTCATGTACAAAAAACCATTTGCAGCCCAAACCATTTGAATGTTCTTATCAAGGTTGCCACGTTAAAAGGCCAAATGACTCAGTATTTTACTTGTGTTAGCTCGCTTAAAGTAAGCAAACAAAAACTTAAATAAATTACGAAATGTATGTGCATTCCATGACGTAAAGGTATGCCGCTTTTTGAGCTCTGGGGGAATAGTGTATCCACCTACTACAAAATACTCTTACTATGCAGCCCACTCGCCTGTGCGAAAATAGTAATTTGCATGTTGAAGTTTTCACTCCGATGAGCACACAAAACACAAACACGCTACGAGAAGGAGTGTGTTGGGGCCAAGTTCGCACCTATACAATCGTTAAAAAAAAAATAACACTACGAACTAAAAAATTGTTGCTTGCATATGCGAAAAATATTTTGGAATGCGCTCTCTTCCCTCCCCAGCAAATCCAAGGTGTCGTTCACATGGCTGAGTTCCGCTGATGTTGACGCCTGGCACTGGATGCAAACGAGTATATATATACCATATACTATCTCAGACTTGGCAAAATTAGCAGCGTTTGCAGTGAAAGCAAACCAACTGACGACAGTGTCACACTGTCTCACATAAGTTAACGCACTGTGCACACTTTAAGAGCACAGTAACTGTTTCATTAGCATCAGCTATGGCATTACTTAAAGCCAGCTTGTAGTTGAAGTCTGCATTGAAATGTGAATATAAATACATACATTAAGGGATATTGGCATCAGCTGCAGCTGCTCTATCAAAAAATCAGCAGCTGGGCTAAACTGCCAATGATGTTGCACGATGATATCGTAGCCAGTAACTGGCTTGCCACAAAGTCAATCCCTTGACACAGCATCTATGCGGTGCACTTGCCAACGCTCCTTCTTTTATAAAAGCGCATCCACAAGATACTTCAATTTAGCTGGAAAATAATGTTTTTGAAACGCCTTTGACGTAGCTGCTATCAATCTCAGTTGCATCTTAAGGTTGCTGGTGGCAACTACTATTTGGTTGCATGCAACACACTTATAAATAACGTTGGCAAAAGTTAGGAGTGATATGTCGACTGCTCTGCTTGCTTCTTCTGAGTTTGATTTAAAGGTTTTTATGGCAAAGTTTTCTTAGTTTTCCAGTTCATTTAATGGCTTCAGTTCTTAGTTTTAAAGCTTGAAAATATGTTTTATTTTTTGAGATAACTCAACCAAACTCACCAAAGATCGGACTACTGGTATGTCTTTTAGCTGCCATAAGAACAATCAATTGAAAAATACATTTTTGTATGAAACACTTTGTTGTTTCTCAAGTTATATTAACCAAACTTATCTATTCTGTGTTTTAGTATATTCTTGATATGCTGACTAAATTTAAGTAAAATCGGTAGACTATATCTTATAGCTTTCATAGAAACAATCTGTGGAAAATTAAGTTTTATATGCAAAGCTTAAAGGTTTAAGGAAGAATACGTTTCTTTCATGTTTTAATAATAATTATAAAAAAAATAATCTTATATTATTTTTAAACGTTTTTGCTAAAAATTGATTTAAAGTATACATTTTTCAGAATTTTAATTGAGTTAAATGCTTTGGTGTATCCAAAATTAATTGTGGAAATTATTAAAGTTATAATAACAAAAGCTTTAAGTTTCGCTTGCTGACATTTGCAAAATGAGATACATTTTGGTTTGCAAAACATAAACTCGTTGGTTTGTTATGTTATATAAAAATTTCTGTCAGCAAATATACCATATAATAATAATTATGTCAACGAATTCATTGCAACCTGGAATAAATTGCTAGCTCTTGGCATTTTCAGAAGCAGACAACTACAGACAGCAACATCCTTCAGATCTTGCAGCTGAATATGGTACAATAATATTAAAAATCGAGGGGCGGAGGGGTAACCACAAGCTCAAGCTGTAAGTTCTTGACGTGATGTCAAGCGTTTTCTACGAGTGCGGAAAGAGGGATGCAGTTGACATGAAGGGGTATGAGGGGCATGCAGATTTGAAAGGCGGCACAAAAAAATGTGGCGGTGGAGCCGCAGTCTCACAATGCGGGCTCCCATATTTCTTGAAGGCATTCAAGGCACAAAAAGTGCATTCAGTGCAGATTGTCAAGCGGGTGTGCAGAGGTGTGAGTGTGTGTGTATGTGTGTGCGTGTGTGTGTGTGTCTGTGGGTGTGTGCGGGCGCAGTCATAAAATGCATAAAACAGACGGTCGCAGTTGTCGCCACACTTGGCCAAGTTCGCCAGTCGTCTGATTACCGCTCCACTGAGGCAATGTCTCTGTGTTCAGGACACTGCGTCGTTGTCCTTGTCGTCCTTGTCGCGTGGTTGTCATCACCAAGCATGTGGCTGGCGCTGCATTTCCTTAAACACATAAAACTGTTTTAGCGCTTCCTTTTCAGCCGTCTTCCCAAGGCGTTAATGGGCATAAAAACCCCCACAGACAGATATACGACGAGGCAAGCCAGGCTCAGCGTGAGAAATGCTCCAGTCACGAACCCCACATGCAACGCGGAGGGTGCACTAACAAAAAAGAACCAGATACAAAAGCCTGACTCGTTGCATGTCCTCCAGCATGTCCTTATCCACGTTTCACTGTAAATGCTACTGGCAACTGTTACGCAACTACAGCGAGCGTATTATCGCGCCACCTAACTCCTCATTTGCAGTCGTTTGTAGTCCTTGCAGCGCTGGAGCCGGACTGCTAGATACTGAATGGATACGGATGAGGTGGCACTTTCTCCGTCCGGGCAAGTGCGGCAAGAAGTGGCAATTCACTTCACTTCAGTGCTGGCCACTTTTTTGCAGCATCCTTAAACGCTTTGTGGCATGCGCGACAGTGTGTGCTGAATCCTTTGTCCTTGCACGATAAGGTTATTAGGCGAAGAATGCGTTTCCAACGAAACTTTACATTGTATTCTCTTTGATGTCATACTTGCCATGCACACTATTCAGCTTTATAGCACTATCTGTAAAACAAGTTTGGCCATTGGGCAACACTTTCAATCCGAAAATTCTCAAAAGAGCGCTTAATAAGCACCATTCATGGTTGTTTTTGAGTGCCATTCGTCCTTTAAGAGTTAACACGTCTGAACAAAAGGCACGTTTTTTGCTTGGAATCACATTTAAACACATCTTGTGGCCAAAACATGACTGCAGCACAAATAACAGGAGTCTAAAGAGATACAGTAGATGTTTAATTTAGACTCTATATATTTTAAAGAATTTTATGATGTTACTTTTTAAATTTTATAAACATTGATGAAATATGTACTTTAATTAGTGTGTAAGTAAAATAAAATAATATTACTTTTAGATTAAAGTAACAATTTTGGGGTCTAACTTATTTTTGGCTAATGTGGCCATTTATTAAAATGTCACACGGAAGATTTAATGTTTTACTGAGCATGCAAAACAAAGAATACAAATTTTGCAATAAAATAAAATAAACCTTAATTTATCATAAGTTGTAATATAATTTTTATAAATTTATTATAGTACATTTCAATAAATAACTGTTTAATTTATGGCGAAGATTGCTTTATTTATTTCGTGCAGGTAAATAGAAAAACCAAAGAGTTGCATGCACCCAAGTTCATAGCTCAAATCTACAAGAATCGAAACGAAACGAATCGAATTGAATTTCATTTCGCAATTGCCTTCATAAATTATTTAGCCTTCAGTCCATTATTTCTGTAGCAATAAACTTCAGAGCAGGACATGCCCCTGGCCGCTTCTTAAACGCGGAGACAAATTACTTGCAGCATTTTTGCACAGCAAGCTGTTTGCCATGCTGCGCCGCTGGCGGCTCTTTCGTTTTTTCCTACTGCAACAGCTTCTGGCCACGAACCCCCACTCCTGCCCCACTGCCTCATTGCCCCAACCAGCTCATTGTGATTTCTGTTCGCTGTGTCGAACAATTGCTGGAAATTAATTTCACATTTGACTCCTGTTGCCAGTGCAGCCTCTCTCCTCAGGATACAGACTCTCTTTCTCTTTCTCTGGGTTGCTTGCATGCTTGGGGGCTGCAGTGGGGCTGCAATTCTTCTACATGCACAAAAGGCACTTATCGTGAGTGGGACTCGCATCCGTTTCCGCACTCTTTCTCCTAATGCACGCCAATCGCCAGTGCTTGTGCCAGTGCGAGTTTTTAGGAGCTGAAGCTGTTGGGTTGGGGCTTCGAGGTTGGGGCTTGGAGCATTGCAGAACAGATGGCACAATATTTGCACAGCGTGTGCGCTCGGGAAATGAGCTGCATGCAGTTCCGATGACGGTGCTGCTGATGTTGTTGTTAGTGTTGTTAGTGTTGCTGGTGTTGCTGGTGTTGCTGCCGGTGTCAAGTCCGACGCCAGTTCCACACCTCCCCCCGGCCGTGCACACCCAAAGCTAAACGCATTAAAATGTGCGCATTAAAATGTGAAAATTTGATCAAGTTGCTGTAGTTGTGCTCTGATTAAACAAACTGACTGCTGGCAGTGCTCCATATATCAGCACATATATCTGCCCTCAGGCATTTCAGAGCACCCACAATCATTTAGGGCGCTTTAAGGCGCCAGTTCTCCCAAAATATGGTAGTATGTGCAGGCTCTGGGTAGATTTCTGGATATCTTTCTGGGGCTGCTATAGCATGCAGTGTGTGTGAGTGCGAGTACGATTACACAAGCAAAAAAAAAAAACCCAACAACTTGGGGCTCACATTAATTCCTTAAGTTTGCTTTTGGCATTTATATTCGAAAAAGAGAGAAAGAGAGAGAGCTTCAAACGATGGAAACAACAACAACAAAAACAAACAAGCAACTTAAATTGGGGCGTCTGGTGTCCTGTGGCAGTCTCTGTGGCAGGGCAGTGCCAAGGCAGCAAGACAGCGGCAAGAGCTTGGAGGCATAAAGGCGATAAAGTGCTGCGGCAGACATTTTTAGCGCCATGTTGGCCGCCATTACAAAGTCGATCTAATTATACACTAGCGCTTGTTATTGTTTCAACGTCTTGCCGTTCTCCCGGCAACCTCCACGCTTGTGTGTTCTGCCTCCAACAAACCGAACACAGAAACACAACGTGCCAGGCAAATCTATTTGTGCGCGAATCTTAAGACCCTGTAAAGAAAATATACTAAGAAGGACATGCTGCTTTTAAATTATAGCAACAAATAGGAATTATGTTAGTCTATCAAAGTTCTACACTGAGTACTTGAAAATCAAACATTCTGTACTCAAATCAATCATAAACAAAATCCAAAAAATAACTAAAAAATCAGATCAAAATTGTTATATTAAGGATGGTTATTAAAAGTTTGAAACTATTTTGTACTTAATCAAGGGCTTTTTATTTTTATTTTATGACCATAAGCGTTCGATTTTGAATTGATGAGCTATTCGAACTGAATTTAGAAATATAAAATGACACATACGGTAATAATTTAAGCCAGATAATTCTAGAATATTATGGCCAGAAACCAGGGATCGCAAATAAGACTTATGAGCTTAAAAAAATCAAAACTGAAAAAAAAATACCTAGAGATTTGGCAAATTTTTGGAAATACTATCCTGGAAACAGGATCAACTTTTATTACTCCCTGTTCCCATTAAAAATGGGAAAAAGGGAGTTGTAAAGTACTGCAAATGTGTGTAACAGACAGAAGGAGGCATTTCCGACTATATAAACTATATATATTCTTGATCAGGATCAACAGCCGAGACGAACTAGCCATGTCCGTCTGTCTGTCCGTCTGTCCGTCTGTATGAACGCGTCGATCTCAGAGACTATAAGAGCTAGAGACACCAAACTTGGCATGCAGGTTCCTGTATACCATACGCAGATCAAGTTTATTTCAAATTTCGGATGCCCCCCCCCGCAAATCGCAAAAGACTCCCACAGCCACAATTTTAAAGATAAAGCTTTAATTTTTGGTACACATGTATGTTTCATCAATGTCTTTCGGATATGTTAATTTCAACACGACCGGATAAATAGCACCAAAGTTATAGAAAAATCTATTACGCCCGTCTCAGCAGGCAGCAACAATAGTTTGACAAGCAGTTTACGAGTTAAGTGCACTGCTCGCTTGTGTTACGCCCGTATCAGATGGCAGCAACAACAGTTTGACAAGCAGTTTACGAGTTAAGTGCACTGCTTGCTTGTGTTGCCGCTGAACTGCTTGAAATGCAAGTTGGGAGCAGGGAGTCTCGTAGTCGGGCACACTCGACTAGAGTATTCTTACTTGTTTTCAATTTATATTTTGAAATCATAAAATAAAAGATACTTTTCAGTTTTTATAATAAAAATTGAAAATAACGAGACAACGTTGCAGTTGGGCTCTCCCGCTTCCGATATACTCTGTTTTATGTACGTTTAATAAATTATACTTCTTTTATACTACGAACTATAAAGTGAGTTCGTTGTAGTTATCTTAAAAAACATAGAAGTTTTCATACATACAATAAAAGTTTGAACCAAGTGGTCTATTACAAAAATTTGAACACATTCTTAATCTATGATTCAATACCTTTCATATGATATATCAGGTGTCCTTCAAAGACGAATATTAAGCATCCCACTATATTTTTTTTTAATAATAGAAAAGAAATTTTTTTGTATATAAAAATTTGTATTTTAAAAATTTAAAATCTGAGTTTAATTTTAATTTGATTTTATAAAAATCAATAAATAAATTTTATTCAATCATTTTTTCTTTTTCAAATATAATAATATATGTAGATTTTCTTATGCCCGAAGTAGATCAGGTTGTTTGGAATTGTTTAAATTTATATTTAGCATTTCATTTATTTAAACAAAATACTTGATTGTGAGTTGGACCTTAAATTTTAAAACAGTTGACACTCATTCAACAACAAAAATTAAAATTAGAAAACAATTAAAATATTTTTTAATAAAGACCAAAGAACAAGATATTTTCTAGTTGAACATGCTCAACATAACTAGACCCATCTTGCCTCTTGTGGCTTGTATTTGTTTACATTGAAAGCGAAGCGTAAAGACGACGGAGCTGACACCAATCGCTTGACTGGCTTGCCGGGCAATTGGGATTTGCATTAGGAGTTGATGGTGCCTGTGACAGAGCTCCGCCCCAGCAGCATTTGTGGGCGTCGTGCCAAGAGAGCAAACAGAAAGGAAAACAGGCAGAGCACTATTCAATTCAAGTTTAATGCCCCCCGTTCATATGCAATGTATTTGCGTGTGCTTTTCATTTGAAGCTGCTGTTTTCAGTATTTTCAACTGAACAGTACGAACTTTTTTTGTTGTTGTTGAAAAGCCCAGCCAGCGGGCAAGCTGAACCAGTCACCTGCATAAAAGGCAGACCCGCCATAACCTTCACTGGGACTGAACACGCACGTGTGTTACTATGAAAGCAACTGAAACACCCACGCAGCTATTCATACTGCCAATGATACAGCATTGCCCCCCCGCAACGCTTTACCCCTACAGACTCTTAGAATCGCAGGCTGACAGGGCGAAGTCATTCTGTTTGTGTCAGATTAATGCCGTGCATTCATCACTAGGAAGGACGGACGGACTGTGACATACGAGTTAGGCAACGGAAATGCAGTTTAATTGAATTCCACGCATTAATTCTGTCCACGACTACGGTCATATTTCCCGCCGTATTACAATGAGAACAGAAGCGAGTACTCCCATCGCACTCGAATTCAATTAGGTAACTAATGGCAATTAGCAAGTACACTACAAAACATAACAACAGCTCGCTGAAATAATTAGTTTCAAAACTTTTTTGTAATACCGTTATTCATAATTTTAAACTGTTTTCAGTACTGGAAAAAACTAGTTAGAATGTCTGATTAATTTTAAGTTCAACATAGTCCAACTCCAATTGCAAATTTGGCCTAAAAATGCTGTAAGCTGTTTCACATCAGTTAAAAGTATTATTTAAGATTTCTCATACTCAAAACAAATCATTTTGACTAATGAATGATGAATGATGATAATCTTGATCAATGATAACTTACTAAATTGGCAAGAGATACATTAAACAAGTTTTGTCATTGCTTAATTCAAGTAATTTTCTAAATATTCATATTTTATTGAAAGTTTTTGGATAAGCCAAGTAGCTTAAACTTGAATTCAAAAGGCCTTCTATTTCCTCCTGTGTGTGTCTGAACTAAATAGAGGCGTGGGAAATAAATCCTCTTGAGAAAGCGGTTGAATGGCAACTGAAACCAGTTAACAGTAACTGAGCAGAGAGCGGCTTATGACATTGCAGCTTATTGGATTAAAGTATTTATCTTAATGATAAATATCATATTCACATGCACTTTCCAGTTTCTTGCAACGTTTGTGTGTGCGTGTGTGCATGTCTTTGTATGCACGCATGTGTGTGTGTGCGTATATTTGTATGTGTAATGGCACAATTAAAATGAAATGGCACTTTCCATTATTTGCTCAAATAACCAGAAGATATCCACTCAGGCACGAAGCTACTTACTACCCTTTCACTATATACATATATATATATATATACATATACCAGCTGTGGTCTTCGACTATTTGAACGAACTTTGCATTGTAATAGTCGTAAATATTTGCCAACCGTTTAATGCCCCTTAAACGTTGCCAATAACTGCGGCGCAGTCCATGAAAAAGGACCGCCAGACGGGCACAGGGATATGAACCTTCTTCTCAATGCCAATGTACTTTGTGCACAATGTGTGTGTTTGTGTGTGTGTGGGTATTAGTGTGTGTGAGTAGCTTTCGCTTGTTAATGTATTAGTGTATGTGCATTGCCAGTCTTTGTGACATTTATGCAAATGAGAAAGCTGGCAAGTACATTTTATAGTAATTAGGCTCGTTTCGAATTTTACCTTTCCATTAAAGTTTTAGGCTGATGTACATATGTATATATTAGAATTATTATTATTCACTATAGAATAAGCTACTAATAATAGTAACAGCAATCTATAAAATATATAAAAAAAAAAAAAAAAAAAAAATTAAAGTTTTTGAAAATGCGTAGCATACTTTTTGGGGCAAGGTACTATTAAAGACTAGTTTTATAGAATTTTTACTGAAACAGTTGGCTGTTTCTATAATAATGTTTAACAGATTACAGTATATATATATAATTGATAGGAACTTGGAACACAACTGGTATTCCTTAATTTTTAGAAGAGCATTATGTGCTTTAAATGAGGACCTGTTTTCTCAACTTTGAGATAACTTTAGCTGTCACTTAAATTTGTGTTAGAAGTGGTCTAAGTTTTTCCCAGTTTTAAGAGCAAAGTCTGCCCAGAAAAAAGAAAATGTTTGTAGTTTTCGAAGAAATTTATCTATATTGAAAAGAAAAATCATTTTACCAAGCCATTTTCATCAATTTCCTTAATTACACATTTGAAGTAAGGGTTAATTGCATATATCTTGTAGAAACCTCGAGTATCTGTTATAACAAGAACATGACATTTGCTCCACATTCCCAAAAAAATTATTTTAATGATAGAAACTTGTTTGGCAACTTAATCCAATCAGACCAAGCAAGCTGCATAAAATTGTATAGTTTACTATAGTTCTGAACTTTGTTTTGTGTGCTGAGCAAAGTTTGCAAATAACTTAGGAAAAATCTATTGGGATTGCGACGACTTCAGCGGTGACTTAATAAGTTTTCCCAAAAATTCGTGTGCAGAAATGTTCTCATCGACGCATTAGCACCTCGTTCTCCGCCATCAACTATCAAAAATGTTAGGGGATTAGTTTATAAACGGCGAACTTTTCAACAAACTTCAATGATGCAATTCGGTGAAGTGAACGTGTATCCCTTTCCACATAGTAGTAGTTCCTGCGAAAATTGTATTATTTTTCGTTGTTGAACTTTGCATTGTTTTGGCTGTAAAAGCCTTGTAATATAATGTTTCAAATTAGTAACTGTATGGTATATTACTTGCAGCCATAAAGCACAATATTTTAGTTGAACTAACAGAATTAAATAATTGTAACACATTTAACTGGTGCTTTCCTAGATAGACTTTAATATTATCTTATAAAATCGATAAAGCTTTGTACTCTTTTCAACAGCAGTCTTAACTGCTTATACTGTATAGAATTAATAATTTATACACATTCTGTTGTCACTTTAGGCTCTCTACATTTTAACACCTTTAATTGTGGGTCCTGCAGATTAAACCTGCGTGGACAGTGCTTATTATGTTATTAAAAAATAAGTTGAGCAGCGAGATCTGGAACGCGGACCGCAGTTAAAACCGTACTCGAACCCTAAACAAGCAAATATCAAGCACTTTCGCTTTTGTCCTTGAGAGCAGAAAACTCACGCCCATAAAGTCCTGCTACAAGTTATATTGTTGAAAAAAAGTCCTACCGAAAAAGTGTTGTTTGTTACCACTTAAAATAATCTGATTTGAAAGTGAATGTGTCCTTTTAGCACCCTTAATGGCACTTTGCCTAATTTATTACTAATTATTACTATGGTATTTATGATTCTGTGCATATGTGCATTATTGTGCAAAAAGCCTTGCAGGCATAACTAAATTTAAAACAAAGAACACCTGTTGTTTCTGTCAGTTTCTATTGCAAATTTGAATTTTAATTTGAATTTTAATAAACAGAAAATAATGAAATAGAAAGTAAATTCAACAAATACGCTCATATTCTTTGCATATTATGTTTCTGTTATTTCAAAATAAAACTCGTTAACAACAAATATTCCACAAAAAGAATGCTGCCTTATCTCGAGGTACAAATATTTATTGGTAAGAGTATCAATTATTTTTAAAAATCCATACAAAAAGACAAAAAAAAAAGAAAAAACAAGTGTGTTTTAAATGTTTTGTATACAAAAATGGAAAAGATATTCTATTTCACTCACCAGCATATTAAATTATATAAATAAATTTACATGTGTGTGTGTGTGTGTGTTTTGGTGTTGTTGTTGTTGTTGTCGTTGTTGTCTGTACGCGTGCCCTTAACAGCAGCTATGAGAGAGATACATATGAATTTGAAATAAACTCGATTCTTCCGCACAAAATCCTTCGAACATGTGCACCAACACATACATGAACACAAAATGGATGTGAACCGCATGGACACACACACACACACATATATATACATAAGTATTCAATGAAAAAAGTATGAAAGTTCAAGGCTTATGCCGGTTTGTGGCAAATGTTGACATGTTTGCTCCTTCGCTGCTTCCAAGGATTCGCTGAGGCGTGCTGCGGGAATAATAATGGCAGCCGCAGTCGCTGCTCCCTGGTACTGCGGCTGTGGCTAGCTATATATACATAACATATATATATAAGTACGCGTGGAGTCAAAATAAAAATGCAGAAACATAACAATAACAAGGCATAAAACAAAGCGTTGGAGAACTTTGATGGGGACGGGAGAACGGGCATGGGGACAGCACTGGCAACCACTTAGCCAAATAAATCACAAAGTAAATACCATCTATTGTTTCTAGCAAAAACTCCTGAAAATTTATTGTACTCCTGCCCGTACATTTCATTTTCGGGAGCGGCTGTCAACCATTTCCATCTCGGAGCTATCCAAGTTGTTATGCAGATACTCACACCTCTTCAGGAAACTTTTTTAGTAAACGGGTTTTAAATAAATTAATCTTTTCTTATGGAAATCCCTTAAGGCCTTAACATTCAGCTACTTATTCCAATTATTTTTAGTTTGCAAATTTTTTTGTAGTTGTGTCATAAAATCATTAAAATCATACAAATTGTTAAATGATATATACTGGATACATATGCTAAAGAGTTGACTAAATTGTTCAAATACATTTGAGGGAAAAAGACGAATCAGGGTTTAGGTTTAAGCAGCAGGACAAGGCCACGTGAAAATTTGTATGTAAATGACATGAAGGAAATCGGGACAATGCTTTTAATGCAAAAGCACGTCCTGTCATTCATTTTTCCATTAAGACACAAAGTCAATAACATTAACTTAAGTAGCCTTTCACTGCCTTACCTTACCATCAAGTCGATGGCAGCATAGTAATTCATTTTTATGTACTAAAGGGTCCAACTTTCGTCCTTGCTATTGTCGAACAGAGACAATATATGTATTTTCAGCTTGTATTTAATAAAAATGTCAAAAACTTTAAGATAAATGTTGGAACTACTTTAAAGAAACAGAGCGACTTGAGTCAGATCATTGTCCTGTTAAAAATTAATTTATGGCTGTGGAAAATATACTTGTCCTGGCAAAGTTCTACCGTTTATTATTAAATAATAAACAGGTATTGTTTTTATCTTGGCTGCAATCCATTGTTTTGTTCAAGAATGCTTTATGTGGTTGGGCTATGCTCCGGGGAAAGTTATACCGTTTCTTATTAAATATTTAACAGGTTCATTTCAGTTGATTTTATCTTGACCGCAATCCATGTTCTTAAATGTACCCCCTCAATAATCTGAATATAATGCGAATTTACATTAGCAAACAATCGTCGCAAGGAGCGACTCTGACATTGTGTACATGCTTAATCCTTGTATTCAGAACAGAATCTCAGTACTCAGAATTCAGTATCCAGTCAGCTGTAAGTAATTTGCTGGCTTACTCCTTTGCCATGTGGTGTGGATACTCGTTGTGAATACTTGTTCTGACGGGGCTCAGTTATTCATTCATCATTGTGGAGTCTTATTGTGAATAATAAATGTTATTTTATTCCGGCCGACATTTTAATTTGTTGATGCTGGGTTTATGGTTCAGCGGTTTGTTGATTTTGTAATTTGTCAATAATTACATGGGGTTTTTGGTTTGGTTTGGATTCGTTTATGTGGTTTGTTTGCATTACACACATTCATGTTAATTTTGTAGCCCAATATTGCATTCACATATTTGTTTACACTTTTTATCAATTTGTCTAATGTGCCAAAATCTCAGCTTTAAATCCTTTTCAAAAATGTACTTTAAATGTCAAATAAATTGAATTATAATTAGATAGAATTATGAACATTGAAAGCTTTGTCAGTTTTCGAAATGCAAATAACTTAAACAAGAAATTCGTTAATTACTTTTCAATGAACTTCAACTATTCATATCTCTGTCACATAATATATTGATTCTAACATGACAAAGTACTTATTGTTAAGTGTTTAATGATGTAATTGAAGTGTGTGTGTTGTTCTAAAACATTGTATGCAAAGTGAGCAGGGTAATTATATATAAACCAACATTTATATGATATTAGAAAATATGTCATTGAACTAAACATTTTCAAATTCTTTTTTTACTCTCTGTTCCCAATAAAAATGGGAAAAAGGGAGTTATAAAGTACTGAAAATGTGTGTAACAGACAGAAGGAGGCATTTCCGACTATATAAACTATATATATTCTTGATCAGGATCAACAGCCGAGACGATCTAGCCATGTCCGTCTGTCTGTCTGTCTGTCCGTCTGTCCGTCTGTCCGTATGAACACACAGATCTCGGAGACTATAAGAGCTAGAGACACCAAACTTGGCATGCAGGCTCCTGTATACCATACGCAGATCAAGTTTATTTCAAATTTCGGATGCACCCCCCGCACCCCCGCATATCGCAAAAGACTCCCACAGCCACAATTTTAAAGATAAAGATTTAATTTTTGGTACACATGTATGTTTAATCAATGTTCTGGATGTGTAAATTTCAACACGATCGGATAAATAGCACCAAAGTTATGGAAGAATCTATTACCCCCGTCTCAGCTAGCAGAAACAACAGTTTGACAGGAACTGGGCACGTTAAGTGCGCTGCTTGCTTGTGTTGCCGCTGAACTGCTTAAAATGCAAGTTGGGAGCAGGGAGTCTGGTAGTCGTGCACACTCGACTAGTGTATTCTTACTTGTTTTTATAACGAATTGTAAGTTTTTAAAATTTAGGTCATTGATTAAACATATTATTCTTAGTTATGATATTTATATTTTTATAACAATTATTGTATGTATTTGTGAAATTATTCCAGTTGGCAAAGCAATCAGCAACAAATTGAAATTGTAATATTAAAAAAAAACAAACATGGAAAAATTAGAAAGTGTGAATTAAATTGAATAATTCATGAATTGAAAAATCAGTCTACAAACTTGATTGGATACTTAATAAATCGAAATATAATACACGCAATTAAATTGTTTTCACATTTGAAAACCAATTAAATTTGATGTGTTTCACATACAGATCCATTTGTTAAATTTAAAATATGTTTAGAAATTAGTAGAAATAATATGCCATAAATCTTTTGCTAAGTTTGGTATTATTGTAACTGCTGCAAGAAATGGCCAAGCCACAACGCTAAGAGGCCTCTTAGTGGCGTAATTAAGATAATTTAGTTAAAATGATGTAGACAGGATGTGTGCATGTGCCCTGACTGAAATTAGGAATTTAATTAAAAACTCAAATATTAAAATGGAATTAAAGCGCTAGCCGAAGATGATGAACGTTGAACGTTGACTCCGTATGTCAAATTATTTCTAAGATTTAATTACTCTATGCAAACACACGCAACGGCAGTGTTGAAAGGAACAATATATACATATATATACATTATACATATATAGCTTGACTAGTTGTTGGTGGAGGTAGAGGGGGGGTTTTGTTGTCTCGGTAACTGCCGCACCTAAGCCACTGGATATTAATAAACGCAAAGTGTTCACAATCTGGTGTAAATATTTAATTTATAATTTACGAGAGATTTTACAGGCTAGCGGGCGAGTCCTCGTGTGTGGGCGAATGAGGGGGGCGGGGCGTAGCGTGGGTGTAACTGCTGTGGCAGGGGTCGATTGTAGGCACGTGCTTAAATGTCATTGCGGATGTTGACGATTACATTTAAATTATTTACGAGCAACAGTGCCACCCTCAATCCCCCCCCCACCCAAACCCAACCCCAACCCATACTACAAGCGTCCACGCAACGTCAACGTCGTCACATTTGTTATTCGCTTAACTTTTATGACGATGCCGGGCGACACGGATTTCCGTTAACCCCCTCCATGGAAGAGGGGTCGCGACCCCTACCAATGCACCAAAGCTTCAACTGCAAAACAGCATTGAGGCGTCATATGCCCGCTTTGATGACGCCGATTTACGAGTTTTCATTTAAAATTCACATTAAGTTTTATTAAAGCAGCCAAATGAATGCATCGTTATTGTTGTAATCGTGTTGTTTTTGTTGCTGCTGTCACATCACCTTCTTTGTCTTTGTCTTTACAATTGTCTTACCTGCACACTGCAAGTGACTTTGTTATCATTATCGTTTTAGGTGTCTTATCTTCTAGCTAACATTCATTGCTTTTTAATGCTTAATTAGCTGCGAATAGTAACTTTGTTCTATGCCGATGTTTTATACATTGCACAGCACTTAAACTTAACTTGCCTCAAGTTATTAGGGACCTTAGGGTATATATATGTATAAATACGGCATGTTTACACACACACACTGGCAGCACGCTGTACTTTTGCTGCCATATAACTGGCAATGAACTTATGGAATATTCAATTTTAACTTTTACACGGATGATATTTTCTTAAATTTAATATGTTTGAATATATCAACATGTCATTCGATAATATTTAATTTCATTTTTGGCTCAGCTTTATATATTTTTTAGTAACAATATAATATTTGTTTTATTTGAAAAAGTACAAAATTTTGATTTTTCAAAGCTATCAATTTGACAAGCCGATTTGATATTGATCTGTTCTTTTTTCTATGTATATATTTCTAACTATTGGTTTCTCTGGTTACAGGGTGTCTTTTAGTCGGGAACAATTTACTAAAGCATTCAATATTTAAGGGCTTATGATCTTGTCAATGTAATCTGGCCATAATGCCCAATAAATTGTATGCAACAAAGTGCGTCCAGATGATTTTATTCTGATCAAACAAGTTCAAAAATTGTATTTCCAGACTGCCTGACAGAACTTTTCACTGACAGCACATGTAAATCGTTCTTTTAAGGTGTGAGTGTGTGTGTGTGTGTTAGGAACTTTGTAGAAAGTCCAAACGATCAAAGTTTACAGGCGGTTTGGGAAAAGTTTCTTATGTGAGAAGCTGCCGCAAGCAAGCTCTCAAATTATTGAAATTACCAAGTTTGGCAGCTCTTGTCAAATGTTAGAGAGTAATTTCAAAAAAGGTAAGGCCTTTTACATGAGAAAAGGAAACATGGGGCGATTTGTAAAACAAGTAAGTTATCTATGGAAAATTTCTATTCGAAATATATAACTATAGCTTCCCAAATTTGATAAATCTTTGTTCTCTTATATGATGATTATAAAGTAATATAAATTTCCAAAATGTATTGACTTGTTTCTATCAAAAATGATTAAGCATTACACATTAAGTACTTAAATACAGATTTGTCTAAAACATATTTGTGACTTCAGCCTAAAACTATGCTATAATATTGATATCATTTGATATTTATGAATATTTTGAAAAACAACTACTTTAAACTCAATAAGCAAGTTAATAATAAAAACATCAAAATATTCAGTAGAAGAAAATAAAAGCTTGGCATATATTTTAATATCTTAATGCATAACATGATTTTAGCTCAATAAAAAACGTGTAAAACTGGTTGACAAAACATAAACCAGACGATTCTGTGCGTCAATCTGGCTGTATGGAAATAAAATTACCAACTTTATATGTATGTAAAAAGCGACTTTAACGGGCTTACACCGAATTCGTGGTTGTGCCTAATTAATTTCGACTTTTTAATTTGAATTAACATACATATTCATTTGCTGGTAGCTGACAATCTAATTTGCCTGGCCAACAATTCAACTTCTGTGTGAAACATAAATTAGTTTTTAATTTCATTTCGCAATAAAATTTGCCACAGGCTGAAAAACTGAAACAGTCGAGTCGAGTTGAGTTGAGTTGGGACGAGTTGAGGAGAGTGGAGTTCTATGCCCAGAGCGCAGTTTGTGAGGTGAACGAAAAACACAAATAAATCAAAAGTTGTGCCACTTCTTTTAGTTGAGACTGTTGAAACAAGAACAAGAAGTTTAGCTGGGCAGCTGGCTGTCGTGATTGTGTCTATGTCCTGTACCTGCCACAGGCTAAAACTTTCAATTATTTTGTGCCTCAAATAATATTTTGTATAGCCTCATTTTGTTATTGACGTTGTTGTTGCTCGTATACATATTTATTTATCGGTGTGCGATTTGGCTTTATTTGTACCCACACATGGGCTAGGCCAGGACATGCTATGCCAGGACAGGACAGCACAGCACAGAACAACAAAAGCGCAAATGCCACAATATAAGAATTTACTGCAGTGGAAGGCATAAATAGTTTATAAACTAAGTGACACCGAAAACAACTGACCCAAGCACTAAAAACACTAAAAATAAAACACAAACCCGACGACAGCAGCAGCAACAGCAGCAGCAGCAGCAGCAGCATCGCAATCCTGTGAACACACAGCATACAATAGCTGCATAGCCATGGGTAAAATATATATATGTACAAACCTATGTATGTATATATATATATATTGCATAAATATATATATACACACACACACGCATGCGAACTACAAACACTCGATTTACTTTACAGCAACAATAAAAAATAATAAATTTTACTTCCATAATTGGTGCCGCCACAAGCAGCCCGGCTGCGTCTTGGTCACAACAACACCCACACCGACACCACCCGCACCACCAAACCAAGCGCAAGCAAGCGAATTATTTGAAATATTTCCTCGCTTTATGCTATATATTTTGCTTGCCGTTCGTGTTTTTCCTTACTTTTCCTTTTTTTTTGCTGTCAGCTTGTGTGTGTATGTGTGTGTATTTGGGCAATACACTGTTTCTTACACAGAACCACCGACCACCATTGACGGCACCACCATTGTCGCAATCGCCATCGCCATCGCCATTGCCACCGCCAACTGCCGTGTTGTTGGCACTTCCGCTCCGACGTTCCTGCCGCCTTGGGCCTTCGTCCTTGCCAGACGGCGTTGGTTGTGCATAAATTTAATTAATGGCCATTGTGAATTTGCAGTTAGTTCACTTGTTTTATATTATTGTGAGATTTTTTTTATATATTATAAAATAAACAAAACGCTGGCAGGCATTACACAATTTGCACCCCATCACATAAATATTAAACCAAAGAGTGTATTAGTTATATGTACCTAAATATAGTATTGAGATAGTACTAGATATGCTTAAAAGTAAAATGTTGTAGAACCAAAGCATATTTTGTAACATTTGTAATACAATTATTGTATATTTGAAGTAAATGATGTGGCTTCTATAACATATCTGATCAGGTTTCTTATTTCTAATATTAGACATGTGTGCGATTTAAAATGCTACTAAATCAATGAACTTTATTTTAAAAGTTTCTTAATAAATAGGATTAAGATTTCAACACAAGTTAAATTAAGTCAAAGTTCTTTGATTTACGAATTGGCTTTAACTTTTACATAAAATGTAATTTGCTAAAATTTTGATCACATTAAAGATAGAGAAAGAACGAGCCAAGTTTTAAGTTTGACATTAATTCCCTAACACAATAGTTACATAAGGAGTTAGAAACATATAAAAACAATTTGTTGTACTTGCAGCAAACTTTGTGCTTGTGTGATCTTTACACAATGCTCAAAAAGTTAATTTAAGAACACCGAAAGCATTATAAGCATTAAAGCATTCACAGCTGGATAAGAATTTGGATTTGGATTTGTATTTTTTATTGCCCACCACAGATGAAGTTTATTTCGCAAATGCGGCTAGACTTTGGGTAGTGGCGACACAACACAGGGGATCCCGAGGGGGCAACAACAGCTAAGTGCCTCCCCTCAACTTTGAAAGCTGCAAATGGTTGTTTATTGCCGGAGAGTCACGAAGGACTAAGGACTAAGAACGAAGGACGAAGGACTGAGCGGTTTCTGCATCAATTTGTAGCGGATAAACGCTTGCAATTTTTCTTTTGACAAGCGCTTTTCCAGCATTCAAACCGTAAATGTTCGCTTGATATACTTACTTTAGACTGCATACTTATGCAAATACATATATATATATATATACATATTTAAATATACATATATATATGTATTCATATTTAATATAAATTTGCATAGTTGCAGACGAAATCGCTGCGAGGCTTGTAATTTTCATAGTTGAGCATTTTTAACTTTCAATGTAACATTGAAGCAGATAGAAACTCGTTAAAAAGTTCTTGTTGTTTGTTAAACAGATTTCGGTTGTCTGTTGCAATATGGCAAAGTAAGAGTTTGTTATTTTTTAATTTTATCGTGTAAAGGTAGAAAAATCATTGCAAAGTAAATGCAAAATTAAATCTTGCTTCTTTATTTATTAAGTAAACATTGAGATACATAAGTGAGTTACTTTTGCTAAACAAGTTTTTGAGAAAGAACTTGCCTTAAAGAGCTACTCAAACATCTGTAATTATTTAATAAAAGACCACATTTTCTCATGTTACCTTGACTTTATGATAGCCACGCAATTAATCGGTTTTAGGGGTGTTAAATATCATCAATGTATCGATATTGTCTTGAAAAAATATCACCTGGATGTAAACCATCAACATTATATGGATTTTGCCTTGAAAAATATAACGCAGAAGACATATCAATATCATCTGGTATATCGCCAGTAAAATATCTATATATGCAATATCATATCGAACAAATATCGATAATATCGATTTATTTTGAACACCCCTAATGTGTATTGATCAATTTATCTAGCTTTAAACAAGCTTGCCAACTTTATTTTAAATTGTTTAAACTGTTGTTTAAAGTTAATCATTAGTTTGGTGTGCAAAAATTTGATAAAACTTCATCAGTAATCATCCTAACCTTTTCTGATCTTAATTAACACAACTTAGTAATTATAGACTCATAGCATAAGATAATTTGTAGACGTTATTACAAAAACTTAGTTACTAAAAGGTCGTAAGACAGACTGCTTATTTATTGAAATATCTTATTTTGAATCATTGAAATTTGTTTCTAACAGTAAATTCTACGCATAATTAATCAGAAAATACTTTTATACCCAGAACACAATTTTAAGAATTTCCAATTGACTCATTTCTTGCATCAGCCAAATACGTGTACATTAGAAAAGAGAGCTGACTTTTACCATTACTTCAAATTTTAGTATTGTTTTGTTTTTCTTTTAGTTATCAACACATTGATAAGACCACAACACTTTCCTGTTATGATGCACAATGGCCCCAGCTCGAGTCGCAACCTAAACGGCGATATGCCGCAGCGTTGTAAAACTTGTTTGGTAAGTACTAGTACGTGTTTTCCGCATTGGTTACCAACAGTTACTGACGTGGCTAAGTCTAATTACAATTTTTGCACCAATTCGAGGGTCTTAACAGTTGCATTGCGCTCCACCCCATTTCCTCTCCCTGGCCAACAACAGACTGGCCAGTAAATGTATCTGTATCTGTATCTGTTTTCGTATAACATGCAAGTAAAAGGTCTGCCGGTATGAAGCAAAGCCATTTAATAGCAAGGTCAGCCGGCTGGGTTGGACTGACTTTGAGTTGGAGTCGAGACACTTCTGGTCTCTTCTGGTGGCCAGACAACATTACCCGAAACTTGTTTTTACCATTACCGCTGCTGCCACTTAACGTTGTACACGTTTTACAGGAAAGGAATACCATTTGGTGGGATATTACACAGAGAGAGAGAGGGAGAGACTGGCAACAATAGAATTTCGAATTTCGCCCATTTAATGGGAATTGGACTTTAGCACAGCAGCTACACACATAAATTTATATTTATACACTTTCTTGATATATGTATATACTCTCAATAGCTTTAACTTTTATATAGCATCTTACAAAGGTCGTTTCATTGTATTTGTTATGCCCCAAAAGACTGGTTTTAAATCCGAGTCGCCAGTTGGGGCATCACTTTTCCTTTCGAATGGAAGTCAAGGTCGCTGATTAATATGAAGACGGAAACTCTGATAGGGCAGAAGTCGTTTCAATTTAGAAAAATTTAAAAAAAGATATCATAAATATTTATATATATTATTCGGTTCAGGTTACTGACGTATGTATATGCAATATATACATAAATCCGGTGCTGAGATGTGATGGTACCACACAAATGAGCCGATATCATTTGTATTAACGCATAATTTTCATATTGAACCGGTTTTTGTTCATTTGGCAATACTCTGGCTCCAACCAGCCTCGAGCATTGAATTTGTTTATACATTTTTTGTCTTATTTTTATTTAGTTATTTTTATATAGTATTTTCTACATGTGTACGACAACGATTAAATACCATTTGGGCATACTGTATGCTAAATCAAATATTCAACAACGTTTTTTTTTACGCTTCAGCTGGCAATTTATGAATTTATGCATAATTTATATTCCACGTAGAATGTTATGAAAAACAGCACACTATCCTTTTGACTGGTTTTATTTTAAATTTGAAAATATTGACACATCAATTGACGCAGTTTTCCTGCACAAACAATTGTTAGAGTGGGTTGTGGTGATATGCGGGTGGATAAACAAAGACAGAGCAATGGCAAAGTGGCGTTTAAAAATGAATTAAAATCAACCTTTTAATGAAACATTATAGTTTAAATACATTAAACAATTGCCGCTTTCTTTTGTCACTTCACTAATGAATTAATTGCAGTTTTACTTGAAAAATGCCAGGGACAATATTGAAATTACAAAATGCACATTGATTTAATGCTATTCATTTAATTCCAAAGCCAAATCGCAAATTTCGTGCATTATGTTAATTACTGTTAGTAATTTGCCGCCAGCTCATTGATTTTATTATACTCTGTTTTCCAAAATGGAAAAAAAGAGTATATTGGGTTTGTGAAATGTCCGTCTGTCCGTCTGTCTGTCCGTCTGTCTGTCCGTCTGTCTGTCCGTCTGTCCGTATGAACGCAGGTTTTTTCCACAATTTTGAAGCTAGAGCAACCAAACTTGGTATACATGTTGGTATATACCATAGGCAGACAAAGTGTCAAGATCTCCCCCCCACCCCCACCCCTTCCCCCACAAACCGCAAAAACCTATATCTTCCACAGTTTTACAGCTAGAGTAACCAAATTTGACATAAAGACTAGTGACCACACCCTTGACCGACCTGCCAAAAAAAAATATGCCACGCCCACTACCACCCCCGCAAATGAGCTAAACCTGTATCTCCTACACCCTTATAGCTAGAAACCCCAAATTTTGCAGTATGACTCCATTTGAACTCTTCGATAGATTGGAGAAAAAAATTTTTACGTACAGAAAACAGAGTATATCGCAGTCGGGTGAGCCCGACTGCAACGTTCTTACTTGTTTTTTATTAATTTTTGAATGGATACCCAAATTAAATGAAGCTAGACACTAATTTTTTTTTTTTAGCAAAATGCCAAAGTTCAATTAAATCGATCTGTAAATAGTACTGACAAAACGAGTTTTAGGTAGTTTAAACATTTTATACCATTTGGAATTCATTTACACATTGCAGTTGCCAAAGCCGAATATAAAACATTTTAATTTGAGATACAAAATGTCAAACGATTGTTTTCTTAGCCGTTTATCAACTTCTGATATACCTTATCAAAATGTTGTGTATTATGTTTTGTTGTTATCGTAATCTTTTAGTTTTTTGTGACCAATGCAATAATTTATACATTTTTTGTGTAGTTGTACATGTAGATCTGTATAAAAAGTTAATTAAGATTATCATTACAACTTTGAATTAACAATTTTCGAACACTTTAACTTTAATATTTCATATGAGTTCTCTGAGAGAACTCTATGCTTTATAATGTAAGAAATCGAGCCTAAAATATCTAATTTATGATTAATCTAAGTATGAATGCTGCTTAATATATCTCTCCCTCTACATATAATACCATACACATATAGAGTATATAGTATAGTACGAGTACAGCATAGTGTTATGCATCATCTCTCATTAAGATATTAAGATATTCTTAAAAACTGATGATTTCAATGTTTGAAACCGATTATGCATAAGCTATATTAATGCCTTTCAATTTGTATTATCTTTATATTCCACTTGGATTTTGAGTAGTTTGGTAAAACTATTGTAATAAATCTATGTCATTAATGTTCTTTGTTGCATAAAAAAAATGGATCATTTGGATATTAAGCATGTAGTGCTATCAAATCCACATCAACTCCTTCATCAAACATTAGTAAAATAGATTATCAGCATGTCCCATGTCCATTTCTTCAAATCCAACTCTGTTTTAGGGAAAGGTATTTATAAAATCGGAATTAAAATTACCAAAAATTACTATTATAAATATTGGCAAACAACAAATAATAATAGGCAATTTGTATGAACACAATTCGAACACGAAGAAGAACACTTAACAATTGGCCGCTCTTTAATAACTGTCTTTTGGAACACAAAGCGCTCTCAAGTGTAGCTGCTGTTGTTGTTCTTATTATTGTTGGTCTGATTACGAGTATGAATAAGAGTGTGAGTACGATTACGAGTACGAATACGAGTAGGAGTAAGAGTATGAGTATGAGTATGAGCGTGCATGTGAGTGATTGTAGTGGGAGCTCGGGCTCGAGTTCGGGTGCTATGCGTCTCTAGCTCTTTGGCATTAACGATCGGGGGATTGGGCGACGACGATATAGCAGTCGCTGTCGCTGTCGCTGCCGCTGTCGCCGTCGCCGGGCCTATAAAAGCAGCGCATTTAGTCAGTGTTGCTTTTCGAAGTGAGCTCAGTGTTAATTGAGCAGCGGAGTTGGCCAGCAGCGATCGTGTATTTCCAGAGCAACCTGTTACCACGTCAAAGACAACACGACAAGACAAGAGTGAAGAGACAAGCAATTCAAAAGCAACACAAGCTTTGCATATCTTGTGAGTGTGTAGAGTTAACATAGTTTTTCAAAGTGTTTTTTCTGTGCATATCGACAAAACTGCAGTTCAAAACGCGTTCAATTCAATAGAACTGGAATTTAAACAAAAACTAAGATTAAAGTGTTTAACATAGTTACACATCAACCAAAATCAAAATCAAATTCGGTATCGGATTCGGAATCGGAATCGACATTACGGATTGTGTGTTACGATATTGCGGTATTTTGCCAGCGCAACAAACTCTAATTGAATTATTTAATAACACAATGCAAAAGCAACACAAAACAACATGAAAATGTTATGGGGCAACAAAACTCGCTTTAAACCCGAAATTGCGGTCAAAATTTGTTGTCCCGTCTTATATAAAATACCTGTTCGCTGTTTGCAGCGCTGCTGATTGCTCTTTCAGACCGCAAACACAAAAAACACACGTACTCATGCATTAACAAAAAAAAAAAAAATAAATAAATAAACCAAAAAAAAAAATAAACACAAAACAAAATTGATAAAAAAGTTGCAAGTTCCACGAGTAGATGAGAGTGAATCCACAAAGCGCACAACAACAACAAAAACAACAACAATTTTGTGGCACCATTTAAAATTGTTCCTACAATTTACATGCAAACTGAGTAAACACAATGTTTTTGGCGGCCTAAGCCAATACACAACCCAAAAACCAAGCGCCCAAAAACCACAACACACACAAAACCTCGGGGGCAGTGTCAAGGCGAAGGCCGGCTCTGTTAGCGTTTACTCAACTGGCCCAAAACCCAAAACTGGCCCAAACTGATGCATCAATTTAGACAATATTGAAAAGTGCAATTTAATTTACGTTGTTTGTTGTTTATCAACATCGATGTTTTATTATTTATAACTTTTAGGCGTGTTGTTCCGAAAGTAATGAGCTGATAACTGAAACAACGTTTCCCATTCTTCAGATAATATTATTTCGGGGAACTCGCAAGCGTTAAGAACCCGACGTCCGCTTGCATAAGAAACTATTTAGTAAACATAAAACACAAAAAAAAATAAAAATTATTGCTTCTACTCGCCGCAGGCTTAATACCCTTGTGGGGATGCTAATAATATACTATACTATAATGTGAACAATCTAAATTACTATACAAATAATTAGTATTTCGTGCAACAATTCATCTTAACATATTCAAACATATTATAGAATCAAATTATAGGTATATATTAAATAATGATAAAAGTTGCATTAAAAAAGCATTTAATTATATTAGATATTTTGCCATTTATACTGAACAAGAATATATACACTTCATTAGCACGGAAACTGCTTTCTTTGCAACAAAATAATAATACCCTCTGCAAGGGTATAAGAAAAAGATATATACAATGTTTGAAATGTAATACAAGCTTAACGACTCCTGAGTAAAGAATACATAAAATAGTTTTTGACTTGATCATTTTGGATCAAAGCCTTTATCAGTTAATGGTCCAACTTGTACTGAGTTTCAAGAAACAGCCCATATGGAAACTATTTAACTTGGGCTACTAAAACTATTTAAGTTCTTTGCTTAATGTACTTTTTACGATCTTTCTGGACGATTTTATGTGTATCAGTTTATTCTCTTTGCTGTCACATTTTTTGAGCGGCATTCGAGAGGGCACACATTTTCAGTCTGCGTGTTATCTACGAGTGATAAGTCGCATTTGGGCTGTTAAAGCTACGATTGATTCATTTGTAATTCAAAAATTTCCTCTACTTTGTTTACAGTTGTGAAATGAACTGTGAGGGAAGGCCAAAGCTGTCATGAGTGTTAATGCAAACCAAAACAAAATGATTGCAGATGAATTCGACATAAGAGAATCGTTTTAATTACCGTCATACGGGTAGTTTCCATTTCTGTCAGTTACTCGATACTCGATGTTTTCTGAGTTATGTCAGACGGGCGGCCGGGCAGCCGGGCAGCCGGTCGGCCGGTCGGCCGATACCGGTTAGCAAATTAAAATGCCAATCACAGCCAACGGGCGTGACTGATGGGCAGGAGGGCGGTTGGGGGAGTGTGGAGAGTGTATATTGTGTTAACCATTGATGATGGCCACTCTGAAAAAACAGTTGAAGACGTGGCAAGGGTGCATGCAAGAGCTTTCAAGAATACTGCCACAGTCACTAACAACAGCAGAGAGAGAGGGCGACGAGAGAAATGGTAGAGAGAAGAAGTTGAACAAAGACCAAGCGAGATACGTTTCGAGTACGTGTTGCACCTGAGCACTTGCTCAACACCGTGCCCCTTCCAACCAATCTATATGCCACTAGAGTGCGACACTCTACAACGAGGCACAGACTCAAAGCAGAGCGTGAAAACACGTTCTGTGCTAAATGATAAAAATTCCAATTTGTTACGCCCATTCAAAAGAAATTATACCCGAACTTGTGATTCAAATCTACATATATAAATTCTATATATATATATATATTACACATATATACATAAACATATATGTATGTGTGTGCGTGTGTATTACACCCGCACCCAAAATAAAGACCCGGACCTAAGCTTGGTACCAGTTACGCGTGGCGACATTTATACGTATTGTATATATATCTTTTCTTATTTATGTACGTAGTATACATATATCATTTCTACAACGCAAATATAACTTTGATGAATACAACAACAAAGCAACAGCTGTAAAAACATAACCAAAACAAGAAATTGCCATTTAAGTTAGAACTGAGAAATGATGTTAGCTAGCACAGAGTACGGGAATAGAAACCGAGGGGAAAGCGGAACCTAGAACTAGAACTACATACTGGTAGAACTACTTACTAAGTAGACCGGTAGCCGCAGCGGAAAAGAATGAGTCTGAAGAGTTGACGAGGTTGAAGAGTTGATAAGAACGTACGTTTGTAAACAATAGTACAAAAGTATATGCACACAGTATACACAGAACTAGGGCTATTCAAGAAGTCTTTGCCATTTTAGGAATTTTATAATAAGCCCAAATCAGTTTATAATATCACCAATTTAGCCATTTAAAACTTACAGTCTTACCCCTTACAACATCAATTTATTTGTGTACAACATTCAAGTAACGTTGTATGAACCCACGTTTTTATTGAACCACCCTCGTATATTTGCATGCTGCTACTACAAGTGCCATAATGAATAAATTATGTTAAACTTTTGCAAATTGCAGAATATTTTCAACTTCACCCGCAACCATTACAAAAATGTTTTTAATTTAGTTCATTTGATGCGTAAGAGCAATAAGTTCTATAAAAGCTAAAATTATCTAAAACACAAATATAATAATAACATTTCTTTTAATTTAGGTATTCAAAATATAATTCACTAATTGACTGAGCTAAAAATGTGTGGTAAGTAATTACATTATGTTTGTATTTATTTATATTCAACTAAATTTAACTAATTAAGTTAAAACAATTTTAAAATATTTTGTTATTAATTAGTTCTAATTCATATTTATGACATATTTGAATTAAGTTATAATTGATACTGTGCACAAGAGATGGACAGACAGACGAACATGGTCAAATCAACTCAGCTGTTGATCCCAATCAAAAATACTTTATATAGTCGGAGTTAACTACTTATGCGTGTTATATAATGGGATACAGGAAACAAAAATAAGAACAGAACTGAAAAATATAAAGTACGCATAGTTACTTTCTTACATATGCATGACGTTACGTGACTCAAAAAAGTATTTAAAGCTTCGATTGCATTTGATGGCGTCGACAACCTTTGGGCGCACTCGACTCCAAAAATAACTTTAACTGGACGCCCACAAGTCGGCTGAGGCACTTATCCAGGCCAAGTGGTGCACTTAGTTAGCTGTTGAGCCCAACCCCAAACTGGTTTCGGGTTTCAGATGCAGATTTCCTCATAACTGGTCGGCTTTTTGGGCTGGGGCTCAATGGGTTTAGCTCTTGCGAAAAGTTGTATTTGTTGCATGTTTATCTTTTTATTATTTGTTACTTTTACATAACTTATAAATTTCAACTAAAGTTGCCCAATATTATAGACACAAACATCTGGCGGGTATTAAGAAATGGGTGCAAAAGGCAGTCCTAGTTATTGATTGCAATATTTTCCATTATACTTTAAGGAATTTTCGCTTATTTGAATTACCTGACGCCCAAGTCGCGACAGGAGGTGCTGGATTTGCTGGTGACGGGCTTGAAGCGTTTGGAGTACCGTGGCTATGATTCTACTGGAGTGGCCATCGACTCGCTAGACAACAAGGACATTGTAATGGTTAAACGCACTGGCAAGGTCAAGGTCCTGGAGGATGCCATTAATGAACGTAAGTGATATTTGATACTGACTTGGCGCATTGCCATCGCAAGTTCTTAAACGATTCGTATCGCATTTTCACAGACTTTAGCGGCAAAGAGTACAGTGAACCGGTGGCAACCCATGTGGGCATTGCACATACCCGTTGGGCCACCCACGGTGTGCCCTGCGAGAGGAACTCCCACCCACAGCGCTCCGACGAAGGCAACAGCTTCGTTGTTGTCCACAATGGCATCATCACGAACTACAATGATGTTAAGCTCTTTCTGGCAAAGAAGGGCTACGAGTTCGAGTCGGATACGGATACGGAGGTCTTTGCCAAGTTGGTGCATCATCTGTGGAAGAAGCATCCCAACTACTCATTCCGTGAACTTGTTGAGCAGGCCATTCAACAAGTGGTGGGTTAATCTATCTATATCTAAAAGAAAAGCCTTGTTCATTACAAATATTCACTTAATGATGTGGTCACCTGTCTGTTCTGTCTATTGTGTAGGAGGGTGCCTTTGCAATTGCTGTTAAGTCGAAGCATTTTCCAGGCGAGTGCGTTGCCTCCCGCAGAAGTTCCCCTCTGCTCGTTGCCATCAAGACAAAGACTCGTCTCGCCACGGATCACATTCCCATTCTGTATGGCAAAGGTAAGTGCTTTAAGAAACAATTTAGCAGGACTGTTTCGGTTTTTGTGAAAAAAGAAGAATTTCTCTTAAGTTCTCGCATTTTCACTTTTGATAAAACTTTGCGTATTGATAGCTCAAGCAGCTCATAGCTTCAGCAGCTCAAATCTAGCAACATGGAAACCGAAACGGAACTGCATATTTCACTATTAGATTCTCTCTCTGTAATTCTTTTCACTCAATTCACAATATCTTTTGTCTTTTATCTATACATGTACATACTCGTTTGTGTCTGTGTTATATACGTGCTCTCGTTGTTTTTATTTTGTTCCAAATATCCAACTGTCGCTCCCTCGCCGTATCTGAAACTCTGAAACTCTCCAACACTCTTGTCCCACTGCATCCTTCGGTGTGGCAACCCTCCTTCCTCGTTTCTGCCGTTTCTCTGCTGCTCCCCACCTGTGTCACTTTCAACGTGTAGATGACAAGATGCTGACCACCGATCAAGGTAGTTAACTTAACTACGCCAAAAACCTATCAAACTTTGCTTTCTGAAGGTGGCTGGGATTCGGTTACTTAAACTAATGTCTTTATGTGCTTCTTTTCTCAATTGACTAACTCTTTCAATCCTTTTGGTACTTGGTGTTATGCATTAAAACTAAATTGGTATCTAATTACTTAATTCAATATTTGTTTATTTTTGTTTCTCCCTCTCAATCTTATCTAGATGCCGACTCTGGTAAGCCACTAGGTAATTACAATACTTCTTAAATATGTTATGTAAACTAGAAAATATTGAAATATGCTTATTTGCTTTTGGGTGGCTTACAACTACAAAGATTACATATTTTTCAATCCAAACAATCCTACCATTTTCCTGCAATCAAAAATGAACAGTTTTATTTGAAATAAAATTCTTGTTTTCCTTAACATTCGATTATTTGCATTTGTCTTAAGATATATATTTGCATAGACTTTTAATTTCAATATGGTAATAGCTTTAAATTCAAAGTGATTCGATTGCGCATTTTCATTACTTAATTGTTGTCTAAAAGTAAAGTCAATAACAATTTAATATTAAATAAACAAATTGGCAAGCTATACAAGTGAAAGATAAACATTTGTTTACTTTAATATCTTGATTAGCCATCAAATAGCTTTACTAATATTAGTTTTTTTTACAACTCACTCAAACTCTGGCATTTATTATTAAATTCTAAATAATGCTTTGAAATGCAAATCAAATCGAATTAGCGCAGTTGTGTGCTTCGTAGCAATAATTAAATAGTTGAAAAATAAAAGTAATTCGATTTGGTATAGTTTCATCATTGAAATGATTTCCATGCATTAGAGACATTCCCCAGAAATTGCATTTTGTTGGCCAATTTGTGGCCGTACTGTTAAATATTTAGCAATAAGCCATTTTAGCTATTGTTTTTGCCACAATGCTGATGATGATTTTCTATTTATTTTCGTTTTCTAATTTTCATTACTCCATTATTTGGGCCTACACAAAAACACACACACACATAAACATATATATATATATATATATATACATGCATATATATAAAATGCATAAATGACAACGCTTGCACCCGCACCACTGCCTCATGCAACAACTGTCCCATCCACATTGCGCTGGGGCATTCTCCAAACATGCAACGCTATTGAAATCGACATACTTTTACTTGCTACACTGCCATCTGCAACTGCAACTGCAACTGCAACTACAACTACAACTGTAAATGCCACTGTAAATGCCACTGAATGCGACGTGCCACGCCAATAAATCGGCAACGCCAACGCCAAATGCCAATGCCATCACAAATGCCAAACTAACCGTACAGAATTGCGTCCACATGGACAAACTCGTGAATTGCCAGTGTTGCCCCGTTCGGAGAGCACCTCGGAGTTTATGCCGCTGGATCAGAGGGAGGTGGAGTACTTCTTTGCCTCAGATGCATCCGCAGTCATTGAACACACAAATCGCGTTATCTACTTGGAGGTAAGCTTAAAATATATATGATAAAGTATAGTATATTGTATGTATATACATCATGTTATATGGTATTAAAGAAGTGTTTAAACAATGCAATTCAATTTTCATCTTGCATCGTCTAAACAAGCGTCTTAACTTGCGGGCAAGCTCGTTTTGTGCATCTTGCTCAGAAATATAAAAGCTACTACTCGGTGCATGATACCATGCAAGATTTGCTATAAGAGTTGAATTTTTAAAAAGTTTAAATTTGCCAAATTGCTGTTTAAACGTTGACACATTTTCAAGAAAGATCTTACACTCAAGCTTTTAACATGCAACAATTGCATTGTCTAAACACCGTTTAACTAATTTGTAACAAGTAATTCGAACTGAAACTAATTAAGATCTAATTTAACCAACAGGATGATGATGTAGCAGCTGTCAGAGACGGAACTCTGAGCATTCATCGCATGAAGAAGAGTCTGGATGATCCACACGCACGTGAGATCACCACACTTAAGATGGAAATCCAGCAGATAATGAAGGGCAACTATGACTACTTTATGCAGAAGGAGATCTTTGAGCAGCCCGAATCAGTGGTTAATACCATGCGTGGACGTGTTCGCTTCGATGGCAATGCTATCGTACTGGGTGGCATCAAGGATTTTATACCAGAGATCAAGCGCTGTCGTCGCTTAATGCTTATTGGCTGTGGCACCTCTTACCACAGTGCTGTTGCCACGCGTCAGCTGCTGGAGGAGCTCACCGAGTTGCCAGTTGTGATTGAGCTGGCCTCAGATTTTCTGGATCGCAACACACCCATCTTCCGTGACGATGTTTGCTTCTTCATCTCGCAGTCCGGCGAAACAGCGGACACTCTGATGGCTTTGCGCTACTGCAAGCAGCGTGGAGCTCTTATCGTGGGCATTACCAACACAGTGGGCAGCAGCATTTGTCGTGAGTCGCACTGTGGAGTCCACATCAATGCAGGACCTGAGATTGGTGTTGCCTCTACCAAGGCCTACACATCGCAGTTCATATCGCTGGTTATGTTTGGACTGGTCATGTCTGAGGATCGTCTATCACTGCAGCAGCGTCGCCTGGAGATTCTGCAGGCGCTGTCCAAGCTGGCTGACCAGATTCGTGAAGTGCTCAAGCTGGACTCCAAGGTGCAGGAGCTGGCCAAGGATCTCTATCAGCACAAGTCGCTGTTGATTATGGGTCGCGGCTATAATTTTGCCACTTGTCTGGAGGGTGCTCTTGTAAGTGCAAATCTTTAACAATCCCAATTCAATTACTTTAATTGTTATCTATTTTTCACTCACAGAAAGTCAAGGAATTGACCTATATGCACAGTGAGGGCATTATGGCCGGCGAGCTAAAACACGGTCCACTGGCTCTCGTCGATGATTCCATGCCCGTGCTGATGATCGTGCTCCGTGATCCCGTCTATGTCAAGTGCATGAATGCGCTGCAGCAGGTCACCTCGCGCAAAGGTTGTCCAGTGATCATCTGCGAGGAGGGCGATGAGGAGACCAAGGCATTCTCCTCGCGCAATCTTGAAATTCCCCGCACTGTCGACTGCCTCCAAGGCATCCTTACCGTCATTCCCATGCAGCTACTTTCCTATCACATTGCCGTGCTGCGTGGCTGCGACGTCGACTGCCCACGTAACTTGGCCAAGTCCGTAACTGTGGAGTAAACTGACGCACTGACTCACTATATAAGGAAAGGACTCTCTAAGCATTTATGTGCCCTCCTTCCATGATAATCTCTATACGCATAAACACCCACACACACATGTGCATACATATGTATTCACACACACGCACACACACATATGCATACATATAAATATGATTTTATGATTACCTTTCACACATCAAGATGCAATCTACTTACTTACTAAAAATAAATTGAAATTGTTTTGTTAAATGTGTTTTAAGCTCTTTACCGGTACTTACTTAGTAATCATCTTATTTATCATACTCGCACAGGCTGTTTAATTTTGTCACAAACTGTATAAGGCATTTATGCAGGTATTTATGAATCTTTAAAGTGTTTGTATGCAACTATCAACATTGTCCGAATTCCACACATAAATCAATTTCACGCATAAATATGTAGCATACTATTTGGAGTAGCATAAAATTAAGAAGCTTAGCTTTTTAGTCCCTGTCCCCATTCAAAATGGGAAAAAAGGTAGACCGAGGGAGGAATTTCCGACTATATAAACTATATATATATTATTGATCAGCATCAATAGCCGAGTCGATCTAGCCATGGCCGTCTTTCCGTCTGTCTGTCCGTCTGTCCGTATGAACACACAGATCTCGGAGACTATAAGAGCTAGAGACACCAAACTTGGCATGCAGGTTCCTGAATACCATACGCAGATCAAGTTAATTTCAAATTTCGGATGCACCCCTCGCACCACAGCAAATCGAAGAAATTTCCACAGTCACAATTTTAAGGATAAAGCTTTGATTTTTGGTACACATATATGTTTAGTCAATGCTGATCAGTTGCGTAAATTTCAAGACGATCAGATAAATAACAATATAACTATTTTCCCCGTCTTAGCAGGCAGAAACAACAGTTTGACATGCACTGGACAAGTTAAGTGCGCTGTTGCTTGTTTTGACGCTGAACTGCTAGAAATGCAAGTTGGGAGTAGGGAGTCTTGTAGTCGGGCACACTGGACTAAGGCATTCTTACTGGTTTTTGCTACATTCATTTAATTTGTATTCGCATCCGAAAGCATGCTTTACATATTTTTGTGGAACTGATTCGAAGTGAAACTCAGAACACTTTAATTAAATACAACTTGAAGTGGATGACATAAAAACGTAATGCTCAAAAAAATGTGTGTTGCAAAAAACAAAATAAAATAAAATAAAATAAAATAAAATAAATAAATACACAAAAAAATTGGGGACAACAACGTGGCTGCCGTGCAGGACGACTTAGGACTAGGGGGTACGGGGGTAAACGCAAAGAACGTTCATTTTATTGGAAACTGTGGTGGTATCAGCAGTAAACGGTTATGTCTTGAAGCCAAACCCGAAACCAACTACCAAATCCAAACAAAACACCAACGAATAAATGGAAAATATAAAAATGGCAACCGCTAAGCCAATTCTGCCACACAGATTGGGTGCCCATCGCCAGGTACTCGACAATATATACACACACATAGACACACACACACACACACAACTTTCACCAAATTGAACATGCTCAGCAATGTTCTTATTATTTTCCATTTCCATTGAATTTTCAAAGGCCACATAATCCAGATTAAGGGCTCCAGGACGCAGACAGAGACACACTTGGACTCCGGCCAGGCGTTGCTTGCCCCGAGCCAAATGCCGTTAGACATATTTGGGTTGATGTTTTCATTGGCAGCAGCAGCAACAACAGCAACAGCAGCAGAAGCCGCCAAAGGACGATGCCACCAGCTAAGTGTATTGTTTTACTCCAACATGGCCAAAGCGGAACAAACTTTAGCGGAAAAGTGCTATACACATATCTAATCCCATTCCATACCAACCAGAGGCACTATGGGCAATAACAAATTTGATTTCAATTGAGTTTTTCTGATGTACATTCATATTTTTGAAGAGAGTTTTTCTTATTTTTCGAAAAGTATTCCTCAAGTCTACTTTTGATTCTCTTAATATACCTACCTATCAAATTGGTAAACATTATATTTCAAACATATTTTGGCATCCGCGTTGGGCTGGTTTTAAGTTAAGTTCAAATTCTGGTTCTGTCTCGGGTTGCATATACCGGAGCAAAGCCCAGACTCCCGTAAGATTGGCAATAAAGTACGAAATTTTGTAACTAAAGATTAAGTTATAGAAAAACCCAATTTTTCGGAATCCTGATAAAAAAAAAGTGCTGCTTTTAATCGATTTTTAATTGATATCGAAAAATTGATATATATCTTTTTTAGTATAAATCTGAATACTATAAATTACTGTATTTAATACCCAAAACAAATGTTAAACAATTCAATATTTTCCACATCTTCTGATGCACTGAGCATTTCACAATAGTATTCAGTTGACCTGTATTGTTATTGCCCATTGTTAACTGTTCTTGGTTTACAAAGATCTCGATGGTTAATTAACTCACGGACTGTCAATGCCAGTATGCGAGAAGCCGAAGACGAGTTAAGCTGTGCCAGGATTAAGTGGAACATGTGTGAAGTAAATTGAATTGCTTAATGTGCATGCCCACATACATATGTATTTATTGGAATTGGAAAGTTATTGGGAAAACATCAGGCAATTGGTTTTCAATATCGTTTAGTGTACCATATTCAGTGGGTTTTATAAACTGTCAGCGTGGTCAAAGTTCTAAAGCTGCCAAGTATATCTAGCCAATAGAAAATCGTTGTGTCGTTTGCAGCTCTCATCGACTACTTACTCCCAACTGGCTCATTTTAATGTGATGTTCCGGGTGAAAATGAAATGGAAGCATGTTTATGCATTTTCAAACGTGCAGAAACTTGTGAAACTGTTATACAAACACGTTCAGGTAATAACATAAGAAACTTTTATCTCGCCACAGTCGTGAACAGTTACCTCCACCATTTTCTTTTGCTTTTTGCTATACTTTTAACATTTACATTTACCCAGTGCCTTCAGGACACCTGGCAGAGTCCTTGTCGACGTCGTTGGTGGCACGTTCAGCTTATTTCTACAATTGCCTCATTAGAAACTGTAATGCATATCCGGTTTATGGCCAATTGCCACATTGCCGCACATTTTTAACTGCCTCTCCATCCGTTTTGCTTTCACATTTCCACCCCCTTTTCCAACCCATCTACGTAAAGTTTGAGTTTTGCTTTCAATAGTTGAATCCACTTCGAGTTGGGTTTTTGAATTGATGCAATTAATGCCAAGCCAGGCATTTGCTATCAATAAATTATTTCGATGGGATTTATGGTTTGTAAAACCATAGTCGAAAATAGAGATGGAAAATAATTGGCTGAAGGTTGATTACACAAGTTTTTAAATTTATTGAGTTTTCTGTAAAAAGAAATTAAAGTAATATTTGCTACTTTTGGTGCCTGAACAAAAATGTTGTTAATAGTTGATATACGACTTACGAAATTCAAAAAATAATAATTTAATTTATAAATTACTGTTTTTTTTTCACCCTAGAAAAGCATAAGCTTTACTTTTTAAAAGAAAAACATTTACTTATTTCTTAAAACATGTTTATCTTTTACATTGAAAATCTTGTTCGACTCGCGCCTGTCTCAAGCCTTAACTATCGACTGAAGCCCATGTCGTATACGCAATGTACACCAAGTTGTCTTTGAGGATTGTGTAAATTACAGCGTATTGGTTTTTGTTGCTGTGTAGTGTTGTCATTATCCAGATAACAGTTTGGATTTTGGTTATTACTTAGATCCTCTTATACCGCAACGCACTTAAATCAGAAGTCAAATAGCGCTTGTTGATTTTCTGCCTCAGCACTCAACACTCAATTGATTGAGGCAATTGGTTGGAGTCTTCTTGGCTGGCGTTGTAACATAATGTGGAATGGGCAGAGGGATGCCATGTGGATTGATGCTATTGATTGATATCAAATGGAGCAAGGCCTGGGCTACTTGGACACTTGGGGATTTGTGGGCTAGTGTGCCTTGTGGCACGTTAACGCCAGAGTCTGCGGTGTCAATTTATTTTTCAACGTCAGGCATCGTGGTAAGCTTCTATTTAGGCCCTTTGACGATGAAGACGACAGCAGTGATTCCATTTGTGCAAATTGTAATTGTCAGGCTCTGGGCACGGCCTATCGGATAAATCCCACACGTCTGCAACGAGAGAAGAAAGCATTGTGTGTGTGTTTTGTGGCCGCATTTGGGATTTGCAACTTTCAATGGGTTCTTTTTTATTTGGTATCTTTAGCAGGTGAATATGGCACGGGGATAATGACAAATGCTTTTGAGAGGCTCCGATTGGTGCGAGACTCAAACTTTGGACAGCAGTACTATAGAAAAATCTCTTGGGAGAGAGAAAAGGTAATTGAATATACATATTTGCAAAGTTATCTCATTTCATGTGCCTCGGCAGTCTAGAAGCTGTGCGTAAACCCGTTTTAAATATGCAACAAAAAGTTGCAAAAGTTAGTTCAGAAATAAGTTTTGTTATGCCGCGTGCGGACTTTGTTGATAGCCTGTTTGTGGCCATTGTATATTCCATGTCCATGTCCAGGGGGAATCTGCAGACGTCCTTTTTATTGTTTAAACAAAAATAGAGCAGTTTGTTGAAAACTTTTTGAAACAAAGCCAATCCAATATAATTCAAATGATAATTGTTATATCTTAGTCATGAACACAGCTTTCAAAGTGAAACTCAACAGATTCTCCATTAAAGCAATGGAATTCAGCTAATAATAGCAAGGCGGCAAGTGGCACAATTGGATTGCATTGGATTGGATTTCATCCCAGTCTTCAAATAGTCAAGTCAAACTTGACTTGAAATTCAGCTTTCGTCGGATAATGAAATAACAACAACAATGCAGGGCACATGGCATCTCTGGGGCAATAAATGGTTTTTAGATCTCTTCATTTGGCCGCATGCTCGAAAGTCGTTCTCGTTCTCGTTCTCGCCAAAGTGCATATTGTGCACCATAAGTCTGCACTCCTGTAAACATACTGTCATACATTATTTAAAGCAGGAAAGAAGGGGATATATGTTAGGTATCACAAAGCCAGACTCTGCTTCAATATGAGCCACCCTGCTCACATTGGTGTTATTTGCAATTCCAACGCAAATATCCAAACCACAGCGGGCTCTGAATTGAGAGAGATGCGTGCAACATAAACAACAACAGCAACAACCGAAAACAACGGGCACAAAGAAAATACCAAACCAAAATACATGCACAAACTTTATTAAAGTTTTGGATACCCTATGTATGGTTGTACACATTCTTTACTCAATTTGCACAAATTTGGCAAAACTTTTTCAAAACAAACCAAAAAATTAAATACTTTTAGATCTGCATTCAGAATTCTTCCTTTCATATGTATTTAAGCAGTTAGGCATGTTAATGCAATTTTTTGTTGTTGATAGTTTTGAAATACTTTACTCAACTCGAAACTGCTTTGCAATGTGCTGAATCGTTGAAATTTTAAATAGCTAACGTATTTTGCAAGGCTTGACTGATAAGCCGCTGATCAAAATCTTTTTCAAGTTAAGGAACTGACTTATATTTTATATATTATTCATATATTATCATCGCAACTTAAAGTTAGCTATAAAAACAATTTAGAAAAACCTTGGCGCTTTCGGAATTGAAAACAAAATAAAAACGAGTTCTTTTCTGGAATTCCCCCTCATTTTTGTATCAATCCCAATACAAAATAGTTGTGTACTTTCGCTTATTGCTTTATGACAGAGTATTTTGGTTACTAGTTTTACGGTTCTATATTTGAAGACACCACTCAAATCGACAATTCGAGTACCCAGTGCAAAATACGCTCGACAGCTGTGACCGCTTACAATATTTCCATCTTTTTCTCAGTGTATGTGTGTGTTTGTGTGTGTGTGTGTGTGTGTCGATGGGTTTTCAATTTCAGACACTACTGCAGCAAAGGCAAGACAACGTGTCTCAATGGTGCAGATGCCGATGCTGATGCTATTTTATATAAAAGAATAAATTCGCTCATACGCCACGTTGGCCATAATATTTCGTGGAACTAATGAACCACGCAGCGTCATATGTGGTGGCATTTTTGGCTACTGCTTGGCTGGGTGGTTGGGTGGTTGGGTGGTTGGGTGTTTGCTGGTACGAGTACATCGGAACCTTTGTCATTCAACTGTTGTTGCTCTCTTGTGGCTGCTATTGTTTACGCTTACTTTTACGTTTGCTTTTGCTTTTCTTCAGCTTTTGCTTTTGCTCAGGCACATACGCACATACAGTCTTCTCGTACTTATGAATGCAGCAGTGCAAATGTATGTGTGTGGTTGTGTGGGTGTGAGTGTGAGTGTGTGTTGTAGGTGCACAGTCAGTGTCCCTTTGGCAGCATCGCATGCAAACATATTTATGTGACTACGTGCTACTGCATATCTTTTCAAAATTTTACATTTCACCAGACAGACAGGCAACGAGTGAAAATATTTCCCCTGCTTTATTTACCAGCTTTCAGACTCCCTTGCCATTTCAGTTTCAGGTTTCATCTGCTCATCTGCATACGCACACGCACAAATATCTATACACACCTATACGGACAGCTTGAGGGGGGGGGGGGGGGGGGACATGGGGCAGTGGCACAGTGTGTATGACAAATATCTTTTGACACATGATGCCACAATTCGAGAACATAGGGAACTCAACGTGAATTTCGTTCAAAACAAGTTGAAATGCAATATTGGAAATATTGAGAAATTTCAAGCTAGTTTTAAAATAAACAAAATTTAAAGAAATTACTTATCAGTTTGCCTGATTTCGATAAGAAATTAAGGAAATATTTAGATTTGAGTGTGTGAGGTTCTAAGTCACACGGATTACGATTATAACTTACACTTTCACATTATTATTATACCCATTTGATGCTTTGTACAGAGTATAAAACAAGAACACGTTTTCTTCTAGAACATATCCCTAGCGAATAATTCGCTGCTGATTTGATACACACAGTGTATTCTAACGAGACCTAGTGTCTGATATTAAGCATTTTAAGTAATGAAAAATACTGAATACGAGTATGCGTAAGTGGAAAACATATGCCTTGGTCCTTGGTCCATAGTCCTGCAAATCTTTTCGAGCAGTGCAACATTAAAAAGATTTATAAGCGTAAAGTGGATTTTAACATAAATCAGACAGCTCTTAAGCAACACAAAATATGCTTGTTGTTTTTGTTGTTGTTGGCCAAAAGTAAAATAGATGATCTTAACACCCTTACTGACTACGATGTTAAAGCACCTTAACTGCCTTTTGTTAGAGAATACATTTAGCTTCGAGTGTTTCTCTCGCCCTACAGTCTTATGCCAACAGCCAAGATGAGCCCGTTTTAAATCATAAAATATTTATGCCCAAAGGGAAGCGCCCCTGTAATTCTACTTAGTTTACTGCCCTCATAAATTGACTGAACATAAAATACTTACACCGAAATACATTTAATCGAAATCAGTATAGCTGTTCTAATGTACAACTGATTGGCCAAAGATTCTGGCCTTCAGAGTGCCAAGGATATATGAATTGCTTTTTTCACCTATGGCAATGAACTCGAAAATCTGCTCAATTACCCGACACGTGTCCTGTCAGGCAAACAGCCTTAGACAACATTGTGTCCAATCTAATGACTTCATATTTTTTGTGAACTTGATTTTACTGCTGTCGGCATACTTAACCGAGGTGTCTAAGCATAAAATCAAATGTTCATTGTGAGTTAAGGGCAACTGTAAGGACATAACTAATTGATATGTGTGTAATGTAATAGTATCGGGCGACTTTTATTACATTTGATTTCTATTTGAGGGTTGACTTAATCTATAGGTGAGTCTACTCGGGCTTAGAGCCAATTAATATGGTAGTCTAGACAATTCCAGGAATACTTAACCTTTGTCGGTTTCTATGTATTTACAGCATTTTATATAAGGATGTACATTAGGGCGTATCAAATTGTGGAAAAACGGTGGAAAGCGTCCACCAGAATCGGAAACTACTATAAATTCAAAGAATATTTCACCAAAAATACTATGTTTCTAAAATGAATTCCTAGCTCCCGCTGAATATTATAAAGATTTCAGTATGCAAACGAGAGTTGTTTCTATGTTTTTTTCATTTTCATGATCACTCATTAGAAAATATATGAGATCTGATTTTTCAGAAAACTTGACCCACAATTCATTATAACGTCATGATGATGCCATAATAATAATCTTTAATACCTTAAATTTCTAGTCAAGTTAAATTTAAGAAAATATGGTCCACACTTTCCTAATCCTTCTATCCGAATGTTTTGAAGGCACTTTGATGAGCAGTTAATGTTTTAATACCATTGAAAAATGTGATATTTTTCATACATTTCAATAAAACAACACAAAGTATTTATACATATATGTGTCTGAAATTCTTATGCTACTTAGCGGGAGCTACGAATTCCTCTTAGAACTGATTTTATACACTCTAAGCTAAGCTTTCAATCACCAAACTATAAGTAAGACCTAAGCCCAATTCTAAACCTTAGACCTCATATAAGTTTTTATATAAGAAAATACATGTTCTTCGCTCCCTTGGAAGAACAGAAAACTTTCACTGAAACTGTTAATTAAGTGTGTAGATTTGTCTTAGAGTGGTTAAGCCGGTTAGAGTAACCTTGAAAAAATGAGCATCTTTTGTGAAATACAAAAAAGCGTGTTTGCTCTAGAACATTTTCACAAGTATTAGTAAATGTTGTGTAACTATATTTGTGTATTCTATAGAAGAACTGTCTGAATCTGACATCTGTGTATCTAATTTAAGCAGCTCGATCATGTATCTGATACATCTTGACCAAAATATACTATTTTTAGAGAAGTGTTTAGCTGCGTTCATTGATTTTGAAACTTAAAACCAATATTAGTTTGCTTTCGATTTCTATCGATTCGTAAGTGTTAGTTAAAGTTTCATAAGCAAAGATACAAATTGTATGTGTTATGTGAGTCTGTCGTCTTCTCATTGAAACTGGTTTTTATGCTAATTGATTGAACAGAACGTGCCCATTGTCAATAGGAGCCATGTGCGGAGTATTATTGAAATCATTTCCGTATCAAGCCAAACATTAACTATTCTCAATAAATTGAAATATATATTCTAGTTATCGTCAATAATATTCACAGATTACAGTACAATGAAATGAACAAAGCTTAGTATCGATTAAAATAACTAAATACTTTGATCATTGCGCTTAATTAAATATACCTACTTAATGTATGTACACTGTACATACTGAATCATTTAGGATTGTGATTGAGAAGCGGGCAGTTTATCAAGTGCTCACTGTACTAGTAAAAGGAAGTTGGTGTCCTGTATGAATATCCATGAATCGCACTCGTTGTAGTCTCGAGTTCCTTGGCCTCGGTGGTGCTCTTCGTTATAATCTCGAGATCATCGGCTTCGGTGGTGCTCTTCGATGCATACTCGAATTCCTCGGCCTCGGTGGTGCTCTTCGTGGGCATTATTGGCGTAGAGGTTGTAATCGGCCTTTCGGGATGTACTGTAGGCTTCGGCGTCTCAATGTCGAGCTCTGTTGTTGTCGTGGACACAGATTGAGTGCTGGAGCTAACTTCCGGAATATAATCTGTGTTTACCTCTGTGGTGTAACTCGAAGTGTATGGCCTCTCCGTCGTCGTCGTTGTCGTCGTCGTCGTGGCAGACCCCGAGAATGTAAAACTCTTCTGGAAGCCAAAGATGCCGCCAGAATTCTTGGCTGTCAGAAAGTTGCCCAACAAATTAATCTTTTGCGTCAGAATATTGGTGAAGAGCTGTGTGTTGGCTGGTGACACTGTCGCAGTACTTTGAACATTTCCTATATATAAAAGTAACATAATATTGTTTTATCTTAAAGTCACACTTCCACTGTTTTAAAATTTTCATAAATTTACCACCAATTGGCGCAAAAACCTTAAAAATGAAGGGCTTAGCATCCACTTGCACAATAGCCACACCACAAATCAGCATCGCCCAAATCGCAATTGTTCTCATGGTTCTCATATTTGGTCTTGACAGCGTCCACTTTATGACTGGCCAGCCGCCGCGTGTCTCCGCTCACTTTTATACTCGGGGGCTCACTTGGACGCCAAACTATTTTTGTTGTTGTTTTTTTTTTTATTATTTGTTTTGTTAGTTTATGATCAATGTGTGCTTTGCTTTAAACACATTGAAAGCAACGCTCAAGTGGCTTCTAAATATAATGCGAATCATCGTATAAGCCCTCTGGTTAGTATATACTCGTAGTAGTTGGTGTGAAATCGCAATCAAATGTCATTCTGTCGCATACTGTGATATCATTTTATATACGTATATTTCCATTATGTATATATAATGTTTTAACAACAATAGCTTAGAGCATACAAATGTCGCATTTGTTTGAATCTATGCATTTCCGACTTTGAGATTTTATATACTATATTTTATTCGCATTCGACCTTCCTGTTTTGCATCGTCTGAACTGGTAAGCAAATAAATGTTCTTATAACTGGGTTAGTTTTGCTGACTAAGTTGTACAATTAACATTAAATTTTGCATGATAGGAACATTGACATTGAAAGATATAGAAAAAAACTATTTTTTGAATGGGCTTTGAGTCCGGAACTTATGTGTTTTTGAATTGATTAGCACTTTATAGTTAAATAAGTTGCTGGGTCATATTTAATGCAATTTTTTTAAAAAAGACACTCATTACTTCATATCTTCATATACTTCAGTCATATCTTAATAAGTAAACTGATATTGAAATCTAACTTTGAAAAATTTCACTTACATTTAAACAGTTATATTTCAAGTGTAATTTTAATCTCATTACCAGTATCTCTTACTCATTTTTCAAACATTTTATTGACTGAATTTTGTAGTCTTCTACTCCCAATTCTCGTCTGTGAGCCGCAACAACTTAAATATTACTAGCCTGGCTATTAGGCTAGGCTTAAATAAGTAAAAATGATGGCCACATTTACATAAATCACTGAATATAAAAAAAAAACCAACCGCTCCCCAACAATTCAGATATTTGAAACTTACTTATTTACACTATAGACTCGAACATAAATTGTAGTTCTCTACTTTATGACAGCCAAATGTTTGCATTTGTGCTCATCCCCGATGAGCTACCCATAAATCGTTACATCATAATCTTTTGCTCTCTTTCTCTCTGACTCTGAATACTCACACTCACACTCGCACTCACGCTAGCACTCATAAAATATTCAAAGTATTGCCAAACAACAACTACTATTTGAGAACGAGTATATATATATGTGTGTAGTATTTATTTATTTGGTAGCTTCAACTGTAATACACAGGAATTATATGTTTGCATTCATTTATGCAAACAAACATCAACATACACACTATGGATGTGTGTGTGTGTGTGTGTGTGTGTATGTGTGTGCATCTCTGTAACAGTACATTTTTATAGGCAACACTTTGGATCGTAAAGAAAAACGAGGCTTGCAGAGCCTTTTCTGTGGCACAATCAGCGCGATGGGGCATTTAATAATTTAACCACGACTATTTAGTTTCCATTTCCGCAAAATGCTTTCGTGTTAACGCCTCGAATGCAATAAATAAGCCGGTGTGGCCAATGTTAACCGCAATTCAGCCACAAACAAGGACCAGGATCGGGGCCAGGTCAAACTGTTACATGCTGCATGATATACATATATCCCCCCAATTCGTGCGGGGGGAGGCGGCCTATACAAATATATGCATGAACATAGTAGTAGGCATTTTTGTGTTGGAGGCAAAAACCAAATCCCTTAATGTTAACGCATAAATATTTCATTTTATTACTCAACCTCAAACAAGGGTTATAAACCCAACAACAATTGCTTCAGCTTCAGCGAAGGCATCAAAAAATGTTTGGCATAAATTATCGGACTTTCGTGGCCGGAACTAAACTCTCTCTCTCTCTGTCTGAACCATTTATATATAGTAAGTATGGACCATTGGATTTGTAGTATATGAGCCTGGATTGGAATGCGAGGATCTATTCGTTAAAATCATTGCCAAATGCTCAGACAATTGGGTCTTGCATTCACTCACATCATTTGACTTTGATTTCAATAAATTTAAAAGCCAATCTCAGCCACGTTACGAATAAATATTGCAAACTATTGCAAAGACTGAAAAGTAATCCTTAATTTGACATATAATGGGGCCTTTTTTGTAAATCTATGTAAGATTTAAAATGTAAGTTAGTAACTATCGTTTGGCAGTATTGAGTACAAATCTTGGATTAACTCATTTTTACACAATGCAAGCTTGCATCGTCTGAGCAGCACTTTAAATAGAAATCTAATTCTTTCCTGCTTTCACTTTCATGTAACGATAAAACGATATTTTAAGCTAAAACTGGAGCTTTTCTAAATTTGCAATTAGTCAAATGGTTTTTGAGATTCAGCAGCTTATGTGACACACATTTTTTGAAAGCTTATTTAATTCCAATCAAAAGCAATGCAGTTGACATTTGCACTAACTGACCTTTATGTGGAGAGAAGTTGACCAACTTAGTGACCATTTGTGTTGAATTGTAAACAAAGATTATCGGTGCAGAACTTTTGAGCCGCTTACTCAAAGTTGACAGGCCGAAAGTCAAACTGCCGTCAAATGATGTTACAATTTAGCAAATGTCGAAATGGAAAAGTTGCCAAGTTTCCTTTGCAAGTTTTTATATTCCTTTTTGCAGCGGCTGTGGCTCGCTGCTTATTGAAAAATGCTATTCAATTGCCTTGTTAGCATTCCAGTCCAGGCAAAGCCAGGCCAGAGCAGACTGAAGGATGCTAAAGGCATGGCCAGCTGCCAGCAGAGTTGCCGAGACTGCGACTGCGACTCCGACTGCGACTGATTCTGACAGAAGTGCTTGAGGTCCTAACTGCCCCCCTTTTGCTTCGATGGGAGCACTTGAAGTATTTTTTTAAAAAATATTTCATGCCTTTTTTTCAGCTAGTAGCGAAAAGGAAAGTGCGAAATTGGCACATACCAGGCGACAACCCTGTTCTCTCTGGGACCTGAATGGGAATTTGGAATGGTATTCTTGCCAACGGCAACAGCGATGTCAGCGTCATTGTCGATGTGGATGTAGATGTAGATGTGGATGTGGATGTAGATGTAGATTTAGTGGAAAAATGCCATAATGTTACAACTACAAACAAGAAAACAACAAACTGCGTAAAAGTTTTAAGTGCTTTCGAACATTTTGACAAGTTGACTTTTTGTTGTTCTGAATGGAACCAATAATGTTCCAAAGTAAACTTATTTTTTCGACATAATCAATGAAAATAACGTGAATGGCCATCAGTCGCATTGACGGCCTCAGGATAAAAAGGTGTACGGTGCAGGGTGTAGGGGGTACGATATTCTATATGGCGCTGCCAGAACAGAGTTCACATTTATTTTACACTCATTCCCCAGACATTGTTCTTATTTGCCCACTGAATATTTCCCTAACTTTTTAAAGCGATTGGCGATTTTCATAAAAAGTTGTGCACATATAACATAAAGCACTTTGCATAATAAACGATTTCTAAGAATTTTATAAAAAATTGTATATAAATGAATTTAATCTTTAATAAGTTGGTAGAGCGACTGAGTCTATTTTAACGATGGGATGGAAATGAAACTCTCTGGAATGGGCGGAATCATGTCCTGTTTACAAATCCCAGAATCACAAAACGTTGAATATCCTGATACCGTCTCTTAACTTTTCAACATACTTAAAATGTTTCAACAATTATTTACATACTCCAATGTATTGCACTCACATCAAAACTATTTGAAACTTTACAATAATAATCGTAAAAAAAAATGTGAAATTTTAAATTCTTTCTTTAAGTTCTGAAAAGGTATACAATTCTCGGTGCTTTTGACAAAGCTGCTTTTGCATGTTTCGTCGTTTGTCGTTTGAACGTGAAATTCGAAAGTTGTGCTGCCCTTCTGGTACTTTTTTTGACGGCAATAAAGGGCAAATACTGCACGCAAACAGTAAACACTCCCTGTAACCTGTACATACACACAAACACACACACTTACCTATTCAGTTACACACACTTCCACATAGATGTCGATGTCAGCAGCAGTTGCTGCTGTATTTTGAGCAAACAGACATGAAACTTGTGTGAAATGGCTTCCTATGGGAATGTTTACATCTGGAATGAATTTGCAAACTCAGACAGTTGCTTGCGTTCTCTGTCAGTCAACGAGTCAGCGTCAGTGTCAGCTGGACAGACAGACAGACAGGCAGACAGACAGACAGGCAGGCATACAGGCAGGCAGCAGACAGACAGACAGGTATTTATTCGCTTTTCGTCTACGTTTATTTAATCGTGAGTCATTCGACATGTTTGATGGGTGCGATTAATTTAAAACCTGCCACTTTTCCCATTTCCCATTTCCCATCATAACAAATATAAATATGAATATGTTGCGATGTCTTTGGGCCATCAAATATGTTGGTGGGTCAATGTCAAAAGCTGTCGTTGCCAAATCCAACCCAAGAGCAACCAATACCAATGTGTGAAAGATTTTATCACGTATAAAACCCATTAAGTGGCCGGTATGACCAGCGTAAAATCCATTTGTGGCATTTACATCAACGAGCAGACATTTGTGGCTAAGGACTACCAATAGTTGATATTGCATGGTTTGAATTTCCATTACTGTGAATGGCCCATAATATGGTAACTCATCTTGCCGGTAATCGAGTGCCTCATAACCGTTACCATCAACATAATGATTGACATAACCATAACCCAAACCAAAAACGCGACCAACGCGTTCGTTTCAGCCCAATAAGCGCCAACCAATTGAAGCTGCCAGTTGGCCACGTTAGTCGGCCACAAAACGCGATGACTTTAGCTTTGGCTTAGCAGCTCCAGACAGTGGTAATAGTGGCAACAGTTTGCAATGGGCTTGAGCTGCTCCTTCTTCTACATTACTTGCTTCAATTGGTGGTGACTCCGGCCCTGTCCAACTGACTGAGTCAATAGTAAGCAGGAATTGCAGTTCCTTTCAGTAAACTCGTTAGATTTGTTGATTTTATACAACTTGTATAGCATTAACAGCGTAGTCGGAATTTCTAAAGATTATTTAACAAAATTGCTTGTAAAGTGAGTGCAATAATAAATGCATGCAAGCTTATTTCATCCTTTTATGCATTGCAGCTTATTATGAAATTGGCAACGCAGTTAAAACAAGCAACAAGGCTCTTCTTAAGAGTACACGACTTGACTATATCCTGTCAGAATTATCAAAATTTGTTCTTGAAAAAGTTCATAGTTGGTTATCTGATCTGATCATTTCTTGTGTCTCAAATGAATTCGAAGGAGTCGACTTCCCATCAACTGAAGAGATCAGATTTTATCAAGATTATATTTTAACTTTAATTCGAAGAACTTTAACAATACCTTACTTTTATATTTATGTTACAGTAACTTTTCCACTCCATGTCAAACTGTTATTTCTGCCTGCTTAGACGGTGAATCGTTATGAAAGTTACGCTGATTAACATTGATAAAAGAAATATATATGAAATAATATGAGTACCAAAAATCAAGGCTAAATCCTTAAACTTGGGGCTGCGGGAGTTTTTTTTCGATTTGCAGGGGTGCGGGGGGTTTCATCCAAAATTTTAAATAAACTTGATCTGCGATTGGTACACAGGAACCTGCATGAAAACTGTGATGTCTCTAGCTCTTATACTCTCTGAGATCGACGCGTTCATGCAGACGGACGGACAGACAGACGGACATGACTAAATCGAATCGGCTGTTGGAAATGGCTCCATTTGTCTGCCTGTTACTTACATTTACAGTACCTTATAACTTCCTTTTTCCCATTTTTAATGGCAACAGGGAGTAAAAAGGCTTCAAGGGTAAATAGAAATAAAAAAAAAAACGATAATGCGCATCAACTGAATATGATTTTATTTGTTAGAGCGCAAAGAGAATAATAAGTTAAGACATTCATGCATTAATTAGATAAAACGATTAGTTATTGTACTTTCATATAAATCAATTAAATTGAGTTGTCCATAATTTGTTCTGACAGTCCTCCCCAATGGCCAAACAAACATGACCAGCATATGCTTTCCCCCAAGCCTCCCTATAACACATATGGAGTGAAGTGAGTACTTATGTGAATACTACATATATTAGCATGAATATGCACAATTGTGTACATGTTGTTCATTTGGTTTTCGCTTGGCTCTGGTTCTGGTTTTGGCTTTAACCAATAGTTGCACATTTAGACAAATCTATATAGTCATGGACTTGCGTAAGCTGTGGGCGAAGGAAAGGACGTCAAGTCGACTACCCGTAACAAACATCACAAACTAATTAGGTTGCTCCAATAATAGCACTACCCAGCAGGGTGTCCAGCTCTATATGTAGAGGGAAAGGTTACGCAACGTAAATGCAGAAGGGCAGAATCTCTGTTAACATTTGCCCGCGCGCCAAACGAGCTCGTGTTTGCTCCTGCATAATAATCAGATGAAGAACTAAGCGATTTGCTGGCACTGTAGTTGTAGTCCAGGTGCCAAGCGTGGGGCTAACAGGAGGGGCAGGAGAGAGACTGGAGCGACAAGGAAGGTACATTAAGTGGTGCAGAGAGATGCGCTGAGCACGTATTAAATCCAATGAGGTCGCATTCATTGGCCAAATTGATTCAATTGCGAACCTCGAACCTGCTGGCAGGACTCAACATCAGGATGCAGCAGCGCAGTCAAGTTAATTTAGTACTTAGTTGGTTTTCTTAAACGCTTCCTTAGCTGGTTGCCACTTACAAGTTCCCAGTTGCCAATAGTGATAAGTCCTTACTGTTTACATGCGCACATTAGAGAAACATAGTACTTGTAAAATGGACAGACTGACCTTACTTGTACTCAAACCATTCATTAGCCACTCTATTTTCAACACTGCGTTTGAATCTTTAAATGCCAATTAGTTGCAATTAGCACTAATGGCATTATGATGAGCACAGTATTACACAGGATTTCATTTTACTGCATTAAAGCGCAGCAAAGCCAGAAGTTTGTAAAAAAAAAAAAACATTAAAGCTTATCAAGTTTAACATGAAATTTAGCATTGGCAACAGCCGCGTCGATAAACCAATTAAATAGTATTTAAATAATTAAAAACAAATTAAAAATAATAGTATAAAACAAAATTATGTTAGTACATATTAAAAATTGTTATTAAAATACATTAGTCAAGCTGTTGGTGCTGAAGCTAATCAATGAAACTTACATAAACTATATTGATAAGTATATCTGATAGAGTTGGCAAATGCCTCTCTTTAAAAGATATTTGCTTGAGTTAACAGAAGATTAAGAAATGGGTAATATTTGACTAAGACTTGACTTAGTTGAATAAAAGAATGTCCTTAAATTTTGTCAAATCATCGATCGAAATCGATTGAGTTCTGACAAAGTGCGTATGGAAGATGTGTGAAATAAAGGCAATTAGACTTAATTTCATAATTTTATTCATCTAAGAGTTCAAAAACCAAATGATTGAGATAAAGAAACAACAAAATAGCTGTGAGAAATGCAAATAAATAAATGTAAATGAAAGTAAATGAAATGAACTAGAATTCTACAAATTGTTTTTATAAATTTATAAAAATTGACCTTGGATTTCAAAGGATTGGTTAAAAAAGAAAACATTTTTGTACAGCAAAAAAAAATAATAATAAAAAATAACTGATAACGTACTCATCAACGCATAACTAAACTAATTACCGTTTAAATACTATACAAGTTGATGATTGAAAATAAATTGCAATACTCGAAAAATGTGAGTTCTGAACAAAAGCTTCCAGAACAGGCATATTCAAATGCTGATTTACAGCTTGTAAACATAATTGTTGTTGTGCTATAGAAATAAATATTTCAATAGAATCGGAAGCGAATCCTTGACTTGCATTGTGCTTCCCTGTCAGCTATTTTAACTCCCTTATTCTATAGTTCGAGTTAACAAAGCGAGTAAACTCACAGCTTACCTGGAAATGAAATGTAAGAAATCTAAACAAAAATATATTCTAATAAAAAAAGTAAAGGTACGCATTTTTATTTATTATTCTGCATTGTTAAAAATCAATATATTACTTTTATTTAATTAAGAAATTCTACGAAAAATAGTTTATTAAAATTATTATCGTTTACTAAAGTTTGCTTTCTACATAATATATGATGTGTACCTATGTAAATACAATGCATATATGTATGTAGAATGTATAAGTGTGAAATGTATATGAGTAAAAAAAACATCTTCTGTCTTTAGCAATTTCACACGTCGACAAAAATTGAATTTAATTTATATGCCTTGCCAAAACACATTTCTGGCACACACACACACACACAATCTAAGTAGGAGCAGAAGCAGAAGCAGCAGCAGAAGCAGCAGCAGCAGCAGCTAGAGCCTGACAAGGATATTTCTCGGCATTGTTGATGCCGTGTCCGAGCCAAGAATTCGAAAACAATTCAGAAACCTGGCAGTATGCTTTGTTTTATCACAGTGAAATACAGAGAAAAGTGCAGAGCAAAACAAAAGCAAATCGGAAATGAAATTTCGATATGTGGATTTGGGCACACATCGATAAAGATTTATGTATGTCCCATTTGGAAAGCCTTCGCATTGGGTGCTGCCATAAAAATAGACATATGAGCTTAAGAATTCAAAATGTGATTGTAGGCGGTAGGGCGAGGGCGTGGCTATAGAAGAAGAAGCTGCCTGCCAGTAGGCAGACAAATGGATTGGCAACACAATGCAAGATACACTGCTCAACAAAAATTTCATTTTCAACATGTTTTCATTAACAGTGAGCAGTGAGAATATGCGCTGGAACAACTTCACAAAAACATAAGAATCTATGTTTAGAAATTGTCAGTTATTGACTTGTTTTTTTTTTTTTTTGGTTTATCATTATTTACAAATTACGTGAAATATAGAAAACTAAACTTAAACTTTTGTAAAATGAACATAGCTTATTAGGCCTGATACAATTTCCGAATCCGATCAAAATTCTGCTCTTGCTTTTTAGACAGTAAAATGTGAAGTATTTGAGCATATCTTTTAAAAGCAAGAACGATTTCTTTTAAAAACTTGTTCTCAGAAAACTAAATCGAAAAACGATTTGCTATGAAAAGTTATCGGAATTGAAAACAAGTATATATATGTATATATTTTTGTTTGCTAAATCGTTTGATTTCTATTTTATTTTGAAAAATCATAATACAAAGAAAACTGAAGACGATACACTGGTTGAAATTTAAACAAAAATGCTGTTAACCAGTGTTGTTTGCCTTTGAAAATGACTCTAAACATGTATACTTACACAATATTTATGCGTATTTACTAATTTAGATTTACATACTAGACTCATCTGTTTTGTGTGATTTGTAGATACATTTAATATCTTGCGCAAAAAAAAAAAACGTTCTGTTAACGAAAGCGTAGACTCACTTTTTTTGTATTAAGTTCAAAGTCTGTTCATAGGCCGATGACTAATTTACATTTCATTTTGAAAATCACCTGAACCAAGGCTCCAAGGAGGCATTCCATTTTTGGGCTATGCACGCTGATTAGCAAACGATGATGATTAAAAATACCTTGAGAAAAATAAAGAGAAGAAATGAAATGAGGTATTAGCTTGAATTGCTTTCCTCCAATTGCCGAACTGACACGTTCTGCATTTTAATCTGTTGGAATTTGCTCATAATTAGAAGCCAGTCAAATGTCGTGAGTTGCAAATTGCAAACTAATTGGAATTCTTGAGCGGACATTGATGGCTCCGACTGGGAGTTGGGGTATAGGCAAGTATGTGTATGGGCAGGAATGCCATATTCTCAATTTTTGAATATTCAACAAACAGTTTGATGCATTTCTTAGAGCTCGTACTGCTGCCAGATATGCTATTATTCTGATTTCCATCTCCATTGGGGGCAGTGCTCGCATCTTAACAGTTCTCATGGGTAATTTCACTTTATGTGCGCAATGGGCGAAAAATGAAGCAAAAGGAAGCTGCAGCGGAACGCACAGAGTCAAGTACAGCAAAGTAGAACAAAGTAGGATAAAGTAATGCAAAGAGAAGCGGAAAGGCAGGCAACAGGACCGCGAAAGCGTAGCAGCACTGTCCTGGCCAAAGAAATGATTTCGAAAAACAATATCCGCTCGGTTATTCTTTAGCTGATGGCGCTCTCCGCTGGGCAGTGAATTGGCGCATTGCATATTTCTGCAATTTATTTGCGCTTGAATGAAACCCCAAGATGCGTGCCTCAGACTCTTGACTACCGATGAAGATACAATATTAAAAGGCTTTTAATAAAAATCAAGTTATGAACCATAATCGATGGGCAGCCAAGCAAAACCCTGCCCATTTGCCACATTCCCCCCCTGCATACTTATGCCAAGTAGGAAATTGTGCGTTCATTTATTGAAATACCTCACTTGATTACTGGTCAGGTGAATAGGGAATACTTAAGTTTGAGTGCAAAACAATTGCTTAGCTTTAGTTGCAGTATTTGAGCACTGGATTTAGGCGATTAAGTTTGAAACGAGTTGAGCTCCACTGCCAGCTTAATGCATACGCAACTTTATAAACGTTGCATAGATTCAAACAAAAACATACTTGAAAAACTTTTATGTATATATTTTTGCACAGAAAGAAAACATATTCAAAACTTAAGAGCAACTCTGACGCATAGCTTATTGATAAGTTGGCAAACAAAAGTTTTGCTTTGGCAAATCTGCATAATAAGTATATAGGCAATATATTAAGCAGATCTTTGTGCCTAATCTAAACTGCTTAAGACCCCTTTATATATGAAGGACCAATTGTGCTTTTGGGCAATGCGACTATAAATTTTAATGGAGACTCCAGAATATAACTAAATTGAAAACAAACTTCAAAAGGTTTTGCTCTCATTTTATTCAAATTCCACTTCAGCTCAGTATATAACAATGGACATAATCTGAAAGAATATGATGAAATCTAATAGTGCGCAAAGCGAATATATAAAGAAAATTAACTTGTTTACATATTTACAAAAAAAATAGCAGAAGTATTTGACATAAGACGACAACAAAACGCACTCATTCTAGAATGTTTGGAAAGCGTCGATTTTATCTAATCTCAGATGTTGAATAAAATGTTTTGAGTGAAATGCTAATTTTATGGTTATTGTCCATAGGTTTTCATATGAACAAGAAAGAATACAAGCACAACTTTCTATAGACTTTTATTGAATTTTGGTGTAACTGCTTTTCCTCTTTTGAACACTTAGTCTCCCACCAAAAAAACCAAAACCAAACAAAGAATGAAACACGAAAAGTTTAAAGAGATCCTCCCTCCAGCGATGAGAATAATGTGTTTTTTTTTTCTCGATTTCCGTTTTACTTTTTCTGTTGCTTTTGGGTTTTTTGCTTTCATTTTTATTTTTAAATTAAAACTCTAAGGAAAAACTCAAAGTATAAAATACATTCAAGCAAACAAAATGAAACAAGAAGGGGCAAAAACGAGAATGAAAATGAAAATGAGAATTAAGCAAGTGGGGAGGTTTTGGTTCTGCCACTAAGGCCGACGTGTAAACGAAGCGTCAATATAAACATAATGAAAAATATAAACTTAAGCAAACTTAGATAGAAGAGTAAGCCATAGCCTTAATGGGGGGCGGTTGAGGAGGCAGAGGCAGTGGCAGTGGCAGTGGCAGTGGCAGTATGCGGTACAGAGTACGGTTAACATGACGCTGACAGCGCGAACACGTTCCTTTGATGGTGCAGTGAAATACGTGAGTCTGCAGTTGAGATTGGACGGATGGAGTCGCCAGTCAGACGCATCGATTCACATCAATTTAACACGAGCATCGGCTCATTGGAAAAGTTAAGTTCATCTGCAGCACGTGATGTTAAGTCAATGGGATGCGACGCATCCGAGTGGAGCTCAGCTGGAAGAGCAGACATCCAACCACTGCTACTCATTTGACCTTCTGGATTTATTTTAGCACAAAGTTGGTGGAAAAGCGAAAACTTTTAAAAAACTATGATATGAAAAGAAGAACTCAATCATGTATACAAACAGCTGATGGAATACACAAGCGCGGATTAAATGAATTATGTGGCTGTGGCAAAAGCGTTCAGCGTTCAGCTTGAGATATCAGTCAAATGGAATACGATTTATTTAAAATCAACAAGTTTGAAAAAAGTCATAAACAGACAAAAGGAAATTAAGATGCAAGCCAATTTCCCAGAATTTCAGCAAATTTGAAAAACTTGCTTTTGCAAAAGTAAGAACAAGTACAAAAAATCAACTATGTTTTGATGGCAACATTGAGTGTTATGGTGCTCCAACTATTGCTTTATAATATCCATCTTATTATATATATATATTGTAAAACCTCTAAGCTTAAAGCTGATACTTTCCCAGTAATCCATATATAGCCTATATCTTACACAAACGTATTCAAAGTTATAAGAAGCGATACAATTAAACTTGAGAGCTTGATTCATTACAAGCTTAACACAATATAATTAAGTTTATATGAGGTAATCTCATAATTAGGCTTTAAGAGCATACAAATAAGAAGCTTAAGGAAAATCGGTTGAATCGAATTGGGTCAGATCACGTTTATATTGCTTGTTGTTGGATTACGAACACATGCATTTTCATTTAGCAGAAAGCAACCCACACAGAAATAACTCAAACTTGGCCAGTTGGCAATATGTTCGCGCATATTAACACAGACACGAGTACAATAAATTTGCCAAAACACTCTAAACGAGATTTGCTAATATTTTGTTTCGATACCCAAGCATATGAAAAGTGTTCCCAACAGAACTAACATACTATATATAGTATTTATGCCAAACTCAGCCGAGTAGCCACTCGAGCGTATCCCCCAAAAAATACTTCGTGTTCTATGTTCAGTATTTGGTATTCAGTATTCGAAATTCGGTATTCCGTGCACGCTTATATCTTCAAGCATGCGTGCTTATAGCAGACACAACACCAGCAATAACAACAACACCAACAACACCAGCAACAACAACATCAACGAGTAGGTGCATAAGTTTGCCTGTTCGGCAATAAGCGCCTACTGTCCGATGTCCCCTCTTCACTCCACCCCATCCTGCATACTCCTGAGGTTTGCTCGAAGACTAGCTTTCCACAGCATGGTTGTTGTATCTGGTGTGTGTGTGTGTTGAATGTGCTGGTGTTTTCCTTCTAGGTTGACCGCTCATTTATCACCGCAAAGTCAACCAGAGTTTGACCTTCATCAATTTTATTCGTGCATGAATTGCTATCCTGTCTATGCGCATCTTTTTCGAAATGAGCTTACGGTGCTCGAACTGTATAATTTTGGGTTGCAGGCGACACGAGCAAGTTGCAAGGACTTAGAATCTCATACTTAAATAAATATGTACACATAATGAAATATGATTATATACCATATGGGTTAAGTTATTCTGATTTATTTGTTGCTGTTTTCGTGTTTATTTTTGGGCCACTTCAATTTTTTTTTTTTTTTTTTGATATCTTTACAGCATATTTTATTAAGACTGGCAGCAGCTATATACTTAAATTCTACAAAATTTGACTATATACTAGTCTAACAGCTAATTGACGTACTGTCTTGGGGCGGGAATGTTTTATGGCACTTTGTAAATGTTGGGGGGGGGGGGGGGGGTTAGGGAGTTGGAGTTGGGCTAAGTAGTGGGCAGTTCAACAGACTTACGAGTATTATGCACTTTGGCAGCGTTGTGTTCTCGAATTCCAAAAGCTTAAGCTGAAAGTGAAAATTTTACGATTCGGTTAGACAAGAGGCAAAGTGATAACAAAAATACTATAAAACCAAACTCCGGCCAACTATTTGGCACATAATTCACATACTTTATGCACAAAAGTCTGGCTTTAGCTTTCGCTTTGGCCGAGCACTGGAAAAATATAGTCCTTAAAAGAAGTGGGTGTGACGGTCCTCGTAAATATAGACTAACATCTACATCTACTCTAGTTTACGGTGGTATTAAACGGCTTTCGCAGGTGTCAAAAGATTTGCAAAAAAAAATTATTATTTAAAATGAAAAAAGGAAAAACAGAAATTTTATATACTGCAGGTAATATAATATTTAGCATAAAAAATTCAATTTGCTGTATTTACATGTCTATATAAAAAGTTGTAATTCTCTTCAAATTTTTAAATTAAAGTTGAAAAACGAATGATAAGTTCATCATTGTAATCACCTGGTTATCAAACTCATAAATTTGTTTACTATCATCAATAATCATTAACAGATTGATAAATAAAATACAAAATGGAATACCCATAACCATATAGTATTATAAAATTCAACATATTGAAATATTCCAAGGCCATCTGCACTGTCAAAAATATGTCCTGGCCGAGTGCTGTGCTCCACCAGGTACTACAATCAATTTAAATTTAACCATTTGAATGATCTGTGGCCCATAAACAAGCAGCTGTAATTTAATTTTCAAAGTTATGAAATATGAATGGCAAAAGCAACAACTCGCTCATAATAAATATACATAAATATTTAGATGCCGTCAAGTAAAGTGTACACAATTGTTAAAAAAGTAAATTTCATTTATTGCTGCCGCAAGCAAACAAACCAGCTAAAAGAACACAAAGATTTTTGCAATCAAGACCACAACTGAATAAAACAGAACAGAAAGGACTCGCAGGCAACAGAGCCAGAGTCACAGCCAAATCTACAACCACATCCACAATCCTGTCCACAGTCTCGATGCGAAGTCACATTGACCGTCAAATTGTAATCAAATGATAAATGTTTAGCAAAAACAGCGACCAGCTCGCCATTTCGTTCCGAATCCCCCCTGATTCCCTGCTAGCTGAAAGCTAGAGTTGTAGAGCAATAACAATAAAATGAGTAACAGCTCCCAAGTCGACAAAGAAGATACCCCATAAACGATATTTTTCTTGGATCACATTACTTACAAGTTGTAGATACCTACATAAGTTAGTAAATAGTATTATTTTTTGGTTTCTTAGGCACAATCTGGAATTGTAGTTTGGTTGGTAGATTCAATATTTTCAGGTTAGGAAAAATTTTAAAAAGAATATGTTATAATAACGAAAGGTTGATTATCAATTTCATTTACTTTTTTACTGTATACCATTTCAAATATACCCTAGCTCTTGTACATTAAGAGATCAACGAGCTCATCGAGCACATTATCGTTGCTGCTGTTGATGCTGATCAGGAATACATATACACTATAGCTTGTCAAAAGCTTTCTTTTGCCTGTTTCATAAAACTAACCTACAACTTTAATATATTCTTTTCTTTTAACCAGTTTTTAATGTATACAGGGTATAACAAGCGGAAGAAGAAAGAAGCACAACTGCCCACAAGACGATTATCACAGGTTGCTTTGGACATGGACATGGACACGGACAAGGACACGGACAAAGACACGGCCAGGGACTGTTAGAGGAAGAGGGACAGGGACTGAAACAGCGCTCAAACCGCAAAACAATTGTTCTTAAGGATAGTAACAGTAAAGGCAGCGTAGGAGCTGCTTCAGCTTTCGGCACTGTCGGTTATTGTGGGTGTGGCTGAGTGGTTGCTGGGACAGGGACATGAACAAGGAGTTGGACAGGCAGCGAAATAAGTCGCAGGACAATGATTTGCATTTTCTGCTCTTTCGGTTTCTGTCTCATTTTATTCGTTTTTATGGCACTAGAAACGCAGCAAAGGGAAAACTGGTGCATAGCTTGCTACACTTAAATGAAAGGACTAGCAGGATGGGGACAACAAAAAAAAAAACACAGGACAACATCTAAGCAAAGTTGCCGCCTGCCGCAGAAAAAATTAAAATAAGCGCGCCAAGACAAATTCCAAGAAGTTCCAGCTGGGCAACAAGAAGAGCCCAGCCAAGGGCCAAGGAACAAGGACCAAGGACCAAAGTTTCGGGCGGATGCTGCGGCTAAATAAAATATGAACTACGGCCAAAGCCAAAGTTTGCGAAATGCCTTTTATTGCCCCGCTCGGAGATTAGAGTGCCGCTGTGCCACGGACCTTGCCACCTTGCATCTCCTTCCTCTCACTCTCCTCCCTTTCTTCACCGTTTCCGCCCGCACGCTTCATATTTTGCGAATGTTATTTGTTCGGAATTGCTCTCAAGTTCCTAAGTTTGCACTCCTGTTGCTCTTGTTTCTCTAGATCCTGATGCTGGATCCGGATGTTGAATACTGCGTGCGCTTTGTTTGCTGTCTCTGCTGCTGCTGCTGCTGCTGTCAACGCTTTTTGTCGAGCAACTGTTCTTGCACTACCAGGACTTACTTTTTTCAAGGATCCTGCACTTCAAACCGATGAACATTTCAGTTTTTACGATAAGAGTTGTCCTTCTGCATTTTGATTTTTCAATATCAATCTGTATTTGCTCTATTGTTAAATGTATTTAAAATATAACAATTAAATAACTTAAATTTGAAAGATATGCATGGATAGACTACGTTTCTTTTTATTTAAAAAATTTAAAATTAGTTTCAAAGTGTATTTTTAACCCATGTTATAAACATACACAAGTCATTCTGCTCTCCTCGAGTGTTAACGACTTCTCTGAAATTCGCAACAATAAAAAATACACACATACTCATCAAGCAGTGCATAAGTTGCAGTTCAAGCAGTTCAGTTGATTACATACAAGCAGAGCACTATGACTAATATAAATAGTTTCTTCAATAACTTTGGTGTTTTTTATCTGATCAGAATAAAATTTACAACGCTTATCAGTTTTGATGAAACAAATATGTGTGCCAAATATCAAGCTGTATCTTTTCGACTGTGGCAGTTTTAATCTAGGGGAATCTTAAAAAATTTGTTATAAATTTAATCGGTTTATATATCATAAGCATCAAAGAATTTTACGGATAGGATAGGCCTCTCCTATACAGTATTATACAGTTCTACAAAAATTAGAAAATATATAATCACATGTCTACGAAGTTTATATTCGAAAACACATTGCTTAAGCCGTATTCTACTTTATTCGACAAACTTTATAATGTGCTCAAAAGCATAAATAATAGTTAGAATATGTTAAATACTTCTGTTTATTTTTTATGCCCTCTTACAAAATTGCCATTCAGAGTCACCTTCACATTAAGCGAAATTAGCGCTAATAAATCCTGGCGATTTATTTTACCTTTATCACAGACATTAGGTTAAATCAGATTATAAAGAAAATCATAAATCCCAATATAGCTGACATTTACACCCACAACCACACCCGTACCCAAAGCCCAGGCCCAAGGAACGCTGTGCTCCTGTCGCATGCCTAATTGCGTTTTGCGCACCGCCTTTGGCTCCTGCTTCTACAGAGGGCGCAACTAATCCTTTCACATTCTAAAGGTTCCAAAGGGTTGGGTGCACGCAAACACCTACAATAAGAAACAGGCACGAATCCAAATTCAAGCCCGAATCCAAGCTCTAACCCGAACCTGAACCCAGAGGCGACCTACAAAACTAGAAGACTACAAACCCGTCGACTCATCTGCTGCTGCCGCTGCTTTGCTGTTCTGCTGCTGCTGCTGCTGCGCGTCTGGGTATGCGTATGCGATGTGAAGCTGCAATCTCAACGTGATAAATTATGGCTATTTGAATTCCTTTCGCTGGCTTCGCCTCGCCTTCTATATTGTTGTTTGTGCCTGGAAATGAAGCGGATGAGTTATGAACACCGAGCAGCGCGTTGCTTCGCGTCGCGTCTCGTCGCGTTGCGTTGCGTTGCGTATACGCCGCGTTTGCCCAACACATAATTGCCGCTAAGATTTACGTTAGCCCTTTAAATTTATGTTACAAATTGCGCCAACTTTATGTTTATTACGTGCAGAATAATAGGCTTTTGTTGCTGCCAGGCAGCGTTATGCTTCAGTAGCTGCCTTGTTTTCACCTGTTCAACCCAAACAACCAACTAACCACCCTACCAGCCAACCACCCACCTGAGCGTGTCCATTCACGTGCTTGTGCTTGTCCCTTACCCCAAGCACTTGGTATCATAAAAGGGGTATTATCTTCACACATAATTGTATAAATAATGCACTTTTTTTTACCGTTGACTTCATTCACCACAATTTATACACTTTTTTTATATTTTATGAATTTTTATGAATGCACAACGAGTCGAAGCCGCCATATTGTGCTCCTTATTAATGGGCCTGATAACACCAAAACGTACTTAGTCCAGACAATTCGACGCAATTAATAGACCATAAACGAGCACGATTGCAGAGACATTGCTAGAGAGAGAGAGAGAGAGAGAGAAAGAAATTGACAGAGAGAGAGGGAGAGATGTAGAGGGAGATAGGAGGGCGTAATTTATGAATGGATTCATGCGAGCCTGTTTACCGGCTTGACTAATTGTATGAGTAGCTGTTATTGTATTCAAAACTGAATGCGAATGAAAAACAGTTAGAGTAGCTTGAGTTTATAACAAAGTAATTATGAAAACAATTATTAAGCTTTTGTTATTTTTTTGTTTTCGTTGTTTTTATTTATTGCAATTTGACTGCATGTAAATTGCATACTGCTTTTTCATATGGATAATTGCATATCAAGTTTGTTCACGAGATATTAAAAACAATATTTTAATGAGCATATATGTTGCATGAGTACCTTTAAGGACAGCCATGTGTATTATATATTGCTGAATAGTTGTTAATTATACACACAAATGTGAGTTATTCGACAAATTGTATCACAGGAATGTGATGAATGTTTAATTAACATGAAAGATGTAAGAAATCGTTTACATATCTAGTATATGTAATACAACAATATTCGAACTATTGTTCTTATGACGGCTACGATTTGTATGTGTTCATGTAACATGCATGTGCTACAGATAATATATCTGCTTGTTTTTATACCCATTATTAATAAAAACTAAAGAAAAGGCATAATTCAATTTGCTTAAAATGGATGTAACCTGCAGACGAATCCATCGATTTTGGCAGACAAGTTAATTTTTGAAATTAATACATTCTATAAAAAAATAATAAACACTGAAAATATTGCACGTAACAAATATAGCGAGACTGTAGCTTTTGTTCAGACTGGACTACAGGGTGTCTTTCAGACGACTACTTTAGAAAAACAAAACTTAAGATAAAATAATATTTTAATGCTATGTACTTATGTAAGCAATATTTAAAGCTGTAAACAATGGATTTAAACTTGGCTCAATGAAAATTAGTAAATTTGCATAAATATGAATGTGCTGGTAAAGAGTACTCGACTAGGAGATACCCTCTACCCTTGTTAACCTTGTGCAACGCTTTAAGTCTTAGGATCATTAAAATGTGTAAAATCATTTTTATTTTTTTTATTTCATGATTAAATTTGTATAGAGTGAAGGATGCCTTTTGGTGCGTTATACAAAAGTCTGCACAACTTTGTTATCCTTTTTGTTAAACCATTTTTAATTGGAAGTGTGCAAAAAAAGAGGAATATTTAATACCTGTATATACATATATATATATTTATATGGCAAAACTTGTGTTTAAATACTTGCAGTAAGCTGTAAATGATGCTTGTACCATTGTACATTCTACATACACATGTAAGAACATTGTCGAGGCCCGTGTGCACATTCATTTAATGGTTGAGTATATTTCTAGGTAGTACATGGCACATACATATTTGGCGCAAACAAAACAAACAAACAAACATTAGGGGAAATGAAAAATGTTGGACTACGATTCCGTTTACTCAGACTTTTCTTGCTTCGCCAGCTTCTCACGTACATGGCTCGAACGAAAAGCAACAACAAAAACGGGGCTAAATAAATGTAAACAACAACAAAGCATTGTGGATCACATCACAAAAAAAGCTAAAGGCAAAGCCCAACCAAGGCCCCAAAAAGCCAAGTCAAGGAGGAAAAGTGTGCAGCGAAGCTTTGTTGATTACGTTTCGTAATTAAGGAGATTTTAATATGCCACAAAATGACATAAAACTAATGCATAATTTTACAACACATCTGAGTAGGCACGCACTTACTCATCAGGGTCCAAATCAGAGTGTGTGTGTATGTGTGTGTGTTTGTGTGCAACATGTGTGTTGTCAGCCTTTTCGGGTACCGGAAAAGAAAGAAACAGGAAACAGGGGCCACAGCTGGGGAAGTTTGAGTAGGTGGCTTAACCGTATTGCTAGCAAAACCTATGTAAACAAAGCGCAGAAATCCGCTGACTTTTGCGAGTTTGTGTTCCCAGCCTTGCCCCTCTGCCCAGGTCCGCCCCGTTGTCTTGCCTCTTTTTATGGCAGATTGTAAAGTATCTTGTTAACATATTTGAGGCATTAACCGAGAAAACTACACTACCATCGCACATCGCACAACGCACACGTGTACATGCGTCGGGGTCACAGACTTGCCGTGTGCCATAGTCGCAGTCAGTTTGCGGAGAAAAAGGGGGGCAACAGACAGGAGGCAAAAGTACAAATTAATTAGTTGGCCAAGATTCAGAGAGCAACAACGAAACATCAGAGACGACGGCTGCTACAGCAAAACTGAATATTCCCCACACCGCGTGCACTTTGCGCACTCGGCCAATTTGAAACTGTTCAAATGGTGGGGGTTGGGGGGGATGGGGTAACAAGAGAAGTGGGCTCAGAACTCATGCCATGAATTGAAGTAAAACCAACAAGCGAACTTCCTTCTAACTAATTAGCCGGCAAGAGGCAAAAAAGGGGTGTGGCTGGCGTTGTAGCTGAGAATGCCAGGATGTCAACATCAGGCAAGCAACATCTGCATTTCCGAGGAGCAGTCGCAGCATATTACAAATCACGAGGAGCAGTCGCAGCATATTACAAATCATTTAATTTGCATAAATTTAGCATTAACATTCAAGTCCGCAAGGGGATCCCTTTAATTGGTCTAACGTGCTGGCAGTTTGTTTATTTACTTCTCGTAAGCACTGTACTCCTACTTGTACTGTTCGCCCTAAGCAATAGATACTAGATATTTATAAGATACATACATATCTCTATCGAGCAGTTAATGCAGTTCTGCATAATTGCAATGTTGATGAAAATATGCCTATTTCGTACTGCAATGTTTCATTAGCCAAATGAATATTTGTTTCTGATTCAGCATGTATTTGAAATTAATACACTTTCAATGTTCATTATTCAACTGTTGTATTGTTTTCCTTTTCTTTACTTTTCATTATTTTCTTAACACTTTTACTTTTTGTTTATCTAACTCTTTTCATGCTCTTTGCTTGCACATAGCACAGCTTCGTTTAGAGGCCGCATACTTCACCTAACTTATTAAACTCATCACTCAAGTGCTCTTTGAGTTTTCCGCAAAACGTTTCCACACTTCTGAATTATGAGCATACACTAAACACGAGAGAGAAAGAGAGTGAACTGAAAAGCTGAAGAACTGAAGAGCCCACGTAGCCCCAAGCACCCCCAAATAGACGCCTGCCTGTTAAATTATTCCAAGCACTGCACTCAGAAGTTTCCCAACCCGAAAGCCTCCTACCACACGTAAACTTTTGACAAACTTGCAACGGCCACAGTTCCCACCTAACCGAACTATATTTTCGTGGTATAAAGCGGGGAGTGGGGAGCAGAAAACGGTAAGCTGAGAACACGCAATTAACATTTTTTTTAATAATAATAATAAATCCAGTTGAAAATATTCTGTGACATAAACTTTCACTGAATAATTATGCCTGTTTTATACCCTATTAATAATAAGTAAATAAGTGATGCTATTTAAATGAGCATCAAGCGAAAACTGCAAATTTAAGTGCACTGTTCAAAATTATATGCAAATTTTATAAAGAGTATATCTTTCCAAACTGCAGATGATAAAATACAATTTAAAAAGCTTATTGAAAGCGTTTAACAATCAAAAACCTAAATTTATTTTAATGAACAAACCAAAATTCATTTGAACCAAAATCTAAGCTTTGAACAATTTTAAAGTTAATTACTTTAAGACAAAACTGTTTGAAAATTCAATCATTGTCAAACAAGAGTCTAGTCATGGAAAACTTGTGGCTACAAAGTAAACTTAGATTTTTGTAAAAATTTTCTAAGCTTTTTTTAAGTTTAAGTTTAAGCTTAACTTTAAGTTTAAGTTTAAGATTAAATTTAAGTTTAAGTTTAAGTTTAACTTTAAGTTTAACTTTAAGTTTAAGTTTAAGTTTAAGTTTAAGTTTAAGTTTAAGTTTAAGTTTAAGTTTAAGTTTAAGTTTAAGTTTAAGTTTAAGTTTAAGTTTAAGTTTAAGTTTAAGTTTAAGTTTAAGTTTAAGTTTAAGTTTAAGTTTAAGTTTAAGTTTAAGTTTAAGTTTAAGTTTAAGTTTAAGTTTAAGTTTAAGTTTAAGTTTAAGTTTAAGTTTAAGTTTAAGTTTAAGTTTAAGTTTAAGTTTAAGTTTAAGTTTAAGTTTAAGTTTAAGTTTAAGTTTAAGTTTAAGTTTAAGTTTAAGTTTAAGTTTAAGTTTAAGTTTAAGTTTAAGTTTAAGTTTAAGTTTAAGTTTAAGTTTAAGTTTAAGTTTAAGTTTAAGTTTAAGTTTAAGTTTAAGTTTAAGTTTAAGTTTAAGTTTAAGTTTAAGTTTAAGTTTAAGTTTAAGTTTAAGTTTAAGTTTAAGTTTAAGTTTAAGTTTAAGTTTAAGTTTAAGTTTAAGTTTAAGTTTAAGTTTAAGTTTAAGTTTAAGTTTAAGTTTAAGTTTAAGTTTAAGTTTAAGTTTAAGTTTAAGTTTAAGTTTAAGTTTAAGTTTAAGTTTAAGTTTAAGTTTAAGTTTAAGTTTAAGTTTAAGTTTAAGTTTAAGTTTAAGTTTAAGTTTACGTTTAAGTTTAAGTTTAAGTTTAAGTTTAAGTTACGTTTAAGTTTAAGTTTAAGTTTAAGTTTAAGTTTAAGTTTAAGTTTAAGTTTAAGTTTAAGTTTAAGTTTAAGTTTAATGCAATAATTAGTTCAATAATATTAAATCAAATGCCACAGTTATAAAAATTAAAACATAGCAAACCGGACATAAATATTTTAAAATCGATGTACATTTTTGGAATTATTTAAAGTTAAGATTTTAAATTTTAAGCTCATTTATATAAATGTATTTTTTGTACAGATCTTAAACCAGTGTAAATATCACATAAAGTTTGGTCACGCAATAAATCAAGCAAGCAAATCAAATTAGTTCTGACCACTGCTTCGAATCTGTGCAAGCAATTCCACAGTGCACTGTGGAGCAAGAGCTTTGCTGAAGAGCTGCTTGAAGAAAAACCATATTTTATAACAAACTAAAATGGCAAGCAAAGATTGCCATTCTTTGTTCCTGTTGCTGCTGGTGATTCTGATTTTAATGTGCTGCTCTTGGAGCAAAGTGAGAGGACTTGACAATGGATTAGCTCAAACACCGCCAATGGGTTGGATGCCATGGGAGAGGTTTCGCTGTTTGACTGACTGCATAAAGTATCCCAGGGATTGCATCAGGTGACAATGCAAAGCTTGTAGATAAAGTGTGTCAACTTTTTTGGTCTTACAACTTGTATACAGTGAGTCGCTCTTTAAGCGTACTGCAGACCTTTTGGTATCTGAGGGATATGCGGCAGTTGGTTACAAGTATATAATAATCGACGATTGTTGGATGGAAACATACCGTGACCCACTAACTAGTCAATTATTAGCCGATAAACAACGTTTTCCCAGCGGTCTGAACTTTCTGTCAGATTATGTAAGTTATTTTTTTTATAACCTGTAGCCATGAATACCCCATAGATATTCATATATACACATACTGTTTAAGCTTTCCTCTCCTTTTTTATAGATACATGAGAAAGGCCTTAAATTTGGCCTTTACCATGATATCGGTGCGTATACTTGCATGCATGGAGGACCCGGTGCCGAAGGACATCACGCCCTCGATGCCCAAACCTTTGCCAACTGGGGCGTGGACTATTTAAAGATGGACGGTTGTTATATAGATGGTATTGACCTAGATACCGCCTATCAAGCCTTTGGCAAAGCTTTGAATCAGACGGGTCGCCAAATGGTCTACTCCTGCAGCTGGCCGTTCTACCAACGAAATGTTAGTTCTTCTTTCTACTCTTAAAGCTGTTTCATAGTGCTCAACTTTAAAATTTTAGCCAAACTATGAATTGATCAGTCAACACTGCAACTTATGGCGCTTTGCTACTGATATTAGGGAGTCATTCGACGCTATAAATTACGTTATGGATAGATACAAACGGAAACAAGAAACATTGGGTCAAGTTGGTGGTCCTGGGCACTGGAATGATCCGGATATGGTAAGTCTATAATATATAATTGTTTCTATACTCACACGATCCTTCAGTTGGTGTTAGGCAATTCTCATCTCAGCTATGACGCAAGTCGCCTACAGCTGGCTATATGGTCAATACTCGCAGCTCCTCTTATCATGACCAATGACTTGGAGACGGTACGTCCTGAAATCAAAGCCTTATTGCAAAACCGGTAAGATTAGACTTATCAGTATGGGTTTATCTTCGACTTATTTCATGCTATTACAGGCATATTATAGAGGTTGATCAAGATGCACTCGGCATACCAGGAATATGTATATCTAATAGAAGTGTACAGGTAGGTGACTCCATGTATCACTTGATTTTTTACATTTTGTTCATTAAATATATTTGACATTTAGATCTGGAGGCGTCCTGTTGTGCCGACAAATAACCTGGGCTCACATTCCTTTGCTATAGCCTTTGTCTACGATGGAGAAAACAAAGATTGCCCATTGTGCCCCAAAACATATGAAGTAGTTCTTGAACATATGGGTCTTACCAATATTATGGGTTATATGGTCCATGTATGTTTATTCAAAATATTTAAGCTATGATAAAAATAATGTTTGCATTTCAGGATTTGTTCAATATCAGCCATAATTTGGGTTTATTTAAATCAGATGATCACTTTTTCACACGAATCAATGCTCAGGGTGTCACCTTTTTTAAGTTTACAGCGGCTGATATCTATTGATTGAGATTGTCTGCAATCATTTTCATAATACCAGGTTTTGTATTCTTTATAATAAGGATTGTCATTTGAATCTATATGTTCATATATAATATAATATATATATAATATATTGTTTATATAACCGACAATTGGCATCGACAATGAAATTATTTTCATGTTGATATATATTTAATCAAAATATCCAATGTAATTTCAGCATTGTTTTAATAATATATCATATATAAAAAAACCAAAAATATTTCGCATAAATAATAGAAACTTTAAGCTAACACAATTTAAAGATCTAATGGAATTTTAAATTTTTAACAAAATGCTGAATACTACCATTCGTCCAAGAACGAAAACACAATAAAACAGTCGTGTGGAGTATGATGAATGTACCGTCAGGGAAATTTTCTCTTTGCAGGGAAATGCTATGCTCTTAGTTAAAAGTCTTTTAGAATCTGTGAGTGGCATTTGGACGCGGGCAAATTTAGAGCCAAGCATTTGCATTTTATAAGCTTCGTGGGTGGTTTTTATTACCAGAACTTGTAAACATGACATTTCCATATTTATCTCCATGAGACGACGGCATCCCAACACATCCACACGAATCTGATGCCGGTTTCAGTTATCCAACCAAGCTGGCTGGTAGCTCATGGGAGCACGTGTAGAAAAAAATGACTAGCAACAAGGACAACCAAACAGCCAAAAGGTGAACTCCGCCATGAAAATGAGAAAAAATTTACATAATTTGAGCACGGTAGTTATATTTAATTTTGAATAATTTCAAGCTTTCTTGCAAATAATTTACATCGATTTATTTTGTAATTCGAAAGACACTTCTTCTGTTTGTGTGTCTGTGCGTGTTTTTGTACACTCAGTAGCGATACCTTCGAATCCATCTGCTTGGAAGAGAGTTTGTTTAATCCATAAATTTTGATAATCGCATCCCAAGAGCGGAGACAGCCGCTTGATGTGACCGATGAACGACAAGGCCGACAATGTTAATGCCTTCGAGGATGCTGTTAGCTCCTGTCATGTTCTTTTATTACCCCCGAAATCAATATTTATTAGAGGATAATGGCGCGGCTTACAGCAGTCAAAATAAAGGAGCAGGTGAACTGACGCACCCTCCCCCACCCAGCCATCCCCTGCCCAACAGTTTTGTCCCTCCTCTTTGATGTTTGCTTGGCGAGGAGGTGCAGCTTTGGTGTGCCTGTTGGGATGCCTAAATTGAATATCCTCACTGTGAATGTAAATGTAAATGTAAGGTTCATCCCTTGATCAAATTTGGTCAATACATTTTCACAAAAATGTATTGAAGTTGACAAGAATCTAATAAATTGGCTTCGTACTCACACATACATCGCACTCACACACATGCATATATTTGTTTATAATATTAGCTTGATGGAATTTCGCCAAAATGTGTTTGATGGTGTTTGCTTATGCGGATTGCTGTAATATATTTTATTTAATTTATTAGAGCCCCTATGTACTGTCTGAATTTATAGTCAAATTAGCCTTGCTGATTTGCAGCAAGAAATTTGCTGAAGCAACAAAATTGGTCTATAAATATATGGGATAAGATTTGCTTGTTTAATGTACTTATCATATTAATTGAGCGATTGAAAGATGGCATCTCTAGGTGAGTAATGTTAACATGCTATGCGTAAAGAGTCTTTTTATAAAGAGAGGCATGAGTTTAACTTTCACGTAACCATTGAAATCAAAATATATATGATTCATTATGCGCCAGACAGTTTGATGAAAACCCAGCATCAAATTCATGTTTTGTACGCTAGTCGAAATAATGGCGTTTAAACTAAGAAAAAACGATTCAGTTAATATCTAAGTACTTCAAGTGTCAGGTTTCTAAGGGATCTATTTGCAAGCACCTGCATAAATATGCTCCAATTTGCCAAAAAATAACAAGAAAGCTGGAAAAGCATTGCATGCATTTTGAAATAGCAATTAACTTTAAACAACCGTGGCCAAGCTTAACATAATTAATTCATTTCAAAGCAGCCAGAAATGGCGCTCTATTCGTGGCCAGTTTGTAGCCAACTAAACACACACACACACAAACACTCACACTCACACTCTCAGGACACAGCTGCTTCTTCTACTGAGCTGCCGAGTTGCTGAGATGCCAATATAACTTGTATAATTCCATGTACGCATGCTGGCTGCCGTCCTTCTGCGGTCCTTTCACCACCTCAGTTAATTTGTATGATGAGAATTTTCTTTATTACTGGGCCCAGTCTTCTCGTGTAGCAAGTGGGTGAAAATGACTTGGCGCTGTGGCAATTAAAGGCCCCAATGCCAAGTCAGGACGACGTAGCCTGGCGGCCAACGTTAAGGTATCTTCTACGCGTGTTCTCCATTAAAGCAACATTAATTTACTTGAAGCGCACTTGCCGCGCGGTCTCTCAAACAATGGAAATATTTAATGAATTCACCTCACCTCACCCTACCAATGCCCCCAGCCACCATCAATATGGAACTCTACTTGAGACACAAAGAAGCAGTCAGGCACTTATAGCCAGCGTTAACTGGCTGTGCTAGTTTGTTAAATAATTTAACAGTATTAAAGGTTCTTTGGAATTGGGCTTATAACGGTTTGCATGTATATCAACCATATAACATGTATGAAACAGAATCTATTAGGCCGGTTCCGAATTCCACTATCGAATCAATTCCACAGAAAAGTTTGTAGCAGTATAGACTAAAAACTCTCACATCTCTTGTATGTTCATTTAGGCTATAGGCAATTCTAAAAGTATGCTTTACTTGTTTCTGGGAATTTCATTCGAAAGTGCAGCTCGGAACAGACCCATATATTCTTTAAATACGAACAGTGTGAATGTATTGTCAATCCATTCAATGAAATTGGCTTTTACATTTTGTTTCTCATTTGTATACGATAAAATAACCAATGATACTTTTACGTACACATTTAAGCACAACTTTGAATGCAATGGCAAAACTCCAAACTCCTATCGCAATCAAAAATGTTTCACAAAGTGCGCTACAAAAAGACAGAATATCAGCCAGTAAACAGAATTTTCGACGCTTTGAATAGGAGATGACGATATCCATGACAACTTTGACAATGATTTGGTACGGCAGCAATTTATCAAACATATAATTCAGTCCATGAACCGTAGCAGGGAAGCAGTCGTAATTAAAGCAAACAACTGGGAGGAATAAATAAGCTCACACAAACACACAAAACACGAAACACACACAAACACACACACATTTATGCACTTGCACATTGACTAGTTAGCAGATATAGAAAGGGAAAAGGGAAGAAAAAAAAGCTGAGTATAGAACAACAGCATGTTACGAGAGCATCCAACCTCATGCTCGGGATTGACTACAACACTTAACAACGAAGCGAACCGAACCAAACCGAAGCGAGGCGAGACAAAGTTCCATTGTCAGCATTTTTTTTATTTTTTTTTTTGGCCAGAGACCAGACTTTAAGGACACTAAGGACACAGAGGGACCGAAAGGATAGAGAACGAGAGTGAATCCAAGTATAATAGCAAAAGCGGAGCACGGTGCGTATGAGCAATTAAATATAATAAAGCGAAGCAGATGACAACCAGAAACAGACGTAAACCATCCACATTGGAAATTGTGTCGGAAACTTGCTCCAATGCCTTTTGTGCGCTTTCATAAAAATAAGTAACCACGATTCCAACAATGGCCTTATTCACATTTACAGTCCTCTCTGAATGCGACGACGGCATTGTTTTTTAGTGTTGCACAAGTTGTAAGTTATTTTTAACTGCTTTGTCAACATAGATTTACCATGAAATTGTTTATTTTTTAAACTATAGCTAGCTTTGTCATGTTTATGTCAAAGTTCATGCTAGTTTTTTGTTCAAGCTCAATTTGGCATCCAATTTGATTTTCATAACTTTTCGTTAGTTTCATTTTAGAAATTTTATTTTGTGAAAACACCACGACATTAAGTTGGCAGTACCATTATGACGAGTTGGCATGCAGAGTTCATAAATTGTGTTATAAAAAAGATGGCTGTCAGTAGAAAACTGTTTATTAATAACACCTTAATAATAATAACAATAATAAATCCAAGGAATTTGTTTAAATGTATACATAGTTTAAAAGATATGTTATAAAATAAATTAAATAAATAAAAATTAATTTCCTAATATATATATACCCTTAATTTCCTAACATATATATACCCTTGCAGAAGGTATTATAATTGTGTCACGAAATGTGCAAGGCATTAAAGGAGATGTCTCGGGAAAAAAATTGTATATTCGTGGTCAGCATCAACAGCCGAGTCATGTCCGTCTGTCCGTCAGTTTATATGCGTTTTTTAAGACTTTGTTCTAGAGCTATCTTGGTGAAACTTGGCGCAAATAGTTCTTCTTGTTGCATAATTGAATTGGCCAGATCCGACCACTATATCATATAGCTGCCATATTAACGATCGGTTGAAAAATTACTTGTTGCATGAAAAACCTTTTTTTTTTTTTCAAGATAACTCAACCATACTCACAAAACTTAAGTTTAAAAATAGTTTATATATGATGACAAAATGTCATCAATATCGGAACGATCGGTTGAAAATAAGTTTCTGGATGAAAAACTTTTGTTTTTTTCAAAATATCTCTGCCAAACTCACTCTATCTAAATTAAAGTACGTTCTACACTTGTTTAACAAAGTTTAATCAAAATCGGATCACTATATTTTATAGCTGCCGTAGGAAATATCAGTTGAAAAATAAGTTTTCTTGCGCAAATCTTTTCTGCAAGGGTATACTATATATCTTCGGCACGCCGAAAATAACATTTCTTTCTTGTTTTTTGATAATTGTGTACTCTTGACAAATGCCTTAAGCTAAAATAAAGCTTAAATAAAACAAACAAGCTAGAAATACAACTGTTGAAGATACCAAAAAGAAAAACCAATTAAAATTTGTCAATAGGATTGATTACAGCGCTTAAAATGAAAACAACTAAAAGAAGTAAAAGCGAAAATTGAAGAAATGTTGCTTGAAACTTTCATTGATTGCAGTTTGTTAAATGTAGGTTTTAAGACGTTCTGTAATTGTTGCTATATCATATTATCATACTTTGAAGCTGGAATTGTAGCTGGCAGCATGTGCGTTGACAAAAATTGGGTTTCCGATTTCCTGTTCGTTTGTTAAAAACAGAATACAAAACAAAAATACATTTTCAAAAGCAAGCAATTAGAAAGAACACGCTTTTGAAAGTCTAATGAACCCAACTGTATCATTCATATTCTTTGCAATTGTTTATAAGCTTTCGTTCTTAAAAATTGTTGCCAATAAGTATGGCTGCTGTATGGTGCATTGTTTCATTGTTCTGTGACTGTGTCTGTGTCTTGGCAACAATGCCCTCAAATAGAATACAAGGCACTTCTGTTATAGGTACTGAGTAGAATGAATAGACTTTGCACACCACGCAACATATCAAATGAATATGGTCCTTTAAAAGTCCTTAAGACAACTTTGCAGAAGTCAATCGAGCAGACATTCGTTCAGTGTTCAGTGTGCGACTTTTCCTGGCATTTTCTCTGTTTTTCGTGACTAAGAGGGGGATGGGACGTAAGAAGTCGGGAACATCAACAGATGCTCCCCAGCAGCTCATTACGTGTGCAAAAACTTTGATAGCCGAATCTCCTGGCCCATTGTGTTCAGGAGACTTTGTGCGAACAGTTTGGCAATTTTAATGTGAAGTCTTTATAGAGTCGCAATTTTATATATATATATACATATATATTTAGGAACTTTTGCTCTTAGTTTAGTTATATCAGACATGTCATAAAAAAAAATTAAATTAATTGTCAACATATACAAAATTTTCAAGCTCAACAAAAATTAAATGTTGTTAAAATTTGATTTTACTACACGTTACTTTATAAATTTTAAAAATTTAGAACTATGCAAATTTGGCATTTTTAACAGAATATTATTCGTTGGCTTGCCAAAAAGCAACCCTGAATGATGGAATATTTTAACAACATTACAAAATGCAGCGAACAACATTGCACGCCAAACTAATAAAAAGAAACTGCAAAAAACAATGGCCAAAACAAGGACGACGATAAAACTATAAACAGGATAAAGGCAACTCGCTTGTATGCTATGCTTGTACTATATAAATATATTTATGTATATATACTCGTATATGAACCGTCTGAGCACCTGTTAAATAAGCGAATTTGGCCAGTTGTTTTACCTGCCAGAAGGTGTGGAGTGCTAAAGTACGGACGTGAAAACATTTATCACAAAAAGAGTATTTAAAGTTAAAAAACCCAAAAATCGTTGGTATGGTTATGCGTGGGAAGGGTGCAGTGGGCAGGGAAAACGGGTGGTTAAAGAAAAGCTAAAGAGTGCGATCCCAAAATGCTGCGGCTCATCCGGCAGTCACCTTCTGTGGAATTTTCGCATCGTTTTGCGTGCAGACATCTGCTTTTAGATCAAAGGGTCAAATTGTGGGTGATTTATTTATAGCCAGCACTGTATTTGGCCAGACAAATTAGGCTTAAAGCTCTGACAGCTGTTTACGCTTCGTTTCGCTTTGCTTTTGCTTAGCTTTTGCCACAAAAAAAAAACTAGTAAGAATGTTGCAGTCGAGCTCACCCGACTGCGATATACTCTGTTTTCTGTACGTAAAAATTTTTTTCTCCAATCTGTTGAAGAGTTCAAATGGAGTCATACTGCAAAATTTGGGGTTTCTAGCTATAAGGGTGTAGGAGATACAGGTTTAGATCATTTGCGGGGGTGGTAGTGGGCGTGGCATATTTTTTTTTGGCAGGTCGGTCAAGGGTGTGGTCACTAGTCTTTATGTCAAATTTGGTTACTCTAGCTGTAAAACTGTGGAAGATATAGGTTTTTGCGGTTTGTGGGGGAAGGGGTGGGGGTGGGGGGAGATCTTGACACTTTGTCTGCCTATGGTATATACCAACATGTATACCAAGTTTGGATGCTCTAGCTTCAAAATTGTGGAAAAAACCTGCGTTCATACAGACAGACGGACATTTCACAAACCCAATATACTCTTTTTTTCCATTTTGGAAAACAGAGTATAAAAAAAACAAGTAAGAACGATGCAGTCGGATGCACCCGACTGCGATATACTCTGTTTTTCGCCTCTTTGCGGAGTCAGAAGTGGGCGTGGCAATTGTATTTTTGCTCAAATCTATCAAGTTTTACCAACAATTTAAATTTGATTGGGCCTGTTTTACAGGTTTGGGAGAAACAAACATTGCTTGATTGCAAGGGCGGGGGTGGGCGTTGCAAAATTATTTTTATCCAATCTATTTAATAGGACAATAGAATTCAACTTGCAAAATATGGTGATTCTAGCTAAAGGGGTGGGGGAGATACAGACTTTGCTCATTTGTGGGGGCGGGGGTGGGCGTGGCCAATTTTTTTTTAGTCAGATCAATTAAGGATGTGATAAGAAGCTCTTGTGCTGAATTTGGTTACTCTAGCTATAAAACTGTGGAAAATATAGGTTTTTGAGGTTTGTGGGGAAAGGGGTGGGGGGGAGATATTGACACTTTGCCTGCCTATGGTATATACCAAAATGTATACCAAGTTTGGTTGCTCTAGCTTCAAAACTGTGGAAAAAACCTGCGTTCATACAGACAGACGGACAGACAGACACTTCACAAACCCAATATACTCTCTTTTCTTTTTTCTTCAAAAATATTAAAAAAAAAAAGAGTATAAAAAGGGTTTTTGCTTCTATTATTTATAGCTAGATGACCATTTTAAAGCCAATTTAGACTGCACGTATAAAATACGAAATGCGTAAATAATAAATAAATTCGATTTTATTTAGTTATTTATTGATTTATCTAGCTTTTAAACACACACACAGATAACTCAAGTTGACTAATTGTTTGTCGTTGCTACTGAGTGTGATTTATAACTCTATTAGCAATTAATGTTTTTCTATTTTTTTTTATAAACAAATATTATAGGTCTTTGTTTGGCGTGTGACCAAGTTACAACTTTTTATGCGTTTATTGCAAATATATATTTGAATGGACCACGAAATCGCTCCTTGAATTGCCACAGGCGACAATTTCTATACAAACTTTGTCCAATTTAGTCAGGAAAAAATGTGTTGAGATACCGCAAAGCGCAAATGCCGATAATGGCAGACAAAGTTAAACATTTTAGCAAATACGTAACCTGATTTATTTGAAAATGAGCAAAACGGTACGCAAAGTACAAAATACAAAACAACAACATACAAATGCAGCCAAGCAGCTCGCATTGGGGTCAAGGAAAAGTTGAAGCTTAAATTGCCCAATTGGTAACTCAACTAAAATGTTATTAGCCGCTCACCATGCCCATTGCCCCATTCACATTTCCCCATTACCCATAGCCCATTTTCCATTTTCCATTTTCTATTGCTCACTGGCAATCATCGCCGACCGGAACCGTTCCGCCCGATACCTTTAGATGGCGACCAGTCGTCGCAGGTCAGGACAGTCAAGCGACTACAGGACATTCAAGTCTTGTCAATGCACATTTTGAGAGTCACAACCAAAAACAAAAAGTTAAACTCTTCGTTGTGCAACTAAAAAGATGAAAAATACGAAGGGCTTCTTTCACCTGCTGCTGCAGTTGAGTTGAGTTGAGTGGCACTTCACATAACCGGAGCTTGCAGCTTGCAACTACAAATTACACTGACAAAAACAAGACATATTTTTATGGTTTCTGTTTTGGTCAGCACAATTATATTGGTGTTTAGTTCGCAGTGCAAGAATTGAGTCTATTAGAATACTTAAGTTCTTTTGAGCAACTTTCCAAGGTGAACCAAGCATATGCAATTCAAAATTTGATCAGTTTTTTGAAATGAACTCTAATTTTAGAGGAGATAAATTTAGTCAAATGTTAATCATTCCTTAAGAATTTAATCACATTTTCATTCAAATTACTTTTTCAATTCAATGAAACTAATTTTAATTCAAATTTAATTTTTATCAAGTGAATGAATTCAAATTTTTGGCTGTTGAATGCTTGAATGATTCGCAGATTCATTCAGGAACGAATGATTCATTTACAGCTCTGATCTGAATATCATGCATCATGTTCTTTTGTTTTGTGCATTTGAGTCAATTTTCATTTTCAAAAGTGTTTTGAATAAAACCAAATAACATTAGCAGTTGAATTTAGTGCCAGTTGAAATGCAATTCCATCCGAAACATCTACGGGAAATTCAAACCAACAAAATCTAGTCGAAATTTGAATTAAATGAACACGAATGAACTTAACAGACCGACGAATTAAGCAATTGAAAAAGCTGAACGAACGAACATTCTTTATGTGCGATTAGTGAACTAAACTTCTTCATTCAAGTGAACTACAAAAGACAACTCTACTGAATGCAGCATCCAATCAACGTCAATTGCCGTCAAAACAACCGACGAAAATAAAAGTTAGCAGAAGGAAGACGGCAGGCAAAACATGAAGCGACAGGCAGGTCGGGACCTGCTCGGACTACTATGTCAGACTGGTTCAAAACAAGTGAAAAACTTCATGCCCTTAGATCCATAGTGTGTGTGTGTGTGTGTGCGTGTGTGTGTGTGTGTGTGTGTGTGTGTGTGTGTGTGTGTGTGTGTGTGTATGTATGTGACTTGTGGTGCTCTGAAGTCAAATTAAAGTTTAGAACATGTTTGAGCACAAAACGGAGCAGTTACAGTAAAAATAAGAATTAGACTGTTGAATAAAAGTTCATGTTTCGCCCCTCAGCTGTTAACAATACTCGATGTTCTCATTTAGATGCCGCAAGTGTTTAAGTTCAGTGAGAGTTACGAGGCGGAAAATGAACAAGAGAGCTACCAATTCAATTCAGGACGTCGAAGCAGCTGACAACTGAGTCAACGCCAAAGGGGGGGCTCGAAGGACACTGCGAGCAAGACTCGAAAGTGAAATAATGGTCTGACCACGCTGCCATCTGCGCAGCAGCAACAAGCAATTCGCACTTAGATGGCCAAAACGGAAGGCATTCCACTTTTGTACAATTTAATTTTGTAGTAAATTAAGCAAAGTACAACTTAAATCAGCCTTTTGCTCTAAATTTTGTGCAAATGTTTATCCGGCCGAGCGCTGCGTGTGTCCTTGGAGCACTACAGGACACTTGCCACAATTATTTTTGTTTTTTATGGCACTACATTCTGCAACATTCAGACTTCAGTTCTTCTTCTGCTAATTCAAGTGTCTAGGCTTTGTCTTAATCAGCTACAAATCGTAAAAACTAAGATGAACGTTGATAATAAATACTCATACGCCGCGTTGTACTTAGTCTGTCTGCTATGCGACTAAGTGTGAGGAATTAAGCAATAAGTGAAATTAAGGACTTATCGACAAGGAAAACGTTGAGTGTACTGAAACCACAGTACTCAATGATGATTATCTACATAATTTTTATGTAATGCTATGTCTCTCCCTCTGTCTTTGTAGCTCTAACTCTGCTAAACCACAAACCACTAGCAGGAACAAAAGCCAAGAGCTCGTTTTCAATTTCCCTATATCGGTGGTCAGTTGCTCTGTACATATTACTAAAGCTAGTCTCTCTCTGTGTGTGTGTGTGTGTGTGTGTGCTTGTATCTGTGTTCGTTTGCATTTAATTAACGCCTCACAGCGGCATATCCACTTGGCTGCTCCCTAGTGTCCTCCTGTTGCAGGCGCAATTACAGGAAAGTGGCTTTTGATTTCCGCACTGTGAGCTCCGTTAACCACACCGTCTTGAGTACTTCAGAGCCACTCATTGCTTATTCACTATTCGTTCATTCACGTTCACATTCACACAGTCCAGTACAGTTTTCTATTGTAATTTTGTTCATTACCGTTTGCCATTCCTGCTTTTTCCTTCTATCCTTTCCAACTTGTTTTGCGCCGTTTATGCGCCGGTAAATCATTCGGTTGAATCGTAATGAAGGTTTTACAATATAACATAATTGCGTATTTATTTAGTTGTGCTTGTAACTTTTAAAAGCATGTTTTGTTTCGATTTTAAAGCCCTTAAGCATTCCTCCTGTACCGTCGTTTGCTAAGTTGACACTGCAGTTCAGCCATTCGTTGTAATTGCTTGTCCAACAAATTAATACGATTATTTTTACGTGGCGAAAATAATCCCAGTGTAAGCTCATTTGACAGTTTCACGCGCATTCGCAAAGCAAATGCGATTCATTCAAATTCAAGAGGGAATTGTGGAGTGTGCGTGTACTGCTGCTCTTCACTGTCACGCTTCAATTTTGCAATCTTCATTTAATTTACCTCTCGCCCTCAAGCCTCAAGCCCCAAACCCAACAAGCAGCTCGTTAAATACTTTAAAATGCCGTTTGATGCTACAGCATCACTTAATTGAGTAAGTAAGAGTCGAATGTAAAAGCTAAAGAATGTTGTAACAATTCTATTTGGCTACAAAAATGGCAATAGTTTTACCATCTATCCTTCGAAGCGTACGCATTTAATGGAAAGCTTATCCGCATTACACAATTTCTACAACATTTTTGAAGAACCACAATTTTGCGATTAAATATTTTCAAGTGTTTGTAAAGCGACCATTGGCAACAGTATTTAAGTATGTATAGACTTTTTCTAGCTTAAAATCGCCTTATGGCTTTAATCTCATTTTTAGCACACTTTCCAATTGTTTTTCACCCCAGGCTGTTTATTTTGAGCAAACGTTAAGCACGTGTCCCATCGACTAAGAAACAACAGTTTTCAACAGATTTTTTTCACTTGTCTGTAGAATGTTTTCATAAAAGAAAAAGTTTTTAATTAGAAGTTTAACTTTTTGCTTTTTATAGACAATTAATCAGTCAGTCAGTTATTTAAGCTGTGCAAATAGTTTTAAATAAATATAAAGATAATATTTACAGAACTAAAAGTTCAAAGACACTTACTATAGTCAAGAAGTAAACATTTACAGTTTAGCCTGTTGCTAGTTTTACTTAAGAAACAATTTTAGGGAAAATTCTGTTGCTTATGTACATACTTCTGAAACAGTCAAGAATTAGAAATCTAAACCAATTCTAAACAAAAACTTAAAACACTTTTGTGAAAATGTATTGAAAGTGGCTTTTAGAAACTGTTTGAAACATTGCTTATCAAAATGGGTTAAGAAATTTTGTAGTTTACGTAATGCCTACAGCAATAAGAGGTGTAATAAATTAAGCACACATTTCTACACACACTAAGCAAATATTTATTTCTAAGTAACTCGCTAATGCTTAGCTGCAAACATACATACTTACATACACATACACAAAAGAAGCATTCATCGTCTGCAATCCTTTTGAGCCTAGACAAACATCCTTATGCTGTTTGCCAGCGGCCAATGTTAGGTATTAATGTTGAATGAACTCACGTGTTTCAACATTTTGCAGCTGTTTTCTTTAGAGGCTCGAACCCCACATGTCCTTTGAGCCTTACGTTGTTCAAATGGGCTTTGCCAACTTTGTCAGACAACGCAGACGTCACATTTTTCGCTATTAATTTGTATGAAAGCAAACAGCAAAGATTACTGAGAACACGTATATGAGTAATAGATAGCGAATGGAGGAAAGAGGCTGACGTTGTCGAATAATGATTGAAGGAAGCTACCCCTTATGCAAAATCAAACACCCGAGGACATCAATCGCATGTGCGCATACATAATTGACGCTGAACTCGAATTCACTTTAATCTTTTGCCGAGATTTGTTTGGCTTGTAACTCTTGAATCTATGAGTATGTCGTGAGTGAGTTTCCAGTTTGGTCATGAATGATTCACATTTAGACAACAGAGTACAGCATCTTGAGCCTACTTCAGGATTATATGTTATATATTTGACTTTGAATTTGGTTCTTGGCGTCCGTCGAGTTGTAATCTATGCTTACACTGAAAGAAACAAATAACAAATTAAAAATGATTAACAAAACCGATTAAATGTTTTTGAAATTTGTTTAATCTAGATATTCATTTTATTGATGTTATTAATTGATGTAATTATTATTAATTGATATATTTACATTACATTTAAAAAAAAAAACAAAACTATACTTTTATATCACAATGAACAACCAATATTGATATATGTTCAGTGTTTTTCATTGATATAAAAATATGTAAAATAGATGACAGTTTTAAAATATATTATGTTTTCTGCGTAGACAGCTAATAGTCAATACAGGCCTGAAAAGCTGCTCATATCCGGAGCAAGTGTTCCGGTCGCTTACGGTTTTGACGATGCCATATAAATCAAAGTAAAGGCAAAATACTGACATAAATTCTTGATTCATTAATAATATAAATGCAGCCCTGAGTTTTTCAGCAAAACGTGCGAAGCAGGCAATCAACGAAAAACCCCAGTTTCCCAGAACTCCTGTTCCATTCCCCCACCTTCCTACTGCTGCTGGCTGCCATTTTTGATTTGTCTTGTGGGTCTCGTTTCAATGCGTTCGCGGTTTTTGATCAACGTCATCATCATTTTTCGTTTCGATGATTAATTGAACGAAATTCAATATTCACAATTGAATTGGTAGCTGCTCCTGCTGCTGCTGCTTCTTCTTGGTTTGGCATTGTTCGCGGCTTTCACAATGTCCTGAATCCTATTAACTTCATCTCGCCCGTTGTGTGGCTCATAAGACTATTGTTGTTCTTGTGTGTTGTGTTATTGTTCCTGCTGTTGTTGTTGTTGTTGTTGTTGTTGTTGCTTTTGATGTTCAGTTGACTGTGACTGACTAAAGGAGCAGTGCGAAAGGATTTAAAATTCGAATTTCTTTTTTTAACAGGCATCCGCCGGAAGTATGTGCGTTACCCCAAAAAAAAAAAAAAAAAAAAACAACAACAACAACGTATAAAAGTCGATTTCTATTAAAGTCTGCAGCTCGTAACATGATAAATCCATATACAGCATGTAGCTGAGGTCGAAGCCAATCCCTTTTTTTGGCTTAATTTCTCGAGCGAGTAGCTTTCTGTTTCCTTTCAAATTCAGAAAAACAATTGTTAAATCAATTTATGATGATGTGCTCACTTTGCTGGATTAATTTATGGCTTATACGAATGTCAATCAGCCTATTTAATACATGACTTGTAAGCACAAAAGATTTCTATAAATATGTTAACATGTTCAAATAAAACTACCTAATATTTATTGCTAGTCTGATAGGTTTTGCCTCTTTTAATCATGTTCAATTTTTTCCAAACACAAACACAATTATTAAAAATTAAATAACATCTGAAAACTGCTGGCAAGAAAGCTTTCGAAATATTTATACCAAAGTATAATCTATTATTATCTGATTTGCTTTATTAAATTGCAACAATTTGATTGAAATTCCCAAAAATTCTCATCAACTTGTTTTTATTTGCCATTTATAAGTACAAGTATGTTTGGTTCAGGCTTGTGTGTGAAAATCAAATGAATTTATTTTCAATTTGATTTTCATTTGTAAAATATGTTTGCTGTCTATCTATAATAAAATCATAAAATTGATAGATTTTTTGTTTACATTTATATGACTTGCAGCAAAGACTAAATACATTAATGCTGAAATGTATATGTTAGCTCAAAATTTAATTTTTATTTTCAATCTTTAAATAAAGCCATAAAGTTTTGCGGCTTATTGCGAATCGTGCCATTCCAATTTGGTAATGATTGCCTCATTGAAATTCGATGGAAGCGCAACAGGACTCAACAGGATTTCTGGGATGATGTTGAACAAACATTTTTGCATGCACAATAAATCAAAACGATGCAATAACTTTTTACCCAATGCACATTTAAGCGCAACTCAGTCATATGGAAAGCCATGTGGCCAAAAATGCTGTAAAAATTGTTTAAACAACTTGTTAGCCATCTCAATAAGGGCCAAGGCAAATATGGCAATGACATTTTTGGTGCTGCTCAAATGGTTTTCAAAAGGAAGTTGAGAGAGAGAAAAACAAAAAACTATTGCTATTGGGTGCAATATATAAATCTGTTATAATCACACAGGCCTGAAAAACTTAAGCTGCTGTAGCCACAAAAAAAAAAAGGCAAACAAAAACAATACAAAATGTGCTGCCCACTCGCACATCCGTTGGAGGCTTGTGCTTACTTTGCCTACGTACTCCTAAACCCATGTCAAACCTCATTGCCAACCCCCACCCCCATTCTATTTGAAAATCCCCCCACAATGCCCAGCATTGCGCAAAAGTCGTAAAATTACAACTGCGCCACTTTTGGCTTTTACGGCGTCATAAATCGAAACAAAAGTGTCGTTTAGCTATCGAAAGGCAAACCAAAAAAAAAAAAAGTAGAAAAAAGCATCAAGGATGCCAGCCTGGACCCAGGTCCTGACCCTGTCGAGGCTAAAATTTGAGGCAATCTCAATCTATTTCAAAGTTGGTAGCTAAATTGCGAGTGTCAGGATTTCTGTCTCAAAGCTCACAATTATAACACTAAAGCAACAAATAAAAAAATGCAGTTGCCCCATTATGACTTCCGGCCAGAAGCATGATGCTCGGAAGCTGCAATCACAGCTCTATTTATCTCCCTCTCTCTCTCTCTCTCTCTCTCTCTCTCTCTGACTCTTTCATACACTGACTCTGTCATTTTGCAGATACATTTTGTATCATGGCAGCGTGTGGCGTAATTAAATTAAGCCAAAGCCAAACCACACCGAGTAGCAACCCAACCGAATTGGTTTACACGCCCCACATCCACCAACAGATCCACAACCACTTCCACATCCACATCCAGATTCAGCTGCCATTGGGTTTTGGTCACAGCTCCACCAACACTTAATTACTTTTGATACGTGACAATTTAATCCTTTGGTAGGAATAACCAACGCCAACCCAAAATCGATGTCGAAAAACCACTGTGCGTACTCTTCAAACACAGGCTTTTCATATATGTGCAGTACATATATATATATATATATATATATATATATATAAATATATACACATTAAATCTTTGTGCAGTCAAGGCAATTAAACGCCAATTGCTCTATTTAGCCAAGCTGCACAATTTTTGATTAAAATACTAAAAGGTAATTAAATAAAGTACTTTTTTATTTATATTTAAATATCAATTATATTGTTTGCATAGTAATCAGCCTTGAAAATGATATATATCTATTTTTGTTTTTATCTGGGCATTGTGCTAATTTAAATATCTTAACAAATTGTGTTTGAAGTAATAAATTATAATATAATTTATATATTAAAGTCATTTTAATGAAAGTTTGATGCTTTGGGCATCTAATTCAATATAACAAGATTCATGTGAAACTTGCAGCTCCATGAGATATCACCTGCTGATTGATAAATCATACCTTTGATTGTTCAATTTTAAATATTTGAAAGCAATTTATGCTTTATTTTTATTCACAGCTATGGAATTTATTCGAAAGCAGCCTCTACCCTTTCCCGCCGCCCCTCCCAACACTTTCCACTCTGGCCAATGAAAATCACAATGACGAAGGTCGTCTATATAGCGACCTTTTTGTTTAATCACTGCGCTATTATTAATCATTCAATTGTATTCCCAAGGCAATTATGTTAATGCGCAGCACATTTTTAATTAACCAAAACACACACGCACATATAGGACCAAATGAATTTGCACACACACACACACACACACACACACACACACGCTCACAAAAATTATAAAACCACACAGAGCTTCTTTTCAGTATGGGTTAATGTGTTTATGGTTGACTGAGGTGTTTGTGAAACTGACGTTGTGTGGAAAGCGAGCTAACTGCTCCAAATTCCACGCATCCAGCTGAACTGGGGGGAGGATTGGTGTTCTGAGATTCCTGCATAACTGGAATATCAAACCTGTCAATGGAAAAAAATGAACTCTCATTAAAATGTGGCAGGCTGTGTTTAACAATAAGCATGTCTGCTGCAGTACTTGGGACTACGAAGTCATTATAAATACCCTTAAAGAGTTTAGTACAATACTCAAAAAGTAGTCAACAAATCGTCAAAAGTCCTTATATCATTGTTTGTGTTGTCGCATATAAGGCAGAACACACTGAGTGTGTGTGTGTTTTGAAAACCTAAGCATTTAAATGTCGAAATGTTAATTTTCCATATCTGCTTTTCAACTTGTTTTTTAAGCGAATATCTCATAAAAGAGCAAAACTTTTCACATAAAAGGTAGAAGCCAGAACTCTCACTTAAGGATCTCCACTCACTCTCATTCACATTTATATCCACATTTACATATTTGCGGAAACATAATTGTCTGCGTGACGTTGGGTTTGCTTTTCACTTGGGGTTGGAGTTGGAGAGTTAGCAAAGTCTTGCATTGTCCGTGTCCTTGTCGAGAAGCACAGCATGGAGTCCTGCCTCCATACAGACCTCCACAGACAGTATGCTGTTTAAGTAAATTTTCAAATGCAAATGAATTCCCTTGTCAAATTAATTCCATTCTTTCCCTCTGCCACACGACTGCCTTTCTAGTCTGCACTCTGTTTTATGCGTAATTATGTATTCTCGGTCAGTTCCGCGCTGACATAGTTCATTGCATCATTATACAAATAAGTAATTCGCATTAATAATTATTTATTTTTGTAATTGTGCAATAATAATTGAAAGTTTTAACTAGCTGCAGGACATTTTCAGTTAATTGGAAAGACACTACAGCAACTATTATATAATTGGATTACTTTGATTGAGTTAACTTGATAAACTTGTGATTTATCCATTACACAGATATGCAATTAAGTCCGTCATACATATTAATACGCTTAATAAATAAGTAGTTATAACTATTATTGTCTATCAAAGACACAAGAAACAAGTTTGGTGTCTCTATCTCTTATAGTCTCTGAAATCGACGCGTTCATACGAACAGACGGACAGACAGACAGACAGACAGGGCTATATCGACTCGGCTTTTGAAGCTGATCAAGAATTTAATTATTCGGAAATGCCTCCTTCTGCCTATTACATACATTTGCAGTACTTTATAACTCCCTTTTTCCCATATTTAATGGGAACATGATAATAATTGAAAATATCGAAATATATAAGATGCTACAAATATATTTTGAAATCTTAGCTGTATAATAGAATTACGTGTCTTGCTCTGAGTCTGTGCATTTGACAAACTACAAAATGCTATTAAGCAACTGTATAGATATGGCACTCTGGCAGTTCTGCCAAGTTCCAAGTTTTCCAAGCCAAGCAATGCATAAATGCAAATCAAAGTTCACAACTTTGCGCCTTAGCCCAAAGGGGACTGCGGAAACCTGCACCGGGTGTGCCGGACATGTATGCAAAATATGTTTGTATGTTTGCATCTAAATTGAAGGTACAGTTACAGGTAAGGGTACAGGTGAAGGTGGAAGAGCTACGGTTGTTCAACTTATAAGGACAATCGATTTTCGATTATCGTGCTGGGGCAGGTTGAAGAGTGTTTCGGGAAGCTGCAATTGAAAATTGTGGGTGGACAGGGTAGGAGTGGGTAGAAGTGGCAATGCCAATTCAACAAACCGAACAAAATGACCTAGAAATGATGGTTGGGTAAGTATTCTTTGCATGTTTGGTCGAGATAAAGGTAACTTCGTAACTGAAACTGTAAATGCAACACTTGCAAAACGCACAGAACAACAACCATAACAATAACAAGAACAAACGACAATTGGTTACATTTGATATATTTATTTATGCGTTTAACCGTGTTTGGAATAAATGTTATAAATTCCAAATGCATTTTCAATGTGTTGCAGGCAACTCGAGGACAAGAGGCAAGAGGTGTAAACACTTTAACGATGTTTGTTGCTCTGTTGTAAATGTCGACAATTGGCCAAAGATCAGCAACGTTTGCATTTCAATGCGGAATATTGAAAAGCATAAACAGAGAAAATTAAATTTAAGCTCCCATCGTAGTACGTGACTGAATTTCTAAAATAACAACATGTTTGCATAGGCATCAGTTTACGTATCTGCATCATTTTGGATTTCAAAATTCAGGTGACAATGTGCGAATATGTTCTCAAAACGAAACGTTTTATCGTAAGGATATAACATAGATAGCTGCAAAATGTGTGTGCATGCATAAGTTTCATAATTCTACAAGCTTCACAAAATCGACAAAAAAAAAAATAGATAATGGTGGAGATATCGAAGCTTAACTATAACTAAATAATATTGAAAAACATGTGCTCAAATCTATTGACGGCGTGTTTATTCGAATTATGTTTGTGTTTCAAAACTTGCTAGTTAATCAAGAAACAAAAGTTATCTTTGGCTTACATAAAAGTTGTGCATATGAAAACTTAATTTCTAACCGATTGTTCGTATGACAGCTATAAGATATAGTCGCCCGATTTTGATTAAATTTGGTCAGCCTGACAAGAACATACTAAAACGCAGAAAGATTGCATTTGGTTAAGTTAGCTGGGTCCAGTTATCCTGGAAAACAGAATTTTCTAAAGATCATTTTTATAGCAGTTATATGCTATTGTAATCCGATTCGCCAGATTTTGACATAGGTATGTACTGCTTGCAGCAAAAAGAAGCATCTGTATCAAGTTTTATCAAGTTCGCTCAGTCACTTCATAGTTTCGGAGACGTCTCCTTCGGGACAAACTTATTATAATCTCTGCAAGGGTATAAGTATAATAAATACAGTTTTAAATATACCCATGTTCAATCATAATTTCTGCATTTAAGACAGATTAATTTTGTTATTATTACTGTTTCCTTAACAGATCCTTACAGTTATATTTAAGAACAATTTCTATTAAAAGGGAACTTAGTATATAGTTGACCATATTCCAAAGGATTTTAAAACAAATACAATATTCATATTTACAATGTACTTAGTTCATACATAGTACACATACATACTTATATTGAATAAATTATTGTTTGTTGTTCAAGTAGGATGCTATTATGGGTTGAAGGGAATGAAGGGTGGGCGGTCAGTGGGGCTTACTGTGGGCTCCTTTGAGCGCAGACTTTGTTTGGCTCTTAGTTTGCATCCTTATTTAGCGCTGTTTGAAAATCACAAGCGTTGACATTGTCGTTGTGGCCTGCATTTTAATTGCAGTTCTTTGCGCAGCGAGGACACTTGCATCATTTTAATGATACAAAGTCAGTGAGCACACGCACCATGCACCATGCACCATGCACCACGCACAACGCAGGCTCTAGTTCTTGCCCCAAGTCCGTCTCTGTCTCTGTCTCTCATGCTGGCTCTGTCTTTGTCTCTGTCTTTGTCTCGTGGTCTGCATGCGCCAGTCGAGCATCTGCATCTGCTTCTGCACTCGACCCGGAGCTTTGTGACCTGTTTGTGTCAAATGCAAATAGTCGACTCAGGTCTTACTTTGTCTCCTTTTGGCATTTGGTATGCAAAAGCTACGACGGCAACCAATGACGGTGATGAAAAGCGAGCTACGCATTTTGTGCGTGCATCAGACATGAACAGGCTAGATTATTGCAGTATGTAGCTTCCGACTGCGGTATACACTGTTCCTAGTCTATTTTCTTTTATTTGCTGGTCTCAACTTCAAGTTGAACAATTTGTTGTTACTAGCTACAAAAATGTGCTAGAATTGCGTGGTTGGGGATACAGACGAAGTTCGATTGTGCTAACTTGAAAAGTATCGAATAGACGTATATTTCACAATCCCAACATACCCTTTTCACTTTTGGGGAACAGAGCATAACAAGAGCAGTTGCAGCTTGAATTGCAGCCAGTAGCAATCATTTGAAAAACATAGAATGTCAAGTGGATACGGCTAAATCCAATATCTGGTGTCCATGCTAATTGATGGTTTGGCATATCCAATGCCAATTCTCGATTGTTACGCAAATATTTGAATGAAACTCAATTGCACGACCACAGTCCCAATGGTAATCAATGATCAAAATGCACTTTTCAGTTCAAGCAATTAAATATTACTACTGTTCGATATTAGAGCTTTATTTGATCAGAGAACAAGTGTCAGAAAATACGATTATAAGATCGATTCAAATAAATCTGATATAATAATATAATGGACCATTACATATGCCCATTATATTTGTATATCGAGTGTTGGTACAGGCATTTCGATCAGTGACAGCTTTACAGCACTTCCAAATACAAACATTACACAAAAGTAGTATTACAAACATACCACATTCGCTACCGATTTCATCCGTCCAGAAAATATTGGATATTATTTTCGATTTGATTTTGGATTTCAAGACCCAGCCAATCAACAAAATTTGTAACCCCGTCGTGAGCAAAATATAAAACACACAAATTTCAATAATACAATTACGAGAATACAAATTATAAAAAGAAACTCAATGCAAACAAGTAAGAATGCTCTTGTCGAGTGTGCTCGACTACGAGACTCCCTGCTCCCAACTTGCATTTCAAGCAGTTCAGCGGCAACACAAGCAAGCAGCGCACTTAACGTGTCCAGTTCCTGTCAAACTGTTGTTGCTGCCTGCTGAGACGGGGGTAATAGATTCTTCCATAACTTTGGTGTTATTTATCCGATCGATATTTGTGTACCAAAAAAACAAAGCTTTATCTTTAAAATTGTGGCTGTGGGAGTTTCTGGAGTTTTTCGATTTGCGGGGGTGCAAGGTGGTGCATCCGAAATTTGAAATAAACTTGATCTGCGTATGGTATACAGGAACCTGCATGCCAAGTTTGGTGTCTCTAGCTCTTATAGTCTCCGAGATCTGTGTGTTCATACGGACAAACGGGCAGACGGACAGACAGACAGACAGACAGACAGACGGAAAGACTGACATGGCTAGTTCGTCTCGGTTGTTGATCCTGATCAAGAACATATATAGTTTATATAGTCGAAAATGCCTCCTTCTGTCTGTTACACACATTTGCAGTACTTTATAATTCCCTTTTTCCCATTTTTAATGGGAACAGGGCGTAACAATGTTATTTCGAAACAACAACAGCAACAAGTTGACATTTCTGAACCCATATTGCATATAGTGTCGTTCGATTTGGATCAACAGATGTATAAATATAGATTAGGGTTGATTTTACAGTAGAAATATGTGTTTATTTTGTGAGATGGCTCAATTAAAACCTCTACACAATCTATGCAGACAACACAGATCATAGCACTCAAAAGGTCGGAACTGCGTTTCAGCTTAAACATTTATGTCTAATGAATGCCATTAAGTTATCCCCAAATATAAGAATTACAATATGTTTCCAAAGATTAATTTGCATATTTCTAGCATAATAAGAGACATGCTTACAACTGCAACTTGAATTTAATGTATTTATATTCTGTCATGTGTATATATAGAATACAATACTCTGAGTACTTATATATGTATAAGTCGACTCGAGTGAGTTGCTTAATGCGATAATGAAGGCAAAGCAGGAACTAAACAGACAGCCTTGATTCTAGATGCCAATTTGTTCGAATGGCAGTCACTGATATGGTTAGAAGGGGATTCTCTGGCGCCACCACAAAATTAATATACTCTGATGTAGATGACAATAGCCAGAGAAAGTCAATATGTGCTGGCCCAAAATGAAACGCATGCTGTATAAATTTTGGAAAATTTGAGCATTGTCTTGACGCAATAACGAAATAAACTAATTTGTTGTAGAAATCAAGTTGCCAATTGCCTGGGCCATTCCGCTGTCATATCCAATATTAAATCAGTTATGTTTGAATGAACAAAAATGTAGTATGTTCTTAGAATGTTAAAGGTCCTTCGAACATGAACACTGGTCAAAGACAAAATAGAAATTGGCAAAACAACAAAATGCCTATGCGATGTTCCATCAAAATGTATCAAAAATATGAGAAACAAGTTGAAAATCTTGCTCGTTTGGGAGCTACCCTGCTTTTAGGTGTTGTATATAAGAATAACTTGATTAAAGTATAAACTTTAAAAGGGAATTGAAACTATTTTGCAAGAAATTGTATCTAAGCTTTTACATAAAACATAGTACATCTTTATTTTAATTACATAAAAGATAATAAATGCAATACTTTTTAACAATTGTTTGCGTACAGGGTATACAAATGCTGAGCGTGGACTGGTGATATAATTGCCAAACTGATGCTGGGTTATAAAAGTGCCATAAGATATACGAAAGTGTACTACAAACGAGCGAGTAAGCGAATCGGAAGCAACCGTCTCAACATTATGAGAGCAAATTGTTTTTGAAAACATAAATCGAGGACAAAATGACCAAAAAGCCTACGGCATGTCAACGCAACAATGGCCCAAATGTGATAGACTGGCCAACAGGACCCAAGAGAAACTTGATGAACCAACCCAAATAGAGGAGGATGGGGTATGAAGGGTTGGTGAACATTGAATGGTGAACGTGTGGTACGCTGTTTGCTGATGATGGAGCTGGTTGCGTTGGGGTAATCATATTTATTTTTGGCTTTTTTTTTTGGGTTACAAATGCATTCGACTGGAAAATATCCTTTAAACTTGTTGTCGCTTGGCTGCAGGATAAATATGAAATTAACTTTGAACTTCTATTAGTTATTTGGCATTTATTTTCAGCTTTTATATATGCCATTTATTTTCATTCAGTTGTTTTGAATAATTCAAGAAAACTTTTGCATTAATTTCCCAAGGTGTTTTGTCATTGAACGACCTTCACTAAGAGGTTTTTTTGTGCTTGAATATTATATTTTTATGCATTGCCGATGTCAAAATTCCATTGTTCCCTTGGTACTAATTTTGTACATGGCACACACAAAATGCATTCATTTTGACAGTTTACAGAATGCGACACTTTTTATTCATTTAATCGCCTTAACATTCACCTCAACACACGGTACATACTGCCTACTTAACATCTCCTTAGGCATGTACTCACCTCCAACAAAATATATATATATACCTACATATATGTATATACTCGACTCGAGCAGCAAATTGAAAAGGTAAACAGAGACAGTTCAGCGAAGCAAAGCGATTTCATTAAAGCTTTTGAAATATTAAAACGCATTCAATCGGCTTGTATGGCACAGTGGTCAAAAGGGGATATCTAACTGATTTTAATTAAGATTCTTTAATGAAAAGTATAGCAATAGTAGTAGGGATAGGAATATTGCATTCTAATTTTCGAAAATAATATGGTTTTTTTTTTTATTTTATAAAGTACATAAGGACAAGTAATCTTCGGCTTTTCGTAAACTGAATTTTCGAAATTTTCCTATGACAACTATAGCGATAAGCACAGCTTTGATAGCCTTTGGTCAGCCTGACAAAAACACGCTAAAACGCAGAATAGGTAAATTTGGTTAAGAAAGCTTAAATTGGTTTGTTAAAGTTTGACCGAGTTATCTTCAAAAACAAAATTTCCAAACGATAATTCGTATAACAACTATATGTTGTAGGGGTGCGATTCGGCCTATTCTGACAGTTTCTGGATCAAAGACGTCTCCATCAATGCGTTACACAATTCTTGACAAAATTCTAATGCTAACTAAATAACCGAATTATTCAAATTGCAATGTGGAACTGGATAGAAAGGATTTATACAGGTACATATTTAGAAAATCAGATTAAATATAGGTAAATTAGTTTATATTATATGGGTTGCTTATTGCGCCCACTGTTTGTGGGCGTGTGGTTGGGTCTGTGTGTGTGTGTGTGTACTACACAACACCCTGTGTAGCTGAATGTGTGGAACATGAACATATAGGACTACTACTTGGAACACTACTGACGCATCCACACCTTTAACGCGTTCAGGCGCACGTCACTTGAAGGTGATGTTTGTTGTTGCTGTTGGTTGTTTGTGTTTGTTTGTTTCTTTCATTCATTCTTTGTTTGTCGTTGTTTCTGCACTTGTGTGCGTCACGTCTTTGCCTACCTTGCCGTTTATTTCATTTCTTTTGTTGTCGCTGAAGTCATCTTTTATTTCATTTTGTCTCTTAAGTGTCAGAGCATGAAACGGACAATATAATTTACATTCTGTATGCAAATGTGCGAGCCCCAAACACACACACACACACACACACACTCACACGAACTGATGGCAGATGTGTTATCCTGCGCCGCCATTGCATTCGGAAATGCCAAATTTACAATAAAAACCAAAAAGTTTGAATAAGTAATTTTTGCCAACGAGAGACTCGCGAAGTATATATGTATGTAACTTTATATGTATCTGAGTTCCAGGACCTGGGGCCTGCTACTCCACGACGCCTACATTCAATTTGTGGAAGGAGCCTGAAGTCTGTGAATAATTCATTTAAATCATTATTTATTATAATTTCATATATTAAGTATATGCATGCAGTGGAAACTTTATTGCACTTCTGCTACACCAATATGTTTGAGAGTTCTTAAATTGTACTCCTTTTTGCTGGCATTGTAAATCTATTGTTTTATTTGAGCATAGCTGCTGTAATATTGTAATATATATATACTTTTGTAATATTGAAAAATTGAATTTTGTACTTTTTAATTTAATAATAATAGAAATCAGTATTCAATTTGTGTTGAAAAACAGTAATGACAAACTGTTTTAATTGCTTACAGCAATTTATTCGCAAATTGTAATATGATATTTAATAAAAATAAAAAAAAGCCATCAATCCACTTGCATATTATGCAATAATATTACTTTTAAAGAACATGAGCTTCACATGCCGAGCTGACTTCAAAAGCAATAACGATAGCATAAATACGAGTATATAAAAGTACATGCATATATGGGCTATTTTCAGCACAGGGAGCAAAGAAGCAATATATTGACAACTGTATATTAATTATTACAACTTGTTTAATGCCAATACAATATTTAATATCCAACGTCAATCAGGTTTCATATGCCAGCAGTATTGTGTAATTGCAGCATTGATCTGACGGTTCAATACTTCGGACACATTTATTGGCATAGTCATGGCCCTGGTCTATTGCAAATATTTGGTGTCGGACTGGACAAGGACAACAGTTTCCAGTTGCCAGTTGGCTGTTGCCAGTTTCCAGTTGCCAGTTGCGGGTTGCCAGTTACATTGCTTGTTTTGCTGTTTTAAGTATCATTAATTTGCTTTTACGCCCACTTTGGTTTACAGTCCGTGTGCTGAGAATACAAAACCATTCGACAGTGTCAATATTTTGGTACCGGCTGTTGCTGCTGATGTCCATACATATATATATGTATGTATGTATGTATGCAAGTGCTGAACAACAACAACAACAATATGTTGTGATGGAAAACAAACATGCAAGGTGGCAACGGGTTGCCCTTGCTGCAAAAGCAACAGCTTCGCTTCCAGTCCCGCTTTTAGCCATGGCCAGCACGGCTGCCAAACAAAAACAAAAACAAAAACAGGCAATCAGGCAAACAACAAAGCAAAGCATCTGCATAGAAGAAGTGCCGACCACTTCTCACTAGCCCGCAACCAGAACAGGCTGCTTCCGGGGCATTGGGAAAACAGAAACTACAATCTCAAAACAGGAAAGAATAATTCTTTTCGGTATACCGAAAATGATATACACTTGCAGACGTTATCTGATCTAAACTGGGTTACTAAGTTCTGTTCATATTTTAAAGGCAACACATTTAGCTTACAATTGTTGGATTTGTTAAAGATATCTGCATAAATGCTATGACTCAATTTTATTCATTTGTTTTCCCAAAAATCGAATAAAATAATCAGATTTTGGCCTCAGAAAATAAGAAAAATTCAAGAATGCGATTTCCGGTAGCCGGTTAAAGTATACAGCACTCATAACGATTACAGGACTCTAGTCGAGTATACCCGACTTCGAGAGACCCCTGCTCCCAACTTGCATTTCAAGCAGTTCAGCGGCAACACAAGCAAGCAGCGCACTTAAAGTGTGCAGTGCCGGTCAAACTGTTGTTTCTGCCTGCTGAAACGGGGGTAATAGATTCTTCCATAACTTTGGTGTTTGGACATGGCTAGTTCGTCTCGGCTGTTGATCCTGATCAAGAATATATATGGTTTATATAGTCGGAAATGCCTTCTTCTATCTGTTACTCATATTTGCAGTACTTTATAACTCCCTGTTTTCCGTTTAATAATAAATATTTACAAAAAAGACAACCTCGTTATCGACATCTTAGATTTTTTCGAATTTTTTGATCCCAAACTCAGACTTGATTCAATTTTCAGAACAGTATAGATTTGCCGTTTTATTTTAGTAAATTGATCCAAAATATGTGCTGTCAGCTTTAACAAATAATCATCTATACGTAGATTCAAAATTGCATGACTTATTTTCTTTAAAAGTTTTAATTTAAAACAGACCAAAAGACAAACATCTCTTTCAATATGTTACACACTTAGTAACGAAAGCTAAATACCCTTCTCTGATAGTGTATAACAAAGGCGCTGCTGGCCAAACTGGTGTGGCACAACCGCGACCGCAGTTCGTGTTTTTTTTTGCGGAAAAATCGACAACTCCGAAAGCGTTGCGGAATGGCAAAAAGGAAAACGATGAAAGCAAAGCTAAAAGTCTTGATTCAAAAATTGTTTGCTGTTATTAGTTTCTGTGACTTGAGACGGTTTTAATTAACGCCGCCAATGCAATGAGTGCCTGCATTTGGATGAGCAGTTGGATGAGCATTCGCAGGCAGCTGGCAACTGGCACAGTCGACCATATCCTCCTACGCCTCCTCGCATCCTTGTGCAATTAGTGCGTCCAGCAATGTTAAGACACAGCCCCAAAAGTTTCAGCTGACAAAGCAAAAACAATCAGGCCACTGGAATCATCGATGATTTCAGTTTATGGCGCTGTTTTGGCAGATATCCCCACTGACATTAAAATGTACACTACTAAATATGAATCAACATTTTTTTAAAAATTTTAGAAATAAAGTCTGACAGACCTTTAGATATTAAACAAATTCGCTGAGATCGCAAGAATCATTATAATACTTTCGATTAGTTTGAATTTGATATAACTTTCCAAAAAATAAAAGCTTTTAATATAACTCAATTGTTGAGCTATCATATGGGAATATATAGTATTTAAATACATAAATAAAACTTATACTTATACATTAGTATATTAAAAAAGAACCAAATAAAACTTCAAAAAGTTTGAAGGAGCATTAAAAATGAGTTTGCTTTGCATTTAAATGAGAAATATTTTCCTTGCTGAAAAGTTGTTTTGAGTTTTAAAATAAGCAGAAAACTCAAAAGTGAAACTTAACGGTACAAGACGCACCTCCCACTGAGCTCCACTTGTTGTTAGTTGTGAAAAGGACATAAACACAAAACGGTTTTTTGTAATCATTCTTATGACTTTTATTCTCGCATTCCATATATATTTAATATTTTCTCAACTCTCTCTATTCATATTTATGTTTCCAGCTATGTTAATTATCCTAAATACTATTTCTCTTTGTTGAATACAAGCCAAAAAACCTGTATTAGGCTCAAGAAGTCCGTAAAAGTTTAAGAATGCGATTCCTGTTGACGGATGTTAACTTTTTAGTAGAGTAATTTAAGAAAACGAAGTTTAAAACCGTAGCATCTTTGTTGCAGCATCGAGATAGAAAACACTAGCTTAAGAAAACTCTTTTGATCCAACATCGGCTGTTGTACGGCAATGGCAAAACTTCTTAATGGAAAAGTCATCCATGCATTTGGCTTCGCCATGGAACGAACTAACTCGACTCACAGAGCCGGTGACTTGCATATTATTCGTATCTGTAAGGTTGTTGTTGTGACGCACCGTTGCCTCATACTTCGCTTGGTTGGGTAACGTATAGAAGATCAGCCAATAAACCTCTATATGGGTGGCATCGTTGTCATTCGGATGTGCCTTATAGGCCTCGCCGACGCTCAGCAGCGACAGTGGAAGGCAGAGATGAGCAAAGCTGCCATTGTTAAAATTGTTTACAATATCATTTATATACAGGACAACATCGTTGGCCAGCTGTAGCACTCTGATGGAGCTCTTGTCAACGCTGTCATAGGCCCAGCAGGTGCACCAGTGATCCTCAATGGCCACATCTTCGCATTTGCGACTCAGTGGCACCGGCAACAACAAACTCTGGCAGTGTGGACAATCCTTGGCGACGCCCAGCGACTCCAGGCTACCGGCGCGGCCTGAGAGTGCTAGAATGTGTTTCAGCGTCACGTGTAGATCATAGGGTGTGGTCAGACGATGGCGATTCTGACGCAGTGCATCCACAAATTCCGGATGCGCTTGGCGCAAGAACTTTGGCAGCCAAATAAACAACAAGGGTAGCCGCTCCTCGAAATGGCCAGACCAGGTGGCACGTGTTGGTCCAAAGCGTAGGCCGTGATCACTGACCAACACAACCACGCTGTGCTCCAGCGTCTCCAGACGCTGTAGGTAATTCTTCATGTAGTCGTCCATGGAGCTGGTCTGCGAAATGTCGCTGTGGCTGTGCGTGTTCGTCCAAAAGAAACCAAAGAAGCTATCATTGCGATAGCGTTGCGCAAACTCAAACGCATAGTTATACACGTGCTCCGCCTCTGTCTCAAAGCCCACGCAATGTATCCGATCCTGTATCTTTCTGATATCGAGCCTTTTCTCCACGGCAGTCAGATAAGGACGCATGTAGTAATCCACGGGTGGCTTTTTGAAGCCCTTTTTTAAATAGTTGAATGTGTTGATATCGACTGCATCCTCGCCAAAGGCAGTCACATAGCCATGCTTTTGAAATAGCTTCCACAAGAACTCACATTGATCCAGACCATCAATCAGGTAGGGATTGCAGTGCTTCAAGGCATTCTCTAGATTGTAGCCCGTCATTGCAGCCATTATGTTGGGAAATGTATTGTCATCTACCTGTGATGCAAGATTTTGGATGTTTTAGTTTGAATTACTTTTATTTGTACTCCAATTCACCTTATTATAGCCCGCCAGCTCGAACCAATCGTTGTTGTGTAAATACTCTGCAGTCTTTGGCATTGCACGTATAAGATGCATACGCGAGATGCTGTCAATGCCAATCAACAACACACTGGGCACACGACGACCCTGATCTTGGCTGGTCCAATTCTCAAGTCGCTCTCGCACAGCCACACGCTCTGGTATCGTGGCATGTCCATTGATATAGATTTGCTTCCTTCTCGACTTACACTTGACAATCACACTGTCCATGGTGTTGGCCAGTTCAGCCCTTCTCGAGAATGCGTGGCATGGCCCATAGCTGACATGATCCTCGTCGACACGTTCCACGCTCATGTAACAGCAACGCAACACATTCTTCACTTTGTAGCTTCGAAAAGCCGTCGAATTAACCCTCAACACATAGCGCTGAATGTTGCCATCGTAATCCACTTGGGTTAATGGCGGTTGCTGCTTGCAGGCTTTGTAGGAGACACGCTCAAAGTGACGCATAACGTTGGGCTGGTAGGGATCTAGCTCCACAATCCTGCAGTGGTTGTTGTACACGAGATAGCCTTTCGGAGTCAAAGAAGTGGTCAGTTCAATCTTTGGATTAGTTTGGTCTTCGCTTATTAATACTGATTCTATTGTTGGGTATAAGTAGACAAACGGAAGGCGGATTGGTGAAAGCATGCGCAATGAAAACCAAAATGAAGATAATAAATAAATAAATATTAAAATAATAAAAAAATAATTAATAAATAAATAAGATAAATAAGTAAATGCTTTGCAGAGCACAAACAAAAATTGTTAATATGTCTTAGAATAAATGAAATAAATAAATTAATATTATATACAAGTACAATCCGAAAAAAAAACAAGGATTCTGTTCTGAAATCAAGTACAAATGTTGACAAAATCCATTCAAGTATAAAAATTGTATAGTAAGGACATTTTTTAAAGTTTGAAACTAATATGTACTTTATCAAAGGCTTTTCTTTTTCTATTTATGACAATAACCGATAGCCTGATAATTCTAAAAGGAGTATTGCCATTTTATACTTAGTTGTAATCAATTCCAGTATACCTTTCATTTCCAACACACTGGATGTATTTTCCATATCTAGCGCAATAGCGGATCCGATTCGGAAATAGCAACAGATAAAAATCAGCAGGAAGTACAATAGGAGTGTGGATGCAAATGGATTCTTATATAGTATTCCAGTTGGCATGAATGAATCCTTTGCATATGGGATGCCATCTTCTGCAGCGTTTTCACTGATATTATTCTGCAGCGGGCTTCTTTTAATCAAACCAATTATCATTTTTCAATGGCTTGAAGAAAAGAACAAGATAATCAATATTAATATATTGTATATATTTATAATAATACTACAGTATTCGGAACAGAAACTTTACAACAACAAAATGGCACAGAACAAATTTTAGAACTTTCAAAAATTGAAATTGTTTCATACGTAGCAAACTTCTCACAAAAATATATTAATATTTATTTATTTATATATTTCGTTTGGAACATTTACGCAGATTCACAGCCAAGAACGAAAAAAGTAATTTATTTGGCAACTCCATTTTCTGGAGCTGCATTAAAAATGCATTTTTAATTTGTCAGTACAGCGACACTTTTGCTGATTGTTTACAATTGCAATTTGACACACTAAAGAAAAACTAATTAAGCATTCCAATTTGTTGGGACTGTTCGAAAAGTATGTTTTTTTTGTGTTATTTATTAATTTGTTATTTATTTGTGTAATTTGTTTACATTTTAAGTATGCCTTAATAAAATTTTACATTTATTGAAATATACTCAAAAATAGAAAATGAAAGCTAGAGCAGCAAACCGAACACCACGACTGATCTGAGTGCTATAATTTGACAAATATAAATATGCAACAGAAAACTGCAATAGAAACTGTTCCTCGGAATCGTTATTGTAGCTGTACACATATAGTTATTGTTTATGATCGTATTGCATATCCATGAATGTAAATAATTGAAAAGTCGAATAACTGTTGCAGTTATCAAGTGGCTTAGCCATAATGACAGATGTACAAGTTATTCAGATGAATTCTGATAAGCAGGTTTTTACATGATATGATATATGTGCTTCCTAAGTTGTCTCAAATAATTGCAAATAACTGCAACTTCAAAGAGTAAAAAAAATAAACTTAAGACTAAGACAAAACTTTAAACAAGTTGTCTACTGCCAACTTTGAGACCAATTGTATTTCCTATTAAGCCCAAGGCTCCAAATTTCTGGCAAGAGTGAAGTCAGTCGAGTGTTTCTATGTTTTGAATAAATAAATAATGTCTTAGCAGTCTGAAGATGATGTGTTAAGTGTTTACATTTAATTCGCTAAGATATTTATTTATTTAAAACAAGTCACACCCTGTTTCCAGAAAATAATGAAATTCGGTATTAAACATTAATTGTTGCTTCAAAAGCTTTCCTTCAATATTATTGTCCGTATCAAATATGCGAACAAATCCAAAAGGTTCGGAGCTAGTTGGATTAAAAAAAAATTACAAGCTTTAAATTTCGCTCTAAAGCTAATCAAAAACTCAACAGTTAGCGTTACCTGAACGGTCACACTATTACTTGACTTGCGCGCTCAGTTGTGTCCAACTGTTGAGTGAATATTGCATTGCCACTAGGTGGCGCTAATCAACACTAGAGGTCGTCAATTTAACACGTATGTTTTTGTGGAACATAATTTGGAAGCTGCTTTCGGAAATTTCTAAGTTAACAGAAAATAGCTAGTTTAACAGTTTTTGACGATTTTGCCATTTTTGATCTATTTTGCGGAATTTATGGTTTTGGGGGTGGATCTTGAAATAAAATGAATAATTTATGAATAGGAAATTTCATTATCTAATTTTGATTTTTGTGCAAAGACTTAAAATCACCCTCTTTTACGCTTTAATTTTGCTGTTTGTGAACGCATGTCCTTCGGTAACTTCGGTTTTTCCTTATTCGCCACTAAACTAGCGGCCCTCTAGAACAATTTTTTTTACTCACATGCCATTTAATGCTATTTCGAATCGAACTGCTTCAAATGTTCGAAAAAATTACAAAATTGAAAACGAACAACGGCATTTTTTCCTGGAATTCAGCCGCGATTTTGTTGTTGTTCTTAACATTTTTCTAACAGAGGCCTAACATTTCTCTGTTAAAAGCCCGCAGTTTTTGAAAAATAATAAAATTTCTGTTAAATTTGCAGATCTGGCTTTTTTTTAAATAGCCATAACTAGCTACGAAAATAGCCAAAATACAAACACCTGTTTTTTGTGGCACGCAGCCAAAAAACCAAGATTAAACGAAAATTCCCAACATCTGTTGTATTTTTTTTTTTGAATACAAAATAACTTTTCAGTTGGGAAAAAGCAAAAAGTAGCTGACTGTTAAAAAAATAGCTTATGCTGCAGTTTTGTTTTTTTTTATCTTTGAATTTTGATTTTTTGATTTCCTTTTCTTTCTTTCTTGACTTTTGAATTCGAAATAACATGTTCTAATTTTGATTTTTATGTTTTTCTTTATGCTGAAATGGCAATGTTTGTGGGCGCAGAAAATGTTCTATTACTTTCAATTTTGCCACTCCAACTGCATCAAAAACAACAATTTTTCCAAAAATATAACATACATTTATACATACATTCAAATATTGTATAAAGCATACATTTTGGCATATTGGCAGACAAAAGTGTACAGATTTTCAAAGTGCAAGTATACCGCAATCGGGAACATCCGACTGCAACGTTCATGCTTGTTAATTTATTAAAATGTATACAATTATTATATATAAATAATAATATTTACTTGAATATTTGTTCGTTTAGCTACATATATACATACAAACATAACTTTAAAACATCTTCATAATGTATAAGTGTTGAATACAAAAAATATATATGCCCAAGTCAACTGATATCACGCTGAGCTTATAGCCCATTTCTGGCCATAGTATCTGTTATCCACTGCACATACTCAGCCACGTTGGTGTAGAGACCCGGCAGACTGATCTTACCGCAGGATGTGACACCTTGGCTAACAATGCCGAACTGCACCAATCGTAGTTTATACTCGTCCAGGTAAGTTGCAGGTGCTTGCAAAGGTCCACCAGAGTCGCCCTTGCAGGAATCCTGCAAATCGCCGCCGCCCACACACAGTTGGGTATTGGGAACCTCACGACGATAGGCCTGAGAGCAGGCTGAGCGAGACTGGATGGGTACTTCGGCCTGCAGCAGGACATCCGAGGAGGATCCATTCTCAGTGGTGCCCCAGCCGCTGACAAAGTAAGTGGGCTGCGATTCAGCTTTCTGTTTTAGATCATCGCTGATGGGCAGACAAATGGGCTTTATATTTTCTGCAAGAATGTGGTTTAAATAAGGAACTGATTATAATGTCTTGGGTTAAACATACTCTGTTCAAAAGTAACACTTTCATTTAGACGCAGCAGGGCAATGTCGTTTACAATGCGCTTTGCATCGTATTTCTCATGAAGTATGATCTTCTCAATTCCAAGATCCTTGACTGGAGGCGCACACTTCTTTTTGCGTCCCTGTTGACGACAGTCCATCTCTGTGGAGATACGATGCTCACCCAATCGGACTTCGTAGCTGAAATTGTAAGGAAAACATTAAGATATTTTCATATATGAATTGATCAAGGGTGTTTTTATACTTACAGCTGATCTTCCAGGCCATATATGCAATGAGCAGCGGTAAGAATATAGCCTAAAACAGTTCATAGGAAGTACGTTAAATCATTTTAATTGATTATATCCCTAAAGTATACCTACGGTTCGAGATAATTGTGCCACCACATAGAAAACGAGGCTCGCCAATAGTTTGATATCGGAGTAAGGCCATCCAGGGTCTGGAGGAAAGCTGAACCTCCTTGCCATTGGCCACGCGCTGATTGAGAATGGCACCGCATTTAAAGTTGTCGTCCTTAAATTGTTCCATTACCTTGGAATTGTGCTGAATCTCTTGGAAAGGACAGCAAAAGTGGTGCTAAAGAGTGATTGAATGTTTAGTTTAGTTCGGAATATATATATACTAGTGCACTTTCTGCACTCAAAATTTTTTTTCATTATATTGGATGTTTTTAGATTTTCATAAAATGCTGAAAATTTGTATCATTATACTCTAGGGCCTAGAGTCTAGGCTAACATTTTTCATATATGGTTTGAGACAATTTCGTTTCCAATTATAAAAATTTTAAAAAATGTTCTATCTTTATTGAAAACATTAAGTATATATTTTTTATGAAATCTTGACTATTTTTTCTTAATTACAGAAATTTGTATTGAAAATTGTAGACAATTTTCTTTAATCTATTGATAGAAATATGTCTATAGAGCTTATCAATTCCGGTTTAATCTACACTGACGTTTATTTTCCACAAAAAAATGTATGTTTTCATACTGGGTTTTCATACTCTTTTCAAATATTGAAAAAAAAATATCATTCAATATTGGGATAGTGAAATGTCCGTCTGTCTGTTTTTCCGTATGAATTTAATTTTTGCCACAGTTTTGAAGCTAGAGCAACCCATTTTGGCATACATGTTGCTATATACACCATAAACAGACAAAGTGTTAAGTTTTAAGTTAAGATTGGTATAAAAAATAGAGTATATCACAATCGAAGGGCATTCGATTGAAACGTTATTACTTGTTTTCTGAGTGCACTTGAACTGAATAATTTGTCCGGCGTTGTCTGGTTACAGGTATTCAAGTTTTTTATCATTATTTAATAATACCTTTTATAATATGCTATCGAAATCATCAGTTGCAACCACTATCGATAGTTGTGCAACAATAATAGCTAGGTTTTTATGCACTTACCACTCCATTGAGCTCGCCACAAGCCACCTTCTTCAAATAATTTTCATACTCCTTAGCCACAGGCACACCAGCCTTTTGAGCAGTCTTGAGACGAGTCTCGATATCCGCACAGGAGGTTATTGGCATGCACTTGCCCCGCTCTCCATTTGGAGTGCTACAATCGTCGGCGTAGTCTAAAGTAAACGTCAATGTAAGCAGCAATTAATATAAAGAATAACAACAAACGAGTCATGAGAACTTTTCTTTCTCACCTGCTAGGCCAGAACGGGCGCCAAGCAGGCAGCTGACGACGATGAGGAACCAGCAATAAAACATCTTACAGCCAGTCGATAACTGAGCTTCAAATGATACTGGGAGCAAAACACGCTCTGAACACACATTTTATAGACCAAAGCAAACTTCGCTCAGATTGAAATCTCAGCTCATCTCTCTGAATCTCTCTGAGCAGCATTGAGATTCATTGAGCGCATTCAGAAGAGCATTTTAAATAATGATACTTGATTTATGATACTTGACACATTTTTCTCTCTCTCTCTGCTGAATGCAAAAATGCATTGGATTGGTGGAAGATATTTAAGCACTGGTAATCAAAACTAGTTTAGTTCAGAAAAGTTTCAATATCATGTACCAAGCTGTATTACCGATCAATCAGAAATCAATGCACTCAGCTGGTTTAATGATGTATCATGTATCAAATGATCATTGATCAAAATGTACTTCTGAATGCGTTTATAAGGTTTTCTGAAAACATGCTCTTACTCGTATTTGTGCTTGCGTTCAAGTATTTGGCTTCCTTTTCAAAGCGACAAACTCAAGTCCCATACTTATTGGCTGTACAAATTCAAATATATTTAAATAAATATGTATGTATGCACCTAAATATTTGTATAATCGTATTGTATAATTATGTACACTTCAAACTCTTTCGATGATAACTCAGTTCGACAAGCTTTGCTTGCATCTACGCACTATATTATAAGTTTACTTTGATTGTTTTTGCTTGTTGTTTTTACGAGCAGAGAATTGAGCTTTCGCATAGATTTTAATCGAATAATTATAAGCTGATACATTTTAAAGTCTCTCAGCTCATTTAAGCGCTCTCTGGAGAATCATTAACTAGAAGGTTAGTATGTTTTGCTTCAGCTAATACAGTCTAGCATATCCGATGTTAAAAAGCTCTTCCCTTCCGAGAACAAAATTATGCAATGTGTTTGTTAAATATAAAAGGTTAAAATTAACTTCATATTATAAAAATTAAAAAATGTAAGTCTAAATTTGTTGTTGCCAAGACTTCATTGTTTATTATTCAAAAGACATTTTGAGTGAATACCCAAAATACATATGAGTAATTTTTATGAATTTCTTGCAAAAGTATTATAAATTTGTCATGATCAAAATGTCGACGACCCAACAAAGTACATATATGTACAATGTACATTGTACATATGTTAATTATTAACAAGCATTATCAGGTAGAACTACTTTTTTGTTTCTTAAGATGTTTTAATCAAACTCATTTAATAAAAGTCGTATAACTATATACAGCTACCATAGTTAAGAAAAATAGATTGTATACAAAGTTTTCCGTATGAAAAGTGCCATGATAAAAAACTTTGATAAAACAAAGAAAATTCACAGAAAAAAATATTTTATAAATTTAATATAAGATTGTTTATTTTATTATAGTGGCCTTAGTTTAAAGCATGTGAACATTTATGTAAAATTTGATACTGATAATAAGTACACAGTATAATTCAATTATGTAAATCGATCACTTAAATTCAGTTTCTGCACTAAAGTCATAACACTGAAAGCAACTTTGGCCATCTGTAAGTATCAATGTTTAAAAAACAAGTCATAAACAATTATACAATAATACTGGCCTGTATGTTACTCATCATTGAGATGGGAAGCATGCCGCCAGCTTTAAAATTAGTTGGCTTTTGCACATGATGCATAAATATCATCAATGTTGACTTGTATTTGAACTCTGCATCAATCCATTGCGAATGACCTAATAGATTGGACAAATCCTTCAAATCCTCGGCAATCAAATCGCAAAGATAGCATAAAGGGAATGATTCCATCAGAATACCAGTAAAATAAACAATTGAAGAAAAACCACGAACAATACCCAAAAAATACATTATGTTTATCATGGTTACACCCAGCACAACACCAACCAGTAGAAACTGTGTTAAAATTGAGAACGACATAATTGGGCGTATAACTTCACAGCAACTGAAAAAAAGAACAACAATTTACAAAAATAGCATTGATAAATCGAACTCTAGACTTACTCCAGAATCAACTTGTGGTCAACAATGCAGCACACCATCTCCTCGTAGTTCTCTGCCTCTGTTTTGTGCGGATCCATGCGTAGATTGCGAATGTGATCTTTCAGGACAGCTATGTGAGCTCGAAAGGTAATCATAAAGATGAGAACACATGTATCCACAATGAGTAACATAGATGCCATCATAAGTGCAATTATGCACTCCAATATTGCTTGCATCCACAAGCTGGCGACTCCATTCCGCCAATCAAAGAGCGGATTGTAGACCAACAATGGTGGACGATTGGTTAACATTCCGGTGATGAACACGGATAACAGAAACCAAAAGTAGAATCCGCCATAAATTGAAAATAAGTAATTGCAATGTGCGACAGCTTGGTGAATCTTCTGGCGATCGGGGTCGCTCTTTAGACGCTCATCCAGTTTGTCCAGCAACAAATTTGAACGATGTATGCGCGAAAGGAACATTAACACAATGATTGTCTTTGTTGTTGTGCCGAATGTATTGAGTGTTATTTGGAGCACATTCAGAAACTCGGCAGGCGTAAAGTTCTTAAAATCCTTGATAATGCTGAGCACAAATCCAACGGGCATATAAAGCGTTCCCAAACCAATTACCAAGCACGACCAAAATAGATAAACATAACGAATCATACCTTTCTTTGGTGGTATCCAACCAACGCACTTCATAACCCGATACATATAGGTGCTACACTCCCTGGAACGTACCTGAACCCAAAGCGGAGCTGGTTTTATTAATCGAAATATTTCGGTCATTGCAATTGTCTCTGTGAGCACAATTGTACAATGTCCTGAGCTTTTATACTAGAATGCCATTTCAATTTCAAATACAAATACAGATTTTCATGTAATACGGAGCAGCTGTTCATTTGGCACGAGTCAGGTTCAAAAACCACCCCTTAAAATTCGAATTATAATTATCAGTATATTAAATGTCCATTACAATCAGTTTACAATTCAAAGCTACCATATTACGTGATAAAATATTTAATTTTCAGTTGCACAATTGTCAATTATAATCAAATTTTTAAGTATACTAGTTCCACGGAATGATTGAAACCTGATTGAAAGCATTAACATTGAAGTGAAATTCATATCTATTTAGTATTAGTTCAACGGAATAATTGAAAATATTTGAATTTGAACGCAAATTAGTTAAAGCTAAAGCATTTGCCAATTAAATCCAGTTTCGAAACCGGTTCTAAGCGGCTGAAAAACAGTTCAATACAGATCGACTCGCTTATTGATCTATTGCAAAAAAAATACAGTAAGAATGCTCTAGTCGAGTGCGCCCGACTACGCAACTCCCCTTCACCCAACTATGAAAACCAAAACAATATCTTTGTTTTCTATCACACATGCAAGCAGTGCATTAGTTGTTTTTCAAACAGTTTGGCGCAAACGTAAGCAAGCAGCGCACTTAAAGTGTGCAGTGCCCCTAAAACTGTTGCTTCTGAAATAGTTTTTTCAATAACTTTTGTGTTTATTAACCGATCGAAATGAAATTTACGCAATTAACATTGATTAACAGAAATTTGAAACGAACTTAATCTGCGTATGGTATTCACTGTACCTACGTGGCAGGTTTGGTGTCTCTAGCTCTTGTAGTCTCTGAGATCAAGCGTACAAGCGTACAAACATACAGACAGACGGACAGACAGACTAACGGATATGGCTAGTTCGACTCTGCAAATAAAAAAACCAATCGCTTTTTATATAGAATAGGTAATACAGCCAGTTCTTACACACTGCAATGATGACACTCACTTAATAATTGATAACGATTATTCTGTTTATTTTTTTGTGTATCGCACATCAGCTGGTCAATTGTACAATTGCTCGATCGATTGATCCGCTATAAACGTGTTCAATATGTAGTATGTTAAATTAAAATTGACTTTGTAACAATAAATTATAACATTGCTATTTAATGGCTATTTAATAAATATCAGACATGGATCAACAACAAAAATTATTATTACTATTGACATATATACATGTGTATGTATGTATATATACGCTATATAGTAGTAGTATGTATATGTATATTAAATTAAAACGTTCAACTTAAATAATTAACTTTTAGTTAAGAGTTAATAATTAAGGTCAACAGCTGCTGTTTAACTTTCATTTAAGGATGGGCAGACTCTCATCGATCTGCTGTCTATATATGCCAATGGGTCTATGCGGTCGGTTTGGGTTGGATAACTTATATGATTTCTTCGCTTTCTATATGTCAACGAAAGGGATAGATCAATATAACATTAATTAATTGAATTTAAAATCTTGCAGCTAAAAAGGAGAAGTTATAAATAAAGCAGAGATTTTGGACTTTGGCAAGTGTCGCGCTTAGTGCCGCTTTTAAAGTTAGTAATACTAGGTAATTATAGAAAGAGCAGGAAAGTTCAAGCAAGAGGGAACTAGTGGGGAAATTATAGATATAACCAGCAAGCCAATTGAACATAAATAAAAGTGAAAAATAGTTAAAACAAAGCATTGAGTAAGTAACAGTTGTGAGATAGCAAATACAATAAATGGCAAGATTTTAGTTATCCATCACATAACATACAATTAACATGATAATTTATACAAATAAAATAATTATATACATATACATGTATAATACTATATGAACATATCGAAAGTACATAGATAATCCATCGCACGCGTCACTTGGCTAGCTACTTTAGCTTGGATCTATGACTAACAATCATAATGAGTAAGTTTAATAACAATGTGGCGTTCCAAACGCTTGAAGTGCGTATTTTAGTTAGTCAGCAATCTCATAGGTCTTGAACTTGAATCAATTAAATCAATCATGAAACACAGATAGCGTATATAGCGTGAGCCTTTGCAGAAATTATCTATGTCTATGCTTGATTTGGGTTAGTGTTGTTTTTGGTTTTTGTTTTTTGGTGCTGATGGTGATCGCTTTGAAGTAGTAGTAGTAGCAGTACGAAGAGTGGGTTAGAATGCAAAACAGAGGTGCCATCAATCGATCAATCAATAGAACTGAACAATATGCTTATTTAATAGCGGCAATTAGCGGACTCTCGTCGCCTAAAATGGAAATAGAGAGAGAAAAAATATATGTTAATCACTTTTTTTTCCATAGAGTTTGGTGGGCACTAATTCACGAGTCTTTATGTAGGGCATGCGAGGCCAAGTCCAAGTCACAGGCATCGAGCACTCATAGTTAAAGTTGTACAATTGATCCTCCAGCCACTTGCGCTTGTCTTGCGGTTCTGGATATGTGGATGCCAAACCTAATTGAATTGATAAGCAGTATTTTCAATTATTAACAGATGAAAATCAACAAATACAGCAAGCTAATATACCATTATCATAAGCACACTTGGTCACACCAATGGCAATATTCATTGAGACATCACGAATGCTCGACAGAGGTGGATATAATGAACCGCGCGCAATGTCAGTTGGCTCCACAAAGTTGGCCAACTCCTGGGCGGCAATCAGGAACATGTCATCGGGTATATGATGTGTGCCGGTGCAAATAACGCCCAGACCGACGCCAGGGAATATGTAAGCATTGTTGCCCTGACCTGGATAGTAGGTCTTGTCGCCGACGGTAACCGGTGGGAATGGCGAGCCAGAGGAGAATATGACGCGTGCCTGACAAAAATAAAACCCAAAGATATATTATTAACAAGAGCGACTTATAGAATGGCTACTACTCACATCAGTATTATGATAGGCTTCCTCAGCGGTGCACTCTGCCTTGCTGGTTGGATTCGAGAGGGCAAAGATAATGGGCCTCTCGTTGTTGTCTGCCATGGTGCGCAGAATCTTGGGCGTGAAGAGGCCGGCACAAGCCGAAGCGCCAATCAGAACCTGTGTCAAAAAAGCTGATTAAGTTGCATACAAATAAAAACAAATGCAAGACTTACACTTGGTTTAATGGCTGTCACAATTTGCTCAAGATCCTGCATTGGTTCAATATCCTTGGCATAGTTGACCTTATGGCCATCCAGGCTGCCCACCTTGCGAGATTTGGTCAACAGACCATCGATATCAACCATAAATATTCTGCTATAAGCCTCCTCGATGGGTACACCTTCGGCAACCATGCCCTTGACCACAAGATCGGCAATGCCAATGGCTGCCTCGCCGGCGCCAGCGAAAAGGAAAGTATAATCCTTAAAGGATTTGCCAGTAATACGCTTGGAGGCATACAAGCCAGCGACAGCCACAGCAGCCGTGCCCTGAATATCATCGTTGAAGGTGCAGTAATGATTGCGATACTTATCTAAGAATCTAAATGCATTGTGGTTGCCAAAGTCCTCAAACTGGATGAGCGTATTCTGGCCATAACGCTTCACAACTGCCTCCATGAACTCGTCAATGAAGTCATCGTATTCGCGTCCAACGACACGCTTCTGTCGCAGACCCACATACAACGGATCCTCCAGCAGATCAATGTTATTGGTGCCCACATCCACCACAATGGGCAAACACTGATGCGGCTTGATGCCCGCCAGTGCCGTATACAACGCCAGTTTGCCAACGGGAATGCCCATTCCGCAGGCACCCAAATCACCCAGACCCAGAATGCGTTCACCATCCGTAACACAAATGGCACGCACATTTGGCTCCGGCCAGTTCTTCATCACATCAAAGATGTGTCCACGATCATTGAAGGTGACAAAGAGACCATGTGGACGCCTATAGATCAGGCCAAAGCGCTGACATGCCAAACCCACTGTGGGCGTATATACAATGGGCATCAGATCCTCAATGTTCTCGGATAGAAAGCGAAAAAACAAACGCTCGTTGCGATCATGCAAATCACTCAAATACAGATACTTGTTAAGTGGTTCCGTATAGCGATCATTGGCTATCTTGCATAGCTGCAACTGCTCCTCCTGAGTCTTGAAACGTGCTGGCTGCAGTCCATGTATGCCCAGCACCTGACGCTCCTCTAGCGTAAAAGCCAAGCCCTGTACGATTAGATGGAATCAAATGATTAGTATCGTTAAAGATTACAGTTGTGCTCTATTTACCTTATTCAAGCGTGGATCGCGTATGTGATCGATGCCCCGCACCTGCGAGGGGCAAACGATATCACCGACAACCTCATGATATCCACGGGCATCGCACAGCGCCAGCGCTGACGTTGCTGGTGTTGTTGTTGTCGTTACTGCTGCAGTGCCGCTGCGGCACAATTTGCCCAGATTTCCACACAAGCTGCAAAAGTGGATTTAAATGTTATAATTCTGATTGTGATTGTGATTGTAACTGACAACGCAAAGCCAAGTCCAAGGCCAGCGTCAGCTGCTTTTTGTTTATCACAGTGCAAGGGAGCGCAAGGGGAGCAAAGCTTTAGGTTTCGCATTGTTGACGATGTTACCATGATAAGATTCAAGCATGACGACAATAATATTGCTTATGCTTTTAAGCTTTTTGACATAATTAATGCTAATTTCAGTTCCCTTGTGACTAATCTCTGTTTGCGGTTCATCGATACAATGTTGGAAATCATGTTGATTGCTATTTATACTCTGTTTTCCAAAATGGAAAAAAAGAGTATATTCGGTTTGTGAAATGTCCGTCTGTCCGTCTGTCTGTATGAACGCAGGTTTTTTCCACAATTTTGAAGCTAGAGCATCCAAACTTGGTATACATGTTGGTATATACCATAGGCAGACAAAGTGTCAAGATCTCCCCCCACCCCCACCCCTTCCCCCACAAACCGCAAAAACCTATATCTTCCACAGTTTTACAGCTAGAGTAACCAAATTTGACATAAAGACTAGTGACCACACCCCTGACCGACCTGCCAAAAAAAAAATATGCCACGCCCACTACCACCTCCGCAAATGAGCTAAACCTGTATCTCCTACACCCTTATAGCTAGAAACCCCAAATTTTGCAGTATGACTTCATTTGAACTCTTCGATAGATTGGAGAAAAAAATTTTTACGTACAGAAAACAGAGTATATCGCAGTCGGGTGAGCTCGACTGCAACGTTCTTACTTGTTTGTTGCTGGCAAAGCGTTAGAAAACACGTTAATGACGCTTCTAAGCGTATGGGCCCCCACGCGCTCAGTTCATGACGTGTTATTTACTGTCAGCTAAAGAACTTTATGCACACTTCTTCTATTTTTTACTTACAATGTTTTTACAAAGTTTTATTAGTGTGTTTGTTAAGTTGCGAACTTGAAATATCTTTCAAAACGCTTTAAGTTGTGTATCAAAATTTATATGATATACTATTTTATGTAATGAAACATCGCTCACAACAAATATACACAAAACAGAACAAAAATGGCACACATGATAAAGTTATATCTGCATCATTTCTGTAACTATAGTGATTCTTGCCATAATAATGTATCAGATGTTGAGTTAGTTGCCTTTGATCCAATTTGCATCATAAAGTCAATTTCGTAAAAAATGGCACATGAGACACATTTGTGCAAAAAGGGGTCGAATACATAGTTACCATTGTTCGCCAAACTGATTCTTGGAAGTCTTCTCAGAAAACAGTTTGTGCATAAACTAGATTCGCTCACTGTAGCTGTCTCAGGTGCGCAAACACTTCTGGCTGCCAATTAAGGGGATTGTGTAAGGGGCAGGCACATGGTATGGTATGGGTATGGTGTGGTATGAGTATGGTATCATTATCATCATTCGTCATTTTGTTACTATTTGTACAACTTAACGCCAGAAGCGCTCACATGAGCATTCAGCGATTAATAATTTCGCATATATATGTTTACAAACGCACATACATACATATACATAGTATAACGAAACACACATACAAATATAAATGCGTGTCGTAAACAATTACGCATATACTACGTTTATACGTAATGGACATAACGTAAAATGGATCATATCAAGATATTTCTTTGATATATGAATAATTATCATGACGTTAGCGGTTTTGTCAAGTTAATAAAATCAAAAAAGACACCTTTGAAAAAACTGCAAAGACTGCACAATAAACAATTGGTTTTGATTCAAGAAAACGAGAAAAAACATATTTTATTTCCCATCACTAACAGAGTATAAAAACTGTTGTTATTATTGTCTGATAAAGAATATTTATCGCAAAAAATTTATTTTGATAGTTATTAAAATATGTAATATATTTATAAACGTAATTTTTGTTTAATCAAGGCTGTCATATCACGTTATGATAAAATGAAAAACAAAATAAAAATTGCGGTATACACTTATTATGTCGGTGCGTGTGTGTGTGTGTGTGTGTTTGTATTCGTGAAATTGCTAATTAGACTCAGCGCCGCAACGTTTCCGATCAACGGCTGACGCTGTCCGCGGACCAGGCCACATAAACATATCTACAAACAATATATGTATACATACATACATACATTGGTCATCGGAACCTTATAAAGTTTAAAACCAAAAAGAAGTCAATGTACTCGAATATGTTAGGCCTACAGAATGTAGATTTTGGAAAGTGGCAACTAACGGATAACAAGATAACAAGAAACAGAACAAGAGACAGCCCAAGAAGAGGAAGATGACGGGCAGCGAAAAACTTTTGAACTTGGCAACGAAAAAATGTAGCAAAAGCGCTTACCAAAGCACAAACATACTTTTCTTTGCATAATCGGTTCTCAAAAAGCGAGTAGAGTATATTGGGTTTGTGTAAGTTTGCGTTTGAAACAACAAGATCTATATTCTTAAAGTAGTTACCAAATTTGAAATGTAGACTGCTGCGATAATCACTGCGACAGTTTGGACCAAGCACAAATTTTGATTCGAAAAATTGGTATTTACAGATTTTTTCACGACACTTCCTTTTTAACTGAATTCAACAAATTTAAAGTAAATGTACTAATTAACTTCATTAGTAAACGCTCTGCCTACTAATTTTGTGACTGAAAGTATATTATCAAAAGAAATCAAACGGTGAACAGAGTATAACACAGTCGGGAGCTTACGACTGCAACTTTTCTAATTGTTTAATTTTACGAGTTTATTTGCTAGAATACATACATATGTATGTGTTTGTATGCGTATAATTTTAGAAATTGGCATAAGTAGAAGAGTTTGGGTGTAGCTGCAAATATAGACTCTATATAGACTATAGTACTATATAGTATAGACAGTGTTCATGTCCGAGTCCATGAACGTGAAGGTCTTTTTAAAATGCGTTGGCGTTGAGAACAATTAAACATAGCGACATAAATATGTAAATAAGTATGTATGTATATCGTTTGTATATTGATTTTTCAGTTGCTTTGTTTTGTGTCGCGTTCCTTTTCTTGGATTTTTCTCATTTGATCTCTGACGTCTTACGCAATAGAAGAAGGAAGAGCAAAAAAGACAGCGCAACCGAGCACAGCTGTTGAAGGAGCGGCTGGGAAGCAGCGAAAACCAGAAAAGTTAGGTCAATGCCAAAACGTGAGATAGTCTTTCTTGCCCCGTCTCGTTTTAACCAACGGTAGCAGAGCATGCACTGCACGTGTGTGTAATGTTGTCTATGTGTGTATTAGCTTGATGCCAATGAAATTGAAAGCTGCGCAGTGTAAAAGTATTGTAGCATGGGGTGAGGGGAGGGACGAATTGGCGCACACTCGTCTGCAGCGAATGACTAGGTCATTGACAAAAACAGCTGGGACGCGGCAAAGGCAGAGGACTGAGAAATATTGTTGCATAATTATTCGATAATATTCGCACATGTTAAAGAATAATTGCACGCTGTGCAAAAAATATTCCAGATTCGACAGCTGGGTTCAGTTTTTGAAAGCTTACCTGGGTCGGGAGAACATTTTTGCGTATATGGTGGTTTGTAGAATTGCTTTTGGTGTGTTATCTTTTAAGTTTTACTGTGTGACACTTATTACTAGGTATTAATACTTTTTGTTAGGCTAAGCTTTTAATACATAGGTAGGAAACACACAATAAATAACGACCAAAATCACCCTTAGAATTCCCAACGAACGAAACTGAGTATTGAAACGCGTCGCGGGCAAACAAAACTACCGCGCGTAGCTGTCAGCGAATGATGAACGAATGCCGAATTCGGCAAAATATGATAAAAACGAACGTTTTTTTTCTTTTGCGCGCGCTCTTCGTAACATTTCGCTGAAATGTTATTAACAGCGAAACAAACTTATTCCTGGAATAAACAATTTTCGCTGTATTGGTTTTATTGAATATATTTTGGGTGTTGCTGCAGTTATATTTTGCTCATATGGTTCAATAATAAAGATTCGTATCTGGCGGCAAACTTAGAAGATATTTATTTATTTCCGCAAATTTGGCTCAAATTCAAATTTAACAGCTCGAAATAACAGAGACGTAACAGAGGCATAACGTATGCTTCAGTAGCGTTGCCAGACTGAAATAAATATATTGCAAGTCGATATATCGATATATTAAAGCCTATCTAAATTATACGATTTGTTTTCCGTTACAGGCATCAACAATTTAAATATTTAAAATGTACTAAGTATGCAACTGTTTGGCACTAAATAAAAATGCAAATCATTGAACTGTGTGTTTTTATATGTACTTTTTAATATGAGTTTTAAAATACGTCAAAGGTATAGAACAAAATACAAATTATTTGTTGTCAAATTAAGCACGCTAAGATTACAAATGATGCAATTAGATTTCTAAACCTTAGTATATTAAACGATCCTTTGGACACATAGCTTTGCATAGATAAATTATCTGCCAAATCAACTTTGTTACCAACATTTTTTGGAGCAATCGACTCAAATGTGTATAAGCCGCGGAAACCATTGGCAACAAAACGATCATTGGAATAAAAAGTAACACGAAAAAATCGTCCATCGGAGCGCACTTCAAAGTCTGGCAATTTTCCGCAAATTTTGCTGAACTTGCGATCCGTGCTCATAAAATTTGAAAATTCCATGTAATCGCTGGCAGTCTGATGATCGCACCTGATAAATCAAAAATAATTAACTCAAGTTTAAGGGCAGTTTTAATTGTTAAACTTACGTGCCAATGCCTTCAACATCAAAGTAAGAAAACCGCAGGACAATGCGTTCATCAATACCATAAAAGTAATAATTGCATACAACATTCTCCAGATAGAAGCCAGGAAAGTTTGGTGAGTGAAATAAACCGCTAACCCGGTCGCTGCTATTATAAACAAAGGTACATTCGTTACCCTGCTGCACGCCAGACATAATGCCAAAGTCTGAATAAGGAAATATTTGATTTTAGTATTGTTCATAGGATAACTATTTATTTGGCTCACTTGTGAGAAACTTATACTCTGCACGGAACCCATAATACTGCACTTTGTTGGTCATCGTCGGAGGATATTTACCCACAAACTGCAACTGCAGCCGTTGATCGCTGGACATCAGCGGCTTGGGTACAAAGGCGCCGCATAACAGTTCCTGCGTATCGTATTTACCCCGGTCCTCTGAGAGTACACGTAGTGCATACTGATCCTGACAAAGACTGGAATTCTCTCGTTCCGTTGGTATATTGAAATCATGAAACTTAATTTGTATACGTTCCGGTTTTTGTGCTTCAAATTCGTAACGGCATTGAACGACTACAACTGGATCGATATTTTTGTTAATCGCTGAACCGATAAACGAGCCCAACTGCTGATTCGACTCAAAAATGCCAGACTTGTTGACGCGCGAATCGTAGATATGCCGGCATGGCTCTGTAAATTGCATAAAAATATATGTTTACTATTAAAGCTAACAATTGCTGACAGATTTCACACATTTTGATAGATTTTGCGAAATTTAGCCTTGCTTCGCTAATCGGAATCGGCGATTTAACATTCTTCTGTTAAATGATCGAACTCTTTTCCTGGAATTTTCTGCCGCGATTTTGTTGTTGTTTTTAACATTTTTCTAACAGAGGCTTAACATTTCTCAGTTAAAAGCCCGCAGCTTTTGAAAAATTTCTGTTAAATTTGCAGATCTGGCTTTTTTTTAAATAGCCAAAACTAGCTACGAAAATACAAGCAGCTGTTTGTACATATTAATCAGCTGCTTGAAAGAAACAACCGCGAATAATTTTTTGTCAAACGAATATAAAATGAATGTCCGAATGAATTTATGCTTAAGTTACTGAACAACAGTCGTGTGTGGCACATTAGTCATATTTCAATCAAGTTTATTTTCAATCATTGGAGCAGAAGAGCTATGGGCAGCAAGCAGACGCAGAATGACGACAACAAACTCGACACGTTTCGACATGTCTGTGATGAAATCGCCGGCGAGTCTAGCTACTTGCGAAAAGTTGAGAAATTGGAGAATTTCTTCAAAAAGGGCAGCAGTGGTACTGGTTTCCAGGGCGATACCCTACAATGGGTGCAGTTCCTCATACCTGGCGCCTCGCAGCGTGTCTACAATTTGCAAAACAAGGCGTTGGTAAAGTTGTTTGCACGCATCCTTAAAGTCGACCAGCAGCAGATGCAGATGGACCTGGAGCAGGGTTAGTAACATGCCATTGCGCGGCAATTCTAATCAAGCAATTCTAAAATATCCTTTATCCTTACAGATGGTGACATTTCGGAAACACTACGCAAACACTTTGCCGCCTCGAAGAAGCTAAAGCCACAGGCACAGAGCACACTGTATTTGCAGGATGTGGAGAAGCTGCTTATTGAATTGGAGCAGCGCACCAAGGAGGATGAGCAAACGGAGCTGCTACAAGGACTGTGCAAGAAGGCAACTGACTTGGATTTGCGCACGTTCATCCGGCTAATTAAACAAGATCTTCGCATTAATGCACGTGCCAGGCACATCCTGGACGCGTTTGGACCGCAAGCCTATCCAGCTTATCAGTCATCTCGCGATCTATCGGCTATTGTGCGAAACTTTGCTGTCAGCAAGGACAAGCCAGCATCCAAAGCCATATCTGCAAAGACGGCCGGCAAGAAGGCGAAGCTGTCTGGCAGCGGTATCCAAATAATGACGCCGGTATCGCCCATGCTGGCCAATGCCTGTAAGTCTGTGGAGGAAGCATTCAAGAAGAGTCCTGGCGGTCTTTACAGCGAGATCAAGTATGATGGCGAACGTGTGCAAATACACAAAAAGGGAACAGAGTTTAAGTTTTTCAGTCGGAATCTCAAGCCTGTCATGGACCACAAAATACAGCGTTTAAATGAGTATATACCACGTGCCTTTCCCGACGCCGGTGACATGATACTTGACTCGGAAATCCTGCTCGTTGACACCGAGACGGGCGCATTGCTTCCATTTGGCACGCTGGGTGCGCACAAGAAGCAAAAGTTTGCCAATGCTTCGGTTTGCCTCTTTGTCTTTGATTGTCTGCTCTATGATGGTGATGATCTCACCCAGCTGTAAGTTTGCAGCTCTTTCCATATAATATCCGACTAATCGTGATTCTATTTGCAGTGCATTTGGGGAACGCCGTGAGATACTGGAGCAGCATATTCAGCCCATTGAATCCCATGTTCAGTTGTCGGAGTCAAAGTTTTTAAAAACCAAAAACGAGTTGGCCATGATGACTGCCAAGGTGCTGCAGGCTAATTTGGAGGGTGTTGTGCTTAAGGATCCCACTGGCACCTATGAGCCTGGCAAGCGCAAGTGGCTTAAGGTGAAAAAGGATTATCTTTTCGGTGGAAAAATGGCTGACACGGCGGATTTGGTAGTGCTGGGTGCCTGGTATGGCTCTGGCAAAAAGGGTGGCGTGCTTAGCATTTTTCTCATGGGCTGCTATGATGCATATGGTCGGCTATGGAAGACTGTAACTAAAGTACACTCTGGTCTTGATGATGCCACCAATGATGAAATACACGAACAACTTATAAAGCTAACAGAACGTGCGGATGCCAACAATATTCCCAGCTGGTTACTGTGCAAAAAAGCGCTAATACCCGATGTACTAGCCAAGGTGCCGGAGAAAATGCCCGTGTGGGAGATTACAGGCGCCGAGTTTTCACAATCGGAGGCACACACAGCATCTGGCATCTCTATACGCTTTCCACGCATTACGCGCTTACGAAATGACAAATCCGCGGAGCAGGCAAATGATTTGGAACATCTGGAAAAGCTTTATGCCGCTTCCAAGCAAAATGTAAATGTAGATTTGCTGCTGGCCAACTGTGATACGGACAACAATGATGAGTTGGAGGACAAGCTGAAACAAGAGAAGACGCCACAAAAAGGCAAATCACCCAACGCGACCAAAAAAAGCAGCTGCAAAAAACCAAAGCGCTCCAAAAGCGACTCTGATGACGAATACGCACCTTCAACAAGCCACAGTCCTCGCAAAATACCCAAGCTGGAACCGAACACGACTACGTCTCAAGGAAATCTTAAAGATTTCTTCAAAGCCAAAATGGCAAAAACTCCTATAAAAGCTGAGCCCAGCCCTGAGGCAAGCACATCACCAGAACTTGGCAAAGCAAATGTCAAATCCAAGGACAGTAAACTATTTAACGGCCTAATTGCGCACTTTGCTGCCGATGCAGCCCAACCCCAGCACATGGACACTTTTGTACAACATGGTGGCATTTTAACCATGAATACACAAAAGGCTAACTTGGTATTCTACGATAATAAAAAGGATGTGGATGTGGCGCAGCTAAGGTACACATAACCAATCAATTATTATCTGATTTTATAACATGGCTTTTATTTTGCAGACCCCTTTACCGTCGCAGCTGTCGTCATCTTAACGTAAAATGGCTTCAGGATTCGCTGGAGGCCAAGGCTCTTCAGGACTACCCATTATATGCCTTGCTTACAAAAGCTCAGTCAAGTTAACTAGTTTATTATTTATATCGTGTTAAACTTATACAACAATCAGGTCGCAACAACTGCCTTGCTATAAACTTAATAACTTATTTAGTATTTGTCAAATTTGTATATATCTGTTATATATCATGAGTGAAAATTGGCTAATAGAAAATCGGGTCAACACAACGTTTTTACGGCACTCTGTATTTACACTTTTCTAACACATTATAGTATACTAACTATTAAGAATACTAATGTAATTAAAAGCGATCATTAAAGTTTTGTGGCAATATTTATGAAAAAATTAACTTTATAAAATACTCTATATGTGCTTTTTGATGTGATTTCCGGAATGCGTGTTTTCTGTTTCTAACTTATTTCTAGCTGTAACTAAATTCATTTTTCTTCAATTTTACATTTTCAAGAAATAGTAACGATTGCTTAAAAAATCGTACTTTATTTAAATCTGTTAGTTTTTTTTATGTTATTCAATAATTTATAATTATTGATTCATTGAATACTGAATAATGTATATCCTTGCAGAAAGTATTTCAAATTTGTCATGAAACTTGTAATGCTGTAGGTCTATAATATGAATGAATTGTAAAATATATACATAGTGATTATTTTGAAGTGGATATCAAACCTGTTTCTAATTAATGGCAAGTTTTGCGGTCGTGCACATGATTTTCAACTTGAACAGAAATTATTGGTAAGCTATTCCAAGCGTCTTAATGAATACAAATTGCATTGGAAAAGTGATACACATTTATTTTATGGAACAGACTTAATTGGGGTTGAATGAAATTCATATTTAGCAGTCTGTTTTTCAAGCACGAGACGCCATTAAGTATAATCTATAATTTAGTGGTATGCTTTTTATTTAAAAGTTAATGGAACTATCTGGTTTTAATATAATTTCTAATTCTCTCATTCAACTGGGGTGCACTTTGGAGCTTTTCGAACAGGCCAAAGCTACAACGTTTTGCAATTAGCCAAAATAATCAATAAGCTTCATTTGATATGGAGTGCTCTGAGGGTCAAGAGCGTAACGGAACTTCACGCTGCATTTCGAGTATAGCTGTTTTGTGAGGAGCGCTTTAACACCGTTTGCCCCTTAAAAGTTGCTGAAAAGGGGTATAATAAAGCACAGCAAAAGCATGTAACAGGCAGCTGGATGAGCCACAATTTGTTGTTTATATATTACTGATTCCACTGTTGATCTACATTCTAAATTCTATACCGATCGTTGCTGAAACTGTTCACGACATACTTTTTTTTGACGGAGAAGTAAAATTGAAGATTTCAAGCAGTGCAGTTTTGAAATTTCAGAGCTAAGTACAGGGAGCTGTTTTAGTCGATCACACTCTAAATTATCAAATACAAGTTCCAGTTTTCGAGCCAAATAATATGCAAAATTGTTTTGCAGGTCAGGCACTAGACAATCCAGCCAATTCGTCGTTAGGCAGACTTTTACGATTTATACATAACATGCATTTAGTGCGGTTGTTGTTTTGTTTTGTTGTTATTATACACTTTCAGAGGGTATTTTAGTTTTGTCACTAAATGTGTAGCACTGTGTAGAGTGAAGTCTCCGATGCCTTAAAGTATATATATATTTTTGATCAGCAGCAAAAGCCTATTCGAACTAGTCAGGTCCGTCTTTTTATATGCAAACTTGTCTCTCAGATTTTAAGCTGTCTTGAAACTTGTCACAGATGCTTCTTTTTACTGCAAGAAGTATATAAATATATCAGAATCGGACTGCTCAGACCACTATAACATATAGCTTTGTTTTTCAAGATAACTCGATCAAACTTACCAATTCTAAATTTTAAGCTTTATCTTAACATGTTTACAAAATTTCTTCAAAATCGGATAACTGTCTTATAGCTATCATAGGAACAAACTTTCGAAACTTAAGCTTACACTTGAACAACTTTTCAGCAAGGGTATTTAACTTCGTCATGTAAATAACTTTTCTTTCTCTTTTTTATGAGTGTATTTCTCCAAAGTACAACGTCTTCTGCTTTTGCCAGAGAGTTAATGCCAATATTGATGAGATTGTTTTGTATTAAGCTGTAGCTGAAGCTGTAGCTGTATCTGTGGCTGTGTGCGGTTTATTATATTTAATTTGTGGTTCTTTTTGTTATATCATACGTTTTTCAATCGAAGTGTTTCGTTAAAAGCTTACCCACTGTGCAAGTATAAGCCTTGTACAGAGTATATATAATGTCAGCGGGTTCTGAGCTCTCCTCATTTAAGCGGCAGCCGCGACTGCGTCTTGTTGCTCCTAACTTATTTAATATTTCGGAATTGTGATTTAGAACTTGTGTGTGCAATTTGAATTGAATTGTGTATTGAAAATATGGCATCAGAAATGCAAAATTTTTTCAAAAACAAAACCATTTTTCTAACTGGTGGCAGTGGATTTTTGGGCAAAGGTAGAGCAAATATATATATATACAGTTAATGGAGTTCAATAGATTTGTGAAGTGCATTGAATAATTTCAAATGATTTGTACAGGAATTATGAAGTGCAATGTGCAATTAAAAACTTGCGAATCAAGCAATTAATTTTGAATTACAGAGTTTAACTAAAACTGTATAAAAAGTGATTTCCAATGAAACAAATAATTATTTAAGAATTTGAAATATTTACTAAAAGTAACGTCGAATAGTGCGATGGAAGTTTATGGCATTATTAGTTTTGTTTTGGTAATGCAAATGCAAAAACTCTAAGTTGTGTTTTCTTAACAAGCTGCATTCCATATTTTATGAACGTGGATTGTAGTTTTATTACTTGTTGCTTTATGGATATAATATGAGTAATCTTTATAATTAGATATGTTGTCTAACCAATTTTATACGCTAATCAATAAATGTCTAACTTTGGTCTAATAACATAACAAAATAAACTAAATCATTTGAATAATTTAAATATAAAAAAGTCAGTTTTATACATTTATTTTAGTTGCATCAAATTGTTGTTTTGTAAATATATGCTTTCATCTTTTAAAATATTCTCGTTTTTTCATATAAATTGTCAACTAGGTGATATTTAAATGTCGATTGAAATGTATGTTGTACACATACCTGATTCCCAAAAAAAAAAATAAATAAAATAAAATAAACAGACAGACAACATATGCATATTAATGCAGCTCCTAATGATAGATAATTTTGCATTTCTTTGGCACGCCGAAGATTAAATACCCTTTCATATGATTTGGTTTAGTCAAGTTTATAAGAGCTAAAGGAAATAGCAATGTGATCTTAAACAAAATTGCACTAAATACTAAAAGTCAGTATTAATTTAATTATAGTTGACTTTATATCAGGTTTTAATCGTTTCTATTTCGGTTTTTGTAATATAGATTTCCGATTTTGATCAATTTTTGTTAAAGTTTTAAAGGATAACTCAATACTCGATTGATTTTAACTATGCCAGATAATTTGAATTATAATTAGGTCAAAAAGGATCTGAGTTTGATCAAAAAATATATTGAAATATAAATTACAGTTTACGAAAACTAATTTTTTCAAATAATATAGCTTTAAAACTAAGAGACTTATGTTTATAACACTGATAAACGGTCTTGGCTATAACAAGTCGATTCATCGGATCGTTAATATATATCTATATCTGATTCAGATATGCCAGCATTTAAATATCCAGCAAATATCGTGCAACAATTATAATACCCAAAGCGAGGGTATATAACAATACTCAGAATAGACAAAAACGCTAACGGTAAAAACCAGTTAAGATTAAATTGAAATTAATAAAACTACGCATTTGCCATTAATGTTTAACATATGTATGTATGTGTTTCAGTTATAATTGAGAAGTTGCTGCGCACAACAGATGTGAAACGTATATATGTTCTCATCAGATCGAAACGTGGACAGGATATGCAGGATCGTATTGCAGCATGGAAGGGCGATGCGGTAAGTAAACTACAATAGGACTAAAAGCAACCATTGCCCTAAGCAATTTTGGTATACTTAAAAAAAAAAGGTTTTTGGCTTGACGCTTAAAACAGACTCTGATTGCTTGAACCGCGTCTTGCCCATATCGGGAGATTGCCAAGAGCCGGATCTGGGCATCAGTCAGGCGGATCGAGAGCTGCTGGCGGAGGAGGTGCAGGTGGTGCTGCATAGTGCGGCAACTGTGCGCTTTGTGGAGCCACTTCATCTGGCACTGGCCATCAACACACGCGCCATTCGCCTCATGCTGCAGCTGGCCAAGCAAATGCGTCATTTGGAGGCATTTGTGCATGTTTCGACGGCCTTCTCCAATTGCGTAATTGAGCATATTGATGAACGCTTCTATCCGGAGCACTTGACCTGCAGCGTTGACAAAGTGCTGTATATGAGAGAACAGCTAAGCAATGAGCTGATTGATAGCATGACACCAGCTCTGCTTGGCAAGTTTCCCAATACCTATACCTATACAAAGGCGCTAGCGGAGCAGGTGATACAGATGGAGTCGGGGAATTTGCCACTTTGCATATATCGTCCAGGCGTTAGTAAGTGTGATTAGTTAGACAGTCGTACTATACTTAGCACTTTGCATATTTCAGTTACCGGCAGCTACATGGAGCCCGTCGAAGGCTGGATTGATAATCTATATGGTCCCATTGCAATACTCTTTGGCGCTGCTTATGGCATACTGCGAATCACCCGGCTGAATGTGCGGGCACCAGCGAACATTGTGCCCGTCGATTATTGTGCCAATTTGGTGCTGGCCAGCGCTTGGCATACGGCTGTAGAGAATGCCAGTCGGGAAAAGGAAGCAATTGAAGCATCCGAGCCGCTGCCACCGCCCATTTACAACTATGTGCCCAGCGAAAAGAACATGCTCAGCTGGGGTGGATTCCGAGAGAAGGCACAGTTGCTGGCCAATGTTTATCCGTTGACCAAAATGATGTGGCTGCCATTTCTGCACTGCACCACCACACCCTGGCTCTTCAAGCTGACAGCATTCTTTTATCACATACTGCCTGGCTTTGCTATCGATATAGCATTACGCTTGAAGGGTCAGAAGCCACGCATGATTAAACTGTACAATAAGATACATAAGAATATTGAAATCCTATCACCATTTGTGGACACCAATTGGCACTTTGGCACGCACAATACGGAGCAGCTCTGGGAGCGTTTGTCGGCATTGGATCAAAAGATCTTTCCATTCGATATGAGCAGCTTGAATTGGAATGATTATTTCCATCGAACTTTGGGCGGCATGCGCATCTATCTCGGCAAGGAGGAGCCAACCGATGAGTCTATAAAGCTGGGCCGGCGAGTAAGGGCACGGCAAGTCAACCACAAATTTTACAGTTTTCACTTCAACCTTAACTAACTTTTGTTTTTCACAGATTTTACATTCTACATCGCCTGCTGCAGCTCGTCCTTTGCAGTGGAGCTGCTGCCATTTTGTGGTCGCTGTTTAAATTTATAATTTGGCTCTAGGCTCTAAATGTTACATACTATAACTAAGTAGCTGAATAAATGTTTGGACAATGAAAAGATTGACAAAACTCACTGGCAGCGACAAGTCTTGCACAGCATACGGATGCCGTCACTTGCCAAATAAAGACTCCCAAATAGAGCACTTGTAAAACTGAAGAGCGAACCATTGCGACATTGTCGACAACTCGGAACAGACTGAGTACCTAAGGCATCGAGTCAGCTAGATTCAAGTCGATTGGCCACATCCTGTTGAGTGCGCTGCCTTCAGGCAGGACACAGACGGAAATTGTCAGCGACGAAAGAAGTTTGTCGCCAATTGGTGCCGATTAGCATAATTCGATTGGAACTTGCTTCTGATTCAGAATCTAAGTATAATTTATGGGGCGCCAACTTACGATTTGTGCCTCCCAAGCGAACATCCTTTGCATTCTGCTCCAAACTATTTGCCTTGGCGGGTGCTGTTGCTATTAGCGGCTGCTTCATTGCCACACTGGCTGACTCCAAAATAGGCGCCACTTGCTGCTGCTGCTGCTGATCATTGGCCACAAATTTGTATTTGCCGCGAAATCCTTTTGCTGTGCGATTCGAGCTGGCATTAAACTCCAGCAACAAATCCGGACCACTGCTCATTATGCGGCGCGTGGGGCACGCAGTGCATAGCACATCTATAACAGCATTCATATGCGCGGACTCCGCATCGAATATGGTCAATGCATCCAGCTGACAGCCACCATGTGCCACAGGTGGCAGCTGCAGCTCCTCAAACCACAGCTCCACACGGCTGTCGGGTCGTCCAATGAACTTGTAAGCACACTTGATATGTGCTGGATAATGTGCAGGAAAGCGGGGTGAGTGAAAGTAGCCTTGGCCCAGTTTGTCATCCCTTTCGGTGCTGGCAAAGAAATAAAAGTCACAGAAGCTGTGCGGCACCAGGCGACCCTCCGTCTTAAAGAGCTCTGCATTGGGGAGAGAAAAAAAAAAGATAGAAAGAAAAAAATAGTTAGCTTGGGAGTTCCTAATATATTCACATATAATCTTGCAGAAGAATTTACTATACAAAATCTCAATTTTCTGAGTTTGTTGCTCCAACTTTGATGAAATTTTGTCAATATACAGTAGTACTTCTCTATTACGAACTTCTGTACAACGAAGTTTTCTTTATAGCGCATTAATTTCCAGAACACTGCAATACTATATTTAGTATATCGAACTCCATATTACAAATTTTCTCTATAGCGAAGTTTATTATAGTCCCTTTGAGATTCGCTATAAAGAAGTTCGACTGTATATTCAAAACAAATATGAATCTTATGAATCTGCAACAAAAAAAGCATCTCTGTCAACTTTGATAAAGAAAGATTCAAAATAGAATCAAACAGAAAGACTGATATGGCCAGATTGGCTTGGCTATTAATGCTGATCAAGAATGTATATACTTTATGGGATCGGAAATGCCTGATTCTATATGAAACACATACGAATTATAGTACCCTATACAAAAAGCCGCAAAACTTGACTCCGTTTAAAATATTCAAAAATTGAAAAATTATAAATAATACTTAATTTTCGACTTGAACTGTATTGGATTTTGAATAATTTAAAGAAATGCTTATCTCTGCATGCATAAATTGGGTCACTTAGTTGTCTCAGAGGGGTTTCGCTTGATGTTACCTTGTTTTAAATAGCGATAGTTTGCCGTTAGATTTAGCTGCCAGTTGGCCAACTTGGTGGGTGGCTGCTGAAAGCTCAATCGGAGGCCGAGCAGCCGACCGGCGCTATAAATAGGCGTGGCATTGCGGGCGCTGTGCTGGCACCAAGTGTACGCTGGGAGCGTTGAGTTCTCGATGACGGGTTCGCGCAGATACGGAAAGACCTCCACGGTATCCAAGCAGCTGTCACGAAAAATTGCATATCAACAATATTTGCAGCGAAACTGAAAAATGCCAAAATGCAAAATGCAAAATGGCCAATTCTAATGATGTTGAAAATTTATTGGCCGATACTTTTGGGGCTGGCCGCTTGGCCGCTTGGCCGGCTCGTTGGACAGCCTATAAATAGCCAAGCAGCCAGCGAGCTGCCATTAAAAGAAATGTTGCATTGCTCTTTCGTTCTTAGCCATTTATTTTGATAAAAAGTCTAACAAAAGTTGGCGTTAAGGTTAACACAGAAATGGACACAAATACAAAAGCAAATATGATAAGTTCATTAAATTTATTATTGGTTCGACAGGCCACATCGATCTTGTTCAGCTAACAAAATGGTTTTTATTAACATCATGAAAATGAAAAACTGGGAATAAAAACACAAAACTGAACTAAGCTCTTTTCTAAAGATTGTTGAAAAAAACTAAAACTGACACTGGAAACAGGAAGCTCAATGGACAAAATTTATGTATAGAAGCTATTAAAACCATGTTAAGAAAATATAATTATAGATAGCATAAAACAAAAACTATAATAAAATATTTGATTTTTAAGGAAAACTTAAAAATAACTTATAGAACATAATTTTAACTACATGATTATAGTTTTGGACTTAAGAAATTAATAAGAAAAATTTATACAAAATTAGGAGAAATATTGAAGATTGAAAGAAATTATAAGACAGAAGGAGAAAAGAAGACTAGACAGAGAAAAGAAATGAAAAATAGAAGATTAAAAATAAAGGAATGAGGTTAAAGAAAGAGAATAGATAGGTGAAAGAAATAAAAAGAATATTATAAAATATAAACCTGATTGATAGACAAAATTAATAAAATGATAGAAAATTATAAAATATGGATCTGATTGAAAAAAAGATCTTATTCAAAATAAAAGAAAACTATAGAAAATTTAAAAAACTTTCATAAAAAAAAGTGTTTTGTTTTTCAAACGCACAGACTTAGTAATAAATATAATAAATAACGATATGCTCTAAAATCTATGCTATAGAAACTTGACAAAATTGAAGAAAATGATATTATAATTTGTTATTCTGCTGCTATCTGATGCTATTCATGCTCTGTCCATTAATCCATTGATGCCATCAGTTCTTGCGTTTCCGCATGCCACCCAGCATACGACAAAAGGCTGGATAATCAATCATGGGGGGCTCTTCCAGTGTTTTGGGCTTGGCCATTGGGGCATGACTGAGCGCCTCCTTGGCCTCCTTGATGGTCATTTTGTCGCCATAGTTGGTTAATTCCTCATAGATTCTGTTGTATTGGAAAGCGTTTACTACTTGTTCCTATAGCTATGCCATACAGCACCTACTTTCTTTCATCGATCATGCCCGTGCCGTGATCATCCCACTTGCTCCATGCCTCCAGCAGCACTTCCTCCGGATCCAGCTCTTGAGTGCGATGGCACATTAGCTGTACAAAGGCTTCATAGTCCAAGGGTTCGTGTGCTTCCTGCATCATTTGCTCCAGCAACTGTTCATTGGGCTCATTGCCAAGTGCCGTGTAGGTGAACCGCAGGTCATCTTTGGATATCAGTCCGTCACAGTCCGTGTCAAAGAGCGTGAAAACCTTTTTGGAAATTCCAATAACAACAGCATTTGCCACAATCCTACAATCCTACACTTACTTCCTTCAACTCCGCCAACTTGGCAATATCCAAATCCTGCGGCGAGACAGGATCATCGGCACTCATCTGTTCCGGCAGCGTGTAATGGCCGGTGCTCTCGGGTAGTTTTAGCCTCGGATTGAAGATCTCATTAATGACAGCCATTGCCTCTGAGTCGGTTGATAACTGTGGTTGTGGCGTATGCGAAGCCTTCCGTGCTGAGCTGGCACGACGACGTCGCTGAAGGAGATAGAAGGATTTTGGAGGGCGCGTTACTAGCATTCAAGATTTGATTCCGTGGTTCACTCACGCGTTCCAGATCATCCAACGAAACTGCAGGATCCATTGACATTTTGAGCTATTTTTTTTTAACACTTCACAGGCAATTCACAAAACGATTCACATTCGATTCACACACAAATTCACTTTCACGCTTTTCACTACAGACTTTTCCACTTTTCCACAGCGAACAATTTTCGCGTCTATAGCGGCCAACGTTGTGCCCAACGCTCTGCCCAAGCTCCACTGAAATTTGTGTCGCCTGTGCTCACCAATTTTATTGACAAATCGATTTCGAAACATTTATATATTTTTGCAAACTTTTTTTTGTTTTTGTTTTTGGGTTTAATTTTAATGCAGCTAAAATTGCTGCAAATTTCGCATAAATTGACACAAATTTTGCAGGCGCGTATTCCATTTATATAAATAACCAGGCATGCCGGCCCACGGCTCCACGAACCACCACTCACCACCCACCTACCCCCCTGCCACACCCACAAAATGCTGACCGCCCAGTTGTGGCCTTCACAAGGTATTTTAATTACATAGCGAACGCAATTTCCTCGATGGTCGCTGCATTTTGATGGCTATCGCGCAGCTGCCCCGCCAGATTTGACAGATCCAGATCTCTGATCGATGCGGATTCGGATTCGGTTTGAGATTCAGCAGCGGGTGGCAGTCGCATGTAACTGCACGGCTGGCTTACTACGGCCGGAAGCATTGCTACACTGCAAACAAAACTAGCGGCTTTTAAAGGCAGCAGCAGCGGCCACCTTTATTGACTATTCTGTCTGCCATGTGTTTTTCATTAAGTGTATTTGTCTTGCTTTGCAGCTAAATTGAGATACAAAGTCTTTCGAAAAGTTCTGAAATTCGAAATGCATTTTTAAAATATGCAATATTTGTTAGTTTTCAAACAAGTTTGGTCTCTTGATAAGACAACGCCTCTAGCCAATCTAATATTAACGCTAAAATTTCTTAAGTCACTATAAATATATAGGAACCCTTTTTTTGCTTCAAAATATGTAAAAACTACTTTCTGCCTATTTTTTTGAGTGTATTGCTCATGTTTGAGCTCTGCAAAGAGTTTAAAAACACAGTTTTTCTATGCTTAAATTTCAGACCAATTAGAGACTTAATTTGAATTCTTAAAAAGAAGATACAGTTTTTTGCCAATTGCAGGGGAGGGGGTGGGAGGAGATCTTGACACTTTGGCTGCCTATGGTATATATCAACATATAAACCTAGTTTGGTTGCTCTTGTTTCAAAACTGTGAAAAAAACATGCGTTCATACGGACGGATAGACAGCCAGACGGACGGACATTTCACAAACCAACATACTCTTTTTACTTTTTATTTTTTTCAAAAAATGCAAAAGGCTTAAAATTTAAGTTTTAAGAATATAATTTAATTTGGATAATTTAGATTTACATATTTTGCAAACGCTTGTTTTTCGCTAAGTGTACTCACCCGGGGCGCAGCTGCAGCTGCTGCAGCTGAAAGGCCACCAGCTCATCGGCCATGCCGCCAATGAAGATCATCAGGCAGTTGTTTTTGGCGCCCAGTGCCTGGCTGGCATTTATGGCCAAGCTGCCCCATTGTGTGGCATTACGCTCGTTGGCATGCAGGCAGGAGCAGTCTGAAAATGCAGTTACATAAATAATAGATAACGTATGCTAATTAGCCAACATTCTGTAGTAGTAGTAGTCGTAGTAGTAGTTGTTGTTGTTATTGCTTACCCAACCACAATTTCGACTGTTTGCTAGCAACAACACTTGTCTGCTGCCCATTGGCCAAGCTCAGAGCCAAGAGCAAAGGTAACAAAGCGGCCGCCATCTACAGCGGCCAAACTGAAACTGCGCTGCTAAAGTGTTTGGCATCGCGACATTATCCTGCCAGTTGTTGTAGGTCCTGCCAGTGTCTGTAGCTTCTGCCAGTGGCTGCTTGTGTGCTTTAAAAATAACCAGTTGGCGACCAACAACCAAGCTCTCTCTTGTCCTGCACCTTTTTTTGTTCGTATCATTAAATTTAAGTTGAGCGTTTTTTATGTCGCTGCCTCTGCCCCACCACTAATGTTATACTAGGTGTCGCCAACGCCATCCGTTAGTTTCTTTCATCGTCCTGTGCCTGTGGCAGCATCAACAACAGAGCAACGACAACAAAAAAAACCATCGTGTGACTTTGGAAAGCTATTTTTAAGTGGATTTTCAGCTTTCTATTGGCGATTGGCTTTAAATGTGGCAGGGGCATTTTTTCGATCTATGTTTTGGTAAACGCTGCGGGCAGTTTTATTAACCGTTAGGCATAAAACATTCGCTTTAAAGTTAATCATTGTCTATAACTCAATTTAGCTTGTTACTTTTCAGACATGGTGACAAAAAAAGATAAACAAGTGAGAATGTTTTAGTTGAGTATGTCCGACTACGAGACATCCTGCACACAACTTTTCAAATTCACAAGCAGTAAACAGTAAACAAGCAGTGCATTACTTGTACTTCAAGCAGTTCAGCGGCAACGCAAGCAAACAGCGCACTTTCTTCAATAACTTTGGTGTTTATTCTCCGATCGGAATGAAATTTACGCAGTTGGTCAACATTGATACTAGAAATATGTATTTGACATTAAAATTTTGTTCAATAAATAAATATTTCTCCTTAGCTCTGGAATGCTTAGTGATACTATAGCCTGTATTAAGTGCGTTTTAATCCTTATGTCTCCAAAATATTCCCAAAATACATTTCATGTTTATATTATTTTTCATTTTTAATACTTATTGACAAACTAAAGAGATTTTCTTTTGAGTGAAACACAGAAAGCTGTTCTCTTTTGTGACAGACAGCTTCTTATCTAAGAATTAAGTATACTATGTTTGGATTAAAGACTTATCTGCCTTACAATTTGAAAGACAGTTTGAAGGTTAAGGTCAACATTGAAAGCAAAACACCAAATAAATATTTATTTAATACAACTCTAACACTAATACGAACATATTTAAATGATATACGAGTATATATATACTTCTGGGGTGGGATTAGGAGCCACCTGATAGATTCATCTTGGCCCTGAACATGTCTGCCAGCATTGTCGCCTTGGTTCCGTTTAGTTCTTCATAATCATAGGGCGCCATATGCTCCTTGCAGCGTTCCAGCCATTGTTTGACATGTTTATAAGGCTTAAGCTCAAAGCCAAAGGCCTCCAGCTGCGAAACGGTGACCAACAATGTTAGATCCGCAATGGTGAAGTGCTCCGCGGCGGCAAATTGTCTGCCCTGCATTATGGAATTCAGCCAGCCGATGGCTTCGGCCAGCTTGGCACGTTTGCCTTCATCCAGCGGAGCGCCAATGAACATGGTGGGAAACTGCATAAGCTATAAGATAAGAGTAAGGACATAAGCTATTTACTACTCACATAGTATTCGGACAAGCGCATGTAGAGTGTGCCCAGGTCAAACTGTATCCGTTGATCCACCAGAGCACGCACGCGTATATCCTTGGGATAGAGCTCATCGTTTTTGCCATAGGCAGCCACCAAATATGAGAGAATAGCGCGACTGCAAGAATAAAATAAGCAAAGCTTAAGGATTAGTTAAGATAGGATTAGGTATGCAAGCAACAGTACTTACCTTTCCCACAGCACCAGTCCCTGATCGTTCATGGTGGGCACACAATGTTGCGGATTCATTTCCACAAATTCCGGCTTCAGCTGCTCCCCTTCCAGTATATTAACGATCTTCAGCTCAAAGTCCAGTCCAAGCATTTTGGCCAAGAGCAATATACTACGACATGGCGGACTCGGTGGCAGATAGTACAGCACTGGCGTGGACATTTTACCACCACTAATAAGTAGGCAGTAGACAAACTCAGTTACTATTTGTTCCGTTTTACTCATCAGCACAGTAACAACTGAAAATCTATTCAAATGGACTAACAAAACTCTGCTAGTACAGCTAGGACAACAGGACAGCTGACAATCAATCCATCGATTTTCTATGTTTTATTAATGTTAATTGCACGCAAATTTCGAATGCTGACGTCTTTAAAGGTAACATAAAGAACCATTTGAAAATCCAAATAAATTATAGAAAATTTTAGCCAGCGTATCTGAAAACTACTAAACTAAAGCTTGATAAAATTGTGTAGTGTATGTGCAAAGTTAATAATACACTAAGAAAAAACAGCAATAACCAAAAAGAAATTACAATTTCAAAAGAGGTTTGGGCGTACGACTTTGGTTAATCTGTATTGAATTTTAGGGAATTTTTCCCTGATTTTAAAAGGAATCAATTTTAAGAAACTGGTTTCTATTCATTTTTTTGCGTTAAATACTACAATGAAATATTGCACACTTTCATTCTCGTCAAGAACACTTAGAAAAAATAAATAAAAAAATTCTTATTTGTAAATGATTTTATGTCAACTTTCTTCCGATGGTGGATAGTTGACTCTGATTCTGGAAAATTTTTTAAATCTCTTTCTCTCACTATTATTTTTATTAGGCTTAAAAAGAATGAAGAAGTACAAACTATTCTAAAAAATACTGATATAAGCCACTTTATTATTTTTCACACTTTGTTTCTCACAGTGTACATATGCAAATGCAATGGGTACATTGTAAATATAGGTTATGGCAATGTCTAAGTCAATTATAAGACATTTATACCATCATTTTGCGTGGTCACATTTAAAAAAATGATTCTTCTTGTCAAGAAATAACACTTTTGGTAAAATGAGCACACAGTAGTTTAATGAAGAAGTTCACTTTCTCGAGCGTACACTGTATTTATTTGCATTAGGCTTAAAAAATATGACCAAAGCGGCCTCAAACTAAGACATTATATAAACAATTCTACAAAAATCTGATATATGCTACTTTGATAATTTTCAAACTTTGTTTCGCGCAGTGTAAATATGCAGTTGCAATATGTATATGGTAATTATAGGGTATGGCAACGTCTAAGCCGGCCAGCCATTTCAGTACTTGTTTTATTAATTGTTGTCGCTTATGACTGTATTATTAAAAGTCTGTCCACACATGCACCAACAACTGCCCCAACTGCACCACCCGCATCACCTGCCACAACTGCAACATCTGCGGCACCTGCTGCATACTCACACAATCCTATGCACCAGCTTGTGCTGCACAATGGCCACGGAGTCGATGTCTATGCAGTTCCCCAGTGTGCCAGCGAGTGTCAAGCTTTGCTGTTCGCCGCGACGGAGCTGAGGCTGAGGCTGAGTTGGAACTGCAAGTGGAACTTGGGCGGCTGTGGTTGTTCCTGTGATATAATCTGGTTGTTGTACAACTTTCACGACGTGACAATGTCCGTCGATGTATCCTGCCTGTCTGCTTGTTTCAATTTTACAGAATATGTCATCAGTGGCTGCTTTGGGTTTGCTTTTGTTTCATGTTTATTTTTTATTTGTTTTGATATTTTTCGTTTAGTTTTCATAGCGAACGTTACCTGGACGACCACCTGATGTGTTTTCACCTGTGTGGTGCCTTCAGGTGGGGGCGGTTGTGTGGGTTGTGGGTGTTGTGTGAGTGCTGTTCAGGCTGTCGAAACTCGGTCAGAAATTTGTGTTCGTGTTTTGTAGCTAAAATTAAGCTACTATACATAATTTGTTGTAGCTACTACGTGTTTTTATTTGCTATTGATTGATCTACCTGTAACTCTTTCCAATTGAGCGCATCTGAAAATTTAACCAGGCTAACAATTGTGTGTATGTTATATTGGGCCAACTTTTGGCACTTTGTTGGCCACTTAAAGTGGAGCGTGTTGAACTTTTCCAGATGTCGCATATCATTAAGGAACTTAACTTAAACTGGAGAGTCAAATTAAGAAGTTAGAAATAGATATATGACATTTAAAATTGTTTAAAAAAATTTTTTTAATTTTATATAATTAAATAGTTCCACGCGATGGCTTTTTGATCCATATAAAAATCCTGCTTTGCTTGAATAAAACAAAGAAAATATAGTTTGTCAAGAATACGCTTTCACACTGTTAAAAACTTATTTTTTTCCTTTTATGTGATAAGTTTTCTTAGACGAGTAGCTAAAAATGTTTTTGAAAATAAGTAATAATTTTTTTTGTATTTCTAATCTTGTCCCATGTAAATAATAACAATAAATAATAATAAGTTAGAACTTCGGATGCTCCCGACTGCAATATACTCTTTTTTCTGATGATCTTAACACTTTGTCTGCCTATATTATATTCCAACATGTATGCCAAGTTTGGTTGCTCTAGCTTTAAAACTATAGTAAAATTGAATTTCTACGAACGGATAGACAAACGGACAAACGAACAGCTCACAATTTTTGAAAAAGAGTATGAAAACTCATATCGTAACCAAGCAATTTTGCCAGGCACGTTATTTTGGCCAGCACTGTAAACTAAGTACAAATGTATTTCCAAGGTTTTTGTTTTTTGGTGACCTAACGATTACCATGGTCACCTGTCTAGCTACCTGAGCTGCTTAAGCAGGTAAACCAATGACAATGGCTGCACTGCTAAATTGTCGAAAAATCCAGTAAAAAGACATTAAGGATCAAATTCCTGGAAAATTTGTCATTAATTGCAACAGCGTCATTAATTGCAACAGCGACAATACTTGGCAAGGACAACACACAATCCAAAATGGATGCAGCTTGCACAACCCAGCTGAAACCTATAAAGCAGCATTGCAATGCAGTTCCCGAATCAGTCCTTTGTGCGTCTGAAGTGAGGCAAGTGCCACAAAATGAGTTCTAGAAATCTGTGCCACAAGTTGCTGCGGCTAATGCTGCTCTCGATGTTGCTCTATGCAGCTCACACTCTGCCGGCACAGGACACTGCAATAGTGTCAACTGTTGTCAACACTAAGGAGGAATCGAACAAGCTGCCGGATACGAACATAGCACCAAATACCGTGCAGGAAGCAGACTTTGTCAGTGTCAATGCAACTAGTCAAGCTACGGAAACGCAGGAACAAATAGCGGTAAGTTGAAGCAACAAGTCTTGGCATCAGGATAGTAAGCAAGATCCTGAATCCAACTTTTGACAGTTGTTGTTATCCTTACTAACGACTACTTTTATTCTCAGTCGGGCGACAATGTAGCCAGCGCCAGCAGCAACGAACCGGTGTCCATCTATGCCAGTGGACTCATCACACCCGAGGCCTTTCAGCAGTATTTGAGCCAATATGGTGGAGCTGCAGGCCTGGGACCGCTCCAAGCCGCCTATCCAGCGCCGATGTCAGGTGCGCCTGGCATTTATCCTTATCCGGGTCCCATAATGGTGCAGACGGGCTATGAAGGTTTCTTGGTGCCGGCAAATGCAGCTGCCTCCGATACTGCTTCAGATGTTAGCACAGTGGTAGCTGCAGTTCCCGTTTCCGTTTCCCCTCCCACACCCTCCCCCGGCTTGAACCCTTTGATGGCCTTTGCATCCAGATTGCTGCCCACCATTTTGATGTCTACGCTTTTCCGCATTGCCGCCGTTGTGCTATCCGCCGTAGGCGTCATACTCTTTGGTGGCGCCATCACCAATGCTCTCTGCCGGCTCACGCCCATCTGTGACATTCCCAACAAGGCTGTGAACTATCTACGCTCTGGTGGCGCCCAGGATGTGGGCCGCATGCTGGCGGAGGAACTTACGCCGGAGCGTGTGCGTCGAACCACGGAATTTGTGCGTAGTGCCATACACAAGTATCGACAGCTGCAGAAGCTCGTCGAACCGGAGACAGAGTAGAAGATTTTGGATAGTTCAAGAGCTTTTTGTGCTGAGATATTGTGTAAATTGTAATAGTTGCTCTTAAACCAAGCGATATATAGAAAAAAATATATATTTTATTTAAGTCCTTATAATTATTATGTTGTCTTTTATTACGTGGTGCTCTGAAATAACGTTGGTCAACAAAAATAGGTTTTTATTTTGATTGGGAACTTCTTTTGAAAACAAGAATTGCTGGCTTATCCATATTATAATAACAATTGGTTAATTAAAAATTTCAAAGTTTTATATACTTTCAAAATACTTTAAGCATATATTTCTGCATAATATGTTTTATCAGACTATGCTTTAATTTAAATACAGCTATTTTATGAAAATGATTCTATTTGCGTTTTCCGTTATTGTGTTGAAATCTTAAAGACAAAGTTTCTACTTGCAAAGGAATAATTACCATAATTAGAATAATTTCTCGAAACGCTTGAAAACTTCTTGAAACACAGTTTCATGTCGTCTAGTGTAATTAAGGGTTATGTAAATGCTGTGTGAGTTTGACATGTGCTAAGCATAACTACTAAATTATTCATTTATTTTAGTCAGCATGACTAGCTGTATCAACATAGCCGCAGTCTATTTAAAAGCTCTTCAAACTTTTAGTGTACTTTTCGGTACCTGTATATCTTGGTAACGCCTGTTTTAGCCACGCATATTTGTTCTACACGTATTCGCTTGATAATCTGCTCAAATTAAGTATCATTTAAATTGACCTTGATACCACATTGATGGCACCGTCTTGAAAGCTCATTAAAGCACCTGCTGAAATCTCTCAACTGAATCGTATCTAAAATTGTTGTAAGTGATCAAGTTTTTGACGATTTACACGTCACTATTCAAACTTAAATTACGAATGCGTGAAAATATAAACCTAGGTGCTTACCTTACGACTAAGGTGCTTAAGTGATAAGGTGCAAAAGTTGCTAGGTTGGAAGAAATCTGAATGGCTTTAAAAGATTAGGTAGTTTTGTATTTTGTTATTTTATTTTATTTACTGCAAATTTCGAGAGTTTTTAACAATAAATAATATGTTTTCTTATATTAGTAGAAAACAAAAAGGTTACTGTGCGTTTTTCTTAGCCTCGAACCACGTTTTCATCAGCATTAAGCCCTCCCAGTTTTCATTCCAGCCTGGTGTCACTTTTTGAGCATTCTCGTACCACTTTTCAACATTGGGATAATTGCTTAGCTTGAAATCCAAAACTACAAAGGTTGAAACGGTGGCTAAAATGGCTATATCGGCTATGGTTAACTGACTACCAGCTACATATTGCTGATCTTCCAGAAACGTATTTAGAAAACCAAAAGCAGATTCAATTTTTTTGAAATCCTCGGGATCTCCAGGCTTGTTTAGCCGAAATTGAGGATAGTAATAATCGCCGAAACCCTTGTACAAAACACCCATATCAAAGTATAGCCGTTGATTGACCAGAGCCTGTTATTTAGGATCCTTGGGATAGAGCGAGTCATCCTTTCCGTACTTTTCTGCCAGATATACCAGAATGGCGCGAGATTCCCACAATGCGAATCCATCATCCACAAGCGTTGGAATCGTGTGCTGTGGATTAATCTTTACAAATTCCGGTTTCAGGTGCGCACCTTCCATAAGATTAAGGGATATCTTGTTGAGCTCAAGTTCCAAAGCCTTCGCTACCATTACAACAGATCGGCAGGGTGCTGAAGCAACATTATAGTAAAAATCCATGTTGAAATTGCGTGTTTCTCTTTAAAGTTATAAGCGTAAACTGACTAAAAACGACTGCAGGCTACAATTCTTATAGTAACGACTCGGAAAAAGTTATAAGTCGTGTGACACATTCGAAAATTATCAATAAATATTCGTATTTGTTATCAAAATATTTCTTATCATTTTCATGCGTATAAGAGTCAAGAGTGTAATCTTTTAGTGCTAACAATATCTATACAATATTAAAATTATGATTTAAATGTAGGTTTTTATGATAACTGAGTTATCATTTGAAAAACACTTACAAAGCCAATTTCAACAAATTTTATCTGTAGTATGTTTTGTCCTGGAAATTGTTTTAGGGAAGAAAAAGTTATAAACAATGCTGATTTTTCTTTTGTAATACATAATTGGTACTTTATTTTATAGACTGTGATTTTCGAGAGTTTTGAACAATAAATAATTTTCTCTTCTTATATTAGAAAACACCAAAAGTTACTATGCTTTTTGCTTAGACTCGTACCACGCCTTCATCTGCATCAAGCCCTCCCAGTTTTCATCCCAGCCGGGTGTTACCTTTTGGGCATTCTCGTACCACTTTTCCACATTGGGATAGTTGCTTAGCTTGAATTCGACCACTGCAAAAGTCGAAACGGTAGCCAAGATGGCAATATCAGCGACAGTTAGCTTGTTTCCGGCCACATATTTTTGTCCCTCCAGGAAAGTGTTTAGGAAACCGAATGCATTTTCTATTTTCTTGAAATCCTCAGGATCTCCAGGCTTGTTTAGCCGGAATTGAGGATAGTAATAATCAGCAAAAGACTTGTACAAAACACCCATATCAAAGTATAGACGCTGATTGACCACAGCCTGTTGCTTGGGATCCTTGGGGAAAAGCGAGTCATCCTTTCCGTGCTTCTCAACCAGATACACAAGAATGGCACGCGATTCCCACAATGCAAATCCATCATCCACAAGCGTTGGAATCGTATGCTGTGGATTGATCTTTACAAACTCGGGCTTTAGATGATCACCTTCCAAAAGGTTAAGAGTTTTCTTGTTGAGCTCAAGTCCCAAGGCCTTTGCTGTCATTATAACAGAGCGGCAAGGTGCCGAACCAGCCATATAATAAAAGTCCATATTCAAAATGTTGTTGCGTGTTTCGCTTTAGAATATTGAGCGTGAACTGAATGTAACCGAGTGGTGGCTACTCTTTTTATAGTGAAAGCACACGAAAATATCTGAGTCACACACTCGGCAATTATCAATAATTATTCGGACTTGTTATTCAAATAATGTTATGTCATTGTTAGTTTCATTTTCACTCGTGCAAGAGTAAACGTTTTGTTTATACGTATACCTATAATATAAGTAATATATTTTAATTATAAATTATATGTTGTTTGTTTAATTAAAAGTGTTTCACAACTTGTGATAGTTTTCGAGAAAAACGTTCCAAAATCCAATTTAGAACGTTCTTTGTACAATGAAAGTAAGTATGTTAGTATAAAAGTGGATTATAGGAAGCTGAAGAGACTTGGTACAGATACCTATGTACTTGTATGCGAGAATCTTTCTGATCAGATAACTAAATCAAATAGAGTTATTATTAACTATTATACTTTCTGTACAAAAACTGTGCGAGAAATAAAAAATCCGAAGACTTTCTGAATTGACGTTCTAGGTCTTTTTGAGTATGGTAATTCTGCATACTCGAAATCTGCGATAGAACTGCAAGACCTGGAGCTAGAGACGTATTGAATCTTTTAATGTATATATGTTCTTGGTCAGCATCAACACACAAGTCGAACTGGCCATGTCCAACAGTTTATATGCCAACTAGTCACTCAGTTTCAAAAATATGTTTAATCTTTGCAGAGATGGTTATTTTTGATGCAAGCAGAGCATATATCAGAATCGGCCGAATCGGTTCACTATGACATATAGTGTTATATACATATATAACATGCCATAGGAAGCCATAGATAGCTCGATCAAACTTACCTATTCTAAGTTTTAGCATTATCTAAGTATATTTACAAAATTTCAACAAAATCGGACTCCTCTATCTGATAGCTGCCATAGGAACAATCTTATGAAAAATTTGGTTTATGTATGAAAAACTATTTGGTACTGAAGCTTTTGAAATATTCTGCGTTTTAGTATGTTCTTCGGTCGAAAATTAATTTTTCATATGAACAGCTTTTTTGCAAAGGTATAATAACTTTTTTTCTCATTTTTTCTTAAGCCAACCTAAATTGTACTTTGCTCAAATAACTATACAGAAATAATACCACTTTTTTGTACTATCACCTTTATTAGGAAAGCAAAACAAAACTTTTTATTTCAATGTTAACTTTAATTTAGAAGGTATATACAATTATACATATTTCTTAGTAAATTAAGAATTCTGGCTGCGCATTAACTCAATGCGCTTCTTTAATGCATCCAAATACTGTAGATCCTCTACCCAAGCAGCAGTCACCTTTTGGGCATTCGCGTACCACTTGGCCACATTGGAATAATTGTTAACCTTGAAGCCCACGGCCTCAAAAGTTGAAACTGAGGTCAGGATGGCAATATCGGCCACTGTCAGTTTATTGCCAGCAACATATTGGTGTCCTTCAAGGAAGGTGTTCAGGAATCCAAAAGCAGCCTCTACCTTCTTTAGCTTCTCAGGATCAGCAGGTGCGTTAGAGCGGAATTGAGGATAGTAATATTCACGGAAAGACTGGTACAAGACACCCTCATCAAAGTAAAGACGCTGATTAATCAGAGCCTGTTGCTGCGGGTCCTTTGAAAAAAGCGAGTCATCCTTTCCATACTTTTCAGCAAGATATACAAGAATGGCACGCGATTCCCACAATGCGAATCCATCATCCACCAGGGTGGGAATCGTGTGCTGCGGATTGATCTTCACAAACTCGGGCTTCAAATGCTCCCGCTCGGAAGTGTTAAGAGTTATCTTGTTCAACTTAACGCCAAGTGCTTTTGCCAATATCAGCACTGATTGGCAGGGCGGTGAGCTTGGTGAATAATAATAGTCCATTATTATCTATTTAGCTAATTGTGTGTGTCGCTTTCGGGGTGCGAACGTCTACTGAAAACTCTTAAGTTGATGTCAGCGTTTTTATACAAATGTTGAGAGAGTTAAGTTCCATGATTGCTTTTGTTCCTCTCTTGTATTATGTTATCATATTCTCTTAAGGGGGTATCGGACTTTTATATGTAGATACTTCAGTCAACTATGCAGATAAGTTATTGATTGCTTTCAAGCCAAAAATTTATTTTCAGGCACAACAAAGCTTTTTTCGCAACGTGCTAAATGCCGAACTAGAATTATAATTTAGATAAGTGCACATATTAGCACATACTTCGTCACAAAAATTGATATCAGACGTATTTGGGCTTGAAAACGCTTTCGTCACTAGATTATTATCCAGCAAAGAAATTTTTTTTTCCTTGTGACGTACACACTGTAAAATCGTTTTCCAAAAGCATAAAATATGTAGGCCTTATCTTTATATAGGTACTCTGCTTTAATTTTGACATGTAAAGAGTTTTAAATCAAGAGTCTATTTTAAGAGACTACTAAAGTTGTACAAGTAATGCGCTCTCGAGCAAAAGAGTATTTATTTCTCTTTTTTTTAGGTTTCGCTTTTCAAACAAACAACAAAATTAAATATATAAAAACAAATTCTTTTCTAATTACCACTTTTAAAAGGTATGTAAAACAAAAGTTTTTAATTCAATATTAATTTAGTAAATACAATTATATTTCTTAGTAAATTAGGAAGCCTGCTTGCGGAAGAGTTCAAGGCGCTGCTTTAAGGCTGTTCTGTACTCTTGGTCCTCAGCCCAACCAGGAGTCACCTTTTGGGCATTGGCGTACCACTTGGCCACATTGGGATAACTGTCAAGCTTGAAGTTGACCGCTTCAAAAGTCGAAACTGAGGACAGTATGGCAAAATCGGCCACTGTCAGTTTGTTGCCAGCAACATATTGCTGACCTTCAAGGAAGGTGTTCAGGAACTCAAAGGAAGCCTCTACCTTCTTAAACTTCTCAGGATCAGCAGGTTTCTTAAAGCGGATTTGCATGTAGTAATATTCACGAAAAGTATTGTACAAAGCCATATCAAAGTAGAGTCGTTGATTAATCAGAGCCTGTTGCTGCGGATCCTTTGGATACAGTGAATCATCCTTGCCATACTTTTCAACAAGATATACAAGAATGGCGCGCGATTCCCACAAGCTGAAGCCATCATCCACCAGGGTGGGAACTGTGTGCTGTGGATTGATCTTTACAAACTCCGGCTTCAATTGCTCCTCCCCGGCAGTGTTAATGAACTTTTTGTTTAACTTGATGTCAAGTGCTTTTTCCAGCATCATAACAGAACGACATGGCGCCGAGCTTGGTGAATAATAAAAGTCCATTATTATCAGTTCAATTAATCGTGACTGTCGCTTTCAAAGTGCAATTGTATACTAAACTCTCTTAAGTTAATATGAGAGTTTTTATACTTATGTTGAGAGAGCCGAGTCACACGGTTACAATTGGTTTCTCTCTTGCATTATGTTATCGCATTCTCTTATGGGATATCGGACAGTCAAGTGTGCTTGAGGGCGACAGATAGGTAATGGTTCGTTATCATATTGCTTTTTGTTATGTTTTTTGTTGGATTTATAAAATAATAATAAATAAGTTTAAGGAAAAAGATTACCAATATTGTGAAATTCATTTTTGGGTTAAGATTCTTCTGGAGAATTCATACATTTTTTCAGAATACTTTTATTAGCTAGCTACTGGACTCTCCGATTTTCGAAAGTCATTCCAGTTTTCTTTCTGTATTTTATTTTTTCTTAACGATTTCGAATATCGGAATCAGTATAAAACACAACTTTAGTTATATTAAGATTTCATTTATGTAACAAGTAAAAAATATACCCAATAAGTTTGTCAAGCGGTGTTTTTAGCCTTTAGCTTATCGTCAATCCAGTCCCTCATTGCCGATAAGCCAACATCCCAGTCGGGTATTACTTTCTGAGCTTCCTGATACCACCTGGAGACATTCGAATATTTGGTGATATCAAAGTCTGCCACAACAAAAGTAGAAACAATGGCCATAATGGAAAAATCAGCCACAGTCAATTTGTTGCCAGCAACAAATTTGTGACCATCCAGAAAAACGTTGAGTAAATCAAATGCTTCTTCCATCTTTTTGAACTTTTCTGGATCGGCTGGTGCATTACGTAAATATTGTGGATAGTAATACTCGGAGAAACTTTTGTTCAGTGTGCCCATGTCAAAGTATAGTCGCTGATTAACCACAGCTTTTTCTTGCGGATCCTTTGGATACAGCGAGTCATCCTTGCCGTACTTTTCCACAAGATATATAATTATTGCACGCGATTCCCAAACCGCAAAGCCATCATCGACAAGTGTTGGAATCGTGTGCTGTGGATTTATCTTTGCAAACTCCGGTGTCAATTGTTCGCCTGCCAAAGTATTTAATAGTTTTTTATTGAGCTCAACTCCCACTGCCTTGGCCACCATTTGAACCGCACGACATTGTGCTGAAGCCGGCAAATAGTAAAAATCCATTTTCCAACAATTTCTGCCCGAGTTGTGTGTTGTGTGTCGTAGAAACAATCATATACTGAAAAACCATTTCTTTATACACAAAAATATATATGAATATCTGTATACTATATAAGACAATAAGTTTTCTCTGCTTTTGCAACTTAAGAGAAATCAACTTAACTAAATAAACTCTTTAGTTTTCTATAGAATAACAAGTAAGAACGTTGCAGTCGGATGCACCCGACTGCGATATACTCTTTTTTAGCTTCTTTGCGGAGTCAGAAGTGGGCGTGGCAATTGTATTTTTATCTTGACACTTTGCCTATGGTATATACCAACATGTATACCAAGTTTGGTTGCTTTAGCTTCAAAATTTTGGAAAAAACCTGCGTTCATACAGACAGACGGACGGACAGACGGACATTTCACAAAGCCAACATACTCTTTTTTCTTTTTTTTTCAAAAAAACAAATAAAAAAGAGTATAAAAACTGTCTAAAGTGGTCAGGCACGATTTGCAAAAAATATATATGAGTTTTTTTATATAGACAAAATTGATTGTTTTCGAGAGATTATTAAAATTATAAACAAAGAGATTGGAATATTAGTTCGTTAGGAGATATTATACATACAAAAGATGAAATTCATGTGAATGTAGGGCAGATACGCCAAAATACATAAATATGAAAATGTAAACATCATGGATGGTAACCAAAGATATGTTATCAGCTTCGATATATTTTTATATAATGTATTCAATTTAAATATACACATGCATATGTCTAAATTTTCCAATTTTTAAGCAGAATTTATATTTAAGTTGGAGTTTACTATTTTGTACAAATTATGAAATTATGATCAAAAAGCCTACTAAATAGTTTCAAAAAAATAATTTTATTGAATTGAGCTTTTAGAGAAATATTCAGTTTCTCCGGGCTTAGATTGCTATTTTTTAAACAAGACTTTTTGAAAGTAAGAAAAGAGCTGTAAGTTCGGGCTCAAGTTGAATCGGTTAAAACCGTTTAGCAGCCATGGTAAGCATGTAAATGGTATTTCTGAATAGAACTATTTAGATTTTAGAACCTATCGATTGGAATTCTATATAAAGTCAACAAAGCTAAGGAACTTACTCGTATATCTATAAAAATATGGCAATCTCTCTTAACCAAACATATTTATATTCAGTGTCTCTCTTTTTTTTGTCATTACAAAAGCTCTTTAGCTAGTGAAAACCAGTTTTCTTTTTTGTTTTCGGCAGCTTATGACGCATGCGGCGTCTATGTTTGAAAACTGGTTTGCCTGTCAGTCTTTCTCATATGGTGTTTATAGCTTATATACTATACCGTGACCTTTCTCTATATTTTATGCTCTTCGTCAGACACTTGTGCGTAAAAACCTAAACACTCATTCGCGTTATTTGCTGCTACTTTTGTTTATGTTTTTCTTCGAATTAATAAAGTTATGCACAGAATGAGTAAGTAGCCGGTATCTGCTTTTTTTTTGGTGGGTATTTCTGACTGTTTCGAATGTTCTGGTTAATAGAGATGACCAAAGGTGCTCTCTTAACTGCCGGCTAGCCCAATTTGTGCCTCTTTTATGCTGACACATTATCATTTTGTTTTTTAGTTTTCGTTTATGGGAAACTCTGACGTGAACGCGATGCCACCAAATGCTCGAATTGTTTATAATTAAGTTTTTTCTTGCCATGTCATGCTGATAGTAAACTTTGCGAATTGTGAAACTGATAGAAAGATAATATGTACACAATGTTTGTGGACAAGGCGCTATGTTAATAGAATATTCGAGTCTTGTGTGAAACTGATGTGCTCAGTGACTTGCATTAATGAATATGTATAGAATTACATTATTTATTTTATATACATACTTATGTAAGAAATGCTTTTTTAAAGAATTTCACCATTTGGCTTAAATTTTTTTATTACAAGCTATACTATACACAATTCTTAACAATAATGTGTACCGATTTCTTTAATACTTAATATTATGTACTATTATGAAAAACACATCTACTTGATATTTACATACAAACCTATGCACATAATATATGTACATATGATTCTACTTACTTGACCAAAAACGGAGCGCTCAGGCTGGCATTCATTAATTTTTAACGTGGCCTTAATGGTCGTTAAGATAATTACAAGATAATTACATACACAGATATGTATGTTAAAACGTTGGAATCTATAATCATGTACATTGTACATACATACATATATACATACATATGTACATGCCACAAATTTTGTTATAATTTGACTTGACTTTTGTAATTTAAGTCGAGTTTTTTTGACGTGACTTTGTTTTACGGTAAGTTTGTATGTTTTTATATACATATACATATAATATGAATTAATGGACGTATGTATATTAAAGTAGCTTTATATGCCCATGTAGTAAATTTAACTACCTTTTTTATCAACAAGAAAATCTAAGGTTGACTACTAATTTTGGTCAACGGTAATGCGAAGTCAATAAATTGTTCGTGTTCTCCTACAATTTCATTAATTTACATACCATACAATTATACACAGTACATAGCCGGTATAAAGTACATACATATGTACATACATTCATATGTACATACATATGCACGTTTTACAAGCATTTGAAAAGGCGTTTGCTCTAAATTGGTTACTTGTCGAAGGCGTAGGCAGGTTTCTGATGCAAATAACAATGCATGTACAATGTACATACATACATATGTACGATGTATGTACAATGTACACATGTTTATATCAAGTCAAGTATATACAAACTTTATTATAAATTTAATACAATATTATAAAATATGAGCTTTTGTTGCCATACACAAATAATAAATAAATATTCTGTTCAAAGGCATTTATAAACATTTTTTCAAGTCATATGTATGTACATGCATATGTATACGTACCATGTACTGATATCGTATGAAAATATTTGTGATAAACAAGCTGCCGTAATTATTTTTAGACCCAATCTCAACTTGCAATGCCGCAAAAAGCCTTGAGTCTGAGTTGGCAGCTGCACGAGCCTCTAAGAATTCACACAGTAAACACAAATTGTTAATGCACGTATAGAATACAAAATATTATACACACATCTGTATGCATACAGACATATGCACAGATGTATAATTGTATAGTAGATAATTCTAAGCTAAATTGCACAAACAATTGTACATAAAGGCGGACAAACAAATATAAATATATACATATCTACATACACATACATACATACATCTACTTATACGAATAAATTAGCAAATGAAAAAGAGATAAACAAGAAGAAGAAGAGAAATGCTGAGAGCACTGAGCGGCAAACAACTCTCCAAAAGTTTGCGGCGATCGCGCAATGTGGTGCAACGGGTTCATTAGAAAGTTGCCGCTTTCTGTGGCACACAAGTGAAGGGTATACTATGTTGGATGTTACAATTTGGATCATACATTTATTTGTGCCTGCCTGCCTGCCTGCCACATAGACAAACTCTTTATACATTTTCTGTATACAGTCACGTCAAATATGCATGTATGTATGTACATACATACAAACACTCAAAAGCAACGGCAAACACGCGAAAACAACAACTAGCGATACGCGTTGTCTCTCTTTATGGCAGCTTACTTTGTATACATATCTAAGTAAATGTATGTATGTATAACCTCCTCTCTTCTAGCCCCCCCTGTAAACACCGCCTTAGTTTGTTTGCCGGTTTATGGCACTCGAACATGGCGGCCGGCCAGCCGCTCGCGACGCGTCTCCGCGAATCTGACTCAGCCGGGTCTCTATAAAAGCCGAACGTCTCTCCAAAGTCGCAACAGTATTGCTTGATACTTGGTACAGTGCGCCGCGTTATTTCTACAATCTAAAATGTAAGTGTCTATATATGTCTGTGTTTTAACTATAAATATGTGTATGTGAATTAAAAACTTGTAGAGCCAAAAAAAAAATAGCTTGTGTTCTTTAGAAATAACCACAAAAGAAATAAAAGACAATTGTTAAATCAAACCTAAAAGTTTTGACAAATGACGTCATGTTCGGCATAGGATTTAAAATTTTGATTTGGAGACTTACAGTGACTAAAATGAACCAAATATTTAAATACATAAAACTAAAAAGGATTTAATTAAAAGAAATTACATTTTAGTAATATAATTTTATTGATATTTAGAATTTCATGCAATTTTATTAATATAATTAAAATATATCGAATTTCATGAAATTAAAAAACAAAATTATTTTTTTTATAAAATTTCAATAGATTTGTAGTTAAAATTTAATAGTGCCAACTAAATTGATGAACAATTTTAATTGTTTTAAAACTTATATACCCTCAACTTATTTTTAATTGTTTTGTGTATTTTTTTTCTAATTATAGTATAATGGCTGACTTCTACTATCTGCCCGGCTCCGCGCCCTGCCGTTCCGTCATCATGACCGCCAAGGCTGTTGGCTTTGATCTGAACAAGAAGCTGCTCGATCTGCAGAAGGGTGAGCACCTGAAGCCCGAGTTCGTCAAGCTCAATCCTCAGCACACCATCCCCACTTTGGTGGACAATGGTTTCTCACTGTGGGAGTCGCGTGCCATTCAGGTCTACCTGGTTGAGAAGTACGGCAAGACCGATTCGCTGTATCCCAAGTGCCCCAAGAAGCGCGCCGTGATCAATCAGCGCTTGTACTTTGATATGGGTACACTGTACCAGAGCTTTGCCACCTACTATTATCCCCAGGTGTTCGCCAAGGCGCCCGCAGATCCAGAGGCCTTCAAGAAGATCGAAGCTGCCTTCGATTTCCTGAACACCTTCCTCGAGGGTCAGACCTATGCTGCCGGTGATTCACTCACTGTTGCCGACATTGCCCTGCTGGCAACCGTGTCCACCTTCGAAGTGGCCAAGTTCGACTTCAGCAAGTACGAAAATGTTAGCAAGTGGTACGAGAATGCCAAGAAGGTTACCCCCGGCTGGGAGGAGAACTGGGCCGGCTGCCTGGAGTTCAAGAAATACTTCGATTAAGCGCTTAAATATTAAATTTTAATTTGTAATAATTTAAGTATTCATACTTATTCACAAAGCGATTTGAAATCGTCTAATTGTTGTGTGCTAATTTGCACCAAGCGAAAGTTTGTTGCAAATCATTTGTCCTAAAATAAAAGAGTATTCGATTTACTGAGTACAATTTAAGAGATTAATTTCAAGATTTTGATTTACTTTTAGCAGAATATTATTTTATTGTTTTGGGGGTTCAATATGAAGAGACTTGCACAAACCATTATGATTTTTTGAATAATTGGCAAATCGTATTTAATGTTATTCATAAATGGTATTGTTATTCACAAAACGATTAAACAGCGTCAATTAAAAAGCAAAAGTTGAATACAAACAATTTGTATTGAGCAACTTCTTACAAGTTAAGAGTGGGTATCGGTGTTGTGTTGGGCTTAGGCAAAAGTTTACGCCCATAAATTATAACTTATGGAAAATCTACCACTGTTGTTTGATGCAAAATTAAAACTTGCTTAAGAGCATTAATAAAAGAGCATTCTTTTGGAGAACAAAAGAGATAAGAGATAATGTTCAAGTTTTTACAAGTTATAGCTATAAGTACACTTTGGATTTTGGATTTAAGAAGCCCATAAATTATAATTTATGGGAAATCTTCAACTGTTGTTTGATGCAAAAATAAAACTTGCTTAAATAAAAGAGCATTCTTTTGAAATACAAAAGAGATAAGAGATAATGTTCAAGTTTTTACACGTTATAGCTGGCTTTAGAAAAAATGAGACATACATGAATTATATACCAATTCTGGGAGAGCATGAATTACGAATGGTGGCGACAATCGTCATAAAGATTTCTACAGTTGTATATAGCGGATTCTTCGATATCGTCGTGCAAGTGTATGCAATTTCACTCAGTGTCTCTCTCTCTCTCTCTATTTATCTCTCTGTCTCACTTTTTCCGAAGTGGTGCAGTATTCGGGTTGTTGAGTGCTCTTTTACATGGTTACTCTGAGCACATATGCCGGTCTCGCATCAGTTGCTATAAGAGGGTGCTACAAGCAGGAAGCTCGCGATTGCAAACAAAATGTAAGCAAAATAATTGGTTTCATTTGGTGTGTTGCAGTGTAAAGTAAATAGAATACTGTCAAGTCATCAGAATTGTATACTATGCAACACAGCATTACCTAGCACATTTCAATCAGAGTTAATTTCACAGTTTGTGTAAATATTTACTGTACTGTGATAACTCTGATTATATTCGTTTGAATTTTAACTACATACATAAATATACATATATATCTATTATTTCAGCAACATGCTGGACTTCTACTATATGCTGTACTCGGCGCCCTGCCGTTCCATTCTGATGACCGCCAAGGCTTTGGGTATTGAGCTGAACAAGAAGCAGGTTGACCTGGATGCTGGTGATCATTTGAAGCCAGAGTTCGTCAAGATTAATCCGCAGCATACAATTCCCACGCTGGTTGATGGAGATTTTGCTTTGTGGGAATCACGTGCCATATTGTTGTATCTGGTGGAAAAGTACGACAAGGATAATTCATTGTATCCAAAGGATCCTAAGCAGCGTGCACTGATCAATCATCGCCTGTTCTTCGACTTGGGTACATTGTATCAAAGCTATGTCTACTATTATTATCCACAATTGTTCGAAGATGTTAAGCAGCCGGCAGATCCGGAGAATCTAAAAAAAATTGATGCCGCCTTCAGCTCCTTCAACATATTGCTGCAAGGACTAAAATATGCAGCTGGGGATAAGCTAACCGTAGCGGACTTTGCACTCTTGGCCACGGTTTCCACCTTTGAGGTAACTGGATATGATTTTAGCAAGTTCGCCAATGTGGCCAAGTGGTACGAGAACATCAAGAAGGAAACTCTCGGTTGGGATGAAAATTGGGAAGGCTGCTTGTATTATAAGAAATTGTATTTGTCTGAACTACAAGGACTACAGCAATAAACATATTGATTGTATTATAGCTGCAGCAAATATTGATTATAATCAATCATCAATAATAAAAAAGCACATTACAACATTGTAAAGTCAACGACTTAAGCGTGTTATCTAATCAGTGTTGTGAAATTCATTAGATCTATTGTGTTGAGTGTTTGTACCCATAGTCAGTTGGGGGTGATGATATGGCAAATAGTTGACACCAAGCAAACTAGCGATAAGATATAGCAAATGCTTAAGCAGTTGCGATTGTATACATGATAATGCCGATAGTGTATTGCTCGAAAGAGAAAGAGTTGTTTTCCAATTATACAACAAAATATATTCGATTATTTGAGCAAAGATTAAAAGCTGTAAGCTTTATTGTAACTAGTTATAAATTAACGAGTTTATTTTATGTAGGTACATTTTGCTATGAAATCTTACGTGCTTTAGGTGCCACTTTATTAAATAGGTTCGACTTTCTTCTAGAAAACAATAGTATTGTTATACCCATTCCCTATACCATCATTTGTAAGCTTTTGAATACAAAATTGTGTGAAGCCCGAAACACTTGCTGAGTCACAACAAAAAACACCAAAACGGCTAAGAAAAAATGGTAATATTTTTATATTTTTTTGGCTTATGTTATGTCATCTAAGGAAAGTGATTATCTATAATTGTATGCATGGCTTTGTCTGCTTGTTTGATTATATTTAGGCGTACTGTGACAGCTTTTGATGATAATAAATTGAGGTATTTTGAATACGCAGTACTATACACACTTCTATTATAATTATCGACCCGGATGTGAACCCTGCGGTCATTATACTTACTCGTAAAGGGCAAAGCAATTTGATATGTCGATTATTGTTAACACGCGCGCTTCGACCCAGTTCGAACACGAGTCTTAAATGATTTATGCACACAACATGATACGCAATACGGAATGGTCAATTCTTTTGCAGCCAACCTATAATAATATTTATACCAAACTGAATATTAATGACTTTATTCAAATCAGCTGTACAATTAGTACATATTTTTAAGAGAACTTCGATTTTTATACTCTTTTTTTAACTTTTTTGAAAAAAAAGGAAAAAAGAGTATATTGGGTTTGTGAAATGTCCGTCTGTCCGTCCGTCTGTCCGTCTGTCCGTATGAACGCAGGTTTTTTCCACAGTTTTGAAGCTAGAGCAACCAAACTTGGTATACATGTTGGTATATACCATAGGCAGACAAAGTGTAAAGATCTCCCCCCCACCCCCACCCCTTCCCCCACAAACCGCAAAAACCTATATCTTCTACAGTTTTATAGCTAGAGTAACCAAATTTGGCACAAGGGCTACTTATCACATCCTTCATTGATCTGGCAAAAAAAAATTCGGCCACGCCCACCCCCGCCCCCACAAATACGCAAAGTCTGTATCTCCCCCACCCCTTTAGCTAGAATCACCAAATTTTGCAGGTTGAATTCTGTTGCCCTATTTAATAGATTGGATAAAAATATTTTTGCCACGCCCACCCCCGCCCTTGCAATCAAGCAATGTTTGTTTCTCCCAAACCTGTAGAACAGGCCCAACCAAATTTTAATTGATGGCAAAACTTTAAAGATTTGAGCAGAAATTCAATTGCCACGCCCACTGACTCCGCAAAGAGGCGAAAAAAAGAGTATATCGCAGTCGGGTGCATCCGACTGCAACGTTCTTACTTGTTTCTAGATACAATTTAAAATTTTTTTTTCGGTTTAACTTTCGGTACAATTTTACGAAAGTTAATTTATCTTTAATGTTCTCATTTTCACTTTTAACAACATTTTGATGGCCACGTTTGATATTGAATTTCATTAAATCATACCCATAGTTTTTGGATTTTTTAATGCTTTTTTAGATATTAAACTCACTTTTTTAAGTACTTACCTAATACCATCGATTATTGTAAAATTTCTATAAAGAAAGCTTGTTTTATTGCACTTGGTTCTTATGATTAAGGAGCTACACACTAAACATTGCACTTGGTTTACTTAATAACTAAAACAATGAATTTGATTTACTAAACTCGAGTGGGCGTCGAAAGGACTGCTCCAGATTATGCAGTCGCTCCTCCAGATCATTCATCGAGTTGCGCAGTGCATGTCCACGTGGACGCAGCGATATCTGCGGTGAATGCTGCATCAGGTCGTCCTTGACGCCGGAGAACGAATGACGCACACAGGACGAACGCTTCTCGAACTTGGTGTTCTGATAATGTGGATGCTGATGCTGATGTGGATGTTGATGATGAAGCCGATGGTCACAGTTGGCGCTGCGGCAATTGTGAGCCACCAGTGGCTCATCAGTTTTCAGTGAGTCCTCGTAGGTATCACTGCAGCACATAAGAATTATTATTATAATGCCAGTTGACTTGTCATTCCACATACCTGCTGTCCGTGTTAGGCTGCTGACGTAGTTCCAAGTGCGCCTTGGCATGTCTGGGACACAGCAGGTCGGGATTGTTGGCGCGCTTGGAACTGTTGTGTTGAAAGGACTCTGGCGAGGTCTCATAGAGCTCCCGACTGCTAAGAAACTCCACGCCCGAGTCCTGGCCCGTGGAGTGCAGCGAGAATAGCGATGTTTCATAATTATTGCTAAAATGTGAAAATTGATGTTGATTCACAACTTTTAAATAGAGTTTTGTATCTTACGTACAGATTATTCACCGGCTGACAGGAATTGTATTTAAGCACAAATGGAGCATTGCCTTCGGCTGCAGTCGCCGCAGCAGCAGCTGCCTTGGCTATCGACTTGGGCAGCGGCACATCTATGTATTCCCGCTGCGAATGTTGCTGGCTACACGGAGAAAAAAAATATGAATAAAGAAAGCCATAAAAATATTAAAATTAAGCTTATCTAAAACTCGACTTCTTGATATTTAAACAAGAAAGAAAAGTTATCTTCAGTTATCTATCAGAAAATATTTAAATATAAAAACTTCATTTTCCACCGATAGCTTCTATGGCAGCTTTAAGATATAGTCCCCCGATTTTAAAAAAAACTTAGTCAGTATGTTTGGAACATAGTTAAATTGAGTTTTAGCTAGTTTTGTTGAAGTATCTGTACAAACAAAAAAGTTTTTCATGAAAACTTATTTTTCAACCGATTGTTTCTGCCGGCTATAAGATATAGTGGTAAAATTTTAATAAGCTCAATAATGCATTACACATTTCATGGCAAAAATACTCCCTGTAGGTTATAATAAGGGTTTTTTGCATTTAAAGAATCACAAATCATTGGATATTTAGGTGAGTTAGAGAATGACTAGTTCAAAATTATGTATTTTTCACTAAAATTTCAAACTGGAATCTCTGGATATCTTTACTATACTGTTCAAGTTTCCAAATACTTTTTAAAGTCTATGTATTCAATATTTCAAAGCTTGCTGCTGTTTTGTTCTGATAAGAACATACTCACTTTTAAACGTCATACTCTGTTTTCTGTACGTAAAATTTTTTTTCTCCAATCTATCGAAGAGTTCAAATGTAGTCATACTGCAAAATTTGGGGTGTAGGAGATACAGGTTTAGCTCATTTGCGGGGGTGGTAGTGGGCGTGGCATATTTTTTTTTTGGCAGGTCGGTCAAGGGTGTGGTCACTAGTCTTTATGTCAAATTTGGTTACTCTAGCTGTAAAACTGTGGAAGATATAGGTTTTTGCGGTTTGTGGGGGAAGGGGTGGGGGTGGGGGGGAGATCTTGACACTTTGTCTGCCTATGGTATATACCAACATGTATACCAAGTTTGGTTGCTCTAGCTTCAAAATTGTGGAAAAAACCTGCGTTCATACAGACGGACGGACAGACGGACAGACAGACGGACAGACGGACATTTCACAAACCCAATATACTCTTTTTTTCCATTTTGGAAAACAGAGTATAAAAACACTAGTGTATAAATAGATAAGAAAATACAAAACGAATATGGTTCCTTTTTTCTCTAAGTGTACAAATAGATTTAATCAGAATAGTTAACAAAAAGAAAACCAGCTTGTCTCTTTCTCTATCCGTCTCTCTCTATCTCTCTATTCCTCTCTCTGCACTTACTCGTTGAGATACTGATGATGCTGCTGCTGGGTGACCAGTGCCTGTTGCTGATGATGGTGATGCAACTGCTGTTCCAGTTTCTCGGTGGCCGCTGCCGTCGACTGCGTTTGGGCCGAGGAGCAGACGGACTCGGGCATAAAGGCGCTTGTGGGACGCTGACTGTTGCTGCCCTTGCTGCAGCGCTGCGTGTGGCGTTGCTGGCGCTGGCGTCGCTGCTGTGAGCGGGACTGGTTAATGCCGGCTATGGTATAGGTAAGACCGGCTTCTGAGGCGGCAAAGTCGCGTTGTGACCAAAGCTGACTGCAAGAAGAAGAAGCAGATGAGAGTTAGATGGATGGATTTGGTTTAAAGTGTTTCTTGGCATTGACATTCACATTTCGCATTCTCATTCGCAATTGAGTTGCAGTTGACATTAGTTGTGGAGACGGTAGCTTCGCTTAATTGCCAGCTTATTTCGTTGCTGTTGTTGTTGTTGTTACTTTTTTTTACAGTTAGAATTTTATCGGACAGGTTTAGGCTTAGTTGCAGCTGGTTTTCCAGAGCACAAGTGACAAGACAACAAACAACAACAACAAGACTGGACTTAAAGATTTATTAGAAGGCCTTAAACTAAGTATGCGTATGTGCATGTATATATGTATCTATGGCTTAGACAAATCCATCTTTGAGCTGCTTCAAGCAGTCTTTTTCTTTACCGTTTCTGGCGCAAGCATAGATAACAACACGCGGCTAGAACGGCACCCAGGCTAATCAGCGCCAGCAGCACCAAAGTCAACAATTCCAGTCCACCCATAAAATTGGTGGCAGAGGCATGCGTGGGTCGTGGTGCCTGTCCAAGCTCGGCCAGTTCGATGATGCGCGGCATGATCTTGGAGCTGTCTAGTTGCTGTAGCTGCTGCTGCTGCAGCTGCAGTGCGTCCAGTTGCAGGCCAGCCAAGGATCTGCGTAGAAAAAGTAATTTAAAGATTGAGACAAGTTTTGGGTTAGGCTTTGGCTTACTCTTGCAGCTGCTCCATTTCCACAATGGCATTGGTATGTGGATCAACAGCGTAGATGTAGGCATTGGTGCTGTCAATGAAGTAGAAGATTGAAATAGCTATCAGACAATTAAAAAACAATATTTGTTTTCAACTTACGCCACTTCGAGTACTCCAGAATTGGGTTCCAGCAGCCGGACACGCACATCCTTGGCAATAGCCGAGCTTAAAGCCTCCATCAAGCCATCAATGCGACGCTCAACATCCACAGGCTTGCCGGCCACAACAAGACGCACCTGCTTGGACTCATCAATAATATAGACAAAGACATTAACAATGCCACTGCGTCCATCATCGGCACCCATGCGATCCGTCGCCTTCACATCGAAGCCATAGATGCGCTCATCCATTGGCAGATCGCCCAGCAATCGAATGTTGCCCGTAAGATCATCGATGCCAAATAGACGGGTGGGCTCATTTAACAGACGATAGCGTATCTCTGCATTGAGTCCTTCATCAGCGTCTGTGGCAGTCACGCGAGTCACATGGTAATCGAAGCTGGCGCTGCGTGGCAATACAGCCACAATTGGCTGACCATTGCCACGAAACTTGGGTGAATTATCGTTCTCATCCGCAATGCGAACCAGAATGCGGCACTCGCTGGGCGACAAGCCCTCGACGCGTTCATCCACCACCGGATAGCTGACCCTAGCATAGTTGCGTGCTTCTCGGCTGACACGATCAGCGCGTACACGGAGCTGATAGCGGGAGATGTGTTCCCTGTCGAAGGGTTTGAGCGCATAGAGCAGCATGTTCTTGGCATCGTATTCGAAGGGCGGATGGGCATCGGATTCGTCCAGACCCTCCTCCAGCCAGAGCGACCAGCGATAGTTTTCAGCATTTAAGCCCGCTGTCAGATTCAGACGCATTACCTCAATGGGCGCCTCATTGTTCTCCAACAGCTGGACATCGTAATAGGCATGCTGGAATATGGTCACATTGATGGGTATCTCCGGCTTGGATGTCGATGTTGGCTCCGTGACCGCGAGACCTTGCAGATTGATAAGCACCACGGCGGTGGCGGATAGTGCTGGACTGCCCAGATCCGAGGCTATGACGGATACATTCAAATGCTCATAATCATTGTAGCCTCGGATGCTGGACACTGTGGTAATGGTGCCATCGCGGGAGTCTATCTGAAAGACGGGTGCATGCATTTCCTGATGCAAAATGGAATACAGAACCAGTCCATTGCCATTGCCCACATAATCCTTATCAATGGCATTCACCTGCTTGACAAACATGCCCGGCAGCGTGCTCCGATCAAGATACGCCTTATAGACGGGCAACATCATGGTGCGATCGGCGACATCTGCTATATACTTGATCGCCTTGGTCTGATCATCATAGCCAATGAACTCGGGACGATTATCATTTATATCAAGCACATTGACTTCCACATCCACGCTGCTCGAGAGACGTTCCAGCGGTGCTGCATTATCGCTGGCTATAACCTGGAAATTATACTTGGCACGAAGCTCCCGATCCAACTGGCCATTAATCTTGAGTACACCCGAGGCGGGCTTCACTGTGAACGGCAGCTCCAAATCACTCAAAGTGTAGCTGATATTAGCATTCTCGCCATAGTCCATATCAATGGCCAGCACCTGACCCAAAACACTGTCCTTATAATCACCCTCGGTGGTATCGAAGCTATACCAGGATTTCTTAAAAGCCGGCACATGATTATTCACATCGATGACTGTAAATCGCATGCAGGTGGTATCCTTCAATCCATCTATATCGGTCACGCTCAGATTCAGCCAGATCTCCACATTGGCAGCCAAAGGATAGTTAACAGTCAGTTCACCGCTCAGCTTGTCTATGGCAAAGTGGCGTACGCTGTGCAGCTTCATCATGGGCATGCCCGGAGAGCGTTCCACCTGCTCACCCTGCAGCTCATAGTGCAGCTGTGCATTCCTGCCAAAGTCCTCATCACTGGCGCTCAGCTGCAGCAGCTTGGCGCCCACCATTGTGTCCTCATAGATGGCAAACAGAGGACATTTAACGCTTATGGCGCGTGTTATTCTTCTGCGGGATTTGGCACGTGCCACAACTCCCAGACTCACTGGCTTCTCCCTATCCATGTGCAGACGCGGGGAGCCGGGTATGTGATAAGCTGGTGGAGGCAGCATCATGCTGGCAGCAGCAGCAGCCGGTGGCAACATCATGCCCAGCGAGCTTTCTACAAAGTATATTTCCATATCCGTATTGTATTCACGTATTTCCAAGCGTGAGTCCTTGAACACCGATATGCGCTCAAAAACAGGACCATTATCATTGACATCCGCTATGAGTATGGTTAGATGTGCATAGCCCGTAAGACCACCGCTGTCCACGGCAACAACCTTGAGATTATACAGCTGTTGCTTCTCCCTATCCAGGCCACGTTTGCCCGTATAGCTAATGCGAAAATAGGGACCAGTGCTTAGCTTAAAGTTGGACTGCATAAAGGATGTGTGAAGTTCCTGATACTTGAACTCATCGTTCCACTGATCAGTCAGATTGAAGATATTAAAAGCACCCGTGCTGGGCATTAGCTTATGCTGACTGACATTGCCACCAAATGTGGCATTAACAAACTCAATGCTAAACTGATCACTGTAATCACCCTGCAGCTGTACCCGAAACTGGGCATTAATACCCTCATCCGCATCTATGATCTGTATGGCCTGGTTCATGGATAGCTCCGTGTTCACAGCGCAGTTTTCATTGATTAAGCCAACATAAGTTAAGGCATTAAATTTGGGCGCATTGTCGTTCACATCGTCCACCTTGATGTTAACCTGATAGATCCCAGCACCGCTCACCAGCCCTGTGGTATACTCCACAATTACAGTTAGCTCATAGCTGGCCTGCAACTCACGATCCAGTCCTATAAGCGTCAAAAGTGTGCCATCTTCGGTTATGCTTATCTTGTTAATCACCTCCTGCTGATTGGCAATAATATAGCGCAATTTCAAATTTGTATCACCCACTAGGCGACGCGGTATTCGTCGCTTGGATTTGGAGTTACGGCTGCGATTGCGACTCCGGAATCGACTGCCTGTGGTTAGGTTGCTGCTACCCACTGTTGCTGGGGCTAGCTCCCGAAAGGTGCCCAACTCATTATTGGCCACATTCAGAGCATTCTTGTAGAGCAGCTGTCCAATAATGCCACCCACAAGATTCTCCTCCACATGAAAGTTGATAATATTCATGTTGATTTCCCTAGGATAGAAAATAAAACAATAGATCGATTAGCGTGAATTCCAGATGGGAATGGGATTTTCGAAAAACCAGAAAAGTTAATTAAGATCGGCATCGGAAGGTATCGAGATTGGAAAGTTGTTTTGAGAATCCAATATATCGATATTAAATTGAAAAATATCGCCCTGATTCGATATGATATTGATTTTGATATATCGCTTTTATACGTCATCGTTTTCAATAAATAAATTCATCTTATTTTAATTTTTAGTCAAAATTTCGATACATTAATTAATCGATATTTTTGTGACGATATATAGGATACATATTTTCAATATCGATTTACATCCCTAGTAGAAATCAATTGCTTAGTTATCACTCACTCAATGACAGGTCGCAATGGGACCTTATCTAGATCTGGCTTGTTTACTATATGTATGGTTAGGTTAGTTATGAGCACACCCTCATCACTGAGATCCGTGGATGCGGCTGTGGTCAAAGGTGGTGAGCTGCGTGACGTGATTAGTGGTTGAGATGAGTTCGCAAAGAGCTATAAGAAAATTGACATAAATAAAAAGAAATTTCGAAATCTTTCACTTTATAATCTACTCACATAATTGGCAACGGCTTCAAATTGATAAACCTGACGCTTAAACTCGACTAACTCTCTTATGACTGTGATAATGCCCGATCTCTCCTCAATGGCAAATGGCACGCCCTCGGAATATGTGTGCAACAGATCGTACATGATCTCATCGTCACCATCGTATATTAAAGTAGTACGCACTTGCCCCACCGATGTGCCCAGTGGTGTATTTGCGCCCACCCAAAACTCATAGGGTGCGCCCACAAAATCAATAGCCTGATCATCGATCGTAGCATAGACTTCAATGGTAATAACTGCCAAAGAGAAACGACGCTCTGAAGGATTGGCGGGCTGATCACTGGCTTCCACAAATACTGCAATGCGACCACGTCGCAGAGGACCAGCCACATAGATGGTGCCATTTTTGTTGTCCAGACGGAAGGGTATATAGCCGCTGCCTTTGGGTCGCTGCAGCTCATAGAGCAGCTGGCCATTGGGACCCTCATCTGGATCATGGGCGGCTACTCGACCGATTTTCGAGCCAACGGCTGCGGTAATGGGCACTTTAAACTCGTAGAGATTACCATGATCAAACTTTGGATTGTTATCGTTGCTGTCTAGCAATGTAATGTCCACTTGAACCATACTAGGACCTGGTTTCTTCAGATGCTTATCGTCTAGGTAGGATGGATTGCGTTCCAGTGCCTCCACTTTTAGCTGAATGGATTTGCGTTGCTCACGATCCAGCAAACGATCATCCCGAACAGTGATCCAGCCAGTGCGTGAATCAATGCGAAATGCGCCCGCAGCTGTATTGTTTTCCACAAGATTGTAGAGGAACTCGGAGTTCTCACCTTGGTCTCGATCTATTGCGTTCACTTGCAGGACGCTAAAGCCCGTGGGCAGATTCTCTACAATGGATATGTTGTAGAAATCGGCCTCAAATTCAGGCACATTATCGTTCAGATCGAGCACCTCAACTTCAATGCTGTAAAATTGAATTTTATTAAGAATGAATTTTAAAAGGATGAACAAATTTTCATACTGACCGTGCCAGTGCCTTCTTCAGTGGATTATCCTTCTGTCTGGCCTCCAGCTGAACTACAAAAGTATTGCCCGGCAGACTCTCCTCCTCCAGATCAATCTCCTTTTGCAAATACATAACTCCATTATGGGCATTAACCCGAAACAACTGACGTTCATTTCCAGATATAATATCATAGACGAGCGTGGCATTTAAAGAATCCTGATCAAAGGCCATGATGGGTGGTGCAAAATAAAGTGGAATGCGAATAGGCACTCCTGTCATAGGATAAAACTCATTGATCTTGGTGCGATAGACGCCTTCGGTAAACTTGGGCGGCAGATCATCCACATCTCGTACATTGATTGTGATCGTGGTGTTGGCTTGATTGGCGGGCGTTCCACGATCCCAAACAAATATCGGCAGTTTGAACTGCCTTATGCTATTATCAAAGTCCAGTTCTCTTTTAAGTATTAGCAATGGTCTGTGTGGATTTTTGAGTGCAAAATATGGTCTGCCATCGGCCGAGAGCTGCTCTGGCACAGTGGACATGCTAAAGTGTACCTCCGAGTTGGGTGTATTAGGTTTATCACGATCAAAGGCCTGAACGCCCTCAAAGATAATGTTCTCGATGGCTGTGTTTTCATCCACATCTACGACATAGGGCACATTAAGAAACTCTGGCGCATTATCGTTAACATCCTCGATGTAGACCGTAATAGAAAGATAACTGCCCTGTAGGTATAAAAATAAAAAAAAATGTGATCAGTATGTCTGGCAGCTGATGTTAAAATGAAATCTATTGTTAAAGCACCTCCTCAAGTTTTTCGTGCTTTCCGGCACAAAGTATGCGAAACTTTAGCAAATTCTTGGGCACATCACGATCCACCAGACGTTCCAGCGATCGTGCCAAAGTAACTACCAAAGTTGTAGCATTATGTTCCGTTAGGTTAAAGTACTTGTGATCACCGCTGGGATCGGCGCCCTTGAGCGCAACACTGGAACGCGGATAGGCCTGTAATCGTAGTAGTTCCTTGCCCACCTGGGCATCCTCGCGCAGCCGTATGAAGCGTACACCTTCGCTTTCTGATGCAACGCCATCTAGCGAGTGGAAGGCGCAACTGCCAGAGCTCACTGTACAAAAATAGTTATAAATTTAAGATTAGACTTGCGTTTTTTGGATACGAACGAAAAACTTTGATAAACTGATTGAAACAATCTATTTTATATTTTGATACGAGTAAGAGTATTCATTAGCAAATATTTTATCGCACAACAACTATTTTGTAGAAAAATGTATATACAACATTTTTGGTTGGTCTATGCAAACGGTTGAAATATAACATATTTTATAGAAAAATAAGTTTTTGTGAGAAAAACTCTTTTGTTTCTCGGAGTACATGTGTTAAACAAAGTCAATTATAGCTGCTATAGGAACAATCGAAGATTCTCCTCTCGCTGAAGGCATTTCGGTCGAATTTTTGATAAGTTTTTCTTACATATAAAAATCATGTGAATAATATATGTGTATATACATATATGTGCCAAGAATTTTAAAAAGCGATTTCTTACAGAAAATCGATTACATTTTTATTTTCTAATTTCGTTTTCGTAAAAATTTCAAAAAGTTTTAAGATATTACAATTATTACTGACCGGATCTATAGAAATGGTTGACTTTTAACAAATTACGATAACTTATCAAAAGTGCTACAAATAAAAGTCGAGTCTACCACTGTAGGTGTAGGTGGTATGTGTAGCCGCCAGAGGTCGCTAAAGTGGAGCAGTTACAGATTAAATTGCCAAGTGCTGCGATTAAGATATGCCCGAAAAACGTTGACAAATTATTTACACTATGGTTGTATTTAGCTGTTTTGTTGTTGTTGTTGTTTTTTGTTGTTTAGTTGTCTTTTATTTGGCATGCTAATTGCGCGCTGAGAACCGAAAACGGAAAGGCAACAATTGAAAATCTCCATAAGGCAACGTGCGAATCAAATCGTTGTGGCAATTGTTTGAGGAACTGCCAACTAGCCAAAAACTTTCTACTTTTGTCGCGTGGCTGGGCGCCTGTCACGCCCACCTTGCCACACCTCACTTTACCCCAGCAGCGACTTTTCATGAGTTGCAGGCTGCAATTGCAACACTTTTCCAAAGCAGCAACAAGCATACAGCTGTCGCTGTTTTGCCATCTCTCAACTTGGGGCAACTGCAATCAGTGAATTATTTTTGCGTTAAGACTTGTGGTTCGGTTCCCACCCTCATGACATAATTAGCTTCTTTTTTTTTTTTTGTTTTTTGTGAGCCACAAACAAGTGCAACCAAATGTGTTCCAAGTGACAAGCAAGCACACAAAAGAGACGTCTCGATGTCGACTCTCGAAATTCCAGTCTTAGACACTATCTGAGCTGAGTTGAGTTGGACTGAGTTGAGCTGAGCTGAGCTGAGCTGAGGGTTTGGTTTGGGTCTATCTTGACTAAGCTGACTTACTGCCTCACTGGCTGACTTTCTGACATTTTTTCGGAACATCTAGTACACGACGAGAAACTATCATTTCAGATATCTTTTTGTCTTTTTTTGTTGTCGTTGCTGTTTATTATTGTTGAAGTGAAATCTTCACAGTAGCTTGGGCGCTGTATTTTCGTAGGCTTTACTTGTTTATTGTTAGACTTATTTCAATTTTGTTGTTGTTTTGTTTGCTAGCTTCTTTTTTTATATGTTGTTGCTGCAATTTGAGTTGCAGTTTCTATTTACTTGCAGTTTCTAGCTCGTTTCGGTGTGAACTCCGCTTGTTATTGCCGAGCCATACAAATAAGTATATAATATGGAAATTTGGATTCGCAATGCTGCCACAAAACTTGATTGCAACGGAAGTGCAACATGGACTGCAGAACGAGTCAGCAAAAGGAAACGAACTGTCTTGCTTTAACATATCTAAAATTCCACTGAGAACAATAAGGCACTTCATCTTGTTCAGTTTTCTTGCATTTGAATTTCAATTATAATGTTGATATATATCTGTAGATTATCCAGTGATAATTTTCCCAGCGTTATGAATAGGAACTGCTAATAACGGTTATTAGGTTATTATTTGTTTATTTAAATCAGAAATCGCTCTTCCTATACACAAAGGTGTGTTAATTGTTCCAAAAGTGTTTACTTTACTATTTTAACCAAACTTTTTTAGAAACTAGACAATCCATAATTATGACAGAAATAATAAAATTTTAATTTTGCAAAAACTAAATCATCATTTACAATAACTATACATCGTATACATCATTTTATTCCGCAGAAGTGAATAAGATATTTATATTTTGTCTGCCTATGGTTGGAAAAAATTGCGTTTATACACACAGACGGACGGACGGATGGACACAAGCTCAAAAATTAAAAAAAAAAAGTATAAGGAACAAAAAAAAATTACAGTTGAACATTTCTAACTCGAACGTAATATCTGCCTTGAAAGAGACTTCGATGAAAATAAAAAATTGAGAACTAAATTTGTTTGTAATTGATAATATAAAAAATAATATTAAATCATCACATATACAAACAGATATTTTTAATATGTAAAAACTTGAATCTGGTTTTGATTGTTTTTATTATTTATAAGAAAAAAATTATTCACTTTGGATTATCAGTTGTCTCTAAAAATAAATTCATAACTTCAAAAGCACCTTTCACATCAGCATTACTTTTCTAAATTTTATGGTCCTCTACCGCACACTTGTACCAGAGACTATAAAGTATTTTATAATCTCTGCTTGTACTCACTTCAACCAATATTTCAGTACAAAATTCGAGTTATGAAATGATTTTTAGTTCGAGCTAAAGAGGCTTTCAAGATCAGTTCAAGTAATAGAAGAAAAATTTTAAAAACTTCAGTTCGACTTACAAAAAATTGGACTAAGAGAAGTTCAACTATATAACATGTCAGGAAAATAACAATTAATTTATTTTTCAAACAACTTTTTAAAAATGTACTGATGTCATAACCACAACGTTGTTATCCTGTATCCAAAATATGTTTGCTCTTTCAAGTTGTTTATATAATTGGGTAATTAAATCGTTGAAGTGTACACTCTCTGTCATAAATTTCGCATTTTTAAAATAAATTTGTACACTTTACACTGTCTGTCATAAATTTCTCATTTTTGAAATTACTTTGTACACTTTACACTGTCTATCATAAAATTCTCATTTGTACACTGCACACTGTCTGTCATAAATGTTTCATTATTGTTACACATTTATTAACTCATTATTAAGTTATTTTTGAATTATTTCACAAAAATAAGTTACAATAACTATTTTTGATTTAATTATAGTTTACAAAACTTTAGCAACTTGTGTCTCAACTATCATTATAGTTATATAACTATCACCTTATAGTGATTCAACTATGGCTTAGTTTTTTTTAACACTGAAAGGCTTTGTGTATCACAATCAATCAACCACACAGCAACTGTCATTGCTCTCATATATTATAACATAATTGATATGATATATTTTAGTTTTTAACACTTTCAGTCCACATAGATCTGAGCAGAACTCATAATTATATTATCATTTAAGTTGCCGGCACTGTAGTTATTTTGTGTGGGTCACGGGCGTTGGGGGGAGTGGTCTTTTCACTTGAGCATTAAGTTCAAGCGGTCAGCATTTTATTTATATGCATATTCCAAGTAAGACACACAAATTAACATTTAATTAGAACATTGCGGCACTCTTTAAGTAGTTCCAGTTCTTCAACTTGATGTCAACTTCATTTGCTGCGCAACTTGTTTTCAAGTAGTTCTTGCTTTTGGGGTGCTCTGCTCAGCGTACCAGCAGTAAGGTGGCAAGCTGAGAATTGCAGGAGCTGGTTAGGAAATGGGTCAACAAGTTATTGCAGGAGCAGTTGCCAATGACGGAATGTATGCCAGACAGATATTGCATCAACGATCATTAACCATCAAGCATAAACAACAACAAATTAAACACTTGGCACACTGCGCCGATTGTGGCTTACTTCCTTCACCAGACATAGATATGTAAATTTAAAAACGTTTATATTGAAATTGGGGTTATTTAACGGTTCACCAATAGCCACAACGAGATAAACAAGTTGTTCGTTGCATTCAAAGAAAAACACGCGCGAGACGAAAGACATCACAGACGTCAAGCTGCATTGACAAATCGACTCAAGTGGACAGCAAAACTCTCTAACACACATATACAAAACACGCATACACACACACTTTTTAATCAGGCTTAAACCACATTTGGCCAATAACTTGCCTTGCACTAGTCCCGTTTGAGCCGCATTTACCCACACGGACATCATTGGGAGGAGCCAGGCGACATAAAGTATGCCCAAAGCCATATCCTGACACATATCTTTCGCGAGGCTCTTGAATATCCTCTGAGTTTTGAACACTCGCCGGCTCTTCACTTTGCTCACTTAACAAAATCAGCAATTTTAATGCGTTTTGTGTATCTTTGTTTCTTTCCCAGCACACAGCTCACATCGCGAACAACCCAACAACGAAGCAACCGACAACGCAAACACCTCACGACCAACTGAATGATGTTCCCGGGCAGCCAGCCTAGCCGAGCCGAGTTGAGTCTATGTAAGCATATGATGAGACTAGTTTGCAACAGCAACAACAACAATAATAGCAGCAGAGACAACAAGTGCAACAAGTGGCAGGAAAAGTGGGAGTGGGAACAACACAGTGTGGGTCAAGAGATTTAGCTGCAGCATTGCTTGTCCTGTGAGCTTTGAAAAGACTAACAAAATAAGAGAAAAGTTTAAATATATATATATATATATATATATATATATGTGTGTGTACTATAATACATGTATATTCCTATACCCGTTTTGGCTGCTGTTCATAAACAGCTGATAAGTTAAAAGTGTCTCCAAAAACCGTTGCACGCTTTGTTTGAAAGCATTTTGAAATGCTGCGCTTTGGCTGAATAGAAAAGAAAAGAAATGAAAAGAAAAGAAAATAATATGAAGTAGGAAGAGTGCCCAACAGCAGCATGAGCAACACAAACAACAACAACAACATTACTGCTTTGTAATAATAAAAACAATAAACAGCCAAACTTATTACCATAAAACATAAACACGCAGCCAACTCAGTCAAGAAGCGTTGATGACTTGATGCGCCCAGTATAAAGTTGACTTGGTAGCAGTGCTGACAACTTTAATGTAGCAAAAAAGCTAAGTTTAGCGACAAAAAAGCTACAATTTAATGAAGGTTAAAGCAGTTCTATTTTAAGATCAGATCAAATCAACTGCATTCGATATATTCAGAAATATGTTTGTGCATTCCAGCTTAAAAAGTTTTGACTCTGAATACAATTCAAGCTAAGTTTTACAAAAACTAAAGCTGTTGCTGTAGTTTAAAAACTAGTTAACAAAATCAAAAACGATTTCGAGCTTAAATGAAAACAGGGAATCTTAGGTTAAGCAATAACAATATCAAATTTAGGTAAATCTGAACTTGAAAACTCTGAGCTTGGGCTCGAAATATCAGAAAAAAATACGCAAATTTCGGTGACGAAGGTTGACTTTTTTGAAGATGAAGAAAGCCGAGTGCTGTTATCGTTAACAGTGCTGTAGACTTTAACAGAGTATTAACAGAGTATTAGTTTTGTAGTGTAGTTTTGGCGCCGCTTGGCTTCGGTTTTCAGAAAAATATTTAAAGTATAGATAGATTGACCCATATTTATATAGATGCGAATTTTACATTTTAGGTAAACATCTGAACGATACAAATGCATAAGCATTTATAGAAGCATACGGAATTGCAAAAATATAAAGTTGGCTATGAAACGGTGCAATCGACAGTACTAGTTGTTGTTGGCAACAGCAGCAGCAATGTTACCCATTAACACGCCCCTTTTGCATTGCTTTTGCCAGCCAGTTGGCTAACAGGAGCCAGAAGAGGAGGGGTGTAGGCAGAGAGGCAGCCAAGCGCAGCAGCAGCAAGTCGAAAATCAAAACACAAAACAAATCTCTGACAGTGGCAAACAATAATGCGATAAGCTGCCATCGACAACGACATGGCACCCCTAGACATAGGCCAGATGAATGGACTTGTTGGTTAGCATAAAGCCAAAGTCAGTGCAAAGGCGTCTTAACGGTGTTGGCCATAGCCATAGAAGATGTGCTCAAAAGAATGCAGCCATGAAGCGAGCACAACAAAATTAACTCAAGAGCAGACTGAATAGCAACAAAAAGTAGCAGCAACAGCATTTGTGGTTAATAGCCTTTACATAACACCTGAGTGGAGCTGAAATTGCAGCTGGAACTGCAGCTCGATGGGAGCAAAAGGGGCAGGGCGATGGCGAGTTGGGAAGAGGGAGTTGGCTGTCCAAAAGCCGTCCAAGCAGCCAGCGGGTCGGAAAATTGGCGCGTGCGAAGGCTCCTGTCTTTTGCGGTTAACAGCAAATGATGGAAGTATGCTAATGCTAAAATGCGAGGGTTGCATTAACAGTTTGGCTCAAAGTGCTTGAGCAAGTGAAAGCAGGAAGATATTTTATAACCCAGTTAAGTAAAGACTGCAACTAATTTTGGTATGCTAATTAATTTAAAGTGCACTGTGTTACCTAAATCCTAAAAAAACTAACAACCAATTGGTTATTACTCAACATTATTGACATGGTTTGTTGGCTTATTAGCGCTATTAGCTTATAATATGTGTTGTAGTCATGCTAATTACATAACCAAGTAGAACTAAAAGTAAAAACAAAAAGAATTTGTATGATTATAACTAAATTCGAATAATACTTTATTATTCGATTAGTTTTCTTGTCAATTGCTTGTGTACATAAGATCTATAGTGTGATATAAATATTTAAATAGACATTAAGTACAAACCTTTCTTATCTAAAGAGTGAAATTTAGTGCAGAGCTAACAAGCATAATCCGACTGCTTATACCTTTCTTTATTTCTAATCTATAAGCTATCATTTGTAAAGACTTTATTTAATAGCTAAGTCTTCGAGTGTTGGGTTTAACAAAGCTTTATAATGTTTAACCAATTTCGATTAGGATTAATTGTATGTATTGATTTTAAAGTAGATCAGTTGAAAATAACGAAGCCAAATTTCGGTTTTTGTAAAAACAAAACATTCCTTCGACAGATTATATTTAATCTCAAATTTCAAAATTAATGCGATTAAATATTATTATTAATATTGCTAATAATACATGCATATGTATATGTATTATCTATCAAAAGAGACCCGAGGTAATCGAACCCGTTGACTGTAAGGTATTATTGTTAACAGAAACAGACAGCAGCCAATAAGTCGTATATTTAACTTGTTTTGCTTATGATGTGGTTCGTTTTTTGGCTACTTTCTTATCCAGTTTATGTGCTTATACAAACAACTCAACGAAAACGAAATGAAGTTAAAGATTATAAAGACCAATTTGTATACGGTTTGGCAACTTTTCACAAAAAGTCATTTCAATTTATGCATTTGATGCAAATTTGTATGCTGTTATAAAATAAAAAGTAGTTCGTTTGCATTTCTTTAATGGAGTAATTCATTTTCAAAGCATTTGGATTACGTTGGAACGCTGGAAATCATAAAAAGCACTACTGGAAAATTGCTGCAATAAAGAAAAAGCCCAAGGGCGAATGTGCAGCCAAAGATCAAAGTTCGTGAACAAATAACTTTCGATATGGCAACGAAGTAAGCAGTCTATTCTTCGCTTATTTCCGGTAGCACATAGTTGCGGCTCTAGCTGCTTCATGTTGGCCATAACCAACAACTGTTTAACAACAGCTGTATCGCACTGTGGCTAACTGATGTGGAAAATTATTTGCTGCTTCAAGAAAACACTGCTTTTATATTTCAGAAAATGATGTTTTCTTTATTTGTTTTTGAAATCTTAACAGAATTTTTTTTATATTTTAAAAATTTGGTTTCAAAATTTGATTTGGATAAAGGTAAATTTGTCAGAAACCAAACAAGAAAGAGAAGCATCTTCGGCGTGCTCAAAATAAATAAATTGCAGAAAAATATTTTATATGAATTTTCGACTTTTCCTTTGGCAGCTATAAGATAAAGTCGTCCGATTTTAATGAAATTTTGTGAACTTGTAAAAAAACTTGCTAAAGCTTAGAATAGGTGACATTGGTTGAGTTATCTTGAGAAACAAAACGAATTTTAACCGTTTGCTATAAGATATAGAAGTCCAATTCATTCCAATGACAGCTATTAATCCAGCATCTGTGCCAGGTTTCATCAATATAACTTCAAAACTGAGAGTCTAGTTGGCATAGAAACTTAAAAATGTACTTTATGGGGTGGAAGACGTCTTTCTTCAATTTGTTACAAATTTCGAGCTGTTGCACCTAGCTAGATACAATCATTTATTGTTTTATTTAATAAAAGTCAATAATACATGTAAATGCTTTATTCAATATTAATCTGTGTTGTCTGTTTTTTAAATTTTAAGGCCTTAAAACAAAAATATTGAAATATATTGAAAGTATCGACTAACAAATCAATTATCATTTATATTCACCATTGTTAGCTTTACAACCCTAAGGTCTAGCTATCTGGCAACAGTCTAACTTTATATATGACCATATATGTAGCTAACATACTAATAACTGGAGCTGTCACAGCTCGTTATCGCACCCAGTCGGCTTTGGAGCAATTCCAGATAAGTGCGCCAAAACACGATCGATAGCAACAGATAGAGAAACAGATACAAATACAAATACACAAATACATATAGATGACAACGGCAAACATTAGTTATTATTAACACAAATCGTTTTTATATAAGTATGTAATCAAATATTCTCTTGAGGCTGACTCAGAGTTTGCCATTTTAGGTCTTTGGTTTAACCCGCAACTGAAAGGTTTTGGTTAAGGTGGACATAAAGTTGGGCATTTCCTTCATCTGGTTGAGCGCCTCATTCTTTGTGTTTGACTGATACTCGTAGGCCACCTTGCGATTGACTGCAGTCAACAGACGCAGCAGATCGACACCATCGGGCAGCCTGGCCTCATAGCTGGCCGCGGCATCCAGGACATTGCAGATGCTCTGTATAAACCAGGAGCCGTCATCCACATTGCGAAATGAGAAATACTCTGAAAACAATATGATATTAGTTCGAGCTTAAAGGGTTCTCAGGAAGTACTTACTATCGAAGGTGGAGTAAAAGACGAGCATATCTGCTGTACTGGGTATGGCATAGGTCACTGGCTGTACCACTGGAGCAGCAGCGGGAGCTAGATCTCTGGTCATGACTGCAAAGCTTGTAAATTCGACAGCCTTTTCCAAAAACTCGCCACGACAGGCTTGTATAAAGAAGAGTTTTGGTTTGTTAACCAGCGTTTTGCAGTTGTCGCCAAGAAAGGGATTCCAGAGACGCTCCACGGGATAGGGCATGTCCTTAAACCAACAAAAGTTAAAAACAACATTTAAATATAAATTATAAGTAACTTACTTTGGCATAGACCTTGCCCTCGGCACCATGCGACATGACAACGAGAACAAAGCAATCGTTTTGACTGTGATCCTCCCGAGCCACTGCAATCAAATAGAAATTTTGATTACAAATATGAAACAGATCCTGCTGGCTAAATTACTCACCTTCTTTGAGCAAATCGGTAATTTCGGCAAATGTTAGATCGTTGTGGGTGCGCACATTGAAACCATATCCTAATAAGGATTGCTCAATATCATCACGATCCCGTTCGGTGCCTGTACGCTGTTTCTGACCCTTCACATCCTTGTGATTCAGGATCAGCGCGATGCCAGCGCGTCCACAATTCTCGTAGGTATCATCGCTAGTTGGTCTAGATATAATTATTCGCTTGAGATCCGCCTCCGATGTGGGCGTCTTGGCGATTTGCGTAGCATCAGCTTTATCTTTCTTGTGCTTGTTTTTGGTACCAAACATAGAAAAGTCCGTATCGTCCATGTCTGTCTTGCTTTCTAACCAAACTGTGACTAATCGTGCTCATTTCTAATGGCCAAAGCTTCCCGCAGAACCAGCTGCTCTTATCTTATCATTGCATTGCGTTTCTTATCAGCACTGGGCCTTCAAAGCTCACTTGATTTTGTACCAACTCTTTCTGTTTATATGCCCCAGCCATTGATTAGCCGACTCCAAGGGAAGTTCTGTTCATTCACAGCTCATAAATTGAGTTTTCGAGTCGAACGAGAAACAAAAAGGTTTTTGCACTCAGTGTACCAATATCCAGTACTCCAGTACCCATTGTACCACTACTCGGTGCCAATGTACCAGTGCCCGGTGCTTAATGTACCTGTACACAGTACCAACAGAAACAGTAAGCCGGCTGTTAAGAGCGGCTTGTCGATTAGATTTTATAGATTTCTGCTATTAAGTGCAAAATTATAGGGAATAGGTTCTTTAATGAACAAACATTATTTATTTTAATGTATGTAATTAAGGATTGCGTTGAATGGGGCTGGGTACAGTTTTTATTTTAAATATGATTTTTTTTGGTAAAGGTGTCTTACTGCAGTGATAACTCTCCACTATGTTAAACATCGTTCGTTAGACTTGCGCGCACAGCTCGTATCTGCCTTACGTGCTCTCTTTGTGTTACGTTGTACGTTACGTTTGCCTAACGTTGGACGTCGTGCCAATGTATCGATATATCGATACATGTACAACATCGCTAATACGTAATGCCGTAGTGCATTGCATTTCGTTACAAAATGCCCAAATATTGTCTGAAAAGGTAAACAAACGTGCTCTAATAATACAAGTGCAAATTAACAACAAATAAATGTGATAAAAGCTGAACCAAGCAAATAATTGATAAATCAACTTTAAGGCAGCAAGGTTCATAAAATCTTAAAGCATATTCTTAATGTACTTACACACTGTTGCTGTTGAGCTGAAAGCCTTCGCAGAGAAAATTAAAATCAATAATTCAATCAGAAAATCAAAACACGAATTTGGTGAAATGCACGCACGACGCTGATAATAAAATTATGCAATTATGCTACATTTACATATGCATTATTTTTCTTATTGCAGTTGCAGTTGCACTTGCAGTTGATAAATTTCAAATGTTATGCTCTGCATTTGCAAACGTTGTTGCTGCTGTCGTTGTTGTTGCTGCTGCTGCTGCCGTACACGTTGTCAGCGCTTGGCAAAATGGAACAGGAGATTGGCACCTGGGACTCAGTTCTGCTGGAAAACCTCTCCGAAGATAGTTTCATAAACAACATACACCAGCGTTATAAGCGCGATCATATATATGTAAGTGATACCGTAACAGTGAATTTCCTTTAAAAAGTTTGTAAAAGAAAACTATTTTTAAAATTCCAAATGTTTATTATTGTTTAGCTAGTGAAACTGTATTCTAGCTAAAATCAAGTGGATTAAATTAGCAAAAATCTCACATAAATCTCACCTTTTCCAACCAATATTAACATTTTCTAGACCTACATTGGAACTTCTGTTGTGGCTTTGAATCCATATCATCACATATCTGAGCACTCGTTGGAAAACATACGCAACTATGGCAATAAAGGCATTTTTCAACTGCCACCACACATGTAAGTTTCTTAACCATATAGCCTGAGCTGCTTTTAATTTCATTCATTCTCTCAAATCCTTGACAGTTATGGTCTTACAAATTTGGCTTATCAGTCACTCAAGGATCAGAGCGAGGATCAGTGTGTGCTGCTCACTGGCGAAGGAGGTGCTGGCAAAACGGAGACCTTCAAAATGATTGTCAATTTTCTAACACACATACAGGATCGCACGCTCTGCGGCAGCGGCACGCCAAACGTATTGCGTAAACAGTCCTCCAGCAGTTCAGCAAGCGGCATGGCTGTGCATGCACACAGGCGTGCATCGAGCAGCTGCTCCGGCTCTGCCAATTTTATTATTTGCAAAAATAACGCAGCTAACGCTGCCAGTCAAGGCAGCACAACCAGTACACGTCGCCAGTCACCGTCACCCGGTCCGTGCTTTGGTGCGGGACCGTATCCCACTCAACGCTCACGCACGCGTACAGAGAGCATTGAACGTCAAGCCAGGCGTAATATGCGTGAAAAGATTGTTGACTTTGATTTCTCGCATCACAAAAGCACCGAGAATATTACAACGCTGCTGGAAGCAACCAACACGCCTGCACATTTGCATCCAACAAAATCATGTTTTAAGCACCAACAGACACAAGTAAATACCTGCACTGCCACATATGTGCCATCCTCGAAAACGGCCTCCAGCACATCGCCCAAGTATATGCACGGTCCGCACGCCGGCTGTCGTCAGTGTGGCCACAGCAAATGCACACGCGCTCAAAGCTTGGAGAAGGAGGAGCGTGATGCAGCATTGCTAATGCTGCGTAGTAGCAACAGCCGTCTATCCACTGCCCACCAAACGCCACTGCAGCGTGGCAGCTGCTCGAATCTGGTACGTCAGCATTCAACTGAGAGTCAACCGGATAAACATTTATCCATGGGCTCCACACAACGTATATCGCTCTACGATGCACACAAGCTGAGCAAAGTGCTGGGCAGCAGCTCCATCTCGCCTACGCCCTCGTCCAGCTCCTCGCTGCATAGGCGTCACAAGTCGCCCAATCAGCGGCTGCGCGAGTGCGTCACATGCGCGGATGTTTTCCTGGAGGCCATGGGTAATGCCTGCACCCTAAAGAACAACAACTCCAGCAGATATGTGAGTTATATTAATACAATTTTCTTTTAAAATTGTTGCTTAATCCTTTGTCTTTTTTAAGGGCAAGCTGTTTGATATTGAAATTGATTTTAAGGGCGATCCAATGGGCGTGCACATAACACACTGTAAGTGTCGTCAGATTTGTTTAAATTTAAATGAAAAATGTTTATAAGTCTATATTTATAACTAATCTAAAATCAATTTCTATGCAATTGTTTACATGCCTGACTTATTTAAGATATGCTGGAAAAGGTTTGAATCTCTTGACATATTAACTATTCGTTTTTATTAGCTGACTTATTATTTGTTTCCATCTGTTTAATTTTTCTATCCTTTAGACTCGCATAACGAATACCATTATTGGAGAGCGCAACTTTCACATATTCTATCAATTGCTATTGGGCGCTGATCTACAGTTGTTAAGTAAGTTTATCCCAGCTTACGATATGCTTATCTAATATATATTTTATGCTTTAAGAATCCTTGAAGCTCTTTCGCAATGTGGAAAAGTATGAGCTGTTACGCAACACGACTGCCATAGAAGAGGATCGTGCCAATTTTCACTACACAAAGGTTCAGAAATTATATTTCGAGAAATGTATAAAAACTAATATATTTATATCGCTTATAGCGCTCTCTGGACGTGCTGGGTCTGAGCTGTGATGAAACGAACTCAATTTTTCGTGTTATTGCTGTGGTCTTAAAGCTGGGCAACTTCATTTTTGTGCCCGTGACGAACATTGATGGCACTGAGGGCTGTCAGGTTTCAAATGTCTATGGTATAATGATGTTATAACAATGCTGAAAATGTTAAATGCTAAACTTTAATGCATTTGCAGAAGTGCAAGAGACAGCGCAGCTGCTTAATTTGGAAGCACAAATTTTAATCAATTGCTTGACCAGAGCGAATAGCACGAGCAGCACTCAGGAGGATGTTGGCTGTGAAATGGATGCCAGACAGGCGGCCAACAATCGCAATACACTTTGTCGCACGCTTTATAGTCGACTATTTACCTGGCTGGTCAACAAGATCAATGAAACTTTGAAATCAACGCAGCGTGAAAAGAATCTTGCTTTACTCGATTTTTATGGTTTCGAGGTGCTGGATCATAATTCCTTTGAGCAATTTGCTATTAACTACAGTGCCGAAAAGATACATCAGGCAAGTCAATAATGCAATAATCTTTGATTCATTTAATAACTTGATTTGTTTTAACAGAATTTTGTGTTCAATGTTTTGCGCTCAGAGCAAGAGCTGTATTTACGCGAGGGCTTGGATTGGTCGCGCATTGATTACTTTGACAACGAGTCCATCTGTGAACTGATTGACAAGCCCAGCTATGGCATATTGAGTTTAATCAATGAGCCGCATTTGAGCAGCAATGAAGCGCTGCTGCTTCGCGTTCAACAATGCTGCGCAGGTCATCCTAATTTCATGACAAGCGGCAGTAATTCCATGTGCTTTCAGTAAGTCCATTGCCATCTAGCAATTGTGTATATCTTAAAAATTTATATTTTCCGTTCACACAGAATTCGTCATTTTGCCAATGTTGTTAACTATTCCATACATCGATTTTTGGAGAAGAATTCAGACACGCTGCCCAAATATATAAGCGCCGCCTTTTATCAAAGCAATCTGGCTTTGGTGCAGAGCCTCTTCCCGGAGGGTAATCCACGCAGACAGGCCAGCAAAAAGCCAATAACGCTTAGCTCCAACATACGCACCCAGCTGCAAACATTGCTGGCCATTGTTAAGAATCGTCGCGCTCATTATGTATTCTGCATTAAGCCCAACGAATGCAAGCAATCACATCAGTTTGATTTGGCGCTGGTGCAGCATCAGGTGCGCTATATGTCGCTGATGCCGCTGGTGCATCTATGTCGCACCGGTCACTGCTATCATTTGCCGCATGTTAAGTTCTTTCATCGCTACAAGCTGCTTAATAGCCTTACCTGGCCGCACTTTCACGGCGGCAGTCAAGTGGAGGGCATTGCGCTCATCATACGCAATCTGCCACTGCCCTCGGCCGAGTTTACGCTCGGCACCAAAAATGTGTTCGTGCGCAGTCCGCGCACCGTCTACGAGCTGGAGCAGTTTCGCCGTTTACGCATTTCCGAGCTAGCCGTGCTCATCCAAAAGATGTTTCGCATGTACAATGCTAGAAAACGTTTCAGACGCATGCGTCACAGCCAAATGGTCATCTCAAGTGCCTGGCGCACGTGGCGAGTAAGTAGTTGTTACTTCGAATTAAAGCATTAGCATGAATTTTTATCATATTTTCTATATGTACTATATATGCACATATGTCTATATATAATTTTTGTTTATTTTTTGTCTTTAGGAGTGCCATTTTGGCATTCCCTTCACGGGCCGTAGGCATTTGTGGAGTTTATATCGTGTTGTAAGCATTGCATGTTATATTTCCTATTCATACTATTGATAGAATTGCTATAGAAAACTCGATACCAATACTCCTATTACGATTAGACCCCTGCCAGAGGTTTTCAAGACCAAAAGGAGTGCTTGGCTTAGACAAACTAGTACCTTGGTAATGCTCCTCTATCCCCGCTCCGTTTTCATCTCTAAATCATATCGACTACTTCAAATATAAATACTAATCCCCATCCTATTTGGCGTATATCGACAGGCACGTGAGGAGTATCGTTCCCTGAAGTACAAACGACAAGTTAAGTGGGCCGTTGATGTGATTGCGCGTTACTATCATCAATGGAAGATACGCCAGTATTTGCTCACCATACCGCTGCGCCTGCCACCCAACACGCTCAGTCCGCTCTCCTCCGAGTGGCCAGCGGCGCCAGGCTTTCTAGCGGATGCCTCGCGTCTTTTGCGCTCCATTTATCATCGCTGGAAGTGTTATATATATCGCAACTCCTTTGATCAGACAGCACGCAATCGCATGAGAGAAAAGGTTACAGCCAGCATAATATTCAAGGATCGAAAGGCTTCCTATGCGCGCAGGTATATAACTAAAAATAATCAAGAGTATCTTGAGTATTTGCCTTATGCTTTATTCCTTTTTGCCCTGCAGCGTGGCTCATCCCTTTGTTGGCGACTATGTGCGTCTGCGTCATAATCAACAGTGGAAAAAGATTTGTGCCGAGACAAACGATCAATATGTGGTTTTTGCAGACATTATCAACAAAATAGCACGCTCCAGTGGCAAGGTTTGTATATATTATCTTTTAGTTGTTAACTTAATTTAATTAATATTCTTGTCTTGTCAGTTTGTTCCCATCCTGCTGGTGCTGTCCACATCTTCGCTGCTGTTGTTGGATCAGCGTACGCTGCAAGTCAAATATAGAGTGCCTGCCTCGGAGATTTATCGCATGTCTCTGAGCCCCTATCTGGATGATATTGCTGTGTTTCATGTGAAAGCGGTAGGTTAATAGGAAATATTGAAAAAATTACACTTGTCAACTCTTACAGAGGTTTTTGTAACTCATTGAAAATGTCGTTTTCGAACAAAGTATATATCTTCTTGATCTGAATCATATATGTCAGAACAGCTTGCTTTGAATGACTTTATCATATAGATTGAATAGATATCATAGATCAATAATTTTGCTGTATGAATATCTTGTTTGTTAACAAAGATACCTCAAGCAAAGTCAGTAACTTCTGGTCTTATTATACTTTATTTAGTTTAGAAACGAACGATCAAGAGTTGACTTTTTTTGTTTTTTTTTCTGCACCCCAATTATATTTTTTCTAATATCTTACCTTATCTTAAATATTAATTTTCTTTTTATAGTCCGAATTCGGTCGCAAAAAGGGCGATTTTGTGTTCCAAACGGGCCATGTTATTGAAATCGTTACCAAAATGTTTCTGGTTATACAAAACGCAACGGGTAAACCGCCTGAAATACACATAAGCACAGAGTGAGTAGTTAAACTATGCTTTTAACTTATAAAAACGTTATCTAATCGTGCAATTTTGTACCCCCAAAACAGATTTGAAGCGAATTTTGGACAACAGACGGTCATCTTCTCATTTAAATACGGCGGCCTGTCGGAATTGGCACAAGGGCCGCCCAAGGTCACGCGCAAGGCAAATCGCATGGAGATCATTGTATGATCATTGTGCTATCGTCATGATCAGGGCTCATTAAACTATGAACTCCAAGTTTTTAATATTACGTTTATTTTTAACAATTCACATGCACTCTTCAGGTCTCTTGACTTGGTCCCGGGGACCAAAAAAAAAAAAACACAGTTTTAGCAATATTTATAAACTAACACATACACATACAGACACACGCTTACAGAGACACAGATAGTAAAATAATTTAAGTTGCTCACAACTGACAATCAGTCTTGAATAATTTGTTGTCAAAATTGTGCCAAACTAAGGAAAGGAAGTAAACATTTTAAACTGCACCACTTTCATATATATAACTATATGTACTTAAGTATGTTTGTACTAACGAAATGAACAACTGAATTTATTTAACTAATTTCTTGAACTAGGTTTAATTGTAAGTCAAGCACCAAGTCGATTAACTAGAATTGCAACAAAACAAAGAAACAAACAAACAACTACGTAAGGAACGTGGCACAGACGAGCGTTAGACATTTGACACAAAATACAAAATATGTACGTACGATATTTCCGTTATAGAAACCAAGGCATTTCTCTTACATTTAAGGTTTCATACACAATAATTAGTGAACTAATGCTAGAGAACTCATACATACATTTATAAAGCTCTATATTTACCAATTTCAGCGATTCCAAAAACCAGTGAGAGAGATATATATATATAGAAAACAAAAAACAACTCGTGTGAAACTTTTTCCCATAAATGTTAATTAAGCAACTATTTACAAGGCCAGAATATGTAGTTAAATATTTAAAATATATATTGGATAATACATTTATACATAAATATATAGAAGTGACAAAAGGTAAACGGAACCGAAACAATATGAAACCAAACCAAACAGAAATTATACGAATGTTTGTTATAGCAGTTGATCGAACTTATATATATATATATACAAATGCATATAATTATATATATGTAGTTGTTTATATAAGTAACTTGTTATTGATAGCTCAGACAGACATCAAATGTAACTAACATGTCGCTATAGTCGAATTTCATTGCATGTTGTCATTTAAACAAATCAATCTACATAGTTATCTGTGTGTATATAACCGACTATTACAAGTTGGCAAAAAACGACATGATAGCAAATATAAAAATAGTTTTTAATTAGATTTAAAATACATACAATACTTTGAAAAAAAGCCAAATACAGACATGTATATTTAAACACAATCCAACCAGTTGGTAGTTTACAAAACGAAATGAAATAAAACGAAACGATGAGAGCAAAGTTTAGTACATAATAATAAAGCGTACGTATGAAAACACTTTTCTTTTTACATATTTATACATATATTAATTTTTATATATATTTTCCTAGGCATAAGTTCAGTGTTCACAGTTCCAATCGCTATGTAAATAAGCTTTAATTTGTATAATGCATTAGCTGCGTTGTTTACAATTTCGACTTTGGTTTTTTAAGCGTTTCACGCAAAACACGACGTAGGATTTTGCCACTGGGATTTTTGGGTATATCATCCAGGAAGATAACGCCACCGCGCAGACGCTTGGCAGGTGAGGCGCGCTCGTGCACAAATGCAATTACATCCTCCTCGGTGAGTTGTACATTGGCCTGCTTGACCACAAAGGCCATGGGCAGCTCGCCAGCGGCTTCATCAGGTCTGCCAATGACGGCAGCATCTTTAATCTTGTCGTTAGTTAATAACAACGCTTCGATCTCAGCTGGAGGCACCTGGAAACCCTTGTACTTGATGAGCTCCTTAATGCGATCCACAATGAAAAACTCGAACTCTTCATCAAAGTAACCAATATCACCGGTGTGCAACCAGCCATCCTTAATGGCCGTCTGTGTGGACTTGGGATCACCAATGTAGCCCTTCATAATGCCATCGCCCTTGAAGCACAGCTCGCCACGTTCATTTGGACCCAACAGCTTGCCGGTATCGGGATCAATAACCTTGCCATAGATGCCCACCTTGAGCACGCCAACGCTACCTGGCTTGCAATAGTCATCCGTCTGCACCAGAACACTAAGCGTCGACTCGCTTAGACCATAACCTTGGCGAATGAATGGCACACCAATGCGCTCCTTGATTTGATCCTCAGTTTCACGGCTGAGCGGCGCAGCGCCGCAGAGCAATACCATCAATGAGGACAGATCATACTTATCCACAATGGGATGCTTGGCCAGAAAGACCATTAGTGGTGGCACCATAAAGGCCATCATGACGCGATATTTCTGCAAGAAACAAAGCCAAAATGAGCAATCATGTGAAGTGAAGCAATTCTCATATAGCTACCTCAATGGACGAGAGGAAAAGATTCTCCTCGAATTTGGGCAAATAAACCAAACGTGTGCCCATTGTTGCCGTTGTGACGAGCGTGAGACAACCGAAAGCGTGGAACCAAGGAATGACTGTCAACAGGGTGATCTCTGACAGCGGCATCATGGTAGGTTGGCTATTTGAAAATGATAAAACAAATAAACGCTTTAAAAAAACAAATAAAATTAGAATAAAACTTACATTTGCGAGTCGAGTGTGGCCAGCAGGTTAGACTGTGTCAACTGGACGCCCTTGGGTAGACCGGTTGTGCCAGAGGAGCAAACAATGAGAGCCACATCATCCGATTTGTTTGCCATAGGCGTTGTAAAATCGGGTTGCGTCTTGAACTTGTCATTGTTCATCAGATCCACATAGGAATGCACCGTGGGATGGTTCGTGGTGGTGCCACTGAGCGCAATAATGCCCTTGACAAACTTATTCTTTTTGGCCACCTTGGCAACGAGATCCAACGTCATCTTTGAGGCAAATATAATCTTTGGCTTGGATAGATTAATGGCATGATCCACCTCACGATCGGAATAGGTGACATTCAAGGGCGCTACAGTGGCGCCCACTGCAAAACCGGCAAACATAGCCACAGCAAAGTTTACACTATTCTCGCTGGACAATCCGACGACATCGTTGTGCTTCACGCCCAATTTCTGTAGGATATACGCTAATCTCACAATCGATTCGTGCATAAACTTGGCGGTATATTCAGTGCCCGTAACGGCATCAATCATGACAGTCTGGTCGCCAAAGCTCTTGTATTTGTCAAGAACATATTGTCCCAAGGAACGATAGTCCTGCGCTTCCCGCACGGGTATCGGTCCACCATAGACAATATTACCAGGCAGCAATTCTGACGTCATTATGAACTGTAACTATAAATATATATATATGTACATAATTACATATGCATATGTGTACTATTTACGAACATGTGAGCAAGGGCAAGGGTGGCTTTTATATCGAAATCAACCCTTGAGAATCGGCACACTAAAACTTTGTTGTTGTTGTTTTTTCTTTTATAGAGCAGTCTTTGAACCTGCAACTAATCTTATCAAAAACAAACCTGAGCGTTGGTTTCTATGGTATAAAACCGTTGGTTTAAGCTAATCAATTTAGAAACTTTTGCTATCTATGGAAACACGAATATGCATGCACAATTCAGACTGAAGAGCGTTCCAAAGGTCAGCACTCGACCTATGGATTCTAATAAGAAAACATCTCAGCTTTAAGAATATGATTATTATCACTTTAACAATTGCTTAATCATTGAGTGCCTCATAAGGATACCAAGTTTTTATTTATTATTTATTTTATTAACTTACTTTACAGTTATATATTGGTTACACCCTGAAAATCTAATTGGCACACACTACCTTTCGTATGCGGCTTCCACAATCAACTATTCTTTAGGCAAAAAAAAAGAGAGCACAGATTCAATGTTTCTGTTTCAGTAGGCACGATTAGATTAACAATTCTGATAAGCTTAGCGTACAACGCGCAGGCGCTCTAGTTAGCCTCGATTTGATATTGTTTTAAGTGCATATATATAATATATATGTACACAGACCAACCTACTTTACAAATATTGTAAACTGAGAGCGAAAAGTCATGTTTACTCTGATATCAGCTGTTTGAATTTTTAGGCGTTTTGGCAACGCTAACTCAACATGCTCTCCCTAATTATCGATAATTATTTATATACATCGATAACTCTAATATTATTGCTTATCAGCAATGAAAACAAAAACTGAGCTGCAATGAGTAGTTTGGCCGCTACAATATTTTTTTGATTTCAGCTTTTAAAAATTAGATTTAAATTAGATAAATGCATAAAACAGCATTATATATCATACAAAAGTATCTTTAATTTATTGTTGTTTAAGCGACTGAGCAATCAACTGCACTTAAGCCGAAAGATACGATACTCCAGGCGCAACAGGCAGCTGTAGCGCATTGGCAATTCGGCGCCGAGTTCGAATATTTGTTTGTACCACCGCCCATAAATAGAAACAATACGCACAATATGCATTCACTGTTTGACTGTTTGACTGTTGGTGTCGTTACTTTTGCTGCTGACTGGAATAAAACTTAGATAAACGTAATCAGTTATTTTCGTCTTAGTATTGCGTTCTCAAGTTTATTCATTTTATTGCTTTTGCCCACAAACAGCTCCAAAGGGGCTCAACAGGTGAAAAACTGACAACGTGTGTAAAATGCAAAAGTTTTACAAATTGGATATAAATCGCACAGAATGGGAAGTACCTGATATTTACCAGCAGCTCCAACCAGTTGGCTCCGGCGCATATGGACAGGTGTGCAAGGCGAGAGTTCGTGGCACGAGCATGAATGTTGCCATCAAGAAGCTCTCACGACCCTTCCAATCGACAGTGCATGCCAAGCGTACGTATCGGGAGCTAATGCTGCTTAAGCATATGGATCACGAGAATGTTATTGGCTTGCTGGATATATTTCAGCCGCATCCGGCAGACTCGAAATTGGAAGACTTTCAACATGTTTATCTGGTGACTCATTTAATGGATGCGGACTTGAATAATATTATAAAAATGCAGAACTTGTCCGATGAACATGTTCAGTTTTTGGTCTACCAAATACTGCGTGGCCTTAAGTATATACACAGCGCTGGCGTTATTCATCGGGATCTGAAGCCATCGAATATTGCGGTCAACGAGGATTGCGAGCTACGCATTCTGGATTTTGGCTTGGCACGACCCACAGAGAGCGAGATGACCGGTTATGTGGCCACACGCTGGTATCGTGCTCCGGAAATCATGCTCAACTGGATGCATTACAGCCAAACAGTGGACATTTGGTCTGTGGGTTGCATTATGGCTGAGTTAATCACACGGCGTACACTCTTTCCAGGCACAGATCACATACACCAGCTAAATCTGATCATGGAAATGCTGGGCACACCTCCCGATGATTTCATGAAGAAAATCACGTCGGAAAACGCACGCAACTATATACAGTCATTGCCGCCAATGAAACGAACTAATTTTAAGGAAGCTTTCGGAAACGCGAATCCATTGGCCGTTGATTTGATCGAGAAGATGTTGGAACTGGATGCCGATAAGCGTATAACGGCCGAGAGTGCACTTGCCCATCCATATTTACAAAAATATTCGGAGCCAAGTGATGAACGCACATCGCCTTTGTACGATGAAAGTTTTGAGGATATGAATTTGTCTGTGGATAAATGGAAGGAGCTGATCTATAAGGAACTCGTGAATTTTAAGCCACCTCCGTCTTTTGCTGAAGTGCTGCAAAATATCAAATGATAGTTGCCAACGTATCAATGAATATATTATATTTATAGTATTATGCACAAACTTTTTATAACGTCCTTTACAAAATGCCAACGATGAATTTGTTCAAATATTGCCCAATTTACTCTAATTACCAGAAAGTGTTTCATCTTATTGTTGTATCATATTTCTGTGTTGTATTTTTATATTTTTGTTATTGCTGACCTTGTTTATTAAAATCGATTAATTAACATTTCGCCATGTCTTATTTTGTATATAATAATATATTATTACTATAATAATAATATAACTAGCTCAACATCAATTGAGTTTAGAAAAAAATTGATTGGATTCAAATGAAGTATTGTAAAAACAATTAAATTTCAGGATGTTTGATAACGGAAGAAGTACGGAAAAGATGGCTCGCTCTTATCCCAAAGATCTCAAGCATTTTTTGGATGTTTCCTCACGCGCAATTGGTCATAAGCGGGCATTAAAACCTCGGATGGATTTGTTTTATCTCAATTCACGAGTTTTTTTTTTTAAATTTTCAAATTTCGAAGTTGCTGTCACGAAAAAAACAACAAAGCGCCACCTATGTATCTAGGTGGGGTTTTGTAAATATCCGCTAGAGCGCGCCACTTTCATCTAAACTCTGGCAACAACTATGGTAACATTCTTAAAAATGTTAATGTTATTATTATGCCTACTGTTAAACTGTCAAACAGCTGAGCGAGCAAGAAATGTATGCCACTTGAACAGCTGAGTCTGGTCCATCACTATATAACAGAAATGACAGCACAACACTAAAAGACCCGTTGGGAACAAAAATCAGCTGTCATCAAACTTTTAAGCAAAAAGGGAAAGTCATCTCGGTTTTATTCATAACGTGAGTAAAAGAAAACATCCTTATGCTAAATCTACATCGCGTGGCAAGGAACAGCGTTTCCTTAAGGCGACAGATTTCTGCACTTTACATCACCGGCGACAAGGCAAACGAAAACTATGTGACACTGCAGCCATATCTGGATTTTGCCGGCACATTCCGTGACAGGCAGGCTTTGGAGCAGAGCATTGCTAGCCGTGGCCTGGACATTAACTTGACAAAAGTGCTCACCAAGTACCAGAAGTATCAAACACACCATGAGCAACTGCAGAGACTGGAGCTGGAACGGGAATCAATAACCAAACAACTCAAATCGCTTACGAAATCTGGCGCCGCTGCAAAGCAGTTGGAAGCGCTGCGAGAGCAGGGTAAAGCCTTGCGCAACGATGCGAAGGCGCTAAAACAAAAACTTTATCCAATTGAGGATGATTTTATACATGATTTTCTGCATTTGCCCAATGCATTGCATACCCAGTGCCCCGGCCCTGAACAGGAGAAGCTTATTTATCGGCATGCAGTGCCCAAACACAGCGAAGATACGCAGTCACCTTCACATCTGGAACGCAAGGATCTGGTGCATTTTGTCGATCAGAATCGTTACTATCTGTTGGAACAGGCAGCCAATTTCGATTTGAATGCCATGCAGGCGCTGTCACGTTACTTTGTCGACCAGGGCGACTTTGTGCAGACATCCAATCCGGACTTTGTGCGCTGCGTGCTCTTGGAGGCCAATGCGACGCCGTTGACGCATTACCATCTGGTCAAAGAGGAGCATCTGCAGAATACACTAAATACCGCACATCTAACAGGCGGTGCCGCATTCGAAAGCTTTCTCGGCGCTCTGACCAAACTGTGCGTCTATCCATCGGTGCTGCCGTTGCGCTATGTCAGCTGCGGACGCAACTACAACCGGCAAGAAGCTCAGCAATATGGACCCAAGCACAGCCTGTACACAGCGACGCAAACGAACGCTGTACAATGCCTGGTGGCTACACAAACGGCTGCGGAGGCAGACGCACAGCTGGAACACGTGCTCAATCTGGCTATAGACTTTTATAAATCCTTGGATGTACCCTTCCGCGTACTGTACGCCACAGCAGACAGTCTAACGCCCGCAGAGAGCTTGCGTGCCAGCATTGAGGTTTATGCGCCATCCCTGAAGCACTATGTTTGCGTTGGACGCATCAGCAACTATGGCGACTTTGTGTCCAAAAGGATTCTCTTTAGCACTCGTCGGGATAAGCACTATGATTTCCTGCATTTAGTTGGCGGTCCTGTGCTGTACACCAGTCGCCTTATAGCTGCACTTATTGAGCTGGGCGTTGATCTGGAAGCTTGTAAATTGCTGGGTGCGCTGGAACTTAAGCCCATCGTGGAAAGAACAACGCAGCAGGAGAAGGATTTGCAAGAGTTTAAAGATCTTTTCAAATAAATATGGTTCCTTGCGAAACATTTATCATTCGTTGTTATCTGTAGACGCCTTAAAGTTAACAGTAAGTAAAAAAGTTAAGTCGGTAGATACAATTATTTACAAGCTAGTATATATATATATATATAATCTCATGGGGGATTGTAAGTTATATCAGAAACCACTAACTGCATCATTAATAATTTATTATTATCAACATTTCCAGTTGGATATATAGTTATCCTTGGATTAATCGCTGCATTTGATTTGCATTTTGGGAAAACGCTTGCGAAAGTTTTCACATTTGGGCGTTGTAAATGTGAATGCATTCCTTGTGTCATCCAGCACGGAGTTGGGATTAGATCGCAATGCTTTCAGCACATACGTTGTATTATATTTTAATTTGCTAAACTCCAGCGAATCCTTCTGTAATGATACAACAAATTAATCAATATGATATTCTTTAACAAGGTTTCATTTGTAAGAGCAAGAATGAAGTGTCACTTTTACCACGTGGATTCACACTACACCGAAACTTTATTTAAAAAGCATTAAAAACACGCATTGAAATGTCTGATCTACGAATTAATAATGACACTGCGACATATGTATGTATATTCAGCATCTGTCTGTTTCTATGTAAGCTAAAATATTAGTTTTAAAGCTATCCTTAAGTATCACATCAAATATGCTTCTCTTAACTTAAGGTAGTGCATATGTCGGAAACGGAAACAGACCGCTATAATATATACATAGCTGCTATAAAAAGGGCAAGTTGACATATTTTTAAAAACAAATTTAAAAGAAATTTATAATTTATCTCATGTGTTTTGTATATGATCCAAAATCAAGTGTTTGTATGATAAACTTTTCTACAACGGAATTAATATTCGGCACGCCGAAAAAAACACTTGCTTTTTTGTTTTAAATATTATAATTTCAAAATGGTTTAAAAAATATGCACATTTTTTGTTTTTGTTTCAGAATCAAAACTTACAATCATATCATGAAATTTGTCAGATTTTGATGCTCAAATTAAAGTATATTCGAATGGATAAGTGTGCTTTGAATCAAGTAAAATCAAAATGCATCGAATTTAACGTCAATTAAAATTGATAAACTGTTGTTATACTATTTAAAATTGGCAATTAAAATGGATAAACAAATTCAAAAACGTTTCGGAATGAAAGAAATGAGAAAAAGGCCGGATAGCAAGCAAGAAAAAGAAAATGGAATCAGAAAGAGACTTGATATATACTTCCGGGTCGAAGATCATTTCTGCAGCAGGATAAAAGTGAGTACGAGGACTTTAGACTTGGAGTGCAGGGTGTCTCCTAGTCGGACACGCACATGCTTGTTCAGTTTTGCATTGTTATTATTATTATAGCTTATATGTTGTTTCCCTAAACATCAGGCAGCCCATTGCAATTGAATTTGCGCAACAATTAGACCATGAACATACCTAATGCCCGCCCTAAAACGTGTTTCACGTGTCATATGGCAACAATTTGAGACCGACACCCAATTGACCAAAGTCAAATCCATGATATGGCTAATGATTGGGCTGGCACGAACCCTGGTCGTGGCATTAGATCCGTTGTACTTACTTTCACACGAATCGCGCTGAACTCGCGTTGCTCGCAATTCGTTTCTTGAGGGCATAGTTCGTAGACTCTGAAATGGAATAATATATAAAAAAAATAATATATATATTTTTGGCAATTTGTTTATAAACAAAACAAGCAAATAACATGAATAACATGAGTAACATGTGTATTGCCGTAGGGGTAGGGGAAGGCAGTTTGCCACTTACTTCTCCTTGTGTGGCTGAAAGCCCAAAATTTGCACAATCATGCCAAATTTCCGGTTCAAGCGGAAACGTACTTCATAGGACGCACTGCCCAGCTCCGCGTCCGTTGTCATCGTCGTGCGCACAATTTCATTAATGTTTATGGCCGGCGTGGGACTAATCTCAGTATTGCTGTGATGGTATCTATGTCTGATATTGTGTGTGTTGCATTCGAGTGCTGCATATGGCTCCAACGAGCGCAGTGTTGTGTTGTAGAGCAGCGCCTTCTTGTCCGATTTTAAGCGCCTCGAGCCGCTTATGGACATGGCCTGCACTTGTATGTAGTAGGAGGAGTTGGGCGATAGTTTCTTGATCTCGAATTGATGTGTCTGTAAGTAAGATGTGTTAGTGTTAGATTTTGTCTTATAGTTCGAAAACTTGTATCCTAATTTTGACCGCCCAGAAAAAAAATTATCCTATCTGCAATGCTTCTGTTCCGGGTTTCTATTAAGCTATTCATCAGCTCACGAAATTCGCCCGTTTGCTCATCTTTTGTTTCAGGAAAAATACAAATTTCCCAAATTCCACCAAAAGTCTAATGATTCTTATGATCAACATGTTTGAAAAAATTTTCAATATTTTAGATGCTTTAGACCACAATAGAAATTAGAATTTGATGAATTTAAAAATTTTGTTTTGAATTTTTACAAATATTGCTAATTTTGATTAATAAAAGTTTATATATTTCGAAAGAGTTTTTAGAACGGAAATCTAGAAACTGAACTTGCGAAACTTAAAGAATTTTGATATCCACATAAATATTTCTTAATCGGCGAAATGTTGGGAAAAGCTGCTACGTCGATATTCGAATTTAACATAATTTCCCGAATACTGCAGAATTTTTAGGGAGACAATATATCGAGCAGAGTTTTAAAACCAAAAAAAAATTTCGAAAACCGCTAAGAATTTTGTGATCGCAGCGGAATTCTGGAAACCTTAAGGAATTCCAGTACCCAAAAGAAATTTCAAACCCGAACCCAATTCAGCAATAGCAGCAGAATTTCCATATCGATGCCAGGATCTTGTTTGCTACAGACTTACGTCCTTGACATAGGCCTCGTGCGTGATGAGTGCACCCTCCTTGCTGCTAACATAAAGCGACCAAATGATTTTATACTTTTCAACGGGCAGGTTGGACTTGGAGGGACACCAGATCAACTTGACGCTCATGTAACGCCGTCCATCGTATTGCTTCGAAATGATTTTCAAATCGTTGGGCGCCTTGGGTGGCTTGGGATCTATAAATGTATAGCTGTTAACAAAAAGGTGAATGATAAAGGCCATGGCTTACTGCAAGAAGCCATAACTTACTGCTGGCCAGGGTAAAGGCATGAGAGGGCTGAGAGTAGCCGCGGAATCCAAATGCATTAACTGCTGCCACTCGCACCTGATACCAGCGACCAGGTCGTATATTGAATACGATATCCATGCTGGATTGATTATATATGTAAAAAAAAAGAAAAGAAAAAAGAAAAAGAGATGGCGTGTTGGGTTGTGGCTGTTGTGGTTATGCCGCAGAATAAGTCAGGTACCTACAATTTGCTGCGTCCGTTTGTTGACTCCGATATCTTGTCGACCGGCTGTGACTGCCACATGCCCAGCTTGCGTGGCGCAAAGAGTCGTCCAATGTGGGAGCGTACCTCGACATGAAAGTAATAGGGCAGCAGGGATAGCTCAATGCTCAGCTCGACTTTGTGGCTGCGCGGTAGCTTGTAGCGCAAGATCTTTGGTATGGGCGGCAGCTGGCTGGCATTACGCACGCCCAATGCCTCCATGCAGATGGGGCCGCATGGGGAGTTGCAGCATTTGTGTGTCTCAATGCAGTCGTGATCGTAGACACAATTATCCAGACACGATAGACGTGGCTGCCTCGCAAGCAGCGTGCTGCTTGGACAGCTGCCGGCTCTGGGTGCACGCAACAGCTCCAATTTGCACTGATCGAGACAGCGCTGCGGTTGGGTGCTATTCTCGCAGCGTGCCAGGCACTGCAGCTCGATGATCTTGTCCTTGATATCGGTGCTGATATCGCGCTGGCGTTGATGCAACGCGCTGCTTCCATTCACCGCACAGCTGCCCAGCAAAGCCAGCAGAGACAGCATCAAAGTCAGGGACAGCCTTTGCATGATCAGCATGTTGATCTTTGTTGTGGGTCGATCTCTCTGGCACTTTGTATGGCAATCTGCAATAAATGTTTGCCAGGTGATCATCTCGTTCTGTTCGGTTCGGTTTGGTTTGGTTTGGGTTAGGTTAGAACGCGCTTTACGCTTTACTCTCTGCGCTCTGCGCATTCCGTGCATTCATAATTAACAGCATGTTATGTTGATTATGCTGAAGGATCGATCCGATCGAACCGGTTTATTCCATTTTGCCTGACCAACTAACTAATCATTCTTTGCATTTGTGCATTTGTGCGACGCCGCCGTCGCCATCGCCATCGCGTTTGCTGCTTTCCGTCCCCAACTTGAAGCAATGAAAATGCAAAAATACATAAATGTATCTCAAGTGCTTGACAGGACTTCAAAGCGCGCATCACGGTGCGTGCCATGAACGCAACGCACCGCTCAGATAGACAAACTGTGAGATTAACACAATGTTGCATTGATGACTTTATAGATACCCTAGTTTCGGCTTGATGATATCTTGGCAGTCATCTAGTCCTATGGAAGCAACAATCTAGTCCTATATAAATTATAATTTATGACTAAAGCGAATACCTGCTCCAAAGTTTATTAGCTTGTTCAATCTTTTAATCTCTTTCAAAAGCTTAAAAATCCTGATTGAGACTTGTACTATCTAACTATACGTAAGACCTAAGCCCAAATTTCATTATCCTACCAAAACGGATGTTATTCTTATAGTTTCAGGAACTAAATGTAATAATGTTATACAATTATTGTGAAAATTAAAACTTACTTATAATAAGGTTAAGGAAGAAGTATCTTGGGTAGACTTAGGTAGTTATCATGAGTTTAACTAAAGGTAAAACTTATTTTAGTCAAACCACAAATAAAGATATTCAGGCCTGTTTCTATTTTTGATTTCGATTAAAACATTCAGAACGGGTATTAAAAGTTGTTCTGAAATTCGAATAACAATTGGAAATGCAGTTAAAAAAGTTGTGCCTTTTTTGAGAGGAGAATGCAAAGTATTCGATTTTCTGTTTTAAAATTTTAAAATTACTACAAAAAAGAAGCACAAATTAAAAACCGATATCGAATGAAAAGTAAATTGGGAACAGTCCTCATTAGTAGTATGCAACTCAATCTTTATATACATGTCCTCCATTGTACATTTCTTAGTTCCTTGTAAAAGTAACTCTGCCTAACTAATTTTAGAATTTTATACACTTCATTGTAGTTTTCTTTTAATTTAATTCATTTTCTTTATAATGAGTACCTTTCTATTAAGCTTAACAAAAGTAAAAGGAGCAATCTTCCACTATCTTCATTTCAATTATTCTCAAATATAGAATGAAAGCTTCTGAAATGCGTTTGCTTTTTGTATTTTTTAAATTTAACAAAATTTGCGCTTTAAATATTAAATTATCTCACAGCGGATTACATGTTTTCGTCAAAGTCCATATAAATACCATTTATAAGGTTTTTAGTTCCACGGTTTATTCATTAATAAAACAAAATCTCTTAGTATTATTGTAAATATTACGCGTACTGTTCACTTTATTTATATAATTTGATTAATTTCAAATAAAAGCTTTCGTACAGTAAAAAATCGCGAAGTTTTGCAAGTCATTTAAAATATTTTAGAAAAGATATGTTCTTGCATGGCACTTGACTAATGCATACCTTGAAACAAAATAAGTTCTTTCTATGTATAATAACAGTTCCAATATAGTAGTTATAAATTGCACAAGAGTTAATATTCCTGGTAGTGGATATCAATGCCACATTGTTCAGGCTAAACTAAACAGCATTCCTGTGCGATCTGTCAATTGCCCAGAATTCTGAGCTTGGCCCAACCGTTTTTAAATTGGCATGCAGCCTTCAATCCACATAGGGTATTTAGCACGCAAATGGGAAACTAATGTTTTATGGCTTGCTCGATGCTTGGCGTGTATGCGTGTGTTTGTATGTGTGTGTGTGTGTGTGTGTGTAAGTGTGTGTGTGTGTATCTGTGAATGTGCAGCAAGATAAAAGAAACAAAATGTGGCAAACTACGGCTACGATGAATGTGCGCATGCAAGTGGATGTCACCAGATTCACATGAACACACATACATACACACACACAGATACTCACACACATGCACAGCGCAGAGATCTCATCACAGAAGCCCCAGCCACAGCAGATGCCGCACATGCCAAGACGATACAGATACAGACACTCTGGGAGCAGCAGTCAGTGGCAGGTAACGGGTGGCGGCAGGGGCAGATGGAATGATGATGGGGGATGGGAAGGGGAACGGACATTGGAATCGGAATGGGTACTCTGTGAGTGGAGCAGCAGCAGACGTTGTCGATGCGCCGGGAGCAGCGGCTAACTGAGGGACATTAAGCGACAAATGAATGTGCGACGATCGGCGGCAACAACAACAACACCAACAATATCAACAACAACAACAACACTGATGACAACAAGATGAAATGCAGCAAGTTCCGCGGAACGCAAAATTTGCAACAAAATTGGGCAGTAAAGCTGGCAAAAGCAGCGCTGTCATATGGAATGGCTTTTGCTTTGATGAGGCTGTGCCGCGCTGTTCCCAGCCAGGATGGCTGCCTGACTGCCTCAATGCCTGACTGGCTGACTGGCTGTCTGCCGCTGCGTAGTGGCAATTAATTGCTTTTAACGATTCAAAAATTCAAAATTACTTTTTATGCTGCACACACACACACACGTACACATATGCATAGCAGAGCAGAGCACACACACATACACACAAGCATAGGGGGCTAAGAGATCCGGATCGATTTCGTTGACGTCGCTGTCGCTGCTGCTGCTGCTGCTGCTGCTATGATAAATCGTTGGTGGTAGTTGGCTTTGTTGTAGCTTTTGTTTTGCGCCCAGTCGCTGCGTCTGCGTTCTTCGCAGCTTAGCACAATAGCTTGAGGCTGAGACTGTGACTGAGTCGGTGACTGAGACGGCGACTGAGACGGCGACTGAGTCGAAGACGCAGACTAAGGCTCTCTGGCCCTGGCGACAATGGCCAGGCAGCGAAGCATCAACAACAGTGTGTAATATGATGCAAATCGTTTAACACTTTGACCAACAACCAGCAACAACAGTAGCAAGCAACAACAGCTACAACAACAATAACAACAACAACAACAATATCGTCATCGTCATTGCATTGCATTGTTGCTGCTGCTGTTGCTGTTGCTCCTCAAGTGCAGCGTCGCCGTCGCAGTTGCACATAAGAAATGTTTACGTTTAAGTAAACGCAAGAAGTGCAAAGTAAACTACCAAACGCATGGGCAGAAATCAGCATTTTCAGTTAAAACGAACCGCTAATGCTCTATAAAAATAAGCATTAACAAAAAACATTTCTTAAAAATATGCTCAAATTTCAAATTCGAATTTCTTAAACAATTTTAAATTGTTTTTTAAAAGTTACTGTTAATTATTAGAAATATCTAACACTTAAAGTAAAAATTGGTATATCAATTTTATAATTAACAACATTAACAAAATTCATTTCTGAAAAATATGTTGAAATTTTGAATTCGAATTTCTTGAACAATTTTACATTTTTCTATAGATTGTTATCAATATCTGACCCTTATCTAATACTTAAAGTTTAAAAAATTAGTATATAAATTTTATAAATAGTTGCTGGCTAAGCTTTTGTTTAAAAACAGTAATTTATTTTTACTATTCATTCAGAAATTACACAAGCATTAATTCCATTTCGCAGCAATTGCGTTTTAGAATTTTTAAAATTTTCAAAGTGTGCAAAAATTTGAAATAAACAGCAAATGTTTTCAATTCATAATATATAATAATAGAAAGTTATAGTCGCCAAAATTATCTACACATTGCGTATGCTCGAATTAAAATTAAAATAAACTGCTCGACTTAAGATCGCTCTAAATTCTTTAGTTCCAACAGCATTGTCTGATTTAAGCATTTTATTCGTATTTGTAATTGTTTCGCTATTTTACAAAAAGTTTTGAAAGCATTAAACAGTTGAAGTATTAGCGACTTTTGAATTATACTGCTTGAAGTATCACTAAATTGCAAAATTTTAAGTTTTCTGATATCTAATTCTAGAATACATATTATTCATTTGGCTTGCCTGATTTTAGCTACTGATAATCGTTTAAAATATTGTGTTTTAAAACAAGAATATCGTAAGAAGCTACTCCTAAGAGATAGTCAAATGAATTTAATATTTGAAATTAACTCTTTTTAACTAGATTTTTAAGTTACTGCTCTTAAATTTTACGGGTTTTTGATAGCTATTTGGCAAATATGTTCAAGAACTTTTCATTCCGAATCCTTTTTGATACTTTGTTTCCGTTTTCCAGTCGTTGAAATGAAAATCTTCACAATAAATACTGAATTGTTTCTTTCGGAATCCAAAACAGTTAACCATTTTAGTTCTGAATGATTTGGTTCAAATCGGAAATGGGAGCAGACCTGAGCTAGACTTTAAATGTATTCTATATGTTATCTATAGAATATATAAAGTCTTTTTTTTTAAGTTTCTCACATTGTGATACTCGTGTACACTGTATTTAGAAACTGACTGAAAACTTATCCAAAAGCTCAACTGGGCATGTGCACACTCGCCTGAACGCTGAATCTAAAGTTGCTCTCAAGGTTCAGGTTAAGGGTACTTGGATAACATTAATGGTGCCATATTACTTCCGATGCGAAGGGTATGAAGATGACGACTTTGCCATGGACACCAAAAAAAAAAAAACACATGGGTGTTGCCTGGGTATGGTCAATGTGGCGTTGCATGTCACCAATGTTCTCCCTCCTCCTCCCCCTTGTAACATGCCACGGCCCACATACTTACCCCCAAACGATTGCCGCAATTAGCACGAAGGCAATCTCATTTTACGCCGACCAAATTGCGCAAATGGCAACCAAACGAGCCGAGCAAAACATTTATTTATTTTTTTTTAAGTACTTACACTTGACGCACAATAAGTTAAATGGCTGCAGAATTCAGAAGCTGCAACAACACCCAAATGCCCCAAAATGCTGCAGTGGCAGCCTGGACACTTGTGGTCGATCTGTCGCCCCAGCGATCGATCTTTATTATTTAATTTAGTCTCGATTTGTATCTGCGCGATATGCACTTCTGTCGACTGCGACTATGCGTATGCGACTGCGACTGCGGCTGCTGCGTGACCGTCGTATTGCACCCACAAAGACTGACTGACACACTGAATGGACAGCCAATTGCATTGCATTTGGATGCTGAACAGCCGAACACAGTCGTTCGCTCGGCAGCGCGTTCGTCTGCTCGTTTGGCTCAGTCGGCTTGCTCGGCTCACTCGGCTCGTTCGGCTCTCGCGGCGCGGTTTGGGCGCTCGTGCTCCAATTGTGCTGGCAGCGCAGCCGACAAAAACAAAAGATCGCATTATTTATGTTTCGCTTTGCTCCTTTGCCGTCCGCTGTTGTCTTCTTCCTGCGTCTTTTCATTCATTCAATGTTTCATAAAAGGACGCATACACATGTGCATACATGTATGTATGTATGTTTATATTCACATACACATGTGCAAGTACTTATGCTATTGCCCCACTAATGACTCGATTGTTATTGTTTTTGCATGCACCAATTATTTTATTTTTTCTTTATTTTTACATACATACATAAGTATCATAAATATGCATGTACAAAGTACATGTGGCTTTGTATGTATGTTTGTATATGTGTTAACGGGTTTATATATGTATGTATGTATATATGTATGTAGATATATATGTATGTACAAATGTACGTAATTACATTGTGATTACAACGGGCACCTCAAAGCATATGAGATTTTGATTTTTTTCATCTTTCGCCTCCCAGAGCATACTGCCAGTCATCTGTAAACGAAACATTCAAAAACATACTTAGCATGAGATTTAAACATTTTGCGATCCCAAGCATCTGATACTTGTTTCTTAGGTCCTTAATATCAGTTGTTAGGGATCGGTAGTATTACAATCTAGTGTTAGCGAACTTACCACTGGCAATGATTCATTCACATAGATATTAGCCCAATAGCTTTTACCATCGTTTACATTCAGTATGCAGTGGTGGTTGCCATCGCAGGGATCTGGGGATATGGCTGCATCGGTCCTAGTAAAGCTGAACACCCAACGGACCTCGTGCTTCAGAAAGGTCACGCCGCTGCCTGCAATCAGAAGTAATGAATCAATTCAATATTTAATTTTAAAAGATGTAACTCATAGCGTCGCAGCATGTTAAAGTTTTCAAAATGTAATTAGGCAAATGAAATAAAAATTTCGTGAAACTTTAAGTTTCCACCATTTGACAACTATCTAAATTTAAAACGTAAATGTTTCTGTTAAATTAAATATAATTCCAGCATACTAAAAAGCTTTTAAGTATAAATATGTACAATGTTTCATTTTACGATCCATTGAAAAAGTCATTGTTCTGAAAGAAAACAAAACCCACTAAGTACTCTAAAAAATTTGGCGCTAATACAAATTGGTTTAATTGGCACTTAAGATACGAAATCAAAGATCGCAATACACATCAAATTATTGCTTTTGGACCGGTGTGCACTTGGCACAATTATTTGTTATTTGCTGAATAATCAAAACACAGTTAAACCTTGTTTTTGTTCTATTTATAAATAGAAATTCAACGATAGCGCCAACTTAAGTTGCATTTGAAGCATTCACGTAGCTAACTGAAGAGTAGTACATACATATCTATATAAATGTGTACATATCGGAGCTGTACCAAATCGTTCAGAAGAACCACAAAACTGAAAGAACTGTTCATCTAGTTCGTTTTGAATGTTCAACTGAGCACGATAATACTTTGTTGTGTTCATTTGAGTCAATCCGTAGAACTTTAATTGAACTTAACGAACGATCGAACTATTTTAACGAAAAGTTCACTTAGTTTATAATTGAACTACTAAACTGGTTCCATCAATTGAACTACAATGTACAGCTCTAGTTTGTATGTATATTTATGTTAAGTTGTACTACGTTCATGTCATAAATTAAGTCGTAAAATGCGAAATTGCTGGTATTATTTTGATTTACACGCCTCTGATCAATTATTTTTATGACATGTATAACACAAACATTATTATTATTGCCGGCGTCTCAGTCGTTGTAGGTTCACACGACGACTTCCCTGCTATCCCCAACCGCTATTCATAGTCTCCACCCAAACACACACATAGACAAGCAAAAACACAGCCAAACAATCGCCCTCGTTGAGCTATTTTTGTTTCCGAGTACGGCTGAAAAGAATTTGAATGCATGGACGGTTGTTATCAGCTGGTATTTACCGTTATCATCGAAGAGCACCGTAACCTTAACAGTCGAATTGCGAGCCATGGGACAGGGCACCTTCGTACAGCTGTCAATGTTCAGGTAGTTCACTTGATACAGGGAACCTGCAAAATGAACAAGATTAAACATATTTACAAATGCATTTCTTATTCTATATGTAGGTATATTTCTACTTATTTTTATATACTATATTTAAGCTACACAAAATGTTGTGGATTTGAGCATTTTTATGGTTTTTACCTACACAGTCCTACAGTCCTTTATGATAGAGGCTGATCATGGCCCAATCACGAGTCAGTTATTCGGCTACCTAAGACTATGTCACCTGCAGGTTTTGTGTATTACCTGCCTGCTGATTCTAGGCTATTTATATTTGTGTATATAAGCGCCAGTTGCAATGGTTCATCTTGCATCATTATTTTTCAAGACTTGGCTAAGGATGCTGCATATAATATTACCACTTATAGTTCTTGGATCGGTGATCGCCAACGATGATGGTTGCAATGAGATGGTTTGTGGCTCGGTAGTGTCCAAATGTCTGCTTACACAGAGCTGTCAGTGTAAGCTCAATGATTGTCATTGCTGTAAGGATTGCCTGAACTGCCTGGGTGAGCTATACACGGAATGCTGTGGTTGTTTAGACATGTGCCCGAAGCACAAAGAAGCTATAAGCTCTCTAACGCCCCGCTCGGAGATCGGTGATGTTGGCGGGTTACCAGAGTTGTTTGACACACTCACAGCCGAGGACGATGACCAGTGGTCCACTATACGAATATCCATGCGCTCCGGATCTAAGCAGAGGCTGGAAGGTGATTCGGACTCCACATACATGTCCAGGCATAAGCCAGTCGCTGGCATCAACTGCACTGTCATCTATGTGAACACGTGCATCCGATCCAACAAATGCAAGCAACAGTGTGAAAGCATGGGAGCCAATAGCTATCGCTGGTTCCACGATGGCTGCTGCGAATGCGTGGGAGCCCATTGTATTAACTACGGAATCAATGAGAGCCGCTGCAGCTCATGTCCGGAGGATCAGGATTTGCTTAACGTTGATACGGTCAATGGTAATACTGATCAGGACATGGAGCGTATATTCGGCTTTGAAGACGATGTGAACAATGATATGTGGGACTATGGCGAGGAGGATGATATGATGTAGGCTCATTGTACTTAAGCTAATTGTTAGTAACTAAATATAAGCTGTATGATATGATAAAAGTGTGTCTAATCAAGAGATATGCATAAGATTCAAATTCTTACGTAAAATAGTTAATTTTAAGAACGAGGCATAAATACATCTTTAAGTATACATAGAAAACAGACAGACAAAAGATCATGTGAACATATGTATATCGACTAAGCTTATCGCTCTGATTAAGAATAAAGAAACTTTATATAATCGAAAATAACCAATGCATTTTTACATTTGGTGACAAAACTTGCCCCTTTTCAAGGCCATACAAATTGGTCACTTAAGACTAGCTAACTAGGCTAAAGTATTTATTAGCTTGGCATTATTTATAGGTCTTTAAAAGTGTTATTTCTAAATAAATATTATAAGTGTGGTCATCATTCACATACACTGAAAAGTGTGAAGTAATGATGATACCACTAATCACTGCTACCGATTTATTTTACTTTGTCTACTATGCCAAATTGATTAATTTAGTTTTGTATGTATGTATTTAATTATTATCAAGAAAGAAACAAAACCAGTTTTATTTGGCTTTTTTTGTTGTTGTTGGAAACTTTCCCAATCAGATTTTGACACTGATTAATGTCATAACTCTTGCAGTATCAACATCGATGATATTGGCTCTACACAAGCCCAAATACCATCTAAAAAAAAGTACATAGTATTAAATGACTTCATTTAGCTAGCGGAAAATGAACAACTTTTAATTGGGAAAAAAATTAATGAATTAAATGGAAAATATATATATTGAATTTCGACTTTATTCTATAGAATTGAATAAGACTATTTATTGGCAGCTATATTTTTATGGTGCATTTAGTGCTTAACACTTTAAGTTTAAGATTTGTGGATTAAGAAATTGATAGACTGGATTAGATTATCAGATGTTATGAATACTTACGTTGGCCTTCTATATAATTTTCAGTTTGTTTTAAGATCAATTATTGGCAAGCCGTTCATGAAAATACATTTACATATATGTACATATAAAATAAATAAGAACAGTGTAGCATACTCGACTAGGAAGATACTCTGTAACTAGTTTTCCCATTATATTTAAAGCATATAAAAATTGGAGCAGATTGAGAATTTTCGAATTACGAATATTTTTATAATTTTCTGACTCTTTTCTAAAATATCTTGGAATTTTGTGGAGAAAATATTCAATTTTAAATTGTAAAATTTTGAGTTGATAACACTAAGCACTTTTTTGTCCCAAACATCTAAAAGTTCCTTTCCAGTATCTAAGTTTTTAAAATCTAAATCCGGCATATTTTGGTGAATTTTGAGAAGCGTAAAGGCTAAACTCCCGATACGACTCATTTCAAATAAAGGGTTCAGTAGAAAAAGTATTGTAGATTTTCAGTCGGATTTAAGCACTTTAAACATTGTTTACGAATTCAGCCTGGCTGTTTTATATTTGGAACGATTATTAGATGTACAAGGACGGACTATTCATAGAGGGAAGTCATCTTCTATTTTATAGAGAAGTAGCATCTACCTACTCACCACAGTCCTCAAATGGCAGCGATCGCAACGACATAAGTCTCCTATATGCCTTATCCTTGTTGATGGCACTGCCGTTTAATTTGTGAATTAAATAAATAACCCATAATATTTTCAAATAGTAAACAAAATAGCTGCGCATGGCTTAATCAATGCTAGAAGATCGCGCCGATTGAAATATGTGGCACAATGTTTGACTGGGTTGCAATTATATTTCAGAGATTAAAACAATAACAAAGGCGAACGATAATGGTCAAAACATTTAACGCCCGAATTGAAATACGTTTAGCTACACGGCTACCAGGTGACTGACATTGTAGGTAAAGCAACCAACTAACTAGTGGCTCTTAGTAGCATTTAGCTTAAAGCCATTCAATACAAACGATAACAAAAATTTAATTTGTGTATACTTAAGCAATAAACTTTGATTTATTGGCTGTGAACGAGAATTCAGTCAACTGATTGGCAGAATTAGAAGCCGAAACCCCATCGACCACAACGAAGTACTGCTGACTGATAAAACTCGATCGACCAATACGACTAGCACTGTCCCTATGATATTTGAAACATGAAGGCAGCTATAAATAATGAAAATGATGTGTAGATAAAAACCTCCGACTACTTGAGTTTAATTGAAAGTTGAAGCACGAAATGTCATCAAATCAATATGCTTTAATGTTATTTGATAATGTTTACACAATACTTTAAATTGATTTCACATAAAAAGTAAATTGAATCGGAGGTGGTTGGGAATGTGACTCAGCAATGGTTTTTCCTCTGGCGCAAAAGTATAAAATATACTATTCAATGATGCCCTTTAGATAATTGGTGTTCTTTATGATGCGAAAGTCCGTGCGGAGCTGTATAAATTGGCGCACCACAGACTTGTCTATATAGTTCTGGTTTTAAAAATAAAGAAAAGTTAGTCGAAAACCGTTAATCACAAACTTTAATACACTTACCAGAGTATCGCCAGTGCAAACCTCTTGAAGATTTTGCGGCTTTACCAATAGTAAATTGCACAAAGCATGTAGTATATCAAAAAGCTGAGTCACCAGGGGACTTTCCAGATCGCGTATACACTTGCGATACTCATTCACATCGCATATGGCGCACATGGCACCTGCGGTATTGAATTGCATTGTCTGCAAATGATCATAGATAATGCGATGGAATCGTGTTCCAAACTCTGTCAATACATTTTGCAAATTTTCACCATCCACACACTTTTTAATCTGTACAATAACTGGCTGCAAACTCTGCACAACTTGAAGACATGCCTGTAGGAAATTCAAATGATATTGAAAGGAAACATTTATATAAAATATAGACTTACAGCCGATGATATAGTATCAACATCAGTTTCTGGTTTGTAGTCTGTTTTCTTTTGCTCATATTGTAGATAGACCTTAACCCAACCAATTACTGCGCTTATCGATCGATCCAAACCCTGATCCAGCTTAGTTTCAATTTGTTCCATTAGTATGCGCTTTTTAAACACATAATCTGAGTATTTTGGTGTGTTGCTGTAAATACAAATATTTTTAACAACTCTTAATGTAAGCATTTAGAAATTCATGCAATTACCTCACACAAGGTATAACCGACGTGTGACACAATTTGTCCAGCAGATGCACAATTATATTTGTCTTTTGCACCACATCAAAGAAATACAATTGTGGAAATACTTTTCCCTCCGCCAAGGGCACTGCCTGCAGTCCCAGTTCCAAGGCATAGTCCACATGCTCATGCATTAGAAAACGCAGCAAAATATCATTCAATTTGATGGCATTGCTGGGTAGCTCCGCTTCGCTAGAGAGCAATCTGCAGCGTTTGAGCGATGCCTTTGCCTCTTGTAGCATATTAATGGCCAGTTCCTCCGATAGAAACGTTTCCCCACCATAATCTTCAATGGCTGCTATGTTGATGTTGGCCCGTGTTGCAATGAGCACCTCCATGTTGCGTCTAAAGCCTTTTGTTGTAGCTGTCTTCTGATGCTTCTTGCTGGCATAAAATTTCTCCAGTTCCGATGAACACTTGGCCGTCAGGCATCTAATCTCAAATTCAGCATAGCCAGCAAGATTCTTAACGAAAATTTGTTGAGTCAACTTGTGAAGCAAGTCATCATCGATTGTGGACATGTAGATTTGCAGTTCGCTGGACAGTTTCAAGGTGCTGAAATGAAGCAAAATATATTGTTTTATATATGTTGAAATCACTCAAAACTTATTCAAACTAACCGAGAGTATAGCTCATAGAGTGTGCGCAAATATTTCTCCTCATCCTTTTTGTCATCCAGCTTGGTCATAGCATATTGATGCAATTTCAATTGATAGATATTCAGTATGAATTTGGACATGACCTGTTGCGGATTGGCAAAGACCTTTTTAATGATTTCATAATGATGCCTGCACATGGGCACTATGCCATTGAATATATCCTTGCCGCTGTACGGCTGCATTTGGCTCTGCTCAATATACGCATCCACACACTGTGTGTAACCTTTGAACTGGGATAGTATTTGTGCCAGCGACTTCATACGTTCAATATCCTCACTCTTTTGGGCGGTGGCAAACTCCTCGATAAGTCGACGCTCCACTTCATCATATTTCTTTTCAATTTTACGCTTGGACTCGGCAAAATGACTTGGCGGCAAATCCTGTGATATTGCGTGCAACTTTTGTATAACATCTGCCGCTTCGTTCAGTCGGAACGGATCTATAAATATATCATTGACAATAACTGGACCGGCCATAAGAAATTCAGACATATAGCTGAGCAGCTTTTGTGCCTCCACAGAGCGACTACGTGGCGTATTGACATTTTCCAGCTGTTCGCCCAAATGCATTATCTTGCCCGCTACCGAGTTGATCTTTTCATCCAACTGGCCAAACCAATCAATGGCTGTTTGATGTCGATCTTGTAGCTTCGATATTTTCTTGGCATGCGAATCCTGCTCCTGTCGCAACGATTCCTCTAAGCGTTCGCATTTGTTTTGCTGCTTCTCCTGCAGTATCTTGAGATCCTTGATGGTTTGTATGAACGTGTCATGCAATGCCACAGGATTAAAATCCTCACTATTCTGCAGCTCATTGTTGGTGCGCCAGGTCAGACGCTCTATGAATTCGCCCACTTCAAATGGCTCCTAATTGGTTAAGATTGAGTTAGATTGTTTTTCGAGCGTATCAGACTTGAAATTGTACCTGTTCAAACTCTTCCATATACTGCGATAGCATTTTATTTTGATTTTTAAGGCGTTTTTTCTGCTGGTTTGTTGCGAAACCTCTTCTTCTTTCTTCTTGGAGCTTTTTAACAGCTGTTTCGCTAGCGCTGCCAACTGAGCTGTATATCTCTTTGTTGGCAACGCCAAACAACTGTTGCGCCTAGCGGCTATTTGAATTTAGCGCCATCAAATGGCAAACAGCTGTTGGCAGTGCTGCCAGCTTTTAAAATTCACTTTCTCTATTATGGCAGCGCCAAAGCTGTTGCCAGAGCTGCCAGCTTATCGTTCGAAGTTATACTCTATGCTGGCAACGCCGCACTGCCGTTTGAATTTGGCGCCTGTGGCAGTCACAACTGTTGCATAAATTTCAATACTTTGATTAGATAAAAATGCGTGTTTATTGCACGTTTGATTGTTTATTATAAAATCAATTTGCATTTTAAATAGTTTCGTTCACATGTTTCATCATATCAAAAACCTACTTTCGTTTTATTCTTTTTGTTTTTTTTTTTTTTTTTTACAATTTTATACGACAAAACACATTTTAATGTGCCAACAAGTTAAAATTTCAAACGTTTATAGTAATTTATGTATAATTATTGCGTGGAGTCTGCGTTTTATTAAACTTTAGTTTCAGTTTTGAACTGAATTCGAAAACCCGGAACAATTCGTTTCAAAATCGACATTACAATATTGTTGTTTTTTTTTTTTGTTAGCTTTTTTTTTGGTTGTGAAGTAAATAAGAGATATTTGCAGCTATTTTTTGATACAAGTTTAATTTGTAGTTGTTTCTTGCCCTTTTCAATGACCATTTTTAAATAATTGACAGCCTTGTGTACTTTCTATTACAAACGCATATATTGCTGCTGTTTTTGCTGCTGACTGTGCGCTGGCTGCTGCTCCTGCTGCTGCTGCGGCTGCTGATTCTGCTCCTGTTGCTGCAAATGTAAATGTGGGTGGGTGTGTGTATGATTTGATGTTGTGGGCAGGTCCAATTCTTGCGGCAATGCTGCCATTGCTGGCGTCTGCATTATGTTTATGGCGCTTGCAGTGCCCGCCGACGTGGCCAAGTCAATTGCCGGCAAGCGTGCATTATCCTCATATAAAGCTCCAGTGCCCGTTAAAGAGCCTGTGCCGCCGGATATGCTGCTTACTTCAGGTATTGAAGGGGTTTCCAGCAGCTGCTGCAGATTTTTCAACTCCGTGGAGCGCAGACTAGCCGATAGACTTTCACTTGATGCCAGGGACGTAGAAAGCGGTGAGTTGCGTTCCATCGATGAGGCAATGTCTGTGAATATGCAAGCAAATCTTTAAAAAGTTCTTTTGTTAAGTTTGCCTTATATGCTCACCAGTTCGATCCGTATCCGGCGAGCAGGTGGTATGCCCCACAGCACTCTGTGGCTGCTGCAGCGACATCATCAGTTTCTCTTCCATTTGCACGATGATGTTCTTTTGAATGTCGTACTTTTTGTTTACCGACTGAAAAATAACAAGATTTTGAATTGAAACCAAGGTTCAAAGCGATTGTTTACATCTCTAATTGAAATAGGTATATGGGCATTTCCGCCAAAAAGTTAACCAGCACCAAAACTTTTAAAAGTCAATATTAGTACCTATTGCGTTTGAATTATATGCTTTATTCAAATGAAATTGTTAGAAATTTATGAAATCCAACAATATACATGAGCAAATCGACTGCAATCTGGAAAAATTATCTTCTTGCTCTAATTTTTTTAATTTTAAGACCATTTTCTCTTCAATATTTACTTGATCAAATGAGCTAATGCTTGATGAAAGCTATTTTAGAAAAGTTTTGCATAAGAAAACGTATTTAGTAACAGGTTGTTCCTATGGCAGCTATAAGATATACATAGTTGTCCGATTTTGGTGAAATTTGGACAAAATATATAGAATATGCTTAAGTTTAGGTAAAGTGAGTTTGGTTGATTAATCTTTAAAAAAACAAAGAAGTATTTCATAAAAAAAAAACTTATTTTTTATCCGATCGTTCCTATGGCAGCTATAAGATATAGTAGTCCGATTTTAATGATATTTGGTCAGCATGTAAAAAAAATATGCCTTGACTTAGATTTAGTAAGTTTGGTCGAGTTATTTTGAAAAGGAAAAAAGTTTTTCATACAAAAACTTATTTATCAACCGAAATCGTTGTACGATCTGGCCGATTCAAACATAGGAACTACCTGCAAAAAGAAGATGCATCTTTGCAAAATTTCATTGAGATAGCTCTAGAACAAAGTCCTGACAAACACGTATTAACAAACGGACATAGCTCGGCTTTTGATACTGATGCGTTACACATTTCGTTTCAAAATTATAATAAACTCTGCAAGGTTATATAAAACCAATAGAGATAATTTATTGTAATCCACATACGCATATTGCTTGAAATTGTATCAAAACTTTCCGATTGAACAAAACATTAAAGTTTATGGACAGTTTTCTGCTGCATACCTTAAATCTTTCTTCGTATTCGTCCTTAACGGTGCGTAGCAAACGCTTCTGCTCCGTTATAACCTTCTCGCTGTTGACCAACTGAGCCTGTTGCTCACTGATTTTATGCCTGGTACTTTCAAGCACCGATATCTTCTCATCCAGAGTATGCTTGAGCTCTATATAAAAAAAAAAAAACAGAGATATAAGATCATTTTTGTCATAATTTCAATATTTTCATTATGTTACCCTTTAGCTCGGCATTGAAGCTCTCTTGAAGCATTTGTATCTCTTCGTCGCGCGCACGATAAGTGTCAAGTTCAGCGAGTCGATCCCGACAACGTACTTGAACCTCGCCCATAATTATGAACTCGGCCTCCAGACGTGCCAGCTCCTGTTTGTACTGTGCTCCTTGATCCGCCTGCTGCTGCGCACGTTGCAGTTCTGTGCTCATGGTAAAGATTTGACCACGCAACGATTCCAACTCATAGTTAATCTCCTTGCGCTGCAGCATTTCGGTGCTTAAGCGCGTCTGCAAATCATCGTTTGCCTGCCGCAGACACTTATTCTGCTCCAGTTCGTATTGATATTTGGACTTTAAGTCAGCCAGCTCATCGTTGTAGCTATTCTGGCGCTCATTGGACAGCCGTATGGCCGTATCCATTTTATGGGCGAGATCTCGATTCTTAACATCAAAGTTCTTGAGCTGTTCACGCAAACGATCCCGTTCCATTTCCAAACTACGCTTGTCCCGGCTGCGTCCCATCAAACGGCGATTGCGTTCGGCATGAATGCCACGTCGATAGCTCTCGTATTGCAGCTGTAAGCACATTAGTTGACATTGCTCCTGCAAGGATGTGACAGTGAGATTGCTGGCTGAATCATAGCACTCCTTAGCGTGTATGGAGCGCATGATGTACTGATCGAGTATGTCCTGTGGATACAATTGACTACGTTCGTGCTTATTGCGCTGCTCCTTGCATTCAAACAACAACTCAAACAGCGAGTCCTCATAATGTGGCGGCAATACCTCCACCGTCTGGGTGCACGCATTGGCGCAACTGCTGCTTGAAGTGGTTGCCACCAGCTTGGGCGTCGTCGTGATCATAGTCAACATGCGATTGCTACGCTGCAAACGGCTGCCAGCCTGCACAGTCTTTTGTGTTTGATGATGGACACCATTGCCATTGCCATTGCCGTTCTCCTGACGCTGTTGACCTGGGCAATCGGCCTCGTCATCCATCTCCTGCTCCTCCTGCTGCGGCAGAGCCGAACACGACTTTGTGCGACGCATTTGGTTATCCCCCAGCGCACTATTAATTGTTGACTTCTTTGCCGCATTGCTGCTGCCGCTGCCACTGGTGCTGCTGCTGGGCCAGCCGCTGCTGCTGCTGCTGCTCTCGTTGCAACAATAGCTGGCCTGCCGATTGCGTCGCTTCACACCCTTCGCTAGCTGCTGCATGGAGCGACTGGTTGGCATATGCAGACCACCATCGCTGCATAGACTACGTTCCGTTTCATTGCACTCGCCGCACACAGCGCGACTCAGCTCCTTGGTCTCCAATGTCAGCAGCGTTGCTGTTGGCATCGCATTTGTGCCGCCACCTGTCATGCACAACGTGGCCGTTAGCAGCGCCTCCGAATGCAGATCTGGCAGATCCGCATGCGCATTCTGCCTGTCCTGCATGAGACGTTGCATGCGAAGATCATAGTGGGATAAGGCAACACGTGGAAACTGCTCCATGGACGACTCCTCAGGTGCTGCATTGCTACTGGTGCTGCTAATGTCCGGAAAGTGGAATTGATTTTGCTGTTCCTTGCGCATAGGTGACGAGGGCTGACTGCTGGCAAAGATTGCGCGCACGGCATGTGAGTTGGGCAGCTGCTGCTGTTGCTTAAAGTCACGCAAATCCTTCAAAGGTGTCGTCTCCGGCGTCGCCTCGACGGCCGCCTCCGGTGGCGAGGAGCCTGTCACACCAAGCATCTGTGCATTGCTGCTTGACGGCAGCAGCGGCAATATAAACGGTGCTGTCGGCGTCAATGGTATTGCAGTGCTGCTTGTTGCCATGGCTATTTCTGTATGTGGACTCCAGATGGGCGTATTGCTGCTTTCCGCTGTTGCTGCATCAAAGCGTTTGACTGGCACGCTGGTTTGCTGCTGCAATTGCCTCAGATGATAGCTACCATTGTTGGTGTACTCGCTATTTGATGTGGCCGAGGTCATGCGACTGTAGCTGGGCGTGCCGTATGGATACGCCGAATTGATGTCCTCGTTGCTGGTATCGGGATGTAGTACGGGCAACGATAATTGTGCACATTCCATGACCACATCATGCGGTTCCATTTCCTTCCAACGCAAATTGCTCACCTCCGTTTCGGTGGTGGCCGTCAACAACATGGGATGCACACGCACCGTATCCAGCAATGGCTTAATCGTATGCTGAAAGATGCCACCGCCGCCCTTATCCTTCTTAATAAACTCAGTCAGATAGCAAAGGAAATTGCACGGATACATGCCGTACAAGCGATGAAACAACATTTGCAAACCCAACTGCAGATGCACCAGCTTATCATCCGGCAGCCTATTCACATTTTGTAACTTCCACGACGCCAAATGACCAAATACCTCAAAAAGATCATTCAAAAAGTTCGGCACCGAGTTCGGTATAATGGGCAGCAGTGTTATAATGCACAACAAAGCGCTCATCAACGGCACAATATCCTTTTCGTGCTGTAAAGTTTATAAAACGAAACATAAATAAGACAAGAAAAGTTATCAGATACATTTATACAGTTGCAGAAAGATATTGATCTAAAAACTCGAAATTCGAAAATTTGCTCTTATAACAGCTATAAGATATAGTTGCCTGATTTTGATAAAACTTAGTCAGCATGTGTGGAACATATTAAAATCGAGTATTAGCAAATTTGGTTGAAATATAATATAAAAACAACTGATCCGCCTGATTCTGACATAAGTACTACATGAAGCAAAAAGCAGCAAAACTAAGTCTCTCGGTTTGCATAGAAACAAAAGAACAGAGGGACATGGCTGGTTCTACTTGGCTATTCATGCTGATCAAGAATATATATTATGCTGATTATGGTTTATAGATTATGAACTTACCGTTAGCAGCTTGAATACACTCTTTATAAGACGATGCTTCTCTATTTTGTACAACCAGGTGGGATGACGTCGCACTATAAAACAGAATACATTGAGCGCCTGCAGGCGATGCTGTTGCTGCTTGAGCCATTCATCCAGGCGATCAAAGATGTAACCATCGTGCGGTGACTGAGTTTTCACCAGCACTTCCAAAATGCGTACAGAGCCCGTTTTGATGTAGTATTCCAGCATATAGCGCACGGGCCATTGTTCCTTAGCTATAAGATGCAATTGAATGTGGTTAAAATATGTTAACAATTATATTTGTTAAACTTACTTTGAGTGAAAAGTTCAACAAGTTTCTTTTTTGCCTCCTCGTTCTCGTGCGTTTGATTTGACTCCAAATCGTTAAAGATCTTATCGATGTCCATACTGTTGCCTTAGTTAATTGGAGTTTGCAGTTGCAACAGCGGACAGCATGTGGTTATTTGATTGATTTTTCAGCATGGGCTCCTTCTTACTGCACTCGCAGCTGCCTCCTTTGCCTGCCTACCCTTTGCAACCCTTGGCTCTCTTCTCCACTCCTATCTGTTTGCTTTCCAGCTGTAGCTGCACGTTGCCAGCCACTCTGGCAGTGGACACCACTCCAAGAACTTTGTAGCCGTCGTCGTTGTCGTCGAATTTGTCGTGGTCTCTTGGTCGTGTTTTGTGTGTTTGCTGCGCTGCGTGTGCTTTTTGCTCTCTTCTTCGTCGTTGTCGTTGTTGTCAACTGAATTACAACAAAAAAAAAAAAAAATTTCCGTCACATTTTTTTTTGTGGCGAGTGCGAATTGTGTGCGTATTGAAATTGGTTCAAAGCGACATTTGTACTTACCTCTGCTAGGTTCATTTTTTTCACATGTTTTCTTAAAAAAAAAAGGTTATTTTGCGTTTTTCTACATTTGATTAGCAGTAATAATGTTCATCTTCTTCATGTTCTTCTTCCAGTGGGAGGCTACTTCGCCTTCGTGATATTTTGATTTATCGTAAGTACGATAAATATCGTCACTAAGCGATTAATATCGATACCAAGCGGCTGTTTTTCTATTCGACTAGAACAATCAGCTGTGCTTGGCAGACTCATGTGCGTACGCAGGGTATTCCCGTTACTAATTTTAAAGCAAATCATTTATGGGCAAATCGGAACATTTATTTTTTGATTATTCAATCAGGCACAATTTAAAACAATTTTTAAGCCGAATAAGTATTTGTCAAGAGTATTGTTTTGATAGGGAGTGGAATAGTATCATCTGGATTAAAATCAATGCACCTCACAAGTTCAATTGTAAACAGCTGTTCTGTTTTATTATCGATAATTTTTTTTTAAATCAATTGAAATCGGCAACAGCTCAGCTGTTGTGATTATCAAATTTTACCCGGCATAGAAGGTCCAGTAATGAGAAATTATATTATAGTGCGTCGACTGGCAACGCAGCCCAAATTGGCGAATGCTCCTAAGCGAAAGTAAATAACATAACTTATATATTTTTACAATCTTTTTTTAACACCTCGTTGCCTTTTATAGCAAGTGGAGGAGCGTCGTTGGCTTGGAGGTGCATGCACAAATAGCAAGCACCTCCAAGCTGTTCTCGGGCAGTGGCACAGCCTTTGGAGCACCGTTGAATACAGCAGTTGCCTATTTTGATGCCTCCATACCGGGTACACTGCCAGTGAGTTCTTATGGACAACTTTTATAAGCAAATCATAACACAGCCACACTTTATTTTAGGTACTCAATCGGAAATGCGTGGAATCGGGCATCAAAACCGCCTTGGCGCTTGGCTGCCGTGTGAATGAGGTGTCCATGTTCGATCGCAAGCATTACTTCTATGCTGATTTGCCCGTGAGCAGTGCAATAAAAGCAGCTGCAATTACATAAAATCCTTATATTTTAAATCGTTATAGAACGGCTATCAGATTACACAACAACGCGCTGCGCTGGCTAACGATGGTCTGATGACGTTTCCAGTTATAACACCTGGCAAAAAGGTTTACTATAAATCCGTTAACCTGTTGCAATTGCAATTGGAGCAGGACAGTGGCAAATCGCTGCACGACGAGCAGTTAAAAAGAAGTTTAGTTGATCTAAATCGTGCAGGTCTGCCGTTAATGGAGCTGGTATTTGCACCTGATTTGGAAACAGGCGAAGAGGCTGCCTCGCTGGTAAAGGAACTAATGCTAATATTGAGGAGACTTCAAACCTGCAGCTGTAAAATGGAAGGTACATAGCGTATACCTTCTAAAAAATGTTAGTTAAACGTTCTGTTTACTTGCAGAGGGAGCAATGCGCGTGGATGCAAATATATCCATACACCAGGAAGGTCATCCATTGGGCGTGCGTACTGAGGTCAAGAATATTGGCTCGGTACGTAGCATTTCACAGGCAATTACCTATGAGATCAATCGTCAGTTGGAGCTCGTTGCCGAGGGCGGTGTGGTAACAAATGAAACGCGCTCTTGGGATGCAGAGCACAGACGCACTATTGCAATGCGTGATAAAGAAGTATTGCAGGATTATCGCTTCATGCCAGAGCCCAATCTGCCACCTTTGCATGTTAATCTTAAACCAGGCAGTCGCTCAACCGAAGATTTAGTCTCGGTAGCGGCGTTAAGTGAAGAAATACCAGAACTGCCTGAACATACGCGTCAGCGGCTTGTGGAGCATTATAAACTTAATGCAGAGACCGCCATCATTTTAGTGGTAAGTGGTTTAAACTTTAAGTCATTATGTTTCACATTTTAATATCCATTTTCTTTAAAGAATGAACCTGTACTGTTGGATCATTTTGTAAACATAACTAAAAGTCTAGCGGGTGTGCCAACTAAATTGGTTACAAACTTTCTTATTAACGATTTGTTGACTTACTGCAATAAGCTTAACTTGAACGTTGAAGATTGGTAAGTTCTTGTGTTCTAGCTTTTTGAATTAATAACTTTAATTTTATATATATATTTTAGTTTTATAAGCGACGTTGCTCTGAAGGATGTTCTAAAGTCGCTGCATGCGGAACAGATCAATTTGCAAGCAGCTCGTCAACTTATTCAACTCCTGCACACCAATCCAACGAACAATGTTGGTCAGGTAAGAAATGTTCTATATTTTGTAGAATAAAACTAATTTCTAACTTGTACTTTGCAGCTTGTTGAACAACACAATCTGCAACAGATTTGCGATCTTAGCATCATTGAAGCCTTTTGCCAGCAGGCAATTGACAACCAGCCCAAGGCTGTACAGCAATATCAGAAAGGTAAATCCAAGGCTCTGTTTGCTATTGTTGGTGAAGTGGCCAAACTGTCAGCACAAAAGGCGAACATGAAAATCGTGGTAGAGTGTCTGGAAAAGCTTCTGAAGCAGAAATAAAACAAAAGCATTTTATTCAAGTGTTATTAGTTGTGTATATTCTTTTGTATAGTTTATAAAACATGCAGTTTATGAACACAAACTGTATTTTAGAGTATAAATGAAATGTGTTGTAGTGCCATCTATGTGTTCATCTCAATATATAAATGCATATATATTATGATGTACTATATATTTATAGCCCATATATGATATATGTAAATGTTTGTTCTGTGCTCTCCTCGCTTTTAAGGAGAAGCGGAACTTGTGACCCTTTAATGTATGTATAATATTTTATATAATATGTTATGGTGAATCGATGATCAATTTAAATGCGAGATAATGGAACGCACTATATTCGATTGTCTATCAGAGCAGACAATGAACAGCTAAAATCATACCCGAAACTCTTCCAAGTATCTGAATTATGAATGCAGTTTGGTGAACTCAAATGCGACTAAATAGCGCTAATTGGGTGACGGCGATTAATTATAATTATTTGTATTATGGTTATGTTTTTAAGTATGCCTCAAAATAAATGCACATTGTTTGCCGTTGCCTGGCAGTTAACGTTATGTCTTGGCGGGATCAAGTTACCAGATGACAACGCGATTGCACAATCTCCTTAATCACGATCGTAATCACGACACGTCGACGGTGGCAGGCTCATCGACACCGCAGAGTCCAAGCTGCAAAATAGTTAAAAAATACATCATTTTTATTCAGTTTAAAGCAACATTTTTGATCGAGTTTTTCTAAAATGTCTCTTTTTAAATATCGGCTTCTATTAGAATTTATAAAAAGTTTAATAAATTTGAGCTTATAAATTTCAAAATCGATGGAAGAACTTTCCGGTTAGTTTTAACTACATATCTTATATATTTAACTTATTTTTTATTGCCTACTTTTCGACAGCTTTATACCAAGGAGACTTAAATTACTAATTTGGGATGAAATGCACCCTATTCACAATTGTTCACGATTTAAGGAACTGTTCGTTACTAATATGGGTGTGGACATCGAACAATAATCCTGTAGGTAATTAGTCGGCATCCGGTGACTATGATGCACTCAGTACCCTAAAACCTGAGAGTCTCAACGCCTGGGTATTTTTAACCCAAATTGAAAGAAAATATAACTACATAAGGTTTTCGATGCCTTCCTGGCCAAAAGGGAGATGGACGGAGAGGCGGACTGACGGACATTTCACAAACCCAATATACTTTTTTTTTTTTTAATCTTTGGTACTCACCGTCTGCTTTCGCTTTCCAACAAATGGGCATCGACTGGATGCTGGGAGACGTTGCGCAGGGAGTCACCCAATGTGCTGCGTAGATGTTGCATCTCACGATTAGCCTTGGAGCTGCGCAAGACATATTGCTGGCGTCGCTTAGCCTCCTGAGCCAGTTGCTCCCGCAGCATGGAAATCTATGATGATTGGGAACTGAGTATCAGAATAGTTCTATGCAGACGAGGTCAACATTTTACCTGATTCTCGAGACGCAACACCTGCTGTTTGTGAGACTGCTCGCGAGCATCTAGCAGCTTCTCGGCATGCATCTGGGCGCTGCGATAGCGATCCGTATCAATGCCATCCATGCACTTGGAGCTATCATGCATGCGCGCCTTGCAACGTGCCAGTTCCGATTCCTTCTCCGCCAGCAGCGTCTCCAGGCGACGCACCTTCAGACGCAAATCGCGCGTCTCCTGCTCAATGGTGCTGTGATCCAGGCCGCAGCTGTAGGCGCCGCCAGTGCCGGCATCATACCGATTGGAATCATATTCACCTGCATCGCCGCTAGTGTTGTTACCGCCATAATAGGAACTGGTCTTCTCGGCACGATCATAGGCGCTGCCACCAGCGAATTTGCTCTTGCGATCGCACTCCAGCTGCTTAACCTTGTCCTGCAGCGTTTGTAATTTGCTGCGCAGCTCGGATTTCTCGCGCTGCGATGATTTAAGCTGGCGACTAAGCTCCTCCTCCTCGTGACTGCCGCCATTGCCATTGCCATTGGTAACGCCCTTGTCGCCACTTTCCTGATTCCACTTGGCAATACGCAGCTGGGACTCAAGCGCTGAACGTTGCACTTCCAGATCCGTAACCTGCTCCTGCAGCCGCTGATTGCCATCGAGCTGCGCCTGCTGGCTGCGTCGCAGCTCATTGAGATTCGTCTGGGCGCTGTCCAGACGCTCGGTTAGAATGCGTTTCTCGTTGTCCGTCGTTTGCAATGACTTTTGCAGCAGCTTGAGCTTGTCCTCATTGGCCTGGGAGCAGTGTCCCTGCTCGGAGAGCTCCTTCTGTAGCGTCTTGATCTCACCGCGCAACTGTGTCTCACTCACAGCGGACTTTTGCAGGCGCTCCTTGAGCTGATCCACGGTGGACTTTAGCGAGGTGCAGCGATCTTCCAGCTGGGTCATGGCGCGTGTCTGATTGTCCAGGCGTTCGGACACTTGTCGTATGTTGCAGTCTTTCTCCTGCAGCGCCATTTGCAGGCGCGTCAGGTCACCCTCCATGGCAACGCGCTGCAAATCGAGCTTGCTGGCGCGTCCCTCCACCTTGGCCAGCTCCTCCTGCAGCATACGCTTCTCGTTATCCAGCTTGCCGCACTGCTGGCGGCACTTCTCCAAGCGCTCCTCGTTCTGGCCATTCTCCTCGGATGTGGCAGCCAACTGCATTTCTGTTTGTGCCAATTTCTCACGTAGCATTTGGCATTCATCGCTGCGATGTTTAAACTTCTCCTCGAGCGCATTCAGTGCCGAGATTTTCATTTTGCGATCCGTTTCGAGATTGCTCTTCTCCTCGTGGAGATTGCGTAGTATGGCCTGCAGCTTGCCCAGCTTGGCATCGCAGCGCAGCTGTTGCTCGGCGGCATCCTGCAGCTGTTTCTTGGCCGCGCCCAATTGCGATTTGTAGTCATCCTTTTCACGCTCCAGCTGTGCAACCTGATGCATTAGATTGCGCACACCCTTTCGCACTAGATCCGGGTCGACATCGATAGGTCCATCGGGGCACTGTGATGTGCTGCGTGTGTCATATTCGCCAACGCTGCGTGAAGGACTAAACCTGCGCGAAGGACTCAGCATGCGATGTGACAAATTGACACTGCCATCCACTTGGATGCCAGCTATGCGGCGCAGCGTATGGACAACGGAGCTAAGCTTATGCTCGACATCCCGCTTGTGCAGCTCCACACAGGCCAGCTGCTCATCCAATGCCCTGATGCGACCCTCGGCGCCACCGTGACGTGCCTTCAGCTCCTGTATCTGTTGTGTGGCATCTGCCAGACACACTTCCAGATTATGCTTTTGATCCTCCAGACGCTTTTCGCGTCCGCGTGCCTCCTCCATGCGTGTGGCCAGCTCCTGTTCACGCGCATGGAAGCGATGCTCCTCCTGGTTGTTATGACAGCGCGCACGGCCCAGCTCCTGGCGCGTAGCGCACAGATTCGCCTCCAGATCAGACAGCTGCTTCTTAGTTTGACAGAGTTCCTGCTGCGCACGCTCCTTCAGCTCAGTTTCAGCAGCCAACTTATTTTGCAGCTCCTTGCCACCTTCATCCTTGGAAGCAAACTCCAACTGCGTCTTGTGCAGCGTCGACTTGGTGCTATTCAGCTCCTGCGTTGTCTTGGTGAAGTTATTTTCCGTCTCCTTGAGTATGGTGCTCAGACGCGTACGCTCATTCTCCAAAGTATTCTTGGACTCCTCCAGGTTGCTAATCTTCTGCAGCGCCTCCTCAATGGCACGCGCCTGCTCACGTTTGGCGCTCTCCACGCGCTTCACATGATCGCGCAGCTCCTTGTTGCTAGTGGAGTACTTGTCGCGCTCAATGTTGCTGTCCGCCAGCTGCCGCCTGCTATCGGTCAGCTCCTTGCGCAAACTTTCAATGTAGCCCTCGCCTGGAAAAACCAAAAGTTAAATTGTAAACGGAAAGCTAAGAGTTTGGATCGAATGTTGAATCTACGTTAGCACTTTCTGATCTCTATTGAGTTCATTAGATAGCAACTCGATTTCATTTGTATATACCCAACAAAAAGTATACCTTCTTTAGACTTGCGCAGCGCATCCTGCAGCTCATTGTTGGTGCCCTCCATTTTGTCCTCCTTCAGGCGGATTTCCATTTTAAGCTCCTCGCTCAGCCGACTGATGCTTTCACGTTCCTCACGCAGACTGTTTAGTTGTAGTTCCTGCTTGCGTATGCACTCCTCCAGTTTGATCCTGTCAAGCACACAAGTTCATAATATGACTAGATAGGTAAAAGCATGCTACACTTACTTGTGCTCCTCTTCTCTGGTGCGTATGTGCACAATCTCATCCTTGAGCTGGGCAATGGCGCCGCGTTGCTTCTCGTCGCGGGCATTGGCCTCTCGCTTGCTGCGATCCAAAGACTCCTGTTCAGTCTTCAGATCCCGTGAGACAGACTCAAGACGCTCGGCCACCGCCTGCTTGTCCCGATGAGCCATAAGTAGAGCCTGCTGTTTCTCATTTTCGGCACGAATGAGTGTCTCCTCATGCTGCTGCACCAGGCTCTCGATGTGTGCTTGAATGGCGGCCAGACGCTCCTGTAGCTTCTCGATCTCATCGTCCTTGGCGGTTTGCAGCGCCTGCAATGCCTGTTGCATGCGTTTTTCCAGCGCATTGCGTAGCTGCAGCACCTCATCACCATGCCGCTTGGAGGCATCCTCAGCAGCCGCTTGTAGATTGCCAATCTTCTGGTTAAAGTCACTTTCGGCCGCGCGTGCTGCGTTCAGCAGCTGAGTCTTGGTCTCCTGCGCCTTGCGCTGTGTTAACTCTAGCTCCTTTTGCAGACGAGCCACATGATTCTTAAGGGTTTCCTCGCGCACCAGTGCCTCCTGCAAGTCGCGTTCTAGCTGGCTGCGCTTTTCCTCAACGGCCTCCAGTGTTGTATTTGTGTCAAAGAGCACCGTTTCCAAAGATTCCTTTTCGGAGCGCATTGCAGCCAGCAGCTCGTTCAGACGATGTGTGTCCTTCTCATGCAAATCAATGACAACCTGCTTCTCCTCCACATCCTTGACCATATCCTCAATGTTGCGATTGAGGCGACTATTGGTCTCTGTCGTTTGCTCCAGTCTCTGTCGAGTACGCATTAGCTCCTCGTTCAGTGCCTCCTTTTTGCGGCACATGGCGGTCAGCTGATTGTGTATATCGCATTTCTCGCGTGTCATACAAGCCAGATCCTGCAGTATCTTCTCCTTTTCCAGCTGCAAGCACTTGAGCTTTTCGCTATAGGATAGATTATCCGTTTCCAGCTCGAGTCGTGCCTTGTCCAACACAGCTAGCTCCTTTTTCAGTTCACAAATCTCGTTGGCCTGATCCGCGGATTGCAGGCGTAGCTTCTTGCGCTCCTCCTGTGCTTCCAGCAGGCAGTTCTGCACGGATTTCAGCTCATCGCTGGTCGAGCAACTGTTGTTCGATAGCTTCTCATGTTTCTCCTGCAAATCACATTTCTCCAACAACAACTTATCCAGATCGTATTCTAGATCTGACTTTTGCTTCTCCAGCAAACAGATCAGATTATCGGATTCAATACGCTGCTGTTCCAACAGATCTCTATTGAGACTGACACGATTAAGATCCTCACGCAACGAAATGGTTTCCTCCCGCAATCGGCTGCTGCGATCTTCCTCGGATCTGTGCCAAGCAACCAGGTAAGTTAGTAATTATTGGGAAGTAACATATAAAGTAACCAAGTCATACCTTAAATTCAATTCAGTTATGTTCTTGTCTTTGAGTATGCGCTGTATCTCCAGCTCGACAGCCTTTTTATCCTCCTCCATGGAATCGATTCGCTTTTGTAGTTTGCCATAATTCAGCTGTAACTTCTCGAAATCGCCGCTTAGACCCTCAAACTAAAATAAAAGGTATATATTATATTTTGAGCTTGTTCATTGAATAGAATTCATTCCATTTTATTCTTCAAATTCTAAGTATGTTAAGTCCTTATACATATATTCAAAAATATAGTACGAATAGGTCTTTAATTCAAAAACTACCGTTTAGTGTCATAAAATAAGAAGAAAAACCTTTTCATTAACTACAAAATATTTTTTCACTTTTAAAAAAAAAGTTCATAATATAAGAATTTTGTAATTAAAAGAAGTTATTGTGTACTTGACTGGGTTTTGTTTATACTGTTTATACTTGATTTGAGTACAGAATCCTTGATTTTTTTCTGAGTTTGCCATCAAGATATTATAAATTATATTAGTCTTTCCAATAATTTAAAAAAAAAACATACTTTCAAAAATCAGGAAATTTCTAAATGGATTCTTTTTTATTTTTAATTAAAATCATAATAATTATTTTAATGTTGCAAAGAGAAAACGTTGACTTAGATTAGATTTTTAAGGATAATTTTTTTTTTATTAGCTCAAAACTTTTTTTAAAAGATACAACTCTCTTATAAATGGCTATAATCGAATGAAACTGACTAATTTTTGTTAAAAGAAATGTGAAAAACATATAGCATACATATAGCATACATAAATATCCTATTTAATAAAATATTAAACAATGTTTACTAAGAACAAAGTCTTGCTTCATTAAAATAACGTAAAATATAAATATTCAGGAATGTTCCCATATCCGAATCCGAAAAAAATGATTTGAAATGGAAATTCTTAAATGTTGAATTGTTGAATGCAAAAAAAAAATGAATGAAAGTTTTGTTTTTTGGACCTTCTTGTTGTTTCTTTAAATATAGAGCCAAGAAATGTAATCAGAAAAGGATTTAACTAAAAATCAACTAGTTCGCATATTTTTAAATAGATTTATAATTATTTTGCACTCGCGCGTTTTAATCTATAAATGATATACATATTTGTTTTGGTTGCAAACAGTTTTAAATGCTTTCGTCTAGTCAAAGATTGTTGTTTTTATTTTTATTCAAGCTTATCTGCACCTGTTATCACCTCTGTGCACCCACTCACCGCATTATTCAGATCGGCACGTCCCATTTCCGATTGCTGTTTGTGTACCCTAACTTCCTCCAGAGATTTCTGCAGACTCTCGCGCTCCTGCAACAGCTCGGAAAGCTTTGAATTGCTGCAGTCCAGTTTCTCGGTAAGCTGTTGCATTTTGTTGGTCAGGAGCTGTTTGGTGCCCTCGCTGGTGTCCAGTTGGGTTCGAGTGCTGCGCAATGTTTCGCTGCTGTGTTGAAACTTGACCTGCATGTCATGCAGGGCCAGCTGATACTTATGCAGGGCCGCCTGCACCGCTGAGATGGTGCCCTCGGCAAAGGCCTGAGAGGCGCGTGTCGAATTGCGTCGTGGCGATTTACCGCCGCCGCCAGCGCCGGCAGCGCCACCCGCTACTGAGGCGGAATCACGCGTTAGATGCATGTGCTGCATGGCACTGTTGACCTCGGCGTCTGCCTCGCGATCAGCGATCTCGGCATCTTGTACGACGGCCTGAGCAATCTCGCGCATCGAATTGTTTAAACGCTCGATTTCATCATTATAGCGATTTGCCAATGCGGCCTGCGATTCGGCCTGGGCGCAGCGATCTTCAAGCTTCTTCAATTGATTCATCAGCTCCAGCAAACGCTGATCACGCTCCATGATTTCGTGCCGTGCGCTCTCATATTGCACCTTGAGTGTGGCCAGCTGAGCTTGCAACTCATCATTGATGCGACGTGATTGACGCAGCTCCTCATCGGCAGCCCGATTGACCTGTTGTTGTTGAAAAGCTACCGAGGAATTGCTGCCATTGATGTCCTTGCTAACGCAATTGATTTCCTGACCCATTTTGGCCACCTCCGCTTTCATTGCACTCTGCATGTCCTTGAAAGAGCGCTTAACAGCTACCACTTCGCGCCACATCTTCAGCAGACGACTGTGCTCGCTATTGTAGTAATCCTTAAACGCCTGTTCCTCATCCTTGAACTCATCCTCCTTGATAAGCAGCTCATCACGCAAGCTAGCCCAATCATTGGTCAACTTTTGCAAATCATTCGTCAGTGCCTCATTGGTCCGATTCGATTCCTCCAGCTGCTGTCGCAGCGCATTGTTCTGCGCCACAATCTGCTCGCATCGATTATGCTCCTCCTCCAGCTTACGGCACAGATCACTGCTGCCGTCATCATGCATATAATCCCGACCACAACTTGGTGATGGTGAGTCCAGCGATGAGCTGCACGGCAGACTGCTCTGGCCAAGGGTTAGCGAGGTTGAACACTGTCAAAAAACATAATCGATATTATTAATTTAAAATAATGCAATGTTTTGAGATACCTTAAATCACAACAGTTTTTATACACTTTTTTTGTTTTTTTTTGAAAAAAAAGAAAAAAGAGTATATTGGGTTTGTGAAGTGTCCGTCTGTCCGTTTGTCCTTCCGTCCGTCTGTCTGTCTGTCCGTCTGTCCGTATGAACGCAGGTTTTTTCCCCCTTCCCCCACAAACGGCAAAAACCTGTATCTTCCACAGTTTTACAGCTAGAGTAACCAAATTTTGCACAAGGGCTACTGATCACTTCCTTGATCGATCTGATCTTAAAAAAATATGGCCACGGCCACCCCCACCCCCACAAATGAGCGAAGTCTGTATCTCCCACACCCCTTTAGCTAGAATCACCAAATTTTGCAGATTGAATTCTGTTGCCCTATTAAATGGATTGGATAAAAATAATTTGGCCACGAAAGTTAAAAGAATTGAACATTTAGGATAACCTGTTTCCTTATTTCTACTTTTAGTTTCTATTTCTTATAATCGTAAACAAAAACTGCAATCCTAATAACTGGAATCCTTAAATCTACTAACTCATTTCTTAGGATACCAATTGGATTTGATAAATGCACACTCACCAGCACCTGGCTTGCCGTTGGTCCCGTCGTTATCTTTGGTGGACAGGGTAGCGTGGTCGTTGGCTTGATGGTGTCATGCATGCGATCCTCGAGATCGCTGCAACGCTGCCTGTACTGCTGAATCTTGGACTGCAGCCGGCTGACGAGATTGGCCTGATTGTGCTGCGCCTGCTTGTAGGTATCCAGGCGTCTGCGATAGCTGTGCGATTCATCAGCCAGACGCTGGCGCAGCTCCTGGTTCTGGCGGAGCAGCGCATTGGTGGAGCAGTCCGACGTTGGCGGTGCTGGTGCCGGGCTCATCATTCTGGGCGTGATGGCGCCTGAGCCACCACCGACGCCGCTGCCGGCGCCTCCGCTGTTGCCGTTGTTGTTGTTGTTGTTGTGATTGTTGTTCGTGTTGTTGCTGAACTGCTCGCCACGCCCACGATTGCGTGAGAAGGGCAGACGCGTAGAGGATGTTGATGGAGGCGGACCTTGCAGGTCGACAACCGCAGGACAAGGCGTTTGCTTGAAGTTATCGCGATACGCTTGCATCTGGGATGGAGAAATATAAAAAAAAGAGAGATCGGAGTTGAAGGGAGTTTTGAAATTGCTTGCGGTTTGCGTGTAAGAAAAACTTTTGCAAAACTTTGCCGCCTACGCCTAAATGCTCGATAACTTTGTCCAAATTGATTTATTAACTCTGGCCTGAGGGCGACTATTTCCATATCCGGTCGCCATGACAGCTATACGAGTCGAATTTTCTGTTTCTGTTTCTGTTTTTTTTTTATTTTCATTTTATGCTTAGTCCTCATAAATAAACCAGCTCCCCTTTTTTTTATCATCTAGTCAATGATATTTTCTATGCGAAACATTGCCCACTTGACGATACAATTTTTTTGGGTCCTGCCTACCTGGGCTGACACCGTTTGTCACCAGGACAGCAACTTTGTGTGTTTGGCAGGCAGGCGCTCCAATCCCATGCCTCCCTTCCGAATTCCGGATTTCGTCCTGGCCCATTGCAGTTTGTCACAGCAACAACATGCATAATCATTTCGTTGTCCTCATATTTATATTAATGAACAAAATTTTGTTTTTGGCCTCTTTATTGTTGTTGTTGCTGTTGTTTATAGCTTGTTGTTGAAACTTCTTTTGACACGAACGAAAAAATCTTGTTGTATTCTGTATGCTTTTCATGTTCTTTAGGTCGTCTTCTAATTTTGAGCTCCTTATGCTTATTTTCGCTTCATTTATAAAGACAACAACAAGTTTTAATAGTTTTCTGTCATACCAAGAAACAAGTATATCTCAAATATGTTTAAGCATGCAATCTGTGCTTAAGCTAGAATACTTGGTCTGATTGGCTTGTTTCTATGCGGGTGTACTTTCTATTTTTGTACTCCTCATTTTATGACTATGACTACTTCCTTTCTTTCATTCGTATTGAGGTCGACATAAAGACATAATCATAAATCTATCTTAAGGTGGTGCTAACTATTCGATTGTGCTAGGACTATTAATTTTTGATATGATATGATAAAGATATAATATGTATTGATTTATTTTTATCTAAGACTTTAACTGAAAATTTTACCAGATTTACTAGACAAGCTATTGGTATGATTAGGTATACCAGATGAATTAATCAGGGCTCTACAAAATAAATAAGATATTGATATTTACCAAGTCGATTCTTAAGAAAATAGCTATAAATTTCAATAAATATTGTTATGTCCTTAAGAAAACCAATGTGATCTTACGTCATATGATTTGTTTTATTATCTAATGTTAAGTTATACATTTTCGATTCAAATATTCAATATAATATATAAGGTAAGGGAAGCACGAATTAAGGGAATTTGGATCTATGATACCTTTTATCAGCTTATTGAAGATTATCAAAACTGTCTATATATTTGAGTAGTGTTATAGTATTCTTGGTTTTGAGTACTGAGTACTTAATACTACAAATAAAAATGAATACTAGCATCAAAAGAGCTGCTCAAGAAAATACATAAGTTAGTAAAAAGATAATTAATATAACACGAAAGTTTCTTTCATTTGTGTATTACATATTTCTTAAACCTTTAAACTATTATGATTGTTGAGTAAACGGCGTCAAATCTAACTCTTTACTCATTCTCTTTTAGAGAGACTAATCCCTATATAATTATAATATTCAGTCGTGTTCCCATTGCCAAGAGATTCATTCGTTTTCGATTTAGACTTCCTGTTTTCAAAAGAATTAGCAATCGTTATTCCCTGTTAAAGATGAGTTTGAATAACTCTGATTCCACTTTCTAAAAATCAGAACTTTTTAATCCGAAACTTAGGACAGATTGTAATGGGAACAGGACTGATTAATTATAAGAACCTGTCTTATAGGCTTTCACTTATTTCCTATTATTATTTATACTTAAGTTAATGAGTTAAACATAGCTTTACAAGTTTTGATATTTGCTAGCACACATTGCGTATGATTAATATGATTATATTTATATTGAATTGATTCGTTTTAAGCCAAAAGAATAAAGACTTTCTGGTATTAGCTGCTACGTCTTGAAATCTTAATCGAATTTGGTATTTTGAATTTAAAACTATAAACTATCAAACAAGCTAAACTATGCAAAAACCATATTTTTTAAATCAAGTCTTTGAAATCTTTACAGCAACAAAGCTTTTTCATAATAAAACTCATAAAATGTAATTAGAATAAACACTTTAGTTACTTACTTCGCTGGATATTTATCCAAAATTTCCAAGTCGAAATGAACAAATGAAATGCGTTTACCGAACGCACAATGTGCAAACTGTTGTTAACTGATTGAGCTCCAAATGAATACTCATCAAGTAATCGTGTGGCTTTTTAGAACACACCACTGTGCTACACTGGTGGGTGGTAACGGGTAAAGGATAACACACCACGACCGCCTTGGTAACTCGAACTCGAACCCCACTCCCACTTCCCACTCTACTTCCACTTCCACTTCACAAAACGTCTTTGCCACGGCAATTGACACAAATTTGCAAAAATGCGGAAATACGCAACAAAAGTTTCTCACATGCAGTCGTTTTTTTTTTTTTTTCTTTTTTTGTGTTGTTGATTGTTTAAGTAAACTAATCAAAATATAACGAAGCAACGAAGCTGTGTCCTTTGAACTGCCGGGTTCCCTGGAACAGTAACGACTAAGCGCCAATAGCTCGGTGAGCACATTTACATAAGGACGACGCGTCGAAAGAATTCGGTTTGGAAACTAACCGCCATTAAGGATAGTCCAACCGATCCGGCTGCAAACTTGGCGCTGTTTGTATTAAGTTTGCATGGCTCCTTGGGGTTAGGGTAAATATAAACATTGAATTAACAAATTCCTCGTTACCAGGAGCAACCAAACAAAAAAAAAAAACCAAAAATTGATTGCGATTGCGAGTCATCGAAAGGCTCACGTCCTGCCTGCTCGCCAGGAAGAAGTCACAATTATGTTTGGCGTGCCAGCGAGCAACAAATGCAAATCGTATAGTCGGTCTATGCTAGAGTCCTTTGAGTGCCCAAGTGTGTGTGTCTGTGTGTGTGTGTGTGTGTGTGTGTACTAGAGCATCTAACTGCTTACATATACGAGTATTGGTCACAATATTCATGCCTAGCTGCGTTTAATAAGTCAAACCACCAGGCCAATAAATTCAGAACTCTGTCAATAAGTTTAACCCCTTTTTATATTTATTTATTTTTGTATGTTTACCCCTAGTTTCTATAAAAATGTAATTGCATAGCATATTATGCAAATTGCTAATGAACAAATTTTTCTGAAAGGGGGAGTCAAGAAAATGTTTAGAAATCTTATAAACATACCACGAATTAAATTTAATGTTCATTTTGCAATATCAAAAATATTTTTAAATTTTAAATAATCTACTTATTTATAATAATCTACTTATTAAATAATACAAAAAATAAAAATAAAAGCAGAATCGAATTGTGTCGATTAAAATGTGCTATACATATATCGTTTTTTTATTGTCTTTTTGTAATTAATAAATCATTTGTCAAACTCTTATCATCTTATTCTTTGCAAGATATGTATATGGTATATATTTGTACTTAAATCGCACTTTGCCCCTAGCTTTAAATGGTCATATATATTATTTTCAATACATCTGTATCCGCCTTGGAGCCTATAATGATTGCACAATCCCTTTCTGTTCTCTACTTTTTAAAGGATACAAGTATATAGGATGGTCTGAAAATGAAAACCTTTGACGATTATATTCTAATTAAAAGATCTTTGAACACAAATTTAGTTTCGCAACAACATTTTTAAAGTAGGTACAATTTTGATTTTAAAAAATAAAATAAAACCCAACAATTTTGTTGATCAAACTTCTCAGTACATTATATTTTGTTACAAATGTGAAAGATACAAGTGTTTATCTGATCTTAAGCTTATTTTTATATATCACTCGCTAAGCGCAACAAAAATTATAATTAAAAGAAAATGATGATGTTAAAAACTCAAAAGTTGCAAAATTATTAATATTTGTAGAAATGAATATTTAAATAAAAAGTTTTTAGCTAAAAACCAAATGTCAAAATGTGTACTGGCACATGTTTTATTTAAATGCTATTGCGACTAAGTATATTTTTGCAATGGAACCGAAGGTTATCAAGTCTCATAGGTGATGCTTGGTCTCTCCATTCAAATCTCTATCCTATCTATCAAAATTGCATACACATGTACACTCAGTTACACAACACGTTGAAAGGTGGATGCTTTTAATGAGTGTGGACATGGCGGGCATCGTCCAACAACAATAATTCAATGCAAATACAGTCAAATATTAAATAAATTTCATTTCTTATCAATGTGCAATATTTTATTTTTCAGCTACTCTAACCTATAGGAACTTTGAACAAGATGCAACTATTAAAATAGAATAAAATCAAACAAATTTGATATATAATCTAATATGTATTTTAGTATATTTATAACTACAAACAAGCAATAAGTGCGACTAACATATATACTATACATATATGTAGCTATATAGCTGTTTAAAGTCCAAGCATTGGCAAGGTTAAGGTAATTTTCACTTTCTGTTTTTAATCTATTCAAATATGCTCAACTTTTTATGAGACAGACAATACTAATACTATGTGTAGGTGTGTGATTATTTTTGTTGCTGTCACTGCTGTGCTGAAGCATAAGTTATTGTATTATCATTTTAGTATATATGTTTATAGTTGCTAATGTTGTTGCTCTATGGCTTGCTTAATGACTGTTGGGTTCATAGTCAGACTTGCGTTATCAGCGCCCGTCGGAACCAATCGTGTAATGTTGCAAGAAATGGGATTGTGTACCTATTTGTATATGGAAATGTATTAATTTTTTATAATCATGGGCTCAAAGTACATACAATTAACAGTAATAGCGTCTGGCTGCCTGAAGATTGATGCAAGTCCAATATTTTAATATTGTTTCAAATCAATATTGTATCAATTTCGTATAGGTTGTTTTTTAGGCAGGAATGTACCTGGCAAATTGACAATATGCCGCTGGCAACAGCGACAAAAACCTTGAGATGAAGAAACCCAGCTTTAGGCAACGTGGATGATTTATACTCATGTATAGGCAAATTTTTAATGCACTGAGAGAAGCAGGTGATATTTAGAATTAGTTCTTAACTGGTTTGAGAGAATTGAAAATATTTTACAAAATTTAAGCTCATTTCAAACCCGCTTTTCATAAACACGTGAACATTACTCAGCGCGTCTAGGCTTAAAAGTCTACCCTTAAAAGTATATCCAACCCTGCTAACCTTTAGTAGACAATTTAGATCACCTAGTTTCTAAGGGTAGTTTTAATACAGTTTAATTATAATTTCTGAATGTATGTTATCAAAAGATAACATACAATTAATAATTTTAATTAAAAGTTTTTCTTAAACTTTTAAAATTAAATTAAATAAATGAAAATCGATTTAAAATAACTTCTAAATAACATATGTATATGTAACAAAAATATGTGGCTTAGACAACAGAATTTGAAATACATTTTTATTTATATACTCTTTTTTCAAAAATTGAGTATATGAGTATATGGAGTTTGTGAAATATCTGTCTATCCGGGACTTTGTTTGTCCGCTCGTCCATCCGTATGAATGTTTTTCAGTTTTGAAGCTAGAGCAACCAATCTTTGTATACATGGTATATACCATAGTCAGACAGATAGATAAGATCGCAAAGAGAGTGGAAAAGAGTATTTCACACAATTTTTTCAGAGCATTAAAGCGAGAGCAAAAAAACTTGGCATTCATGTTGGTATATAGAATATTTCATAGACAGACAGAGAGTTAAGAGGAGAGAAAAGAGTATTTCGCAGTCGTGAAACGTGTTTCTATCCATCCGTAGTCCGTTCGTCCGTCCGTATGAACGCAATTTTATTCACACTTTTAAGGCTAGAGCAACCTAACTTGGTATACATATTGGTACATATGTAGGTAGACAGAGTATTTATATCTCTAAGAGGGAAGAGAGTATTTCGCAGACGTAATTTATTGAAAACCATACTTTTTGTTTCAGTGTACACAAACAAATGTACATTGCAAAATATGACAGACACCCAGACAAATAATATACCGAATGCGTCTGCGTATAGTATACATATATGTATACACATATATATATATATATATACAGTATTATCTGCTGCCATTATCGCCTTAAATCGTGCGACTCGACGCCTGCAGTACCTAGACACACATGTATGTATATGATGTATATATGGGATGTATGAAACGTAGGAACATAGGTTTTAAGTAGAACTCCTGCCTAAGCGTCGCTTTAGTCAGTTTTCGAATTTTGCCAGCATTGCACGGCGTAGAGAACGGTTATAAAGATTACAAAAACGGAACGTGATTATTTCTATCTGTGTGCTCGCGCGTGTGTATGTGTGTGTGTGTGTATATATATATATACATATATGAGAGTAGAAGATGTCTCAGACACTGGACGATCTGCTGCAGCGACAGGAGCATGCGCGCCAGCTGCGTCTGGCCACACGCCCCAAATTTAATCGCATCAATTCATTGGATCGCATACCGGAGCATCCCAGCCAGGATGAGTCGGAGGAGAATGAGGAGAAGGTGCCCCATAAGCATTTTATAACGCTGCGACGCCAACGCACTGCCGATGGCGGTCTACTGCGCAGTCATGTCCAGTCGGAGCAGCAACAATCCTCGAGCGGCAGAAACTTATTGTTGTTTGGACCGCAGCTTTTGATGCGTTTGCTGTTGACTTTGGTGCGTTATTTGCTCTATATACCACTGTCCATAGCGGCGCCCAGCTTTTGGCTATCGGCTATGCTGTGGATCTTTTGGAAGCTGCTGCGCGTGCCCATTGGTTTGGTGAAGTGGCTGCTCAGCGGTGATGAAACGGATCAGCAGCCGGGCGCAACAGTGCAACGTCAACGCACCGTGCTACTTAGCAGCGGCAGCACAATTCAAACGTTGCATCTGGCACGCAATTTTTATGGCTCGGGTGCACGTGTGGTGGTCTTTGAGTTTGAGGGTTTATTTGGCCTGGCACGGTTCTCCACCAGCGTGGACAAGTTTTATGTGGTGCCACGTCCGAGCAAAGACAATGTGGAGCAATATATAGCCGCACTATGTCATATTGTGCGCAAGGAGCGACCCACAGTCTATGTGCCTGTGTGTGCCACGAGTCCGGCCTACTATGATGCATTGGCCAAGCCACATTTGGAGCTGTTGAATTGTGCCAGCTTTGTGCCGGGCGTGCAGGAGACACAGCAGCTGGATGATTGCCTGCAGCTCTTTCGGCGCTGTGAGGCACAACAGATAACATTGCCCACACATACTGTTATAACGGCACAGGAGCAACTGCAGCAGCTCTATGAGCGTGGCTTTGTTGGCGGCTATCGCAACATTTTCATGGCCTGTGGCATGCAGGGTGTCATGGAACGCCACAAATATATATTGCCAAATCGACGGGCAGATCTGCTCAATTTCAATCAGCATGAGATTAGCGAACGTCAGCCTTGGCTGGTGGTGCGTGATCAGCCCGGTTATCATCATTATGTCACATGCACCACCGTTAAGGATTCGCGTGTTGTGGCCAATGTCAGCTGCCGTGTGGAGCATCATACCAAGAATCTGATACCCGTCCAACGTGACGATGAGGCACAAATAGAGCTCTGGCTGCGCAGTTTTTTTGCCAAGGTGCGTTTCCAGCGCAGCCTCAATGGTCACATTAGCTTCCGGCTGGTCAAGTCACCCGCACATGGCGGCCAATTTGTGCCGCTGGGTGTGCGTCTGGGCGTTGCCCTGCCCTATATATGCCACAATCGTTCCCATGCCCAGCTCCTATGCCGTGCCATCAAATGCATGTGCATACATCGACGAGGCGGTATGCCAGGCTCTGAGGAGGAGGCAGCCAGCTGGAGCTGGAGCTGGTCAACGCTGGAGCGGAGCACATCGACAGCTGCGCTGGACAAACGTGATGCCCTGTTTGCCTATTGGGATCCGCTGCCCTATTGCGCCTACTATCACTTTCAGCTGCCATTGGCGTCCGTTAAGCTATTTTTGCAGCGACGGAATGGCTGTGAGACCAAAAGTTTATCGCCGCGCATCACCGCGCCGGTTCATTGAACGACGCAGTGCAGCAATAGGCCGGCCGGGCAGCAGCTGCTGCTGCAGACAGCAACAGCAACAGCCACATCGAGAGAGATTAAACAGACTGAACATTAATAAATAATAATAATAATATGTACATACTCGTACTACATATATACATACATATGTACATACATATAAACATACGTACATAGCATACTAAGTATATTTCTTGACTTTATTTTGTTTACTTTGAGCGCGAGCACACATCAAATGGGGTTCAACATCTATTTAAGAAGATTAGGCTAGCTTACGAGCAATGCACAATTAACATAAAACACATTATTTATGTATATTTAACACACATTATATTTACATTACAAATACATAGTACTTTCAGCTAAAAAAAAGTAAAAAACTTTAATTTTTTTTAACAAAAAAAAAAAAAAACAATGGAAGAAACAATTGTCTTTCCTAAATAAAAATTATATTAATTTAGGATCATACCAAAAATAAATAAACGGCTTTATTTTATCAAAGCCTCGTCTGAAAACGCTTATTTATTTCTTATTTTTCTTCATGTTTTTTTTTAGGAAACCAAATGATCAGGTTAAAAAACAAAGTCGTTAAAATCGAATCATTTTCCAATACTTTTACAAATAAATTTCAATATTATAAAGTTTTTGGATTATTAATTGAACATGAAACGATTTTCTCAATATCTCGAAAAAATTTTTACAAACGAACTAAATATATTTCAATGATTTGAGGAAAACATGAATTCCAGTTATTGAAAATTGAATTTCTGTATTCATTTTATATAAAGTTGTACATGGTTTTGAGAAAAAGAGCATACGTAAACTTATATTTCTCATTTGTTTATAGCAGCACGTATTTAGAACTAGCACAATCATTATTTCTACGTAAGCCTCAGTTTGTTGACTTTTCACAATAAAACGTATATATATTTATAAATCTTATTAATTTAAATGAAATATTTCGATTTACCCATTTTTGTTCTTATTTCTAATTCATTTTACACATTTCAACATTTTACACATTTTGTTCAGTTGAAAAACAAAGGCAAACTAAAAATTGACCACCACTTTTTGTTATCCCTGCAAGCCCGATGAGTGTCCTTGTCGGTGGTGGTTTTAGCCACGTTTTGCTGATGTTTATATTTCGTTTTCGTTTTGTTGTTGGCCTGGTTGCTTGGCAACGGCTTTAGGTCAGTTTAATTGCGGTTAGCGCAGGCGGTAACTGAGTCATTTGCATTATCCTTATCAGACTAACACCAAAACAAGAAGTAGTGGCGTGAGAACACTGTACAGCAAAAGCTAAAAGTAAGCTACAAAGCGCATTAGAAATTGAAGTTGTAACAAAATTGGTTAATTTAAGCCTCTTTGCCCCCAAAATAAGCCTCGTTTGACCGCAAAATACCTTGAATGATAAAATTTCTTCTCTTCTTGATAACTTTTGAAACACATTTTAAAAATTTATAAAAGAAATTAGGTTTCAATCATGTTTGCTTGTAGTAACTCTTTACTTGATGCACTCCACGCTAAAAACGATTCTAAGAATCTGGTTTTGGTCTAAAAAAGTTTGATAAAATTAAAAACATGATATTCAGCGGTCGACCTTGTTTAGATTTTCTGCATCTTTTGATACCAAAACCATATTAAGATAGTTTTTACCCTATGTCGTGTAAAAATTCTAAATTTTCAATTCCGCAATTTTTATGCAATATAGTTAAAGCGAGCTTTTCTACTTTTTGCGGTACAAAACGTGAGATTTGGGTGGAAAAATAGCGCAAAACATTACTTCAAATGGGTATATGCATATATAAATATGTTAAATTTTCTATATTTTCTTTATTAAGACAGTTTTTTTTTTTGTGTAATAAATTATTAATGTAGTATTTATTTTTAATTCAACTTTAACGGTCACTGATAAAGCAACCCTGTTTGGTGAGCCCCAACGTTTACACACGAATGTCTACGTTGACAGCTGACTAAAGAACATTCGTAAAGAAAAAAGGAGAGAAAAAGAAAAGGAAAACACGTATTTGTGCTAGGTAAATAAAGTTGTGAAAACGCTGAATTGACGCAATGAACAACGGGCCAAACGATGCAGCATCTACGCAACGTGGCCGTGGTGCTGCTCCGACGGATAGAAGCGCTCCCAGCGTAGCCATAAACATGGAAAGCGACGGCGACGGCGATGATAATGAGTCAACCACAGCCGAGCACGAATATTTGCTGCCTGCGCCGACGCCGACCTCCTTGCCCATGGTGACCTCAGCCCAACAACAACAACAGACAATCGGCCCCAGCACCAGCATCAACATGGAGCACCTCAACCAGCCGACGCAGCGCAGCAGCAGCACCAGCGGAGCCAGCGGCACGCGTGGCAGCAACATTATATCATCATTCCTAGCCAGACAGCGCTCCTTTACGCCCGTGACCAGCACACCAGTGCGAGTGAGCACACAAATCAATCGACGTCTGCAGCAGTCACGCAGCGTGGGCGGAGCAGCCGCAGAGGAGCCAGCGTCACCGCCTGCAGCGGCTGCATCGCCAGCGGGCGTGCGTCAATTGGGCTTTTGGCGTGTGAATCTTAATGAGATGTTCTCGCTGTCGACGGCGTCATCAACTGAAGCGCTGCGCTCCTTTATCACACATTCCAATTTTCGTTATCAGCCATCAGCGGGCAATGCGGCACCAGCAGCTGCAGCAGCTGCCTCCAGCTCAGCTTCCGCCGCCGTGGACAACACGCACATCTTGCTGAATCAGCAGCTGCCTTTGAGCGAAGCAGAGGCTAGCACCAGTGCCTCCAGCTCCATGCGCATGAATAGCAGCGGCATGGGCAGAAGCATATCGCTTCGCGAGGGTGAAATGCAGCAGCAGCAGCAGGCACGCCACAGCCTAAATGGCCGTAATGCCAGCGTCATTGGCTTAACCACATCCGCCACATCGCCCAGCCATACACCTGCCTTTGATACAAGTCTTTTTGATGTGGCTGCTGTGCCAGCAACTGTTGCTGCTGCAGGCAGCCCCAATGACAATGAAAATGTCAATGCCAATGGCAATGGCAATGATCAGGAAGCGCAGGACAATAACGGCGATGATGCAAACCTCATCACGGACATGGTTGTACAAATACTCAGTCACTTTGTACGCTACTTGCCCATCATTTGCATACTGCTCATCAAGTTTGTACACGATCATTTGCTGGGCATACTCGATCTGTTGCTGCTGCAGACCTTCATGTACAATCTGAACAGATCCTTTCGAAATCAGGTGCAACGCATGGCCCAAAAGAACTATGCGGTGCTGGTGCGTGATGCCTGTCTGGTGTTGGCTGTCGTTTGTGTGCGTTTATTTATGGCCACAACGGATCCGGATCCCTTGGGTCTAATTGTGCCGCCGCCCAAGCAATATCAGACTGTTGATGCATCTACGTTGCACTTGAAAACGGAGAACAATCGCATTTGGTTAGATGATCAGCCCATCACTTTTCAGTCCAGCGCAGAGACTCTCAATAATCACTCAGCCAATAGCACAACGGTGCCCAAAGTCATTTCTCTTGGCTTGCTGCTCTACTATGTGGCTGTGAGCGATCTGCTGATAAAACTGCTTACCATACTCCTCAAGATTTATATAACTTTCTTGCCCATGCATGTGATGCGACTGAAAGTGCGCGTAAGTTGTTTATAAACATTTAAAATTCGATTTGATTTAAACTTAAAATTTTTTAATCGACAGGCACGTCTTTATGTTCTCATCGAGTATCTATCGCAGTTTTATCGCGCACTCACGCCCATCTCACAGTGGTTCCTGTTTCTTTACGAGTCCTACTCGGGCCTGGAGGTCATTTCAGGCGGTCTCTTCTCCTCATTGTACATTGGTGCTAAGATCTTTGAGCTAATCGAGCGCGGCAAAGCATTGAAGAAAGCAGTTCTCACGTTTAGACGCAATATTGTGAGTATGAACACATTTTTTTAATATACTCAAAGTATAAATATTGAACAAATATTATATATATAAGATATTGTCCCAATATTTGCTTTCTTATCCTTGAGGTCGAAATCGAAAACAATTCGAAATGTAGAGCTTTCGGAAATCAGAAAGAAGTATACATCTTTTTTTTATGATTTTACAAAATGACTTTGATTCGAATCATTTTTGGATCATGTAAACTTCACAAAGCAAAAAAATGTTGTTCTCGAAAATATATAAGAGGGGAATAAGGTAAACTTTCAATTTCAAAATTTGACCGGAAGGACAAAGTTAGAGAAGTCCTGTTTTGAAAAATGAACGTGTTCCGTATTCAAATAATTGATTTTTCAAAGTACATAACGTATGCTTTAAAGTTTAAACAAATTTGTATATAATGAATTATTTAACTTTGCAGGACTCGGAGCGACCGCCCACAAAAGAGGAACTAGATGCCTCTGGCTGCCTCTGCCCCATTTGCCATGACGCGTACAATTCCCCGATTATACTCGAATGTGGCCATATATTCTGTGATGAGTGCGTCCAAACGTGGTTCAAACGCGAACAGACGTGTCCATTGTGTCGCGCCAAGGTCAGCGATGATCCAGCCTGGCAGGATGGCAGCACAACATTTTTTCATCAGCTTTGCTAAGCACAAAAAGTGCCAGAATTTATCTATATCCTTTCTATTGTCTTATCTATCCAACTCTACATGTAAATAGTTCAAGTTGGCATTCCTTTCAAATGCTACACATTTGTTTATTTAGATTAACAGTTATTCATTATTATTATTATTATTATTAACTATATTATTAAATGAAAAAAAAAATATAGAAATTAGAGAAATCTACTTTGGCTTTTGGCGCTTGGCGGCTGCGTTTGCAAACGATTGCGACTCATAATACTCCCCATCGCCGCTGGTGGCCTTTCTATTGATATCGGTATGCCGCTCCTTACTTACGATTTCCTCAAGGATTTCGCTGTCACCCTTGATGAGCCGGGTACGACCCGTAACTGGATCAACCTCACGCCGTATTTGGCTCTGACGTCGCTGATACTCCTCCGGCGTCTCCGGGGCATGCGATTTGCTGTTCATCAGCGCTTAAATGTGTTGCAAAACCCATTATTATGGCTAAATCTAGTGTGATGCATAATGCTGGTCTATATTTACCGACCTATTGGTATGGCAAAGTCCTCTTCGCCACTGTCCGCCGCTGGCTCTGGAGCAGGGACTTCAATCTTTGCTGGCGACGTGTCCTCATTGGTGTCTTTGTTTTTGCTATGCTTCTTTGCTTTCTTAACTTTGTCTTTGTTGTGCTTCTCCTTGTGCTCTTTGCGCTTGTTCTTATGCTTTTTCTTGGACTTCTTTTCGCTTTTGCCCATTTTTAGCTAAATTAAATTAAATACATACAAAAATATATCGACACAAATGAATCCCAACAATGCGTCTGCTTTGAATGTCGGATTTTGGGTTCGCTTTTTTTTTGAGATTATGTAGTTGACGTATTATTATTTAATTTAAGCTATATTGATTTTAATATTTTGGTGCTACTTTTTCCCCCCTTTTTCGCGAAACTTAAAAAAACAAGGGTCCGATAAAATGATTCGGTCGATAAACACATGGGCCACAAGAAACATTTGCAGAACGGGGTCCGATAACATAGTTATCGCAAATCGATGTTTGTGCAGACTGTCTGTGCTATGCATCGGGCCCTTCATGGAGCACATTGCGCAAATGGCAATTTATTTTAAATGTGTCATGTGTAAATATGTTATTTATAGTTTGCTCACACTCGATATGCTGGTGCAAACATCGATTTACAAATCGATAGCCTCAGTCATTAGCACAAATTGCTTGTGCAGCTTATTCTTGCCTTAATCAAATAAACATTGAACACCAACCATTACTGGTAACAGTACGAATATTATTTTATGTCATGTCAAAATAAAAATGAGAACTCGAATTTAAATTTAACAGCTGTGACTGGTTTTACATTGAAAACAGCACATATCGATAACTAATATGACCAGATATATTCAATAATAAACTGGCCACTCTGCACGTTTGTTTTGATTTTGTATGGAGCAGCTGACTTGCTATCGATAATTTAAACGAAATCAAAATAAAATCACTTCAAGTAATATCATATAATATAAACAATTGAACACAAAAATTGAGCCGAACCACTCTTTTATTTGGCAAACATAAAACACACAAAACGATTGCACCAGTGAGCGCCATTCGCCCCGAAAAATTATACAGTGTTGCAAAACGACGTTGATAATGCCAAATTTTACAGCACTCTATTATTTACGTAGCACGCCGATAAAAGACCATTAAAATCAAAAAGAGCCAAAACATCTACTTAACTGTTTACCACCTGGACGCATTCAACTACAAACACAAGCCACGCGACTGAGAAAGGGCTCCAGACGCTCCAACGGCGGCCAAATAAGCCAAAACGCGACAAAATCGTTGTGTGGAAAGCACACATACAAACTCAAACACACTCACACACACATACGCACACACAGAACGACCACGCAAGAAGCAAAGGAGCTGAATTTAAAAGTACATTACAACAACAAAATTCGTTTTGGCAACTATACAAATACAACAACCACAGCAGGCAGTAGAAGAAAAAAAAACTGTGCAACGTGCACAATTCAACCTGCAACTACAACAAGAGTCATCTATAAAAACTACGCCAAATATCTTCAGAAATCAGCCGCCAGCGCAAAACTAAACAACACCAACACCTGCGGCAGCCGACAAGCGGACAATCATAACAATAACAACAAAAACATTCATTGAAGCAATCTACGTTTCGTTGTCAACAGAAAACTGCCACAGTTTGAAGCCAAAATGAGTATGGAAAAAGTAGCAAGCAAACAATTTGAATCGTAAGTGGATATAACAATTTAGGGCAACATCTTCGTTAGCGTTTGTTAGGTTATGTTCCAATTGGCACTCAGCAATGACAATTGTACCAACAACTTGTCAACTTGTCCAACAAGATTTGTACCGTAAACTCATAAGTTGAGATAGTTCGAGAGTCACAAGAAATTAATTGAGATTCTAAAAAAAGTTTTTTACTAAATTGAGCAAATGAATTCTAGCTGTTTTGAAAGAAAGATACAAAACTTACGCAGAAAAGTTTTTCACATAAAAACATAATTTTCGACCGATTGTTCCGTTGACAGCTTTAAGATAAAGTCTTCCGATTTTGCTAAAAACTTAGTAAACATGTGTTGAACATAATAAAGTTGAGTACTAGCAAGTTTGGTTGAAATATCTGTATAAACAAAAAAGTTGTTCATACAAAAACTAATTTTTAAACTGATTGCTTCTATGGCAGCCATAAGATATAGGTCGCCGATTTTAATCAAATTTTATCAGCATATCAATAACATGCTAAGACTTACAATTGTTGAGTTTGGTTAAGATAACTTGAGAAACAAGAAAGTTTTTCATGCTAAAACTAATTTTTCAACCGAATGTTTCTATGGCAGCTATATGTTATAGTAGTCCGATCCTGCTGATTCTAACATATGTACTGCTTAACGCAAAAAGAAGCATCTCGAATCTATCTAGATCGACTCGCATGCTGATATAGAATGTATATACTTTATGGGATCGGAGAGGTCTCACACAACACAACACACCACACTTAACTCTGCCCTTCTTGCCACCCACATTGTTTTATTTGTTAAATGTACAAACCTAATAATTGGAAATTTTAAATGCTGAATCTTTCAATTAGTTATCTTCCTCATCGGTCTGGCGAAAAAGTATGTCTGCAGCGAGCTCCTCGTTCTTGTCACAAGCGAGATATGCCTGCACAACGATATCACGCTCAAAGCCGAGCGCCATCAAACGCTCGATGGCCGCTTCCTCGTCAGTGCTGAGTTGCAACGGAGTTGGATCATTCAGCATGTTAATGAATTCCTCCTGATTGTTGCGTATGGCATTAAATGCAGCCGGATCAGTTTCGCTGAGATGAGTTAGCACCAGTTCGAGCAGCTCGGGATTCTGGCGTATCAAATCACGCACATGCGAAAAGCGCGGATCAGTTGCCAGAAAGTTAAGACTATCGGCTGTCTCGCTGACTTCGTTGACATCCGGTGCTGCTGCTGATGCTGCTGTTGTTGTGGCAGTAACTGCTGTGGCAGCTGCTGGAATGCCCGTAATAAGATACTCAATGGCACGCTCCGGATGATTGAAGCTGGCACGCAAGGCGGCTCGCACATCCTGCTCCTCGTAGCCCATGCTCATTAGATCGCGCACACGTTGTTCATCAACTGCAAGCGATGGTCGTGGTGGCTCCGCAGCAGCAGCAGGAACAGCAGTTGTCTGTACCTCCCTTGACTCTTGTTTCGACTCCTGTTTCGACTCCTGATTGGACTCCTGTTTCGGCGCATGCTGTTGCAGTTGCTCCTGCTCTACGCTATTTTGTGCACTCTTTTTGGTCATTAATACAATAAACCTATTCTCCATTATGTTGTAGTCGCTTAGCGGCAACTCATCCTGCATGATGCGACCGCTATAGATGAGCTGCAGACACTCCACCGGCTGTGTTATCTCTGGCAATTGAATTAAACGTTGCTTTAGCTGCAGAACATTCTGCGTTTCATCGTTCAGCTCCAAGCTGTATGTTTTCTGGTCCAGTGTGCGTATGGATAGCTTCATTTCGTGTTTGCAAGAATTTTTTGAAACTGTATATAGTTGTATTTTGTTGTTTGCTTAGATCTATGTTTACTACTATTATGACTACTATTGGGAACATAACGAAAAGAAAAAAAAAAACAACTTTGTATATGAAATACTAATCAAAAGTGTTATGCCATCACCATCATCATATTGCAGGAAAATTTGGCCAGATATTGTCGACAGCGACGACAGCGATGTGGAGAATGAAATAGATGTGGACAAATTGCCGCCACTTGAGGTGGGGCCCAATGAGAATCGCCTGCAGCACACATATTGTTTATGGTTCTCGCGCAAGGGTACACAACGAGCTGCCACCGATTATAGCAAATCGCTGCACGTGGTCGGGCGCTGTGCCAGCGTGCAGCAATGGTGGTCGCTTTATTCGCATCTCATACGGCCAACGGCGCTGAAGCCCTATCGGGAGTTGAGTCTCTTCAAACAGGGCATCAAGCCAATGTGGGAGGATCCGGCCAATAGTAAAGGTGGCCAGTGGGTAATACGTTTGCGCAAGAATAAAATTGAGCGGGCCTGGGAGAACGTCTGTATGGCCATGCTGGGTGAGCAATTTCTGGTTGGCGATGAAATATGTGGTATAGTGCTGCAAACAAAGTATCCGGTAAGTGCAACAATTTGATTTATTTTTCAATATCTCTTGAATTCAAAGTTTGAAAGCCATGTTAACTATTTGAATACGGTCAATTTGGCGCGCTTGTCAGTGCTGGAAAACGCCACAATGTGCATCGATATGCATGTCGATATCTTATCGATATACAGCTCATAAATTGATATGCATTGACATTTGTTTATTATTTGTATTGCGCTATTTTTGGTCGGTTTTTGAAATTGGCCCCGGGCTCATTATTTTTATTGCACACATGCACAACGTTCTCTTTCAGCTGCAGGTTTAAATGGCATTAATTGCAAGGTGCCGGCTTCCATTCATAAAAACTGCGCACGCCGTTTTCATTTACGAATGAGCGTGCGAAGCGGAGCAGTGCGAAAAATAGGTTCCACAAACAAACCGAATCATTGTTGTTGTTGTTGCTTTTTGTACGTATGTAGCGGCATTTGGACGCTGACGTAACGCAAGTGCTTTTGGTATTATTTGGCACATTTTCGTTGGCAAGTTGGTATTTTTTGAGGCGTCGTGTCGCAACAAAAGTGAAAACAAGAAGGCAGTCACAAAAGAAAACAGCAAAATAAAACTCTAAACTAGTAACATTTTTTATGCAACGCTTGGCTTATTACGCCATAAAACAATTATTCAAATAAAAGTGAACGCATTTAATTAGCTTTAAAAAAAAAAGAACTAAAATGATAGCAACAAACAACTAGTCGCAGCTGCGTGTGTGTGTCGCATATGTGAAAGAGGCAAAAATACGCGAAATACTACGACAAAAAGTGTTCGGTTGCGCAAATGCTCAAATAATTGTGCTCCATAATTTGAGCTCTAGCGCAAACGCACTCCGCATATATTCCACACCAACAACAAAAACTAACATCAGAGCGAGCTGTGTGTTTCGCTTCGGTGTTGCCTGCACCGGAAGACAGCGCGTGTTTCAGATTGACGAGAGCCAGCAACGCGTCGAGTGTGCTTTTTTAGCGACGGTGCGCGTAAAACAATAGGCGACGACAACACGGCATACATAACAACTACAACAAAGTAACAAACGTCAGCAGAGAAACAGAAAGAGAGAGAGAGAGTTTTTACCACCCACAGCACTGTAGCGGCGAGAAAACCAAAGCGAATGTGTGAAGTGCCCGCCGACTAACTCAGACACACACATACACACACACGCACGCACGCACACAAATGCAAGCAGACGACGCAAAATAACAAAAAAAAAAACGGAACGCAAAGAGAAAAACGCCCACCGTACTGTTCTGCTGCCCTCCCCCTCAAGGCAGAAGAACCTCTGCCGCCCGCACGTGTTACCGTTGCCACAAGCAACCATCACGTCACAGTTACCCAAAGCGGTCGTATTGGCAAGCAGAAAGAAGAGAGCCGCTTTTTTTTGGAGCCCTGCGCAGAAATCGATTTTTTTTTTGCCCGTTTCGCGTTTGAACTCAACCTCAATCAAAAATTCGTTTCAAAAACTCACAAAACGCATTGCGTGCAATTTGAGAGTGGATAAAAGGCAGGCAGAGGCACATTGCAGCAAGTGTTGGTGTAATAGGTGTGAAAAGCTTTAAACGATAATTGCAAAACGGATGCCGAAAACGATGCTGCCCCGCCCACCACCCTCCGCAAGCGTTGACTGAACGTCAATTGGGAATTTTGTGCGCAAAAGCAACGGCGATCGGTTGCTGCTGCTGTTAAAAAAAATAGACGATTAAGTAACAACAACACTGCAAAAATAAAAGTGTATAAAATAAACGAAAAAAAAAGACAAAACGCAAGCAAAAAGTGTGCTAAAAAAACAAAGTAAATAAAAAGTAAATAAACGCTATTTCTTGTTGCTGTTGTTTTTTTAAACAATCGCCGTGAGTCATTATTTAAACGTTGTTGTTATTACTGCTCACGTCTTGACGCTGCTCTGCTGAGCTGCCTGGCATTGAGGCGCTAGTGTTGGTGTTGGTGTTGTTGTTGTGTCGCGACCAAACCACGCTCTCTTTGAACGCTCTCTTTGAGCGCAAAGCACGCGCGCCGTTAACGAAACAAGCATAAAGCAAAAAAAAGAAAAAATATATATATATATATATATATTTGTATATGTGTATGTATTATTAAGCTAAAAAAAAGTGAGGTGCGAAGAGAAGAATTGAAGCAACAAACAAATAAACAGAGTTCAAAGTGGAAGTGAAGTGAAGTTAAAGGTGCTACATATTTATTTAGGGCACACGCTGCATGCGAAAAACGATTTAGCGGTCACAAAACAACAACAACAAATGACAAAAAAAAAACATTGCAAATGAACGGAAAATCAATAGTACTTTTGTAAGCAGCAGCAGTCAAAAGAAAAGTCAAAAGTAAAGTAAAGAAAAATCAAAAGCAACAATCGCTGTGTAAAGTTAACAGTAAACTGTTAACAACGAATTAGCAACAAGCAAACAACAATAACAATAATAAAAGCTTACGTAAAGCGCGCAGTTAAACTGTAAAATTGCAAAATTTGGAGAAAAAAAACCATCAACGAATTGTGTAGAAAGAGAAACTAGCGCTTGGCCGCTTCCTGCTTCCTGCTTGAAGAAGAAGAAGAAGAAGAAACCGCAAGATGACGAAAGACAGATTAGCCGCATTGCATGCCGCCCAGTCGGACGATGAGGAATCGGAGGATGTGGCCGTTAATGTCGATGGCCATGACTCTTACATGGATGACTTTTTTGCCCAGGTCGAGGAGATACGCGGCATGATTGACAAGGTTCAGGACAATGTCGAGGAGGTCAAAAAGAAGCATTCGGCCATATTATCGGCACCACAATCCGATGAGAAAACCAAACAGGAACTGGAGGATCTAATGGCCGATATTAAGAAGAATGCCAATCGTGTTCGTGGCAAACTTAAGGGCATCGAACAAAATATTGAACAGGAGGAGCAACAGAATAAATCTTCAGCGGATTTGCGTATACGTAAAACGCAACATTCGACATTGTCGCGTAAATTTGTTGAGGTCATGACGGAATATAATCGCACCCAGACTGATTATCGAGAGCGCTGCAAAGGTAGAATACAGCGTCAGTTGGAAATAACGGGTCGTGCAACGACCAGCGAGGAACTGGAGGATATGTTGGAGCAGGGCAATCCGGCCGTATTCACCCAGGGCATCATCATGGAAACGCAGCAGGCAAAACAAACGCTTGCCGATATTGAGGCACGACATGCGGACATTATGAAACTGGAGACATCGATTAAGGAGCTGCATGACATGTTCATGGATATGGCAATGCTGGTGGAGTCGCAGGGCGAAATGATCGATCGCATTGAGTATCATGTGGAGCATGCTATGGACTATGTGCAGACGGCAACTCAGGATACTAAAAAGGCGCTCAAATATCAAAGCAAAGCGCGACGAAAGAAGATCATGATACTGATATGCTTGACTGTGTTGGGTATCTTAGCGGCTGCATATGTTAGCAGTTATTTCATGTAAATTGATGCAATTACTTAAAAACAAAACACAACACAACTACATATACATACAAACACACACACACACACATACTATCGATGTCTGTTTAGGATGTTGTACAACCCACCCAGAAATATTTCAAAATGTAATACCTAAAACGCATTATACAGTTAAGCGGCCCTTGCCAGTGAGCTATATATATATACACACACACACACACACACACACTTGATACTTTAGGCTCTATACACGTACATATAAACGCATTATATAGCTAATTTGTATGATTAGTTTAGTAACCTTGAGAGTCTAGCGGCAATTTCTTGTTATTATCCGCAGACGCCGCCGCCTGAGCAGGATATGCTTATCCTGAAAGCTCAACTCACACACACACACCACACACACACACCACACACACACACCACACACACACACTAAGGCATAGTTACACAAGGCTTAATAACATTTCAAATCGTTTAATTAGCCAGCAACAAATTAAAGCCGAACAGATTAAAACTTACCAATTATATAGTCTACAACATACATATGATATAATATGATATGTGTGATCAAATATAATATATAAAACAACAGAACAAACAAAAGAAAACAAAAGTAATTGCTAAAGAATCATGAAATTTTATTGATTATTGTTATAATGCGAAGCAAACTCAAAATACGTCGAACAACAATATGAAATCAACTTAATATTAGATTTGCTTTGCATACATTATACAAAAACAAAAAAAAAACACCACACAAAAAGCATCTTGTTGATTCTTTTCTCAATTTATTTTTCGTTTCATTATTTTTTTCTTAAAATATGCATTTAATTTTGTTTGGTTTCGAATTCTTGCAAAACAAAAAAAAAAAAAAAAAAAAAAAAAATTAAAAAGAAAATCTCAATGCTTATATATATTTATATTTGTAGTCTCACACAAAAAACGAAACAATCTCACAGAATTCTCTCAACAAATGCTATGTATTTAAAAAAAAAAACTCTAGTTAACGTCTTGAATATTTATTAAATGATTATATACTATATGATATACTATATATATGTATAATAACTATAGTGACTATTTACTAAATGCTATTTGCCCAATCGTGTTCATATTGTATTGAATGATTGCACATTACACTACAAAAGAATAATAATAAATAAAACACATTAGATTAACACGCTCGTATAAACAAATAACAATTTGAGAAAGCTGTTTTAACTATGTTTGACAGTGTCATTTGGAAAAGTCGCCCATTTGAAAACCCCAAAAACAAATTCAGTAATAATAATTACAAATGCCAGTCTCAAATCGCTAAATTGTTAATTTAAAGTTGTTTGTTCAGTTTGTTGCGCAAACAATAAATGTTCAACATTTATCTAACAAGAAAAAAAAAAAACGAGTTTAATTTTCATTTTTCTGTTGATTTTTCAACAAAGTTTTTAACTGCAAAAAAAAAAATTCGGAAATTGCTTTTAGTTTTTGTTGCAGCAAAAAACCTGACAGTTTTTTTTTGTCAATATTTATTTAGTTTTGCAAGCTGTTAGTTTACACACACACACATACACACGCACGCCCACGCATTTCACACACACACACACACATACACACAAGCAATTGACCTTCCCAAATTAACCTACTTATTTATTTTCTTTTTTTCAAAAACCCATACGACTAACAACAATGCCAACAACACATCAAACCACAATTGGATGTATATTTTTATTTAAAAACTGCATGCCAAAACGGATGCCAACTTTATAACTGCCGTTTTCATATATTATTTGTACAATAAACTCATTTATCTTATGATTTCCACACTTAACTTGGCCAAAAGTATCAAAGCAAACAAGTAGCATGTATTTACAGTTGCCAAAAGTAATATAAAAAAAAAAACAGAAAACAAAAAACCATTTAACACTAACAAAACTAAACAAAACAATATTCAAACATTTGGGCTTATGTATGTGAGAAATGCTTACGCTTAAGTAGGAATTGCACCTATTTAAAACAAAAAACAAAAAACAAAAAAACAGTCAACAAACAACGATAAGTGCAACTTAATTTCTAGTCCACTGCAATTTGCAACTTGCAACCTGTGCACATTTCTTTAATTTCACTGTTTAATGAGAGAATGAACAAGCAACTGCCACTTAATAATAAAAACAACAACTGCAACTGCAACAACAACAACAAACTGCACACATGTCTACAAAAGTATCGAAACAACTTCGTATTATGGCAGTTAATCAGACTGCGCTTAGCCTCAATGTGATTTTCTCATGCCCCATGCAACAATTGAACGCGACTTTGCCTCGTCAACGTTAAAGCAAAAAAAACAAAAAAACAAAAACCCCAACGAATTCGAAAAAAATACCAAAATAAAACAATCTACATGGATTCAAATTGGAAATGATTCCGGCCATCCATATCGCAACCGTTTCACTTCGCCATACGCAGCTGCAAAGCGTCATTTCTCTAGCTGAGGTGAGTAATACTTTTTTTTTTTTGTTTTGTTTATATACTATACAAACATATATATTTGTCAGTTCATTTACAAATTCCTCGTATATGTTGGCTGCATCTTACTTGTACATACATCTTTCTTTAGAGATAATATTTGCCAGTGAATGAATGCCTTCACATTGTTTCGAGGAATTATCGCTTCGTTGTGCCTAATGCGCATTTCAAATGCCATAATTATCTATAATATTATTCTCTACGAGCATGTCTGAGTCTAAAATTGAATGCCAATTATTATTACGAGTGTTATTGAATAGAGCACAAATCTAATTGGACTTGTGAGAGTTAATGTTATGCCAGTGATTATATTGTAAGTAAACTGAATTGAGCAATTGTGATGAGAAAAGTTTGTTTTTTTTTTTTTTTTTTTTTTCATTTTAGAAGAATATAGGAAACAATAAAGATAGTCACGTTATTAGTTACAGTCAAGGCTGTTAACCGGTTCCCAGCTGACCCCTCAAAGCCGTTTCGAGCCGAGCCCCTCAGAACCGGTTCGAATCGAGCCCTTCAAAACCGGTTCGAGCCGAGCCCCTTAGAACCGGTTCGAATCGAGCCCCTCAAAACTGGTTCGAGCCGAGCCCATCAAAACTGGTTCGAATCGCGTCCCTCAAAACTGGTTCGAATCGAGTCCCTCAAAACTGGTTCGAATCGAGTCCCTCAAATCCGGTTTGAATCGGGTTCTTAGCCTCTTTTGAACCAGACCATGAACAGAAACTAACATATTTGCTATTCCCTGAATCTGAACCCAAACCGGAACACTTTGTAACAAAATGGGTTCGGTTCAATCAGATATATTTACAAGATCTATCGATATTTTTGTGCATCGAGGAGGAAAACTCTTTAACATACAATCCTTTTCTAGTTTCCACAGTCGACAACACTTTGCGGAAATGAATTTTTCACAAATCTACCGAAAAATAAAAATATATCTATTAATATATATATATATATTTATATATAATGAATGGTGCTCATTATCCCTGAACTATATAAATCACTGATTTAGCTTTAAGCATTGACGGTTATTCAATGTAAAACGATTTTCTTGACTGGGAATCGAACCCGAGGTTTTGTGTTTCATAGCAGAATGCCTTCCCACTAGGCTACAGTCGTCCACAATTCTAGTCGTAGAGCTAGAAAACTAATTATAACTCAATGATTGAAAATAGAAACATTAAATCAAGTTTCACTTCCTAAAATTCTTTCCGAAAATGGAATCTGAAACATGTCTGATAGTTTCAAGACCCTAGTCTTATTCATATAACATATACTTTTGCAAGTTAAGTTTTTCATGCGTCATGCAACAACTTCAACCCACAATCGAAACACTCTTTGAGCACTTTTTTTTTTGCATTGCTTATATATTTGTTGTTAAATTGTTTTTGATGAGATGATCTCATATTAACGAGTCATTGTGGTTTTCTCTTTGGAGTTTTGAGTAGCTGCTGACGTTCATTTGATATTTATAGATCTTGCTAAAATTCTGTTTCAGTCATCTTTTAAAACAACAACACTCTCAGTACACCCACACAATGCTATATAGTAATTGTGTATGGTTGTTTGTGTTTATATAGTATATAATCAACACGACCCTTATGCTTGCGTGTTCAACTCAAAAGCATTAATCTATAAAGCTCGTTCCGTTGCTACACATGCATCGTGTATCATTTTCTTGAACTTCCTGTCGGCGCAAGCACAAACTATGTAAACTGACCCTAATGTGAACTAAACATGCACCGCCCACATTTACGACTATTTTCGAATACTCGTAGAACCGTTGAGTCATCAATTTAGCAGAAAAACTGAACTGCCCATCAAAAAACTGACACCATGAGCAGTAAAAAAAAGAAAAGCTATTTACATTTTGTGTTAATTAGTTATTAAGAGCTTATTGTTTAAATAAAATACTCAAACACAATGTGTATGAATCATGCGATAGGCAACAACAAAAATGTTGATAAGCATTTTGCAACTTGTGCTTTTTTTATTGCCTCTGATTTAAGTTATCTCTTCAGTAGATAGGCGCTATATATGTATATATATATATATATATAGTATATGTAGTGCAAGTGCTCAGCAACTCCAAAAGTACATAAACATTTGTGCATATGGTTTCAAATTTCTATTTTGTTTTTGGTTTTATCCCAGTTTGCGTAGCGCAATTAAAAAGTTGAACTTTTTTGCCAATCACTTTTGAAGACACCTGTCGGAAACTCAAGACTTCACCGTCTCTTTTTCTATCCTCTCTTCTATATCTATATGTGTCTACATGTTGTGTTCGTAGTATATACCTTGTTGCTATCATTCGGTTATTGTTTACTCTAGCTGCCCTTACAAATACCCTACTGGAAAAGAGTTGTAGACATGTCCATCATCTGTGAAAGCTATTACATAGCTCAACTTTTGTAGGTGTGTTTTATGGATATGAGCTGAAAATAACTAAAATTCAATATACTCAACTGTCTTTTGATGAACAGGACGTCTCCGCAATCAATTCAATTCATATGTGTTTAAATACAGGTATCTATCATATCACAAATATTTCTCTATAATGTTTAAGTGAGTATTAAAAAAAAGTTTTATTGAAAACATGTTTTAAACATCAACTTTTATAGCGTGTGCATGGATAAGTCGTTATCCTTTTCATGTTACTGAAAGAAAAAGGACTACGGAGTCTAGTTTTACGATGCCGATGCATCGATACATATTTTTCTAATATTAAAGATCAATGTTCATTTAAGATTTATCTACTTAATATATAGAAAATTATAAAAACTTAAGATCAAATGAGCTTAAAGTGCATCTAGTTCTCGTCTAAGTATTTCACATTTATTATTTTGTTTCTTGTTGATTTTTGTTTGTATACAAGTTGGAGTTTAATAGACTGCTGCACTGAACGAAGTGCCCCTTTCGAACCCTAGTTTCTGCCGGCACCTGCCCTTATTGTGAGGGCATCGAGTCATGAAGTCAATTTATGTATGTTTTTAGCTTTCGTGTTGTTTGTATTGCCTTTGGCCATCTGTTCTTAGTGGATTCAGTCTATGTTTGTTGACCAAGAACCATGGGCAACGTTTTTTTTTTTTGCCATTTCACTAAACTGTTCAACTCTTCTCTTCTTCCATTTCTATTTTGTTATGTGACGTGTTTTTCACACGCTATTGCCATTCAGCTGATGAGTCATGAACTCTGAGAACTTGATGTGCTGTTTGCCAGGTTTTTTTTTATAATTTTTTGTTGCCTTTGATTGAATTCAATTGATTCACATGGTGTGGCACGCACTTCTGACCCTTTCTTTTATAAAAATAGCTCACTTGAAATCTTGCTTTTTGGCATCAAGTTCATTGGCTTGAAAGTTTTTCCAACGCGTGCTACGTGTAGCTTTTTGGCATCTGAAAATACTTTGTCAACTCTCTGAATTTCGACATTTTTTTGTGTTAGTTTCTTTTTGTTTATTCTATTTGCTGAACTTGCCTAGCTAAAGTTTTGGCCCAGCTTGCCGCATGAACAAGCTAAGAATGTGCACGTTGTTTGCATTTTGTGCAAGTTTTTCTTGTTTTCATAAAATATGTGCATTTCTAAGCACTACATATATATAGAAGCATTATCTTTGTGCAATATTCATGCAGCTCTTTGAGTAGAATTGCATTTACTTTTTGTTTTTGGCATAGCTAAACTATTAATCAATTTGACGCCAGCTGTAGTATATGTGCTACACAGTTAGTTTCCTCTATTTTGACTGCGTTTTTGGCCAAGCCAAAACTTGGCCAACTCAATTTAGGCTGCCAGCACAGTTGGCAGGTGCTTTTCCCACGTATGCACATATGTATATTGATTTCGTTGTTGTTGCTCTTAGTTTTTTTTTTTGTGTATTTCTAAAAGCAAACAATTTTGTTAATTGAAAACAAATTTTGAGAGCAAGGGCAAAGGATCTGAAACAATCTAGATGACCCAAGGGTGCAATCAATGTGACCAAACACACTCGTACATTTGTGTATGTGTCTGTGTTTATGTGTATGTATGCTTAAAAAAGCAAAGTTTGTAAAACTATTTAATTGCCCATATAAAAATAGCTACAAACTAAAGTTCAAGAGCGTTTAGTTAATATTTATAATTAATGTGAAATACAATTTTAATATACAAACTTTTTATGTACTATAAACGGATATATTTCTTTTTTACTCCCTGTTCCCAATCAACATGGGGAAAAGGGTGCTATAAAGTACTGCAAATGTATTTAACAGGCAGAAGGAAGCATTACCGACTATATAAACTATATATATATTCTTGATCAGCATCAACAGCCGAGTCGATATCTGTCCATCTGTCCGTCCGTCCGTGCGTCCGTATGAACACACAGATCTCGGAGACTAGAAGAGCTAGAGACACCAAACTTGGCATGCAGGTTCCTGTGTACCATACGCAGATCAAGTTTATTTCAAACTTCGGATGCACCCCCCGCATCCCTGCAAAACGAAAAAAACTCCCACAGCCACAATTTTAAAGACACAGCTCTGATTTTTGGTACACATATATGTTTAATCAATGTCATTTCATTGCGATCGGATAAATAGCACCAAAGTTATGGATGAATCTATTACCCCCATCTCAGCAGGCAGAAACAACAGTTTGACATGCTCTGGACAAGTTAAGTGTGCTGCTTGCTTGTGTTGCCGCTGAACTGCTTGAAATGCAAGTTGGGAGCAGGGAGTCTCGAAATCGGGCACACTCGACTAGAGCATTCTTACTTGTTTTAATACATAATTTAACATTTTCTTTTATAAAAAGTTCAATGCGTTGTCTGTTTTTATATGTTCAAGCTCCGACACGTTAGATGATCTATCCTTATGATATATCCTTTGGTATATCCTTTTCAAAATTATCGATGCTTTCGACTATCGCAACTAAGAGCACGTATATCGATGTGTTGCCAACTCTAATGTAAACACATGTAATTGTGTAGGAGAAATATCGTTTCAGACTTTGAGGAGTCAAAATCAGGTCTGCCTTTGTATGTGAATTAAAATGTAACACAGACACACACACACATACACACATAACATAGGCACATCTTGACCCTTTTTTTTGGGTTGGTAGTCAACGGAGTTCATTCGCCTGCTTGGCAAGAGAACCTTGAATGGCCTCCCACCTGGGCGCGGCCCTTTGGCAAATTATGTATATGTGTATTTAATGTTGTTGCAACAACAACAGCAGCAAGCACAATAACAAGAACAACAAATATAACCAGTAGCTGGGACTGTTAACGAGCATGCCATTTAAAATAGCAACGGGGCACAGAGCGCCAGTTTCGCATTTGGCTTAAAGTTGGGCTTCAGTTTGGGGGGGTTTTTTTTCAGTATTTTTGTTGTTGTTGTTGTTTTTGTTGCAAGGTTCTTTTGTGGCACTGAAGTGATTTCGTTGAGGTTCAGCGAGGCGAGTACAGCAATTTCAACAATTTTGTAGTCAACAATTTTACATTTAAATTCCAAGCGCTTTCCCAACAACAACAAAAAAACACTCGACTTTAATTTCCTTTCTTTTCTGTTTAGACATTTAGTTGTTTAAAATTAACAAAACATTTATATATATTAGAGCAGAGAAAGTGCAAAGTTATGCTACGTTAACTTTTAACAATTTCAAAACATTTTCAGTGCTTTGTTTTTGAAAAACAAACATTTGCTTATTTTACTTTAAAGTGTTGAACATTTTCAACTGTGCGTCATGACAACTTTGATAAAGTTGTATTTCGATTAGCAGCTTTTTAGTTGTTACTTTTAGTTTTTTGTTGATATCTCACGCCCTTGTGTAACGCTCTAATTAAAACGAGCATAGCTCCCAGAGAGCTGCACAAGTTGCATGTTCATTTGCATCATTCGAAAGTTCGTGTGGGTTGGATGGGTGGCAAAACTTGGTCCTGTCAAGGAGCAGCCGCAGCAACAGCGCGCAAAGCAATCAACGAAAAAGCGCTGACTAATTACAGTTGGCTAAGAAATAGGTGAAGGTAAGTGCTGTAAGCCAGAGAGGAGAAAAAATCCCCGAAAGCCAAAAGATCTAAACAAAAATTGTGGCAAACTGTTTTTGATGAAGGTGAAGCTTGTGAGTTCAGTCAGCGAGAAATCCTGTAACAGACTGGACCAAAGCAACAGCCTTTTGTTTGTCAAAACACACAAAAAGAGAGCGTGGGAATACGCCTAGGTCCTGGGGGTCATACACATGTACATACATATGTATATATGACATGTACAGCATGCATATGTTGAACTTACTCTGTCAATGAACTAGCTGCATCCCTCAACTTTCATTTCTCAGTGTCTCAGCAAATAGAGACAAAGGATGCCTTATATGGAATTAGAGAGAGAGCGAGTAAGGAACAGGCTGAGAAACAAAGAAATAAGTCAAGTCATGAACACAAGTAGGATATACAATAGATAAGACAATGAGTTGATGAGTTTTCTTTGGTACATACAAAGAATTGTGTGTAGATGAAATTTAAATTAAAATTTTGAGCTCAAATTTAATTTATTAGAAAGACTGCACTGATATTTTGTTGAAGATAAAATAGAAAACTAATCAAATAAAGGAATATTCTGTAATCAGGAATAATGATTAATAAACAGCATTTCATTATTATACTATTTTACATTAGAAATGCCCTTATTACTATGTTAATTCTGTTAAACTATCGATGTTATGTAACTACTATTGTTATCGATAATGTAAACTGTGTTCGGGATATTGAGAATAAGTAAAACTGGTCACACTGATATATATGTACATAGCGTCACTTGTGAAATAAACGGCGACAAAGAAAGACGCTAATAGTGTTTAATTTCATCATCAAGAGGCTCCCTTACACACTTTATAATCAAATACAAAGAATTTCATGACTTATTGAGTTATGTGGTATTTTCATTGAAAGTTCAAGCAAGCCAGATCTGCTACTTACATACTGCCTTATATATATATATATATATCTTATCCTATCCGCACTTGTACATCTATTTTTAAGCTCAGTTAAACAGAAGTACTCAAGCGCATAGCTGCTACCCTGAGTACTTACTCTGCCCCCGTTATCCTTTAGCTGCATACGCAAAATTCAACTTTATGCCACACTTGAGCTAAGTTCGCCATGGCGACATCAACCAAGAGAATTTCATAATGATAATCGCTTTGCTTCGCCCTAAGTCACTTCACTTTCTGTATGTTGCCTCCTGCCTGCTGCCTCCCTTGTCAAACAAAGCCTCTCCACTCTCCCTTCATCGTTATGCATTTTAGTCGTTTGTTTGAATGTTCGGCCTGTCTGCGGAAAGTTTAACATTTATTTTCATTTTATACTCTGTTTTGCCAAAAAATTAAAGAGCATGTTGATTTCGTGTAATGTCTGTGCATATGAATGAATTATGTAACAGAGTATATGCAAAGTTCATACTTGTTTATTGTTTTTTGCTTCTTTTTTTTTTTTTTTTGTTCTGACTGCAAATGCTGTGGTTGCCATTATTGCAATTTTGATTGTTGTTGGTGATGCTGCAGCAGCTTTTATTGTTTTTGCTGCAGACAGTTGCAGTCCTTGTAACATTTGCACTTTTTACTGAAAACTGTGAAATGCAATTGCCAAGAGAATCGTTCATTTTTGGACTTTTATTAACGTGCAAGATTTGCTGAAAGGAGGGGTAGCTTTGAGAGAAGCCATGATATTGCCTGACTGCAATTATGTGTCCCCTGTACTTCAAATTAAATTCAATAAAAAGTGTATGATATAGTTGTTTAAATATTGCATATTGTAACAGAAAATATTTAAACATATTCTGAATGGTGATAAAAAAAAAATATATTGCATGCTTGAAAATCCTGAAATCGTCCTTTTTTCTGGGATATATAATCCCAATAACTATTTCTAGTGGAACATATTATCCCAATGAGTGTAAAAGCCGAAGTTGGAAAACTGCTGGGACGTATTGTCCCAGTAGTCCCGAAAGGGATAAGGTATCTCTTGAGCGGTGTTTGGTCGATGCAATTCTTGCATGAAAGCTTTTGTGAAGCTTATTTCTGTGCAAGACGCACGAAAAGAACTTGCGCGCAAGGTAAGACGCGTGTTAAGACGGTGCAAGATGATATTGGATAAAAAAGCATCGTCTAAACAGCGCTTTAGTGAAACATTTTCGATTTATTGTGACCTTTCCTCAGCAATCTAATATAGATTGTCTCTTTGTGTAAAGATTTTTATTGATTCAGTTTACAGCTCATTGTGTCTGACAAAAGGTGTTGATGTAATTCTCCCCATACTCATGTTACTAAGATTAATCGAAAACTTGTTAGTATATGTGCTTTGCTTGTACTTGTAGTACAGGTAATGAGGCGTATACTTTTTTAAACTTTAAAGGTTTCAGTTTTATGCGTTTATTAATAAATTACCTGCGGCAAGTTGTTTGAAAAGTTTTTGTACTTCAACTTTCCTTTGCACGCGTTCTTAGCTTACTTAATTACTGCGCATAATTATTCATATACTATAATATTACATGAGGATGTGCCGAGGTTGCCAACAAACACTCGTAAAACTTTGAATGCATGTATTTTTTTTACAAACAATTATTACACATTTTATGAAAAGTTTTATTTTTTTTTTTTAAATTTGATTGTGTTGTTTACGAGTCCTTTGCTTTATTTGCAATGGGTCCAATTTGTCTCGTGCGTTTCCTGAGGGCGTAAGGGGGCGTGGTAATGCCATGACTGTCAACTTCCTTCCTTCCTTTTTATGCCTGTTTGTGGCGGCCATTTTGTGCGTTAAATAAAACTTAAACAGCAACAACAACAACAACGACATCATTTGTATTATTATATGTTAGGACAACAACTGACGCTGACTGAACGGCATTTTTCTTTGGCTGACATCATATTTATTTTATTGTTACTCAACTCTTGCAACACGCCGACCACATTTGCCAAATCAATGGCTAAGCATTTAGTTTTGCTTATGTTGTTGTTATTTATTTTTTTGTTTTGCTGTAAAATTCATTCACAAGCAAAACGGCAAAACGGCGCCGCGAATGTGTGAGAACATTTCTGAGAACAGAACACACACACACACATGCATGCATGCAAACAACAGTTAGATGAGCAGACGGGCTCGGTCACAATGTCAAACATAGTAGCACTGTACACAGCGCCAATACACAATGTAAAGGACACAGTAAGACCACAGACAAGTACAGACACGCACACACACACATACACACGCATACACACGCGCTAAGTCAAGATGGAGTCGACATGCGCCTACCATCGAACCAAAGCAGCGCCTGTTCTGCCTAACCGACCAGCCAACCCCTCCCACTTCTTCCATCGTTCAGCCCGCTAGCAGCAACTAATCCATTTCGCCTGCTATTTTTAACATGCGCAACAACAACAGCAACAACTGCAAATCAAAAGCTAAACACACACACGCACATATACATACAAGCATAGGCCTCCCATTTTGCTTGAAGCTACAGTTTTTTGTTTTTGTTTCTTTGAGCTTGGAGAGCGCAAAGAAAAGAACGCTCTCATTGCGAGAGCTTTCTCACCATTTGGCTCATTTTACTCGTTGCTTTCTCTCGATTTGCTAAGCTCTTTTGACTGTGTTTCGAATTGTCATTGTCGCTCTGGCTGTGTACAGTGGTTACAAGTGTTTATTAAGCTTAGATTTACTTTATTTGAATTTATTTTTATAAGCGAAGAATAACAAATTTGTGAAATTAAAAACATAAAAATGAAAATACATTTTGTTGATCGATAACATCAAAATTAGAGTAAAATTATGATTTTTATGCCTCAAATTTAAACAAAAAATGTATTTTTCTTGATTAGCCAATTGAAAAATTAAAAATTTGCAATTGAATAAATTGATTACAGTTTTATAAAAACGATTTTACGCCTTTCCAAAGCTGCTTTTTAATGTGTACAACAAATTTGTTTTTTGTCCATCAAGATTTATGTAGATATATTTTGAATTATAAGAAACTTACAAAAACAAATGTATTCAATCATGAATTATAGAAAAAAATAAAAATGAAACCACTGTGCGTTTGTTGAAACTGTTTATTCGTTATTGTGCTTGTGGTTGTTTTCGACTGTTTTATGTCTGTATATTTTGTATTTACATATATATGTTTTTGTGCCACTGTGTTAATTTTCACACACAGTACACACAACACACTTGAAATGGAGAAACCCACAGTCAAAAAAACAAAAAAAAAGAAACCAAAAACAACTGAAGCGCCGAACGAAACACACCACTGAAAAACAACTTTTGTCGCAAGCGACGTTTTCCTAGGTCCCCTCTCTAGCCCCTTTAAAAACGTCACCACGCCCCCCCAACTCCTACCGTGTGCGTTGACGTTGGCCAAAAGTTCTGCTAAGCCTGCTCCTCGCCCCCCCCCAACACCCTTCGGGCACTTCCTGTCGTGTCGCGTGCGAGTTTTGCGTGTGTTTGTATTTTGGTTTCAGTTTTTCTTTTTTCTTTCCCTTTATGATACACACATACACACACACACACACACATACACATACATAGCTTATCCTTTTGTTTTGCCATTTTGTTGCTGCCGCTTCTGCTGTTCTTTTCATGTGCATGTGTATGTATGGGTTTAATTGCTGTGCTCAAAAGTAGGCTACAAATTTTCAGCAGCAATTTGACAGCCAAATACCCGAGTAAAATCCTATTTATAACTAGCATGCGCGCAGTGCAAAAAGCTAATCAGATTCAACCTGGCCAAGATTCAGGCCAAAATACGATTTGCACTTGCGGCTAAAATCTCATTATAGTTGTTACTATGGCGGGGGGGGGGAGTAGGATTTTCACAAGTGGGGGCGTGGTCATCGATGTGCTTTTAGCCAGCGCTTGTTTTGGTATATCGCGGCCCCAGGCTGCATTAATGCGGCTTCAGCTTTGCTTCAACAACAACTACAGCAATAACAGCAGCAGCCGAAAATAGTGTCTCTTATCGCCACGGGCATATCATTTAATTTCCACATTATTTGTCACACAGTAAATAAAAGAGAGAGCAAAAGAGTGAGAGAGAGAGGGGGTGGACTAATCTGGCCGGCAGGCAAGCAAACATAAAATGTGCTATTAATTAGTTTTTCCGATGCTGCCCCAAGAAGACCTCAATACCAACAAAAGCATATAAAAGTTTTTTTTTATTTTGTTGTTCATGAACACATAACAACAAGAAATGTTACATAGGAGTGGGTAAGGCAGAGTGAGAGAGAGATAAAAAGATAGAGAGAGAAACAGATACAGGCAACGCACATATATGGTTGAAAATTTATCATCAGTTTTTTCGTCCTTTGGGGTGCAATTTAGTTTGACACCAAAATTACTGCAGTTGCTGAACTAAAATAAATCATACGCCACGTTGGCACACGCAAAATGCTTCAACAATTACTCATTGTGCTGTTTATTTAACAAACTGTGAGTCAGCCACGCCCAGTTGACTATTTGAGCACCTTCTCTGTGTCGATTGATTGATTGATTGAACGACTGAATGACTGACTGTTGGCTAGTTGTATTGTTACACAAAGGCTTGGCTTAAATTGAATTTTTGCTTGGCGTACAATATATAACCAGTAAATGAAACTGTTATCTACAAGTTTCACTTTATCTACAAAACTGTCTACACAATTTGAACAAAGACATTAGTTGAATGTCGCTGCTTATCTGTCGTTTGCTGTTAATTTGCATTTAATTCAAGTTCATAACTTGAATTAGAACTCGCGTCATATCTATCTAGACCCGGTTCTGTGAGTTCATTGTACGCTTACAATTTACAGACGGTATTTAGAATTTGTCAAACAGCTTGGTGTGTTTGATTGCGATCATAAAATATGTGTGTGTATATTGATTGATGTACTTCACATAAATTGGCATACTATCGGGTTGAATGGTAGAACAATTTGATCTCTGAGAAAAGATAATATTCAATACACGCACTTTTCCAGTGCCTGTCAAACTGTTGTTTCTGCCTGCTGAGACGGAGATAATAGATTCTTCCATAACTTTGGTGCTATTTATCTGATCGTGATGAAATTTACGCAAATGATTAACATTGATTAAACATATATGTGTAGCAAAAAAAACAGCTGTATCTTTTAAATTGTGGCTGTAAGATTTTTTTTTCGTTTTGCGGGGGTGTGGGGGGTGCATCCGAAATTTTAAATAAACTTGCTCTGCTTACAGTATACAGGAACCTGCATGCCAAGTTTGGTGTCTCTAACTCTTATCGTCTCCCAGATCAGACAGACAGACGGACAGACAGACAGACGGACAAGGCTAGATCGACTTGGCTGTTGATGCTGATCAAGAATATATATAGTTTATATGGTCGGAAATGTCTCCTGCCTGTTTCACACATTTGCAGTACTTTATAACTCCCTTTTCCCATTTTGAATGGGAACAGGGAGTAAAAAATGTTCTTCAATATGACAAAATAGAGTATTCAAGCTTCGTTTTTGCGCAACTTCTCATTTCCTTGTTTTTTTGTTTTATTTCAAGGGCAACGCATATCAAATTGTTTAACGACTTTTATGTTTTGCTTTTGACTTTGGCTTTTTTTTTGTATTTTATTTAGCTGTTGTTTTCTGGTTCTCCGTTTGTTTGTCACCTTGCACATTGTGTAGATTGTTGATTGTTTGTGGCTGATGACGATGATGGCATTGAATTGCTTGACAGCTAGCGTCTTCTTGTTTATCAGTTTGTCTCTGCTTTCTTTCCATACTCTGTTTCTTCTTTTCTTATTTCTGATGATAAAACGTTTCAAATGACTTTTTAAAGCTTTTTTCGTACTCTTGCACAGAAGGGAACTTACAACTAACTATCCGAGCTTATATTGTCATATAATTTACATCTTTATAAATGAACACATATGACGCTTTGTACATAAATATTCAGCCTTTGTGGCACCCTCTAATGAGTTTTTCTTTCTTATTTTTGTTGTCAAGTGTATATTTTTCTGGTTCCGTTTTACATTTTCATCGCCTGCGGCTGTCAACAGAGATTTAGCCAGCCAACTGGGGATAGTAACCAGATTACTTGTACTTGCCACGACTTTGTCTGCGTCCCAGTGTATTTTTTTTTTTTTTTTATGTCACCCTAATGGAATTGTTAATGTCAGGCCCCTAGTTGCTGCCTCTGCCGCTGCTGCCTCTGCCTCTGCTGCTGCAGCACTGAATATTTTTTATTTATTCATTTTTTTTTACTCTTCAGCAAGAAAGCAAATTAAATTCCCTGCTAAAGTATTTGTTGCCATGCAAACCACAAAAGATGCAGCTTTAATAGACAGCTCACAGGCAAAAAGGATGATGAGGCTACTTAAAGCCCGCATTTGTGCATCATTTACAATAATCGCCCCGACAATGTGACACTGCCCCATTTTTGTAGCATTGCCTGCCCCGCAGCTGTCATCATTAAAAACACATTCTGTGGCTGCAACTTTGTGGCACTCTTAATGGTATACAGGATATAACAGGCGAGTCGCCACAGAAAGCATTGCAATTAAATATATTTTATTTGTATTTAAATTGAGCTTGAATTTTTATTTAGTTTAGTTTAGTTGTTGCTATTATTAAATTTCTTCTTGTAATTTCGTTTTGCGCATTCTTTCTTTCTTTCGAAATAAAAACTTTTAATTCATTTCAAGTTTTATTAAATTTTGTACATTTCGCAAACACATTTTGAGAGTATTCCTACTTGTTATACTCTGTTTTACAAAATGGAAAAAAAGAGTATATTGGGTTTGTGAAATGTCCGTCTGTATGAAAGCAGTTTTTTTCCACAGTTTTGAAGCTAGAGTAACCAAATATGGTATACAAGTTGATGTATACCATAGTCAGACAAAGTGTCAAGATCGGCCAGATCGGACCACTATAACATAGCTGCCATAGGAACGATCGGTTGAAAAATAAGTTTTTGTATGAAACATTTTTTTGGTTTTTAAGATAACTCAATCAAACTCAGTTTACCTTAGTTTAAGGACAGTTTATAAATGCTATCCAAATTTTATCAAAATCGGACGACTATATCTTAGAGCTGCCATAGGAACGATCGGTTGAAAATAAGTTTTTCTATGGAAACTTCTATGTTTTTTAAGATAATCAAACTCACTTTATAGTTCGTAGTATATAAGTAGTCTTTAAAAGAATTTAGTTTATTAAACGTACATAAAACAGAGTATATCTCAGTCGGGAGAAGTCGACTGCAATGTTCTTACTTGTTTTTTATAGTCCTAAGCAACTTGATTGTCTTAAATAGTTTTTACTGTATAACACAAACTTTGTGTGTTGGCATTTTCTATGTTTTCCATTGCTTTTTTGTGCGATTAACGTTTGTACGTTTTCCCAACTCTGCTATGAGTGCTGAAAATTGAAAATCCAAACCAAAAGTCTTGCTACGAAATATGAGACGCATAATTTATTGTTTATTTGAAGTCAACGTCTATTTGATACTTAATAATATTAAATTGAATCAAATATGAAATTGAAGCGCAAACAAATTGCGACGCTTTTATTGCATTTGCATTTGTTATATGTCGCAGTTAAACGCTTAAGCAGCCCTCCTCTAACCCAACCAACTGCTTCCACCGTCAATCATCATCAACATTATCATTATTATAAACTCTGCCTTTGCACTCTGAGCTCGTCTTTGAGCTTGACCGCCGCTTTGCGGCAATTTGTTTTAATTTAGACGCAAAAACCAAAAGGAAAACAAAAAAAAAAAAACAAACAATATGAAACATTGCGAGCTTTGAATTCATTGCCTGAAAAAACCTGGACCCTGCCAAAGGCGCTAATCCAAAGCTCTCCTGCGTTGGTATCGTTGAAGGGTACTGCTGCGCCTGCTACTTTCTTATCGGCCTTGTTTGTTTGCTTGGTCTTTTCCTTTGGCCAGGCGCCCCAAAAAACCTAACAGGCCCTCAAGTACGTGGTGTTTGTAATTTGTTTTTTCTGGCCATTTGTCGTTTCTGGTTTCTGATGCTGGTTCTGTATACGATCTTAGTACGAGTAGCTGTATCGCGTCCTGCTGCTGACATCGCCACTTTTTGTTGCTGTTGTTGTTGTTGTTTTGCACTGCTGGGCAATAAAATGATTGTTATTCTTTGCGCAGCTGCTGCTGTGACCCAAAGGCATTTTATGTTATGGCAAACACACGCAGCACTCTCAACGATTATACCATTCAAACGAACCAACGCCAAATCCAAAACCATCCAAAACTAAATACGAACAAGGAGCACATTTATAATAATCACATTGATTATACTAATTTTTTTATTTTTTTTTTTAAATAAAAAAAAAAAAGAGTATTATCTGTCCGTCCGTCTGTCTGTCTGTAAGAACGCAGTTTTTTTGCACAGTTTTGAAGCTAGAGCAACAAAACTTGATGTACATGTTGGTATATACCATAGACAAACAAAGTGTCAAGATCTCCCCCACCCCACCGCACCCCTTCTCCCACAAACCGCAAAAACCTATATCTTCCATAATTTTACAGCTAGAGTAACTAAATTTAGCACAAGGGCTACTTATCACTTCCTTGATTGATCTGGCTAAAAAAATTTTGTCCACGCACACCCCCGCCCCCCACAAATAAGCAATGTCTGTATCTCCCACACCCCTTTAGCTAGAATCATCAAATTTTGCATATTGAATTCTGTTGCCCTATTAAATAGATTGGTTAAAAATAATTTTGCCACGCCCATCAAGGGCTGGCCTTGCAATTGATCAAATTTTATATCTCCCCCACCTGTAAAATCAACTAAATTTAAATTGATGACAAAACTTGAAAGATTTAAGCTAAGATTCAATTGCCACGCCCTCTTCTGACTCTGCAAAGAGGCGAAAAGAAGAGTATACCGCAGTCGGGTGCATGCGACTGCAACGTTATTACTTGTTGTATACAGATATACAGTTAAATATACAAATTTCAGAATCATATTGATTGAAAATGACAAAAATAAACAGCCAAACATTTGAATACATTAAATGCTCATTTAAATTCAAATCCAGTTTTATATTGTTTTTGCCATTTTTAACTGCCTATAAGCCGACAAAAGCTCCAGCTAAATATAAAACACGAAAAAGCGGCTGTTTCTATAAAAACCGAAAACTTAATGCTCTTAATTCAATTGTATTAAGATTTAGTAAGTAATACCATAATTTTAGTTGTTCGATGCGTTGTAAGCCAACTTTCCTAAGCATTAGTTTAAAGTCAAAACACTAATTGGCAATAAAATAAAAAAAATTCTAGAATTTTATACTTAATGGCTGCCATCATAAAATCGTTATAGTCCTTAGCAAGGGTATATAAATAAATATCCTTGCGGGGCGCCACGAAAGCTCAACTCCTGGCTGTCTGTTCTTGACGTGTGTGTGCCATAAAACCTGTCGTCCAATAGACGACGACCTTGTCTTGGCAACCAAAACGCCACGAATTGTATGATTCCTACCAACACATGACTCCTCCCCCTCCTCCTACTTTTGCTTTAGCGACTTTTGACTCTGTCCTTACTCTTAGGTAGATTGTATTGGCCTTCGAGGCAAAACTCAATTTGCATTATATTTGCTACGCTCTCGCATAATATTTTATGTAAACAAATAGACATTACATTTATGAGAAGCTTAAGGGTTAGAGAAATGTAGGGAGGAATGAATAAATGTTTAGGGATATTGTAGAAGAGCCTGCAAAGTGTTGTCTGTCAATATACAAAGAAAATAACTATATATGAATGGTATTGCTTTTACATATTGTCCGCTTAAAGGATATGCTAAGAAAAAGGCAACAAATCAAGTAAACTGTGAAACAGAAAAAAGGAAAATTTCGACTTTACTCAACATATTGCTTCGATCAATCAATTTGCAATTTCTTTCCAAATTGTTGGCAATTTCAATACATTTTGCTGAGCAGTTTTGCATTACATTTAAATAAATATTTAAGTGCTTCAATTTCTAAAAGTCTGTTTCAAAAACATGCTTGAAAATAGCCAACTTCAAAGAACTATAAATTTATTGATTGCGTAAAAGAAAACAAGTTCATTATACATTTTATTGCGAGTCCTTCAAAATCAATGATTTTATGGCCAACTGGCTTCAAATTTACGTCTTATTTCGAAACCAAAGCAAACTTTTTGATTAGCTGCTGTCATTTCTCATATGCTGCCCAACTCAACATCTTTACTCCATCGAGCTCTCTGCTTCATTTGTTTTGTTTTGCTGGAGTTGCAGAAACCAAAAAGAAAAATAAGAGAAGAAAACAATAAAACGAATGCCCCATGGATGATTGACCCATCGTAAATCTCACAGCGGGGACCACACGGCGTATACATTATTCCGTTTGCGCTTCGACGCACAGAATAAAAAAAAGGGCAAAAAGCAGAAAACGTAGCAGGCTTATTTAAGGGGGGCGCATCTATTAAAAACGGCTGCCTGACCTTTAACTTGGCTATTTTTGTATATGTTTGTATGTAGATACATTTATATGTATATTTGTACATGCGGCGTGTATGTAAAGAAGCTCGTTACCAAGACTGCCTTCTACTTGGCTCCAGGCACTTGTAACTTTGCACATAAATTAACTGTCAAAAGGGCAGCCTCTTCTTTCTAGCAGTCTCTGCTTCTTCTTGCTCAGCCTGACATCCTCTTTTTCTGTTAGCCAGCGGAATTTTCTTGTAAATTTATCTTGTAATTACATATTGCACCGTTGTTCTTTGAGTTGTTTTTAGTTAAGCCTTTGCTTTAATTACACAAACGTAATTAATCAACAAATTTTTGTTTTTGACAAATGTTTAGATCATTTCGGGTTGACACTTTTTCTTGAGTTTTTTAGAATTTAGTGTGCTTCTTCTTTTATAAATTTCAAAAATAGATTAATAATATCAACATTTTGTAACTCTGATACTGCTTAAGAATCTATATTAAGAACAAGCCTCTGTTGGTTCTGTTAAAAACAATTTCATAACTTTTTTATAAATTTTTTAATCCCCTTAATGGATATACTGTATAAATATTACGTATACGTCACGTATTTGCATTTCCATATCCATATATGATATGCATGTTTAAACAGCGTTCACAATAGGTCAAATAGCTTGAGATTAATTGCATTCTTTTTACACACATACATACGTACATGTGATTGTCATGCGGAAAAGCTTTTGGTCGGGACTTAATGAAATTTAAATTTGATTGCTGGTCGGCTTAATAGGATTGTCACAATTCGTTGACTATAGAATTCAATAAATATGCATACTATATATGCTGTAACTACAAACAGGCTTTTCATTTAATCAAAAAGTTGATAAAATTCAAACAGATTTGACTAAGTACTTTATCAAGCTTAAACGAACACGTGCAACAACCTAAACGAGAAGTTTGGTTTTTATAAACAACCTGTCTGCTCCCCTGGGTACGTTTATGTTTCGTTGAGTTGCCAGAATCAAATATAAACGATGCCAAACAAATATTTTATTAACCTGCTTTACTCTATTTTCACACTTTAGTTGGCCGTTTTTCAGATTCTTGCTCGTTTTCTCAAACATGTAACACACATTTATGCAAAAACAATTACACCAGCCACACATAAATACATAAAATGCCAAAGGAAAGCTGACAAGCACAAAAATAATGATATCATAAAAATATATATCATATATGTTCATACATATATGCAAATAATGCGCCTGAAAGTAAGAGCTGCTAAAGTTGACACCAGGCAGACGAGCCTTGACCAGCCCCCTTGACCCACATACTTGTTACGGCCCAGCAGATATGCGAGTCGAGCTATATTTCTATATAGTATACAGTTGCGTAAATAAAGCAATATATATGTATATCTTTTCATATTAACCATGATAACTTCAAAATGTGATTTGACTTTTGTTTTGTTGACTTTATATAAATAAATCAAGGCTACTTTTGGTATATCAAATACTTAATCTACGAGTACTTATGTCACATGAGAGTCTTTATACAAAGAAGGAAAGTGTTAAAACAAACTGTAAAGCAAATAAATTGGAAAATGTCTCTGAAAAGGAATCATATTTATTTTAAAAAGCAATTTGTGACTTTTAAGAGACGATATGGGCAATTCTGTAAGTCACGTTACGCTACAGTTGTATGCCTAAATATAAAAAAAAACTGAAGAGTCAAATATAAAAAATTGTTGTTTCTTATTTGCGAAGTATTTAAGTAGCATAATATTCAGTAAAAGAAATCATACCAATCGACCACAAGGATTTGATGATATAAGCAAATATCAGTGTAGCGTAACGTTACAAAAAACGGAAGTGGGTTTTGGCTTGGATTACAAAATTACAAAACTGTGCGAATTGGCCAAGACTTTGTGTACAAAACTGTTTTTTATCACGATTTAAAATAATACAAGTTTGTTTTGCAAGTTATAAAATTTAAAAAATGTACTATGTGGCGTAACGTTACGTTAATTTCCGTTGACATTGCACTTGAATATTAACATCTAAGCTTGGTTAAATTGATCGCTTATCATATTTGTTAGTTAGTTGTTGCTGTTTCAGTACTTAGTTAATGATTAATTAGATAACAACTTTAGCAAATTTAAGGCGATCTACAATTTTGTCACCTCTCTTCTTCTATGCACACATAATTTGCTTAATGAATAGTCATAAATTTGCCAGACTTGCCCGTTTTACGTAGAAATTACACTTTGTTTAGCTCGCAGTGCTTTAAATAGCTGCAATTTATTGGCAATTTATCTGCCTTGGACAAAATATATGGCATGTTCTTTGCTTTCCACATGGCGAACACGCCCACAAAACGCCCGCATCATGTTCTTTTAACGATGAACTCGCAGAAAAGTTTTGTGTGTTCTTTTCTTTTTTGTCGCTTTGCTTTTGGAAAATTTCAAATTTGTCATATCAGCAGTAGGGTTCCTTTTCTTTTTGCCCAACTTTGATTTATGCTCGAGTGTCGCTTGTGTGTGTATTTTCTTGTATGATATAAAATAGACACCTATTTGGGACATCTATTTGCTCGAGCATGATATAGAGTATATATAAACTTTGTGCAAGTTGGGTTTTTTTTTTTTGCTGTTTTGCTAACCTTAAGTGTTTTTTGGTGTTGCTTGCTCACAAACTGATAAGTTAAGAACTCTTTAGAAATACTGCAATCTAAACCGAGTGAGTTGAGATGACTTTTATTTTTGATACTTTGATATTGAACAATTGAATCAGCTTTAAAAGTCAATAGAAGAGAAGATGTTGCAATAAAGCATTAGAAAAACAAGATGTTTTTAGTTTTTGAAAGTAGAAAGTACTAATATTGACATGTCTAATAAAGTTATTCAGAGTCAGACCTGTTTATTTCCAAGTAGTAAAGTTTTATACTGAATAATTTAAGTTTTGAAGCTATGTTTGAATGATTTTCATTCGGCTTGCACAAAGCCTAAATCTTTTAAACCTAGTTTTCAATTGTTTTCCGGGTTTTAGAGAAGTTGACTTTTGACTTTCTTTCAAGAACAATATCGTATATATCAGCTAAGTATACTGTAAAAAAAGAATTAAAATCCGCTTGAGTGCTTTCTTTTTAATATGGTTCTTCGCTTTGCCAATTCGCCAGCTTTGCTGCAACATCGATTTGCATAGTTCGCATCCAGCTGCCATGGCCAGGATCTATGCTATCAATGTTAGATAGCATATTGAAGCATTTCCTGTGTTGCTGCACTGAGTGCCTCACAACAAACATTGCATAAATATTTCAGAGTCAGGAAGGCAGGCAAATGCAGCAAACGCAGCAACCGAAAATTTCAAACAGAAAGCTGAAAACAGTTATGCTTATGGCTTAAACCGAAGAATGTTATTTTCAACAAACCACAGAAACTTGGTTGGTAAAATAATTTATTTAATGAAAATCTGTAAAACATTGTTCAAAATTTGTCACACTCTTAATTAAACTAGTTTATAGGGTATAACAAACATTTCTGTCGAACAAACAATGAAAAACACAGTGCATACAATTGGCATTGTGGCTTTGGTGGCCGTTTTCAACACAAATATAATAAAACCGCCAGCAGCAGAAATAGTTTCCATTCTCTCCAACATGGATCCGGAGTTCAGTAAAGAGGATATCCTCTTCGCTCATCCTTCTTTTTGTCGTTGACAGCAACCGACCAACGACTACATTTTTTGGCCATTTGTCAGTAATTAATTTTAGTTGGCGACAGCAGCCAAATTTGTTACTCGAGGCCAGTTTTGCTGTTCATTAATTTTGGGCAGCTGTGTGCGACTTTGAAGGAAGTCAGAAAAGGCAGCGAAGAAATAGCATCAGCAGCGTTCAAAATCAATTAATAATAACTTGTTTTCAGTGTATGTGTGTGTGTGTGAGCAGAATGTTGCATGCAACATGTGACAAAATGGCGCGTGCCTGCGTCTAGCGGCATATCCTGTCATCCTGCCTGTTACGCCTCACATCACAACTGAAAGAGAGAAAGAGAGAGAGAGAGACACACACTGGGAGCTTGTAAAGCACGGGAGGGTCGCCTACGCGACTTCCTGCCCCTAGTCGTTTCCTGTTCCTTAGCACGCTTCAAGTGTTTATGTGCTTGTTAAAATTTCATTTCAAAATGTCCTAGTTTCCCTCTGACAGTGTAAACAAGTAAGAATACTCTAGTCGAGTGTGCCCGACTACGAGACTCCCTGCTCCCAACTTGCATTTCAAGCAGTTCAGCGGCAACACAAGCATGCAGTGCACTTAACTCGTAAACTGCTTGTCAAACTGTTGTTGCTGCCAGCTGAGACGGGCGTAACACAAGCAAGCAGTGCACTTAACTCGTAAACTGCTTGTCAAACTGTTGTTGCTGCCAGCTGAGACGGGCATAATAGATTCTTCTATAACTTTGGTGCTATTTATCCGATCGTGTTGAAATTTACACATCCGAAAGACATTGATTTAACATACATGTGTACCAAAAATTAAAGCTTTATCTTTAAAATTGTGGCTGTGGGAGTCTTTTGCGGTTTGCGGTGGTGCGGGGGGGTGCATCCGAAATTTGAAATAAACTTGATCTGCGTATGGTATACACGAACCTGCATGCCAAGTTTGGTGTCTCTAGCTCTTATAGTCTCTGAGATCGACGCGTTCATACAGACGGACAGACGGACAGACGGACAGACAGACAGACAGACGGACATGGCTAGTTCGTCTTGGCTGTTGATCCTGATCAAGAATATATATAGTTTATATAGTCGGAAATGCCTCCTTCTGTCTGTTACACACATTTGCAGTACTTTATAACTCCCTTTTTCCCATTTTTAATGGGAACAGGGAGTAAAAAGAATACACAAAACAAGAAACACACAAAGATGTGTGTTTATTTATATGGAGTGTTGCAGTGTTGCACATGCTGAAATTCTAGGAAAAACAAAAACAATTTATTATTTACAATTATAATGCAGCTTTCGTTTTTGGCTTATGTTTGTTATTACATCTGTCTCAAAGGCTTAAAAGCTGATTTAAGCTTATGCGATTTTACAGCAAACTGCATAAAATTATAAATATTGCAGTATGCTTTCAAGATGTTTGATACAACTTCTTAAATATTTGGAAAAGTTTTCCATTTTACTTTAAATTTAATTCGGAAAAAAACTGAAAACCCAGGTATTTAAAGTTTAGTATTAAATGATGAATAAGATAATTAAGTAGATGAGGAGAATATAAGATCAATCCTGATTACATATTGTTTAGTATGAGTATTTTTACCAACTTCATAATGAACTTTCGGTTTCCACTTTCAGCAAATTTTTTCGATGGTGAAATCTTTGTAAATGCTCAAAAGTTTCATATTCCAAATGAGCTTTTAAATTGATTCCTTCCAAATGCAAGTGAATTAAATTCGCAAATTATTGTCAAATGTGAAAATGAGAACAGTAAGGAAAAATTCACTCAAAGAAACTGGAACAGGACTAATATATATTATACTGGAGAGTATCTAAACGTATACGTTGTTCATTCGTTTGATTTATTTGCATTTAAGTTTCTACTTGTAGAATGTTTTGCTTGTGTACAGTTTGCTCTGTTTGTGAGTAAATTAAAATGCAAAACATCATTTTTGACAGTCATTGCCCATACGCCACGTCTAACGAAAGTTGCGTGTTGAATGCCACGTGTGTTTAATGAAGCATTGCGTAACAGCTGTGCTGGCCAATGAACTTTGAATGCCGATGTTCACGTCACGGAATAAATGAGCCAATATAAGAACAAATTTATAAATAGTAAATAAACGCTTTGACTAAAAAAAGATAGAGAGGAAAACTTATATAAAGGCAATCATTTCAATCTACAAGCATTACAACTTTTGTCAACTTTTTATCAGTGCATTCAGAACTTGTTCGCTTGTGTACATCCTGACATTTGTGCAGTATTCGTTAGTCGATTTTCTTTTGCAGTTCTGTTTAAAATCACTTGCAATGTTCATAAAAAGGAAAAATACAGCTGCCAAAATGTAATGTAACCTTAATAAATTTCACAATATAGCCACAGAGCAGAGCCAAAAAAAAAAAGAAAATAAAAACCAGACAAGCATAAGAAAAACTGAAAATAAGAATATAGAAATGGGGGGAGAAAAGAAAGAGAGAAAAGCACTGTTGATATGGATACACCCACTCAAAATCAATAGCTGCATTTTGTCTCTTAAGCTAGCTATAAAGTTACATCTGCTATGCTGCTTCTCCTCCTCCTCCTTCGTTTCGCTTTGCGTTGAGTCGCATCCTCCTTCGTTTCGCTCTGCGTTGAGTCGCATCCTGCTTCCTGCTTTTTTGCTTGCCAAAAAACCAAACCGCAGTGCGGTCAGAATGCAGTCCTTGTCCTTGTACTTGTCGCTGCGTGTTTGTCCTTGTGTCAAGCTGCAATTTCTGCGTGACATTCGCAAAGTTGTCATTCAATTTTGCACCCCCAAGTCAAGTCCTGCTGCAGTAACAACGAGGACATGCCTTGAATTATGCTTAATTGTTATTTTTAGACGGCATCAAGTGGCTTCATTAGTGACTAAAGCGTTGGCAACAGCAACGCCAACAATCAAGCAACAATATTTTTAAGCTTACATTGTTATTTTTGTTGTTGTCTTTTATTGTTTCTGCCATCGTCTTAATGAATTTGGCGCTCAAGAGCCCCAAGGCCAAGCCACTTAAATTATATCGTATATAAATTCATTTACTAAATTGCGACACTAATTTGACTAATTATTTACAAGTATTTATGAGCAGATGCAAATTTCCGCTTAAAGCGAGCAACACATGTGCCTGTCTGCCTGCCTTTTCTGCTTCTGCTTCTTCTGCTTCTAACTCCGGTTCCTATTGGCCCTATTCCCTTCCTGCTCCTTTATATAACATATTATGTACTTTGTATGTACCCTGTGGCCAACAAAATTGATGACGGCTTTTTTGGGGGCCTATGTGTTGATAGCTGACGATAATTCAACTGCGAAGCACTTTTTATTATACGTCCTATAAATAAAAGTGCTTTTTTCCTTCGAACAGCTATAAAGAGCATTAGCTTTGAACATTATAGCTACTATAAACAAAATTTTGTGTTTGAATGTAGTCCTATTTCGATAAAATCAACAAAATGTTCAAGTATTCTACTAATATAACGTTTACGAATGAAGCTTAAAGAAGAATTTAAAAGTCAGCTGATCTCTTGAGAGATATATTGTTAAAATGTATTCCATTTTCGATAGAGGTAACAAAATGTTGTAATATTTTACTTATATAACGTTTACGAATGACGCTTAAAGAAGAATTTAAAAGTCGAATGATCTCTCGAGAGACATAATGTTATGTTATCGATAAAGGTAACAAAATGTAATATTTTTACTTATATAACGTTTACGAATGACGCTTAAAGAAGAATTTAAAAGTGGAATGACCTCTCGAGAGATAGAATGTTAAAATGTATTCCTATTTCGATAATGCTAACAAACTATTGTAATATTTTCACTAAAATAACGTTTACCAATGACGCTTAAAGAAGGATTTAAAAGTCCTAGTCTCTCTTGTGTTATTAAATGAAAACTTTGGTTTCTTGACTAAGATTCGTACCCTCGAACTTGTGCATCAGGAAACAACTTAGCAACTGGCTATGTTCCTTCTTCCTTCTCGTCTTTCATACCTAATTGCAATTTGATCAAGATATATTAATAACACTCGTATTCAATACTAGAGAGTATCCCAAAAGTCAAGCATATTTAAGAAAAGAAGGCCAAAGAGAGACGGAGAAGGCCACTACATACTTACAGTTGGAGAGCAGCAGCTGGCGTTCATAAGTAGGCAACATATCATCATCAATATAATCATTATTATTGACATCATTATCGTCATTGTCGCGATGTGCACATATACATATACACACACATACCTTCTATACATACACACATTGAAAATTGCTCTTTAAGCTGTGCGACAGTTTTCAATTTGCGTGTTGGCTTCTTTTATATTTTGTTTCTTGTGCTGCGCTAGTCTCAAAATGGCTGCCATTTACTTTCCGTTTCCGTTACATTCTGCTCACGACTTTTGTTGCTGATAAGATGCTTGCTATGATATCAAAATAGTACACGTATGTACATAATATATATGTATAAATATGTATATAGACCCGGGGTTGCCTCATGTAATTTGATTTGCTTTCGTGCCTACTGCAAATATGGGTTAATGCGATTTTTATGTCATTTATATTGTTGATTTTTGCTAGACTACGAGCATGTGTATGTGTTTTTGTGTGTAAGTATGTTTGTGTATGTATAATATACACTGTATACATACATAAGTGTGACTTTGTATGCGGCTGCCGCAAATGGCCATTTATTGTATGGCAAATTTTCAGGATCTGCCCAATTCATGCATATGGGCAATGGACAGATTGGGTCAAATTGGTTAATACACACATACACACACACACATTTGCAATCGATTCTTATTGTCCAGAGCTTTACTTTAAGAACTTAAACCTTTAATAAAGACACAGTTCGCTTTTGTTGGCTGCACTACAGCCATATAAAGCGTAATCTCCCAGCTCATTGTCTTAACCAATGCTGCTACAATTTCAATAAATGTTACAATGCATTCATTCAAGTAAGTAGCTTTACGCAGTTGCATTTCATAAAAGATGTTAAATTGAAAATATACCCATAAAAGTAAACACACACAGAGCAAAAATGATGTAAAAAGGTTGACCATCATCAAGCTCAGATTTATTTAATACCAAATACTTTTTATATCGAATAGTTTCCGATATTAAACATAAGGTCTGATTGACAATTCAAAATGAAGTTTATTTTAGACCTAGAAACCAGAAACTTTGTATTGCAACAAAATACATTTTTGAACATATCTGTGTTTATTTATGCAGAGCTAATAACTATTGAACGGTTTCTAAACTAGTTACCATAGATACTTTGATACGATAGATGAAATCTTTGCTTTGCTCTCAGTACACAAATTAATTCCCAATTGCAATGCCGACATTTCCATATATCAATCTGTTTGTGAGGCTGTCACAAACCAAAAGAACAAGAGCTGCAATTGCAGTAAATCAAATTGTTCTTGTTCTGACTGTTGCCTACAAGAGCCTTTCAAGGACTCGGCGCAGAGGCTGATAAAAACATGTTTTGCAAGGCAACAATTGAAATGAACACAACTGAAGTTAAATTTTTGTGGCATTCATTCATTACAATGAAACATGGTTTTACAATTTATATATGTGCATGGGAAATGTATATGTATATATAGAATCAATAACAATTCATTTAAGGCTTTAATTAATCAATAAACAGCATCAACAGCAGCAGCAGCAGCTGCAAATGCCAACAGCAGCTGATTTACTTATGCAATACACATGTACGCTTCATGGCACATGCATACACACACACATACATCAACACGAAACACCCACACAAGCGTGCGTGAGTTTCATACACATACGTTTGAACGTGCTTATTATGAATGTTTCAGGACCTTCAATGCATTCTCATTCCTACATCCTAGTAGCTGTGAAATATTTCAAAATGTACTTGCATATGCATGTACACAATCACATGCATATACATGTATACAAACATGTTCATGTAAAGATTCAGCTACAGATACAAACACATTGTTTGAGTATCCGTTTACACTATTATGCAAAATGCTGCTAACAATTATCGCTTAGGCATTTGGGATTCGGAAGCAAATCGAATAGTGTTAAAATAGCGTGAAAAGCTATTAAAGCAAATATAATTTGGTTTTTTAAATATAAAGTTTCACTTAAATCCGAAATTTGTTAAGCTAGTTGTGTGCGACAAAATGTATCGATTCTATATGCGACTTGTGGGCGGATTTGTCTGCATTTTCTGTTCATGTGTGTACAAATGTTGGGCCGACTGACCATTTTAATAATGCAAATAACATGCTTAACTGTAGTTTGCTACTTGTTTAGTGTGTTTAAGTATTCGCTATTGTTTATTTTTGTTTTTTATTCAATTGTAAATATCTTTTGTGGGCGAGCACTGCATCATTGCATGCAGCTGATTACAGATACAATTCGCACAGTCATTCAAGTTAAATATTTTAAATACATATCTAAAAAGAGCTGTATATTAAGTTTGTATAATCTGTTTTCCAAAATGGAAGAAAGAGTATATTGGGTTTGTGAAATGTTCGTCCGTCTGTATGAATGCATGTTTTTTCCACAGTTTTGAAGCTGGAGCAACCAAACTTGGTATACATGTTGGTATATACCATAGGCAGACAAGGTGTTAAGATCGGGCAGATCACACCACTATAACATATAGCTGCCATAGGAACGATCGGTTGAAAAATAAGTTTTTGTATGATAAAAGTTTAAGGACAGTTTATATATGCTGACCAAATTTTCTGAAATTTGGACGACTTTATCTTAAAGGTACCATAGGAACAATCGGTTACCGAAGTTTAAGGACTGTTTATAAGTATATAATTAGTCTTTACAAAAATTTAGTTTATTAAACATACAAAAAACAGAGAATATCGTAGTTGGGAGAACCCGACTGCAACGTTCTTACTTGTTATTATTCACGCCTTTGACATCTTAATTGCCGCCTTCCGGTGATTCACACAATTCTGACAGTTCTGACCGACAATTGACTTGAGCAATTTTTCAACGATACCTACTATTTTTTCATTGTTGTCATCGTTAAAATTTCCCAGCATGGCATTTAATTTAATTAAAATAAAGTAGAAATAGAAATGAATCATAACTGATTGATGTTTGTATGTAATTTACTAGATTTGAAGTATGTCGTATTACATTTACATAATACATTTTGCTTGTAAGCTTAGCTAAAATCCAAAGTATTGATAAGCTAAAAAAGAGTATACATACATCAAAAGTGACTGCATTTTAATTAAAAGTTATCTATCGAAGTGGCAAAAGTTAGTTTAAGAACTTATCAGTTTACTCTGAGCTGATATGATTACCTTTTGGCAACAAATTAGTTAAGCAATTTTCAAAAGTAACTAATGTTGCACATTTCCTCTCTACTTCCTTTGCAACGAATATCTGTTGCCAGATTACAAACAGGATACACACACACACATATATAGTTGGTTTGCTCTGGCCCTCATGTAATTACGCTCTTGAGAGAGTTTTTAAATTGTTTACTCCTCTTTGTGCGGCATCCGTAAAAGATTGTCAGCGCTGCTTTGTATTACAAAAAAAGAGAAGGGTAATGTTAATTAACTTTACTATAAATATTTATATGTTAGTTGAAAGTAAATTCATTTATAATATTTGAAAAGGCTGAGAAAACTGCATTCAACTCTCGCTTGAAGCAAAGGCAATCACAGCGATAACTTGTTTTCTTTTCAAATCGTAGATTTGCAACGATGCACTTTATAACTTTTCAAAAGTTTCTTAACTTTAAATAAAGTATTTTATGTATTCTAACTTTTGGTATACAATTTGCAAGTGACTTTTAATGCAAATGTAAACAACTACGGACAGATAATAGCTTTAAAAATAACAACAAAGGTTATTTCATTGTCAAATATAACGTTTCAGTTACATTCATTCTATTATGTGAATTCCAAAAATAGCTCATTCATGAAACATTTAGAATATTCCCTGACATTTGTCTGTTAAATGAATGCTGAGTTGATGCAGAGAACACGTTAAATGACATGCATACATGTTTTCATAAGTGCAAAAATATATATTTCGTGACATGCAGTCCAATGATGAATATATGAGTTGAGTTGATGATGATGATGATGACTATGACCTTGTTATTACACTCAAGTTGAATGACGTTGACCAGGGCTTGACAAATTGTCTAATGAAATGCAAACTAAGATCTACGTAGTTATTGTATTGTAATAAACACAAGTACCCATAACAAAGTTTCATCATACGAATAATTTTTGATTGTTACATAGATGCCACATTTTAAACACAATGCTTTTAATTACACGACAGTAGAGCTAAACGTTTAAATATTGATTCAACGTGTATTGCTGCACATTTTTGGTTCATAACTGCCAATTTTCAATGCTCAATTTCCACATTTTCCGCTTGGACAGGGCTGTTGCCCCGCAGGGAGCGGTGACGAAGAGGAATTTGTTACCGCCACTTTTACCACACCCCTTGTCCAACACACACACTGTGGCCTCTCGTTGCATTTCAATTTGCTGTTGTGGACAGCAAACAATTTTGCATATTTTTCTTGCTTGTTTTGCATTTTATTTTCCCCGCTCAGTTTTCCCCCTTTTAACAATGCATCGATTTCTGCGCTGACCACGCCCATTTGATTGAATTAGCCGATCGACTGTTTGCTACTAAAAAAAAAAACTAGATTTTCAGAGGCCAGTTATAGTGAAAATAAGGTCGTTATGCTTTGTAATATACAAATTGACTGTAGATAATTGCTAAAATTTTGACTGTATAGCTTACATAAAGCAAAAATATACTATGGACCTTTAGCAGCTTTAGAAGATTTTAAGCGTCTTTAGAAGCTTTTAAGCAGCTTTAGAAGCTTTAATCAGCTTTAGAAGCTTTAAGCAGCTTAAGAAGATTTTAAGCAGCCTTAGAAGCTTTTAAGCAGCTTTAGACGCCTTTAAGCAGCTTTAGAAGCTTTTAAGCAGCTTTTGACGCCTTTATGTTGCATTTATTGTGCCAATATTTTTGGGTAAAGAAAACTCGTCCTTACTCTTATCATAAAGTGTATGCATGTACATAGATGTGCTGCACAAAAGCTGTTAACACTACGTGACGACCCTTGCATGCCAAAAAGCAACAGCTTGGCCCAAAGGCAGACACAGTGCCAACAATAAAGTACTAGCTATATACAGCTTCCAGTGTACATGCACATAAGCGCATAATAAACATGTTTACATATGTATACTTATGTTGTATATAGAGTATATACTTAGATAGTAACTTAGAAAGTAGAAAGCTTGACACGCTCTAGAGTTTGTCATTTTTGTTTATACAAGAAAAAGTATTTCGAGCAGTGAGCAGTAAACTGCTTAGTAGTGCAAGCAGTACACTGCTTGGTGATTTTTGTTTGTATAGGTGAGTTTAAAGATGTGTTTAATGCCAACACTATGCACAGGGAGTTTCATAGTCGAGCACACTCAGCTTAACCCCAAAATCCCGCAGCGTATGCTGTGCTGAATGTATGTGAATGTATTTGGATGTAATCTGACAGTGCGGAATTAAAAACTAGGCCAAAGTTCGTGCAATGCTTAATGAATGAGTTTTGCCAGTGGATTTTGGGCACATGGCGTGATTTTCAATTATACAAAAAAGTTGAACAAAAGCCACAAATGGGAATAAGACAAACTTAATTGAAAACAGAAATTTCGAATGAAATTTATAAATAGAAATAAAGTTCTATATATTGCATGCTTGTTAAGCTAAAAGCACTTTTGAGTGTTATTCCAAACGGCTGCACCGCAAAATGTCCTGTTTGGTTGACTAATTGAGCTGTGCCATTAAAAGCAGCAAACAACAGTGCTTTGTGGCATGCATTATCTATGCATTTTGAAGGCTGCTACGCTTAACGGCAAAACTGTTTGCTGCCACACAACTCTCAACTGATGCACATTTAGCATAATTTTGATAATGCCATTAAGCTTTGGGCAAAACATGCCTTCAACAAAGATGTTGCATCCAAATGAGCTCGATTTCCCTTATGCCACAATTGAAGTAGCTATTAATACGTTTACCATTTACGAATTCAGTTAACAATTTATCAGCACACACACATCAATCTGAAGCAAATGCTTTCACATTTGACATTTTGCCAATGTCAGTTTATATACTGCTTATATACATACATACAGTATGCAAAATACGACAGACGATTCAATTAAATGATTTTAATGTTTGTCAGACACGAACACACTCACACACATACTCACACACATACATATTCGATGATTCAATGTAGTCTGACATTGAAAAGGACAAGGATTTTGGTTTATATGCTTTGCTGCAAAACATGATTAATTAGATCTAATCGCTTTAGACAACTAAAATCGTTTACCTTTACCGTTTTACCTGTTTTACACAAATCATATATCCGCCGGCGAACAACAACGGCTTTTTTGACAACAATGCTGCTCTCAAACGTTGTTTGTCCACATGGCGCATACTTAATGCTTCCACCATTTAGCTGCCTCCTTTCGAAGTTTTGTGATTTACGATCTGTCGATACTCTCTCTCTCTTTCTCCTTGTCTTTGTTTGTTTCTGTGCTGCAGATGGCGTCACGTTCAGGTTCTTTGTCTTTGTTTGAGCCATTTGCCATTTGGCCATAAAACCAAAACAAAATCTACTTATCGGCAGCGTATAATAATGAAACTTGCCTGTTTCTCGAGCATTTGAACTTGACTTGACTTGGCCAAAAGAAAAACTTTGCCGCTTGTGCTGATAATATTCTCATTTATATATCCTTTGCTATTAGTTACAGTAGGGTATATACGATTAGGCACATATAAATGTATAAAGATCATAATTTGTATAAATATACGAAAACAAAATCTACATTTTCTTTTGAAGTAAAGTTTAAATATTAAAAGCTTAACTTTCTAGTTTTCGTATGAAATAAAAAATAATATGAAAACTTTGTACGGGGCTGTAAAATTAAAATTTTTTTTTTTTATGAAACTGGACTGAAAATAAGCACAATTTCTAACTATTTTCTTTAAAAACTTATAACTGATTAAATTAAAATAAATTAGGCTGAATGCAGTTTTTTTTTAAAAGAATTTAGAAATATTTTTCATAAAAATGTATCGCTAGATATCTCATATTTCAGCAATACTGCTTTGAATATAGGCTTTCGTACTGTTTGTTTTATGGCTAATAGACTAAAGATTGTTGTAGCTTTAATGGGTAACGTTGTAAGGTCTTCTTCTTAAATTTTCGCTTTTATATATATCGGGAACTTGCATTTAACACGCACATGACAACCAAAAAGAAAAAGAAACAATGTGGCAAATGAAGCCCGCTTGAGTTGATGCTTCTGCAGAAAATTGGCTGTTGCTCTGTGTGTGTAAGTGTGGATATATGTATGTGTGTGTGTGTGTGTGTGTTGGGTGGTTGTTGAGTGTATGCTAAATTTGGAAATGAAATTTAAGAAAAATAATGCTCAATTCAGAGGCTGAAGCCAAAATTAAAATTGTGTCGCAGCAATAGCAGCAGCAGGTGACGTCAGCAAGAAAAGCAACCGTTGAATGGCAATAAATTAACAAGCTGCTTTTGTTGATATTGTTATTATTGTTGTTGTTTTTTCTCACCCGCTTTCAACGAATAACAACAACAACAACAACAACAACAGCTCGAGCGTGACACACACGCTGGCAATTTAAATTCAGTGCTGCATACTTTTTGGAGCCGACGTCTTTTATTTTATAATTTATGCAATATTTTTGCATAAACAACGCCCTGCCTGCCACGCCCCAACGCACACAGCACACAGCCGCAACAGCAACAGCATGCCACAGAAAACGCTTGAAAGCCAATTTGGCAAAACCGTAGACGAAATGCGCTTTAGAAATTGATTTAGTATAGCATATACAATACAGAAGCAGGCAGAAGGCAAAAGGAAACGTCGGGTAGCAGGGGCCAGGCTTAAAGTAAATCGCATAAGTTGGTAACTTTTAATGAAAGCACACAAAATGGAATGGAATGAAAGGCAGCCAACAAACGATACTTAGTGCTGCTGCCTCAACCCATTCCCTGCTTTCCTTCATCAGCCATGCAAAATCCTTAACTATAGCCATGTTAAGACGCTGCCAGTTTAATCCCAACAGTGGAGAGTGCTCCAGAGACTAAAACCCAATGTATTTATGGGAGCTGTAGGTTTAGACAAGGACCTGAAAGTGTTTTTTTTATTCTTTGCTACGCATTCCATTTTACATAGAGCCAACTTCCACTGACACTGCCACAGCCACTGCTACTGCCACCTTCAACATTTTCATCCTCAACATCCACTTGACTGTTGTCTATTTTTAAGAAGCTACGCAACTGTGCGAGCGTTGAGGAGGCTGTAGCTTGTTGGAGTTGCTTTTGACTGTGGATGCCATTGCCTGCCTCGACCTCGAGTCATAAATTGGGCACTGTGGCAGCATAACAATAAGTCACAAAAACAACAACGACAACAACTTTCTACACACTCTTTCTAACACAAGAGAGCATAGTCGCATTCTGGGTAATCCTGTATTCAGCATACACTTCAAAATACATATAAAACAAGTAAGAATGCTCTCAACTAGCATGTCAAAAAGTTCAGCGGCAACACAAGCAAGCAGCGCACTTAACTTGGCCAGTGCATGTCAAACTGTTGTTTCTGCCTGCTGAGACGGGCTTAATAGATTCTTCCATAATTTTGGTGCTATTAATCCGATCGTGATGAAATTTACGCAACTGCTCAACATTGATACAACATATGTGTGTACAAAAAATCTAAACTTTATCTTTAAAATTGTTTCCGTTGGAGTTTTTTTCCGATTTGCGGAGGGATGTATCCGAAATTTGAAATAAACATGCCAAGTTTTGTGTCTCTAGCTCTTTTAGTCTCTGAGATCGACGCGTTCATACAGACGGACAGACGAACGGACGGACATGACTATATCGACTCGGCTGTTGATGCTGATTAAGAATATATATAGTTTTTATATTCGGAAATGCCTCCTTCTGCCTGTTACATACATTTGCAGTACTTTACAACTCTCTTTTTCATTAACATTATTATTTTTGAAAATATATATATATCAATTATTCTGTGGGGAATCAGGTACAAAGCTTGCAATGCATTAAATTGCCAGCGAAGGACATGTGTGTCGTTATTTAATTATCACATTTATGCAATATTTTTAATCCCTTTTTTATGCTTTATTGAATATTTCACTTTGACCTAAAAGTTTGCAGTGTATATCCATATATATTGAATGCGCAACATTCCGCTACAAGTATGTTTGTATGTATGTGTGTAGCAGTATGTGTGTGTGTGTGTGTTCTTTTGGGGTGTGTATACTGGAAGAGGAGCGCAGGAAAAAGCGGCACATGGTCCGAGTAGCGGACGTCATTTGTGCAAACATAAAAGCATTGTAAACAAACATGGCAGAGCTTAATGCTCACACAGATACACACACGTACATTAAGAGTGTTGTGAGGGGGATATTGTGAAAACCCAAGCAGAAAGTTAAACCGTTAAAATTGGTTTACGTGTACGCTGGGGACACTGAAATTGCCAGGAGCAGTATGGCTGGCTACAGGATAAACGACAACAGGATGACTGGATGACTATGCTGATGGCTGACAGGAACTATTGCCTGTCTGCCTTGCTGCTGTCTTCCTTGTTGTGCATGTGTGTGTGTGTGTGTGTGTGCGTGTGTCTGTGTGTGTTTCACTGTAGTGTTTGCCTTTGTGTTTACTGCTGTAGCAAGTTGTGTTGTCTTATCTGCTGCTATTTAGTTTTCCTGTCACTTTGCTAGTTACCCTTTTCCACTCGCCTCCTTTTTGGATTAGTTAGAAGTTCTGCAAGTCGCTTAGCTTTTCACTTGGTTTTCCAAAGTTTCAAGTTGAACTTGATTTGCAATTTCGACAGCTGCATACGAAAACTAGTTTAATGTGAAACATTTGCTGCTCAAATGTTGCTCAAACTATTTCCCAGTACTCACTTTGCTTAAAGTTCTTTGACAGCATTTTGATGTATATGTGTGTATGCTATTTATGACTTTAAGCTTTAATTTATGCAACTGCTCCTTTCATTAGCGCTTCAAGTTTTTGTACACATTCTCCATTTCCACTTTTTACTTATATGCGCAGCTCAAAAGGATTTGAAATGTAAATCTGTGGACTTTGAGCTTGTGCTTTTAATTGCACAAAGCGCGTCGGTGACATTGATAAATGCTTTGGCATTTGCGATGATGATGCGAATGACATTGACGTACCATGCGACAACTATATACATATATATAAAAGCACATTCACACATGCAAACAGTGTTATTTATGTATATAGCCAACATATAACGCATTTAAGCCATCTGCTGTTTGATTTGCACCTGCTGCTAATTTGCATATGTTAATACCAGCAGGACACGCCTGTATAACTAAATATTCTGTGGAAAGATCTATGTGTGAAGATGTGTGTGTGTATATATATACGATTGTATATATTTGTGTGAAATACAATCAAATGCATTGCGGTCAATGCAGCTGCCTTTGCTGTCTATCGAAGACAATTTGCAATCGACCAGAAATGTCCTTGATTCCTACACGCGTCACTTAAATAGGTTTGTGTATGTGTGTGTGTGTGTATGGGTGGTGGGGTGTTTGGTAGTTGCTGTGCTTTCTAGTTCAATTCATGTTGAATTTGTGAAAATTATAATATCAATTTAGTAAAGAATAAAACACATTTTGCAAGGTTTTGCACCATCTCTAAACAGAGAGAATGACCAAAACGAACGGTTATTGTCAATTCTAATTGGAACTTAGGCTCTTCCGCACAGTTATATACCATTAGACTCAAATTGAGTTATGTATGTACATGCTGCAGTCGACAGTCGGTCAGGCTGCTAAGTGCAGAAGCTTCCTCGCCACATGAATTGTGATGCAAAGCGAAGCTCAACCACACACACACGGAAATAGTAGCAATCCATAACACCCACACACATACACACACAGACAACAATAGGTCACCATGGCCCCAAAGTTTCATCCCAGCAGCACAACCGCAAATCCCCAGCACGCGCCAAGAGCTGAACATTTTGAGCAGCTGGCAGAGGAGCCGAGTTGCTTTTCCAGGAATTGTAATGTGTCTGGGCAGGCACAAAGTGGGTTGGGAGGCAAGTTATCTGCTTCACCTGTCGCTTCGGTCCAATTCCGGGGCCAATCAAAAGCTAACGCTTGACTGCTCGATTGTTGAGCCTTTGTTTTGGGGCGCCTTTCGATTGTTCTAATGATACACTTGCAGCATTAGATTTGCAAATTTTAGAGCAAATGTGAGCTACACTGAAAGAAAAGTGATTGGATATAAGCTTGATGCCAATTATAAAGACTGAACTGACTGCTTCAAATATGTTGAGAACTAATAGGAATTGATTTCAAATATAAAGTTTTGTTTAATAATTTGAAACAACTTGACTTTAAAATACAATATTAATTAACTGAAATTGATGTTGTTGTTTTTCTGTGTATGTATCCTTTGCGTCTATATACACACACACACACACACACACACACAGTGACAACAAATTAAAGCATTAAAGTAAATCGAGCTGCTTTAAGCCGCTCAGAAAAGTGGCCAACTGCCTGTTGGCCAGACCAATGTCATAAATTTTAAATTTAGTCAACAGCTCCCTCAAGACTTGCCGCTTTTCATTATGCGCTAACCCACTGCCTGCTACTCCCCACCCCCACCCCCACCCCCTGTTGTCTATCGTTGCCAAGCAGCGACTAATTTGCATATTTTGCGCTCTTTTAAACACCCACATCCTTGCCATTTGTTGCCTTTGACATTGAGTTGAAGATGAGCAGCAGCAACAGCATCTCTGGCCAAGCGAATGGATCGAGTGGAAAGCTTGCCCCTCAATTAAACTGTCATGTCAAAGTCAGCGTTCGTCGATGAGCCCATTGATGATGGTCTTCTGCGTTGGCGTCTGCCTACAACGAGCACAGTTTAACTTTGTTAGTTACTCAGGGCTGGACAGCATAATAGGGAGGTGAAGCAGCGGACTTGAGCTAAAGATTTTCAGCATTTTCAATTTTCATTCTTAAAAGTTTGCATTTCAAAATTTCTTCCCTTTGCACATATGGCCTCTTTAATGTCTGTTATGCTCCGCTTCTGCTCGATGTTCCATCAATTTTGAATCTTGACACAAACTGCAACCTTTGCCTTTTGACCTTTTGAACTCATTGTAGGCGGATTTTTCAGCATTGTTATCAGGCAACGTGCTCTAGTTTTAAATCAAGTCAAGTGTTTCAAGTTTGTTGCGAATATAGTAGAGAAAAAGGCACAAACATACAGTTGCCTATATATATTAAACGGTTTTGTATTCGGCAAAACAAAACACTTGAGATAGATGGTATAGTTGGGTTGGTTAAATGGCTTAAGTATGAAGAAATTTGAAATAAGTGTTTAGATTGCAATTTTTGAAATAGGTTTTAAGATTGCAGTTTTGTTAAACTTTCACCAGTTAGCTGTCCTAATACCTTACATTTTCAAAAACAATCCTTTTCAGAACTTTCATTAGTTATGTATACATTATTAACATTTGTCAAGTTCTATACTTATATATATATATGTATATATATATATATATGGTTTGTAGTTGGTTCAATTTCTCGTAATCCTTTCTTTAATTTGAAATTTTCATATGAAATTAGTAAACAAATGAAAAAATTATTAAGTATATGTTTGTGTATTTGTGGAAATGATATATTCATAATTTAAGCCAAAAATAATGCAATTGGTTTTCCACTTAACCAAGTTTTGTATTAATGCAAATGGTGTGGGCGTGGGAGTGTGTGAGAGTGGCAATGTGTGTGGGAGTGGGTGAGAGTGGGAGTGTGTGTGTGTGGGAGTGTGTGTGTGTGGGAGTGTATGAGAGTGGCAATGTGTGTGGTAGTGGATGTGGGTGTATATATCTATTTGACGTCAGTTTTAGCCAGCATGCGTAGTTTTATGCAAAGTCGCAGCAAACGCTAATTTGTAGCAAATCCTGTGAAGTGCAGGATGCATTCGGAAAGCACACTGACTACTGCTACCCATTTTCAATTCTTATTGCCACGTTGCTAGGCTGTGTATAACTGTGTATCTGTCTTTATCTGGGCTAAACTTACAGTTCCAACTAGAAATGCGAAATTGCTATTGTCAAAGCTCGTGTTGCAGTCGACAACGCCTCAGGCGGGGCTGATGACAGCGCAAATGACGCGCATGGCAACAGCTGATGTCATCTTTACGATGTCTTTGAGACGCCTTGGGCCGCTGCCAAATTAAATAAATGGAAAATTCGCTAAAGCCATTGATGAAAATTCTAGCATGCGCACATGGCGCTGACGTTGTGCGATGTCTTTGCAACAACAAGTTAATGTGCTTGTATGAGTGTGTAGTGTGTTTGTGTGTGTGCCACAATGAGCAACAGAACCACTTGAGTAACGCACAAAAACAAAGCAAGCATGAGCAATGAACTAGAGCTACTCGACTTTAAGATGCCCTTTGATGAACAAAACTCTTTAAAAGCTGAAACTAAGTAACTGTAACTAAGTAACTAAGCAAGTAACTAATATGCCTGTTGTCTACACACTGGTGTAGGGTATGCGACCTCTGAGCAAGCCGCTGGCTGGCCTTCGGTATGTGACAATGCCATGGTTACCGTCAGCGCGCACACACACACACACACATACACAACCACAACTAAGGACAAAGACGGAGAAAGAAAGAAAGAGAGTATGGGAGGACGAGAGTGTGGAAATATGATGAACATGAGTGCGATATCCTGTTGCTTGACCCATTTGAAATACCCACACACGTTGTCACAGACATGGCCACATTGATAATTCCGTTTCCGCTGCTCGTTTGCTTGCATTGCCTGCTTTTAGGCGCCCCAAGTTCTGTACGTGCTGGCATCGTTTTATGTGCCCTGCTCTTCGTTTTTTTGTTCTCTGTGAAACAATCATTTTGGTTTAGAAATCGTGCGAATAGTTTCAAAATGCAGCCAACTATAAAATGGGTTATACGAGGAATTTGTATTAAATTGAGAAAGCAGGCACCATTTGTATGCTAACTATTGTAAATTCAACTCATTTGTTTATCTTTATTTTTTTTTTTTTTTTGCATATTTTGCTTGCAGATAAAATCAAGCAAACAACAACACGCATACGAATACAAAACGAGAGACGACGGGATCACGTAGCTGCTTCAGGTACAAGGCTGCCAATTGCGAGAAGGATGCAGGATGCGCAAAGCCTGTCGACTAATTAAGGCGTGCCCCGCCCCAACCAACCAAAAGCTACGGCTGGCAAATTAAATTTTCGCCAAGTTTATTTGCTGAAAATGAACGCGTAGCAGTTGGAAAATGTGTTCTGCCCTAGGAAAAATGTAGACAGTTAGAAAAGTGGCAGACGAAGGCCAGAAGGTGTTCTGGTCTCAACGAGGAATTTAATTTTTGGAGTTGTGTCATAATTGTTGCACGTGCTTCTATTTCCATTTCTAGATAGTACTATTTCTCTCTCTTCATGTACTAACAATTTATGATGCTATATATTATTATGTGTTAAATTCTTGTCGCCAGCAGTTTCTATATTTTCTACATATATAAATAGTCATTATAATTATTATATATGTAACTTGTGTGTAACAACAAACAAATACATAATAACATTTATAATAACAACAACAACAGCAGCAGCAGCAACAACAACAACAACAAAAACAAAAACAAAAACCAACTCTTAGCAACAAAATTATACGTTTTTGAAACTTTAATAAGCAAATATTTATAACGACATTTAATATTTGTGCATTAACTACATTTATAATGAGAAAAACGAGAAACAAAAATGCATTAAACAAAAAAGAAAGCAAGAAATAAAACTATTAATTAGTAATTATTATAATGTGATGTTATACATATAATATACTTATATACATATATAAAAACAAACAACAAAACAAAAAAATCGATATATATACATATAAAGATAGTAAAAACAACTTTAAACAAAATGTTAACCAACAAATGATAAACAAATTTTATTAAGTAGATTTTTGAAATTAAAATTTAATATTACGTATATAAAAAAATATATAAAAAGAAATCTTTGCTGTATGCACATAAACAAAAATGAAATACGTTTTTCTACAAAAAATTGCCGACTAATAGAAATAATAAATTGATTATAAAAACTAAAAAAAAAAACTTGTCAAATCCGAAACTTGAATTGTAAATTTTTCAAATCTAGCTTGCTATAAACAAAATGTAAATGTTGTGCAAAAAAAAAAAAAAACAAAACAAAGAAAACATAATTAAAAATTAGATAACATACAAATTGAAATTATAATAAATAATTATATAAAAACTAGTATGTGTAAACTACAACAATTAGCGTCAAATTGAGATCATTATAAATACTATATTTGCAAATGTTTTTTCATTTAGTTCTCTTGTGTGTGTATTTTTAAACTAAGCGTGCTACAATTTCTAATCTATATTCTATACTCTATAAGATATCGGCTCTTATTGATTCAGTGTCTGTTATAAGAGTATAACAGTATAACAGCCTATTACATGTCTATATAAAAAAAATCTTCGTTTTTTTTTTTTAAATGCACGTTTTCTTCTCAAAAAACTATAACTTTTGTACAATTTAAATAAAACAAAAATATTGGGATATTATAAAAAATATACATACTTAAAATATACATATATATATTTTAGTTTTTTCTACATAAATCGCATTTCTTCCACTTCACTAAATAAAAGGAAAAAACCACAAGAAAAGATGAAAATATAAATGGAAAACTTTCAATTAAACATATGCTTTATATATATATATAATTTTATGATTTTTATTCTTCTGCCACGCTCAAAATTATGGCGCGCCTAAATAAACTCGATATAAACATTAGTTTTTATTAGTTTTTGTTATTTATATTATATAATATTACAAATCTATATAGTTGCTTAGCATAATGTTTTTAATTCGCAATAAAAATAAATACAAGTAAATATTTCAAATATAAGTATATTTTTGGTAAAAAAAAATTGTTTTGTATATGTTGTTTTTATTTACTCATCATCAACTATTTCGCCCCCGCAAATAAACTGTACAAAATATAAAACATATAAAATTATAAATAAAAAATATTTAACATAGAACTTTCACAAAACAAAAAACATAAAACTTAAAGGAGAAATTGATGAAAACAATTTAAGCGCAGAAGTTCAATTAATAAATTAGAATTTTAATACAACTAGTTACATAATTTCAATATAAATAAATATATACATCAAAAAAAAAAGGAAAACAAAAGAATACAATTATATTATTATGTATTGAAATGCATAGAAAGCGAGTTTCATAAAAAAATCCCTACAATTTGTTTCAGACTCGTTAAAATTGTGTACTTTAAAATTGAATAAAATTCAAACAAATTCAAAATTCTCTAGAGAGAATTCCCAATTAAACAATAGTTGAGAGAAAAGAAAGAAAAAACTGCTTTCATGTGGAGATGCCGAAAACAGTCGCATTTAAAGGACTTTTCTATTCTCAGCTTGCAACCAGGTTTTGCAGCACACAAATCCAAATAATGATAATGATCATAATGATGATCATTATGATTATGATGTTGTGTTCGCCCAATGACATGCGAGTGCTGCATTGGGGACAGTTACTCCAACAATAATTTCAGGCATATCGAAGCATTTGAAACACTCAGACAGCAATCAGCAAACGAATAAAACATAAAAGAAGAAAACATAAAATAAAAGAAAATATTAAAAAAACGACGGCAATAAAAACAAAAAGTTAGCACCTAAAAACCTTAAACAAATTTTTTGGGCAATCGGCTGAGAAGAAGCTAAGTGTTGCAGCCACGCCCACAGAGACACGCACGTACACGTACACGCACACAAACACACACACACACACACAACACACACATACAATAAATACAATTTAATAAAAATCAAATATATAAATGGAAAGTGAATATTAAAAAGGGAGAGAGTCACATATTTATGTATATTCCAAAAGCAATAATACTGAGAACATGATTAACAAGTGGAACACAGTTAAATAATAATAATAATTACAAATTAAACAATTAACATGAATATTTATATATATTTTAATTAAAGTTAAATATACATACTTTATAAATATATATATATATATGTACATATATATGTATATTTGCATACATATATCTATATATATATATATATATATATATATATATATATATAATACATGTATTTAGTCCAAAATGAAATGAATTAGCAAGAAACAGACAACAATGAGAATAATTGCAAATGTTTAATATTTACAAAATATTAAAATATCAATGTGCAATTGGAAAGCGTTTAAAACATGCATAAATAATACACACAAGCCTATACCTATATACATATATATATATATGCATATATATATATTTATAACTATTTATATATATATATATATATGTAGATATATAACTTATATAACAAATACATACATTCATATACTATATACATACATACATAAATATAAATCTGAGAAAAAATATATAAATAATAATTAAAAAACTCAATAAAGCGAAAGAAAATCATTTAGTTTGCGAGCACACAATACAAATTAACAACAAATTAAATAATTTAATTATAAAAACACACACACACAAACACCTATAACATTAAATCAAAACTTAAAATGAAACTTAAAACTGTACTTATTATAAATTATTATATAACAACAAAAAAAAAACAATGAAAAAAATGTAACAAAAAAAAACAAACGGTTCAAGTCAAGTTTTTGAGCAAATACTCATAATTGTTAAAATAAAAAAAAAAAAAAATGTTTAAATACAAAAATAATACAACAACAACAAAATAAATATATATACACATATATATATAATTATATATATATATACATATATATTTAAAAAAAGAAAGAGCCGTGTAAAACAATTCATATTACAAAACATACTTGCATCTATATTTTTCCCTCTTTAGACAATTTAGTTAATTATTGAAGGTAAATAAATAAACATTACAATTAAGTGTTAGTCTTATATACATACATAATTATATAATAATAAAAACGTGAAAACAACAAAAAAAGGAAAAAACTTAAAATGAGAAATGAGATATTAACCGAGAGAGAGAAACGTGTCAAGAAGTTTCAAGTGCGATAACCGAATCCAACAAAAATACCGCAGATAAACAAATGAAATATTTCAATAAATATAATTGTTTCGCCTTTTGTGTTAGATCGAATTTGTTGTGTTTTGTTCCTTTAAGATTTTTTATTGGTCAGACATGAAAATGATTTAACTTACATTGATTGAAAAATAAAAATTATTAAACAAAAGAAAACAAAAATTGTGTTTTTGTAAAATACTTAAAGAAATGACATGGCTTTCAGGGCACTTAAGAATTCGAAATATTATTTCTATTATCATTATTTATCTAATTACATTTAATTCAATTATGCAGGAGGATAGCTTATCAGTATGGAATCGGACTGCCACTGATATGACCAGTACAACACGTATCCGTGATACGTTACGCAGGATATTAAATATACCTCTAACAACGGCAATGGAGTATAAGATACACTGTGATAGCCTTAAATACGTTTCAATGTAAGTATGTCGATCCTTGAACTGTTCCAGCAGCCACCTTTTTTTTGTAGCATCATCGATTCTCAAAAGAACATATATCATATATGTTATACCCGCTTAGGTCCCGCAGTCTATATCGATATCGTAATCTCAATAATCAATTTCATAAAAAGTATACGAGGAACGTGAGATTTTGGCAACGTTAAGATCTTGATGCATATTTTATGGAATGACAGTTTTGGGATTGAACGTTGAAAATCAAATTATAAAATATGTTAATTGTTTGCAAATGTTTCTTTTATTTTGCAGTAATAAAGGCGCATTGAAAAGCTGAAATTCAGTGAATAACTACAAACACAAAACAAAAACAATAATTAAACAAACAGATGATGATTTAGTCACTAGCAAAAGGAGCAACAAACATAACGTAAAACACACAAAACAACAGCAGCAACAACAACAACAAGAGCAGCAGCATACACACAACAAAAACAATAGCAACAACAATAACAACCAGCACAAAGAACCTAAGGAAAACAGCCGCTGACAATACAACTGATTACAAGGATAAAGTTAAGGATGCTGATATAAACTAATATGATGACACTTTCCCCAAAACTATATTCCCCAAACCAACCACACCACATCAACACAAAACAGATATTTTAAGCGTTAAAGAGGACAAATCTTTGTATTTTCAATCATTTTACAAAGTCGGTTGTATATATGAAACGCCATAAATATTTTAGTTTGTATATATAAAGTTTTACATAAGCCATTCCCAATTTAAATTGCATTAGGCCAAACAATAAGCAATTTGGCATATACTTTATTAAAATTATGTAATATATAATTACTTTGACACCCCAATCCTAGTCCCCCCAACTACCACCCTTTAAACAATTGTATTAGTACGAATAGTTACAGCGTATTATGCAGTAACAGCCTTCTTATAACAATTGCTAGCCAGCTTTTTGCCAACAACAACAAATGTACATTAAAAACAACCATTTTAAGAAATAACATAAAGAACAGTTAGCACCAGCTGGTAGTTACTATATATTTATCTGTTTGAAATGATTATTTTAATGATAAAAAAATGAAACTGAATAATCAAATTGTTTGTTTTTGTTCTTCAAGAAATACAAGTTTTTTATATGAAGAAAAGAAAAAAAAGAGAAAACTATTGAAACAAAAAGAAATTCTGTTGTTTTTTTTCTATCTAATATTACTTAGCACATACACACAACTATAATCGTCAAATCTCAATCAAACTATCAGTACAGTACAATCAACAGAAGCCTAATACTCGGTAATGAAAACTATAAAAGTTGCAGAAATTATAATACTTTGAACAAAATCATTGTTGTATATTAGCATCGGAAACGGTATTTGTTATACGAGTATCTGAAGTCAAAGTAATTGAAATGAAATAATTACAAAGAGCATCATTAGTTAAGTACAAAAATGGTTTGAATTTTCCATTTTTTATGAATTTTATCCAGTTCCAGTTGTTAAGATTCTTGACCAAAATCTGTGTCCATTTTCTGCCAATGCAATCCAAAATCATTCGTTTGAAGGTTTCAAAATACGTTCATCAGACAATTCAATGATATTTTGCTACCTCTTCACTTTCATTAACAAAGCTGCCGTCACTCACGCAATCTTGTTTGTTTGTAAGAATTTCATAACAAATGAAATCTTTTAAAATTCACACAGAATGTTTTATTATTGGAAATTTTCTGACTTTTGCCTGCTGGACAAAATATAATTTATAACTTATGCTAAATAATGTAAAACGACGATACTTTATTTGTCCTCGTAGCCTGTCAGGTCAATTATGTAGACATTAGATATGAGACAATCACCTTCCTGTAATGTAAACGGATAAATTGTATAAATTATACATATTTATAATGAGATTATATCACATACCGCAGGTGTGATGCCAACCAGGGCATCAGCATGACCATAAAACTCTTCCTTTAAAGATATGACGATTGTCTGCAAATTGGTCGTATGATCCCTAATATATGAAGCAACTTTGCCAATGTTTGTGTTATCCAAAGCGGCATCGATCTCGTCAAGTACAAAGAACGGCGCTGGATGATAGCTGAAAGAGTAAAGACAAAAGATAAGTTTCAGATGGAATTTATTGAATTGATTTTTAAGACTCACCTGTGTGTGGAGAAAAGCAGTGCGAGAGCAGCAATAGTTTTCTCACCGCCACTCAAATTGCTCATGGGCTGGAAACGTTTGCCGGGTGCCACACAATTGTAATTAATGCCATCCAGATAGGGCTCCTCGGGATTATCAGGTCCAATGTATGCTTGGGCGGCTTCATTTCGCGCCAGTTTCTTGTAAATGCCATCGATGGCATCGGAAATATGCTGACAGCATTGCACAAAGCGTGAAGAGCGCTCATTTTTGACCTTCTCAAATGCCGCTTTCGCTTTTTTAGCTTTCCGTCGAGCATTCTCGAACTCTTCGTTTGTGGACTGTACCTTCTCCGTAACCAGATCCAATTTTTGCATTGCCTTCATATTGGGCGTTTGTATGCGCTCCAGTACATCCAGTTTGGCTTGCAAATCCTTTAACAACAGTTCATTGTTTTTCTTAAAGGCCGAGTCGTCTTTAAGTTTGCACAGTTCCCGAGGCAGCGATCGATAGTCCACTTCGATGCTGCATTAGATTATACATAATATGGTTAGCTGTTTATATCTAATAAAACTTAAATAACAATGTACTCACAGATTATCGTTCATCATTGACGTCGATGGTTCAACACTGTCCACCTCACTGTTGCGCACTGCATCGTCAAGTGAACCGCGCAGCAAAGGCACCACAATGCAGTCGGTCTTTGGTTAAAAAGAATGTTAAATTAAATTAATATTAAGATTATTGTGTTTAAGTACCTTGGCCTGCAGCAATATGTTTTGTCGCTCATTTTTCTTGGCCTCGATTTTTGACTCCGTGGAGGACATTTGGCTACCCATATTATGTATTTCTTTGGCCAGATTGGCAACGTCACGACGAGATTTTGAAATGTCCTCTTCCATGTCATCATCCGCCTGTTTCTTGGCTTGCTTTTCCTGCTTAAACTTTTCCATTTTGTCCTTCTCCTCATCCATTTCCTTTAAGTAACGCGACTCGGCTGTTTTCAGATTTTCAAGCGCATCTTCTTCGTCCTGCACACTGCGCTCCCAGCGCTCAACGTTCTCTATAAACATGAATTATATTTATAACAATAATACCTTTTGCTGTTTATTTTTGCGTTCAACTCACTTCGCGTGTCCTTTTGCTTCTCAAAGTCCAGCTGAGTGTTAATTGCATCTATTTGTTGCTCGAACTCAGCACGCTTGCGTGCCCGCTCCTGTTGCATGACCAGCTCACGCTCCTCGTACTGTCGAATGTTTTTTACGCCTAGCCGACGGCAGAAAGCGGCAAATACCTTATCCTCCACATTATTCATGTTCTCCTTGATCTCCTGTATGTGCTCCTCACGATCTTGCATACGACGCTCAATTTCACTGATTTGTGGCTATGAATTTAAAATAGAACGAAACAGATTAAATTTCAACTCGTAATTTGTGTGTTTTTCTAATGATAACCCACCCCGAAATCATCCAGCTGGGTCTGCACTTGCTTCAACTGATTATCGTATTGGCTAATTGACTTCTTTGATGATTCTAAATCCACCATGCTGTACTTAAGTCGATTTTCCAGGCCCTTTATTTGCGACTCCACAGTTGCCAACTCACTCTGCTTGCGCGACTTTTTCACCAGTTCCTTGAGCTCCTCGTTAAGGCGCTCCTTTTGCATCTTGAGCTGTGCCATGTGCTTCTCGTCCCAACGTTTGGCCTTGCGTGCCAAATCGTGACTACCACCGGAGATGAGACCGGACTTCTGATAGAAAGTTCCATCCAGCGCTAGCGCATCGAATCGTGATCTATCTATTTCGTAAGCTACCTTCATGGCATCCTCCGGTGTTTCGCAGACCAAGGCATTGCCAGTGGCGAAAAGAACGGCACGCTCGATCTCTTGTGGCTCAAACTTGAGCACATCGAACACCAATCGGACATTGCGTGGTTCGCTTATGTTGCGCAGTCGTTCCTTTAAAGGCTTCACTTGCAAATAGTCCAAAGGCAGAAAGGTTTCCACCTCCAGCATTTGTTCCTTCAAGATCTACGAAACGCATAAGGATTATAAGCATTAAAGATAGCGCATTATTGATTTATAGCCCACCTGAATGCAATGACGAGCTGTTTTCTCGGTGTCCACAATGATGGCTTCCATGAATTTGCCGAGTACCTTGGTGACCGCCACGTTGTAGCGCTTGTGTGTCGGTTGGCACATGTTGATCATGCGATCGTAGACGCCCGGCACCTGTTTCTTGAATAGTTCGACCACCTCCTGCTTCTTTTTTCGACGAGCATCCTCATGCTTGTCGCTCTTGGCATCGCCCAGCTGATCGCGCACATTCTCTAGCTCGCGTTGTTTTTCGGCGATTTTCTCTTTTGAACTACCCACATCACGTTTCAGCTCATCCTTGATGCGATTTTGTTCCTCGAGCGCTGCTTGAGACGACTTTATATGATCCATAAGCTTGTCTCGTCGCTTCACGGACTCTTCCCGCTGCAGTGATAACTTTTTATAGGACTCTTCGACGGACGCCCGTCGATTTGTTTCACCATCAAGCGTATCTTGTTCAGATTTTTGCTCACGATTGACCGAATCCAATTCGGAGCGATACTGTGTGGCGGTTGCTTCGGCCTCCTGTTTCAAACGATCATATTCCTGTACGAGTCCTTCCTCCATGTTAACGCTCTTTCCACGTTTTTGCGATTCATTTTCAATGTCGTCCTCAAAACGCTTCTTTAGTGCTTCCACATCGCTTAGCTGCTTTTCTAGCTTTTGTATGTCCTGCTGATGCGCATTGTCCGCCTCGCGCGCTGTTTCCAGTGTCTTCTGCAAAGAGATGAGCTTCTTCTTGCAATGCGCTACCTTTTCCTTGGCTTTTATATAGAGCGGTCGTCGTTTGTTTAGCTGCGTCTCAAATTCGCGTATCTCCTGCTCAATTTTAGCCACTTCTCGCTTTATTTTGCCAGCATCCTTCTTCTTATCGCTGAGCACTTTGTCAGCTGCCTCCTTGCGCAACTCTACTGCTTTCAACTCCTGTTGCTTAACCTCTAGATCAGCATTGTATTTCTGCACATCCTTCTCAACGTGAAACAGACGAAACAATTGATACTCCACTTGTTTTTCATTCTGCAATTAAAACCATACAATATAATTACAATTAAATGCGCATAAATTATATACACAGCTCGTACATATTCATCCTGTAAGCGTGTGTAGCGCTCAGCTTCCAATTTCTCGTGCTTGGCCTCTTTGCGCTCGGCAGCGATGCCCTTTTTCTTCTGATACGTAAACTGTGTCTCCTCCTCAGCGACAATCATTTCCTGCTTAAGACGATTGTAGTCATCCTTCAATAGGCCCGAGCTGCAAATGAATACATGAAATATATAAAAATTGTTATACATTGTTGTTGCAAACAAGCTTACCCGCTAATTTCTTCAAATAGCGCAGTTCGTTCTTTGGGCGTTTTCATTGCTATGTTTTCCACAGCACCTTGGAAAACTAAAAAATTCTTTGCCTTCACATTAATGCCCATTTTTTCCAACTTGTTTAGATAGGTGTTGCTCGAGACGCTCTAAAAAATGCCAAGTTTAAATAACCAGTTCTTAATTGGAAATCATATGTGTGTGTATAGCATACCTCGCTATTAATTCGATATTCTGAGGAACCGCTTATAACAGCCCGCTGGAAATCCATATGCTTCGCTCCATCCAAAACAAATTTAGCCGTCACGTAGCAGCTGCGCGCCACTGGCTTGCCAATGGATGAGCCATGTATTAGATCATTTAGACGCTTCACACGTAGACTTGACGTCTTTTCACCCATTACAAAGCTGATGGCGTCCATGAAGTTGGATTTGCCAGAGCCATTGGGCCCAATGACCGCATTAAATTGCTTTAAAGGACCAACCACAATGTGTCCGCGATAGGACTTGAAGTTTTCCATCTCAATAAATTCGAGAAACGCTGTTTCTTCCTCCGGCTTACGTGCAGCGGATACCTGCACTCTGTGTACAACTTCTTCATCCTCTTCAGTCATATTTCGAGATTAGACAGCGAAACGCAACAAAAAACAATAATATTTAAGAGTTTTCTGCGTCTCGAAAGCAAGCTTCTTTTCCGTATCGCCATTCACCACGAATTGCTTAACAGTGTTGCATAACACAATACAAGAACAATCGACCAGCCACCCCAACTTATCGATTTGGATATCGACAGTCTTCATATATTTGATAAAACATTAAAATTATAAAACGACACCAAAATTTTCGTTGACGTTGTTAGTTAAGATCCTCATATCATAATTTAAGCAAAACTATAAAATAATCTTATAATTGTATGACGAATAAATGGTCACACTTGAAATGTATCAAAAGAAATCAACTTCCATGCTGGTTCCAATTGGTGCTATATCAATGTTTAGGGGGACCGTTCCCAAATTTGGTCACTTTATTGGTTTTTTCGCATTTTTGCCAATACAAATTTGGAGCCAAACGCTTAAAATGCATTTTGCAACACAAATTGCAATTACAAACAGCTGTTCACGCCACCTTTCTAGCCAAACAGCTGCTCACTGAACAAGTAAATGTTGATTTAAAAACTATCTATGTATCTATGTATCTAGTTACATTTTTGGCAGCCAAAATAAATTTTAGGAATTTATATACAAATTAAATCAAAATTGCACTAAAATGTTGACATCGCGCTTCTGGCGTAAGATTCCGCAAATGTGGAATCCACATTGCACTTGCTCTAAAAAAGCCCCAGACATTGGCAAAGTTGACTACGACTTCGTTAAGGATATCGAAGGCAGAACTGACCAGTTACTCATCGATGTGAGAGAAGAATCCGAAATAGAAGAAACTGGACGAATACCAGGCAGCATTAATATTCCAATAGAACTCTTGACCAAAGCAATGGAATCGACGTCAAAAGCCCTATAAATCCACTCAAATTATATTCACCTGCCGCTCAAGAAGACGTGCACGCAGATCAGCTGAGCAAGCTATCGCCTCGGGTTATACAAATGTCTGGGTCTACGAGGGCTCCTTGCTAGATTGGATAGCGCAATCGCAAAATGTTTTATAACTAAATATTTGTTAAACAAATTTTTTATTTAACCAGTTTTTTAATTAACAAATTATTTAATATGCAAATAGCAATATTTTACGTTTTCTAACATGTGGTTATTTATAAGATAAAATTCACAAAAAAAAATTTAGTTGGTTTTTGTGTAATACTTTTTTATATACTTGCAGAGGATATTATAATTTGGTTATATGCATATCTTTGGTACCGCAAAGATAGTTGATTATAAATATTTATTTTTGGAGCATTAAATATTTGCTTATATTTTTTTGATGTGGATGCGTCTTTGTCATGATTGGACTAGATCACTCTGTGTCCATCACTTGCACGCCAAAGATGTAAATCGCCAATCGGTTGCGGACGGAGCCTCTTGGGCGATGCATCTTGTCCGCATTTCGGCAACGCTTAACTTTCTTGATGGTTATGCGCTTGGCATTACGCTTACCAAGCTTCCTGGGCACTTTAGCAATGCCCCTGAAGTCGAACACGAAGTAGATTCTATAATTTTGAATACTACGAAGGCCTGCCCGTTGGGCGATCAGATTCAAAATGTACATCAAGTTTTTGCGCTTTGTCACGGCACGGTTGCGTTCAAACATCTTTATAATCACAACGCAGCGCTTGTCCGAGTGGGTGATAAATATCTTCAATTGCATGTTGAGAGGGCGCTGCATTCGCTCAATTTCCCTTGCCATCTCTCCTATAGATGCCTTTGAATGGGTAGCTTCAAATTTGTCTTTGATGGTGTGCACTGCGCTGCAAATATGAATGTATTAGCGAACTGTTTTGTAGTTTAGTTGCAATCAAAATACATGCAACATTTGAAAAATATAGGAAGTGTAAAGTAAGTCGAAAGCATAGTCAAGAAGTCTTTTTATAGCTTGGGGAGCAAGTGAAATTCAAGAAATATTTTTAAAATTCCAAAAAATATAGGACATATAAAACGGTACAAAAGCATAAGGATAATAGACTGCTTTTTGTATTTTGGCAATTGCTTACGTGCAGTTGTGCGTTGGGCACTTGAGAATGTGTGAGAACTGCGCACAAAACTTGCCTCACACATTGCCAAAACCCAAGTGTTTCTGCCTTTGTGCACCCCCATTTCATATGTATGTATGTCTGTTTGACTGGGCAGTGCAGGACATCACTTGCATTTAAGCAATTGCAAAAATTCGGACTCGCGAGCCAAAGGAATTGTCCAATGGTAGTCATAGAAACGATCAGTCGAAAATGCAGATTTTTTTTTAATGAAAATTTGTACTCTGTTCGATTTACTGTAATTTAAATGCGTAGAAAATATATCCACTTTTTGAAAGCAGGTGCGTTTGCTTTGCAAATTTGACCTTGATTTCAGCAACAATCGACTGCGTATTGTATATGTATATGTATGTATGTATGTACATACATACATCTTCGACACTTGGAAATTTGCTGCTTTATTTTATTTTTTAATAAATTTCTTTTAGCTGCACTGCAGATACGTTACCTTTTGCAGCTGCTCCTTTGGATGAAGTGCTGTGTGGTATACTAAGCTTGCTTATTATAAAGTGTGAGGTAGTGGAAATTTCAAAAAAAATATAACGAAGACACCACGATTCTAGGAAGAACCATCTGTTGCGCAGTAAGTTATGCAATCTTTGTCACTCATTGCGCATTTACGTCATATGAATTTAAAAACTGCTTGCCGAAAATCTAATACCCTAACGAAAATCGTATGAACATTGATTACAACTTTAATGATAGCTATATACTACAGTAGTCGGATTGTGACAATTTGAAGATAGTTTCTGTCTGAATTTTGAGAAATGTGTATGCAGACAAACAGACAGTTTTGATAAATTTCGTCTTTTTTAAGCAATAAAGTATCTTTAACCAATGCATTATATATTTTTGTTTGCAACCAAATAATGCAGCATTGCATATCTGATTTCATAAATGACATTGCAAATCAAAAATTCCTAAGAACTCGCTCTCACAAACAATTCGTTAGTTGTGACGTAAATGCGCAGAGAGAGCCAAAACGGTACAACTGTTTTTTGCGCAACAGATGGTGCTATCACTTCTTACCCCTACAATCCTGGAATAACCGCAAGCATGCTGCACTCTTCCTTTGAGGGGAATCCCGAGTATCCCCCACACACAGTGTTCAAATATAAAGTAATGCGCAATTTCCACCCCTCCACAGTTGAAATTTAGCAAGCAAACTGATAACACGCCACCGGAAACAGAAGGAAGAAGCTAAAAACGTGTATTTAAAAGTACAAGTGTTAAGCTTTTCAATAAGAACAGTTTAAAGCAATTAAATTTCAAATAAAAGTTGAAAAACGTTATTTTAAATACTTTCTCAAGTCGTATAAAGAAAATTGCAACGCAAACTCAAAATGTCAGCTATTGGGATTGACTTGGGCACTACGTTCTCGTGCGTTGGCGTCTTTCGGAACGGCAAGGTGGAGATAATAGCCAACGACCAGGGCAACCGCACCACCCCCAGTTATGTGGCATTTACCGAGTCGGAACGGTTGATCGGAGACGCGGCTAAGAATCAAGTGGCCTTGAATCCGTTGAACACCGTTTTTGACGTAAAGCGCTTGATTGGACGCAAGTTCGGCGATGAAAAGATTCAATCGGAATTGAAGCACTGGCCATTCCAAGTGGTCAACGACGGCGACAAGCCGATGATATGCGTTCAGTTCAGGGGCGAGGAGAAGCGCTTTGCTCCGGAGGAGATCAGCTCAATGGTGCTCACCAAGATGAAGGAGACAGCCGAAGCCTATCTGGGCAGTGCCGTTAAAGATGCCGTCATCACCGTACCGGCTTATTTCAACGATTCGCAGCGTCAAGCCACTAAGGATGCCGGTACCATTGCCGGCCTTAACGTCTTGCGCATCATTAATGAGCCCACTGCGGCGGCATTGGCTTATGGTCTGGACAAGCATTTCAAAGGCGAACGAAATGCTCTCATTTTCGATTTGGGTGGAGGCGCTTTCGATGTCTCAATCCTTACCATCGATGAGGGTGCTATCTTCGAGGTGCGTTCAACGGCTGGATATACGCATCTGGGTGGCGAAGACTTTGATAGTATACTGGTTGAACATTTCGCAGAGGAGTTTGAATATAAATTTCAAAAGGATCTACGCTCTAATCCACGGGCAATGCGTCGCCTGCGGTCGGCAGCGGAGCGAGCCAAGCGCACGTTATCCTCAAGCACGGAGGCCGCTATTGCTATTGATGCCCTATTTGGAGGTCAGGACTTCTATGCCAAAATATGCCGATCACGCTTCGAAGAGCTCTGCGACGATCTGTTTCGTAAAATCCTGCTGCCGGTGGAGATGGCCCTGAATGATGCGTGTATGGAGAAAAACCAAATACACGACATCGTTTTGGTTGGAGGCTCGACACGTATACCCAAAGTGCAGAGCATGCTGCAGAACTTCTTCGGCGGCAAGACCCTCAATCTATCCATAAACCCAGATGAGGCTGTGGCCTACGGTGCCGCTGTTCAGGCTGCAATTCTATCTGGTGATGAGAGCAACCAAATCAGGGATGTGCTCCTGGTTGATGTTACGCCATTGTCATTGGGCATACAGACAGCCGGCGAAGTTATGACGACTATTATTAATCGGAACACCCGCATTCCTTGCACGCGGTCAAAGACATTTTCCACATTCGCGGACAACCAGCCCACTGTAACCATCAAGGTGTATGAAGGTGAACGCGCCATGACACAGGACAACAATGTGCTGGGCATATTTAGCTTGAGCGGCATACCGGCAGTGCCTCACGGTGTGCCAAAAGTGGACGTCACCTTCGAGTTGGACGCCAATGGCATTCTCGGTGTGACTGCTCAGGAGATGGGCACCGGCAAGGCCAAGAAAATGACCATCAAGAACGTTAAGGGCCGCCTGTCCCAAGCCGATATTGATCGCATGCTAAGCGAAGCTGAAAAGTACGCCGAGGAGGACGAGAACCATCGCCGGAGAATTGCTAACCGAAACAAGTTAGAGAGCTACGTTTTCAGCGTGAAACAGACTGCCGAGCAGGCTGGCGACGAGATGAGCCCGTCAGAACGCGGTAGGATTCTCAAGAAATGCGACGATGCTATTAAGTGGCTCGATGACAACAGGACGCTAGAGAAAGATGAGTTCAAAGTTAAGGAACAGGAGCTAGCAGCGTTATGTAGTTCGATTATGGCAGAGATGCAACAGCAGGACGCTGACGCAGGAGCTGTTGGAGGCTGCCTCGAGGAAATCGACTAAAATGGGATAACCATAAACAATAGAAACCATATGATAAAATAGACAGAATTTTTTTTTTATTTTTTATTAGAGTTACTAAACTAATAGTCCATATATTTACTTAATTTTATATTTTGCTTATTTAATAAAGACCACCTCTCATCACTTTTCTTTGTTCGCTCCATCCAATCTAGCCAGGAACCCTCATATACCGACACATTTGTATAACCCAGAGCGATAGCTTGCTCAGCTGCTACGGCTGCACGCTTGCCTGAGCGGCATGTGAATATAAGTTGTGTGCTTGTGGAGGGCTTTTCATGACCAAATTGGGATCTGAAATCAGTATTGCTTGTGGATGGACCCAGTGATGAGACCAAACTGTTCATTGGAATGTTAATGCTGCCTGGTATCTGACCGCTTGACTTGATTTCGGATTCTTCTCTCACATCGATGAGTAACTGGTCAGGATTGCGTTCAATGTTCTTTACGAAGTCGTAGTCAACTTTGCCAATGTTTGGAGTAATGGCAAAGCTGGAGCAAACGCAATGTACAGCCAAAATGATCAGGATACAAAGGAAACTGGGCGGTATCATTTTTGTTTTGTTCGATTTTAAGATAATTTGGATTGAAATTTCAACGGCAATATACAATATATCAAAAATACAATCTACTTAATACAGCGTGTGACTAACAAGCCCAGAACAACCAATTAACTAAAAACAAAACAAAACACGTTATTAGTGTTGGCTCGATCCGATATAAACTGGTTCTAAAGACCGGGTCTTTTTTGAAAAGAAATATTGAACAATCAGCCACGCTCCGGTAATCGCAATCGAAAATGTTTGCGATTTACTTTTAATATCGCAAGAAAATGTGATTACCGTAGTGTGTCTGATTATCTTTGATCTTTAAGTTCCTTTAGATCGTTTAGTTCTTTAAGTTCCTTTGCTTCATTCAGTTCCCTTATCTTAATAATTTGACGTGCATATAATTCTAAATAACGAGCAAAAAACAAAAAATTAAAGAAAAGCAACTGCAACTGCATACGAATGATTACACTAAAGAACTTAAAAGAAAACAAACTATTAGTTCCTGTATTCGGAACTTGCTAAGCCACTCCTTAACTAAATTAAAGTTTAGTTGTTTTATCCGGAAAGGAACTCAATGAAAGATTAGTTCTTTTAGCCTAAAATGAACTAATAAACGATTAATTCTTATATCCGGAATGGAACCAAAGGAAGGATTGGTATTTTTATCGGGCAACGAACTAGTGAACTATATCTGCAAAAGGAACTAAAAAGCCCAACTCCAGCGATGTTGCTTTTTGTTCTTGTTGGATCTGTTATTCAATAATTAATATTAACCCAAATAATAGCTAGTTTAAATAAATGGTAAATAAATATAAATTGTTAAACAAAATTGCATTAATTGCTAATCGATACATCGATAAATTATTAGCGTCTTTAAAATATCGATATAATTGCATATGCATTTCACAAAACAACGTAATAACGCCGTTAAAATACATTTTGTAGCCTTCGACGTGCTAATTTTGGAACAACTTTATAAAATTTATTGTGTTATTAAAATGACCCAGAAATGCGAAACAGCAAATTGCGAGAAGGAGGCAACGCTTCAATGCCCCACTTGTATTAAGCTGGGCATCAAGGGCTCATTTTTTTGCTCGCAGGCATGCTTCAAAGGATTCTGGAAGGAACACAAGGTGATCCATGCATTAGCCGGTACGGTAACTTTCCTAATATTATAAGTGTGTTTATTTTTAAAAGTGTGTCACTGTAATAAAAATGGGAAATATTTTTAACCTAGCTGGTGGCGCAAAACCTGTCGTTCCTGACAATGGTATGTACAATCCCTGGCCGCATTTCCGGTTCACCGGCAAGCTACGTCCTTATGAGCAAACACCCAAACGTGCTGTACCCGAGGCCATTATGCGACCAGATTATGCTGATCACCCAGCAGGTCGATCATTGTCGGAAGAATCTTTGCGTGGCACCACGATTAAAGTACTTGACGATGATGAAATCGAGGGAATGCGCGTTGCTGGTCGCCTGGGACGGGAGTGTCTAGATGAAGGAGCCAAGGGTGTCGAGGTGGGCACCACAACTGATGAATTGGATCGCTTGGTGCACGAAGCGGCAATTGAACGCGACTGTTACCCATCCCCACTGAACTATTACAACTTTCCCAAGTCCTGTTGCACGAGCGTCAACGAGGTTATTTGCCACGGTATACCGGACAAGCGACCGCTGGAGAATGGAGATTTATGCAACATCGATGTGACCGTCTATCATCGCGGCTTCCATGGTGATCTCAACGAAACTTTCTTTGTTGGAGATGTCTCCGAGAAGCACAAGAAACTGGTACGCATCACCTACGAGTCGTTGAGTAAAGCCATCGAGCTGGTGCGCCCAGGCGTCAAGTATCGCGAGATTGGCAACGTTATACAAAAGTACGTGGCGCCTCATGGCTTCAGCGTGGTGCGTAGCTATTGTGGTCATGGTATTCATCGTGTGTTCCATACAACACCCAATGTGCCACATTATGCGAGTAAGTTGAAAGGCTTAAAACTCAAACTACAGATATATTAATCCCACTCTAATCGCCTACAGAGAACTCTGCTGTTGGAGTAATGGCCGCTGGTCATACTTTCACCATCGAGCCAATGATATCCGAGGGTGTTCAGAAGGCGGAATCTTGGCCAGACGACTGGACTGCCGTTACAGCCGATGGCCTCTTCTCGGCCCAATTCGAACAAACTCTGTTGGTCACAAACAATGGTTGTGAGATCCTAACGAAGCGCCGCGAAAACAACGGCCAGCCTTGGTTTATGGACAAAATGTAGCTTTTATAGTCTTTGAATTTGCTGGTTTAATTTGTTTCGTTTTTTTTTTTTTACAATAAAATCTACAGTTTGTATTTTATATATACTCCCCCAACCTTTGTCGTATTACTTCTCAAGTGGCGCGTAATTGAGCAGTTTCTCAATCAGATCCACGTGTCCCAGCAGCATGCGGCGGCAGCAATATCGCTTCAAACCCAAAGCGTCAAGAGCATCGCTGGAAAATGTTTATATGGTTGTTGTTGTATTAACAAGAAAAGGCGGCAGTGGCAGCGGCATCCATGTCTTACCCTTCCGTGTACTCTGCCTGCAGCAGACCCAGATAGGACTCCCACTTGTTGCCAATCACCTTGCCACAGGTAAAGCACCGAATTGGTATAATCATTTTGGGTGCAGTTAATAAATTTAATTTACGGTGTGTTTTTGTCGACTTTGCTGTGCTTCTTCTTCTTCTTGCTAGCAGAGCTGCCAACTTTTTTGATGTCAACTATCGATAAGAAATAAGCGCATGGCTTAGCTATCGATATATTTTAGTGTGACCATATAATTGTGCTTCGAGAATAATGCGCGCCTTTTTTAAATATTAATACATTTATTTATTAGACTATCGACTGCTTGCTAAATGAATGCATTTTCAAATGAGATTGTAAAATAAATATTTGAAGACCGCTAAAAACTATTTCATAACAACAACAAATAACTATTTACTGCTGACGTCACTTTGACCGCCTGCTACTTCCACTGACGTCGAAACCGGAAACAAATCCTTTGAGTCATTGCTGTCCTCCAACGCGTGCTGCACATCCTCCACGGTACCTTTCTTTACATCGTCCGAGCGCTTCTGCAAACGTTGCTGCAAATATCAAAATGTATGTCAAATAGACTGCAGTTTTACAATCAAAAATTGTTTACCGTTTCAGGCGTTTCTTCATCTGGCACAAAAATGCGCAGTGGCGTATTGCTGCCAAGCTGCTGCTGCACCAAACGCTGGTGCTCCTCAAAGGCAGTGGCAGCAGGATCCGCTGGATGCTGTTGATGCTGTTGCTGCTCTTGCTGCTGATGCTGCGGCTGTTGATGTTGCTGCTGCTGCTGAAATTGTTGCTGTTGAAGTTGTTGCGGCTGTTGATGTTGCTGCTGCTGCTGCTGCTGAAATTGTTGCTGTTGAAGTTGTTGCTGCTGAAGTTGTTGCTGCTGGAGCTGATGCTGCTGTAGTTGTTCCTGCTGCAATTGCTCGTGCTGCAGTTGTTCCTGCTGCAGTTGTTCCTGCTGCAGTTGCTGGTGCTGCAATTGAAGTAATTGAAGATGTTGCTGCTGTTGCTGATTTTGATAATGTTGCTCTTGTGCCTGTGCCTTAAGCTCCTCCAGCTGAAGTTCTTGCTGCTGTTGGAATTGTTGCTCTTGTGCCCGTGCCCTAAGCTCCTTTAGCTGCAGTTCTTGCTGATGTTGCTGCTGCTGCTGCTGGTGCTGCAGTTGAGCCTGGGCCTGGGCCTGTGCGTGAAGCTCTTCCAAATGGTATTGCTGCTGCTGCTGTTTTTGCAGCTCAAATGCAGCCTGCTCAGTTTCCAGCTGCTGTCTTCTCGCTTCTTCCTCGGCATAAGCCTGCAGCAGCTGCGAAGAGTCGTGAGAGTTGCCATAATAGTTGGACACTACAAATCCGCCTTCTGGCGCAGTGGGCGTAACCGCCGCATTGATATTGGGCAAATGGAAAGATGCTGTCTCATAGATGGGCTCTGCAGGTTCACCCAGTGCGGGAGCGGCAATTAAAGCTGCATATTGTGGTGCCGTATCCAACACAGGATGTATGTTATGATGTGGATCCTTTGCAGCTTGCAAAATTTGGCCATTGCTGGCCACCTCCTGTGTCAGATCAGTGTTTACATAGCCCGTCTCAATCACATGCTCCGTGCTGGGCTTGAATAGCTGCTGTTTGTGATGTGAGTATAGCTGATTGGACTGGGTGACCAGATAAGTGGGATTATAGATGGGTATGTGGGCTGCGGGCAGGGCAGCGGCTATGAAGGGCTGTGTCGCCTGATGCGTAAACTGTATGGGATAGATGGGAACTGTCTGGGCAGCTGCCTGGGCGCCTACAATTTGCACCAAAGGTTGAGCGGGCAGATGATTATTTTGCACATCCGCGGGCAGCTGCTTATTGTTGCTGGGCGTGTTGAAACTCTCCGTTGCAACCTTTAACTTGTTCGTTGGCAATGAAGGATCTGGATCTGGGGCAAAGAGTTTCTGCGAGCCCGAAATGGGATCGCGAATTGTTTGATCATTTGTCTCATCCTCAGTAACGCTGTAATACGAATGTGGCTGTGCCTGTGGACGTGTTGCTGTGGTGCTCTGTGTTGTTGGGAATTGTGGTGGCAGATATTCGTTGTCTATCTGATTATCCAGCTGATTGTCGTGGTCATGGTGCAGTGCCAGATTTGGGGCGGGTACCGTGTAAATTGGTGCAAAGTGCTCGGTGTTGTAATTGTTGTGTGTGTCCAGCTGTGGGGCATGTGGCATGGAGCGTGTAAGGAGGATGCGGTTGTGTATATAGTCTGGAACAGTGTATGGTACTTACCGGCAAGTGCTGCAGCTCGCTGAAGGCAACCGCCGTGGGTTTTTCAAACTTGAAGGGTTTCTCGTATCCAAAGCTGGGCTTGGGATGTGGCTTCGAGTTATTTAGCTTGATCTTCAGCGGCTTGCGTAGTCCAAGTGTCGGCTTTAGATACACTGGAGCGCTCAACTTGAGAGGACGTGAGCCACGCAAATGTTGCTGCGGTGCTGCATGCAACAGGTGCGTATGAGCGTGTGAATGCGGATGCGGATGCGAATGCTGATGCTGATGGAGATGAGAGTGTCCATGCGTATGTGGCGACAAATGCTGATGGGCATGACTGTGGGCGCCAGGACGTCCCTTCAATACCAGTGGAACGGGCTGATCACTGCGAATCTGTACAACCAACGTGCGCTGCTTGCCACCAGCAGCAGCAGCTGAAGCTGCAGTGGAACCAGGACGACCCAATTGCTTAAGGTTCTTTGGCGGCCAATTGGAACTACTAAAGATCAGAGGACGTTTACCAACGGGCGGCTCAGCGCTGGCCAGGCTCAAAAGTAGCGCAATCAGTATGTACGGCTAAAATGAGTAAAAATGTCAAAAATTTAATACGAAAAATCATTAAATAAAATGTAATTATTAAACGAGTACATAACGAACAAAAACACATAAAACTTTCTAAGCTCCGCCATAGATACACTGATAAAGGGGGAGGTGCAGAGGAGGGCTGTAGCCGTATCGTTTAATCATCGTTGAGTCGACCAGCCGACAATACCTGTAATGGCTTTAATTTGTATAAATTGGCGGTTTTCTAAAATTTTATCACGTCGCCTGCCGCTGACTGCTTAAGCCAAGCTGCTTAAGCAAAGTATCTTATACACATATGTATGTATGTATGCATGTATGTGTTGCATATACATTAAACATGCTTAAATAAATATTCATGCCCAGACAATCGGACGTTTCGTCTAATTAAACGTGTGGGGGACATAACAATATAGTAGAATGAAAGTGAAATGTCTAACTTATTTGGTAAAGACATTGCTGCATGCCCAGACAGACGAAAATATCGTCAATCTAAACGTGTTGAGGAACTTTGCAGTGTTACACAGTCAAACATCCCTAAAGATGCTATAAAAGAACCAATCACAACTATGATAAACAGTTTGCAGACATGGATAGCTGCTATTCTTTGCTCGGTATTGATCTATTTTTCATCTAATTAGGCCATATTCGAAGTTTTTGCTGTGCCCATTGGATCGAGTTACGGCTTTGAGGGGAGGAATATTCAAAATTGCTTTGATTGTAGTAGGAGATACATACTATTTCCCACCTGTTACATATTTTTGCAGTAGTATGTAGCCTCTTGATTCCTATATATAATGTGTATTTAAAAGTTGGAGGAATGCAATGATGAATTATTATTTTTGCTTTTTACTTCAAAAACGAATATTTGAAAGAGAACGGGCTTAAATTCCATGATGTAGTAGGAGTCCGTGTGTCTCATTCATCTTCTAATAAAGATCATACCATAAATGTACTTTATAATTTACATTTTAGTATAGAAATTAGAGACTCAAAAATTGTTATGAACTACATGAACCAGTATTTGTAGGAATATTATGAGTTTTAAAAGGAACTCTTAGAGATGCTTGACTGTAGAATAAAAGTGAAATGTCAATTTGATTTGGTTCTGTTGTGAACGCAACAAGGCATTTAATTTGCTTTGCTCTGCTTTGTTTTAACTGTACTTGCGCGTGGAAGTCAACAATTTGGCATTGTAATTTGTAATTTGTTACAACAACAAATTTCACTTGTCTGCCGGAGACACTGGCAATGACAATGTTTTTTACCGTTAGTCAAGCAGTCAATCAAGCGCTGCTTACAGGTGAAACTGACGACCGATTGTCGTCGCATTGGACACTGTGCACTGTGGTTATTGATTACGTGCCCCGTTTGCTTAATCGAAGACACAGACGTAATTGAGACCAAATTGCTATATTGGTGTTTATGAAGTGGTTAGTTAGTTGCCATTGCTCTGTTAGCCACTTAAAAAATATGCATAATAATAGTTAAAATAACGCTGGTGAATGAACTTGGCTGTAAGGAGCGGCTAAGAGCAAAAGACTACTTGTTGAATGAAAGTCGACAAAAAACTAACCAAATAAATGTCATATAATATGACAACGGGCAACGAACTTCATTAAGGATTTACATACGCATACGCATAGGCTAGGCCAGTAAATCCACTAAGCACACATATACAAGTTATAACAAATCAGGCAAGGCCATAAACCAACACCCGTTAACCCAATTCGCAGCGCATTTGGCCAACCTGAAATGCAACTTTTATTTTAGCATTAAGCTAACTGTATTGCGAGCAAAGGCAGCATTAGGATTTATCAAGTCTTTCCGCCACACTATGCTGCACATTGAGGCAAACTCAATTGTAGCAGTGGCAGTGGCCGTGGCATTGGCAGTGGCAGTGGCAGTTGCAGTGGCAGAGTGGCAGTTGCAGAGTGGCAGTTGCAGTTTAGTAAGCACATATACTCATCAAGCGAGCGGTCCCATTGTTTGTTGTCTGTTGCGAAAAGTTGGCGCATCAAGTGCTCTCATTGCAATTTCAATTGCTACCGTTACAATTGCAATTGCAATCGCAAATGAAAGTGCACGCAATTAGTTACCTGCCAATCGCATTTTAACAACTATTCAAAACATAAGCTGCACATCAATTGAAATTCAATTGAAAATGAAGAAATGATGTTGTAGTTGAATGGCAGCATTGTTTTCATATATAATTTCAAAATATAATTTATTAAAATATAATCAAGATGAATGTCGGGTTTGGAGTGTGAAAAGTCGATGTACCATGCACGGCCGCCAATTGAAATTGTTCATTTGCATGTAACGAATTATGAGCTGCGATTCTCACCGTGAAACTTTTTGTAATCATCGATAATTGTGGACCATAAACTCAGCGTGTGATTTACTTACCCTCATATTATTGCTGCTTCAGTTTTTTTTAAAGATATTATAATGTTGTATGTGTGTTTTTGGAGAAAGAAAGCTTTAAAATTAGAGTTGAGTGACTTTTGTGTTAGAGACTTGCTGGCTTTGTTATTCCAACAGCAAGTAAATGAAGATCAAAATAGCAATTAAGTATATAATCACATCAATTAACTTCATGTCCACGTGCGCCACAGCGCTTTCCTTTGTCGAATGTATCAAAATAACACAAAATATAATTTTAACTGGAGCGCCGACTCTTCAAATCTGCACCTGTTCAAGTCGCGTAGACAACTGAGCTCAGTATTAACTGTAACTGACTCTGTTAGTTACTTTTGCCAGCTACTGGAAGCACAGGTACGCTCACTGGAAGCACCGACCAAGTGTAGAAGAAAGTGGTCGGCTTTTCTTTCGACAGCTTCGTCGACGTCGCTGCCCGAAGGCAGAAAAACTTGTTCACAATACTTATAATGCTCAATGTTTCGACTTAGCACGCGACCACAACATGACCAACATGCCGGCAATTGCAATTGCACTGTCTTTATCTGACCAGACCATACAGACAGACAGACAGACACACACGCACAGCTCAAACGAAAGTGTTTGCCAGTTCTTGGTCAGTCTGGTCAGCCTGGGCAAACAAAAGACTTGGGCAACGAACTTGTCTGCGCAATACTCGCTCTTCAATACCTTAAAAAGCAATGCGGACCAGGCGCACATGAACATGAAATGGGCACGTTTCACATTGGCGCCTGATGCTGGAGCAGGAGCACAAACTTTGATGCTTCATTGTTAACTGGCAGGCAGACTTAGTAGATGCACAGTGGGTCTGAATTGAAGTGCCATTTTCTTAAATGAAACATAAATTGTTAGGACTTTAAAAATATTTAGCAATACTTCAAATTGATTTATATTTGTAGACAACTACTTTATTTTATAAAGAATATAAAATACAATCATTAATAATAACAGCAATAGTAAAGAAAAACAATAAATATTCAAAGAATACAGTGAAAGTTGAGGTATATATATCAAATGTTAATTGATATGTATAAATGTATAAGTTTTTCAATTTTTAACAGTGTGTAAAAAGGTATAAATGTATCAATTCAACACGTACGCTTAATTATTTTTAAGTTTACTTGGTTAGTATAAGATTCTTCTGCCTGTATAGAAGATAAATGCATCCAATACTTTGGAACGTCTAACGCTGGAAGGCTTTGTTTAACAAAAGCCGCATACACAGTTCCTAAGCCATCAGCACATGGACCTGAAGATCGTCGTCTGATACATCATACTCAGGGAGTCGCTCTTTAAGCACAAGTGGCGCTGGAGGTTTGCAACCTATGGAATAGATTTGAATGAACATACGATGCAATTATTGACTTGAGACAAAGCGCAAGTTAATGCTACTCACTTATGGTTAACGTAGTGGGAATACTGAACTGAACTTGATAGAAATACAGAAATAAGATGAAAAAAAAAATGAAATTTTTAGCTTAATTTCGAAACGCTTCGAATGGCTTTTTATTTTATTCTAATTATACAAAAGTGTCTACTTTGTTTTTTGGCTAAGAATTGTAAATCTTTAACTATTTTGATTTGTTTTTTGTTTAATTTTCTTCAAAGCAAATACTAAAAAATGAGTAAAATAAGTTTTGGATATTAAAATTGATCTGTGCATAGTGCATATTATTTTTTGTCGATTTGCAAGGGAGAAGCATGTCATGTTTGGTGTCTCAAGCTCTTATAGCCTCTGAGATCGGAGCGTTCAGATAGACAGAAGGACGGACAGACGGACATGGCCATATCAACTTGTCTGTTGATGTTCCAATTATTCTAATTTTCATACTCTTTTTATCTACGATTGCATTAACTTTAAACAGAAATGGAATTTAATTCACTATCACAGTATCAATAATAAAAATTGGAATATCTGAAATTTAAGTGAATTTGAATTCCTCAAAGCTTTGCCGAAATTGAAAACTGGAGCAGTTGTAAATCCAATATTTAAAAATATATTTTACATCGTACTTTTATTTGAAGAACTTACTATTTTAACCGTGTCTGAATATAACTAACTTTCTTGAGATAATCCTATTATTTTATTGATATATTGAAGATTTAAATGAAAGTTAAAGTAAACTGCCGACTGCAATATACTCTGTTTTCTGTAGGTTTAGTAAAGACTACTTAAACTGTCTTTAAACTTAGGTAAAGTGAGTTTGACTGAGTTACCGTGAAAAACAAGAAAGTTTTTCATACAAAAACTTATTTTTCAACTGATCGTTCCTATGGCAGCTATATGTTATAGTGGCCCGATCTGGCCGATCTTAATACTTTGTCTACCTATGGTATATACCAACATGTATACCAAGTTTGGTTGCTCTAGCTTCAAAACTGTGGAGAAAACCTGCGTTCATACAGATGGACGGACGGACGGACGGCCAAACATATCACAAACCCAATATACTCTTTATTTCAATTTTGGAAAACAGAGTATAAAAATTAGGATAAATAGAATTCGACAAAATAAGTGATGTTTTCTTAGTTTGTTATAGATTGTATATATTTGAAAACTAATTCGGCCAGAAAATAGACTAAATAAATGGGAATTTAAGCAGTTTCTTCGATATTTTAGATTTCGTTTGACTCACTATGCGACAGCAACATTTGTTGCCTACCCAAATAGGCATTTAGTTAGATCGTCGATTATACAATGCCACTGAGTAATGCAGGCGACATAAAACGCTTATGAAACGCGCCCAAATAATTGGACTTGGTAATTGGGTGCGTTTTATGCGAGCCGTGACTACAAATTTCTAAACGCAATTGGTCGATGGAATTTCTGGCGCTGAGCTGTTGGCCATATGTGGGTCAATTTTTGGGCTGTTTACTATCGTAATTCAAAATTTCACTTTTAATAATGAAAATCGTTCGGTGTGGGCCGATGTTTGAAATTTTGTATTTGTATTTTATTTTGAAATATTATTTTAACAAGGTTTTTGTTTTTAAACATTAACAACATAATATTATTATTATACCATTTATTTAATTACATTTATCTGTTGTATTTCACATTTATTATAGTTATTATTTTTATTTTATTCTTAGTCCAATGTTTAAAATATGATTTCATTTTTTTTTTAGATGTTTCATTTATTATTTAAAAATTTTGTTTACGTTTTTTGTTTTTTAAATTTTTGCTGCTGTTTTGAACAAAATTGTTTTTTTTTAATGCGTTCTCTGCTCTCAATTGGGTTTTTTTTTTTAAATAGGTTTATGTTAATAATTTGTTTATCAGTATTAAATTTTAAGTTTAAACTTACGTTTAAGTTTCAGAATTGTACTTGTAAATATATTTTATAAATTGCGAGTAAAAACTAAAAAATTCAATTACAGTTATGTTGACTATTTGATGTTTTCGTTTTTCGTTTTTATTTTTTTTACATTTTGTAATGCACACATTACTTAAATAATTTGTATGCATGTGCAGGTGTATACATATATATGTGGGAGTTTTGTGAAAGTGTTTTGCGAAATTATACTACAATTCATTTTTTTGTATCATTTCCGGCATTTATAAATTTAATAACGTTTTTGTTTTTGTTTTTGTTTTTTTAGTATGCAATCAATAAAAAATAACATTTGTTTGTTGCTCAAACTTGTACAATTATCATTTGTGGTTTTTAGCTGCAAATGTTTGATTCCTATACAAAGTATCTAACTACTGTAAAATGCATTATATTTATGGTTAAGAATTTTTTTTATTCTTTTTTTTTTTACTCACGAAATTTTCTACAAAACGTTGCACTTGTGTTTTAGTTGCATGGCATTGAGTATTTTTCTAGGCGATATATATTATTTGATCATGTTTTGAACAAAGCTGAAACGTTGGAGAGATCTGTCCAAAATGTTTGTTGGGGTATCCAGAATTTTTGGATGAATGAAGAAGCTTTGAAAACAGACTTGATATGACAAGCTTTTCATTTGTGAACTTTTAGTAATTAATATAATAAGTACTACAAATCTCTAACGCAGCTTTCTTCAATTTTGAATGACATTTGCGATTTATATTTAATAAGCTTTTTTTTGTGGATAGTTCTTGTTTTGCATTTTGTATATCATTTGATTTAATATTTCTTTAGCGTAAACATTGATTTTATCAAGTTTCACAACATCGAGAGTTCGTTTTGTTGTTGTTCTTGTTAATAGGTTTTCGCTGATGTATCAATAAGTGCGTGTGGTTGTGTCAGTGTGTGTGTGTGTGTGTGTGTGTGTGTGTGTGGGTGTGTTTTTGTGAGTTTTTATATTTCTAAAAATTGTTAAAACTATGTTATTCATTTAAAAATTATGTTTAACTTTTGGGTTTCTTCTACGCCTCTTATAAGGATTGCAAATGCTTTTTTCATTTCATTTATATTCATTTTAATTTTAATTTTAATATTAATTTTAAGTTTTTATTTATAAATTGCACTAACAATAAATGAACTGGTTGATAAGCAAGGCTAAGCTTTCATTTTCACTATATGCTAGCCCATACTTTCCATAATGTTGACTCAAGTTTCTCACATTTGCAAATCTAGAATACATACGTACATGCATACATTTACATATATATATATATATAACTTTGAAGGCGCCTTAATATTCACAATTTTATTAAAATATTTATCGCTTTAAGATTTGTTTTTGTTTTTTTTTTTTGGCTAAACCTAAGGCTACATTAATTTTACTATAAACACAACAAAACCGAAAATCAATCTTACAGTATTTGTTTTACCACTTGCCTCCAAAAAGGCTTAAGTTTTATTATATTAAAAGCTCAAATTCGATTTACTGTAATTATTTATATGCTAAACTTATGTGACAAATTGTAAATAAATGTTTTGAATGAAAATTATACGATGCATTTTGTTCGTGTGCTATTTTCTGTTTACATTTATCAAAATTATGAGAATCATGAAACAAAATTGAACAAAATGTCTGCATTTTGTGATTTGATTTTTAAGTTCATTTAACGTGATTTCTATACGCTTTGGCAGTGTTAATCATTTTTAAAAAAATATTTCAAAAATTATAAGTAGTATGAGCAAAATATGAATACATTGAGATAAACTTTTTACATTATCCAAGTTACATAATCATATATGTAAGTATGTATCTTAACTATTTACATGCTATATACAAAAAAAAAAAAACAGAGCGTTTTATTAGCGGCTTAAGCGCAAGCGCGTGAAAATCTAAAGAAGAGTTTTGAGACATGTCAAGAAACGATTGTGGACTGAAAAGTTAGGTCATCTTTCGGTCAACTGTTTGTTTCGTTAATCTTAAAAAAATGTTGTTTAGAACACCACAGCTGCTGCTCGTAAATCGCAATAGGCACGCACATAAAAAGCGCATACATCGTTCACTAAAAATATTACTAGCTACATTTTGTCAACTGCTCAGCATAGATAGTTACATGTGTATATCTATCTATGTATGTATGTACTATGTATATGTTTGGTATGTAAATGTTCAGCAGCTTTCATACTTCATATGATGTACGGAGTTAAGTATGAATTTATATTGTTTAATAATGATATCCAATGCGCTACTTACATTTACTTATTATAACATATATAAATGTTGATTTTTATATTGTTTGTGGCAGCATTTATGCATGTGAAATGGTCTTGAATCTAATAGAATTATCTCTGACTAAGGAAAGAATATTGCAAATATGAATATATTTTTTGAACACACACATATACGGTGTTTATGCGAGAGCAACACCAAAAGCGTGCTTTTGACAATCTATAATTTCTAATCTTTTTGAAGTGAGAGTAAAGTCTCAGAACTACTCTTCATTGTTACATTCTTTTATTTTAATTGTGTATCTGTGAAAGCAGTGACATTTCAAAAGTCACGAAGATATCATGAATTCGTACGTATAAACGTAGTTATAGAAACTTTAGCCACACATGCTTGAAAGGAATGACAATCTGAATTTGAAAAAGCTGAAATAGTATCTAGTGCTGTAATGTTATTAAGTATGTAAGATGTACTATATCAATTACGAATTTAGTTTATACTTTTTGAATTAATATTCAAGCTGCTTGTAAAGTATGTATAAACATATATGTATATGTACATGCTTTTGGTTACGTGTGTTAAGTATGCAATAAGTATCTTTTGTTGAAACAACCGTTTGTTAATTTACTTTTATGTTTTTTTGCATTTTTGTTTTTGTTGTGTTATGTGGCGATCTAAGCTTTGTAATATAAAAGTTTTGAGTACTGTTCTGCTTCTTGCCATCGATACTCAAGTTGCAGCTGATTGTTGGTTTTTGTTTTCATTTTAATATATCGCTAAGTATTTCTTGTGTTTCAGCTAATATTATATAATAGTTAAATTATTATATTTTGTATTTATATAAATCGTTTTTTTGCGCATGCTCAGAAACATCTAAATGCAGTTTTTGAACTTTAATGCTGACACAACTTTTGGTTTTGAATTCTTTTTTTTTGCCGTTTTCCTCTCGCATTTTCCACATACGGTCAAGCATTTTAATCTATATTTCTTTCTGTTTTAGTTATACGAACATACATATACATATGTATGTATTAAGTATGTATATGTATGTAAATTGTGGCGTAGTTGTTGTTGTTGCTGTTTAGACAGATATTTAGAGAGTTGTTGTTGTTTCGCAAATGTATGGCAAAGTCTTGCATATTTTGAATGTATACGTATGTAAGTATTTGTATCTTTAAGACATTAGCAATTTAGCCATTTAATTTACATATTTAGTCGCAAAATATAGAAGATATATGTATGAATATTCAGTTTTATATAGAGTTTTTACATGTACATTTTTGATAGTTTGTGTTGTTGTTGTGTTGTTTTTCTCCATTATCAGTTAAGAGTTGATTTTTTGCTTTTGTTTTGTTTTGTTTTTTGTTTTTTTTTTTCTTTGTTTAATGTGTAGCTTACCTTACTAATGGTTCCCAATTGCTTACATCACACCATTGAGATGAATTTTCATTTCGAATATATTTGTAATGCAATGATAGCGCCATGAAGTGAACTCAAAATGTAAACGAATATAAATAACATTATGAAATTAGAGTTGATAATGATAATGTAAATTTAGGAAAACTAAATTTTTATAAATGCATACATACCCATTGATGATTATAATAACTAATGATTGTTGCTTCAAAAAAAAAAAACACTAAAAACTAAGAGAACAAAATAAAGATTTCAAAACGGATATTATTACAAAGATTTTTTATTTTGAGGTACTAAATAACTAAATAAAACCAAAGTTCAAATCAAAATAGTAATAGAGTAATAGTAATAAAGTATAAAGAATATTGGATAGATAGAAAATAGGATATACAGTATATAGAAAATTATAGATATGTTAATTTCAAGGTTCTAAAAGGCATACGGAATGGTGTGGGAAGCAATCAGCTGACATTTGAACGATAGATATCAAAGATGTTGTTCTTTCTTTAATATATTTGTGACTTTTATGTTTGTGGAGACATCGAACATTTCCGCGATAGTCACGGCCCACTGTTGGTCGTTGTTATTTTGTGGTATATGATTGATGTCCCTTGATTGTTTGACAGGATAGACAAAATACTTTCTGTACGTTATCTCCACAAATATAAAAGAACAGAGCAATGCATTTATGCCAAGGCATCGAAAATTCTAACTAACTTATGCCAATTGGCCTATGTTTTGATTTAGTTACATTTTCCCTAGGTAGGTATCATACAAAACATATAAATATGGGGATAGTAGGTAATGTTCTTTGTGTTGTTGTTGTTGTACATATTGCCTATACCTATACTTGAATACGCCTATTGGGGCGTAATTTAAACCAAATATTATGCCAATATTTATGCCATAAATGCGATGCTCTGTGCACAATTAACTTCTCCATCGTTCAAATGTACGAATAAGGACCATCAGTTAAGGCGCTACACAGTAACAATCAAGAGTTATCATCCTTATTGGAGCCGCCCCCACCGACCCCGGAACCTTGTGTGTTGGTGCCACGTCCACCGACGGGCGCACGCACTGCGGGCGGTTTGTACTCCAAGCCCGGATCGAATTGCATTAAGACGAATACCTTAAGATAAAAGAAATATTATTGAAATTATTTTTGTATCATAAGTGGATTGCTTACCTGATCTGTTGGCAGTAATGAGAAGTCATCGGGTGGGTTGGTTATTACATAACGTTTGCTGCTCGCATCACAGCTGGAACTGGTGTCCCTAAACCGATATAGTCCTATGCACAACATCCCATACGACTTGAGAGCGGCCACAAACAAGTCGCCATACTTGCCGCATTCACCAAACTGTGCCAGCGGCCCATCATATAGCGAGATTTGTCCCACACGACATCTGAAAAAGGAGACGACAACGGATCAATAGTTAATTAGTAAACATGGAGCACAAATCGAATTTAAGACCAGTATCCACATCAAATGGATTGTTAAAGATCATGAGTACAGCAACTCATTATATAACTTTACTTTGTTCACCCCACATTCTTGTGTTTAAATTAATTCTACATATGTTCATTTGAGCTTGATCCGTTCAAAGATTGATGTTGGGTGTATATCGATCTAAGGGATCGACACTATAAATTACTCGAAATATTTGAACTTACGATGTTAAAGGTATTGATCAAAAAGTTTGTCTAAGACATGTCAGACTTATTTTAAAACGGAAATTAATGAATTCATTGAAAATATTATAGTTATAATTCAATAAGTTGATAAAAATGCTTTTAATTTTATTTATACTCAATTAAACATTGAATTTTGTTGATAAAAATAATTTCCTTGAGGAAATTTCCGTATTGAGGAATATATGCAATTTTTTTTTCAAATATTTTCAAAAATATAGCAACCAAATTTTGTATAAATGTTTATATAGCTTTCCCACTGTGCGCGACAGGCCACACTAGTGACGAAGCAACACGAAGGTGTAAAAGTCGACTTTACTGAAGTTTCCGAAGTTTAACTTTCCATAGGCATTCCATTTAAAGAGTATTCTTGACTTTAAGTGTTTGACGTACCTGTCGCGATTGCTTAGACTGTCGACAGTACTGTACCCGCCACGCAAGCCAGCACCCTCTGCCAGAATCAGTTCCAATTCGGGCGTGGCGCCGCCTGTTATCAGCGATCGTATCAGTGTTAAGGCATTTTGATTGAAGTAAGTCTGTAATTTAAATATAAGACGAGAAAATGTTATGTAGCTAAACTTGATATTTAGATTGCAGCATGACTTTACCGTGGACATCAGCGAATCTAACACACTCACAGCGAACGCCGTGCCGCAGGCGAACGGCTGCGTTAGATATAGTTCTGTATCTGGATCATCATCGTCGTCTTGATCGAGAAACTGCACGTTGCCATCATTGACCAGTTCTTTAAATAATAAATAACAACAAAAAAACATAACATTTATTAATACACACTCATCATTTACATTAGCTTGGCAGCGTATGAGGCTGATCTTGGCAACTCCCCCTAGCCATATGCCCCACCAATGCCTAGTCAGCCTCACATATACCGCTTGAGATTGTAGGCTTTTCGATCGGTCGTTTGGAAAACGCGGTCATTTTAGTGCGATGCAGTTTACCTGTTATCATGGGCACATTGGCACCATACACTGATCCGCGACGCTGGAGCACAATGGGGCTGCCGGCGGTCGCGCTCAGATTATCGAACTCCGGTCCACGTTGGCTGAGCACACCAATCGTATCATCGAAGGTCATGGCCTTGATGTTGAGCGAGGCGAGAATGGCCTCCTTGTCGGCCAGTGTGGGATCATCGTTACTAGGAACTTTTGCAGACAATATACAGCACATATCACACAGATTGACATTGACCGCCCGCAGATCGGCTCGACTCAGCGGCGATCCATTGAGCACCGAAATCTTGGGCAGATTTTGTAGCATTTTCCACTCGCGTCTTATATAGTCGACGGAGCCCACAATTACCACGTGCTTGAGCTCATGGTAATGGAAATTGGATGCGCGCAGCGGCATCACCAGATTTCTCAGACCAATTAGGGGTGAATCCGGATCGGCGAACAGGCAAACAACCACGTGGCCATTTAGTACCGTCATGGCCGCCTGATTGCGATCCTGCAGGGGGAAAAAAAAGAACTTGATCAGTTTGTAGTTCTTGATTGGTTTATTATTATATGTTTAGTTTACCAATATGCAGTCTTCTAAGCTCTTCGCTGGACTCCAGTGAAACATGCCCGTTGAGTCATATTTCATTTCGGTTTTCTCGAAATCAAAGTCCTTGGACTGATCGTCCGCTATTCCGGCGGGCAATGAAACCCCACCATTTTGATTTTGTGTGCCTGTGTTGGAGCTGCGACTCGTTGGCCTGGAGGCAAGCAAATTATTGAGATATGTTAAATGTCAAGTGTGTGGCCCTCTCTCTAGATATTAAGTATCTTTCAAAAATTGGGATTTTGTTTATCGTGGCATATCAGATTATCAACCAATTAAAAATAAACGCTACATCCAAATGCAAAGTGTTCTTCGTAACGCTACGAGTACGAGTTTCGTTCAAAAAGAAATATGAATACTTGAATACGAGTACTTGGAGCTTATTAAATTTAAAAAAAGTGTCTTTGATACGATATATAACTAGTATATATATGTATATATACATATACTTATGCATGTAGATAGAGAGAAGAGTAAGAGCTTGTGCTAATAACAATAGTTGCGAAATTACGTTTACCAAAACACAAATGCCAATACGAATACAAACGAATATATATGTATGAATTAAAATCAATGTTCAACTACGCAAAACGATTTCAGAATAACCCGGCGATGCCACCATAATCATATCAGATCAGTTCACATGCGACCGCCCTCAGGTGTATTATAGATAATTATACTGAGTGATAAGACATGCACGAGGGACACGTCACATGCAACTGCATCCTCGCCGGATTGCACACAGCAATTAGAATAAAGAAAACGATAAGTGCACATTTCAGAAACAAATCAAAAAGAAAGTTTTTAGAAACGAAGAGAGTACACATCGATTAGAATCGAGTTAAGTCAGTTTGAAGTAGCTGATTCGTACTATTGTGTGACTATAGTCCTCTATCGATAACAGCCCTATATAGTTTTAAATGAAGCCTTAAAAATGTTAACTATTTTCAAAGTAACCCAAAAAGCTAGGCTTAACGACAAAATACATATTTAAAGAATTATATAAATATTATTGTAGCCAGTTGAGATGAAATTTATTTGGTTTAGATAATGTTTGCTTATTGCAAATTATATATTAAACAATCTTGATATGACAGAAAGAGAATCCATACTAGTTTTGAACAGTGTACTTTGATTGATACAAAGTAGGTATAAGCAATAAATTTAGAGAATTCAAATGTTTATTGTAATCTGCACTCAAAAAAAAAACTTAACAAAGCTAAGCTTAAGTTTTCGATGCTTTTTTTCAAGAGTTATCAGAGTAAAAATTACACGAACTACATGAAATTGCATGAATTTAATAATTATAAACAAAGATTTATTCAATTTCATACTTATGTCTAAAGAATTGAATAATTTGCTGTGTTACAACTGAATGAAATGACACTCTGTGTAAAGCTTACACTGTAAACAACTAAATAAAATCAAATTGGAAAATATGAAACTTATGCCAAATGACAGAACTGACAGATAGAGTTCTTAAAAAACAAATATATATATAAAATTGTAAATAATCGAATGTAAAATGTAAGAACGCACACACGCGTACTTTAATAAATGATAAAAGCTATTGAAATGCAGAAATAGTATTAGTAAGTAATTAGTTACTGTTATTTACAATTACAAATACGATTACACGACACAAGTTATGCATTGCACTGACTTATAATTTACATAATTAGTTATAAGTAGCTATAGTTATATTATAAAGTATGTTGTAACACGCACACAAGGTGAAAATTAAAGAGTACACTGAGAGAATTTAGTTTGATAGAGAGTAGGAGAAAGAAGTGTTGATAGGCAGAATGACGCAGCGGAGATTGAAACTGTTATGCAAATGTAGATGTAAAATGAATTTTATGTAAAAAAAACATACACACGCACATAGACTGACAGACACACATACAAATACATACATAAATAAACGCACACAGACAGCAACGTGAAAAAATTACGCATACGCATAGTTAAGTTTTGTATTTGGTATTGATGTATGGAATAGCTTTCAATCAACCAATTAATGTGTGTTTTTAACAAAATGCGCATAGTTTGAATAAGTATTTACGAATACTAAGTTAAAGTAGTATTTAAAAACGCTTTTGGCTTTTTGTAATTTGTTTTTTTTTTGTTTTTTGTTTTTTTAAGTAAAATTTCTAGGAAAATATGGACGCATACATGAGCTTTTTAACTTCGTAAGCAAGTTGATAGCCCGCATAAGGGTTAGCATCATTTTCTGGTGGCCTGAAACAAAATGTTGTTTGTTTTTTATACATATAAACTGGTTAATATTATTTTTTTTATTGTCATTCATTTTTGTTGTTGTTTTCTTTTTGTTTTTTTTTTTTGTTATTGCAATTTGTTAAAGTGTTAAGAGTATTATTACTATAGTTAAAGAGCATTTACATATGTACGAGGCCATCAAACTTAGTGTTGTTTGTTGGGTGTAGATTAATCAAACAAATAATGATAAGGTGACCGAACTTAAACATAATAAGGTTTAGTATTCTTGTAAGTATTTTGCAAAGTAGGAAACAAAAGAAATCATAGAATGCAGCTCAGCAGCGAAGGCCTTAAGTGATTTTTACTTTTGTTCTTTTTGTATCTTGCTCGATTGCCGATTTGCTTTGCTATATACTTTTATTGTTATTGAAGTGCCCTCTGTTTGTGTATAGTTTGTATATTTATATTGTTCTTAAGTGCTGACCCGCCCATTGCACTCGAACTATGTTAATGCTGCCTCAATTCCAAACGGACACTCACCTGTTGTATTGTGACGGCGATATGACTTGGCCCTCCACCTGCCGACTCACGTTCACCGTGGGCTTTACCTTGTTCACCTGTTTGCCCGCAGCGGCTGCGGCGGCCGCAGCAGCAGCCGTGTTGTTCATGTGATGTATGGCACCTGTACCATTGCCAGTGCCATTCGGCCGTCGCGCATTGCGATTGAGTACTGTAAAACAAAAAGAGCAGCGGGAACTGAGCTTAAGTTGCAGGCGGGATAAAATAGAGGTTTTATATATAGACTGCCCTCCCCGAAAAATAATAACAAGGTAGGAGAGCTAGTGATGTAAGAAATTTATCCATATATCATGATACTTTTAATATTATATAGCATCTATATATTCAAAACGATTCTCATTGATATCATGTAAAATCTTAGTTTTTCAATGGGGTTTTGTGACATATCTTGCATGCCAAATGTAAGTTTTACTTGTCTTTATATTTATATATCCATGTGTTTCAAACTTTTGGGTTCGATGTTCAATTCAAGTCAATTACACAATGGCAATTCCTTGATTATGTTATATATGTTAATGTTGGTTTTTATAATTGTGTGATTTAAGTACTTAGAGATATATATCAAACTATCTTTGATATATCAGATATTTTCTTATAAAATTAAGTGTTGTGTGAATTCTATGGCTTACCTATTACCTTTAAGAATTGGCTGTATGACATATTTGATATGCCAAGTGTTAGTGTTAGTTGAGTAAACTTCAGGTTTACATATTTTAAAATTAAGTTGTTGGAATTCTATGGCTTATATGTATTTTTAGTTATATCATATTAGGCTGGCTATATCGTAGTTACATAACGATATACATTATAACTGCTAAATACCAATATGAAGTTGACAGCTTACATCACTAGAAGGAGCAATAAACTTAAAGGTACAGCCAAGTTAAATATTTAATATATATATATTTAACATATGAAACTTACGATTTGTATCTTCTCTGTCACGTGTAATATCACCTGTGGCAGTTGTAATTTGCGTTGGCAGAGTTGCAATTTGGCATTGGCAGTTGCAATTGGCATTTGGCATTTGGTTAAAGTAACAGAGAGAGAGAGATATATAGCAGATACATCCGATTAGTAAATTTTATACTTTCTACATTTGCTGTGGCAGAGTGCTTAGGAAAATTTGTTTTATTTTTTTTTTCTAGTCATAAATGCATTTTTGTCAAGTTAATCAAGAAAGGTATTTTTGAGCCGCGTGTATTAAGTAGTTAACTTTTGATTTTACTCGAAAGTTGTTAATGCTATTTTGTAAGTTTTGGATTTGTAGCTGTGATTTTGTGTGGTGGACACAATAAATAAATATAGTATTTAACAAGCAAATATATGTATGCAAAACAAAACACAACACACACACAAATGTTTACAAAAGTAAAGTGAGAAATGCTTTAAATAAGTAGACATCAATATTGAGTTGAAATGACTGGAAATGTTAGGAACAAGTTGTCGGTACAATAGTAGAGTTATTAGCAGTTCTTTAGATAGTTATATAAACATTTACATTTATAGAAAAGATTATTTGTCATTATTGTTTTTTACATTAGCAAATAACAATTTCGTTTTTTTGTTTTTTGTTTTTTTTTTTTAAATCAACGCAAAAAACATTTGTATGCAAAAACAAATAGCTAATTTATAATTATAATTGTTTGATTGTTACTTTGCACTGTTATTTATATGTAAAACACTTTGATTGGGCTCTGAACATATTTTCAGCACTGTTACTCATACAAAATGATAAGGCAATGATAAGGCAAATAAGGAGTTAAGAAATCAGGTATATAATGAGATTTGTCTTATTTTATGTGTGTCAAGAAATAACTGAGGTATGCTTTTTTTTTTTTGGATCCGCATTCTGTGTGGTCAAAATAACCTTTCTCTTTAGTGTAGTACAAAATTTTGACAGACTTTTACATAGTATTTATCATATTTAGCACTGTTTTTTTTTGGTTTTTTTTTGTTTTTAGATTTTAAACAAGCGAATTTTGAGACATTACCCGATACAGATCCACGCACATGCACCCGCTTGGGTAGCTCTGGTGGCGTAAATGTGGGTGCAGGATGGTGTTCATCTGTAAGATATTTTTGGTATTGTTATCGCACAGCTTCAGGTAATCAAATTCGATATGTTTATTTTTATTTTTTTTTGGTGTAAAAGGCAATGCTTTTGTATGTTAAGCTTATAGTATGCTTTTTGCAATTGTATACATCCAATTTGTTTAATATATTTTAATTTTTTTTCAAGGGAATATTGTGTGTGTTGAAACTAAGATTGTAAAAGTTGCAGTTGTACATAAAGCAAGTACATAATTTTACAAATCATATGCAAATAAGACGGACTGCTGTTTATTTTGAAAAGTTTAGAGTTGAACCAAAAAATAGTTTTTAAAGTGTGTTTGTAACCGAAAGTCATACCAAAGTAAGGAAAAGTGATCAAAATGATCTGGGAAATGATTTCAGGAATTTAATTTGGGTACGATATTGAAATAACCATATATAATATATACATATACATAGATAGTGCATTTACAAGCAAGGTCTTCGAAAACATGCATTTATTTAAGGATTATAATACAAAATAAGCTATAAATATAAATATTTAACAATATGCATAAACATTTTATAGAACTACTCAAGCAAATCTACAAAAAGCAATAAAGGCAGGCGTTGGCATTGGCACATTGACGTTGGATATACATAACTTTATATATATAACTTCATTTTGAAAACAATACTTTTATGAACATTGTTTGGCATTATAAATTGGCAATAGTATAGTAGTACTTAAGATCTTAAGTATTAGTTTGCTATAATACAATGAAAGCGTATTCCACAAATACAAGTATTTTATAATTACTTTTCTTTCATTATTAGTATTGATTCAATTTAAAGAAAGCATTTAGTTTGACTGTTATGCACTAGAAATCTAACACCCACATAAAGAATGCTTATAAGACTTGTCTACCTAAGTATCTCGTAGCTACATTCAGCATCTTGTTCTTGTTGGCAATTTAACTGCTCAAATATTGAGCTTATGATTTTATTTATGTATGTATAGATATATTTTTTTAAAGCTTGCTCCTTGTTTTGGTAATGTTGTGCATTGGCGATTGGCAGGGCAGCTGGTGATCATGATTGAAAGTGACTAATAATTTTACTACTGCTGCGTTGCTTTCACAGTTTATGTTTTCAAATATTCAGGTACCTTTTTTTTTTGAACAAAAAATAATGAAAAATAAATTCTGTCTTAATATTATGTTATAAAGTTCTTTAAAACAAAAACTAGTTACAACACAAACGGCACTCCAAAAAGTTTCGAAGTAGTACAGGATGAAAGAATACACTCAAAAAATATACTTATAACAAAAGTAAAGAACGTGCACTGGCACACTAATGAAAATATTTCGATAATTTCATAAATTCTAATATTGTGAATCCTAATAAATGTTTATGACAAATACAAATGCGGCTTTAAAAATTTTGTTTCGATTATATGATAACTTGAGTTAGTTTGACTTACTTGACAACGAGTATTCATCGTCTTCTACACACACACACAGACATATATGTAAATACATAGTACGAGTATTGTAGTAGTAGTAGTAGTAGTAGTAGTAGTAGTAGAAGTAGTAGTAGTAGTAGTAGAATTAGTTGGTACGAACGAGTACAGGTACGATTGAGGAAGTATATAGAAGTATGATATGTTTACATAAAAAAGAGCAAACCCCAGACACAGAAATTTAAGAGTTTCTTTTTAGATATTTTTACATAAGATGTGTTCAAATGTTATATATATGATATGATATGATATGATATGATATGATATGATATGATATGATATGATATGATAGACATTTAATAGATTTGACCCATTAGTGTATATGCTTTTTGTATTACAGTTTTCTGTAACGAATACGTCAAGCATATGTACAAGTACACGAAAATTCGTCGATCTGTTTAACCTCAAAGATAATGTATAAACAAAAATATACAAAATGATATGTATGTATACTGCTATACAGAGAAATTTGTACAAAATTACGATATATGCATATATTTAGGATATGTAGTATAAATATATATCGACTTGATGATTATTGATTATAAGATTTCAGTATGGAATACATACGAAAACACGTCAGATTAAATTAAGGAGAATAATTCTTGAATTATTTTCACAGATAAGTATTTTGAAGAAACAAATTTGTTTTTATTTATCTATCGACTTTACTACACACACACTAAGTAGTTAAGATAAAAGTTTATTATGAAAAGTACACAATTACGAAAACGAACGAGTAGAAACGATTATACGTGTATGTTGTAAGTGTGTGTGTGTGTGTGTTTCAAAAGGTGTTTTTGTTGTGTGTGTGTGTGTGTGTGGGTAACACTCAGTGTGCCTTGTGGTACGTCTTGATGATGTGTAAGTTAATGTTCGGGATCTAAGATATCAAATCTTTGAATATTTTAATATTTGGCTGAGTTAACTGCTGAGCAAATTGCAGTTTATGTTTTGTTAGTGAGCGTTTAGAAACAGAGTTATTTGTTAAGTTGGTTATTTGATGTTACAAGTAGTAGTATGTAGAGTGATATTGTAACTGATTTGCATTTATGTTTGTTTGTTTTTTTCTTGAATTTGAATATGTTTCGTATGCTTATAGAATTACAGTAGAGTAGAGACATGGAGAATAGAGGAAGATAGAAGATAGGAAGTAGAGAGAGAGAGAGAGAGTTATACGTACTTGCACGCCCAACCATTTGTACGGCTCGGACGCCTTTCCGGAAGGTGGCCACTGTTTTGTTTCATGAAAACAGAATTGTATAGGATTTGTGTGAATAGGTAAGTGATGGTAAGGTAATGATAGTTGGTATTCTTATTCTCTTTTCAAAACATCATTCAACAAATGAATTTATAAGTTATAACATAATTTATATAAATATAATCAAAATTATTATTTTTATACAATATAATGATTACCTAATTAAAATAAAAAGAACTTTCTGAACAAAAACTGAAATTAGAAGTATAACAAAATGAAAACAGACGTTGTACTTAAACTTTCATTTCATATATATGGTATGTAATTTATGATTGTAAGTATGTATAGAATATTAGCTAGTTATGATTTCTTTTTGATTTTTAATATATGACATAATGCGCGCGACGAAGAAGAACTAAACCACAAATCGTTTCAAACTAATGGAACTCTATATTGAATGTTATATTTATACTGAGAATACAATAGAGAGAACAATAGAGCGACAGAAAGAGAAACATAATAATAATATAAAACGCTGCTTGAATTTAAAGTTTGTGCCAAGATAAACCCAACTAAACTTCATCTGCCTTTCTTCATAATATTTCTCCTATTATCATATAATCCATTTGAGTCAAGCAGGGCAAAGGGTCGGCTTATGGCATATATAGTTTGCGGGATCTTATATTTAGCAGCTGGGCTTTATAGCATTAATGAAGAGAGCACATATATAGCATTTTTATTATATATAGTATATGGGTAGAGGGGGGTCTGTTTTAACTGATTCAACTTTTATTTATGTCAATTGTAATCAAATTCCGTAAGCATGTTAATTTTGTTTAATTTTTGTTGTTTAGTTTTTTTTATTTTTTAAATCGATTGATTGTTTACTTCTTAGCAAACGGGTTTTTGAAAAAAAATCGGCAGGCCGAATCCAAAGTACATTCTTCAAAACATTTTGTAGGAAGTATTTATGACGGAAACATGTATCGGAATGCCGTAGAAACAACTTTAATCTTTTGGTTTAAAGAAGCCTTTGGTTGGAAACCAACAAAATGTTTTCAAAAATGCAATTGGCATTTAAAAATATGGTTAGGAAGGCGGTTCAACACTTTAGCAGCAACAAATAAATCATTTTGGCTTTGTATAATATGTATACAAATAAGTACATAGGCACCAAAACTTGTAATTATTAAAATGTTTGGTTTTTTTTTAGTTGTTTTTTGTTTTGTTTTTGTTTTATTTTTGTTTTATTTTTTCATTTTGCATATAGATTAAAAGCGTACCCTCAATTGTATTCATCACCGATGTGATACCTTGGTTGACCATCCCCGTCTGCATCATAATCATGCCGACATCTGTAAGATGGTTAGGTTTGTTTTCATAAACTTATATACAAGTACTAGTATGTAGATCCTTTTGAGATCCCCGAGTTTCCCAGTTAATATCACATTTCTGCAGTTCATTATGTTATAAGCCAAATGCAGGCAACGCAAACTTACTAACTACTTGAGAAAATTGCAGCTAAATTATGGATGTTTATCCAATTATTTATATGTATATTAAGTACAAGTATATATATATAGTATATAAAGGTGTTATGCTACATAGAATTCAAATACATAAACGTTATTATTCGTTAACGCGACTTATATAAAATGATGGGCAACGCACTTTATGGATATGGCTTAAGTACCAAGTTAGTATATAGTTTATGTAGGTATGTGTGTATGTATGTGAGTAACCTGCATTAGAATTATTTACACTTTTTTTTTTTAATAGTTTCTTAGGGAGGGTCCACTACGCTTATGTTCTTATTTACAATTATAGTTGTATATAAACAGAAAGTTAGTTTATAAGTGGGATAAGTGCCACGCCAAGTAGATAAAGAACTTAAAACTTAACATAAGTACATTATATAGGCTTCAACTGGTGGTAGAAAACGACGCAGCTTTTGAATAACTTATTACTACTTGTAAATAGGAATGTATAATTAGAATTAGAATTAAAGTTAAGTAAGTTTTTTTTTATTAGTAACGGAATTATAAATCAGAGCTGCAAAAGTGAGTGAAAGTTATTTATCAAAAATAGAGTTAAGAATTCATCTTTTTTTTTGGTATGGTGATAGTGTAGTAGAAATTTTAAATCGACTTTTGTGCTCAGTTCCATGCACTTCTTTTTTAATTTGGTTTCATTTCTGTTTTTCAACACACATAAAGTATAAAAATAAGTAGAGCGAGAATTAGTTAAGAGAGAGAGGGAAAGGGAGTGAAGACTTAGCGAGACAAAGTTTCAAATTGTGCACTTGAAAAATGTTATAAAAAAAAAATTGACTGTCAATTTGAACTTTTCTCACAGCATTTTGATAATTTCTTTTAAAATATTTAAATACAAATTATAATATGCATGTGTTTACATTTCCATGCAAGAACAAAAGAAATATATTTTTGATTTTAAAATAATATTTGCTGAAACTATATCATTTTTTTGCGCACAAAGAAATAACATTTCAAAACGGTCCACACATGGCGTGAAGCTTTTAGTTTAAATAATTACAAAATTGAAACTATTTTATCCACTTTACAAACACAATGTAGTAGGTATGCATGTAGGTTTTGAATGTATTAGTCACAAATTAAATATTTATATGGGTATTGTAATGAGTTCTGCAGTAGTTTTTTTTTTGGTAATATTTAAATCCAAAAACAGGGGTTGCATATGGCACAAACATATTTACAGATCAAGGGTACGTTGTGTAAGCCTTTAGAAAACTTATGTACTATTATGTAAGTATGTATTTATATATGTGGAGCCGATGTTGGTATTTTGTTGAATTTGTTTTTAATTTTTGTTGTTGTTGTGGATTATATACGAGTAGAGGCGCATATCATAATAGAATAGTATTAAAAACTGACCAAAAATAAACTGCACATATCGAAAGATACGGGACGGTTATTCATTGAATGTGATTTTGTGAGTAAAAGTGGCTTGGGAGTAGGAGTGGGGGGAGCGAAACATGGCTACACACTCTTTAAGTGCTGAAAGTAATTGCACAGTTTACTAAAGAAAATCAAAAAGCCAGTTTGGAAAAACAAATGGAAAGTACAACAAAAAAAAAAAACAAATAGAAAGAATTTGGTATTGTGTACCTGAAAAAGGTGAAGTGCGCATTACAAGTATAATTGAGGTTAAAAAAGAGGATAGAAAAGATTTTGGGCAAACATATTTGGCTTCATATATAGTTGTTGTATTTAACGTACATACAAACAAACAAAACGAAATTTGTAATTTGCGTACTTGAAAAAAAGTTGGATTTTGGGTTAAACTTCAAAAGTCGGTGGGGTGGGGTTTTGTGGCATTGGTCGTTGTTGTATTTGTAGAATGTTGTAAATGTGTGTGTGTGTGTGTGTGTGTGTGTGTGTGTATGTTTTTGGGATAAAACGTTGTGTTGAAAAATTTAGATTTACCTAAGTCATCAAATTTGCTCCTGGGCTGAACAGACACTGTGGGACAAAGTTATGACATTTATTTGTATTATTATGTATAACATTTAATTTGATATCGGTTGCAGATCAGGGCATACGCATATTTTGATACACATACATATGTTATGTATGTATGTTGTGTATATAAGTTTATGCATATGTAAAGTCGCAAACATGTCAACATATTTTAAATAATTGTTTTATGATTAATATGTGCAGTTATAGGCAGAAGTCGTTCTTGGTGTTGTTGTTTTCATTTAGATATCATTTTTTTTTTTTTAGATTTACCAAATACATTTGAATATTGTAGTATATAAGATATATAGTAAAAGAAAGTGTTTTAAATAGGTATATATAGGCGCAATACGAGTAATTATATTTAAATAGGAATTAATTTAAGATCATTAAAGATTAAGATAGAAGATAGATTGTAGGTTAGATTATTATTTTTGGGTCTGTTAGAACGCTGCTTAACGCTTTAACGCTTCTATGAACTGCCTAAACCTATTGGAAAAACTTACAACTATTTGATTGCCTATACTTAAAATATAATTGAACTTCAGCTCATCACGTTATCAAACAATTTCAAATCAAAATCAAATTAAATAGAATATTTAAGTAAATTGAAATAAATTAAACCCAAATACATATACATATATACTGACTTATAACAGTTCAATCAAAATGGTACAAAAGTGTGCTTACAGTTTTTGCATTTGCATTTTTTGATCAGCGTCTCATCCTTGATATCCTCATGGCAGGCCTTGCAATAGAACCACGCACTGTAAAAAATAAGGGGGTGGTGCTTAACGTTAAGTGGGCAATGTTTAGACATGTTTTCTCATTTTCTTTATTATGTGGTCTACGTTACTTATGTTCATTTAAATGTATGTTTATACAAGTTTTTGTCTTCTCAATAACTCAACAAATCTCATCAATTCTGAATTTTAACATTTTTACCAAATTTAATCTAAATTCACTTTTTACTCCCAGTTCCCATTAAAAATGGGAAAAAGGGAGTTATAAAGTACTGCAAATGTGTGTAACAGGCAGAAGGAGACATTTCCGACTATATAAACTATATATATTCTTGATCAGCATCAACAGCCGAGTCGATCTAGCCATGTCCGTCTGTCTGTCCGTCTGTCCGTATGAGCACACAGATCTCAAAGACTACAAGAGCTAGAGACACCAAACTTGGCATATAGGTTCCTGTATACCATACGCAGATCAAGTTTATTTCATATTTCGGATGCACCCCCCCGCACCCCCGCGAATCGCAAAAATCTCCCACAGCCACAGTTTTAAATATAAATGATTTTTCGTACACATATATGTTTAATCAATGTCTTTCGGATGCGTAAATTTCATTAAGATCGGATAAATAGCACCAAAGTTATGAAAGAATCTATTTCCCCTGTCTCAGCAGGCAGAAACAACAGTTTGACAGGAACTGGGCACGTTAAGTGCGCTACTTGCTTGTGTTGCCGCTGAACTGCTTGAAATGCAAGTTGGGAGCAGGGAGTCTCCTAGTCGGGCACACTCGACTAGATCATTCTTACTTGTTCCTTTTTACAGATATCTTAAGTTAGTTGAGAAACTTTTCTGCAAGATAGCTGGCTTTTTTTATAAATTGACTACTCTTCAAATAAACTTGAACAATTAATACTTTCAATATGACTTACCGCTTGACCTCGTCAGCGCTTTGTGCTATAAAGAAACCCTGCGTATTGGCCTGTATTTTGGCGCCACGTGGATTTATGGATATCTTGCTGTCTACACCCTCTTCGGCACCCTTGATTTCAATGGCAAGCAACAGAAGCTTTAGCTTGGAGAAACACAGTCTATTGTAGAGGAATATATAAAAGATAGATGTTAGTTTGATTCTATAAAGGAATAATGGCAATTGTTACAAATAGTTGAAATAGTTAAGTCTAATTAAGACTACACTACAAAGTGTAGCTAAATCTTGAAAAACTTGGCATGCATTTTGTGTACGTTATGTGCGTTAAAAGCTTACACTGTAAAAAAAACCATTGCATTTCACATTTACATAAAAGAGCTGATCAAATCACATGCTAGACAAAATGCGTACAAAAAGTCAAAAGAAAAATCATTTAAAATAAAATCAAATGAAATCGGCGAATTACCGGAAAATCCCAATTAGTCGTTGTAGTTGAGATTTGCAGGTGGAAATTCAAAGGTGACACACAAATGCATTTAATTACGTACATGCAATGAGCGGTATCTATTTGGATTCTACACAGATTTAATATATATGTAGGTATATATACAGTATATGTACTCGTTTGTAGTATACATAATAATGTATATAGTATGTATGTTGTATATGCGATATGCTGTTATGTAATAAGTAGTTTTTTTTGAGCTTGAGCTGGAACTATTCGGAGCGGAGTTTTGGTAGCAAGCGAGCGGTGTTTAGATAATTATGCTGAAAACTTTTGTTTGTTCTTTGTGGCTGGTTACAATTACAATGCGAACGGATGCAATGCGAATGTTAATCCAAAAATCAAATAATGTATGTAGTATAGTAGGTATGTATAAAATGTTGAATATACAATTTGATCAAATTTTTGCAGCTAAATTTGTACTATTCACTTTTTGAACTGTATATTGTAATTCATTTGATATTATAATGTAGTATGGTAACTAAGTAAAGTAGGTAGTACGAGTAAGTAGTAGTAAGTAGTAATGGGGACAAAAAGTAGTTTTGTTACAAGTAAGTAGTAAGTAAGGAATAATTCAAACAGAAACAAATTCAAGATTGACAAATAATATAAACCAAATGTTTTAATTGAACATATTTGTACAAGGCAAAAGTATTTTTTATACAGTTGGTTTTTTTTTTCTTTATTATTGTTATTGTTTTGTAATTGAATTTTTTTTTTTTTTTTTTTTTTTTGCAAATTTGTTTTCTCTAATTTTCTCATTTTTGAGTCTTACTCGCTGGCTTGTGGGAATGTCATGCCGGTAAATGAAGGTGATAGAGTTTCGGTGTACATCTCACACCCTGTACCTTGAAGATAATCATTTTGCCAGGCCTGTGTGTCTGGTGACTGAAAGTTAGAAAATGGTTTTGTTGTGGTTTGGATTTAGTAAGTTCGCTAATGTAACTACGTGGCGATTGTTTATTTCTTGTTCTTGTTCATGTTCATAGTTCATTGTTGTGGTTTGGTTGTTGTTTTTTTTTTTTTTTTTTTTTGGCACAGAGTGTAAGTCGAGAGTTATTACAATTTAAAATATTATAATATTGGCTCATATGCGCATTTGGAATCGATCAGGCTCAGGGCTCGATACTGGGCATACTGTGTGATTTTTGGCATATGTGTGGCGTGCACATTTCTCGAAACGGGGCACTTTAAAGGCACTACAAATACGGGCTTCTTGTTTTCTGGCATATGTATGTACATACGGGCACACTTACAACATTTGATCACTGATCGGTCTATGTAGTATGTGTGTGTGTGCGTGTGTTTTTTGGGGTGCAAGTGTCGCTCAGGCATTGATTTAGTATTAGCTTAGGCTTTTGGCATAGTACGAGTACATCTCAAAGGTTTGGATATGTAGCCTTTCGACAGTTTTTCTAGCAAACTTTACAGCATATAGGCTTAGCATCGGGCGACTTCTTGGAGAATTACGAAACAACGTGTGGATAGTAGAGTTCCAACCAAAACCAAAAGAAAGTTTGTATCAAATGAGCAAAATTCAAACAGAAGACATAAACCATAAAACATAAAAAAAAAAAAATAAAAATATTAACATCAACTTAAATGCACGCTGCATAGATTAGCTCTGATTTCAAAGAGCACAGCACACAAAGATACCATACAATTAGCGTTTTTCAAATGCTCCCTATAACATAGTGTGAGTGTATGTGTGTGTGTGTGTGTGTGTGTGTTTTTATATGTCTTATGATTTCTGAGCGTATATTTTATAAATGTTGTGTCCTTAAATGCAGAGTTCACATATTTGTCTGGCTGCAACATAACTAATTGAAAATGATAACAATACTCAGCAAGAATGTCATTTGTATTTGCAAACACTGAAGGCATTTAAACATTGATAACATTAAGTACACAAAGAATTAGCATAAAACACCGACTAAATTTTCACAGTGTATTTCAAAGTGTGTAATTGTGTAGCATGTAGAGTCTTTCACAAAAAATATATTCAAATTATAATTGATAATATCGAAAGGCAGGCAATTTATACACGTTCACGTAGTAGTATCACCAGACATTGACATGGATGTAAACGTATCTGGAGAGCTTCTCGAAATTAAAAACAGTTACACAACATCAATCAGAACTGATCAGAAGAGATAATAACGAACAAAATGTGTGGTTGTGTATGTGTGTGTGTGTGTGTGTGTGTGTGTGTCTCTATGTGATGTACGTGTATGCATGTGTCATATATAGTGTATTGTCTTTTTTTTTGTATTTTGTTTTGGTACGAATATTTTTGAAACGCTGCACGATTAACAAGTACTTGAATAGTAGGTAGTATAATAGTAGATACGATACGATATGTATATAGCATATAGAAAAATTCGACTGCCCGCTGCGCAACTTACTCAGTGGCCTGAGCAAATGGTATTCCAATAAATGTGGGACTCAATGTTTCTGTGTACATTTCCATGCCAGTGCCGCGCAGGTAATCATTTGTCCAAGACTGCATTTCTGGCGACTATGGGGTTAAAGACGTACATACATAATATAGATTTATAGTTGATATGGTTGACTGATGTTGACAGCCCCTTTTTCATTACACATAGCAATTGTCATCAAGTGCTAATATTATGGTTTACATTTTTTTTATATATATATATATATTATTGGCCTGCTTTCTCTGGATTATCAATACGCCCCAGTTGTGTGCTCGTGTCTGGTATATTGTTGGGAGTAGTCTTTGTGTTCAGCACCGAAGGCTATACTTACCGTCTTAAAAGAACGCATGGCAAACAAATTGGCCATCATTGTGGAAAATCCGGGCGCCAAACAGCTCTGCGCTATAAAGCCCAACTTCAGCTCGGCCAGACAAATGACATCATCACCCTGTTTCCAGTCCCACGATGGTATGTTCAGCAAGTACGCCTGTGAAAATAGAGACATCATTAGCTTTTTGTTTGAATGTCAGGAAATATTGTTCAATTGAAGTTGATCAACGTTATTTTTTGGTTGCAAAGATTGCGGGATTATTATATTCAAGCTTGTTCTGAATTCAACTTGCGAATTAATTGAATAGAAAAATGTATTGCATACTTTTAGGCTAATCGAAAAAAAATATAGTCAGGCATAACAACTGAAGGATTGCTATGCACTTTTCTGTGAAAACTATTCGAAAGTGGAATTCGGAATAAGTCTGATACACCTTATTTGAACAACTTTTTTGTTTTAATTTATATACAAGTTCAATTTTTTCAAACTTGGATCAAATCTGGCGACTATATCTAAATTAAGTTTTTATATAAAATTCGTTCTTTCTTGTTTTACTTTTTATATGTTTTGTAAGATGGTGTTTTTCATAGATTTCATGCAAGTTGACTGTTAGTATGAATTTAGTGAATTTGTACCTTATTATGGTATTGCATCAGCTGTATGATGACTCGTATATCATCGCTGTAGTTCTTAATCGAGATAACTCTCATTATATTGGCAGCATCTTCTGCGTCGGGATCTTGGCAATATTTGTTAGCTAGCACCAGGCAGGCATCGGCTTCGTGTACCTTTTATGGAGTAGTATAAAATCAAATTAGCAATGGCAAACATAATAATTTCAAATGTTTGTCATTTGTCAATGTCTTTATAATAGCTAAAAACAGCTATATAGTTAGATATATATACGGTTTTTGTAAGTTTTGTTATGTTGATCTGTTCAAGGGTGGTGATGGCCTATTAGTTTGTATGGTATGTTGAGTATTTTAAGTAAGTACATATGTTTTGTTAGGTATGGTGTGTGTTTTTTTTTTTTTTTTTTTTTGAGTGATTGTGATTTCTTCAGGTGTCATATCATATATGTATACACTTATACTTTGTCGTGTTAACAGTTATAGTAAAGTAAGCGGTTTACACGTACATTGACTGCACAACTAGTATAGTACAAAGTAGTTGAAATGTTGTCACAAGTGAAGTGTTTGTATTTGTATTTGATTTATTGGCATTTAACAATGCCTGTTTTTTCTTGCATACACATAAAGTACTTGTCTTTTTTTTTTGTTTTTTTTTTTAATTTTTTGATTAATTATCATTGGGCAACATCGGCGATAGGGAGACAGTAAGCAATTATTAAATTTTTGATTGGTGTTAAATTGGTATTGGTTGCTGGATTTATTGATTTTTATGTTTTTTTTGTTTTGGTTCAACTTCCATTTGATAGGTAACAACAACAATAATAACAACTCAAAAAGCGAACGCTCGGTGCACGGGTGGAGGTAGAGGAAAGTATTACAAAGAACTCGTGTCGCTTAGGGTGTCTTAGAATCAAAAAACTTATAATCAAAGCAATATACAAAACTTAAGAGCAAACTCAAGTGGGCATGACATAATAATAGATTATACTTATACACACACATAATTAGCTACAAGCTTTTTGCTATTGGCATATCGTCTATCATACGTGGGCCGCAGCAGATTCATGCAACGCGGTAGCATGCAACGCAGTTCACATGCAGCATGCATATGCCACAAAACAAGAGATATTGGATATTGGATAAGCAAAATAGTAAATAGCATAGAGAGTGCCTGGCGCTCCAAGTATTAGCTGAGATACAAGCGTTTTTCAAAAGCAGTTTAATTAAGTTTAAAGATTTAAATGCTGGCATAAACGTTTTCGATTGACTATCTTGAATTTAAAGATACTCGTATTCATACGACTATTTGTGCATACTCTATTTATTTACATGCTTTTGAATTGTGAATGCTGCTTAATATTTATGTAAATCCAATATCCTAGAATATTATGAATAAATTTAAATACTCAGTTATCCAAAGTCAATAAAATACCGAACTTTCTATCAATTAGGGAAAAAGTTGAGTATAAGTGATAAGCGATGTTTTAAAAGTTCTGGAAACAATTTCATAGTTATATGTTTTCATCGAAGGTATATGTTTCAAATAGTACAACCTAGAAATGTGTGCAGCCTCCAAAGAGTTTGGATTCAATTTTCCGACTTGAAATGTTAAGGATTATGTCCTTAAAGAAATCTTGGCGATATAGTAAGATGTACATTGCTTATATTGTTTTGTTACTAACAACTTGTAAGTGATAAACAACATAATTTCGATAAATATTAAGTTCTGTAGTTTAAACTTTAAGCTGTCACTTTCGAAAATGGTTGAAATCGATAGTTTTTCAATTTATCTTTATTTTTGTAATCCAAGTCCTAAACAAATATCATTATTATTTAAAGTGGGACACTCATATAAGTATTCTGAGCAACATTGTATTCTAGATAATGTTGTTTTCAAAAACTATTTATTATGTTTCTAGCTTTGCTTAAGTCCAAACATTTCGAATAAGTAGCTAATAAGCATATTATCTGAACGATTTGATCTGTATTCATATTTGTTAAACTGTAAAAATACTTAATAATTATATACTTAGCACATACATACATAAATTAGTTAAAAATAACATTAACATAACCAGCTGAAAAATATGCCGCTTAAGCTAATAATGAATCACGATTAATGTTTGCATACACAATAAAGTCAACAATAAATTGTTTATCCGTGTTTGTCTTAAGTACTGCATTTATGCGCAATGGAATTTTAAATAATTGCAATGAATGTCCTTGACAAATAGACATAATGAGGTGCAAAATAAGGACTGATATGATAAATTCACATTATATGTAGGGAGGAATGAACGGAATCACAAGATGGTGTTTAAGCAAGTTGTTTTCACATACAGTATCGTGAAATGATATCGCATAAACGCAGTATCTTTGAATTTGTGAAACTTATCTTGAGTGTGAGTGTGTGTGTGTGTGTGTGTGTGTTTCTGTGTGTTCATAGTTGTTAAAATGTACACAAAAATGATTATTCTAATGCTGCAGCTTCTAAAGCTTTGCAAATCACCAATTGTTACATACAAATGAATGTTTGAATGTTGTTCCTGATGATGATGTATGCTATGTTATGTTATGTTATGTTACATAAAACTAAGCCAGCAAATAGTATGCGACAATGAATATAATGAGCACATTTATAGCTATGATTTACATACATACATAAACATTACATAAATAAATATACATTTACAATGTATGTATAAATATATAAATACCTATAATAATATAGGCATAATTATATACAAATATACTTTTTAAGTACATAGATATGAACGTTCGTTATTGTAAGTATGTATGTTAAGTATGTTAACAAGAAGTTATTAGTCTGGTTTTGTTTTGTATGGTTTGGTTGAAGTTGGACAAACACGCACAATCAAAATAAAATGAATAACATAATACTTGAAAATGATGAAGTAAAACATAAACATACGATAACCAACATAGAGAAACATATAAAATGAAAAATTGTTTTACCTTAACCCTTTGTAGATCAATCGGATTCATAATGGTTCCTTGGAAGAACTCCACGGTGGTAAAATGACGTTTGAACAAACCCTCAAGTTCCAAATCGGGTGGTTTACTTTTGAATTTTTTCGGTTTTAAAAGTTTTTGGACGTACATAGTTATTTTCGTTTTTTTTTTGTTTTTTTTTTGTTGTTTTGTTTTTTTTTTTTTTTTGTTGGAAAAATAATACAAAGTTTTAAGAGTAGTATTGTGTTATTTTCAATGTTCCAATGTACACAGATTTACGATGATTGGGTTGTATTCGAACCATATGTTTTCAGTGTGTAGTGTGAAAACACAATAATTACACATTTTTTTGTAATTGTGCAGTTGAAATATGCAAATGAAAAAAGAAAATATAAATAATGCAAAAAATTATAGTGCCTATTTGATCAATCAAATTAAATGTGCGAACGGCGATATACTCTACAAATTTTTCCACAATATCAAATCTTTTAAAACTAAATTAAATTAACTAAACAAATAGGAAATAAGTAAAATTTTATTACAGTTATGTAAATCCCATTTAAGTGACTGGGTTGCCTTAAATTATCTGAACTATGAGCTAAACTTATCTAGTTTATAATGAGTAAACCTTCCTAAATATATCAAATACATATAATTGTGTGCATATGTATATGTAATATACACATTCGATGTTTACTTAAATATAATTGAAATATATTTAAATATTATTAATAGCTAGTCATAAAAATTTCTTAAAATGTGCAGCGCAAAATAAGACCCGTAGAACATACATAAACATAATTATTACTATTATGTTTGTATTCAGAAATTCATATAATACAAAAGAACTCCATATTATAAAGCATAATGTGCTGCGACTCAAAAATATATATATAAATAAGTAATGTTGAATCTTAGACTATGTATTTAATTTGATCTATGTTTTTTGGTTAATAAACAAAAAAATGAGTATAAAAAAACAAATTCAAACTTGAATAAAGTTTCAGCTAAGAGGACATTCCATTGAGCAGGTTATATTACTTAAAGCCAACGTGAACAAAATAAAATACAAAATTATGTAGGTATCGAAAAGAGTAAAAATAAGTTCTTTTTTTTTTACATAAAACTATCTAAAAATATGTCTTCTAAATTTTGCCAAAATATTAAAAAATAGTAATTTAAAAACTATATATAATATATTTGAAACATCTGCAGGTAACTTGCAGACTAAGTATTTGTAACCTTCATGTTTCCTTATAAAATTATTTGTTTTGCAAGTATCTGGCATGTGTAAAAAAACAAAATAATATTAAATTGCAAAAAATCATGTTCATAATACAAAGAGTTCAAAGTGAAAACGAGCAGTTTTTTTTTTTTTTTTTTGATTTGTTTTGAGAAAAGGGAGTGTTTTTTGGCAAGAGCCCTTTGAACTATATGGCGGGCTATATGGCTCTAGGACTTGAGGTTTGGCATTTTGTTAAGTGAAAGACTAATTGCATTTTGTTGTCAGCTGATCGCTGCTAACTATATGTATATATATATACTATATACTATATGTATGTGTATCATTGTTAAGAGCACAAGGTTTTGCCTATGTACAAACATAAATGTACATTTTCGTATTGTGTGCAAAGCACATTCACAATGTGACGCGACTTTCGATTTGAATGGTCTTATAATGGTATAAGTATGTATAAGTATAGTAGTACCTAGTGGCATAGCAAGGTAGTTTTTGGTCCACTTGAACACTCTCAAAACTTGACCTATTTCAGTATCTTTATGTATAGTATGTGTGTATGCTGTTTGTATATAGTACTGTATGTATGTATGTATATATGTGTGTGTGTGTGTGTGTGTGTGTGTTGTTTGAGTGTGGATATGTGGGTGTGTCTCTCTATAATATATTGCTTTGCGCCTTGGAGTGTATTTGTGTACCTTGACTCGTTCCAGGTCGACTGCGTTCATCATAGTGCCCTGAAAAAAGGCCACTGTTGTATAGTGACGCTTCAGCAGTCCCTCTAGTTCCAGGTCAGGCTCTTTGCTATTTTGTTTGTTCCATTACATTATACACATTATATAGTATAGTTCAGTTTAATATTAATAATTATGTAAATCAAATGTTTGTATGTATATAAAAATAAACAAAGAATTTTGGTTTGTGATATTTCTAAATAACTAAATGCGAATAAAATATTATACAAAAAATAATGCAAGTACTTAAAGTAAGTGCTTTGGTCTAATTTATTTATAGACCTAACTCATTTTGTAGACCTTCTATATAAAACAGCAAGCAATAGCCATATTTCATCAAAGTGTACAACAAAATAAATATGGTCAATTGCTTGCTGAGTACTCTGCTTAAAAACTGCTCTAAATTGATTTGTTGTTGCTGTTTTTGAACTAAATAATATATAGTACAACACATTTACGAAACAATAATCAAATATCAAATATTCAACAGCACAAATTGGCAACTCTTAGCTTACAAAAATAATGACAACTTACCGATGTAAAAATACAACTTCGACGTCAACATCCTCACGATCTTCATGCAGAAAGTCCTTGAGGAAATGCGACACGGATTCGTATGTTATATGACCGCATACCACAATATGTCTAAGAGCGAGTTTTGTTGTTGTACGATTATGTAGATAGTTGCCATAAAGAGAAATATATATTAGTAAAATTTCGAAATCGTAGTCGATCGATTCAAAGCAAGAATTGGGCTTAAACTAGAAGTGGGATGTCTTATGTATTTTAGCTGTATTAGTGTTAGTGTGCAGATTTCAATGTTTAAGTGCTTATGCATGGTGATGAAAAACTTGAATGTGTGTGTGTGTGTTTTGTATGTGATTCAGTGTATGTGTGTGCAGTAGCATTGAGATCCATGGTAATAATATTTATATTAATTTTAAAATTAAGATAAATATTTTTGCCAGTTTATTTGTTTTATCAAATGTGCTTATCAGTTAAGCCATAGATGTTTAATAACCTTTTCTCATTAATTACAAAATTAAAGGCATAAAATTAACAAACATACAATCTTTACTTTCGCTCTGATAAAAGCTAATGTTGTCAGTTTTTGAAACAATTAAAAATTACTCGAAAAGTGGACAATAAGTCAATAAACTATTTGATAAATCAAATTGGATTACAGATTTTTGTTATATATACACATATTTCTATATATGGTACAATTGTGAAGCATTTGTTATTAATGTCAGATGTGTAATTTGATGAATGCGTGTACTTAAAATGTTTATACTGAGTATACATTTCTCTTATTTATTTATATATTAATATTTTCATATTATTTATATTGGTTATCAACTGATTTGTTTTTCATTATGGTTGCTATTATAACTTGTCAGTGTTATTTTGTAGTTAAAACAGTAAACAGTATATTATAATTATAAATTACATTGTATTTCATATGAAATAAAGATACCAAAATCATACAAATTGACACAAAAAAAAAAAAAAAATAAATATATATTAAGAATAAATACTGCAATATGCAAAATTTAGTCTGCTACCCCAGAAATCTGTTTAAACACAAAAAATATAATGGTAACGAAAAAAATACAAAAATTAAAACTTAAAATTAAAAAATATGGGTTGACCAGGCCATAGCTTTTGCATTTGTATTGTATTCAACAAGTCAAAAACATATAGGTTCTGTCAAAATCAATAGGTTCTACTAACTCAAAATTAGCTACGCACACCGTTTTGGTAATAATCAACTTACATGCATCGTATAAAGCATCAACAATTACCAAATCTTTTTTTATACTTGGTTTTTTTATTTTTTTTAACTACATATGTATATACAGATTAAGTAATTATATTTAAAATCTACTCTCATTGCACTAATATTTCTACAGTTTTTATTCCGGGAATACATATGTATATATATATATTCTTTATATATTATTATAACATGCATGCAATCAGGCAACCGGGCAGGCATACTCATATCTATTTGTTGTGTATTTTTAGTGTAAAGTGTGTATTCCAATTTTTAAAAAAAACATGCATACTTCTGTGATTTTGTGTAGTACTTGTGAGTGAAGAAATTTCTAACCAGATCATACAAACTGCAATCAGTTAGATATGTATGTTGATGTGTTTTGTGATTTTGATTATAGATACTTTATTTCCTTTTCTATATAATAGGAATAAAGTGGGCTCCAACGTAATTATGGCATACTAGTAATCCTCCAACAACGATTCAAATTATTAAATGTTCTTTTTTATTAAATAAAGAGTTATACGCAAAATTCAAGAATAGATGAAAAGTCCCAACTTGAAATATGGCAATTAATTAATTCCTTGATTTTCAGTTTTTTTTTTTTTTTTAATTTTATTTTAATATTTGTGGAATTTGGGGCTGTATGATTATTTTGAAACATTGTTTTAATGTACATAAAATGTGTGTTGAATGTCGAATGCATCGCTAAGTATTTCTGCTAATTAATCAACTTAAGTGTCGAAAGATTATTGTGTTGAAGAAATGTTTTTATTAAACTTTAACTTGCAAACAAAACCAACTAACAAATGAACTAAATTGCATTGTTTTTGTTTTGTTTTGTGATCTACTGCTTTTTAAAATATATATGTGCGAAGTTTTAAAAATATTTTTGGGTTGCTGTCTTATAATGCAATTTTATCACAACTGATATTACAAAGTTCAGTGAAGAGATTAAAAATTTGATGCCTGGCCACGCATTTTCATTATTTGTTTTTCTTTTCTTTCTTTTTTTTAATATTACTTTATACTTCTCATGTGTTTCACACACGAATACATAAGAAAAAAACACAAAAAAAAGTATACCATTTATAAATGTAATGTATAGATTTTCAGATGAATCCTATATATGTGCCATGAATGGTATCAATGTTGACATCTAGGTGATATTCTCGACAAAATAATAAAAGTACAAAGTAGGAAGGTAGTTAAGAGTTTTGAAAAAATAACGGAGCAAGAGCGTCATGTTTTTGTGTGTATTGGAAGGATTCGGAAACTGCAGTGGAAACGGTTTTCGGGTGCATGTTTTTTTTTTCTTTTTTAGGTTACGGATTGTGTAACGCCTTCTGCGGTATCGATGGCAGCGATATATTTATGTTATTTTCCATGTCGATCCGCATAGCTGAAACTGCACTCACCTAAGGCTAAGGCTTTGCAAAGAGCATAATGTACTTGTGGGGCCATTGAATCACACGATAATGCAATTTATATACTATATACATATAGCTCACAAAACTAAGTCAACAGCAACCTAAGCGATTACACATTGATCTCTGAATACGTCAACTAAAAGAAGGAGATTTATTTATTGTATTTTAAAGTCGTGAACCGAATCAAGCCAATTCCATTTGATTGGATTGGTTTGAATATAATTCAATAGGTGATCGCATCCATACAGAACACTAGATACGATAATAAAGTTGAGAGTTATGTTTACCGATTTGATTCGATTCGATTCGATTTGTTTCGTTTCGATTTGATTTGATTCGCAGTAGTAATCAAAAATAGTATGTAAATATGTGATTGATGTTTATCTTTAATCGTGTATGGTCTTGTTATATGCGCCAATTCGTTTATTTATTTATTGTACCATGGTTTATTGTGGTCTGATTAGAATTTCAAATAAGTTAAAAATATAGAGACAGAGAGACAGATGTATAGAGAAAGCATTGAGAAACTATAATAAAAACCAAAGAGTTACTAAAAATAATAGTAAGATAGTTTTGTGTTAATTGTGAAATCGAGTATATAGCTGAAGATATAAATACAAATTTCTCAAGAACTACAACATTTATATGAAAGTAGTAGTAGTAGCTGATAACTGAGAGAGAAAGAGAGAGAGAGAGAGACAGTCGGGTTGACAGATAGTTAGAGTATTATTATATGGTTGGTATATATATGAGCTTCTTTAGTTTCATTTTGATTTACTTATTCAAATATTTTACACACACATATCTCTTTTTTTTTTGATGTCACATGATTAATTAACAAATCAAATGCATGGCTAGACAATTGTAAAATAAAACAAATTTATTGCAGCTTTCAAAATATTGTATAAGGTAGTACAGTAAACATACGATTATAGTCCTTAAACTGGGACCTAAAACTTTATAGACTATACAAAAATATGAAAATTGATTCAACTTCTTTCAATTGTTATAAATCTTTAATGTATGCTGCATTATTTACATGTTGTCTTATTTAAACTCTCATAAAAGTAAATGGATTATTGATTTTAAAGTTGAAACCATTTGACAAATGTAAGTATGTGTGTGTACTTTTCTAATATTTACGTATAAAGTTTGTTTTTTTTTTTTAATGGAATATTATTATATGCATTATTATCATTGAATGTTTGATCGTTTAAAATTGATTTGCATAATATACATATATATATATACGAATTACGACTTCGATATCAAGGACTATATAGACAATTACAAATATGTAACACAATATTAAACACCAATCACTTTTTCTTCAAGGGCTAATACAATGCAAAATGACTAGATGATGGCATACAAAAAAACGAATGGAAACTTAAGAAAAATAATCAAACATATGTAACAGCTGTTTTTCAGTATAAGTTTTCAGTTTAAGTTTAGCCAATTGTTTTCAATTCCGCCCCAAAAAAAAAAAACAAAAATCAAAGAAATCCCCCATATTCTGTTTAGCTGCTTTTGGCTTTGTAGAAAGACATTTGTTTCGAGTCAACTGAAAATGCAACTGAAAACGTGCAACACCTGCGCTGAAAATAAGCGCTGAGAAACGAAACACAATAAAAAGTATATATATTAAATAATACAATTTAAGAGCAAGATATATGTATTTATAAAGAGTAGAAAGTAGCAGAAGAGTAGGTTGATAATTTGGCGATCAATTAGAATTTATTAAACTTACAACAAGATAGATTTGGTAGTTAAGAGTACGCACATTATACACTCAAAACAGTTTTAAGTACGATACAGTTTTGTTTTTCGTTTTTTTTGGAACAGGTTTCAATAGTTCTCAAAGTGTGCCAATCCAATATCAAATAAAATAAATTGCAATTAAATTTATGTGGCGAGCCTTTTTAAACCAAAATGATAAAAAACTAATGCTCAAAGCACAAAGGCAATTGGCATTTGGCATTTGGCATTGATGTCAACTTTAATTGACGCACATTGATCGAAATCAAAGATATATGTGTATATATATTTAATGAAATCAAAAAGAAATCCAAAGACGAACACAAAATGAGTTGTTGAGAAACTAAAAATTCAAAGCATATATATTTATTTCTGTGTTAAATTTCTTGTTGATTCTTGCTTTTGCATTTGTAATTTTGTTCAATTTTCTTTGTGAGTTGTTGTCTTGTTGTGAGGATTCTTGTGTATGTGTGTGTTTAATCGATCGAATGTTCTGAATTCGTTTTGAGTTGGTGATTGATTGATTGATTGATTGATTGTTTTTGGGTTGTTTGGGTTGTTGTTTTTTTTTTTAAATGTTTTGTGTTTTTGTTGCGTTTTTTCTGACCAAGCGGGCCCTCATGACGTATGAGTATTATAGTATTACTGCCGCTGACATTTGGCTATATAAGTATATGGCTTGATAGTCGGCCGTGTTTTGTGAGGCTTTTGAGATAATGTAGTATGTGTGTTTGGGCTTTAGTATACATAGGTGTTTATATAAAAGTATATATATGTATGTTTGTTTGTAGTTAGTTTTGAGTTTTTGAAATCAAAATCAAATTTCAGCTACATTTCCGCTCGACAAAAGGATTCGTATGAATGAAGCGCAAAGTAAAAGTAAATACTGCACAATTTTATGATTATTTTAGTTGGATTTTTCGTAAATTTCGTTTTTGTTTGTGTTTTTCACTTGCAGAAATTTCATTTTGATTTGGTGTTTATATTGTCAGAAAATAAGACTTTAGTTAATTTTACGTTTTGAGTGATTAAAACATTTCTTGACTTAAATTTATGTTTGTTTTTTTTTTTTTTTTTTTTTTTTTTGTTGTTGTGGTAGTAGTCTGGTTGTTTATATTTTTAAAAATCAGTTTTTGATTATTTATTTGTCTGTTGATTGTAAGAAAATTTAGTTTGTCTCACCTTCGCCCTTTTTCATTTTTTAATGTGCCCCCATATTTGGCTCTTGTTCCAATCAAGTCTATAATCTCAGGTATACAACTTGCAAAAATCGCCTGTTTACAGTATGAAAGATAATTGGATGACAGTGAAGTATTTTTCGGTTTTTGATTTCTTTTGAATACTTTTTTTTTTTTTGTTATTCGTAAAAATTAAAAGGAAAATCATAAACAATTTAGAATGACGGAGTTCGGAGAGCGCGAGGGAACCAAGACACAAAGAGACAGAGATACAGATAGAGAGAGCGAGAGAGACAGAGGAATAGCGACTGGGACCAATGAGTGGTATAACTGCAATGTCAACAAGTAGGTATATGTATATAATAACAGTACAGTTGTGCCCCTAAAAGTATGCTAAGAAACTCGACGAAGTAGAGAACGTTTTGCCTGCTGGAAAAGTGTTAGAATTGCTCTGGTTGTTGTTCATTTTTATTGTTGCTGTATTTTGTGATTGTTTTCTTTTGATAACGCCAGCCGTCATTGTTGGTAGCAACTGAAGCTTCTAAATGTAAAAATAATAATACTTATATGGAAAAAAACTAAAAAAATTGTCTTGAAATTGAATTGAATTGAATTGAAAAAAAATTATAGAATATATTTTCTCACTTTCTTCACAAATCAAACAACAACATTTCAACAGTCTGTAGCTAATTTTGTTGTTATCCAAATAGCTAATATTTATTAAGGTGTGGTAAAGTATAATTTCATTTTTGCAGTAGGCTTTCGATTTCTTGGGGGTACGTGTTGGCTATAGTAATTAGTACATTATACTTAAATCATAAATCGGTAAATTGTACACGAGCATAGATTATTTAAAGAATGTCATAAGTATGAGTTAAATACCTGCAAAGAATTTTGGTGCCAAGTACACACACACACACACACACATCAACAACACAAATCGAATTTTGACTTTATCTTGAAGATGTGTTTGGGCTCTAACTATGCACTATATATATTGACAACAAAAACTGTTGCAAACTACTTACTACAATAAAAAATACTGTGAATCTGCATTGTGGATTTTAAAGTGTGTGTGTGTGTTTTTGTTTTTATAAACTATCCAATAAACTAAAATATTGTTACATTTGTATCTGTATTTGTATGGTGTGCGTGAGAGAGTCTTTACTTATTTTTTTTTTGGGAGGAATCGGGTAAAGAGTTTCAAAATGATGTAGTCATGATGCTGATACTGATACTGATAATAGATTACGATAACACAGATACTGCAACTGTTACTGTTACTGTTACTGTTACTGTTACTGTTACTGTTACTGATACTGATAGATAACAAATAAATTGTTCGTCTTAATTAAATCATTGATATAAATTTCGCGCAGTTTCATTAATTACTCGATATATGCGTGGCTGCGGCATACTTAATTGGTGCAAGTAAATTAACGACTTTAATTAGAGATGATTAATTAGGTAAATTGTGTAATATATATGTATCGTATGGCTTGTATTCACCATATATATATATATATATACATATATATATATATATATAAATGAATATATATATGTGTATATGTAGTATTTCAATATGTATGTATGTAATTACAAGTGGTTTCAATATTATATGTAGTAGGTTGTGGATAAGATTGCAAAAAACGTATCTACTGCATTTGTTTATGTATGTATTTTAAGTTGAAATATAAAACTTGTACAAAAACTGGAATAAATTCAATGTTCATAGACAAAATCAATACAAAACTAAAGCAGCAACTTGGTGTGTTCCAACAAACAAACCAACAAACAATTTAATGTTATGCATTTTATTTTTTTTTTATTTTCGACAAGTTCAAAAACCAAACTTAGAAAAAAGCTATTTTGTTTCGAAGCACATCAACAATGGGAGAAATGAAAACTGCAAATAATACCAATTTGTCATAAATTGACTCTGCTGAAGTTGCATAAAAACTCGCGATGTGCCTTTTGACGAATTAAATAAATAAAAACGGGGGTTAGGGAGTGGTTAAAAAGAACAAATGCCTAATATTGTTACCATGAATTCACATTAAAAATACAAAGTGGCAAACATTTTGAACTGTTCAATTATTTGATTGTTCTTTACACAAAAACAAAAAAAAAAAGAGCATATTATATTCTGTTCTTTTGTCAAATCAAATGGTATATTATTTAGTGTTTTGTGAAATCATTGAAATAGAGTATATGGCTTCAAAATTGTTCGGTCGTTATATGCCACAGATATGCCAAAATTCATCGATTTCTGTGCTATATGTTTCCTGCCCTCACACGCAACTCAAACCCTTCTGTAAATTGTTCTCCAAATCGAATTAAGAAAATAAAATATATGTCTGCGTATATTGTGAATTGCTTATATATATAAATATATACTATATATATATATATATATATATATATATATATATATATATATATGTATGTGTGCGTGTTTGTTTGCTCTGTTGGCTTGCTTGCAATCAATTTCGAACATATGCTACCAATATCGAAAGACGCATGCTTTAAGTACTGCAGCAATTAAGTACAACAAAATGAATAAATGTTACTTTAAAAGTAAAACTACATACATATATTGTATATAGCAGTTCAAGAAGTAGTAACTGATAGTGATTAAGCTGTTATTATAGTATATAGTGTGAAAAGAAGATGCCGTGTTGCACTTTTCAATATGTAGTTGAGGCACGTTTCATATGTGCAAGCAAAAAAGTGTTGCATACCCGCCAGGCGCTACAATTTCGAAGCAATTTTTAAAAGTATTAACACTTCAAATCAATAATGCATTGAGTTTTATCATTGATAATGATTTTGGCGGATGGTAATCAATTTTTGCTCTCTATCTAAATATTAATAACGCTTATAGACTTGATTCATGATCACAATCCAGGCTCATCGTATGCATGCAGTTGAGCATAACTATGCATGTGTACGTGATTCAAAGAGTAAATTCGATCTCCTCTCAACAAAGAAAGGAAAATCTACATTTATTAGATATTTGTCTTCGATCATGGAGCTTACGCAGTCAAATTTCTTGTTGTTTTGATAATGAATTGGTTACTGCTGAATGATAGTCCTTATTTAATAATGTCGCTCAAGCAAAATGATAACTATTGTGATCACAATCATGAATCAAGCCTATGATACGATGGTCATAACAATAAGCCTACTGGAAATCGCACAACAAAAAAAAATGAAGCCAAGTTGAAAACGTAAAACATTGTAAGTAGCATGTTAATATACGTAATTTGTAAATATATAACGACAACATAATTTACAGAAGGATTTGAGAAACAAATTACAGATCTAAGCTTTAGCTTATATTCCACTTCATATGATTAAACAGAGAGTTAGTTGTTCTCTGCTTTTTTTTTTGTTACACATGCCACCAAGAAACCAATGCCTTTTGGGAAATTCGAATATATGTTTAATATATCATTTTCTAGTTTTGATTTGCGTAATGAAAAACATAAGTAACAAATAAAATTGAAGCTGCTGGCAACTGTTTTTTTTTATGATTTTAGTTTAAGATTTGTCTGAATTGTTCTTGTTGTTGTTTTTCAACTGGTTTCGTGTGCAGTTGCTGAGCAGAGTTTGTGTGGACATTTTTATGCAATTTCAAGTGACGTCAAATAACAATTTAAAAGTAATATGACAAAAAAAAAAAAGAAAAACTAAAAAATAAATCAAAGAAATAATAACAAAATTAACTTTAACAGGTTGGTTTTCAAGTTTTCTCAAGTTTAGTAAGAATGCAAGATAAAAAAAAATTAGGTTAATTCGATTGTAGCGATAGTTGCTTTATAGATTCTTGTAATTTATCTTTTTGGTGTTGTTGTTGTTATTTGTTCTTTTTAAATTTATTGGTTTATATCATTTTTTTTGTTGTCTTGTATTTTTTTTTTATGGTACAGCCAGCAACGTGTTCGTGTACCTTTTTCTAGGATCCTTGCTATATGTTCCACCATATTTGCTTCTCTGGGCAGCCAGTTCAGTGATTTCTGGTATCCAACTAGCGAACACAGCCTAAATTCAACAACACACATACACATTTAGAATAGAGAGAAGTGCCAAAATAGTAGTTCAGTTTGAGTTACAATTGCAGTTTTAGTATTTGGCTAACTTGTTCCTGTATTAAAAGATTGCACAAAATTTGCTAGAAGCTAGGTATAAACAAATTCTTAATCCAAAAACGACGACGTTAACGCAGACAACGCAGAACATACAAACTATGGAAACAAAACTCACCCCAAATCACACAAAATATCATTCAGACATTCAAGCACTCACACAAGCACTCACATTCATTCATTCATTCGTTCATACTTTCATATATCTATATACAATTAACAAGTTCACTTATCACAGTTATTCGGAGGCATTCTCACAATATTACATCTTTACATCTAATTGTACATTATTTTACATATACAGTTTGGTTATCTGCAAAGATATTCACTTTTACCGCTTCTAAATAAGTTGGTATTTTTACGGATTAGCTGTAGTTAGTTACATTTTTACTTTTAAGTTCTAAAAATTTACACTTTTACAGCTGTAGTATACGAAGAGTGCAATGGCTGCCTAGGAATATGTGCGGAGAGAAGGACGAATTCTCTCAACTAAGCACAGGATTTATGAGTACTTTTTAGTTGTTTTTTTGTTTTTTTTTTTGATTATTGTGATGGTTTTTTTAAAATACAAAATAGATCGATACGAGTACTTTTCAATTGAAAGTGGTGTGCTAAATGGTATGCTATGAAATTGGACGAACTTAAACAAACCTAGAAATTGTACGTTTTAGTATGCTCAAATGCCTTGAAAGTTAATGATATAATATTGAGAAAAAAAACATCGGTTTGCCCGAAGATAAAAGACTATTTCCAAAATGTCAGTTTTTCTGTTACTTAAGCAATTCTTAAGAAAATATGGATTAGACTTTGAAGGGGGCGTTATTTATTGGTAATTGGAATAACAAGATTTTCTTTAAGGACAATCTATTTGTATGTGAAGAGTCAAACTAACTTTCAGGCTTGTTTCGAATTCCAGCTTCTAACAATTCCACAGAAAAAAGGTTAAGCATACTTTATATTTATATTAATGCATAAGAAAATTAAGGAGTTGCTCCAGAAAGTAGGCTACGCAGTTTTCTGTGGAATTGATTCGAAAGAGGATTTTGGAACAGGCTGTAAGTATTCTTTAAAAATGAATACACTTTGCAGAATGCAGTAGATTGCCTTAAAATAACTACATACATTTACGCTGGAAATAGTCCGTTTTAATTCGTTAAATAAATAAAATGATTGAAAAAAGTTAATCAAAGTTGATATACTATTTATGTTACGGTGACACTGACACAAAACTGTTTATTTAATAGTAGGTATCAATAGTAATAATTAATTATTGCACAATGTAGCTTATATTTGCTTTCTTCGAAAATAAAATTAAGTTATTAACGTGTACTTTGAGATACAATATTTTTAATTTTTAATTTTTTTTTTTTTTTTTTTTGTATATTTTGGCAATGCGTGACCGATGCTTTAAATGTGTGTGTTAACAACAATGCGCCTAATTGCTTTGCATAAATGCTTTAAGATGTCGAAAGAAACAAACCTTTAACTATTGCAAATTTGATAAACGTATGTTTTGTAGTTCTGGTGTTAATACAAAAAAAAAGACGTTTAAAGCATGGCAAAGTATAGAACGTAACGCAAAATTTAAACAAAACAAAAAAAAAAAAACAAAAAAAAAAAAAGAATTATTGGACAGCAAATTCGGACCAAATTTAATGTAAAACACACGCCTACAAAGTGTTTAGGAACGAATTGCCAACTAATTAAAACTAATTAAATTATATATATATATATATATATATATATATATATATATATATATATATATATGTAAGGAAACAAATAAATTAAAGTAAAATACAAATACAAATATAAGAACCCTAAATTAATTAAATATATAATAATAATAATGTAGCATATACATATGCCATACTGAAAAATATACTTGATTAATTGAAATTCAAAGGAAAATTATTGTTGTAATTATACAAAATTGAAATTATAATATTGTACTTTACTTTAGTTTATTACTTGTTTTATGATAATATTTTAGAGCGTCACGCAATGATAATCAACGTCATGTTTCTGTTTTTATTTGTTTGCTAACAAATACTTATTGAAAATGTAATAATTTAATAAATATGACATTGTTATCGAGAGTTGACTGCAACTACATTTGATGAGTATAAAGATAGTATTAGTACAACTTGCGCATGACAGTCAACTTCGAGTATGCGAGTTACCAAAATACAATTCCATTTGGTAAATGAAAAACAAAACAAAAGGGTAACAGACTAAGTACGTTATTTGATAATTGGAGTATTCACGTTAACTATTCAATACTATTCATTAATTGTGTTGTTTAATGCGTTAATTTACAATTGTATTTGTACGAATAATGTTTCCCGTTCCTGACATATGCACAGAGTTATCGGAATAAAAACCTAGACTTTGACTTTTTGACTCAATTCTGCATATAGTATAACATAGCATAGAGATAGTACATATATGTACATAAGTTTCATATAAATATTGAAGTAAGATTTCTACTGGCATAAAACATTAGCTTCAAGTTTAGTTCACATATATACATCTTTGTATACATATGATAAATAATTATTTTCTGACAATTTCCTAACACTCAATTAAAGATATAGTAGATAGATATGCTTTATGGATTTTAAATATCTTTTATTATTTATATTATTTGATTTTTGTTGATTTGTTACATTTATTTATATATTTATTTATATCGAATTATATATATTTTTGATATTCAATTTGAATGTGATGTTTGTTATGTCTTTTATTGCATATGGAATGTTATAGACTACCTCTTTCCGTGTTCTCTTTTAAGTTCACCGCCGTATTTATTGCCACTACCAACGAGTTCAATTATTTCCGGTATACTGCTGGCAAACATTGCCTAAAATATATATATATTCGACATATACGAGTACAGCAAAAATTAACATGTTTGTTTAGCAATATCAATGATTATTAAAGATTTATGTAATTGTTGTGTCTTAGTCTTAGTCTTAGTCTAAGTCATAGTCTTAGCAATAGGTTCCGAAAGAAGACACTAGACACTGAAACTGCTTAGTGGGTACAAAGTTACAAGGCCAAGACAGTCACACCAGAGGAGGGCTAGTACTTAATAACTTGTTTGTTAAACTTATCTCAATATTATACGTAGGTATATATGTATTTACCTAAAAGCATTTTAAGTTTTTCAAAACAAATTTGCAACAGCCAGCATTAAAGCATGCACAAAAAAAAAAAAAACATGAATACCTTTCTATGTGATTATTAGTTAACATTGAAAATATGCATGTATGAGGATTTCAATAAGGTTTATTTGAAAGCATCCTAACTGTCTGGATATATCCTGCTGATATCATTTTGCTGTTGTCAGTGTGTCGGTGTCAGTGTCGGTGTCTACGAGTTTTTTTTTCTTACAAAAACGATAAGCAAATCGAAAATTTAAATATTTAAAAAAAAAAAGAAGAAAGGTATTGAAAACTGCATGCATTCGCTTCGATTGTTTTAAGAAAATTGAAACGAAAATTAGGAATGGAACAAAAGACAACTGTTTTAAAAATGAATCAACTACCAGCTGCTGTACGAGTAAGTAATATTTTGTATGTTAAATGTCTCTGTGTGTGCGAGAGAAGAATATATCGAGTGACTAAAGTTAACCACAAGTTGAAAAACGCGGTAAGCTTACTTAGGTGATGAGAAAAGCTGACGAAACTTAGAGATGAACGTACTTATAAAATGAAACTGAGTCTCAAAGTAAACTTTTCATAATCAAATTTGGTGCAGCGTTATTGAGTCGTTCTATGTATTTACATATAAACGTAGCATATTTCTTAAATACGTTTTAAAAAGATTAGTTTAATAAAAAAATAGTAGTATAATGTATTGAGTATAGATTTATCTGCCATATGCTAAAAGTCAGACTGTTTTTTTGTATATATGTATGTTTATATAAGTATATATTAGAGGGGACAACGCTTGGTACGAGTTAAGTTTTTTGTGTAATTTAAAGTTCTACACTCGGTACTTGGTATTGGATACTTCATGGGGGGTAATTGGATACTTGGATAATTTGTAACTAAGCTAGTATTGAGCATAACTGTACTAAGTACATTAGGCAAACAACCAAAATTTTTAATCATTCACACATTTTAGCACTGCCAACCCCGCTGTTGCTTGGCCTAAGCTCAATGAGTCTCGGTGTAAAGAGGGCGAGACAGAGAGAGACAGAGAGAGAGAGATACAGAGAGAGTAAGAGAGAAATATTGCCTAAATATATAACTAAAAGAAAGCTTAAATATTGTTGTAGTACATATTTTTTTTTTTTTTTTTTGTTTTTGCTATATGTGTGGTGTAGTGTTGTTGTTTGTTTCAGCATATTGTTTGTAAAACTTACCAAGCCGACGAGCAGAAAGAACACGAGAAATGTTCTTCCCAAGACAGTCTCACAGTAAACGTCACCATATCCTACCGTTGACATGGTCACAATTAGGAAATAGACACAGGTCCAATAGGATAAACGATGAGCATTATTAAAATCCAGCGGATCGCCAGAGTTCTCCAGCTAAATTTTAAGTAAATGCAATTGCAATTTTCAATTGCAAAACAAAACACGCATGAGCGATAATTCGAAATGCATATTTCAAATCTCTATGCCATTGGACACTCGACAAAATAGACACGTACGCACGCCCTCCCACCATCCACACTCGCATGTATTACTCTGTAACAGCTTGCAACGTGGCGTATGCGTAATAATCTTTTAACTGGCTCGAACACACGCTGCAAATCTGACACAGAGCTGGTCGGAAGACGCGCGTCGCACATGGTAGCTGAATGTATGTATTGTGTATGTATGTGTGTGTGTGTGTGTGTGTGTGTGTGTGTGTGTGTGTTTATATGTGTGTTTGTGCTGTGATTGTAAGTGTGCTTCTACATACCAGATGTATAATGCCCGCTGCTGTTAACCACACGGATATAAAAATTGATACTAGTTGAGCCAAACGTATTGAACTCGATGTTTTTAGTACGTTTAAATATTGTAAAATATCTGGAACAGTCATGAGACGTAGCGCTCGAAGAAATCGAAGACCTGTTTATGATACATATTGACATACATTTTTAGATGCCACATGTAGAGTAACGAACATTGCATGCATACAAATCGATCAATTCTATTTATATTCGAGAGTGAGAGTGTTAAAATCAAACATTTCTTTGTGTGTAGTATGTGAAATTGTAGTAGAGTATACAAGTTATAGGAATCTTAAGTAATATTTTAACCGATTTGTATGCATAACATTTTTAGAATTTCATTATGGGGTTTTTTTTTTTTTTTTTGTTTTTCATTTTTTGCGCTTACCGATCCATGTTCGATCTAAATATATTGATACGAAGGACGGGGGTATTGTAAAATAATCTACAAAACTGTACATTTCTAACATAAACCAAAGTTTATCGGACGCCGCTATGAACTGTAAAAAAATTGTTAATAAAAAGAACACAATCATGTTTATAACAATTTGTAAAAAGAAATGCAAATATAAATTCAAATCAAAAATAGCTCAACCAATTGCATCACATCAATTAAACAAATCAAATAATATTTGTGTCATGTGAAACTTACTCGTATAAAAAAATAAACCATAAAAAATATATTGAATGCGAGATCGATCTGTTGAGTAATGTTATTACTCCATTTCTGGCATCTTTCGACTTCTTCGCTAGATGCATCAACAAAGTATATAATGAGAGATGCAATGCTGAGTATAAATACGAGTACGACCTGAAAGACAAATGAATAAATTGAAAAAAGTATTTTTTAAAAAAATTATCTATAAAGTTTATGTTAAGTGCATATTGTATATATTGAAGATATTTGTAGATTTGTTGATTTTAGCTCTAGCAATTGTTTGTTTAGAGAAATGTTAAAGTATAGTTTACAGGTATATGTATAGTATAATAATAATAATAATTAAAGCGAGTCTTGTATCTCACTTCAGAGACAAGTCACTACGACCAGAGTGCGGTCTATGTACTTTTGAACATGGTAGATTGACAGATTTTTCTTATAAGTTAGTAAACTCATTATTTGCATAAATCTTAACTCAGTTTGCAGAATTGTAATCTGTCAGGCTTTCACTTTTGTAAAATATATTCCCCTTAAATGTTCTCACTGTCGCTTTTGACAAGATTGAATTGAATTCAGATAGAGTTCAATTCACTAGCTTTAAAACAATAATAAAATTTTTTACATTTAAAAAATTTCAATTCCACAAAGTGTTGCCAATAGTGAAAACCAGAACAGGTCTGTATTTTTACTTAAAATTTATTTCAATGTGAATCACTTGAAAGCATTTCGATGTCAATACTGATCATATCGCAAGAAAGTTATTTTTGCGAAAGTAATAATAAAATTCTTAATTTTGTTGCCATTATTTTCGTATCTATGACTATATCAGTGTAAAATCTTTAAAATGATCCAAGGATTCATAATTGAAAAATACCAAAGAATCTTAAGAAACAAATTTATAAAAGATTTCGATAATTGTCTTTATGTGACTGCGATAAAAAGTTGGAGACACATAAGACAAATGATATTGAGCAAAAATCATCAAAACAAGACTAATATATACAGCCAGCTAAATCTGCACAGCTGCTACGACAATTACGAGCAAATGTGGTTCCATAAATCACAGTCTTGTCAGATGACATCCACAACACTGCCCTTCCTGCCCCCCTGAACCCTGCATATGAGTGTGGCTTAAAGCTGGTTTCTGGCAATGCCAATTCTTGGCACAGAGTTAAACAGCAAAAAAAAAGTAGAAGAGAATTTTACAGCATTGTGTGCATTTTTAATTGCATTGTGGAATTGGGTCCGCCAGGAGCAGGGCCTGTGCTCACGGCTCATTTGATTCATGGACGGAAGTCCGGCATCACCGCGGCAATTAGTCGATGGCGCCCCATTGATAAATCTGCGGCAATCATGAAAGTTTTACAATGTAATTTCGGCGTGGTTTTCTTTAAAAATGTGCTCGCAGAAGGGAAGAGTGCAGGGAGCAGCAGCAGCTGTACCATTTCGGCGTCGGTGTAAATGTCAGGGCTCTTTGCCAAAAAAATTAAAGGCCAGATGAGGTGGATCAACTTTGGGGCGGTCGCACTTTTCGCCTACATTGTATTATGTATTCCTATGCTACTTAATTGTTATTGCCATCGTTTGGCTTTCCTGTTGGCCTCATAGATGTAATTGCTTTGATTATCGAATAAAACAAAGCATAAAAGCAAAACTAAATTTGGCAAAAGAGCACACGCAAGCTAGCTACTTTGTTACTTACTTTCAACTCAAATTATTCATTTTAGATGTCGCTGTTTTTGTGATTATTGGCATGCAAATACGAGACAAACTCACATTTACAAACATGCATAAACTTTAATGTGTTTTGTTGCGCAACAAACTTTACGAAACTATTCTCAGGCGAATGCGAAAACTTTTAAAGAAGACTGTCTGAAGTTGAAAGATTACGTATACGCCGTGGGTAGCCTGATGTGTTTTTCATTAAGTTAACTTAATTGCCAGCTGCCAGCCAATAAAGTAGAATATCAATGCGATGCCATTGTTGACGTAAGGCATTTTAAAGACACGTCAGTATCAGTCCAAGTCTGACGTCACCAAGACGAAGTAATCAATGCAGCCAGCACGGCGACATTTTCTACGTAACAACGTAACACACGGCCACAAAGATGATAAAACGAACTTTTTTTGGATTGGCTATTGTATTCTTTGTTCTTGTGAATACGTTTTTTATTCTTGTAGGCATCATCAGGAAACTGGGTCAATCACTTAGTTGGGAGCTCGACCCGAAATGTGTTTGATGTGGCGCAAAAACCACTTAAGCCTTAGTGCACAGACGCCAAATGCACCACCGCGAACTTGACTTATCGTCTTGGAGGAAACACGTGTCTTATATCAAATACTCTTTGGCTAAAATAGCGCAGAGGACAAATGTTAGTTCTTAAAGCTTTTTGCATCGCAGTCGCACAAAGTCTTTTGTAACTTTTAAGGAGAAAATTTATTTCAAGGTATGCAAAAAAATGATTAGTATTGACATTATTAGGTAATTTAAAGCCTTAACCTTAGAAACACACGAATTTACAGTTACTTGACTGAAAAAACGGAAACTGTTCCCGATTTTATAATTTAAGCTAAAAAACTAAAAGCCACGTCGATTCGTTTGAATTCCTAAGTTCAAGCCCTAAGTTGTGAATAGCTTTGTGTTTATTTATTGCCAAATATATAGTTGGCAGCAGCTCAATAAAAAGTTGGTCAGGCTTATCGAAAAGTTAGACAAACTGAACAATGAGCAGCTGAATATAACTGGAATGTCCTTAGACTACTTACTACAACGCGTAACTAACTTTTGTAAAGTTGAATAACAAGTTTAAATGGATACTAATGTTAACATAAGAACCATTATATGTTTTAATTAATATTATCGGTTATAGGGTATTTCGTAGTCGAGTATTCTTAGCTGCAGTTCAGCATGATTTAGCATATACTTATATATTTATACATATATATATGTTTTGTGCGCCAGCTGCTTACAATATAGAGCAATCAATTTACTTATGAACCAAGCACAACAACAATGATGGGGCCAGTAGTTTAATGGCCCCATTGCTGCTGCTGCTGCCGCTGCTGCTGCAGAACCAAAGGCGTTGCCATATCCACAATGTGCCACAAAATGCGGTTTTTTTTTAAGAGTGCCCCGACTGCTCGCAGTTGAAGCTGCTCCATGTCGTGACCAAGCGTAATCGGATGTACTCGACACGCCCCCAGCAAGGCTTTAAGGTTTTTTTTCTCGACTTCCGCATTCGAGTTGCTTTCAATAATTTAAAGCCAATTAGCAACTGGACGAAGCATGGAGTATGCAGTGCACTGCAGTGCATCTTTGTTAAACATGGAGATTAAAGTGAAAGTAACACAGCGATTGTATAACAGACAAACAGAATAGAAATCTATACATGTGAACTCCAAAGCCTGTCAATACTAACAACACCACAAAGCAAAACAGTAGCAAATGTCAAAAGGCTTTGGGGAAAGTGTCTACAAAGCATCTACTTAAGTTAAAAGCGAACAACAGCTGCAACAGTGGCCAATGCCAATAAACACCAAGTAAGAAAGTTGTTGCTACAAGCTCCCGGCAGAAAAATACTCTGCGTACAGTCTTTTAAATATAAGTATAAATCAAATTTTGAGTTTAAAGCTTAGATTTAATAAACTCTGTTTCGGACATTGCACAAAACGAATATACTCTTTGTCTCTTTAATAACAGAGCATTACCATTCGCCGCAGTCTGCCAGCCAATTGGCATGTTGGCAGTAGGCCTGACAATAAACATTTACCACAAAACCACGCTCTCTTTGCCTCACGTCTATCTTTCTTGGCCATGGTAACAGTCAAACGTGCGAGTTTTTATCGATTTTCTTAGCCCTTGCCTGGCAATTGCCAACATTATTTACTGTTATTTGTTGTGGCTGCTTTAGGACCCACACATATCTTCTGTTATTTCATTCTTCTTTCCTTTCCTTTTTTTTTTCGTTTCGCCCGTTTCCCGTTATTAGCTGAAAGTTCTTGTTGCCATTTTGCTGGCGCTTTGCATAGCACAACTATCGATAAATGGGGTACTCATAAAGCAGCTTGTTGTTGTTGTGGGGGGCGTGGGTGTGGGCGTACGAGCATTAGTAATATTTCTAGTTCTATCCATAGTTCTGCTTCTTCTAGTTGCCGTAGTAATGGCAACATGCCATACAGCGACGAACAGCGCCATTTATCGAGTTGGATTTTTCTATTTTGCTTCTTGTTGTCCTCGCAGCATTGAACTGTCATATGATAATGGAAATGGAAACTAAGTCGACTGCGTTGGCGTTAACTGCAAATTCAATTGCAATTCAATCTGTAAAGGCCACATTTCAATAGGCTGCCGGGAACTTGCAAAGTAGTTTCAAACTAAATGCAGACAAATTGCTAAATTGCAATAACAAAGTGCAAGCTAGAAAAACTTCAGCAAATCAGACTCTTAATTACAAAACTTTTCACTGCATACTTTTTGGAATACTTTAAAAAAAAACCTATACATTGTGCTACTGTAATATACCCTATGCCCATTAAAAATGGATAAAATGTGGTTAATAAATTGTAAATATAGACAATTTTGGTGCCTATATAAGTTTAAGACACCAAATTTTGTATGATTTAGGTATTGAATATGCAGAGCCCTGGCAATCTCTGAGCATGATTTCCGATTTAAAGCTCTCTACTGGGATTAGTGTGCAGGTTATAAGGTGTCTGCTAGTCGTGTCCTCTTAACAACTTGTACTCTAGTTATACATACTTATGCATGTAGATAGAGAGAAGAACAGCTTGTGCTAATAACAATAGTTACGAAACTATCTAAACACAAATTCCAATACGAATACAAACTCATATCGATGTTCAATTACGCAAAAGGATTCTAGAATCAGGTCAGGTCACGTGCGACTGCCCCAGTTGTATTGAGATAAGTGCTGCACATGCACGAGGCACATGCAACTGCTTCTTCGCTAGATTGCACAGAGCAATATGATATGTTTGCAATTAAAACAAAGAATAAGTAAGAATATTCTAGTCGAATGCGCTTTAATATCGAGCTTTCATATCAAGCAATTCATGCATGTAAGTGGAATATGCTGCTGCTCTGACTGAGATATTTGTTTTTTAAATATCATCAATGATTATTTTCCGATTGAAATGAAATTTTCAAAAATGATTAACATTGATTATATTAATTTGAGTGTGAAAAATCAAGGCTGTATCTTTAAGGAAGTATGTGGAACTATGCATAACCATAAAAAGTTAAGTGGCTCTAGGTCTTATGGATGGATGGACAGACGGACGGATCAATAACAGAAGTATATAACACATAATTTATTGGGTCGTAGGTGCCTTGTTATGGCTCTTACCATTTTCAGTACTTTATTAACTCTTGTTACACTTTTTTTTAATGTTTACAGGATGCAAAAAGTGAGCAGAATTGAGGGAGAAGAGTCTCGAGAGCTTGAGTCAACAGAATTTCTTAGTACTGGCTATAAAGTAATTAGAAATGAGTAAATTTTTATTTTGTTTAATGAAAAGCAGAACTTAGGACGATCCTGATATTTACAGACTTTTCAATCAAACTTAGATTTACTTTATCGTTTTTGAACAAAATCATGCGACTATATCTTATTGCTGTCATAGCTAAGATTTTATTTGAGCAACTTTTTTGCAACACAAAAGTAGCTGTCATTTCTTGTTTACAAATTGATTTACTATTGCTCATAATTAAGATTTGCAGCTCACCTCCATTTTCTATTCAAATACATTATTCTAATACCCAAAAATTACAAAAACTTAAAGCATGTCTAATATAACTGTGATGACATAGTCGGCAAGTACAAGCATTCGCCATGCAATCCACCAAAATCTAATAAAAATCCATTTGAGCTTAAGCAAAAGTTCACATTTAATGGATGGGTGAATACTGTGACATCTGCATAATATGGAAATAAGTACTTTGTTTACATATAGCACCTAGCTTCTATCATTACTTATCATTAGTTATCAGCTCAATTGTTTTTATTTTTTGTCTAAGCAGTCTTATGTATCTGATTGCCAGACATATTCAAAGCACCAAAGCAGCCGCTTTCCCAGACCACTAAATCAATTTGTTTGTGAGTATTTATTGTACATGGAAATGGTTGAGTTACTTTGCTGTTTCCGCTGTTGACATGCAACAAATACAACAACAAAGTAATGTGGCACAATGAAGGCAAATGTTACATTTTACACGCAACTTGCTTGCTCTATTCAAATCTAATAAAGTGGATGTGAATGAATTCAAGCAACTCTAATGCAATTAGATTACATTAAATATATATGTAGAAATAGTACTACTACCTATCGATAGTGACTCGATAGTTTTGGTAGTCGATAGTTAACTGGCTATCTCTATTCAAGTCTTATAAAGTGGATATGAGTAAATTCAAGCAACTCTTATGTAATTAGATATCATTGAATATATCTGTGGTAATAGTGCTACTACCTATCGATAGTGACTCGATAGTTTTGTTTGTCGATAGTCAACTGAAGTCATGGGTATGCGGAATGAATAACAAGCAATAGCTATGTAGAAGTAGTGTTTCATAGCTATCGATAGTGACTAAACTCGATAGTTTTGATAGTCGATAGTCATAGGGGAGCTTAAATCTTTATTTTATAAAACTAATTTTAAGAAATTTAAATAAAGTTTCTACTAAAAACAAGTACAGTGCGCTTGAAAGCTATCGATAGTGACAAGAGCGTACTATCGATAGTACCATCTTTAGTTTCTACAGGGACTTTTCTAAGCATATGTTCATGTAATTGGAATAGTATTTAGCATTAAATTGAATTGTGTACATACCAAAATTCGACCAGTTGTTGTTTGACCCGAGATAAGCTCTCCAGCCCAGTCTTTTGCTTCTGTCATAAATGTTCCCTCGAACTCCTGTTTGTTTCGTGACGCCTTCTGCTCCTTCTGCTTGGGATCGTTGGGTCCCAAGTCCGGCTCCTTGCGGCAACATATGAATGCAAATGCACGCCATAGCAGCACAATAAGCAGGCCAGCAAGGAATGTGAATATGCTGGATAGCAGAAAGCACCAATATTTGCGAACTTTGAGACAATCATCGGCATCGAATGGTGAATCTGTTGGATCATCGGCCAATGATTCGACAGTGCTTTGATCACACCCCGACATCCCCTGCAACAAATATTATAAATATATAGTATACCATAAATATATTGAAAGTGTACAAAAAATATTAATTAACAATTAGCAATAACATTAATATTTATGTGATACAACATTTTGAGCACAAGGCAACAGCCATTTATAAATATATATATAGATGTATGTATGTATGTATATATAGATGTGTATTAATGTATATGTATGTATGTATATTTATATGCACATATTACACATACGTCACGTTTGACATTTAGAATAAGCACATTTTTTTGGCTCAAGTTTGCCTCGCGACGCTCAAAAATGTAAACAAAAATAAAAGTTTTAAACGATGAAGAGTGTGGGCAATAAATACTTTTTTGTGAATGCTTCAAATGCTGCTACTTAAATGCTAAAATAAATAATTTTCTAAGGACCTATTAGGTGAAAGTTAAGAACTGTAAGTTTACTTTTTTAACCCTTAAGACAAACAATTGTGATTAAAATAGTGGCAGCATTTTATCAACGAGTTGGCAGGGCTGGTGAAGACAGTAGAGAGACCAATGTCAATGTGTATTGAGTGAAGGAAATTAAAATAAATATTTACTATTGAGAAATTTGATCAGAAATATTATGACAAATACGAATAACGTAACGATAATAATTGTCAGCACTTAATCGATGAGTTGGCAGGGCTGGTTAAGAAAGTAGACAGCTGATTGTCAATGTTTATTGAATGCCGTAAATAAAAATAAATATTTACAATTAAGAAACAAGTCTGATCAAAAGTTAAAATGAGGTGTTCTATTGAGAGGAACACGAGAAAGGCTCCGACAATAATTGGCAGCACTTTATCAATGAGTTGGCAGCGCTGACTTAAACGTAGACATGTTTTTTGAGTTAGAGAATTTAAAATAAATATATAAATATATATATATATATATAATTAAGAGTTGAGTTTGATTTGAATTTGAAATAAAGTGTAATATTTGACGAATACGAGAAACGCCCCGACAATAATTGACAGCACTTTATCAATGAGTTGGCAGGGCTGCTTAAGAAAACAGGCAACTGATTAATGGTTAATAGCTGTAGATCCGGTTTGACCACAAGTTAAAGTGGATTGTAATGAGCACAATATAAAGGGCTTTAGTGTAAACACTTTATGGCTTATGACACAAATACATGTATGTATGTATGTTTGTATGTAAATAATGCTTACATTTGTCAATGCACTGATATTCGTGGCGATTAATCCGCTTGCCATTTCAGTTGCTTACATTGCGGCACACTGCTATATACACTATATAAATAAATATGTACAATTTTGTATGATTGTGATTATGTTTTGGCTGATGTTGATGTTGACGCCGACGCTGACGCTGAGGCTGACGTTGAGGCTAAGGCTGATGATGCTCGCTAGGCTTTCAAGTGCATATTAGGCCCCAGGCAACTTTGGACATGGCCAAGTGGCCAATGACGCCACCGAAAGAGCCAACAGGCACGACACGATACGGCACGACAAATGAAACGAAACGGAACGGTACGAAAACTTGGCACGCCTTTAAAAATAGCATCAAACAAATCTGTTATTTTTAAAGTGATCTCGCAATGTACACGACACGAGTTGAGCACACAACACATGAGCGTGGAACGCGGTGACAATTTTGCTTAAGTTGTCAGCATTAAACATGCGACAATTCAATATACGAATAGATAGATGATAGTACTACTTAGAAGTAGTTATAACTTTATGAATGTGCCACCAAAAAAAACACTGTATTTTATTATTAATTTATAGCCAGCAAAATTTGCACGCTTTTCATTAGATTTGTATGTGGGGCCAACGCACTCAATGAATCACTACGTTTGTATATGTATATATGCAATATAGATCTCTCTATATATATATATGTATGTATGTATATTATACACATCTGCATTTGTCACACACGCCACAATACGCACGACTGAAGCCACAGCCAAAAACAGAAAGGAGGCACCGAGCGAACAGCCCAACTGCCGAGCACCAACTGAAAATGAACGGGGCTATTATGAAAGTTCGACGATAGCGATGAGAAGGAGCTCACCGCAACACCGCCCCAACAAACCCGCCAACCCACCGACTTCTCAGTCATATTCTCGGTCAGTGTGCTATCTCCTGAAGCAGACGAGCACAGGCTTATTCTCTGGCTAGCTCACTCTCTCTCTCTCCCACTCTCGCTCTCTCTCCTTCTCTTTCTCTAGCTGACCGCGAAAATTGTAGGCGCTGGTGACAAACTTGAATTTAATTAAAAAGCACGCAAAATAAAAGAAAATAGAAAATGAATGCCTCGCTGCTGATATACCCTTAACAATTATAATATTTTCTATGCTTTTACCTTTGTTTGTCTTTTTTTCAATAAGATTGTCAATTGAAAGTGGAATTGAAAGGTGTTCTGGAAACCAATAAACTTTTGCAGTTTTAAACCTTTCGTTAGTTGACTAAGTGGAATCAAAGTAAATGGAAATTTTCATTTATAAAAACATGTTTAATTCTAATCTAGTCTACAATTAAAACTAATTTAAAGTATATAGAGATATTCTGTTGCTTTAATTATTTGATTATAAGTTTTAGACGGTAGATGGTATATCTACAAGTAAAACAACATTTACTGCTTTTGAAAACTACGTGCAGTTCTTGAAAAAATCGTTTTTGTTTTTTTGCGATGTAGAGTTATGTTTATGTATATATCTTCAGTTTGAACAACCTGATCAAATAAATCTAGAATTTCATAAATAGGAAATTGAACATTCTTAATATAGCATTTAGAACGTTTTTAGATATATCTTATAGCTTACGCGTAATATTTTTTTAACTTCGGAATATTAACATTTTTTTTCAAAAAAAATCATTTTTTTCATATTTTAATCGAATGAAGACTATCGAAAATTTGTTAAAAAGCTTAAATCATGATCGACAGAGTAGATTATACTTTCCTTATCTAAAAGTCAGAAATAAGCTGAATTACAAGTATAATTAAAACTATAGTAAAACAACAAATTACTTTACTGAGAGAAATATATATTTGATATATTATGTGCCATGTTTAAATGGTTTGTATACAACGTTAATAAAATGAAGGTAAAGTAATTTTTAAGGCTTGACTTAACTTGAGCAAAAATCGATAAATGCAAATGTCATTTGTCAAAAAGTTTATTAATTACACAAATATTTAATGCGATAGTCTCGTTATTAATTTGTGTTTCAACCTTGACGACAAAATGCTGATACCTAGTGCTAGTGTATTTATGAAAATAAAACAGTTCTATACCTGTATGCATGTGTATGTGTGTGTCATTGTGTGCGTGAGCTACCAACAATGAAATATTATTACAACAAGAAAAACAGCAGGGCAAATATAAATAAATAAATTATGAGTTCTCTTGTTTTTTTTTTCTCTTCTCTGTGCCATTCTAAGCACACATTCATACATGCACACACACATACACATATACACATATTTTGCATTCCTTTTGCTTGTGACCGGCCAAGCAGCACCTGTCAACCCACAACCCACACGCCACCCCTCACAGTCCACAGTCCACAGTCCACACCCCGCATCCTGCAGCCAGAGGCAGGTTAACTCAGCTTAACTCTGCCCAGTCACGCCATGTTGCCAGTTAGCTGTCGTTTCATAATTTACGCGCTTTGTTTGCTATTTCCTGCGGGGGCAGACTAACAAACTAACAACAACCCCCCAACCCCAACCCCAACCCCAACCCCAACAACAAACGTACATAGTTCGTCCTTTGCATAAACATGGCAACAAGCAAGCCAAGTTTGCTGCTGCCTGCGTTTGAACTATGCATTTCCACTGACCATTATTGCTCATCATCGTCAGGCACAGCACAGCGTCGAGTATTTTATTTTTATTTTTAGTTTTAATACTCTGTTTTGTATAATATGAAATGGTGTATATTGGGATTGTGTACTGTTCGTCTTGTTGGCTGCCCATCTCTCTGTATATGACATATACCTTCATATCTATGCTCAAAACATAACAGCCTGAAAACAGAGTATAACGCTGTCGGTTAGCAATATTCACACTTGTTGTTACTATATGCGACACTTAGGCGGTTAAGTTTATCACTTCATTGCATTTGGCCAATTAAAAAATTGTTATTCAACTCATGCTGTTGATTATTTTTAAACTATCGTTAACCTTGAATTTGAAAGACGCATCGGACGCTGTCCACAAATGCATCACGGTGACGTTCATAAACAGCGGGTGAGAAATCATGTTTTTGAATTGCATATCAGAAAATTGAATAGGATATGTAAATATAAATATCTGAAAATGTTCAATAGATTCTCATTTTAAATAATTCTTACTAAAACTGAGTACTCGTAACAATGTAATCGAACCTGGGCGAACTTATTGTAAAATAAATGAATTGATTACACTAGGCAACAACATCATTTTCTGAACAGAATTGAGTTTCCATTGAATAACTAAATGTTAGGATCTTAAAGTGAATTTTTATTTATAAATTGATAACATTTTTTCCTTTGTCAAATATATTTGAAATTATTTAAGAAAGATTTTAATAAATAAGATTAAAACAAAAACGACAACAAGCATCTACTTATCAGCCGGAAAAGTAGTTACTTAAACTCTGTATAATTATTGTGCTTAATTTCAAAAGTGTCTGCACCTATGCTTAAATATTATTATTATTCTGAAAACAGTATAGATCCAACAAAAAAAAATATTTTATTTTCAGAAATAAATTACATTTAACCGGGACTACTGGAAACTTCGGCTTTTACACTCATTGGGATAATATGTCCCACTAGAAATACTTATTGGGATTATATATCCCAGAAAAAATGACTATTTCGGGATTTTCAAGTATGCAATACATTTTTATTTTACCACCATTTAGAATATGTTTAAATATTTTCTGTTAATATCTTGGATTTTAAAATAAAACTCTATGCCCATTTAAAAAAAATTCATATCAAAAGACTTTAAAAAATCGGTTCTAAAATGAGCATTTATTGTGGGAACTTTTTAACTCTATAGAATATACTAACAGGCACAAAAAGACAATAAAATTTTAACATTTCTAGCTTTTATAATCTCTGAAATTGACAATTTTAGCCATAAGGATAAAAGACTATTCAAAGTTTTGTTTTTATTGATATTTATACTTAAGATGACTAAGTACATTCAATGATATAGTGGTAGTTCTGGTTTCAAAATATTTGCTTATGTTGTTTGCCCATGAAAAATTTGGTCATGACCACTTATAGATTACAATAAAATATAGAACACTAACCTTATCAAAACCAAAGCACCCCTTGATACTTACTTCATGTCACTGTCACTTTGAGCTTAAAATCAATCAATGAATGAACTGCATTGTTGACATATTTAAAATATTTAATGACATGAGAGATTTATAAACAAATCGATTAAAAGTGTGTTTCCCATAGAAAATGTACATAAGCTCAGCAAAATTTAAATTAAAAATATTTCTAGTTTTATATTGCAAATGTTTACTATATTCTGAACTTGGTTCAACTAATTTCAATTTGATTTATAAGTCTGTATACACAAATTAAATTGAGTTTAATAAACCCAACAAACTGCAATGATTAATTGAATTATTTATTACATTTTCTAGTCAGAATGTTACTTGAAATGTATTTGGCCTACTTTGGGATTTTCGTTGAAAAAGTCTTAACTGGACTTAAGATACGCGTATTTCGTAGCGACGGCCTGCTGCGACTAAGAAACTAGTATATGTTAGTCGGGCCGGTTAGATAGCAAAGCTATATAAATTATTCCAAAGAGAGAAAGAGGGAGGTGCATGCGGCTTGGGGTGGCAATTAAATGGATGAAGTCACACGGTGACCAAATGGTAATAATTTACATTGCGAACTATTGATTTTAAGGCGTGAGCGTCAACGTATACGTGGGTGGTGGGCGTGGCAGACACAGTCGTGGACGTTGACATGAAACAGCTAAATAACTTGACGCATGTCAGTCAAAGAATTGTAAAGAACAAAGATACGAGACAGAGCTGACACGAGTGTGGCAAATGCCAAGCGACAAGCAACGAGCTGACAAATACCCTTCGACTTTTTGAGCAATTTATGGGTCGCACTTGGCCCGCTGATTGTCTGCGCTGATTGCAACTGCCGCTGCTCTGCTGCGTCGCGACATGACCAAGGTCGAAGGGCTTACGCTGGACTTGGGGCATTGTGTTGTGTTCTGTATTGTTGAGTGCGTGAGTGTGTGTGTGTGTGTGTGTGTGTGTGTGTGTGTGTGTGTGTTGTCTGTGCCACATTTGAAAAGGTCACGCGAGACGCTACACACTTATGGTAATTTCCTACAAACACAGTTAGAAATAATAGTAGTATAATTTTAGCTTCTTACTGCATTGATTTAAAACTTGCAATGGCATTGAATTAAACAATTTATTCCAAAAATACTAGTTTCATGTTATTTCTGCATGGCTGTACTTTAATGCTATATTACAGTTTTCAATATGTTTCATGCTTTTCATTCAAAAATGTGTTATGAGCCTTGTTTTACAAAATGAATAGTGGAATAAAGTAAATGTACATTTTTACAAATCAAACATGTTTCTAATGCCGTGTATAATACATTATGATTTAAGGCATGTAGAGATTTTCTTGTGCATTAGGCTTTTGAGTAATTGTTAAGTATGAGTTCAAAAATTAGTTTCAATTAATCCTAGGAATTGAGAAGAACGAATGACCAACTCTTTGCTTAATTTTAACTCTTCACTTACAATGTAACACTATATTTTTTGCACATAATTGTCATTATAACCGAGTTTAACAGGTCAACATCATTACTTTTTAAAAAAAAACCAACGTTTATGAGGAACTTTCATGAAAGTTAAATAATTGGCTGCGAATTCCTTATTCCAACACGTTCGATAGGCAAAGGCTTTTTTTCATGAACAGCTGTTTTCTTGTCAGGTTAATCGATAACATTGATTCGATATTGACAGTTAGTGAGTCACTAGTTCGCAAATAGTATTTTTAGAGAGATTTTGCGGATTTGAATCGGAATTTTACTTTGAGAACATGGCAAAGCTATTTCCTTTGTTCTACTTTTGATTTTGAAACATAGTCAAAATGCAAATACTCTCTTAAACTTAAAATTTCAGACTATTAATTTGTTTATGACTGACTAATTGAAGAAGATTGAAGAGCAATTGAAGGTTTGAGTGACACTCGCAGATTTTGAATAGAAGTAATTAATTATTTAGGTATAAATATTAGTTTTTCTAAAACTGTATATATATATACATTATATACACATATAATTTACGTAATACACACACATAAACAAATTCGTGCAACATCAAAAAAAATAATAGACCTTTACCATTATTTACAAATTTCAAAAATCAAATGCCAATTTTACTTAAGTCCAATCGAAAATGGTTTTAAATTTTTATCAACGTTTTTTACTGTGCACAAACCATCAAAATTGGAAAAGTATTTATAAGAAAATTTAAATTTTTATGTTTTTCGATGGCTTAAGGCTCTTTGTACAATAAGCCAGTGAGAGGCATTTTCAGTTATGATTTATCAGGTCTGTTCCCATTTAAAGTTTCAATTTTAATTTTTAAAAGAAATATCAATTTTGAAAAATGTACATTAAAAAGTAATCTGCAAATTACTTTTAGAACTTCTGAAAAATTTTTAGGACTTCGAACTAAATAATTTAGTTTGTTTTTCAAATAATTTGAGCTAGGTTGAAAACTTAAACAGACCTGAAAATTGAGCTACACCAAAAAGAAACCTTTTTAGATTTGCATTAATGATGATGACCCTAAAATGATTGATTGATTGATTGACTGATTGTTGCATTGTTTTCACATCTATAGCCAGTACGAGTACAATTGAGCTTTCACATTAGCTAGCTTGTAGTATCATACACGTTAGAAATAAAGGTGTTTTTTTTTACCTTTGGCGAGATGGGCGGATAGAACGGTGGCAGTTCATGACAATTTGGGCACCAGCTGGCCATTTTAGCTGTTTCAGGTTGAGGTTCTGTTTCGGTTTCGGTATCGGTATCAGGTTGAATTTATTTTTCTCTTTTGCAATTAGAGCCAAATTAGCAGCCGCAATCGATATGGTTGTATCCGTTCTCATATTCGCTTCTTCAAAGTGTGTGCGTCAGATGGAAAAGTGTTTTTGTATCTTTATACGTGTATGTAAGTATGTAAGTGGGTAGTAGGTGGGTGGAGTGTAGGGATTAGGGTGCTCTGGATATTATTACTACTCACCTAGTACAGGCTAAACCACCGAGGCAGGGCTCCAGGGCTGCCAACATTCACACGCTCAAATCGCACATCAAAGTGTAGACGATTTGTTATAGTTGGTGTTGTTGTTGTTTTTGTTATAAAATATTTATATTTTTTGTTAGCTGTATTAACAGTTTTGCCGTAGAAATGAAATTGTTTGCTTTGCTTTCGTTTTCTATTTCATTGTTTTCGGCTTCTTATATTATTGAACATAGCTCGATTGGCTTCGATTGATATAAATTGGTGTTTTGTAATTTGTTGTTGTTGTTGTTGTTGTTACTTTAGAATACCGTTATCAGCTTCATTGTGCGTTTGTTTTGTATTTATTTTGATCGATAGATTTGCTATAAATTTAAAATGATGTATTACAAAAAAACTTTAGCTTTTATTTTTTATTACATTTTTCACTGCTTTCAAATTAAATATGTTTTTTAGTATGTTTTTAAGCTGTACATATTTTGTTTGCACTTAAAATGTAACTGTTTATTTGTTGATTTGTAATTTACACAACTTTAATCAATTACGGCACAATTGCAACACACATTTTCGCCAAAGGCGTGTTAAATTAATGTGTTCTGCAACAAGGATTCATTATGCGTTTCCTTTTACAAATTTCACTGCCGGAATACGCGTTGTTTCCTATTTGCCACAAACAGGACGACAGTAACAGGACAACTGCAGGAAATAAGGACAACGCGGCCTGGTAAATAAATAAATAAAGATGCGAAGCAAACTACAAAGTAAAAACAGCAGCTGAGCGTTAGTGTTTTTTTTTTAGGACTTGCAAGCGTTGCTCTCCTCTCTTCTGTCAAACACTCTCTCACACACGCTCTCTCGTATTAAGCGCATGTGCTTTAACTGTAGTCCGAAAGTATGCTAAGCTTTTTCATCAAGTTGAACGCACAAATTAATTTTTGTTAAGCATACGCAGCGTCTGACACAGGCAATGACATTACATTTTCAATTCTTTGCATTTTTAATATGTTTTAAATTGCAATTATTTAACACAGCTTAAATATATTATATTCATATAATAATTTTCACATTTAACTGTACACATTTACATATATTTATACAATATATATTTAGGTATGCGCGTTGAATGCGGCAAACGCGACGGGGCCAACGAACGTGCAGGAAAGGAATGCGAATCCTGCGCGTGAAGCGTGTGCGAGGCAATGAACGCTTCCAAGCGCTGCTGCAGCCTGTCGTTGAAACGGAAACACACTGCCCTAGTTTTTAGTTTTGCTCCTTGACACATACATACATACGTATACATACATGTATAGCATGTGTACTTACACAAACACACACACACACATGCAGGCACAGTAACATGCCGCTTAACATGACTTCAAATAAGCAGTTATTACCATGTTCAGGATTGGGCCCAAAAGAAACAAGAGTTGCATATTTATATTAAATATACAGGCGATATAATTTAAACACGCTTACTAGTTATAATTACAGTTTGTTCGAGTGTATATGTGTGCATGTGTGTGAGTGCTGCCAGTGTTGCCATTGCGAGCCGAAATGTAAACAGAGCGATTGCCTGGCCAGGCGCGCATTGAACTCGTTTGGAATTGGGCTTAATTTCTTTGTAGGTATCTGCTGCCCGACAGTGCAACATACACACACACACACATACACAGACACACACATACACGTACACCCGCACACATGGCAACACATACACATGTAGCAGCTCGGGCACTGACTGACTGACACACATATACCAAGAAGAAACGAAGTGTAGGAAACAACAAAAATAACATTGACGATGACAACGAAGCGTGTCTAGAACGGGGACAGGAGCTCATTCGGCAACACAGCAATGTGGCAACAACAACGGCGAACGATACAACTGTATCTCCGGCTACCCATCGACTTTATCATCGTGTCCTTTTCACTTGGCGTTGTCGTCCTGCTCGTCGTCGTTAAAAACTTTAGCGAGCTCGTTTTGTGCGTTTCAAAATGAAAGTAGCGCTCTATGTGTATATATATGTGTGTGTGTGAGTGTGTATTTGTGTAGGTGTATGTGTGTGTACACTGAAACGAATGAATCTTTCTAGCCATGCGTGTATGCGGGCTTGTTCCTTTTTAAATGAAAGCCAGCAGCATAGCCAGAATAAACAGCAAAAATTATGCTATCATGATTCGAATTTTCTTGCTTTTTTTTCAGCCACATATCCTTTGGTAATTGCATTTTACAGTTGATTTAATATTATAATTTTTCATTTCGTATTATTTCACTTAAGCACACATATGTAAATCCTCCGAGCATGCTATTTTAATTGAATTTCCCGTGTAAAAATATGTATGTCACGCCGTGAATAATCTTTTTTTTTTTTCTTTCGTTTCTTTTATTTCACTTACAAAACATCTTTGAACGTATACACAAATTTTCAATTTTCTAGCCCTTTTAAAGAATGCTTTAAATTCACATAAAATGCTTTAATGTTTTCGTAGAGGTTTTTCTTTAATTGGCATACGCAGTTTGAAAAATTTTCACTTTCGCAGTATGTGTGTGTGTGTATGAAAAACAGTGATTGTGTGTTTTTGTGTGTGTGTGGATATATATATATGTATTTTATTGAGGAACTTTTTTCTATACTTTTCACACAGTGCCACACGACGCGCACAGGCCAAGCAACCAACCTTTCTCGTCAGCAGCGTATACAATTCTGCGCGCTGTCAGCTCGGAGAACTCGCGGCTCTGTGCAGCCCAAGCTCGCCTTTAAGCTTTTTCGGAGTGCTAGGGGCCTGGCAAGGCAGACGGAGCTTTCGATTCATTAAAACTGGCGCCAAAAATGCACCAAGAATGTCTATATGTGATTGTATGTGTGCATTTATGTTTGTGTGTGTATGTACATGTTTCGACAGATTGGCGATCCATGCACTTGGCCTGTGTATAAAATAGCGTTATTTTAATTAAAAGTTTGATTAAACATTATTGAAAATATAGACAGTATGAGCTGTTTGAGTTTTATTTGACATTAATTTAGACTTGCGTCCTGCAGAATACCTTGTATATATATATATATGTATATTGCTCATTCAATAAAAATTGTTGCATACTCGCAGGCGCTCTTAAAACAGTCATCAAATGACAGGATTTATGCTTGTTTTTAATTGAATCAATCAAAATACTTAAGTTCAGGTTAGTTTGAAGCAAAACAAATAATTAATAATAATTAATGAATTAATTTTTGTTTTTAATGTATTTTGGCAGCATTTGTTATCTTACAAAATAAACAAAACTAATTTTAATCTATGCTTAAAATTGTACCAAATTTCCCCTGTTCAAATTTGAATGGACCAACCGCGAACTGTGATTAATTCTGCAGCCCTGATTTAAATATTGCTATCGAAAAATCGATAGGCCGATACAAAGTTCGATAATCAAAACATATCAGACGTAATTGCCGAAAAATAGGCTGCTTTGTGCTGCCGGTCAAGGAACTTGGAAACAATAGTTGATTAACTCAGCAACAACATACACACAAGGAGCTCCGATAAACCAACTCAAGCTATACCATGACAACCGCCGTCCTTGGCGCCGGGATCAGCGGACTATCCGCCGGTTATTATATGTTACGCCGGTTTGGCAAACCATTGACCATTTACGAGGCATCACCGCGAGTTGGCGGCTGGATACGCTCAGAGTGGCACAAAGATCGTGGCTTTCTATTCGAGAGTGGGCCACGTACGATACGTCCTAAAGGTTTGCCAGGTGCCAATACACTGGAACTCGTTGAGGAACTGAAGCTGCCCGTTAAACCGATACGGAGTTCCCATGTGGCGGCACGGAATCGCATGCTGTATGCCAAGGGAAAGGTCTGTATGCTGCCAAACAGTGCAAGGGGTCTGATCGGCACCATTCCACCATTTACCAAGCCGCTCTACAAGGCACTCATCCATGACCTGACCACAGGCGGCACATTGGCCAAAAATGGAGATGAGTCTATCTACAGCTTTGCTGAACGGCGCTTTGGCAAGGAGATTGCCGACTATGCCATCAGTCCCATGATTTGTGGCATATGTGCAGGCGATGCGCGCGAGATTAGCGTGCGCTTTCTCATGGAGAGTCTTTTTGAGAAGGAGCAAAAGTATGGCGGCGTGCTCAAGGGCATGCTCTACTCGCGCTTCAAAGGCAAAGTGGATGAGAGCAAAACAGGTCTGTTTGCCCAGCAGGAGCCCAAGCTGTACACGCAGGCACGCGAAGAGAAATGGGCCATGTACGGCCTGGCTGATGGACTGGAACAGTTGCCGCGCTCCTTGCGCAAATATCTGGGCGAGCGCGACGTCAACGTGCAGCTAAGCAGCAGGTGTCACAATCTAAGCTTTAACAGCGACGGTGCACGTCTAAGCCTACGCGACGCTGAGGTGCCGGTGGCGCATCTTGTCAGCTCCTTGCCAGCAAATCAATTGGCACCGCTGGTGAAAACGCAGCATCCGTCACTGGCTGCCCAGCTGCTGGAGATACCCTACGTTGATGTGGTCGTGGTCAACTTGCAATACAACAGCGATCAGCTGTTGAAACAAAATGGCTTTGGACTGCTGGTGCCGCCGGTAGAGAAGCTACCTGTGCTGGGCGTTATCTTTGATAGCTGCTGCTTTGATATGGCTGGCAATACGATACTTACTGTCATGATGGGTGGTCGCTGGTTCGACAAGTGGTTCGGCGATCAGCCTAGCCAGAAAGAGTTGCGTGATGTGGCACAGATTTATGTGCGCAAGATGCTGCAAATCAAAGAGGAGCCAAAGTTCAGCCGCGTGCACACGCTCCACAAATGCATACCACAGTACACGGTGGGGCACAAGCGACGAGTGGAGAATATCAGAAGCTACATTACCAAATACAAGCTATCATTGTCGTTGTGTGGTGCCGCCTTTGACGGTGTCGGCATCAACGATGTCATATTGTCTGCCCGCAGACAGGTGGAACAGTTGCCATCTGCAGGACACTGAGGAATTCAAACCGAAACTGAAACCCATTCCCAAAAACTGAAAGTTTATATTTCCATGTTATTTAATTAGTTCCGTTCTATTTTTTGATAACTGAGCTATTCCCTGTACATTAAATGTGATAACGTCTTTAACTTTCAAAGTAATTGTCTCATCTTAGAAATGGAGCAGTTGAGAGAGCGAAACCCAATTCCAAAACCCAATTCCAAAACCCAAAAGTTTATATTTCCATTATTTAATTAGTTCTGTTCTATTTTTCATTTCTAAGGCATCTTTTCTTTTTGTACATTAAATGTGATAACTGTCCTTAACTTCATTTGCCAAATCCACCCAGACATGGTGGACTTTTCTCTGGTTCCTGCTCGGGCTGCCATTGCTTAGGCGTTTTCGCCTCGATGGACAACGCGTGCATAAACTCAAATCCCGCTGCCTCCAAAGCATTCTTTATTGTGTCATTAACCAATCGATGGCGCTGCAGGAGTAACTTTGGTTTAGCATCTAAATAACTTCTATAGAGTTGACATACCTTGATCAGCGTCAGGTCATTGAACTTCTCCGATACTACCAGCACTCGAAAATGGGATTCGGCCTGTTTGGGCGTATTGTGCATGGGCGATTCATTGCTAACATCCAGGAAGACCGGCTTGAGCTCCGTTGTTAGCGCCTTTCTCATTGCCGTTTCTATCGGCGGATACTGCGACTCCTGTGACATGGTTGCCTTGGAATACGTGTTTGCCAATATGCCACTTGTGCCTAATAGTTGATTCACCTTTTGAGCGGAAACTCGAGCTGCGTGTCGAAAAGTTAGGCCAAACATGTTTGCAGTTACTCTCACACACAGCTGTTCTACAATTACATAAACAATTTGGCGGCTGGGCTAAAACATATATGAGCTGATGAGAACCAGTTCGATTAATCGAAATACGCGATAGTTGCACGTTAATTTAAATTATAGTGGACTCTAGTTTTTTTTGTTGTTTTGTATTGTGTTCTCGTATATCGAAATAGAAATAATATATAATCGTGCTTTCTCAATATTAATTTTGTATTTGACATTCAACAAATACGAACCCGGATTTGTCGAAAAAAGTATTATTTTCGAGTTAGCTAAGGGCTGGAACCATTATTGCAAAATTATTAAACAGATTTTGTATATAATTCTTTTAATTATAATTATTATTTGTTTATTCGAAGATCTGTTTATTCTCTATATATCAATTTAAAAAATGTTGATAAAAGCCTTGAATTATTTTTGTAAGTGCCGTTCACTGGTTCCGATATCAGTGGCCAATTCGACGCAAGGTAAACCGTCGCTAACTTGACGCACATCTCTAATTTGTACCACTTTGATACGTTTTCTTCATTGCATCAAAACAAAAAAGGCCGACTGCTTGAATTATTATTAAACAACTGATAAAAACAGCATTGCAATGAGTTCGGGGGCTGTTCGAACGCCTGTTTCGCAAATAATCAATAACAAGGATGATCAAGATGCGGAAGAGGAACCCAAGAAGAAGTCGCGTGAAGATTGGCGCAAGGCCAAGGAGCTGGAAGAGGCTCGAAAAGCGGGTACTGCGCCAGCCGCCGTTGATGAGGAAGGACGCGACATCAATCCACACATTCCGCAATATATATCCAATGCACCATGGTACTATGGGTCCGCGGGACCAACGCTGAAACATCAGCGCCCGCAGCACGAGGACGAGCGTGGACAATTGGACAACCGAGCACCTAAAGGATTGGACACAACCAAACTGGTAACAAAGTTTCGCAAGGGTGCGTGCGAGAATTGTGGTGCCATGTCGCACAAAAGAAAGGATTGCCTGGAACGGCCGCGCAAGGTGCAGGCCAAATACGCCGAGACGATTGTTGTGCATGACGAGCACATTGTGAACGATGCGTCGATAAACTATGATGAGAAGCGGGATCGCTGGAGCTCCTACGATCCATCAAATCATCGTGAAATTATCGAGGAGTATGAAAAAGTTGAGGAAGCAAAACGTCAGCTAAAGGCAGAAAAATTAAAGAATGGTAAACATAAAAATAATTGCTTAAAAATCGCAAGTTTAATTAATGTTATGTTTTAATATCAAACAGATCCCGATGCGGAAATCTCGGATGAGGAGGGCAATGAGGACAAATACGTGGATGAGGTGGACATGCCGGGCACAAAAGTCGATTCCAAGCAGCGCATTACAGTGCGTAATTTGCGCATACGTGAGGATACAGCCAAATATTTGCGTAACTTGGATCCGAATTCAGCTTATTATGATCCAAAGACGCGTTCTATGCGAGATAATCCTAATCCTGCAGTGGCAGCCGAGGAGTAAGTGCAAGGCAAGTCTTTAATATTCAAATTTCTTATTGATCTTAATTCATTTTTAGAGCGGAGTTTGCGGGTGAGAACTTTGTACGTTTCTCTGGTGACACCACAGCTCAGGCAACTGCACAGTTATTTGCCTGGGAAGCACATGGTAAAGGTGTCGATGTACATCTGCTTGCCGAGCCAACGAAGCTGGAACTGCTGCAGAAGGAGTACGAGCAGAAGAAGGAACAGTTCAAGTCAAGTGTAAGTCAAATAATAAATCTAATCCAAAATCAGGTCTAACATTATTTCTTGCAGACCAAAACAGACATTGTTGAAAAGTATGGAGGCGAGGAGCACCTGCAGGTGCCACCAAAATCGCTGCTGCTCGCCCAGACCGAAGAGTATGTGGAGTATTCGCGCAGTGGCAAGGTCATCAAAGGCATTGAAAAGCCGAAGGCACGCAGTTGCTACGAGGAGGATGTGTACATTAATAATCATACAACCATATGGGGCAGCTATTGGAATGCCGGTCGCTGGGGCTACAAATGCTGTAAATCCTTCATCAAGAACTCATATTGTGTGGGCATGCAGGAGCCGGAAGGCTACGCCGACCAGCAGCATGCCACAATATCATCAAGTGCACCTGCAGCTGTGGCAGTGGCAGATGCGGTGCCAAGAGTTCCATTGCTGGAAGATACTACAGAGAAAGTGGGCTCTGCATCGGAGAAGGACTCTGCGCCCAGTTCCGAAGACTCATCCGGTGACGAAGAGCCCGTGCTGGAAACAAAAAAGTCAAAGAAAAAGTCCAAGAAGCGCGAGAAGAAAAAGAAGGCCAAGGAGCAGCGCAAAAACAAAAAGAAACACAAAGAATCCAAGGAGAAGGAGAAGACGATATCTTTAAGCCGATCCAGGCAAGTGCCAGAGGAATTTGACGATCGGAAGCGGCCGTACAATAGCATGTACGATGTTAAGGCACCCACCGAGGAGGAAATCGAAGAATGGAAGCGAAAACGCACGCGCGTCGAGGATCCCATGCTGCAATTCTTGTAAACTATATATATTGTAAAATGTTAAGAAAAAAAGATTTGACAAACTGTGTTGTTTTATGTATTTTATTTTTATTTCTTAAACAATGGCATACTGCTCATAGAGCAGTTCACGTATCTTATAGTAATCCTCCGACAGGCAACCTTCCATGGCCACCTTGCCGACATCGACGCGCCGCAGCGCCAAAGTGCCATTGCAGCACCAAAGCACGCCGCCTGAGAATTCCGAGTTGATATTATTGCGCAGAAGAACTTGCTTAAAGTCGGACAACTTGAGCTCGTTGATCAACACGGAGTTGTGCACGGGAATCTCATCCACTTCAAGTGTCTCCAGTGTTAAAGTTTTGCCCTCTTGCGCCGCAACATCCTGCTCAACAATAACTTCGGTTGCATTTGGTGCATCGATAGCCTGCAGCCGCATGCCCAGTCGGCCATCGATCCAGGCTACCTCAGCGTCTTTTCCCTTCTGGAATTGCAGCTGGGACACAAGTCCCTCGGTCAGGCGCACCTGATAGATATGTATCTCTGTGGTCACATCAATGATTTCACCCTTTTGTGGCGTAAAGACGCGTGCACCCACATTCTGCTCGCAGTGCTTGGCCACCACCTGGGTGCCCTCGGGCGTGCCATGCACCACAATGACGCGTCGCGGTCGCAGCTGTGAGAGAATCTTAAGCATTGATTCACCATCGGAACGTCCTTCGAAATCGATACGTTGTATTTGTGCGTTGACCTCAATGACTTTGCGTTGGCTTATCAGCTTGGTGGGCTTTTCTAGGAGTTGAACATCATTGTCATGATTGTTGTTGCCATTGGTTTGCAGTTCGTCATTTGGCTCCTCCTTTTTAACATTTTCCTTGTTTTGGTCTTCCAGGGTGTGATCGTAGTTGCTAGCGTCCACAATGCGATAGTCATCCAAATTGATGACTTCGCCATAATCATCGTACTTGATTTTTTCCTCATGAAAGGGAAACATGACATGATGCCGTTTATTTGACTTAAAGAAGCCGGAATGATGACGTCCCTCAGCCCGGACCACAATATCATGTTTTCCCGTAATGATGCTCATTTCAATATCATCCTCCGACTCGGAGCTGCTCTCCTCCTCGACTTCTGGCTTTACAATCAACGGATTTAGCTTCTCGCCCTGCGTGCGCAAATATTCATCTAGCTCAGCGCCCTCAAGATCAACCCGTCGCCGCACATCCAACTCCAGCTGCCTGCCCGGGGTTGCATTCTCTGTCAGTTCCATGGCCAGCGAACCCGGACCGGTGCGTGTTGTAAATATAATGCTATTATTTGGATTACTGGCCCATTGTATAAAAAGATCGCGCGTGAAGCCACTTTCCAAATCTGGTGTACTAGCCAAGACCACCTTGGGACCTGCAGGCAGCTTAAAAACATCCGCCAGATTGTGACATAGATTGATGTGCTTGAATTGAAATGGATTGTTGCGTGCGCCTTCGAAGGCTTTAGTCAGCTTATCGCTCATCCATTCGATTTGTGACTTGGCAAATTCAATGACATTGTAGCTAACATTGTTTAGAATCGCCAAGGAGTAGGCCATTAAGCCCGATTCCTTATTCCTCCACAGCTGATCAAGCATATGTGCCAGCTCCAAGACGCGACCCGCCGTGTCCACAGCAATCAGAACATTGCCATTGTTGCGCACGGTCTGTAGTATGTTTGTCATTAGCTTTTCATCGCGTGCACGTCGTCGTGCCTGCTGATATTGTGCATTGAAGGCATCGGTTATCAGGAGTGAAGGTCGCTGCAGTCTGTCCAATTCACAGCCGCTGAGATGGCGTTCCTTCTTGTGATTGAAGTCAATGGCATACACAATATCCTCCTCACCGACCTTGACTATCTTCCAAATGGTGCCGCCAATCATGTGACCCGCATTGAGTGGTGTTATGGAAATGCCATATCCTTTACCTTTTAAGGAGACCGTTTGATTGAACTTCAGTTGCGTGATCTTTTCAAAGGCTGTATCAACATCATCCAGCGAAAACAGATCAAATTCATACATATTAAAGTGAGACATGTACAAATCGTACATAAACATTTGGCCCATTTTGAAGACAGGTATCGTTGCGTAAATTGGACAATTGAGTCCCAACTTGCCCACAAGATACGGCAGTGCACCCAGATGATACGCATCCGGATGGGAGAGCAGTACGGCGTCCAGCGTATGCACTTGCCTGTGAACACAAAGTTCTTTAATGTTTTAATACATTCGGAGGAACTGCATCTTACCTTTTTAACTCCTTTATAAAGACTGGATCGAATTTCTCATCCCAGCCACAATCCAACAGTATTCGCACATCATCAATTTGTAGAATATAGCATGGCGGTGATTCATCCATTGCACCAGAAATGGTGTGCAGTTTGATGATTGATGTCATTTTGCAGGTTTTTTGCTGTTAATGTTTGAGAAAATTTGTTTAAAACTATTTGTTATAAAAACTAAATTTGTAAACATCAGCCGGTCGAAACGGCTTGCTTGCACACGATATACTTATCGATAAGAACATCGATATTTTCGTCTTCGCGCCGTTATAACATACCGTAGAAATACGAGTGGTATTCCCTCCATACTTTTATTAACGCGATCAGCTGTTCGTGACACATGTTGCGTGCTGACTATTATTATTTGAACTTGTATTAAATACGCACAAAAATCAGGTTGTTACAAAATTTGTATGCTTAAATTATAATTTTAATCTTGATTTTTATTTTATCAGCTGTGTTGAAGACAAAGAAATAATTGAAAACTAGATTTGTGCACATTGTAAATTAAAAAATACCCACTTAAATGAATTAAGTTCAGCTAAATATAAACTTAGATACATATATACAAATAAATATAGCTCAAACCAAAGCTTATCACAGTGCCAGTTTCTTATTTATATAGATTATGTTTAAGTTATGGCCCAATGCCCATTTTAATAGAGAATCATCACCATCGTGGATTAAGGTCGACAATGATGCGGTTGAGTTATTTCAGCCGTGACTTTAACAATATTTAAGCAAAAGCCAAGAGAATAGATAACTCGTTCTGGGCAGAGGGCGAAAGAATTTCATATTTTGTTGTCTTTTCACTCAGTTTAAATATTGTTTCGTATATCAGCTCAAATCTCATAAATTCATGTAAACTCTTCATTGTTGCGTGTATTACGAAAGGTCATGTCAATATCATCAAACTCCTCTAGTCGGCGATGATTGTTACGCCGTAATTGCAGGCGACGATAAACAGCTCTGGTGCGATTTATTGGACGAACTACACCTATACAGTAAAACACTAGCGTGACAATAATTACTCCAAACAAAACCAGCAAAATGGCAATTGCTAGGTTCTCTCTACTTGGAGGCAGGCGATTGTGAACGATAACAGTTTTATTTGCTACTTCTCGGGTACAATAGTCCGAGTCAGCGCTATCAAAGACTCCTTCAGACCAGTCAGAATTTTGATGATACCCATGCCAGCAGACACATTTAAGGTCAGCGTGAACTTTTGTGCATATGGAGTTATCCGGACAAACTCCAAGCGTCGAGCAGTGTTTAACTGTAAAAAACAAATATTTAAAATAATCTTCTTAAAATAAACACAAGTATTACCGACATTGAGGTAACTGATATTTTTCAGCGCCCGATCCTATAAAATAAGTGCAGCATACGACAAGGTATAAATAACATTCAAATGCGTTGCACATTTCTGTTGATTAAATAGCCATACATGGATGTTCACAGCTTTATGTTCAGCGAGCAACTGAATAGGGAGTGACCAGAGAGTCTATCTTATCGACGACTGTGTTATCTACTGAGATATATAAAACTTAGTTGTATGTACAGTGTTGATTGCACACATGTATGTACATATGTATATAAATTTAGTTTATTTCGATGACAGTCAGTATGTCTCGCAAAATTGATTTCCAAAAATCATATGTGAGTTCATACATACTTATTAATTAGAGTTGTCCAGTTTCGTTCAGAGTAAATTCAATTGAAGGAGTGATCAAAATGATTGACTGAACTATTTTAAGTCGTTCATTGTCAAAAGTAGTCAATTTTTTTTAACGTTCATGAGATTATAAAATTATATCGATTTTATTTAACCGACTTTAATAACATTATAGTAATATTGCCAGTTTAACATCGATCATAAATAGCCAAATAAAAGAGCCTATTGCGAAGTTGAACTATGAATAAAACGAACGGTAATGTTCATGAACTACTTAACTAAATGACTGAATTAGTTCACGAGTCAAAAATGAACGAACTTATGCATCATAATGAACAATAAGTTTCAACTCTAAAACAATATATGAGCCCATTATCATAATTGTATGTTTAATAAACTTTTCCGGTTCTTATCAACCTTATCAACTGTGAAAGTAGTGCCATATCTTATCAATATGTATCACCAACTTAGAAAACCAATAAAACTAATCAAAATTTGAATGCTACTGTCATAAATTTAATTAGTGTCTCAAGACAACCGGCTAGCTAGAGTTTTGATGTGATGCGCCTGAAGGAGGCCAGGGCTATTTTAAAGCCTTATCTAAACGTTTTAAAATAATTAATTATAAATTAAAATAGCAGAGGGCCACCTCTAAAATTGTTTAAAAACACGATACAATTTTAGTGATGCGAGGATAAACGATGTTTATGTCTCGTGAATATCGATAAATTTGCATACAAAAACGGTAGCGATGAACACGCTACAAGAAAATAAAATCAAACCCCGTTTGTTGTTGTGTGTAAAATACAAATGATTCAATTAAAGTTTTATTGACTTTGAATACTATAAAGAAAGCCAACAATGAACGCTAGCGTTCATTTTCCGTTGAAACTTTAAGCGTGAATAATGTTAATAAGACTGTGCCAGCACAGTTTTCATATATATGACTTGCTTATATTTAGCGGCGCTTTAACACTCATAGTTTACATATTACTACCTCATCGATTTGCACTGCGATATGACTATATTGATAAGGAGCATATTGAGGAATCTCTGCTGGCGGTGACAACACCGAATATCTCATCACAATTGGAAATCGATTGCACTTACAAGGACATCATTGCAGATAGCCATTTTGTTTACGATGCGTTTCATCGAGAGAGCATACTGCATGGGAAGGAAATACGGCTGGGCGGTGAATATCAGCCGGAGGAATGTAATCCTCGTTACAGTACAGCCATTATTGTGCCGTACCGTGATCGCATGGAGCAGCTGGATGCCTTTCTCCAATACATGCACAACTATCTGCCTCTCCAGCTAATCCATTATCGCATCTTTGTTGTCGAGCAGAGCGATCACAAGCCCTTTAATCGAGCCATGCTCTTCAACATTGGCGCCAACATTGCTGCTAGTTATGGTTATCCATGCCTAATACTCCACGATGTGGATCTAATGCCGCTTAACTCAGGCCAGATCTACGCTTGCACGGCACAGCCTCGTCACATGAGCTCGGCGTTGGACAGCTGGCGCTTCCATTTGCCATATCGCACACTTTTTGGCGGCGTGGTGGCTATGAGTACGTCACAGTATAAGCTGGTCAATGGTATGTCCAATTTGTACCATGGCTGGGGTGGTGAAGATGATGATTTATATGAACGTCTCAAAGTCGTTGGCATTGAGATCTGTCGCTTTGATCCGGCGTATAGTGAGTACACAATGCTTAAGCATAAACATGCTGTTCCCAATGCTAATCGCATGGCGCTGCTGCGATCTGCTTCAATGCGTCTGCATTCCGACGGACTCAACTCGCTGGTCTACAAGGAAGTTGAGCGCAAGCTGCATAGTCTATTCACGCATATCCTGGTCGAAACCTAGGTGAAACCAGTTAACAAACCAAAAAAACTGGACTCAGCTTTGTTATTTAGCTTTTAGTTTAGGAATCTACGGCAATTTATTAAATGAATGTAACAACGAAAATAGCACAAATTGTTTTTAAGTTACATATTGCGAAGAAATAGTCTCAAAGATAATAAATGTATGAAATAAAACGAAAGTTAGTTTTTTTAATTTGATTATAGATATATTTTAACTAGTTTGGTGTACTTTAAAATACACTAAGGAGCAAATTGCACAATGCACATACAATAAAAGTACATATTATATTAAGTTTACTTGACTTTTTGCCTAGACTAACAATAAATAATACACATTCGTACGCTATAGAATTGATATTTGTTGTACTAACCAACGAGCAAAACCTCAATTAACTTAAAACATTAACTAACACAGATACACATGCACACACACATACACACACGCGCTCACAAACAGATATACATACATACACACAAAATCTACATGCTTCGTCATTTATAATTTATATAGTATAGAATAGTTAGTTAAAAACATTGGCTACGTGGAATGATGTGTTTCTAGTTCAAGAAGTTAAGTATATCTTGCTGGGATAGTGTATTCAGATTCTTGCTGTCCGTTGCCGACTGCGTCAACTGTGCTTGTGGCAACAGTGGAGCATTTGCGCCCAGCTGCATCGGCTTGTTCATCAGCGGCATGTTCTGTTGCATGCTGTTCAAAGTGTTTACAGCATTATAGCCCGATGGATAAATATAGTTAACTGTGGGCTGTTGCAGCGTATACATATTGGCACCGTTTGCATTGTTGGGTTTGACAGCCTGATTGGCGGCAGCAGCTCCACCAAATGGATCCAAGTCGTCCAGCGAGCTAAAGTTATTGTTGTTGGTCTGCGGTGAAGACAGCTGATGGTTCATAACCAGCGGATTAGCGCTATGCCAGTTGCTGCTATTGTTGCTGCTGGCGTTGTAGGTCAAAGCGAGCTGAGGATTAGGATTAGGTGCTGCTGCTGACGATGTTGCTGTTGTTGGTGCACCTGCTGCTGCTGCTGCTGGTGTGCTTTGTGCAATGGTCAGATTGCTCAGATTGCTTTGCATTAGCGAGGAGAACATGTCGGATTTCGATGTAGTATCACTCGTTGTGCTGTGTGTTATTCTGCAATAATAAAATCTTGACTTAATTTGCATGCTTTTCAGTTTTGTTAGGATCGTCTACTTGAGCTGCTCCCTGGTCTTGACAGGCGCAAGTGTTGGTTGCGTGGGCTTGGGTGCCACAGCGCTTGCTGGCTGTCCAACGGTGAAGCCGGAGAACATATCATCATCGCTTTTGTTGCCATTGCTGTTACCATAACTGCCTGTAGCGCTGTCCAATTCACTGGCCAATATTTCGGAAGCATCCTTGGGTCTGTTTTTTTTTGCATAAAATATTATATTTTGGCATAGTGTATTTAGAAAAAAAGTCACACTCACTTGTTATCCCGCTGAATTGTGGACAGTTGCGTCAGCTTCTCACGCTGCTCCTGCTCCACACGTCCCAGCATTTCTTTGATAAGCGCGACAATTGTATTGAATTGCGCAATCGTGAGACCATTTTCCACGCTCAGTGGCACCAGGAATGGAATGCATTTGTGCGCCATCACATCCTTTGTAATTCCCAGCTTGGTGTTGGTCATTGCAATCTTATAAATGCCTGCAAGAGAAATAGTTTACAAAGTTTACCTATGAACAAAACAAATATAAAACAAGCGAAATCCTACCAATTATAGCCATAACAATGGCCGGTTCACGGCTTTGTATCTGCTGCAAAAAGGGCAGTATCTCGTCTAGCACCAGCCACTTGTCCAGATTCTCCAGCAGCTTGCCAATTGATATGAGACAGTTGACCTTAACTGACACATTGTTGCTAAGAAGACACAGCTTTTTGATGCGTGGTATAACTGCGTTCTTCATGGCATTGTAATCGATGAGCGTGGAAAAGGTGGGCAGCACGCCCAGGCACAACTCCTGTATTTGGGGCATGTCGCATTCGAGGGAGCGATAAAGCAATGGCAGCACACTCTGCTTAACTTCCTCCGCAGGCGTTAGCTTGAGCAGCAAATCCATTTTTTGCATAAATATAAGCAGTATCTGTATGGGATCCGTGAGCTTGAAAATGGGCTTCAAATGTGGCAATATGTGATCACAATATTCGCGCTGGCTGCTCATTTCGGCAATTAGCAACACATTGGGCAGCACAAATGGTATCATGGGTGAGTTGACAAACTCCTTGATCAGATAGGGTAAAATGGAATGCAAATTGACGCGATGCGGCAGCGTGGGTATAATTTGTGGTAAGCCCTTGTAGAATTTGGACTTTTGTAGATTGTCCCACTGGTAAAGTGAGTCCAAATAGCTGAGCGTCTTGACGCCCACATCTTGAAAGTAAGTTATCTGTTTCAGTTCATGCAATTTGGGACGCAGACTGGCGCTGGGATGCAGCAAGGCTTTCAGACTTTCGGTTAACTCGCTTGGAATAGTATTCATGGCTGGATACTTGCGCTGATTCAAATCGTTGGCATAACGTCGAAAGCCGCTGTAATCGCTGCCAAACATTTTCAGCGGTTTACCGGAATAGATTGTAAAGATGAGCACGCCTAAAAGACAATTGTTTAGAGTTTGGCATGGATAATAATGGTTACCTTACCCAGCGAGAAAAGATCACTGTCGGGGGTGTTGACACTGTTCAAGGCCAGCTCCGGCGCTGTGTACTCCAAACTGGGCTGTGCCAGCACATGCACTGATGTGCTATGCTCCCGACATGGCCAATGAGCTGTGCCATTTGTGGCCGGCTGATTGGCTATGCAAAAATCAAAGCCAAACAGTTTCCAGCTGCGATTCTTATTGATTACAATTGTCTCAGCGCTGATATTACGATGCACAATCTTGGCATCATTATGCATAAATTGCAGTCCATCAAACAGCTGCAACAGACCATGTCGTATTTCCACATCATACAGCTTTTTATCCGAACGCACCGCATCGCCAACCACATTGGCAAGGGAAGCGAAAACAGGCTCTGTTGCAAATGCCAGCGAATCGCGACTTTCCTCCAACGGATGCTGCACGGTCAGCACATGTGGATGTCGTATCTTTGTTAGTTGTTGCACACCGCGTCGCAGCGTCTCTAGCATTGTTTCTCGATCTTCCTTGGACCAGCGTTCCAGCACCTTTTTCTCGAACACAAACACGGAGACTTCTTGTTTGGTGCTTTTTTTGTGGCCGTTGTAAACCTTCCACATGAGTCCTAAATGTTAGCAATATTGTTTTTGTTATTGTAATTTTTCTCAATTTGCAATATGTTAACGTATTGCATATTTTTTTTTTCGCTTACCCACACCCGCTGTGCAAACCTGATCCAAAACTTCGTACTCTCGTGTTACATTGTTTCCGGGCAGCACGCCCGACAGCTGCGAAACGGTGTGCACGGCCGAAGAGTAGAATTTGTTAATTACATCCATGCTTAGCTGTTTTTTTTGTGGATTACCTAAAAAAAACTTTTGTTAAGCAGTAACAAACAATCCCCAAAATTCTTTTTGTTTTAGTAATCAATAGTTCAGCGGTGAGCTAGTTCGCTTTAGAGCTGGGTGGATCCGATCTGAACTAGTTAGTTTGAAAGGAACTATTGACCCATATATATGATTTAGTTCCTTTAGTTTGTTTAGTTCATTAAGTTCCTTTAGTTCAGTTCCGTTTGATCTCCACTGCCCTTCGATTGTCGTTCGTTCAACTTTGCGCACTGCGTATTTTGAAATAAGTTCTGTTTCTGTCTGTATTTTTAGAAGTTTATAGCTTGACGTGCACTATAAGCTTCTCATATAATACATTATTCTGAACAACTAGAAAAGGAACTAAGGAATAAGAATTATTAAAGAAGATACCAGCAAAATACACGCCTTAAAAGTGATTTCTACGATATGCTAATGACCAAACTAAAAAACTTAAAAGCAAACAAACGATTAGTTATTTTATCCGGAACTAAAACGACTGGTTAGTTCTTTTATGCGGAAAGGAACTAAAAAGCCCAACTCTAGTAATCAATAGTTCATCTGTGAACTAGTTCGCTTTTACGCTTTTACGATAAATATATTTCTGTTATCGGCCAAACCCATTTTGGCATATCGATATTTTTCCTTTGTTCGCGCGCGCTTTTCAAATATCTCAGAAGCTCCTATGGTAGGAAATAGTAAGAATGTATACAAAAATTGATAAAGCTATTTGAAAAAAAAAATGCGTATTGCATTAGTGACGCCTGAATAGGCATAAATGACATTTAATAGGCGAATATAAATACTGTGCATTAAAATAAATCGATTGGCTATGGTAAATTATTCCAAAAACAACAAATTTAAAAGAATTTTGTAAATCTGCTCTTATTCATCATTAAATGTAAAATATTTTGTTAATTTTCACGTTACTTCCCATTAAATTTAAAGAATACATATGTAGTGTGTTGAATATTTCCATCAAACTTCCACGTCATTCGTACCACATAGTCGCCTGATGGAAGAACAGTGGGAAGCCTATCAGTCATTGGATAAAAACCTTTTATATATTGTTGACCCTACATAAAATATAGATGATAGTTTTAAGCAACTAATTATACTCAACCTGTACATCACTCACCACATAAGGACACTGATGGTCAATTGATGTAAACCCTTTTACGAGATTCATGAATGCTTGAAGGGCCTTGTTTGTTGGAGACTGCATAAATTTGCAAGCATCGAGAGTAAGGTCAAGTAACGTCAACCAAGGTTTATAGCTAGTCGTTTTCTTCTGAACTTGAAATCGTAAGTTAATAGAATTTGCGGGATGTAGAACTGTTACAATTAAATTTAGAACAGGTTTCTTGCGTTGCAATGCACTTATTTCACAGGTGTCAATAATCACCCAAGATTTGTTAAAAGACTCGCAAACAGCTTTCGTCAATTCAACATTGGCTCCATTCTGTAAAAATATTGATATACTAATAGTACACGCAAAAACTAAATTTACTCGTACGTTTAATTTAAGCAGAAATGCTATTAACAGCAAATAAATTGACAGTCTGATTCCCATTACGTTTGTTTTTCGAATGAACATTTTGTTGTGAGTAAATGATCATTTTGCTCTGATTGGAAGATCACTTAAAAACGATCTTATCGGAATGTTATACTCAATACTATTCTTTTAATTTTGAAATTATTTTCGTCGTAGTTGTATTTTAGCATCAAGCAACTCATTTAAAAAAAAATTTAAAAAGAGCATTTATTATTTAATTGGTTAATAAGTGCAACAAATAATATTTTTACTCCCTGTTCCCATTAAAAATGGGAAAAAGGGAGTTATAAAGTACTGCAAATGTGTGTAACAGGCAGAAGGAGGCATTTCCGACTATATAAACTATATATATTCTTGATCAGGATCAACAGCCGAGACGAACTAGCCATGTCCGTCTGTCTGTCTGTCTGTCCGTCTGTCCGTCTGTCCGTCTGTATGAACGCGTCGATCTCAGAGACTATAAGAGCTAGAGACACCAAACTTGGCATGCAGGTTCCTGTATACCATACGCAGATCAAGTTTATTTCAAATTTCGGATGCACCCCCCCGCACCCCCGCAAATCGCAAAAGACTCCCACAGCCACAATTTTAAAGATAAAGCTTTAATTTTTGGTACACATGTATGTTTAATTAATGTCTTTCGGATGTGTAAATTTCAACACGATCGGATAAATAGCACAAAAGTTATAGAAGAATCTATTACGCCCGTCTCAGTTGGCAGCAACAACAGTTTGACAAGCAGTTTACGAGTTAAGTGCACTGCTTGCTTGTCTTACGCCCGTCTCAGCTGGCAGCAACAACAGTTTGACAAGCAGTTTACGACTTAAGTGCATTGCTTGCTTGTGTTGCCGCTGAACTGCTTGAAATGCAAGTTGGGAGCAGGGAGTCTCGTAGTCGGGCACACTCGACTAGAGTATTCTTACTTGTTTTCTATATTTTTTAGTCTAAGAGGTAGTTTTTAAAATTTTTCAGAACTGGTTCAATTATAAATTATTTATAACTATACATTTTTTTTTTTAAATATGTTTATTACAGGTCATTTCACATCAGCAAAAAAAGATATATTGACAAGGAGATTTTAATTATAAATTTAAAAGTCATTCCTGGAATTTAAACCCGAGATTTGTGAGCCAGAAGCTATCTACAAAGCTTATATAAATATTTGTAGTATTAATTGTTGTAAGTTAATTATATTTGTTTTAAGTTAATGAAGTTAAGTTTACAGTGTATATAGACTAAGAAGACTTTTTAAAAGAGTTCTCTTTTTATAACATAAATCATCGACAAATGAAAAGTAAAGCAATATACATATACACACTATATATACGATCGATTGAACTTTGTGAGTAAATTAAGTTCTACCTATAATACACATAAAATAAATGGATTTGTTATAAAAATTACTACATTAGTTACGCTTTAGTAAATAACAGGTTTTGGGTAATTTGTAATGTTTAAATTTATTCATTTTAAAGTTTACGATAATTTGAAGTCAATATATTTAAATATTATTCACAATTACTTGAAACAACTTTGTTTAATTTGTAATTAGTAACTTGTTTTTAAAGTTGTAAAAAAAATGAAAAATCAATCAGAAATTGTTATGAACAACAATTGTTTTTTGTTTGTTAGCAAAGATTAGATTAGGGTCTTAGCTTTCTATAAATATTTTTGATATACCATTCCCATCTATTAAAATTGAAATTCATATTAGTCAATATTTTGGAATACGTGAAACATAAGCAATTTTGCCTTAATGTTTTGAAATATAATGGCAGGCAATTAAAATATCATTAGTTGTTTATAATTTTACAGTTTGAGATTATACATTTGTTTATACTCATTATAAAAATGTTTTATACTTGTATGTTAAAGCTGATATCCTGTAATAAAACTTAAAACACATTCTGCTTGGCTTCTGCCTCATATAGTAAGCCCTTTCTTTATACCCCTTTTAATAAAGTCGATTCTAAACAAAGTAATTGTATTCTCAAGTATTTATTGACGCACATTTTATTATAAACTATTATTAAATTTTGAATATTTTATCAAAAACACATTACTGCACATATACACATGATATTAGTTGATTTTCGAGAGGTCAAGCTTAAATTTTGATATCTGGTTTTGTTGACAAACTCAAGATTTGTGTATAGCTTTGTTGGTATTTGATGTACGAGTGTGTACAACATATTTCATATATTCTTGTGTACACGTCACAAATCTTCCACGAAAGTAAAGTAAATATTTGTGGAAGCTTGCGGCTTCTTACCAAATAACCATATTAAGGACACCAAATATTCACCCGTTGGTATGGGGGTAGGCAGCTTTTCATGTCTTAGGTAAAAGTCTTTAATCCTTTGCAGACCCTAATAATATAAACGATTGCTGTTAGAATGATAGTCATGTAAGTTTTATTATTATTGTACTCACCATATAGGGACACGTATGATTTATATTTGAATATTCCTTGAAAAGTTCCCATACTAATCTAATAATTGGATTGTTTCGTCGACGAATAAATTGACAGCCATCAAAGGTTACGCTATAAAGCCAAGGCTTATAGCCATTCGCTTTCTTCATCAGTTGTCCTTTTATGATTACATCATCAACGGGTTGATGCAGGTTTGCATCTAAATTAAGACAAACCTTGTGCCGATTGACAGCTCGAAGGCGACAAATGTCGAATTCAATCCAGGATTTGTTAAAGGACTCGCACACAGCATTCGTCATTTTAAAGATAACTGCATTCTGCAAATAAACACATGTTTTAATTTTTAATATTTTTAGTTGGATTTTGATTAAATACAGAATGTTGAAATATCTGCAGCTGCAGCAGCAATAAAATTGTCAGCCTTCTCTGCATTTCGTTGTCGAATGTTTGATTGAATTGTCGTTCTTTTGGCTTTTGTTTAATCACAAATTCAATTTAGTACGCGTGCATGGTAATTATTTTTCAATTATCCGCAATATAATTTTTGACAGTCATTACCTAATTATAATATTTTTATAAATATTTTTATTGGCTTTAGTCAACTGGTCTAAATTTTAATACTTCAATTAAAGCGATAGGAATCTAAAACCAGTTTTTGTGGTCTATTTCAATATGCTCCAAAAAGTATACAATTGAATTTTTTAAATTGTTAATAGAAGTTTTTTCACGTTAGCCGATTTAGTTGTGGCTTTAAGTTTTTGGTTTTCATTTGTTTTTACAATTGAGTCGAAATAAAACTTTTATCACATCTTTATTAGAAGTTCTCTTTCGTATATAAAAATTAATTTATATTAAAATTACACTAATTACAATACATTGCCAATGAGAAAGATCTTGGAAAATAAATTATTATTTTAGTTACCCTAAAACTCAATATTATTCCAAGATATTCATCGCCAACGCTAAAACTTAACTATTTCATAAAATTGCTATTTTAACTATAGTTTTTATTTAAGCTTTAAGGCTATTTAATTATAATTATTTTCAGGAAATAAAATGCAACTGCGCACACTAGTTGACCTCTTTGGTCAACAAACTACTTAAGAGTAAAACTATAATTTTAATGAGTTTTAGTCACAAAGCGTAAAATTTTGGTAAACATTAGTATCCATCAAATTGGTTAGTTAAAAATGGGCAGAGTGGTGTCATATGATGATGCACAAAACAAAGTACATCAAATATAATTAGTTAGGATTGGCAGTTCTCTAAAATTGATTGCTAACTATTTGAAGGGCTTGTGCACTATGTAAATGCAAAATAATATTACTTTTAATAGCAAAGCAAATAGTTATTCAATAAGGTAGCAATTATCATTCCAAGCTCAGAGGTCAGGTAAATATATTGCAGATAAAATGCGCAGGCTATTTACAATTTACAATTTACATACATTGTAGTTGTTTTTTTTTTCCAAAGGTATTCAAAACATTTCGCATCTTTTACGTAATTCAGTAAATTTTCAATATTTGCGTATTTGATTTATTACCGTTGACAATATTAATCAAATGCAATAAACAGTAAAATTAACGTTTAATATTAAATATATATTTATATGCAAAAAACTGGTTTCAAGACTGCTGTGTTGATACAATTAAAATTTTTAATTGTGAGTAGATAACTGGAAACTAGATATCAGATGGCTATATTTGTCCGTATTTTGACATTGAAGTTCAAGCCTACAAACAATAAATAAGCCCAGAAAATGTTGACAGCTCCTTAAAATATTCTCAATTCAGTTTATCAACTTAAAAACCATTGTCAAAACTTAACAACATTTCTTAGATATCTTGTTATTACACCCTATTTCCATTAAAAATGGGAAAAAGGGAGCTATAAAGTACTGCCAATGTACAAGAAGGAAGCATTTCCGACCATATAAACCACATATGATAATATATAATAATATAATATATTCTTGATCTATATAACCAAGTTCGTCTGTCTGTCCGTCGATCCGTCCGTCCGTATGAACACGCAGATTTCGGAGACTATAAGAGATAGAGACACCAAACTTGGCATGCAGGTTCGTGTCTACCCCCGCACCCCTGCAATTCGAACAAACTCCCACAGCCACAATTGTAAAGATATAGCTTTGATTTTTGGTACACATACCTATATGTTTTATCGCATAAATTTCATTACGATCGGATGAAGAGCACAAAAGCTATGGAAGAAACTCAGAAACCCCCTCTCAGCAGGCAGAAACAACAGTTTGACAGGCACTGGACAAGTTAAGTGCGCTGCTTGCTTGTGTTGCCGTTGAGCTGCTTGGGAGCAGGGAGTCTCGTAGTCGGGCACACTCGACTAGAGCATTCTTACTTGTTTTGTTTTGTTTTTTTTAGTTAAATGTAGGACGTAATTGATGTTCTGCTAATAAAATCGATTTTGGAATTTCAGGTTTGTGTCAGATTATAGTATTTAGTATTTAATCGATTAGTCAGCGAGTAGTAAACAGTATGTTGTTAAATACAAATATTGACTTTCTTATGCCTTTAGCTTTAGTTTAGTTTGAATGAAAGGTTTGTTGGGCAATCAACTGGCAACCGCTTAATTGCACTTGAAATACATTTGTTTATCAGCTAAAATAAATAGTTATTGCGATATTTACACCTCTGCCTCGGGACTCTTGTGCGCACAGCACGCACACACACACACACACACACATGCACACGTACTTGCATATGTATGTGCATTGTACACACGCATACATAAAACCTGTTCAATAAATAAACCTCTCGAATGCATTTAGAAAAATCGCATTTGGGACTTTATTGGCGACTTTCCATCCCACAAATACCTTTCCTGCACCGCTCGCCTGCCACCTATCCACCTATACACCCATCCAGCTATCCACCTATATAGCATATCCCACCAGCATATCGGAGATTAGCTTAGCTCTGAGCGCCTGGTGAAAGATGGCAATGCCACAAAATGCAGTCGAGTTGTTGTATGCGCGATTTGTAGCTGTGGCCAATGCTGAACTTGCACTGAATTTCAATCGGATTTTTGTTTGCACACACTTTGGGGCCAAGTGTACGAGGTATACCTGTGTATAGGTAATTTTTGCGTTCTATCATGACGGGTATTTTTATATGGCTGGAATTAAAGTCGTACGCCGCACGGCAGCTGATGTGTTGAGTCATAAAATAAATCAGGAATCAGCTTGACACAAGCGTTGATATTAAATCACGCCAATGGCATATCGAGGGGTTCTGCGCCATTGACCCTCCACCTACATTAAGAGGGATAGACAGACGTAATAATTATGCAGTGACAAGCAAAGTAAAAGCTGTCTGTATACGCATTCAAATCCATAATAGCAATTACCTATCTAATATATATATGCTGCTAATTCAGACATTGACTTTTATACTGTATGTGCGGTTTTATCTGTTTGTTTTTGTTTACTTTGCCGAACTTGGTATTCCAAAGGCACCATGACTTGCTAAATGAATTAATATTATTCATCATAATTGCAGATAATGTGAGTACATATCTACTTTTCATACTTGTCTGTCTGTCTGTCTATCTGTGTGTGGCCATTTGGCTGGCAATCATTGTCTAAAATGAAGCTAGTTAAATGCGGAACATCAAGTGTGCTTCAGTTTTATTGTTATTACAAAAAAGCCCAAATATTTTATCAATTTTTTGCGCTTGAGCAATTGTATTTCTTACTGTGTAGTCGATCAAAGATCAACTTGTAAATGTCAACAATGTAACTTAAGAAACTAGGGTTCGAATTCTTACAACATTTAAATGGCTATTCTGTTAGTTGTAGTAAATAGCTAGAGTTGTAATTATATTTTAATAAAAATAAATTACCCTTTGTTATTAAGAATTGATATTTAAATGTAGGCTATTAACTTTTTGAGGTGGGGGCAAACACAATTGTTGACTTGCAACAACAATTATTGGCTTGAAATTAAGTTTTCGAATACCTGTTAAAAATATATATAAACAGCTGATGCCATGACAATAAAATGGCAACGTATTATTTCTACTATCTTCCCAAACCTATAAGCATATTGTGGCAAGCACATTGCAAGTTTGCCAGAACTACAAACAACGTGGGATATTCACAAGCTTGCCACAGCTGCAAGTTGCTGCAGTAACAACAAGCATACATATGTATGTAAATGCTCAGATTATGTTTTATAAAGTAGTATTGGAAATCTTAGTAGCATGCAAACTTGCAACAGTAATAAATATTGTAGAAGAAGCTCAACAGATAAAAAAGAAAGCACCTAAGTAAAAAATACATGTCGTATGAGCAATATCTTGCATAAATGATGATTACCATCATTTGTACAATATTATATTATCAAATTGTGACTAAATAAGATTTCAGCAGCAGTTACACTTCTACTCAAAAGTGTTTGTTCTGAAGTACATATCATGTTGTATGCAATTAATGTACGTTCAATTTGCGCTAAAGTCATAAACAATACATGCACAAATTTAATTAATGCGTCTTTTGTTTGTCATTTATCTGAAAGATATGTACATTGTTTGTATATTATACATACATACATGTGTATTTGAGTTAATAGATTTGTGCCTTTTGTTGTGTGAACAGATACAAAAGCAAGATACAGATGCAAACGGCGAAACAAACACGCTGGCAATTACGTGATTGATGGCTCTGTCGCGATTAAAGCTTCTAGAGTGACTGTACTCTGTAGTATATACTACATACCTACTTACTGTGCTCAAAACACAAACAAAAATTAAAGGAAAATTACAGCGCCGCTAAATTTATGAGCGAACAACGTCAAACGATGTCTCGGGCGCACAATGCAGGCATACAAATTAGGATCAACTGACGGATGTGGTTTGTGTTCTCTGTTCTCTGTTCTGAACAGAGTCCAGCGTCACATGGTCGATGATTCAATCGCTGGACAGGCTCTGCTCTCTCAATTACAGATCAAAGTGCCATTCCCCTTCAACTGAACTTTAAGACCCCAATTGTGTTGAAAGCAAACAAAAGAAAAATCTGGCAAGAAAAGTTAGCTTCGACGTGCTGAAGATATGATATACCCTTGCAGAAAAGCTTTTTCGTATGAACTCAGTTTTCGATCGATTGTTAGTATGACAGCTATAAGATATAGTCACCTAATTTTGATAAAAAGCTAATGCTTTAAAGTAATGCTTTAACTCAGAATTTGTAAGTTTAGTTGAATTATTTAAAAAAACAACATTTTCGACAAATCTTTCGTATGACAGCTATATGTTATAGTGGTTCGATCTGGCTGCTTTCCACATATGTACTGCCTGCATCAAAAATAAGCATCTGTGCCAAGTTTTAAAACTGGCTAGTTCCACTCGACTGTTCATGCTGATCAGGAATATATATACTTGAGGGTGTCGAAGACATCTTCTTCAATGCGTTTCCATTTCCAAGAAATTTTCATTTCGAACTGTTTTCGATTTTGCGTTCCTTTTGTCGAATGAAAGATCTCAAAAGTAAAACTTTTCATTGATTTTCAGAATTCAGCATAATAATTCGAATAATTCGGATTCCGAATGTTTTGATCGTTATCGGAAATGAGAACAGGCCTTAATATCTTCTACAAGGGTATAAGTAAAGCTAAGCATTAGCTCTTCTGTCAGATCGTCATGATTATACACAAAAACACACAGATATATATATATTCATGTGCCTTGATCAGCTGGGGATAAAAATGAAGTACCTGTAGATCCTTATAATGTCCAAACTACCTGTTACATCCACATATTTCCACTCAATTTTGACTACAGGGTATTAAAAAAAAAAGTTTAAAATGACGCTTGAGTCAACTGTCTGTCGAATAACGAATGTTCAGGTAATTAATTAACAGTTTCGTTCGGCTGCCTATCGACAGCGCCACTCAATTTGACTTTTTTCTGTAACAGCGACGTTGACGTCGACGACGACGTTGACGTTGACGTTGACGCTGACTGCGACTGCGACTGCGATAGCGACTGTGACGGACGCTTGCTACCCCAAAAGCTTGGCTTAGCTGCCGCCTACAATGTCGCCGCTGCAGTCGGCGTCGTACGTCATAGGCAAGCGCAGCGACTGAGGCAGCGTTAGCGCCAACAGCAGCAGCAGCGGCAACAGCAGCGTCAGCAGCAGCGTCAAAAGCAACCAAGCCGCGGTCAGGCCTCTGTCAGGTGTTGTCGTTTTTGCAAGCCCCACTCGAGCTGAGTCTCTTTTCGTCTGCCTGGCAGCGCGGTTCTGGAACGCGTACAATTTGTTGGATAGTGTAAGCTCGGTTCGTTAGTTTTTGGTGTTTTTTGGTGGTTTTGGTGGTTTGGTGGCGCGCTAATCGCGAGAAAACAGGCAAGTCGTTTTTCCTGAAATACATTTTCGAGCTGGAGTTTGAAGTTGGCTTTGGTTCGGGAATTTGATTTTTTCGCCGCTGGCCAGCTGATTGTGCAACGTCGGGCGCTGCGTGAAAAGCGTGCTGCACAGAGAAAAACAAAAAACAAACGTTGAAAATTTCGAAAGTGTGCAGCCAATTGCAGCGAATACTTACAATTTGGATACATACCACCCATACAGGAAATCTTGATCAGTGATATATTTGTTTCGAAAACAAACAAAAAAAAAAAAAACTAAAAATTTACAAATCCACAGAGCTTATAATTTGGAAAACCGTCTTGTTGCTGTTGAATTTGTGCTACTGAGTAAGCCAATTTGCTTATATCTTATAGCTTGTAATCAAAATGTTTTTATGACTCATGCTGTTTGCTTTGTGAGGTGCTAAAAATTTCAAAAAAAGACTATGCAATTGAGTTGTTGTCTACTGCACACAAGTGAAATGTGAGAAATTTGATTGGAATTTCAAGTTTTGTTTTCGATTTTGTCATCAATTTAAACAAAATTGTTTTGCTCAACTTAAAAATAAAGCAATTGTGGCAAAAACTGAAAACATGCTTTAGATATAAACTGGAAGTAAGTTCTTTCTGCAAGCAGTAAATATGTATGTCAGCATAGCCCAGATCAAACTACTATAACATATAGTTGAAAAATATTGGTTGAAAAGTAGGTTTTTGTATTCAAAACATTTTTGTTTTTTAAAGTTACTCAACCAAACTCATTTGAACTAAGTTTAAACGTTTAAACGGAAGACTGTATCTTATAGCACCCATAGGAACGATCGGTTGAACGATCGGTTAAAAAATAAGTTTTTGTATAAAAACTATTTTGTTTTTTAAGATAGCTCAACCAAACTCACTATGTCTAAATTACAGCACGTTCTACACATGTTGAGCAAATTTTATTAAAAACGGATCACTATATCTCATACCACCCATGGGAACGAACGTTTGAAAAATAAGTTTTTGTATGAAATACTTTTTTGTTTTTCAAGATAACTCAACCAAACTCAATTAAATTAAATTTAAATATGTTTGATACATGTTGACCATATTTCATCAAAATCGGACGACTATATCTTATAGCTGCCATAGGAACAAACTGTTGAAAATTAAGTTTTCTAATGCAAAACTTTTCTGCAAGGGTATATAACTTCGGCACTTCGAAGATAACTTTTCATTCTTGTTTATAAAAATAAGTTAAATCAATATTAGTTTGTAGAGATTTAAAGGCAACGCTTTGTTTGAAAACTTCAAATGACAATTACTCATACGCCACGTGATACAGGCGATTGATTTAAACGCGTTGTTGGGCGAGTTATATGTTAAATATTTAGGCAGTTTCTAGTTTAGAGAAGTTGAATTTAAAAAAAAAGATTTTCTAATAAACAAATTCATTTAGTTATTTCTATACTTTTCATAAAAACGAGCAGAAAATTGTAATTAAGAAGCATCCAACTGCTCTTTATCAATTAAGTGTTTATGGTTTATAATATTTAGATGATTTAGTGCACTAAAGTTCAAGCAGTTCAAGTAGTAAGTTGCACCGAACTTAATTTCATATGATCAAGTCCAGAATATATCCATTAAAGACTGCATTCCACAACACATATATAAAATGTATGCACTTGCGCATATGCAAGTATTTGTGCATTCGACATTCACTTAATTTAAACAAGCTAATATTTTGTGCTGTCGCACGTATTTTGAATGTACATATATATATTATAGCTAAGTAAAACCTTGAAAAACTTAATCGATGCAAATATTGAATCAAAGTCAAACAGCATTAAACTTGCCGAACTTTACACAGTGTCTGAAAAAGTTTGTTTTTCCTTGCAAAAGGCGTAAAAAACTGCATAAGCTATGAGATAAAGTGAAAGATACAGAGAGAGATACAGTGGGAGTGCGAGAGCGAGTGAGATACAGACAGATACGATGACTGGCTAAGGTTGAGGCTGTGTGTTAAGGTTGGGGGCCTGCTACTGCAACTTGGAGCCAAGGCTTTGTCTAAGGTTTTATGAATGAGCGCAGCGTAGCGCAAATATTTGACAAATCCCGCGAATGCGCTGCTTACTTATGCTGTCGTCACGTCAAGATTCAATGGGTAGCCGGCCAGTCATACTGATGAGGATTGCACCAAGCTGCGGCTGACAGCGAAAAGCTGCAAGTGTTGCTGCTGGCGTCTGAATTCTCACTTAGCATATCTACACACACACATACATACATACAAATGCACATACGAATACACATACATGTTAGAGCTGTAACGAATCATTTAAATTTCTTAGTTCCATCGAACAATGCAACTATTGTATTATAATTATATTAAAATTGTAAAATCTTGCATTAATCATTATTTCAGCAACAATGTTTTGCGATTTGTTATGTTTTCATACTCTGTTTCCAATGGGAAAATAAGTATATTGGGCTTTAATTTCTATCCTCAAATTGAAATATGCTTAATCAAACTAAAAATGAAGTTGGTTTCAAAATTACTTTTTCTGATGCAGCACGAAAACAATTTCTTTTTTCTATAAACTTTTATTTAAAATTTTATAAGGCATTACTTTTTCCAATTGGTTTTTTTCTGAAGTGAGTTCATATATTTTATTAAAAATTTAAAAAAAAAAAGATTTACCAAATGAAATTTTAATACAATTTTGTCAAAATGTATATATAGTAATGCTTAAACTCAGAACTGGGAAGTTTGCTCGATTTAAAGAAAAAAAAAATAATTTTTGTACTTAGGGACCTCTAATGAATCATAGTTTTCAATTTCCGCCAAAACTGCAGGCAAAACCCTCAAATTGTTGAACAGTGTAATCAGGTCTGTTTCGAATGTTTCAATCGTAATTCCAAGGAAAACATTAGCCCAAAATTGGAAATGATTCACAATGAAAAGTCTTTGGAAATGGAAACCGCACTGACAAATTACGATTTCTAACGTTTTGTTTGGAATCGGAAACGGGAAGAGGTCTGAAAATGTCCTTAATCAATTTTGAACAAATTATTAAAGAAAATTTTTAAAAATGTATTCATAATTGAAACTCATTAATGGAAACTGCAAAACAGTCGTTCATTGCTCCACATTTTTCAGGACCAGTGTTATTGCAATTGCGTTCTCAGCGCTTAATTAAACTACTTATTTCAACTCAAACACGTGAACATACTTATGTATATATATTTATATATATATATATATATACACTTACATAGTTGGCATTGGCATTGTCGCATTAGCAGGCGAAAATCAAAAACTAAATTTGCATGCAGTTCTATCGAGGTGTAATTTATATATCGCACCTTGTGCAGCTTTCGAGTTTTCATTTCGTTTTGGGTCGTTTGTAGCCGCTGCTGCTGCTGCTGCTGCTGCTGCTGTGTTGTTTATGCAATTTGCGAGCTGAGTCGAATGCCAAAAGGAAAGCAAATGGCGTACAATGCCCAGACTCGAACTCAGAGCCAGACTTAGATTCAGATACAGAAACAGAAACACACACCGCCAACGATGCCAACAATGCTAACGAGTGCAGCCGCGTATCTGTATCTTACGGATAGCTCAGGTAACACACACACACACATACACATACACACACACACACAGACACACACGCTTCAGCGCAACTGAAATGCGCCAATTTGTATGCAAGTGGCGTTAATCGTGTAATCCGGCAGCGATGCGTTGCACACAGTTGGCAGACCCCCAGATCCAAAAAGCTTGGGCAACGGCAACAACAACTGGGTCCGAGGTCGCCCATAGCTACTTCTGCTGCTGCTGCTGCTGGCGCTGGCAAAAGCTACGTGAGATGCGCAATTGTATGAAATTGATTTGTAATCGATAAATGTGCGAATATTGCGCTAACGTTTAAATCAACAGCCAAGGCATTTGGCATTTGTCGATTTGTCGATTTGGCGTATTGCCGTTTTGCATGCACAAGATACAAGATACAATTGTATCTGGCAAGCACAACTTTGCTCTGGCAGTTCTTGGCAATTTAATTATGTACGTGTGCCCATGCTTATACAAGTACTCTCCGCCTTTTGTGTTGAAAAATTGAAAAATCAAATACAAGGAAAACCACTCAAACCACAGCAAATGTTGTTGTTGTTGTTGTTGCAGTTGCAAGTAGCTGCAGCCAGTGACAAGGTCAGCGCATGGCGTTTATTTGGGGCCTCTGGTGGTCGCCATTGGATACGAAATGAATCGTTGATTCGTAGTACAACCAACACATAAACTATCAAGTATTAATCTTTGCAGCAAATACTTACAATATAGTATATATACTACATAGTACATACCTGTAGTTTTATTTTTATAGTTTTATTTTTTTCGCAAAAGCGTCAGCTTCTTGTTAGATGTAGCGTTGTTTTTGTGGCCAGCAGCTTTGGCATTAACAAGTGTTTAATTGCAATAAATGCACCGGAATACCTTGACTGTGTGCTTGTGTCTCTGAGCTTGAGCTTGAGCATGGCAATCTAATGCTGAATGAAGATAAGTCTGGTTAAAAACATGAACACACATACATATACACATACACATACACATACACACACACACACAGACTGTTACTTATATATATTGACAGCAGCCACAATTTTGCCAGCTATCTTTGTGGCCACTTGTTGGCCAAGGAGCACACTCAAAATTAAATTATTTATGCCTTCTGCTTTGGCTTATGAAAGGTTAAATTCGTTAAAATTCATTCATTCATGCTACAGCACGTCAAATTGCAAGCGAGTATACTCTTTTTATATATTTTTATATATATGTTTTTTTTTTTTTTTTGTATTGTCTTTGTTTTTGTTTTGTCAACCTTTTTGGGCTCAATTGTGAGGCAGCTTTTACAATTTCGAGTGGCGAGTATCGTTCAGCATTTACCTGCCATTTAATAAGCCAACTACGAGCACTTACAGCCTGTAACAGCATTTTAATTATGTATTTGGCCATAAACATTTTGGCCAGCTATACGAAAAGCGTTTACCAGCATAAGCAATTAGGTCATTACCACTCAGCCTGGCTAGCATACTACCATATTTTGTGGCTTGCTAATGCAGATGGAGACCTTGACTAAACGTGCACATAAAACAGAGATTAACAGCTCATCAAATGATGTTGCAGAGCACTACTACTAAAGGTTATATGTTGTAGATACATTCGAGTGTCGCATTTTTGTAGAGTGAGTCTAGCCAAAACTATATCAAACTTTAAGAATTGAAGAAAAAGTATTGTTTGTAAACATTTCTAAACGTTGAAGCAATTGAAAACTGGCTTTGATATGGGCATTTCCAGGTTCGCGCACGTTACATTCGTACACATTTACATTGAAAATAAAATAACAAAAACATATTTTTTTTAATTTTGTTTGTTGCGGCTTAGTTGCTTTTTAGGTGCTCTATTTTTCAATGCAAAAGTCAAATTCAATAGCTTTGACGTTTTCAGAATATTTAAGAAAAACCAGCGATCGCGAACGGAAATGTGTAAAAGTCTGTGAATATGAATGAAATTTTTAATAGAAAATAATTTTAAACTATAAAGAAATAAATAAGTTTTCAAAATATATTTATCATTTTGAAATAATTCGGTTAGTTTTTTTAAAAAGAAGATTTGCAACTATCGCGAACGTTACAAGATTTCTATTGACTTTGTACTTGAATATTAACAGTTAAGCTAGGTTAAATTAATCGCTTGTCATATTTGTTAGTTAGTGCTTGTTGTTATTGAATGCTTATGAAATAGCTTAAATCAAGTATTATTTCATTTGACAACGTAAATATTAAAGAGAAAACGGTCTAAAAATGAGCAAAATAAGTCTAAAAAGTAATTTTGGCAGGTTGCAGTCGATCTGCTCATGATAGTTATTAAACTGGATTCAATTTCCAACAATTTACATCAATTCAAGCATATAATTCAGAAGTAACAGGTATTAAAAAAGACTTTGAAATTTTCGGCCATTTTCCGGAAATACCCATATGCAACATTGAGCAAAGACTTGCAACATTTGACAAGCAATGTGCTACGATTAATATCAATAGATTAATGTAATGTGATACTTAGTTATACATCTGTATTATAGTTACATTGCGTTGCAAGTAGTTATGCACTTCTAAGTTGTAACTGTTATCAGCTTAAAAGCTTAAAAGCTCGTTAAAATAAATGTTAATCAACTCGAAATCAGTGCAAAATGCAGAAAATTTTAAAAATATTTCCATTGTTTGAGTGAGTAATAAGGAAACCAAAAAAATGCCATGTTGCCACCTTTAATTAAATTAATAATTATGTACCTTAATGAACGCATAATTGAATAATAAACTACGAGCATACGCCCCACTTATAGGTATATGTATATGTATATGTATATGTATTCGAATATTATAATACGTCTGTACGTTTGTATGGCAACAATTGTTGCTGTGTTGCGTGTTTAATTTGTTAACCTTTTAACTTTTGTGCACTTTAGCAGAGAACCGTGCTGAACCGTGGTATAATAAACATGAGTTGGGCCTCATTAAGTAATCACACGGAATATTTCCGCAGCCAATTAAACCTGAAAGCCGCAACATTGCCTACCAAACAGATGCAAACAGACAGCCAGTCTGACAGATGGATGGACAACTGCTCAGATACAACAGATACAGATACAGATACAGATACAGTTACAGTTACAGCTGCAGTTGCAGATACAAACAGATAAAGTCACAGATACAGTCACACATACAGTCACACATACAGTCACTGATACTGTTACATATGCAGTTACAACTCTTTGACAAATACAATTAAATTCAATTCAGGAAGCGTTTATGCAGTTTGTCGTTTTTTTTTTTCTTCTGTTTTTATTGCATTATGTCACTTTTTAACTGGTTTTTTTGTGTTGTGTGTGGCATGCAATAAAAGCGGAAGATCCATTGATGATCGAAACTTTTTTTTAAAAAATAATGGAAATTTAATAACAGCAGATTATTTATTTTATATATTTAAATTGAATACAATCAAGTTAAGCACATTGTTCTACGCTAATTGAACGCAGACGCAAGCAGATTAACCCGATTTCAGTTGCATTTCATTTTTTTTTTTTTTTTGAGCTGGAAACCTGAAAAATTCGATTTTCGAAGTTGTCGAACTTCCGTAAACAAAAAGTTTCCATTGCGGGATTGTAAACGAGTGCAGCTTTTATGATTACATATATTAAGAGCAAACAGCGCTCTCGATAGTGTCCCCTGTTGCTTGTTGCTGTTGTTGTTGTTGCTGGTGGTGCTGCTGGTGCTGCTGGTGTTGGTGTTGCTGGTCATGTTAGATCATGCCGTTGCACCACAATAAATACCGCGACCAAACAATTTTTGCACACAATTTTTTGAGACTCAATCAAAATAGCGAGTCACTTAAACTGGTTTGACATAATTTTAGCAGCCACGATAAGTGGCCAACTGTCCGTCTGTCTAGCTGTCTGTCTGTCTGTCTGTCTGTCTGACTGACGCGTCGTCCGACAGGTTCCATGCGGATGACAAACCGACCACGATCCAACTCGTAATGCACACGCATCGTAACGATGTCCGCATAGACGCTTTATAAAGTAAGCTAGTACTTGTATCTTATTGCTTATTTGTATCTCATGGATACGCTGTGTAGCATTTCACATTTGTGTTTGGCTTTGCTACATCTTTGGCCCACTACCATTTCGGTTTTTTGTTTTTTTTTTGTTTTTTTTTTTTGTTTTTTGTTTTCGGTTTGTTTACACAATTTATGCGCAACAGTCGCCAATGCTGTTGGTTTGCAGCCGCACCTCCTCCGTACTGCTCTCCAATGTGCCGCACCTCCTCCGTACTGCCCCCCTATGTGCCGCACCTCCTCCGTACTGCCCCCCAATGTGCCGCACGCACCCGACTGTCCAATGTCCACTTGGCTAGCCAAAAAACTTTGTATCTTTTTGTCGAATTTCCAAGCCAAAAACCCGTGCGTGTTTGTGTGTTTGTGTGCACATATTAGCCACAGTAACCACATCCAAAACTATGTGTGTATTCCGTACATTGGTGGCAGTACTGATACTAGTACTAACTAAAAGCCAACACCATAATGGCTACCAACTTTCAGCTCGCAAATAAATCAAAGCAATGCTCGGCACAGTGGGCATAAATCATTGATTTAACAAGTAAGCAAACATTAAAGTGTAGTTTAGATAATACTATAAATACAAATATAAATATAAATATAAATATAGGTAGGTACTATTTGAATTTCAGTGTTTAAATGGACTGAATGAGATTAAGACGTCTGGCGATTCGTTGGCAGTTGCATTTTTTTCATTTGCACATTATGAAACAAATGATTTTTTAGGTAGAAATGATTTCAATCTGAAAATATTCTTTATTTTTTATTTTTATTTTTTTGGTATGCGCTTATTGGGGTGGTTTTCTTAAGACTTTATTAAAGGCCTTTACACTAGGTTCAGGATGAGTTTTTAGAGCGATATTTGCTCAAAAATATATTAATAAACTACGAGAACCGTCAAATTCATTTTGATATTTTGCAGGTTTTATGCTCTTTGTAGGATGATTTTCTCAAAGCTTTCTTAAAGCTCTTTACATGACGATCAGGATGGGTTTTTTTTCAGTGATCGAGATAATAAAGATTAAAGCTATTCTCTTTGAAATATATCTCAATGATCGACCAGAAATCTTGCAATTTTTTTGAGCAGAGAAAAATAAATGATCGCAATCATGAAATTTGTATATGGCGGCTATAACAGTTGATGCATTACACATGTGCTGAGGATGCAGGAAAAGCAAATAAAAGAGTAAGAGTTTTTTATTTTTGTTTGAAATGTGCACTTGAATCCACATGAAACTTCCATCAAAAGCTTTTCTTGCACTTTGACATTCATCAATCTAGCAAAAGTAAACAGGTACAAAAATGTATTTAAGATGTGGTTTCTCTTATTAATATACATAAGTAGCTACTCATAAGAACATGTATATATTATAGTTTTGCTTCTTGTGACTACTTTGACTATTCATATTAAATGAAACCCACTGTACATTGTCTGTGAGCTTACTTCCTTTTGCTTTTTATACATTTTGTGTGCTTCTTTGGCGCTTTGGTAATTTGTTTAAAATATTTGTTTAAAATATCAAAACGCACGACAACACACGTACACATTTGTACGTGGTATCTAACAGACACATGTGAAAATAAAAGTTGTTTGAGTTGCGGTGTGAGGAGTGGTGTTTTTTTTTTTTGAATGAGGTTCTCATAAAAGAAACCAAACAACACACATAACAAGCAAGCTTCCCCCTTCTATATATACATATAGACACACAACATGCACACACACTTTCCAATTATAAAGTGTTGTCCAGAATGAGTTATCCGGTATACCATGTGCGTAGGTCATTCTTAACGGTTTTATAAACGTGCTGTGATCGGACTTTCCATTGGACATTGATACTCATATTGTTATGCATTACGCATCTTTCAGTGTGATATTGGAACGTGTGTGCGAGTTTTCTTCCTATGCTTTGGTTAACAATCGCGACCCAGTCACAATTTCGAAATCTTTTATTTTACATTTTTTTCGAAACTATACGTGAGAGCATTTGTTGTTGACTTTCAAAGTTTATCGAGGAAATTACGTATAAATTAGCTGTTCAATAGTTTTTTTTTTATATTGAAATCAATTCAGACTTAAAGGTTTTCCATTCTGTGATTGCAGCAGTTGAAATCGATTTAGTTCCGCAATCAATTTTTGAAATGTGCAACATTGTATTTTGAAATGCGGAATTCTTATGCGACAATTCAAAACCAAAGGTTAAATTTGCACTTTGAATAGTGCATTGATTTGCAGTACTTTATAAACCATTGCATAAGTATGTACATTTGAAATTGTTAGAAACATAGTTGTAGTTGATTGTACTATATCTTAATTTATGCGTGCAATCAATTAAGTTTGCAGCGAATGCCAACGGCCAAAATGCACCAAATCAAAAAGAAAATGCGAAAAAATGTAATATATATTAACTATTTTTAGTATACCGAAAACTTAATACCTTTGCGAATCGATAAATTGCTAGAAAAGTGAACTTTGTTTGACTGAACTTGTTTTAGTTGTTAAATTAGATATAAATAAGTTCAGATACAAAAATACACTCTAACGGTATGACGTTCTATGAATCGTATAGTTCTTTTCTGTGTTTGAAATCTCAAACCTTTTTTTGTGTTGCAAATCTTTTGAAAATGTGATTGGTATGTGCTTTATGTTAGGGTATACAATTGGAAATCGCAAAAGCGAATAACATTCTGATCATATCGAAAAGCGAAGTGCTCTGGGCTGGAATTCATACAAAAAAAATTAAATAAAAAGTAAAAATAAATGAAATAAAATAAAATAAAACCGAAATCAATTCATATTCCACTTGATGCTAAAACATAAAATTAAAGAGCGCTCGCCGCGATGTGTTTGCGACCAGAAACCATTGAAAGAGGCAGCAGGAAGCAGGGTAAGAGACGTGCAATTTGCTATGAGTACGTTTATGCCATACACCACAACAACATGGAATCTGGCCAGTGGCCACGTGAGAAGCCAATGGAAGACCGCACATGGGTTGGGATTAGATGTGTGATAATGATGTTGACTGAGTGAACATGAATGTTCCGTGCTTTAAAATTAAATGATTGCCAAAATCTTATATAATAGTTAGTATATACTTGAAATTTGAATGATTTGAGCAAACAAGTATATCAACAAGATGTATGCTAATTGACGTTCTAAATTCGTTGCGTCAATTTTCGTCTTTTTCGCTGCTTCTCAAGCGGAAGTTGTTGTGAGTTGCGTGTTGTGAGTGTGAAAAGCCAGCGAGCATAACATCATTGAGCCAGCATTTAAAGTCAACATAAGTATTTACACAACAAAAAAATAGCTCTGTCACTCGCTGCCGAACTGGCCATATTCAAAAAGGGAACCCGGAGATGAGCTCGATGATGCACTTCAATCGCATTTGCATGCGATTGGATTCATTCATTCAATTTACCAGCGTCCTTTATTGAATTCGGAGTGCGCGGGCAAGAAATTCAGTTATGAAAAGCCCGAATGCTGCGTACTTCGTATTTATTTTGCGTACAAAGTGTTTTGTATGTAATGCAGACATTTATGTTTGCATTTATGAATATGCAACCCAGCATGCCATCTACAGCCCCCCCCTGCCCCCCCCCCCCACAGACTCGCTTTACCAGCTCCATCGACTCGATTATTTTTATGGTTTCTTGGTTCTTTTGATACCCTTGTAGCAGTTATTATTATTTTGTCAGGAAGTATGCAACGCATTGAAAGAGACATTTATGACTGAATATAGCTGTGACTTAATCAGGATGTAGGGTTAACTTAATGTGCCTGGTTTTTTCTAACAAATTGATACTCGGTTTAAGGCTGTAAACAGCTTTAAGATGATTGTTTTGTCGAAATCTGAATTATTTTACTACTGAATAATATTTTTTCCAAGCTTTAAAAGTTACGACTTATATAGATTTTGAAGAAAACTCTTTTTCTTACTGATATTTTAATCAACTTTACCATTTACAAGTATAACTATGACTTTTAAGTAGTATATACGTTAAGTCCAAACGATCGGCTGATAGCTTACATTAAAAAACTTCAGGTTTATAAAGATACCTTTGAAAAATATAGTTTGCATTCGTTACTAAATGACATGACTTTGTTCAGGATTTGTCATAGAGCATTTGTATTATTCAGGTCTGTTCTGGTTTCCACTTTCGGTGAAATATTAAAAAAGTGAATTGCACTTAAATGTTTTCAACTTTTGAGGACATTTTGCGGAAAGAATCCATCAAACATTGAATAAACCTGTCATTATGAAAGGAACTTTTGAACATGGAAAGGAATTTCAATTACCCAAAATTGGAAACCTGAACAGCCCTGATTATTTAAAGTGTATTTAATGTTCGGCAACCCCTTGTCAACTATTTTTTAATGTTGTTGTCTCCTTTTTGTTTGTTTTTTGTTTGTTTAATGTTTTCTTTTATAAAGCATACAAGTGCAATCAATAAGCGTGCGTGGGCGGTGCCTATCTTTGGGCGCATTGCAGTCAAAGGCAAGCAGCCAATGGCTTCGCACATACACACACATGTACACGCACACACACACACACACACACACACACATGCACACTCATGTATGGATACAGGATTACAAGCAAGAAAAGCGTTTGGGCCATCCGGCAAATACGAAAGTATCGCTTGCGATACTCCATGAAATCGATTTAATCATAATCCAGCTTTTACTATTTATTGTTTTGAGCTATAGTATAAATATGAGAATGCATTAATACAAGCACAAAATATTATTCACATGCTTTTGTTGCTTCTGCTCCTGCTCCTGCTGTAGCTACTGTGCTTATTGGACTTGGACGCCCACTGGGCTGATATGTTGCTGCTTTGCTTAACGCTGGAGAATATTTATGGTTATAGTATGCATAACTGGAGGCAACCATAAAGTAATATTATGAAAGCAAATTCACCAAGGCACCACAAAACAGTGCTCAACCCATTTCCAATCCCAAATTCAATCCCCTTACCAATGTTTCAATATAGTCTATGTCTAGCTAAAGGCAGCAAAAGGGGCGTGGCACTTGTAGTTCTCACAAGTAATGCTCGAGCAATCATTGATTTCAGTTCGACTTAGTTTTCTTATGCAAATACGCAATTTTACGTATACGTATTTTCCATTTTGACTTGGTCTCGTCTGCAACTATATGCGTGTGTGTAAGTATATATATAAGTTTTGTTTGAGTCAAAGCCACTGGTTTGGATACAAGAATATATTCGAATTTCATTTCATCATTTGAATGAAGTAAAAATAACAAAAGAGGCACAAATTGGCTAGAAACATTGCTTCTCCAAGTGTAATTTAAAACTATGACTTTCAATTGATGATGATGTTGTTGTTATTTTATGCCTAACTATCATAACCAATTGTTATTTTATTACCGTGGTTGTTGTCTAATAAACTCTTTGGCCTTGACCAGCTATCGATAAATTCATCATGCATTTCATATAGATTTTTGGTTTTAACGCACTTTCAACGCATGCTTTTAATAAGTATCGCAAAAACAATAATGATTAAATTTATTTCATTAAATCATTTTATATATATACGCAATAAGTCATTAAGAAAATTATTTATAGTTATCATCAATTATCCTTTATTGAATTAAGTATGACATACAGGGCGTATGATTTGTTTTTCAACATGAAAATTAAATACAATATGCAAGCATACTGAACTTTATGCTATGGAATTCATAAGTTTTTAATTTTATAAATTTAATAATGCCCCTGTTTATGCATCATTCAGAATGTATATTGAAAGTTGAAAGTTAAGTTTAGTTGCGCTTTGTAATTTAATTGAACTCTTTTGGAATTTGTATTTAAATTTCATGTTGTTAAATTGTGTAATTGTCCCAGTATTCAAACAGAATATTAGGCAAAAATATGTGCACACATTAGCTACAAATGATTTTGGGCTCTACATTCTAATTTATTTAATAATAAGCTTGTAACTTAAATATACATAAACAAACACGAATAGAATGCGCATAAAAAAAGAAAAACAAAAAGAAATCAAATGTATCAAATCAAAATGCTACAAACAAATTTATTTGCATTTTAAATAAATGAAGTAATAACTTTTATGCCGCATTAAATATATTTTTATGCCCTGCGCAAACATTGTGCCAAACATTTGATTTTATGGAAATTTTTGATTTGCAACAAGCAAAATAAATTGTATGCAATTTGTGGGCTGCATAAAAATGGTCAAAATAAATATTTTGCTGGCCAGCTGGCAAAGTGCATGTGGGTCCAGAGCAACCTGTTCATGTGTACATGCATACATACATATATATTATACCATACATACCATATCGTTTGAAGTATCCAAATCTTAAAATTGCATAATTATATGTTGGGGTAAATGTTCGTGGCCACAAACATTCGACATATAAAATTTGAACTTTCCTCTGTTGTAGTTGTAGTTGTAGTTATGATTGTTGTTGTTGTTGTTTTTATACCCTGGACCTATATAATAAAAACCACTCAAAGGGGTGTAACAGTCAGAAAAACTTATTTTCTAATCAACATTTTTTCTTCATTTTAGTTGGCGTCAGCAAACAAGTTGATTTTTGTTTGATGAGAGAAGCCTCATAAAGTATGAAGTTTTAATGCTTTGGTACTTACACACTAATTGTGAAATATATATACTATATATATATATTTAGTAAAACATTGAAAAAACAGGAGTATTTATTATGCCTACGATAGTAGACGTAGACTCATGTGAGTTAAGGGTACTTCAGAACTGAGTACAGGGTACCTACATTCGAGTACTTTGGACAAGAGAATGCCAAGTTGTTATTGTTATTGTGGCTGCTGACTCTGACAAAGCCATGGTCTATTTGCAGTTCGTTTTTGGCTTTGAGGGTGCAGTAGCAACGCAATCATAGGAATTAACAATGGAAAAATCAGTGAAATAGCTATAAAAGCACAATAGAAGAGAAGCAGCAGCAAACAGTCAAAAAAAATAAGAATAAAAAGGGGCAACAATTTACTTTGGGGCCAAAGGCCAATGTCTGTTGTATGGGGTTATCTTCTAAGGAGTAGCAATGGTTGTGTGGGTTGATGTACAAGTGATAAAAAGTAATGAGCAAATTGTAACAACAACGTCTGGTAGTAAAACATCTTTGTGCTACTTTGTCTGGGTCAGTCTGTCTGTATGTCTGTGGGTCGGTGGGTCGGTCGATGGGGTTCTTGCCAGATTGGTTTGTTGTTGACGAGCAGCTTGGGGGCAGCTTGCCAACTGGGCGGTACAGTCAATGAATTGGGCGTAACAACAACATAACAGAGCGACCAAGCAACAAATTGTCGTTTAAGCGAGCGTAGCAAATGAATTTCTATGAAATTTGTCATACACAAACAAACACATACACACATAAGCAATTGACATGCACAGATACAGATACAGATAGAGATACAGATAGAGATACAGATAGAAAGATGCGTCTATACAGTGGCCAAAGAAAAGCGCACATTGATTCCAAAGAAGCAACAGCGAACACTAAATAACATGCACAATGGCAAGATAAACTGCCAGATGAGCAACAGCAACAACAACAACAACTACAACAACAACGTCAACAGCAACAACAATAACAACGACAACACTTAGACCAAACAAAAGCCTTTGTACGTGTCAAGCACTCATTGCTGTCAAACATGCCGCACAGTTGACGATGACGAAAAGCATTGCGGCGACGTGTGGGAAAACAAACTGTAACACTTGTGCCTGATGGCCAGGCCAGGCCATGCTAGGCCATGCCAGGCCAAGCCAGACCAGCCCAAACCAACTCAAGCCGTCCAGCTACGGTAGAAGCAGAGGTAGCTCATCTATCCATTCATTCATTCACTGGTTCAGCACGCAACGCTGTAGAGCTGCTCATTGTTGTTCAATTGAACAAATCATTTTAGTTGTTCAATTTTTTCATTTCAATCCAATTTCAATATTTTTTTTTCCGTTTTCCATGCTCGTTAGAAAGTTTTATGTTTTCAATTTTCTTCGAATAACCGAATAACCTTTAGCTAAACTTCCGAGGGATAATAAAACACAGATAGTTCAAATTTCAAAAAAGATATTATATCTTCGGCTCATTCCTGCAGAAAAGTTATTCACATGAAAACTTAATTCCTAAGACAGCTATAAGATATAAGCGCCCGATTTCGACTAAATGTTTTTCATCATGACAAAAAAAGCAGAAAATCTAAATTTAGTTAAAAAAGCTTAAGGAATAAAAAATATTTTCATTCAGATACGAACTTTTCTAACTATTATTGCTAAAGCATAAGATAAAGTACTGGCAAAAATGTTCAATATTTTTTAAAAATTTAATTGAACAACTGACATATTATTTTAAATTGTCACTTGTAATTCTCAAACGGTTTAAGCAAACACTGGGTGTAGTGACCGACTGAAACTCCTTTTAAGACAACAGCTTCGTATTTCTTATATCTTATTTTATTTACTCATTTCTGTTAGCAAAAAAAGTTTTTATTAATTTTTATGTTATTCTTACAATGTGGAAACGATTTTTCAATTTCCTGACTTCTTGGGAGTGCTTTACAAAAATGTTGTTTTTCAAAACCTTTTCCAAACCTTTTCCTGGCAATAACGAACAACTGAAGGAAAAATTTGAGCCAAATACATAGTCGTTTAAAATTCATTCCATTTGTACTTTAAAAAAAAAAGTTTTGAAGTTGGAAACAGTATAGAACTACATAAAGAAAATTTGATGCTCATGAAAATTACATTTTTAATTGTTGTTTTTTAAAATAAATCTTATACTCTAATGGGTTTTATAATGAAATCAAATTTGTTCTCCCTTTCAAAAGAATAAATGGAATTCCGAATCAAAAGTCTTTCCAAAATAAACAAACCAATTGAACAGAACGAATAGGCATGAAACTCAAACGAACTAGTTGAATAACTCAGTAAGGTAGCTCATTCGTTTAGTTGAAATAATGCTTGTTTTTGAACTTGTACTGAACGCTACGATGCAGCTCAACTTAACAGCAGCAACTCGCAGCCCGGTCCACCCACTAGCCACGCCCAGTTCGCCTCCTAATCCGTATGACGCGACCGACACTTGAGCCAACAATCAGGCTCAATCGATGTGGAGGCAACACCCGTCCTCGTTGCTTTCAATCTGGTGCTCGCACTCAAACATTCGCACGTACAAAAACACACACACACAAACACACACACACACACACACACACAGCATATACATATACTATATGCCATATAGCATACAGTGCTACATAGAATCGTAGCTATGGCTGGCAGATTTGAAATCTGAGCGTTTTGAGCAACGACAAGAACAACAAGAACAACAGCAACAATAAAAAACAGCAACAATAACGACAGCAACAATAACAAAAACAACAACATGAACAAATATAAATCGTTAACAATAAATAATCGTCTATAAGAGAGGCATACGCTGTTTTGTAGGCGCTGCTTTATGCATTTGTACTCGTATTTGTAATACAATTGTTTATGCTTTTGTGGCTTGTTGTTGTTTTGTTTTTATGGTTTGCCGCACACACACACACACACACACACACACATACACATCTAACACACACACACTTTTACATCTCCTGGCTGCCCAGCAAAGTGTGACATAGTTTATTGTTATTTTATTGGGACCTCTTTTGGGCTTTCGCCTGCTTTGTAAATAATTCGTGCTTGCCACGTTTATGACGTGATTTCTTCAGCCACCTTTGCCACGCCTCACAGATATGTATATATGTATTTATATATATATTAAGTTATATATATATACTCTATATAAATGTCGCTTTCGTGTCGCATATCATATTGCAAAATAATTGAAATTCAAGATTGTTGCTGCAGTTTATGTTAATAACTTGTATTAGGAAGTATGCATAAAATGCTAATACTGTTAGTAATATGTATGTTTAACTTAATGATTATATTGAAATAAACGCATATTATATTAATGATTGGTTTGTATATATACAACAACTGGGCGGAAAAATGTACATATTTATACTCTGTTTTCCAAAAAAAAAATGGAAAATCAGAGTATATTTGGTTTGTGAAATGTTCGTCCGTCCGTCTGTCGGTCTGTATGAACGAAGGTTTTTTCCAGTTTTGAAGCTAGAGCAACCAAACTAGGTATACGTCTTGACACATACCATAGATCGGAAAACTAAAACATATAGCTGCCATAGGAACGATAAGCTGAAAATATGTTTTCGTATGAAAAATTTCTTTGTTTTTTGTAAGATAATTCAACCAAACTCACTTAACCTAAGTTTATGGACAGTTTATAAGTATATAAGCAGTCTTTACAAAAATTAAATTTAGTAAACGTACAGAAAACAGAGTATATCGCAGTCAGCTTCTCCAGACTTACTTGTTTTTTTTAAGTTTGTATGTACATATTCAATGTAATTTACATACAAAACTGTGGATAGCTATGCCATTATTTAAGCTTTAAATTTAAGCGTAGTTCATTTTTCTTTTCTCAATGATCTTTTGATTTGAATATTGTAAAATGTATTATTTTGTGATGAATATAACTCAATTTTGTACAACATTTAAAGTGTATTTCAAATTTTTACAATTGCTGAAATATTATGGTTGTAAAAAACATAATTTAATAAATTTTAAATGCTTTGATTTTGTATGACTATAGTCAAGTAAATTTATTTTGTTTTTTAATAAAACTAAATAAAAACTCAATTTATTTATATTCATTTGCTTCGTAGAAATAGTACAAAAAACTGCTTTAATCAGGTTTAAAAAGAAGCGATTAATCGATGTTTTCCTCTATTGATTGTAATTGTGTAAAACCGATTAAATCCAGTATTTCATGAAGCCAGCTATTCATATAAAGTTTAATTTTAATTTCAAATCAGTTAATTGTACATTAAAATAATTATATATTTCTCAAACAAGAAACTCGTGTTTTTTTATGGAATATCAAAAGCAAATCGTATAATTGATTGTAATATTTATAATGTAACAATTATAATAATAGCTTAACCGTGTAAAATTATTGCAAAAACCAACAATAATTTTATATAAATTGTGATTGTTTGATCGAGTATTTGTGATATTAAAATGGCTCACTCTTATTTTTTTTTTTTTTATAAAAACTTTGCCACTTTTATTTTAATATAATTATTTGCAGACCTTTTTGTCACTGGCTGCCCATTGTTAAATGAAATTAAGCAACAAATCGCTTTTATGTTAATTAAAACATAACAGTTAGCACCGGAAAAAATGTAATCCAGCTTGAAAACATTAAGAAAATATTGCAATACAAAAAAAAAAAACAAATAAGAATACTCTATTCGAGTGTGCCCGACTACGAGACGCCTTGCTTCCAACTTGCGTTTCAAGCAGTTTAGCGGCAACACAAGCAAGCAGCGCACTTAACGTGTTCAGTGCTTGTCAAACTGTTGCTTCTGCCTGCTGGGGTAATAGATTCTTTCATAACTTTGGTGTTATTTATCCGATCAACATATATGTGTACCAAAAATCAAAGCTTTTCCTTTAAAATTGTGACTGTGGGAGTCTTTTGCGATTTTCGGGGGTGCATCCGGAGTTTGAAATAAACTTGATCTGCGTATGGTATACAGGAACTTGCATGCCAAGTTTGGTGTCTCTTGCTCTTATAGTCTCTGAGATCGATGCGTTCATACAGACGGACAGACAGACGGACATGGCTAGTTCGTCTCGGCTGTTGATCCTGATCAAGAATATATATAGTTTATATAGCCGAAAACGCCTCCTTCTGTCTGTTACACACATTTGCAGTACTTTATAACTCCCTTTTTCCCATTTTTAATGGGAACAGGGAGTAAAAAAAACAAGATAAATAAAAAACAACATTACTATAACATAACATGCAATATATAGCGTTGTTATTAATTTGTGTAAATATTAACAAAACAAACATTGGCAGCAAAAACAAAATTGAACAAGAAAGTAAAGTTATCTTTTGCGTACCGAATATAAATACCCTTGCAGAAACGTTTTTCATAAGAAAATCGAATTTTCGAAGAATTTTTTCTATGTCAGCTACAAGATATAGTCACCCAATTTTGATCAAATTTTGTCAGCATAACAAATAAATATATATATATAAACAAGAAACAAGAAAGATTTTCTTACAAAAACTTATTTCCGTATTAACAGACGGACAGACAGTTGGCTGTCGATGCTGACCAGAAATATTTATACTTTATGGGTCGGAGACGTTTCCTTCAGTGACAAAATTATAATACTCTCAGCAAGGGCATAAAAAGTGAAAACAATAATAAACAAATTGGCAATTGAAATGGCTTCAAGTAACAAGCACTTCAAAATGTATTTATTAAACAGCACATAAAAATATTCAATTTTGAAAATTGCTATTAATGCCAATCCAAGAGCAATCCATTGTTGGAATTTTGATTTTTGGCCGGCAATCCATGCGATTTGTGAGTCAAAAAAAAAAAAAAAAAAACTAGTCGATTAATTAATATAAATTACGAGTATAATGGGGCATGTTTATTGTTTGTTATTGTTGTATTATTATTTTGTTGCACGTCGATTTTGTAAGGTCTCGTTATGTTGTTGTTGTTATTATTATTACCGCTGTCATTGATAATGCGCGAATTATGTAATTATAATTTCAGTACTCGACTTGTGTGTGGCATTTATAATTTATGTTATTTTTATTTATTTTTTTGTTTTTTTAATTGTGTTTGCTTCATTTTCTATTTTGAAATATCGGCCATAAATGAATAGGTGTAATAATGGCGCAACATACAATTAAAATTGATTTAGAAAATGCTCGCAGAAATTAAATAAAAATGTAATCAGCTTTAACGTAGATAAAATGCTCTACAATTGATTAAAATCAAATTAATTTAATTTCACCAATGTTGTAATGCAAAAAAAAACATATACATACATATAATTAAAATGAATTATTAATAATTAAGCTATGTGCTTACCGCGATTAACTATATACTGATTTGTACATTTGATATGTATGTAACTAACCATTAGCTATAATACCTAATTTGTATAATAAATGAAATCGAATTAACTGCATGTTTTATTGCACAACTTTGCGTATACTTAATATCTTGTTTCAAACGCTATTTATAAAGTGTTTGATTCAAGTGTTTCATAATTAGGCATTACAATCAAAACGTGTCAAATTTCAAACTGTTAAATAAATGGCTTACACAAATTTCGAATCATTTCAACTTGAATTTACCCGTAACAATAATGATCGTCTACAGCTTTTGGCTTATTTGATTTGATATGATTGTTATTGGGCAAGTGGCAATGTAATAGCCGAGGCAATGCCTATTAATATTTGCTCAACTCATACATAAATGTTATGGCCAGGCCCATTACCAGCGACAGCAACAGCAACGCATAAATGCCAACAGCAAGTAACAGCAGCAACAACAACAGCAACAACAGCAACAACAACAGCAACAACAATTTGGTTACACTCAGGTGCGCACAATAGATGTGTGCGTGTATATGTGTAAGTGGGCGTGGCAACCGCAATGGCATCAATTAGGCATATCAACACTGTGACGTTGACGTCGACGTCGAAACTGACGGCGATGCTCATTAGCTAGCCCTCTGCTGTCTTTTGTCCCCTTGTTATGCCAACAATTTACGCATGCGCAGCACTTTGGCTAAAACCGAAAGATGCAAACTGATAACAGCTTGAGGTTTGGCATTAAAAAACCCCCGAAGAATGTCTCTGACGCACGTAGCAATGTAATTGCAAACGTTTTGTCTTTTTGCATAAAACTCCTAATTAGATAATAATGAAAGTACACACCACATATACACACACACACACACACACAGCAACATTCACACGTGCCACAAAGATACACAGCTAAGTGTTAGACATTTGGTTAAACTAATTAGCATTTTATACACATGCTAAGAAATTTAAGTTTTCAATGCACAATTGCAAGCCGAACAATGGTTGCTGTCGTGCGAACTAACTCTTGCAATTAGATAACTGACCTCTGCACTTTACTTCACACTAATGTGTTAACAATAACATTATAGTTGTTTCATGCTATTATTGATAAATATTTAAACACTTTAACTGACTTTTAGGAATTCCCATAGCTGTAGCTGAATAAGAAGAATTGTTTGTCTAAATGCAGTTTCGACATTGGTTTTAGGTATTTACAATTTTAAGAAAGTTGACTCATTTCTAATTTTAACCTCTTTTTTTTGTAAAATCTCTTTTTACAAGTGGCAGCTTCAGCAGTTAACTGTTAGGAATATAAAATGTTAGCTTACTTGGTTAATATATGATATGAAAGTCTGATATTCTGCTTAATAAAAACAAAGCTCAAATGAAGTTTTACCGAACAGTGAAACAAGCTTACTGCAACTGAATTTGTTCTTCAATATGACATATTTATACCCTTGAAGAGGGTGTTATAATTGTGTAACGCATTGAAGGATTCGTGATCAGCATCAACAGACGAATCATGTCCGTTATGTTCGTCTGTCCGTCTGTTTATATGTGTTTTTCAAGACTTTTTTCTAGAGCTATCTTGATGAAACTCGCCACAGATGCTTCTTCTTATTGCAGGTAGTATCTATAGTTGAATTGGCCAGATCGAACCACTATACCATATAGCTGCTATAAGAACGATCGGTTGAAAAATTAGTTTTTTTATGAAAAACTTTTTTGTTTTTCAAAACATCTCGACCAAACTCACGATATCTAAATTAAAGCACGTTCTACACATGTTGACCAAATTTTATCAAAATCGGTTCACTATATCTAATAGCTGCCATAGGAACAATCAGTTGAAAAATAAGGTTTCTTTTGCAAATCTTTGCTGCAAGAGTATATATCTTCGGCACGTCAAAGCTAACATTTCTTTGTTGTTCTATTGTTCATCAGTTCATCCGTTAAGCCACTGGTCGTGAATACCCCCAAGTGTATAATTATGCTCGATGAGAAGCTAATAAAGCGCTGTGTGCATTTAGTAAGCAAATGACCAAACGCTATACAAAGTCGATTTCCAAGTCAATATTATGCTATTTACTAATAATTACGTACATGCAACCTTATCAGTTGGCCATATTAATTAAACCTCATGCACACAGGCCCATTTACATTAGAGTAGCTAATAAGTGAGGTTTGCTTTGTTGAGGGACCAACATGAATATCTCATTCACAGCGCGAACCATTATAATTATCGTAGTGCTATAAACAAGATGCTGTCACAAACCACTCAATTTCAATACCATTGCGGCTCATAAAATGACGCATCAATATAATCAGAATTATCATTATACGAGTAGCAGCTTCCACACAGCATTTACAGCAGCATAAAAACTATAATCAATATCCATATCCATTAGCGTTATCGTATCAACGAACTCGAATAATAATAACGTATGTGTGTGTGTGTGTGTGTGTGTGTGTGTGTGTGCGTGTGTCTGCAACACAGACAATCACAGAGACAGTACAACCCACAAGCCAAGCCACCCAGCCGGCCCACCCCAAGCCAACGTTCATTTGTCTTCACGTAATTATCTTTTAATAGATTTAACGAACATTTTTTGCACTGACTTTGGCTTGTGTCCTCGTTGGCAATACGTATACCACTTCAACTTCAACATCAACATCAACTCCCCACTGCCAATCCCAATCCCAATCCCAATCCGATTCCCAAACCCAAACCCAAGCCGAGCTTCAATCCAGACAGAGACAGCAAGAAAACAACAAACAGTCTACGTAGTCCAGTAGTCCAATACAGATGTATCCAGCTCAGTGTGCCCGGTCAGCCAACGGAAAACGGAAGTTGTATGGCCATGCCACATGCGGTGGGTTGGATAAAGACAGCTGGGGAGGGAGGTAGCAGCTTTGCGCTGTTGATGGCAACAACAAACAGCAGCAACGGCAACGACAACCATTTTCGCTTTATGGACTTTCAAACTGTTGCTGTTAATTATTTCTTCTTCTTTTAATGTGGCCACTGCTGCTGCCGTTGTTCTTACTGCTATACCCTTGTACTTATTGTTGTTGTTGTTGTTGCTGTTACCGTTGATGATGATGTTGTTGATATTATGCAATGGGGCTTTGCTTCCAGCCAGTTTCCTGGCAAGTTCCCTGCACAGTTCTCTCCATTTGCTGTTGTTTGCACTTTTTCACCATTTTACACTTTATTACAAAAGCATTAAATAAAATTCAAAGCGAATGAGCCTCACAAATTCGAGGTAAGTGGCAGCAGGGGGCATGTGGCAACTGGAGTAAATTTGTGGGGACGTATGGCGCTGACGCTGACGCTGGCGCTTCGATTCGCATTTGGTTTTCATTGAAATATGCAAGGCGCAGTTGTTGGCAGCGTTGCAATGTTGTTGCATTGCTTTCAGTTTCAGGGCGATTGTTGTTATTGTTGCCGCTCATACTTTTGTGTTTTGGGGCATTGTTTCAAGCTTTGCAGTTGAAGCAACATCGGCAGCAAACAAGCGCTAAAGTACGAGAAGCAGCAACTATCAAAAGTGCCAAAAGCACTTCGACATTGGGATGAGCAGCGATAACAGTGGCACAAGACATATGGATATTTTAATGAAATAATTTGGGAGCAGATTATATTTGTTGAGCTATAAAACTTTAGTATAGTTATTAAGTTAGCTTATGACTTCTAAAATGTAAGCTGGGAATCATTTTACTTTATAATTTTATTTCAATTTAAATTTTTGGATCAAAAATTATTCTAAGGTTATTGAAACTTTGAATACAACATTTAAGAGTTACTGACTTATAAAACCTGGCTAATTTGCAAGGATCCCACAGCCAAAACCGTTAAAGTTAGAAAGCTGAATTTTTCACAGTAGTTGTATCTTATGCTAAAAGTGCGTACTAACCTTGGATTTAGGAAGTTCGGTCGTTAAATGAAAAAAAAATCTTTTTTGTTTATCGTTCGTTAGACTTCAAACTCATTTTCAAAGATCTATACACAAATTCTTTAATGACTGCATAACAGTTCTCCGCAAAATTAATGCCCCTGGGTGGAAAATGAGTAGTCCAGGTGATATGTGCAATAGTTTAGTTTCCGTGCGATTATCGCACACTTATTTTCAAAGCCACACATCAAATAGGTAAGAATAACCTATTATAATTGTGTTGTTCGTAACGACTGCATTGTGTCGGTATTATTTGGGAAACAAAAACGAGAAACAATCATATTTCTCTTAGCTAAAAATTACAACTTTCAGTTTGATGGCATGTTCATAAATAGACTTTAAAGTTGCTCCTTATGAATATTTATGACCTATGTTTGACTTAACTTTGGCACACTGTGCAAAGTGTTTCAATTAGCTGCGCTTCGATGTGCATCGACGATGGAACTTGGTGTCGACAACAGGCAACAGCAACAGCAACAACAACAACAACAACAACAACAACATCATCGGCATCGGCAGCAGCCACGGCAAAGGCAGCGCCTGCAGCTGTGGCCTAAACTTAAACAATGTATAAATTCGCATACAAAAACAAACCCCTAGCAGACAGTATCATAGCTGAAGAGCCCCAAAACCAGTATGATAGCTAAAGTAGCCGGGAATTTGTGCAGTGCGTTTTTCAGTTTTGATGTCGTCGTTGGTGGCGTTTTGTGGTCGCCGGTGTGGTGCAATCAGCTGCTGTGGCTTTTTGGCCGACATTGTCAGTCAGTCAGTCATTGAGTCATTGAGTCAGTCATTCAGTCAGTCACTCAGTGAGTCAGTCATTCAGTCAGTTAGTTAGTCAGCTTGGCAAGCTGCCCAACCAGCCGACCGTACAATATCCACCTGCCTTTGCGTCCCCTTCCGCTGCTTTCGTCATTCATACGACTGAGTGCACGCGGAGCCAAGCGAGGGGAAATCCCCTCAATTGGTGTGAAATGCAACATGCTAGTTGGCTGGCAGACTGGCTGACTGTTGGACTGACTAACTGGCTGGTTTCCATTGCAAGTCTGCAAATATGGGTTAATTGTGCGAGACTTCGACACTCAAATTATTTAATGTTCATTTTCATTTCTTTTCCTTTGCCACACTTCAGGCTCCATTGTTTGTTGTTGTTGTTGTTGTTGTTGTTATAGTTGTTGTTGTGCCCAGCATGGATTCGTTTCGGAACTTTTTCTTCTTTACAATTATTGTATGTGTCTGGCTTTATGTGGCGAGTACCATTTAAATAGAATTTTATTGCACTTGCTGTCCTTTGCAGTTAGCCGCTTGATAATCAAGTAATAAATTCATTAAGTTGTCGTCGAATTTATAATTATCATTATTAGCAATTGTTTTTTTCTTTTTTTTGGTTATCTTTTTCTAGTTTTTCATTTTATGTTTTGACTTTTTTTTTGTCATTTAATTTGTCGCAATTCAAATTCCACAGCGTCATCTACATGAGCTCTACAATTAAATTTTATTCAAGACTACGCTGACCAACAGCTGCTCATTGCACGAGTATTGTTTTTCTATTTTTCTAATTTTCTATTTGTTTTTCTGTTTGGCTGATTTCTGAATATTATTCTCTAATTATTCACGAAAAGCTCTATGAGCAACGGAAGCATTTTATTTGATTCAAGCATTTTAAGAGTTATAAAAACTTAATAACTTTAAATTTTACATTTTTAATGTTCAATGTATTCGTTGGTTTGCATCAACTAACTTTAAACATTTATTAAATATTCTGATGGGATTTGATTTATATTTAATTTTGCTATAAATGAGTAAATTTAATAATTTATGCATGTTTATTAAATTAACTCAAATAAATACAATTTTTTTTGCTGTGACATCAATAAATGATTTGAATGTGTTGTTTATTTTAGTTTTTTGATATTGATATTGCAAAATGTTTATTGCTTTGCTTTTCTATATCGTAAAACTATAAAAGTTTATTTCAATTATTATATATTTATTTTCACAAGCAATCAAAGCTAATTACATTAATACTTACATATTAACGTATCCATGTTATAAGTTTCCAATTGATCAAACTTATATGCACAGCATTAAATAAATATTATTTTAATTAGAAACTAATTGGAAAAGTTTACAAAAAGCTGATTGCATTATTATAAATTCTGCTAAATTGCATCAAATTTGTAATTAACTTTATTCAATTTTTTACTAAATCTTAGATTAAAAAATTCTGACAAATACAAATACAAACGAGCTAAGATTGTAATAGCTTTTATCTGAAAGTTGGATCTTTGATGGAAATATATGAAAATGTAATTTGTAATGCCATTCCTGACTCATCCTATGTCATCATTATCCTTGGGAAGTTTATTATAATTTTGTCACGAAATGTGTAACACATTAAAGGAGACGCCTCACAAAAAATTTGTAAATTCCTGATCAGCATCAAAAGCCGATTCATGTCCGTCTGTCTGTCTGTCCGTCTGTCTGTTTATATGCGTTTTTCAAGCCTTTGCTCTAGAGCTATCTTGATGAAACTTGACACAGATGCTTGTTCTAATTACAGGTAGTATCTACAGTTGAATTGGATATAACGGACCTCTATAACATAGAGCAGCCATAGGAACGATCGGTTGAAAAATAAGTTTTTGTATGAAAAACTTTTTTGTTTTTCAAGATAACTCAACCAAACTCACTAAACCTAAGTTTAAGGACAGTTTATACATAATGACAAAATTTCGTCAAAATCGGACCACTATATCTTATATATAGCTATATATATATATAGCTATAGCTGCCATAGGAACGAGCGGTTGAAAATAAGTTTCTGTTTGAAAAACTTTTTTGTTTTTCAAAATATCTCGACCAAACTCAGTATATCTAAATTAAAGCATGCTATACACAAGTTGAAGAAATTTTATCAAAATCTGATCACAATCTTTTCTGCAAGGGTGTATATCTTCTTTCTCGTTATTTTTTTTTTTATCAACTTAAGATAGAACTCACATTCAGAAGTGATCATATTTTTAAAACAAATAATTGTGCTTATGTGGGTTAAAGATTAAGTGTTCCAGGCCATGGAAAAGGTTAGTTGCTTATTGCACTTGCGTATTAAAAACTAGGTTTGTTCCTCTTTCTGTTTTATAAATAAGTATCTTTGTTTTTATTGTAATCAGCTTTTCTGCTTGTTTTTTATTTATTTTAACAGTAGCTATATACTTATAAATAATTACATATATGTACAAAGTGCTCAATTTATTTACGAACTACCGCTAATGAGTTGATATGCATATCTAAAGCGTTCAATAGCTTCTTGAGCATGAGCAATGCTGTTGTTGTTATTGTTGTTGTTGGAACATTAATTAAAAAACATTGTCGATAGCTCTTGGTTTGAAATTGTGTTCCACAGATAAACCTTTAAGCTCTACTTTCACTTTGTCTCATTATATGAATTATGTTAAAATTTTATTTGAGTTGAATTTTCAATTCGCTTTTTTGTGGCTCTTTGTCAACAGGTGTGTCTGGCACTTCATTAGAAATTTTAGTGCCGCACTCTCCTTGTTCACTTTGGGTTCTGTGGAAGCGCAAAGCAAGAGCAAAGTTTTAATTAAATTTTGTAACGAATTTCACTTATATTTATATTTGATTTTTAGTCACCGCGAAACAGTCGCATGGAGACCGCCGCCGGTTCTTGTAATTGCCTAAACGCATTTAACCATTTCAATTGAAACATTTCCTAATTAGTTACAGATCTAATAATAACTTTACTAACTTCTATTTTATTTAATTTTCAACCTGTAATCAAAATATGTTGCTGCAAAAAGTAGTTCAAAAGCAGCACAATGATAGCTCCGAGTTTATTTCGCTGAAAGAATGTATGTACAAATGTGAAATTGTTATTTAACAAAGGTACTTAATTGTTATTAAAGGCAATGTATTTATAAATAAGGACCATTATTGCAATTTTGAGCTTAGTGTTGAAAAGTTGTATCTACAAGTAAAACAAGTAAGAGTGCTCTGGTCGAGTGTGCCCGACTACGAGACTCCCTGCTCCCAGCTTGCACTTCAAGCTGTTCAGCGGCAACACAAGCAAGCAGCGCACTTAACTTATCCAGCGCCTGTCAAACTGTTGTTTCTGCCTGCTGAGATGGGGGAAATAGATTCTTTCATTACTTTTGTGATATTTATGCGATCCTAAAGAAAGTTAAACAGCTAATCAACATTGATATAACATACATGTGTACCACAAATCAAAGATATGTCTTCAAAATTGTGGCTGTGGGAGTCTTTTTCGATTTATGGAGGTGCGGGGGGTGCATTTGAAATTTGAAATAAACTTGATCTGCGCATGGTATACAGGAACCTGCATGCCAAGTTTGGTGTCTCTAGCTCTTATAGTCTCTGAGATCTGTGTGTTCATACGGACAGACGGACAGACAGACGGACATGGCTAGTTCGTCTCGGCTCTTGATGCTGATCAAGAATATATAAACTTTATATAGTCAGAAATGCCTCCTTCTGCCTGTTACTTACATTTGCAGTACTTTATATTAATGGGAACAGGAAGTAAAAAGTTTGCTTTTATTTTTGCTTAAATTTTAACTTTAATAATTTGTAAGGGCTGCTAGAAGTTTTAATTAAAATTATATTATAATTTGTGTTATCTGCTTACAGCTCGACAGAACAACAACATTCAGGCCACCATGGAGGATGCAAAATTGATGAACTTGAGGAATGGATATACGAAATCTTTGGACGATCATTGTCAGCTTATCACTGGCACACAGGGTGAGTGACCAGGACAACAAAGGGCACTGCCACGGCCAGGGTCACGCGCCCAAAAAAAAAAAAACACAAGTTCAGTCAAAGCCAGAACCAAAAATAAAACACACAAAACAAAGAAAAAACAAACCAAAAGAAAAAAGAGAAGAAAATAAGCAAACAAGGAACCAGTTCTGTATTTCTTAAAAACAATAAGCATTCATGAAGAATTACATTTGTCTTGCGGGTGAGGGCGGCAAGGGGTGGCAGAGTATGGTTAACAAAATTGTTGAAATTGACAAATTATGTGACAGACTTTTGTCTGGCAGCGACAGCGGCAGAGACAAAAGCAACAACAGCAACAACGGCGGTGCGCAAATCCAAAGAGCCAACACAATTGTTGACAATTCACTCAAAGTGGCGATGTTGTTGCTGTTGTTGTTGATGTTGCTGTTGCTGTTGCTGTTGCTATTGCTGTTGGTGTTGCTGTTGCTGGCGTTGTCGCTGAACAAATGCCCCAAAGCGCTCAAAAGCTTTAAATGCGCACGCCGCACTCGCACTCCAAGTGAGGCCACGCGCTGAGGCTGGAGCTCAATTTCGAAGCGCTCATAAACAATGGTGGCAGAGGCGCTGTATGTGAAGGGGGTCGAATGGTGACGGCAGGGAGGAGGCAGCTCAGTTTCGGCTTGGCGCGATGAGAAGTGCGCTTGAGTTGCATTTAAGCCAATTAGCATAGGTAAACAAAACATTTGAGTGAGCGCGCCAAGTGCTTTTGGTTGAGTGCGACCCAGAAAGGCATGGGGGGGGGGGGGGTGGGCTTGGCCGGGCTAAAAGGGCTATAAAGGGGTATGAGTTGTATAAGTGTCGGCTCTAGGTGTCAGCCTCTATTTGTATGAATATGAATGTGCCAGTTTGTTATGTTTGACGCCGTTGGATAGCAACAATGGGCGGCAAGGCCTCAGACAGCTGGGCGAGGGTAAGTCCTTAACAATGTTGCATTTATTATGCAATTATCGAGTGGCCAAGCATTTAAGTGTGCATTGTGTGTGAGTGTGTGTGTGTGTGTATATGTAACCCATTCAGTGACAGTGATTTACGTCGACGATTGGCAATTAGGCCACAGCAGACGAAGCAGCAGCAACAACGGTAGCTTCAAGATGCTGGAATGTGCGTACAAACATGTACTACACGCATGTATATGTGTGTGTGTGTGTGTGTGTAAGCCATTGTACGATAGATGAATAGCTCGACGAGCTGCTAACTTGCAAATATTTATGAGTGGCCCACAAGTGGCAGCCAGCAGCAGCAGCCAGCAGCAGCAGCAGCAGCAACCAGCAGCAGGCGAGAACAATGTCAGCATTGGCGTTAACTTTGAGTGTTGTTGTTGCCATTTTGACATATGGCCAAAATGCAGCCACATGCCAAACGCTCTTTACGTGCGACTGCCTGCTATGTGCGTACGTGTGTATGTATGTGTGTATGTGTATGTGTGTGTGTGTGTGTGTGTGTGTGTGTGTGCTGTATTGCATGTGTCTGTGTGGCGGCGTGAATTATGCGCAATTGAAGTGGCTTTTGGGGCGCGCATTTAAATTCGTGACGCGCGTCAAGTGGGTGGCAACAACGCGCGCTGAGAGTCTGGCTGGCTGAGAAGTGGCACTGGCAAAGTCACCTCATGCCACTTGGTGGCACTTGGCCTGCCATTGCCAGAGCACAATGATGCGCATCAAATTGGCTAATTGTTTAATGGCTGTTTGCATTGATCTTTGCAGATGAGTCGCCCATGCAAATGTTCTACAAGGATAAGGGTGTCTTTCTTACTGGCGGCACCGGTTTCTTTGGCAAAAGTAAGTTTGGGGCACAAAAGCACAAAACGTGACTTGAATAATTTTATACTAACGAATTGATTTGTACGCAGTTATTATTGAGAAACTGTTGCGCGTCACGGAGGTGGCTCAAATATATTTGCTGATACGCACCAAGAAGGGCAAGGATGCCTATGCGCGTATTGAGGATTTGTTCAATGATCCGGTAAATAAGTAGTTCAACTTTTATTACTATCCACACTGATTATGTTTTTACTAATTGCCTATGTCTTGTGCGTTTTTTCTAGGTTTTTGTCAAAATGAAACAAATCAATCCAAAGTATCGCTGCCAAATCTCAATCATCAATGGCGATTGCTCCCTACCTGGCATGGGCATCTCTCCAGATGAACGTGAGACCATCAAGGAAAATGTCAACATTGTGTTACACAGTGCGGCCACAGTGCGATTCGATGAAAAGCTCAAAATGGCCATTGCCATCAATGTGCATGGCACCAAGGAGATAATCAAGCTGGCCAAAGAGATTGTTAATCTAAAGGTGAGCTTCTCAGTCTAATGTGAATAAGTTAAGAGCCCAAGTTACTCGACAAACACCTTTGGAACATTTTCAAACATTTTTGAGGAACATTTTTAGGTTTTTGTGTCCAGACTTTGGTCAAGCTTTAATGGACGTAAATGTTTTTGAAACAATTTTGAGCATTTTGCACAAATTTTTGGGCTACAGATATGTGTTTGCCCAAGTATGTCAAAGCCTTGTGGTTTTGCCTGTACATGTCTATGGAATATACATGTCTAACCATGTTCAAGCAAATGTCTGTTCGATGTTTGACGAGTTAGTCTCCAAGGAATTGTTTTCAAACTCATTTTACACAATCAAAGCTAGACCTAGCATTCAAAAGTATGGAATAAGTGTCGCTCAAATTTTCAATAATTTAATCAATCAAAATTTGAAGGCAATATCATTCAAGATAACAACTCATTGGTATGAGATATCCCATTTTGGAAATCTGATTGCCCTAGTGTTTCAAAGACTGTGCAGCAAACTACTACTGTTCTCCGTAAACTACCTGTTACTTTGTTGTTAGTGAAATCAGCTTTTCATAAAAGCGGATTAGAAATAACTACGGTTTCCGTCTAACGCTCTGCCTGAGTGCAAGCTTAGTACTTAAAACGTAATCCATAAATGTTGAGAAATATAATAACAATAATTCAAAGACTTCTAAAAGCTATTTTAACTGTCAATGTTTACACTTAATTCCCTTGCCCCCAAACAGGCTCTAGTTCATGTCTCGACTGCATTTGCACACTGCAACATGCGGTATATACAGGAGAGATTCTATACCGGCATGATGAGTGGCGATAATGCCTTTAAGCTGACTGAGTGCCTGGACGAGCACACATTGAATACTCTGACGCCGACGATTATCAAGGGCTATCCGAACACATATACTTATACCAAAGTGCTTGCTGAGGATGTGATACAACAGCATGCCCAGAAGTTGCCTGTTACCATTTTTCGACCTGGCATTGGTAAGTTGTAACTGGCTAAGCCTCCTTCACTCCTTCACACTGTGCTACTTAATTGTTGGCCTGTTCCTGTTTTGCAGTGATCACCAGCTACAGGGAGCCCGTGACTGGCTGGATTGACAATATGTATGGACCCTGTGGTGTCATTGTGGGCATTGGTTCGGGCGTGTTGCGCGTATTTACCGGCAACATGGACAACAAGGCGCACATTGTGCCCGTGGACATGTGTGTTAATGCCTTGCTGGCCAGCGCTTGGGATGTGGCAAGGAATACGTAAGTTGAGTGGATTGTTAGCTGGATTGACAGTGTGACACTTGATAAGTATATGCTTACAGGTATGAGACGCCACCAATCTATAACTATGTGCCGGATGCGGATAATATGGTAACCTGGAGAAATTATATGCAAACTGGTTTCAAGTATGTCAATGATATACCCATGCGCAAATCTATCTGGTATCCGTGCTTCACTATTGTGCCACACATGTGGCAATATCACATACTGTGCTTCTTGTATCACACATTGCCCGCTATGTTCATGGACTTGATTATGGTTCTAATGGGCAAGAAACCAAGGTAAGTTTCACAGATAAGCTATCGATTGTATTTCGATAAAACCATAAAATATCTATTGTAACCACAAAGCTTATAAACCAAAAAATGTACATATGTCTGGGTAATTTGCAAAGTTGGAAGCTTATCTATGACAGTTCACTAGTATTGATAGTTGAAGAATAGCTTGATATTGACACAAAGATTGATCGATTAATTTTCAGCTATAATTTGTAACTTGTTTAAACTAATTAACATTACTCTTTCTCACACTAATCACAGAATGTTGAAGATCTATCGCAAAATACACAAGTTTAGCAATGTGCTAAAGTTCTTCAGCTCCAATGAGTTTCGATTCGATAACGATAACGTGCGGCGTCTGGTCGATAAATTAGATGAGCGGGACAAGCGTCTATTTGCCTTTGATATGCGTGATCTGGACTGGACAAATCTGTTTCGCGTCAGTCTGTATGGCCTGCGCTTGTACGTGGTCAAGGACGATCCAAGCAATTTACCTGAATCGATAAGGCGTATCAAACGGTCAGTCAGCGCCTTGAATTATGCTATAATTTTTGCTTAATCGACTGTTTTTTTATTTTTTTTTTGCAGCATGATGGTTCTGCACTATTGTACATTGGGAATTGTCTATTCGTTAACAGCTTGGGCACTGTACGGGCTGGTCAAGCTTATATTCTTTTAATCTGCTTAAGTTCTCGTATGTAAATGTATTTGTTATCATAAAAACCAAGGTTACTTCAGTCTTCTTTTTATTGTCACTGTAATATTTCAGTTTCACAATAGCTTAGTTTTAGATTTAGTGCGTCCTTACTCATGATTATGTATAGTGTAATGGTAACAGCGCTCTATTCGAAATCTGTATAGTTTAGTTTGTTAAGAGTAATATGCTATAGTTGATCATGTAACACATACTGTGTATATATTTATGTATGGAGCTAATCAAAACGCAATAAAAATCGCTTCACACTTTGGGACATGTTAACTTGGTCTTTATTTGCTTCTCACAAAAGGTCAATAAATACTTTTGATTTTTGGCATCATGAAAAATACAATATTTGATATTTAATTTAGAAGAATCAATATGACAATTCAATTTGCATGGAAATCAGTTCAGGCTTGGCAAAGTTATGTAAGTTGATAAACTACGAAGAGCACTTAGTTTCCAATGAAATTTTAATCCATTTAAATCTTTCGCTTTCACAAAAGAAAATTGATAACAAAAACAAGATAATAATTGGACATGCTTAAGTTCATCCGATTACAAAATTAAAACTAATATTTATGTAACTAAAATTGTATAAATATTCTGCACATTGTAAGACAAAAGTTTTATAAAAAGAAAAGTGCAACAGAATTCTACAGTTGTTTTATTTTTTTTGTTTATTTTTTTCTTTATCCATTTCAAATTGAAGCTGCTGTCAAGTGTAATGCAAAATAATAAATTGATAAACTGAATATGAAATGTATTCAATGGGCACTGGATGACAATCCAGCTGTAGAGCAGAAAAAGGTAGTTAAAGGAAATGCAAAAAAGAGGAGGAAAATGCAAAACAATAAGATTCACTGATTTACACATTGGCTTAGCATTGATATTTTTATTGCATACTTTCAGGCGACTGGCATGTCAAAAAGAAATGTCGTAAAAATAATGCCAGAGAGCTTATCAAATTGCAAACAGAAGCGGCCTTGCCTTCAGCCATCATCCAAATCCTGTAAGGCGCTTTATCGCATTGCGCGCACACATGCATTGTGTAATACAAACATACAGAGCACAATCACACACATACTGACACACACACACACACACACACACATTCGTACATAAATAAATAAATCCGCATGTATCACTTTGCAGTGCTGCACTTGTATGATTTCAAAATTAAAATCAGAGCATAACCCAATCACCCAGCCAGCAATGGCAGGACGCCAGCCCCACACCCCCACACCCCAGCACTCTTCACTTCTGCTCCCGCTCCCCACAACTCCCCCTTTTTCCTTTCAATAGCTCATACTCAACCTATTGCCTGCTTGGAGCTGTTCCTTTGCTTCGGCCTGAACAGCTCATTCCCAATACAGCCATAAAACTCTCGCACACTCATCAAACATACACGGCGCGTCTGATGGGGCATGTGTGAGACGCTAGGCGGGTGTTGTGCAAGGACGAGGCAACGAGGACGACGCGCCGTTGGCTTTGCACAGCCAGTGAAAAATGTTTGTCAAACCGCAGTGAGCGCTGCGCTCAATGATTGAAGCCATTGCGTTGCGTCGCATCGTTATCGTTGAGATGTGGATGCGGATGCGAATGTGGATGCGGATCCGAGTATGTATGAATGCGAATGCGGATGTTGTTGCTGTTGCTGTTGCTCAGTGGCAGGGCCAAGTATGTAGATTTTTCAAAAAATTACGACAGCGTAACGCCCGCGCGTCCAATTAAAGTAAGCGGTGAACGGGGCATGTGTGTACTGTACAGACAGACAGACAGACAGAAAGACATTGAGGCAGCTGAGTAATAACTCCCCAATATGTTTCACTGCATATGTACTTACATACATACAAACATACACTTGTATACATACATGTGTACATAAATATAGGAACGCTTGTTATTTTTGTTGCTGTTGGGGCTGAAATTGCAAGCGTCGCAGCACGAACGAGCGAGCAGAACATTGAAAGACCAAACAATCTCAATCTCTCAAATTAGATTTTCAGAAAAATGCACCTCTGGGAAATGCACAATGAAAAAGCAGTGCACACACACTCATACATACGCACACATTTATAGTTTCACACACACACACAATCGGCTGAGCCGAGCCAACGACGCAACTTTGTTGTTTAACTCGCGCTTTCGGCAATTGCGAAAGCTTTCGGAGTTATGCTCTCTTAGTGCATTCGTTGCTCTCTCTAACTTTATCTCGCTCTGTCTCTTCGTTGCTCTCTCACTCACGTAGCAAAGCCATAATAACGGCACATGAAGTGCATGGTTATTCAAGGGTTGTTCATTCGTGAAATTAATATTGCGCTAGCCGCGATTCAGGGCAGCATCAACAGCAGCAGCAGCAGCGGCAGCACGCGCGCCACAATGTTTATGTTTGACATATCTTGTTTTTGTTGTTGTTCTTGTTTTTGCAGCATTGGCGCTGCAGCTGCATATTGTAACGGTTCTTTATGTGCCCCAAAACGCTGCTGATGATGCTGCTGCTGCTGCCTTTGCATTCTGTTACACTTGCGTTGGGCATCGAATGCTTGTTGTGTTTCAGTTCCATTTTGTTCCAAAGCAATCAACGCTTGGACTCTCTTTTCTTTTGGCTTGTGCCATTCATTCTCTTTTTGTTTCTGTTTGTTTTCTATCACATCTGTGTGTCCTGTGTTTGTGTGTGTGAGTACGCCGGCATTTGCGCTCTATTGCCAGCGGTGGACCATTATCAGATTTTGTAATAGCTTTACGTTTATTACTTTTTTCAATTTCGACGTCTTCGGTATTTTTGGCATTTGGCGCACTGTCTGGCGTGTCGGGCTTTCTGTTTAGCCCCCTTTACCTGCCCCTCTGTAGTGTATGCATGTTTGTGTGTGTGTGTGTAGCTTGTATTTTTGCTCCTTCTTATGTTTTGTATGCTTGTATTTGTAAATTGCAGTCAGTGCTTGTTGATTTGTTGTTGGTCGCGTTTTGCACGTCAATTAAAAATCTTGACTATGGCATTTTGTTTTTCTGTATGTTAGATAATTACATGCACACACACAAACACACATATCAGAGTTGCACTTTGCAGTTCAGACGTTTAGAAGTCATTCATGCAGTTCGTTCATTCGCATTGCTAGTTCGTTTAGAGTCTAAACTTTAGACTCGTTTTTTTTTGTTTTATTATACGTATACTTAATTATCGATCATCCTAACCAACTGGCGCAAAGGCTCCTGAGAGCGCGACGGATTAACGGAGTGAGGGCGAGAAGGAGACTCCGGAGAGTTCACCCAAATGACTTACCAAACCGGATTTTACAATAATCTTATTTAAATTATTCACCCTCTTATCAAGGCTGATGTACATATGTATATATTAGAATTATTATTATTCACTATAGAATAAGTTACTAATAACAGTAACAGCAATCTATAAAATATATAAATACTTTAAAAAAAAAAAAAAAAAAAAAAAAAAAAAAGATCATCCTAAAAGTACGCTAGGCATATTTCTGTAAAATTAACTTTAATTTACATTCTGAGCAGGGCTGTTTGGTTGCTTTTCGAAATAAAATATAAACATTTTTATATGAGCATCCGGAAAAACGTTGAAGCTTATATAAACTAGATTGCCCAAATGGCAATAAGTTGATTGTTTTACCATATATATAAACGAACGATCATTTGTTTGACGCCATCCTAATGTATCCAGTATTACTGTATCAAATAAAAACACCTCTAAGCGATGTCAAAGTCTATGGACTAAGCATACTCAAGCCACAAAACTTTTGATATACAATTTTGTGACGAAGTGTTTTCTTATTAATTTAAGAACTATTTTAAATAATAAAATTAATTCAGTGTCTTTATATTGTACTTAAATAACTTAAGCAGTGTGCGGAATGCAAAATTACTTTAGTGTTTAATAAAGTTCTCGTGGGAAAATGTATTGTATTCATCAAGAAGCTTCTCAGTAGTCATAATGTCAAATTTAGTGACTCTATCTATAAAACTGTGGAAGATACATACATACATACATATGTATGTGATTTTTGCAAATTGCGTGGGTGTTGGTAGAGGTGGTCGGGAAGGGTTTCACCTTAAAATTTTGACTGCCATTGCTAAACAATATCTTGAGCAGACGAATTATGCCAGATACACAATGTGTTGTATACCAAAAGTAGCGGAATTCCAATGACTACAACATTAATTAATTTGATTAAAATCGGTTTTTCACCTTTAATTTTTACCTGAGCGTTTTTGGAAAAAAGTGTGGAGATAAGCTTAACCCGGCTCCGTCATCCTTCGTCAAAACGTTGACACGCGATTTTAAATTCGATTGAAAACCAAATAAAAGAGGGCTGTAAAACAATAATTTTAAGCTCAAGGAATTAAAAATATATATGAATTTAATTTCTTATTGACTAAAAATAGACAAAGAAAATTATGAAATCCATTTTAGTTTCGTTTTTAGCTCGCGAAATTTCCTAAAGTGTTTTAAAAAAGGTCGTAGTCAAAATGTCGAAGGATGCCTTAGTGCACAAAAAATAAGGATGAACTTCCAGGGTTAAAAGCGCATAAATATTGTACGTTTTCAATGAAATGAACGTGTCAGTAGCTTCATTGGTATGGGAACTGTTGGCGTTTCAATTTTAGCGGTTTTAAGCGTTTTCCCGCTAAAATAGCGGTTTTTCAGAAAAGTGGGTTATGATAGAGAAGAAGTCCACAACATTCTAGACAGCTACCTCAACGTGTTGATACAAACAAACAGACAATTAAACAGACAATTAAACAGACAAACAAACAGACAATCAAACATACACACTGACAAACAGACGGACGGACATTTCAAAAATAAAAAACATATAGTGTAAAAAGGAGAGTCAAACGACAAAATAAGAATGAATATATCAACGAAACAAACTATACAAACGACAATCAGGGACACAGTTTGTTCATTTAGTTTAGTGAGTCGTTTCGTTCATTTGAGCTTATTTAGAACGATTCAATGCAACACTAGCACATTAATACATACATACATACATACATACATACATACATACAAACAACATACAATTACATTCCCTTTCTCTGCCTTTACTGTTGCTGCTTGTAATTCCATACTCTGCTTGTTTGTTGTTTGGTTGTTTGTCTGGCGCTTCGTGTGCAGTTCGCGTGGGTTATAATTATTTAGCCCAGCCTTGTCACAGGCTCTTCTTCGCTGCCCGCCTTTCTTCTCTTCTGTGCGCTTCTCCTAGCCCGTCTGTGGTTGCTGCGTGTCCGTGTCTGTGTCTGTATCTCTCATTCTCCTGCTTTACTCCTTTGCCTGTTTCCTTGCCTTAGTTTAGAGCTGGCGCGCGCTTGTAATAATATTTTAAATTAATTACAACAAACATGGGTTTGTGTGCTTGTGTTTGTGTCTGTGTAAGGCGCGTGCTTTTGTGCTGCTGCTGCTGTCGGCGCTGCGGCCTCTGCTGCCTCTGCTGCTGCTGCTGCTGCTGCTGTTTTGTATGAAAAGTGAATTAAAGCGAATTTAGCGCGCGTCGTCCACGTCCAAAGTGCATTTGTATGTCCTGCGCTGCTGCTGCGGCTGTTGCTGTCGTCGTCGCTAACTTTATCCTTTGCTGCCTGGCAAAACATACACATACACACACATACACACATATACACTAATACGCACACACACAGAGACACTTTCGCTGGCGCAGTGTGTTAGTGTGTTTATGTGCCTTTCAATTGCAGCGCATACGTTGCTGCGACCACGCCCCCGCCCCCGGCCCCCGCCCGCGCCTCTGCCACCGCTCGCGCTGCCGCTTCATTCTCCTATGTAGCATACCTCGTTGCATACCGCTCCGGTTATGTCCCCAACCCTTCCCCTTCCCTGTCCACTTAGCTTTGCCATTGTCTATTAGTATCTCGTTTGCGCTTCTGTTTTCTGTTCTAGTGCTTCTTTTGAAGTTTTCGCTTGCATTCGCATTTTAATTTGAAGTGCAGCATCTCAGTTCCCGTTGCCATTGCTGTCTACATCTGTGGCCACAAACAAACGAACAAACAGACAAACAAACAAACAAATAAACCAGAGAGACAAGCACACAAACAAAAAAGTGCTTATGCTCATTCATTCATTTCATTTCCCATTACATTTGCCCCAGCCCCAAACCCCCACTAACCGGCTACAGATACAACCCAACCGCCCTCGTCCTTGCCACAGCAGTAGGATATCCAGCATTCATTGCCACCATCTCCAGTGCTAACTGCGTTTTCACCTGCGCTTCGCGTGCGCGCCTAAAGGGAAAACGCAAAGACCAAACAAAATGGTTAAAAAGCAAACCAACCCAAAGCCCCCACCCAACCCAACCCCATCCTGCTTAAGCAAAGCCAACAACTACAGCTACCCAGCCGCCACTTGCTACTACTTTATGCCACTTCAACGCAACTCAATTGCTTTCTTTGCCTTTGTGTGTGTGTGTGTGTGTGTTTATGAGTGTGTGTGTATGCGTGTGTGTGCGTATGTGTATGTCTATACTTGCCTTGTGGTTTTTATTAAAATACTCCCACTTCTTGCTTTTCCTACTGTAACCTCTTCGACTGTTTTCCGCTTTTCTTCGTCGCTTGTTTCTGCAAATAAAAATAATGAAAAGTGCCAGCAAATAAAATTTGCACAAATTATTACATTTTTTGTTTTGTTGCGCTCGTTTTATTTCTTTATTTTGCTCAAAATGCATTGAGAAAATAAATAAAATTACAAATGAAAGCAGCGCGTATCATTATACCCTGGAAATTAGAGTAATTGTCAAATTGTGCAAACTTATGCACAAACTAATGTCTTCGTATAAAGTCTATTGACTTTTCCAAAATCTTCTTCCTAAATCCGTTGGAAAAAAGAGAATATCGGGCTTGTGAAATTTTAGTCCATCCGTCTGTCCGTCTGTATGAACGCAGGTTTTTTCCACAGTTTTGAAGCTAGAGCAACCAAACTATGTACACGTGTTGGTATGTACCATAGGCAGACAAAGTGTTAAGATCAGCCAGATCGGACCACTATATCATATAGCTGCCATAGGAATCGGTTGAAAAATAAGTTTTTGAATGAAAAACTATTTTGTTCTTTAAAATAAGTCAACCCAACTCACTTTACCTAAGTTTAAGCACAGCTTATAAGTATATAAGTTGTCTTTACAAAAATGTAATTCATCAAACGTACAGAAAACAGAGTATATCGCAGTCAGGAGAACCCGACTTATTTTATAATTCTTAATGGCTAATCTTTAATTTACTTAATTTTATTTTTAAAGCTTTAACCTTGTAACGAACCTTCGTTTGACCCGAGTTTAAGCTGGGCTAAGCTCAGGCGGTCTAAGGACTCGTGCAACAAATTTATAGTGTGAAGCACTGACGATAAGTAAGAAGGCGTGTTCAGATTTAGTTTTGTGGTCTTTTATTTATTCAAAACTCTACTTATTAGGCACACTCGCCGTAAGAAATTATCTAAAATAAGTTGATCCTTTGGTGATCCTGGCCGGCGAGAACACCTCTTAGGTCCTCGTTGCGGTTATCAGGACTCGTCTTAGGCACTCCTGTCTTTCACAAGGACTCGTCCAACTCTCCGATTTTTGCAAGGACTACCCCAGAGTACGTGTCCTTTGGTCGCAAGATCGACAAGGACGCGACCTGTTCGCTGAGAACTAGTACAGGCACCTTTCTCCACCTTTTGCTATGCCTAGCACTCTGGTATACGCAAGGACTCGCTTCAGGCACTCTTGTTATCGTCCGGATTCGTCAATGGCACTCCTGTCCTTCACAAGGACTCGCCAGACTCTCCGACCTGCACAAAGACTCACTTGAAGCACTCCTGCTAGCACTCAGACTCGCTAGGTCTTATTTCGGTGTTTTTAATTTTAAGTATGGCACTGCACTACTTCCGCGTAGCAAGGTGACCTCCTTATCAGATCTTACCTATTATCCTTTGTCCTGTTCGATCCTTTTCGAACAGATGTTGTGATTAATGTTTACGATGCACTTAGTTTGACGTCTCCGCGTTAACTAACTCGGTCCCACGCTGCTGTCTCCTTTTATAGTCGCCGGCAGCCGACATTTACCGTTATAACGGTAAATGTCCCCAACGGTTTAGCTACACTTTGACCCCTTCGATCAGTGCACCGATGGTTGTTGATATTTACCGTACATTTGAACGCCTGTTGTGAGGATCCATATATGAGTCCTCACAACCTTTTAATTTCAATAATTTTAAATTTTCATGTGTAGTCAACATCAGAGCCTTAAAAGATTGTTTCTATATTTACTCCCTGTTCCCATTAAAAATGGGAAAAAGGGAGTTATAAAGTACTGCAAATGTGTGTAACAGACAGAAGGAGGCATTTCCGACTATATAAACTATATATATTCTTGATCAGGATCAACAGCCGAGACGAACTAGCCATGTCCGTCTGTCCGTATGAACACACAGATCTCGGAGACTATAAGAGCTAGAGACACCAAACTTGGTATGAAGGTTCCTGTATACCATACGGGATCGGATAAATAGCACAAAAGTTATAGAAGAATCTATTACGCCCGTCTCAGCTGGCAGCAACAACAGTTTGACAAGCAGTTTACGAGTTAAGTGCACTGCTTGCTTGTCTTACGCCCGTCTCAGCTGGCAGCAACAACAGTTTGACAAGCAGTTTACGACTTAAGTGCACTGCTTGCTTGTGTTGCCGCTGAACTGCTTGAAATGCAAGTTGGGAGCAGGGAGTCTCGTAGTCGGGCACACTCGACTAGAGTATTCATACTTGTTATTTTTTGAATTTCCAAAGATTTCCAAAGAATTCTCTTGAAACTTGATTTAATTCTTTGAGAATTAAAGATAAAAGAATCACTCTTTACAGCTCCGTTAAAGAATTTAATTCAAATTAGAATTAGTTCTTCGAAAATAAGGTATTTCGAGAATCATTCTTTATCTTATGAGAAAGACTTGAATTGAGTTACAATTAATTCTTCTTGAATTGAGTATTTCAACCTTAATCAAATAAAGAAATAACTCTACAGATTATGTACCCATTTTCGACTAACGAATTGATAAAGTCAGTAAGTAGTACAATATTATAAAAGGTATAGTAAATTTACTGAATCATTTGCATACCCATTACTGTAGCTACATAATAATGTCAGCTATGGTAACTTAATTTGTGCATACATCAGTTCTCGAAACACTTGTTTACCTTTATTTAATTGCATATGGTGGATGGTAGTATATTTACGTTGCCATCCAAAACCCGCCCCCTTATGCTCTCGAACTCTCATAACTGCTTGATGTTAACTGAATTTAATACACATTGTTTCACAACTTTTTGGAGTTTTTTTTTTTTATTGTTTTGTTATAAAATCCATCGAAAAGTAATGGTGACATTTGCACCTCGTTTTCATATACTAGCTCAATGGCTACCATATTTTTGCAAGTAACTTTTTTTTGTGCATATTTTATATTTTACGCTATTAAACAACTAAACTAATTGTATTTAAAACGTTTATAACATTTTGCTGTTGCCCCAAAATGGTTGTGTGTGGCAAAATGTAAATTTTTACACGTTAAGGTATTTTTTACACTTCTTTGCTTTCGTTTGAACAATCAATTTTTAAATTGTTGTTCAGCGAAGTGCTCAGAAAAAACAATTTATTGCACCTATGTATGTGTAGCCCCATTAAGGTATTACACTTGCAATGTTACCCAGTTTACAATAAATATAAATAAATTTAATAAATAAATTATTTAAATATATAAAATCAAATGTAACTATACAAATAATTACTTTGTTTAAATGTAGCAAGTTACTTTAGGTAACTTTCTAGTTAGCAGCAAAAGCTTATTTTATAAAATATTCTTAAAAGTTGTTATAGAGTATCACATAGTCGTTCATTTAATTAGTTTTAAAAATGTTGGGCAAAAGCTTGTTATATTTTTTACAAGGTTTTATTTGATAATTTCATACATTTTTGTGCAACTGTTTTCGTTTGTTCTCGTAACAAGCCAGAAAACAATAAAAAAGGTGACGCACAGCCAACAACAAAAACAATAACAACAATAACAACAATAACAACAACAACAACAACAACAACAACAGTATTAAGAATAACAACAACAAACGGCAACACTTGTGCGTGTGTCTCCGACTCCAACTGCGACTTTGACTGTTTGGGTTGGGGTCTTACAAATAGTGAAATAGCCCAACGTACATCGTAAATATTTCAACTGCAACAACGAGGGAGCAACAGCAGCAGCAGCAGCAGCAGCAACAACAACAACAACACAACGCAACATGGACAGCAGCAGCAGCAATAACGAGCAACAGCAGCAAGCCGAGAAACTGGAGATGGAGCAAAGGCAGGATATGGATGCGGGGGCAAGCGGCGAATCGATAGATTGCACCTGGTACGTACTACGGAAAAATGTCCCAAGCCAGAACCTCTACAACCTACGACACCAACAAAGCCAAACAAACAACAACAGCAACAACAGCAACACTTAGCAAAAAAACAATAAAGGACCAAGGCGAACAGGATTCGTTGTTAGTCTCCTCAGCCTGGCTTTTGCTGCAGTTATGCCGGCTTTTTCTTCTACTTACGCTTCCACGCTTCCAGTATACCTCTACCTCTACCTCTACCGACTGTGACTGCGACTGCGACTGCGATGCCGACGTTGACTGCGACAACGCCTCAGCTCAGTTGAGCGTTTGTGCTCAGCAGTTTTTGGTACGATGTTCCCCTGACTCGCAACCCATGCGAAAATTTGAAGCGATTTATTTACTTTTTGCCATTGCCATTTCCATTTCCATTGCCATTGCCATTTGCTGCGTTGCTGCGTTGCTGCCCTCAACCGATGTTGCTTCTGTCGTCCAGTCGTCCTGTCGTCCTTTGCTTGTTGCTGTTGTAGTTGTAGCTTTTGGCAAATGCTCTGCAGCAACAAATTCTGGCATATGGACATTAAAAGCAGTTTTAATCATGATTTTTCTGAAAATGAAAATGTTTGCCAGCTGCATGATCATTTGGAATTTCCCAAGAGTTTTGACTAATTCCTTACAATCCTATAATAAAACACAAAGCTATCTTCGTCGATGTGATTTATGTTCTCAAATAAACTTAAGTTGCTTTTGAAATTGCAAAAATTAACAACAAATTTTTAAAAGTTAAAGCATAAAAATTGAAAAAAATATGTCTTCTATAATATGGTATAAAATTTCAGCATTGTTTTTCACAAATGTCGAATGAAATTCAAGATCAAGCCACAAAGTGTATGTTACCAAGCCAGCTAATAAATTATGCACATTTTTAACATCTTTCAAAAACCTTATAGTGAAGTAGAACATTTCTGCTACTTAACAATTTTCAGACACAAGGACCTCTACATATAAGGACATTCGACAGAGCATCTATTAAGTTGACTATTCCTTACAAATATTTCATTCCCCAGTTACTCTTGTTGTTTTCTATTTTATTGCACAAATGAAAATGGTCTTGTTTTTTTCATTTAACAAAAAAAAAAAAAAATGTTTTTTTTCCTGCTCGTATAACATGGTAGCTGTCGCCTTCATCGTTGGCATTGCCGGCAACGTCCTTTTTGGTTCTTCATTTTCATTTTATTTGGACGCATTTGCAGCGTTATGACAAACAAGTGTCCATTTATTTGCCAAATTTAATGTTTCACCATTTTCTCTCTGGTGACAAATTATACCGCTTCGATTTCTCGAGACCCATCAAATCAAAAGGAACAAAAAAAAAAATAAGTAAAGAGATGAGATGAGATGAAAAAAAAAAAATAGACAAAGCAGAACTACAACATGGCTAGAATTAAATAATATAAAAAAAAAAGAAAAAAAAAAAAGGAAAGCGGCTAATGGGTAACATTCAGTGTTTTGGAGGCGACCCAACGAACACACGCTCCAGCCCCAATGGTATGCTTGGTCCTTGAGCCTGGGGCTGCTTTACTGGGCAAATACTTATCTTTCAAATATTTAACAGTATTTGGCGCTGAGCTGGGCTTTGTCGCCTTGCCATTGCCATTGCCATTTTGCCGGCTTGTCTCCTAAAAGCGTTTAGAGTCTCGAGCTAATACATAATTTATACAAAAATTTGTCATTGCCATTAAGAAAAGCGCGGTGCTCGTTTTTCACTAATTGGGCAGGTGTTGGACGGCGGCTGCTTGGCGAAAAATGTTCGTTAATTAGCTGCCATGTTGTGCTCTATTTGTATTTGTTGTTTTTCTTTTAATTTTCTTTATGCTTTTTGCTTTTGCTGCTCGTGTTGTTGCAAAAAATGTCCGCGATCCTATCTAAATTTCATGTAAAACAAAGGTTCAAACATTTATACACATTTTACTTTTTGTTCAAGATTTTGTGACATGTCAGCCACTGAGTGGGGCACAGTGGGGGTGGGGGGTCGAAATATTAATGAATAGATTATGATTAATGAGCGGCGACATCATTAAAATGTATTTATATATTCAAATTGCGGTTACTGACCGACCAAAAGAACGACCAACAAGGCCGAACAACATGAATGAATCGACCCGAAGCCACGTGTAGGTTCATCCTGTCGTGTTTCAAAGGACGATAGCAAGTATGAATGAAATGAACGAAATGTCATAGCACAAACACAAAGGCAAAAAACTGAACATTTTTAATCATTAGTTTGAATTGCCGCAAAAAGTTTTTTCGGGTAGAACATTTTTGTAGCGCAGCTATTTACAACATATGAAAAAGTGCACAGAACAAAATGTAATAAAAAATATAAATAAAAATAATAATAAAAATAAAAATAATAATACTGAAAGGCAAAAGCAAGTAGCAAAGATAAAAGCGCACGCATCCTTGAAATTTTATTTATTTATATCTCGCTTTTGGCTGGCCGCTTTTACAGAGTCCTAGTCCTCCCTCTCTCTTTCTCTCTGTCCCTCCTTTCATTTCCGTTACGTTCTGTTCTGTGCTGTTCCTTCATTTTGTAATGCTTGTTTGTTTGTTAGCTGCGAGTCCAACCGCAAAATCTACCCAGTCCTGCAGTCCTCATGCTGCAGCCGAAGCCGTGGCTGTAGCCGGAGCTGGAGCTGGAGATGGAGATGGAGATGAAGCTGGAGATTCAACAAGGCTGGGGTCTGCGGGCATTTTGCATATTGCCCATACGCAGCGTTGCCGCTGGGCAAAAGTTTGCAAAGCACAGCGGCGTTTGCTTTATTAAAAACTAGGAAAAACGCAAACTTTGCTACGAATTATTTCAATTCTAATTTATTTTGTTTGCAAAAGGGAAATATTCTGGTATTTTTTGATCGTTGTCGCAGTTAGATAGTTGAATGATAATGACGATGACCAGGACGATGGCAAGCATAAGGACAAGGATGAGTCCAACAACAACAACAACAACAACTCCTACTCAAAGTGCTGTTTCAAGTCCAAAATTTCGCTGGACACTGAAAATTGTATACTGGACATTGAGACTGGATGTTGCTGACGGTGGCAATGGCAATGGCAAATGAGTTTTATGCGAGCGTAGTTACACAATGACATGCACATAATTCAAGTTTGTAACAACAGCAACAAATGCACACAGTTCTATGTGAATGACTGAAATTAACTATCAGCAGAGTGGTCTGGCACTGGTGCCACTCGAACTGCTCCCACTCGAGCTGCGCTGAGCAGCTAGCTCCTGCAGATTGACAGCGACACACACAAAACGGAAACGGCAGCAACGGCAGCAACAGCAGCAACATCAGCAGCAGCAACAGCAGCAACAACATCCGCATCACAAGGGTCTGTCTTTTGTCGAGCTTAGCAATATCATTCTTTATTCGTATAGTGCATTAGGGTTTTAGTAACTTTCAAAGTTGTTTTTGATTATGTGTCTCGCCAAGTGGTTTTATCACTAAACTTCTTCTTCTGCCAAGAGTCAGAAGTGATTTCTGCTATTTGCATTTGAATTTAACAAAATTGCTATTATTGTCTTTATAGCTTACAAAAGATAAGTAAAACATGCTTAAATTGTAATCAAAAATTGACTAGAATTACGCTCGCATCTAAAATGTAAATATGATCGCCTTTATTTAATTATTATATCCAATAGTTCGATACAATTAATTGGTATGAAAATATATATTTCTTGGAAATTCAGGCATTACTCATGAAATTTGAAACATTATAGTTGAAAATGGTTCAACAAACTATTTAAGAAAAGATCAAACCAACCAGTTTTGCTCGCAGCCTTGATGTTAGGATTATACTATTTAAGAGTTCAATAATACTAAAAATATTTTATAAAGCTGTACAACATTATGTGTGCAGAAAATATTTGTTTTTCAGAACTAGTATTTCAAGAAAATTAAAAAAAAAAAAAACCAGATAGAAATGTTATCTTCTGCGGAAATAAGTTATATACCTTAGCAGAAAAGATTTGTATTAGAAAACTTATTTTTCAACTGATTGTTCCTATGGCAGCTATAAGTTATAGTGATCCGATTTTGATCAAATTTGGTCAACAAGTGCAGAACGTGCTTTAATTTAGATACAGCGAGTTTTGTCGAGATTGTTTTGAACCACAAAAAGGTTTTCCATACAAAAACTTATTTTTAACCGATCGTTCCTATGGCATCTATAATATATAGAAGCCCGATTTCGATGATATTTTGTCATCATGTATAAACTGTCCTTAAAAATAGGTAAAGTGAGTTTGGTTGAATTATCTTGAAAAACACAAAAGTTGTTCATACAAAAACTAATTTTCCACCAATCGTTCCAATGGCAGCTATATGTTATAGTGGTCTTATCTGTCCAATTCAACTATAGGTACTACTTACAGAAAGAAGAAGCATCTGTGCCAAGTTTCATCAAGATAGCTCTAGAACAAAGTCTTGAAAAACGCATATAAACAGACAGACAGACGGACGGACATGACTATACAATTATATTTTTCCTGAGACGTCTCCTTCAATGTCAAAATATAATACCCTCTGCAAGAGTATAAATATATATTAAGCTGCTGTTTTCTCTCTTTCTCATTTCTGCACATTTTAGCATCTGTAATCTTCTCTCTTCTTCAACATTGCTATAAATTCGCAATTTAAATACACTGTAATGAAAATGGTTTGTTTGAAACCAAATAAAAGAAGACTTAAAGAAGGTCTTCAAAGATATACTGGTTAGCAAAGTGTCTCTGATTATAGGTATAGCTATAACAAATACTAAATTAATCATTAGCTGAGCAACTGGAATAAGTTGGTGGCAACGTAATTCAACTTTTTGCAAAGATTGTGAAACTCCAGCACCTCAATGGCGCTAATTTGACTTGACAGTTGCACAAGAGAATCCTTAAACTAATAGAACAATGCCGCGAATAAGTATAAGACTCCAAGAACTCAACTGTCAGTATGCTCGGCTTCTGCTTTCCGCTTGCCGCTACCCCCTTTTTGAGTTTCAAAGCATTGCACGCACATTTCCGCTATGATAACATTTACAGTTGTTGCATTTTATAATCAAACTTGTTACTTGTGCTACTTTTTGGTTTAACGTCTGCTGGCGTCCTCTTGTTGCTCATCAAAGTTTACCCCAACAGACAACGCAGAAGCCACAGCAAAATGAATGAGCACAACACCCAACCACCCACCCGCCAGCCAGCCAACCCTGCTAGCCCCTAAACACTCGCTTGCTGCTTAGCCGTTAAACCGACTTCAGAATTAATCAAATCCAAGTCAGATGTTGCTCGCTGCCAAAAAACTTGAGCACAACAACACCGACAGCAATTTGTTGTTATTCTTGGCAGTCAGTCCACAACAAACCCAGGACGCCCCAAACTCATCCCATGGCTCCTTTGAGCCACTCTTGGTCCACTTGGCATGCTCCCCCAGTGCCGTTTTTAGCCAAAAGAGTTGGCGTCCTTTTCATTGCCATAACGCACATTTACAAAATTATATTTGTAAAGTTTGGCGCAATCCGTGCTCAACCTTGTGCACTCCTGAACAGATTTGCCTGCTCGGAATCTGGTGCTGCTTTAATATACAAATAAAATTGCCAAAAGTTGAAGCGTACATCACAAATATTAGCGCATAAAGATGATGACTTGATGACGATAATGAGGCTGTGGGGGCGTGGCATTTGGCTAACATGACTGGGCTGGTTGCAAGTTAATGACGTTGTACAGCCGATTTCGCTGGCCTCAACCAATAAGCCAAAATTCATTCGGCTCGCCCGCTAATGAACACTCAATTACAATGATGTACGGCACGCCAAACAGACAGACAGACAGACAGACAGAAAGACAGACAGACAGTCAGACAGTCAGTCTGACAGTCCAACAATCCGACAGTCCAAACTTATTGACTCTCCTCCTGACTGCCTCTACTCGTATCTGTGTCGGTCTGCCGCGATGTTCATTAACATTTTGCCATGGCCAGAACACGAGAGCTGAAGCTGATGCTGATGCTGTTGCTGAAACTGAAGCTGGAGTATGGTACGTGGCGTTGATGGCATTCAGTTAATGAATCTCTATCCAAGCGGCTGATTTTGGTGCTTAAAGTTACTCACGTTCCTGTCGTCGTGTGTTTGTGGCGTATGCCAAAACATTTACTGCCAGATATTCGAAGATAATTTGACTTAATTCACTGACATTTGATCCAGTCACGACCCAAACACAAAAAGCAGCTAAAGCCACAATTTCAACATACAACTTTCGAGTGTCCTAAAGCTACTCTATTGAATTTCAATCTGTTAAGTCGTATTGAGTATCTTTTTGTCTGTTTAGTGCAGTTAATCATAGAACTGTTAGCTTGAGTAGAATTTCTCTTTGTGTTTTAGCTTCTATTTATATATCCATCTATGAGAAGTTCGTTTTGTGTTGTTGTTATTAATACAAAATACTTAGCTTTTAAAATAGATTCTTTTAACATATTCAAATGTTATTTAGCTATTCTGAAAATTCAATACAATTTATGGCTACTGCGTTGACAAATTCACTTTTATTTGCTTTCAGTTCAATATCTTTTTATACTCTGTTTTCCAAAATGGAAAACAAGAGTATATTGGGCTTTTGAAATGTCCGTCCGTCCGTGTGTCTGTCCGTATGAACGCAGATTTTTTCCACAGTTTTGAGGCTAAAGCAACCAAACTTGGTATACAAGTTGGTATATACCATAGGCTGACAAAGTGTTAAGATCAGCCAGATCGGACCACTATGACATATACCTGCCATAGGAACAATCGGTTGAAAAATTAGTTTTTGTATGAAAACTTTTTTGTTTTACAAAATAACTCAACCAAACTCACTTTTCCTAAGTTTAAGGACAGTTTATTTACGCTGACCAAATTTTCTGAAATTTGGACGACTTTATCTGAAAGGTACCATAGGAACAATCGGTTAAAAAATAAGTTGTTGTATGAAAAACTATTTTGTTTTTTAAAATAACTTAACCAAACTCAATTTACCGAAGTTAAAGGACAGTTTATAAGTATATAATTAGTCTTTACAAAATGTTTAATTATTAAACGTACAGAAAACAGAGTATATCACAGTCGGCAGAATCCAACTGCTACGTTCTTACTTGTTTAAATTTGTACAGTTATTTAATTGATACATTGATTTAGAAATAAATAAGCAAATTATTACAAATTTTAAGAGCTCGAAAAAGTCCCTTTGTCATAATGTAAACAGATCAATAATATTTGAATCGTATAGTCTTCATTTTAATATGCCTAAATGCTTTATGTTTTATTTGTTTGTTCGTCTTTTATGTAAAATGTATTTTGATCCACATAATTGTTCAGCATGATATGTAATAAAATCAATAATATTTAATTTATAAATTGGAGATATTATTTATTAATTAAATCATTGAAAAGTGAAGCAATCTGTTATAGATATTAATAAATTTATGCCAATATAATTGTACAGCATGGCCTATAATAAACTCAATAATATTCTTATGTTTTATTAACAAGTTGGAAAAGTAAATTTCAGATACTGAAGAAAGAAAGAAACTGTTTAAGATTAAATAAATTATATTAATGTAATGCCATCAAACACTTAAAAATGATATAATAAAATAAAGAGAATTACTCAACAGCTCTTACAATTTGATGTTGCTGTATTTAATTTTATTAACCATATATATTGCAATTAAATTATGATATTTAAGAGTATTTAATAGGCGGCACTTAAAAAATGTTGAATTCATTCTGATTCGGTTTGTTTGCTGAATGTTTGTTAAACGAATTGTATTTTTTTTTTTGTAAATTGACGTTTAATTCGCGTAATTAGTGCGCCGACATTTTTCGGCTTGTTTTCCATGCAGCGCGCTTTTCAATTTTTTCTTTAGCTATTTTTTTTTTGTGTTTTCCTTTACCATTTTTGTTGTTGTTGTGTGTTTTAATTAAATTCATTGCCATATTTATGAAACTTTTTTCATTAAATTTAGCGTTTTTCTTGTGCGCAATTTCGAACCCTTGGAAATATTTGCGCCAATGAAACCCCAAGTCCACCTCTTCACCCTTGTTCCCTTAACCCAATGCTATAGTATATACATATATTCGGTATGCCTTTAAAAAATTTTTTTTTTGGGGAATCTTACGCATTTCGTTGCCCTTTCGGCATGGCCCATTTTGCAGGGGGGCAGTGCAGGGCTGCGTCTTGGCCAAGAAAATGTTATAAAAATAAAAAAGAATAAAAATTGTGACACCTAAATTGCTGTGACATATTTGATTTATGAGGCCACCTATTTGGCCCAAAAGTGCGCAACAACAAAAATAAAAGCCATGAACGACAAGAGCGACCAAAGAATAAAAAAAAAAAGGACCAAGCCAAAAAGGAAGCAGGCGACACATAAAAAACACGAAAGGAAGTGGCACTAAAACAATTACAAAATAAAAACGATTACACGCCACTTCCGGCGACATAAAAATGGCGCATGGCGCTGACCAGCAGCAACAAGGATGCGACGAAGATGAAGCAACATCCTGGGCGATGGGACGCAAAGGGTTGGTCTACACACACACACACACACACACATCCTTTTAATAAAAGAGGCCACTAAAAGGCGCAAGCAATACAGCACCATAATCTTGGGTTAAAGACCATTAAGAATTTTTATTTTCAATTAAACCCGATTTGCCTTAATGCCCCACAAGGCCGAAAACGATGCTGGCGATGGCTTTGCCGATGTCGCCAGCATCAACATCAACAACAGCAACAACAACGACAACAATAACATCGTGTGGGCTGCCCTCTAGCCAAAAATTTATATGCGCTGCAGATTCTAAAAGGGTCGACCCGGCCGCGTCGTTGACTTAACGCGCTGCCCAAAGTGGCGCGTTCAGCCCGAACCTCCCCCCAAGGAGCATAGTGGACGAAGGGCATACGCAACAAACAGGACAACGAGACGAGTGGATACATTCAAATGCGATTTTTATGCCATTTTCAATACGCCTTCTTTGGCGGCGAGTAACAAGGACAACTTTCATTCCCATTTTCCATAAACAGCTGCGAAATGGTGCGGGTGGAGAGCGGTGAAGGAAGGGTGGGTCATCGGTCGTAGGTAGCTGCACAGAAATCTTTAGATCAACCAAAGACAAACAAGTCGACGAGCTAGATATTTATATACATATATACACTGAACAAAAAATACAGTACATTTATAAGTATGCACAACATACAATTTATTATTTAGAACTTTGAAAGTGTTTCGGTTAACGTTACTTAAAATTGGACAGAAGATAACAATATTGATTGATTGAATTCCAAATATAGTGGGAAAATTCGATATAAAAAGAGTTATTTTCTCAACAGTGAATTGAATTGAATTTATATATAAAAAGAAAGAACGATATCTATTTCATTCGGAAACTGGAACAAAAAACCGAAAACGATGCACAATGAAAAGTTGTTGGAAATGGAAACAGATCTGATAATGTAGAGTCTACATTCAATTTTAAGTTTTTATTTATGCTAAGCAATATGTTATATACGAAGTATTTTCTAAATTAAATCCTTGAATTCTCGAAAGAATTGCTTTAACATGTCTTTCGTCATTTTGAATATTGCACAATTTAACTCCCCAGCCAATCAAATACGGAGCGCTCCGATAATGGAGTGAAAAAGAACTCCCATTACAACTCCTCAAAGGAACGTTTCCGGAGCGCTCCGATAATGGTGTGAAAAAGAACTCGCATTACAACTCCAATGGAGTGAAAAAGGACTCCCATACAAACCCCTTGAAGGATCGTTTCTTTAAATCTCCTCCTTGGAGTGAAATGGGACTCCTACAGCAACTCCTCAAAGGTGTGATTTTGGAGCGGTCCGAATTGCATTCAAAAGGAAGTCCGAAAGAGCACCATTTGGGAGTCTTTATGGAGGCCAATACAGCAGTCCGCACAGAGTCTTAGCGGATTATCTAAGTGAGCATTTTGGGATGCCGAATTAGCTCATTTTCGGACTCCCGTAGGTTTGCTGTTTTCATATATTTTAAACTAGCCTTTTTCTCCGTGGGATACCATCCTTTTGGGCTCTTTTAGAAGCGTCCATAGGAGGGTTAGCACTCCGCACAGCGAGTCCTAAAGGTGCACCTTTGGGACTCCTCTGGTTGGGTCTCCAGAGAAAATTTTTTTTGTAAAAATGCAGCATAATTTATGTAATTTTACACTATTGTGACTAACGCTTAAATTAAAGTAATTCCTAGTTGCGTTAGGTAAAAGAAATTATAAATAAAAAAAACTATATTAAATAAAAATAGTTTGGTTTAAAATTAGAAATTATACTTTATTATACTTAATGTTTTTTTTGTTGTTCTAAGTGTATAGACAAAGAGCGAGGAAGTGGGAGCAAAAGTAGGAAGGAACGAGAGGGATAAACAAACTGAAAACTGCAAAAGAAAAACACAAACAACTCGCAGAGCAACAAAAGTTTGCCGATATAAAAAGTGTGGACTACTCGAGTGGCCGCCTCACAGACATACTATATATAAAATAGAACAGAACAGAACAGAACAAAACAGAACAGAATAGAATAGAATAGAACGGTATAGCTTAGCCGGGTGCCCATGCCCATGGCTACTGGTTGGTGGGGGTGTGGGGGATTGGTGGTTGGAGGGTGTGGAGTGTGGGCACAAAGTATATTTAAGTGCTTAAAGTAAAATGATGTCGTACGAACTCGAAACTAAAAACAAGTTAGTATGGTAACTTTTGGCCTAAGGCTGCACACAGGCAATGCTCGGTTGTATTTGCTGCTCGGTCTCTCTATCTATATTTTTTGCTGTGTGTGGGCGTTTGAGTGTGTGTGTGTGTGTCTGTCTATGTGTGTGCTCACAATCCGCACAAAAAATCGCTGTAGCGTATCTTTGAGCTTGCATCTTTGAGATAGTTTAGCGTGAAAATAAAGTAAAGTACGGTAAAATTGTTGGCAGTTGATTATTGAATCGCTTTAGGTCAAAGCTCAACAGCAGACAGAAAGACAGGCAGACAGGCAGACGGACGGACAGACAGGCAGACAGACAGACACCCAGGCAGCCATTCAGCCCGCCAGCTCACCAGTCAGCCAGCTAGCAATCACAACAATAACAGCAACAACACGAAACAAGTCAGCAACAGCCACAGGAACAGCAACAACAGCAACAGCAACAACAGCAACAACAGGAGCAACATGGCAGGCAAGCAGAGATTAAAGCGTTTATTGATGCGCAGATTGCGCGCATTTTAGCCAGGAGGAATACAAGAAGTGAGAGGCAGGGGTGACAGGGGAGACAGGATGCTAGTGGATGCCGCCTTGCCGCATCCTGGCTTACTATCTACTATAGTATGTGTGTGTGTGTGTGTGTGTGGGCCGCATCTGGAACTGAAATTGTTGGTGGTTGTCGTTGCTGTTGCTGCTGCTGCTGCTGTTGCTGCTTACGCTCAAATTGAAATAATTAAATTGATAAAATGTGGCAAAGATTAAGCGCCGCACTTTATTTGGCTTAAAGGCATACCAAAAAACCTGACTAAGCCAACTGTGGAGTGTTGATTAAATAAATAAGCCGGCATTGCCGAAGGCTCACTCTCCACGTGTGCGTGTGTGTGTGTGTTTGTGTGTAAGTGTGCGGGTGTATGTTAGTTTGTGTGTGTGTGTGAGTGTAACAGGTAATGTTATTTGTCTTTGGCATTATTTTCAAATCGCTTTTGAACTGCCATTTGTTTAACTGCATTCCATATGCCCTACGGCCACGTTTGCTTTGTAAACTTTGAACTGTTCATTTGGCATTTGGCATTTGGCACTTTGCATTGTTTTGTAAAGCATCGAGATGCTAAATAGCTTCTAATAAGTACCACAAGCTATTTGAATTATGTGCTTGAGCAAATTGATTCAAGCATACTTTTGCAAATTGTTGCCCATCATTGTCTTGGCCAATATTCAAACTTTGAGTATTTAAGCCAATAAATTGAAGCACATTTTAATCTGTGTAATATGAACAGCATTCGTGTGAGGTACTTGATTTAATTGTTCTGGACTGCTTCGTTATGCTCATCGAAATAAGTGGCAGTTTGTATATGTCTATTTAAGTACATGTGTGTGCGTGTCAGTGTGTGTGTGTGTGTGTGTGTGTAAATGGGCGTTGTGTGTATCGGCATATGAAACAAATTTGATTTGCGCATTTGCATTTATTATGTGGCGTTGCATGCACCGTTATTATATGCTGCATGTTGTGTTGTGCTACGAATATGGCTAGCGTAATTCTAGGTTGCACACATTATGCATACGCACCGTGGGTCAAAGCTTCATTAGGCGGAAATTTGATACGATTGCTCTGTAACAATAATAATGTGCCAACATCCCTGTGATTTGTGGTGTATAATGTTTCCACACACCAATTTTAATTTTGACCAATTGGTTGATTGGGAGTTACATAACGATCTTGCTCACATTTGACATACGTTGAAAAATTCTATACGGAAAATGTGGAAAATAAAATATATACATATATCTTAAACCTTACATTTTGTATAACTAAATCAACTTTACAATCAACAAACTTGTACGTTCAATAATTTGTAATGCCTCTTCCGAGTTCAACTTTCGAATCAATTCCACGTAATTATGTGAAACATACTTTCGGGTGCGAATCAAAGAATTTGAGCTGTAAAGAAAACTAAGTTTCCTAGTTTTAACGTTCTTCAAGAAGTATGACAAATTTGTACTCCCTGTTCCCACTAAAAACAAGAAAGAACGTTGCAGTCGGATGGACCCGACTGCGATATACTCTTTTTTTCGTCTCTTTGCAGAGTCAGAAGTGGGCGTGGCAATTATATTTTTGCTCAAATATTTCAAGTTTTGCCATCAATTTAAGTTTGGTTGGGCCCGTTCTACAAGTTTGGGAGAAACAAACTTTGGTCGATTGCAAGGGCGGGGGTGGGCGTGGTCAAATTTTTTTGTCAGATCAATCAAGCAAGTGATTAGTAGTCCTTGTGCAAAATTTGGTTACTCTACCTGTAAAACTGTGGAAGATATAGGTTTTTGCGGCTTGTGGGGGAAGGGGTGGGGGTGGGGGGAGATCTTGACACTTTGTCTTACTATAGTATATACCAATATGTATACCAAGTTTGGTTGCTCTAGCTTCAAAACTGTGGAAAAAACCTGCGTTCATACAGACGGACAGACGGACGGACGGACATTTCACAAACCCAATATACTCTTTTTTCCTTTTTTTCCAAAAAAGTTAAAAAAAAGATTATAAAAAGTACTGCAAATGTATGTAACAGGCAGAAGGAAGCATTTGCGACTGTATAAAACATTTTAAATATATACTCTTGATCACCATCAACAGCCGAGTCGATCTAGCCATGGCCGTCTGTCTGTCCGTCTGTCCGCATGAACACACAGATCTTGGAGACTACAAGATCTAGAGACACCAAACTTGGCATGCAGGTTCCTGTGTACCATGCGCAGATCAAGTTTATTTCAAATCTTGGATGCACCCACCCGCACCCACGTTAATCGAAAAAAACTCCCACAGCCACAATTTTAAAGATAAAGCTTGATTTTTGGTACACATATATTTTATATCAATGTTGATCAGCTGTGTAAATTTCAGCACGATCGGATAAATAGCACCAAAGTTATGGAAGAATCTATTTCCCCCATTCGCAGCAGGCAGAAACAACAGTCTTACAGGCACTGGACAATGCAAGTTGGGAGCAGGGAGTCTCGTAGTTGGGCACACATGATTAGAGCATTCTTTCTTGTTTTTTATGAAATTGATTCGAAAGTGAAATTACGAAACAGTCCTGAATAATAAAATTTACAAAATAATCTGAATCTAATTTCTGCTGAGCTGAGAGTTTGTTCACCTTAGCTCCAGTTATTTTTAGCTTTAAATACTGTGTTAATATTAAGCTGCTTACAAAATTGAAAAGTTTATGCGTAGCATTTCGCAATATATGTGCAACTTCAACTTAAATCTTCAAGTGCGACTCATGTATTAAAATGTACGTATTGTATGAACTAAATTTGGTTTAATGGGTCATTTAAGCCCACTGTAATACGCGACTGTGGCAAATTGTTGAGTGTGGCATGCGGTATACATATGCTGAATACATGTCGGATAACGGAGCTGCTACGTGTGTATATGTAGTCCTAACTGTATTTATGTTATGTCAAGTTGCCGCAATTTAGTTTTACAGCTTCTTCACGTAAACACATTACGCATACGCCACGTAGCCATAGTGATATATGTATATGTATGCAACAAAGAGCTAAGCAAAAACAATGCAAATAAAATTGAAGCCATAATGACTCGAATCCATCACGTAATGAAGTTTCAAAAAACATTGCCTACTTTTTGGGGCGGCACAATAAAATAGTTAATCAATGCCAATGTCGGCAATGCACAGAGTATTGAATTTGTTCCGCTGGCTTATCAAAATGCTAGAATCGTCATGTGAACCCTCAACGTTACCGGCATCCACACATAAGCCATTCGTTGCCAGCACTTTAGCTGGAGATGAAGGCCTTAACCAAACGGAGAGGACCGAGCCTAATGGCTTTAGCCATTTCCGGCACCCAAAAACGTTACCCGCAAATTAGTTTTGGGCCGCGCCGTTGCTGCCGTGCGAACAATTGAAAAGCCAAAATCGAATCTTTTCAAAGCCGGACGCACATCCTTCAACGGCGTCGACGTCGACGTCGTCTGCGGCTGCGGCAACGTCGTCTCTTTAGAATTCATTAAACGGCCGCCTCCTAATGGAAATGGCCGATAACGTTTGTGCCACGCTTCGATAAGCGTCGCTGTAGAAATCCAAATGCATGGAGCGTAATGGCTAACAGCGCATTGTTTGGTCGGCCTTGAATCTTGGGCCAATATCAAAAACGTTCCATAATTCAAAAACAAGAACAAAGCAAGCAGCGGCTATACAGGCTGTGGCATCAACAAGGAGACGCCGCCGCCGCTGCCAACAATAACTTCAAAGACCGCAAGTAAATTAATGTTAATTTTATGCTAAAATCGACAACGGGCAAATGTAACCAAGAAAGTGCCACCACAACCACCGCAGCAAGTCTCTCTCTATATATATATATAACGAAAGCCCAATACCAATCAACATCAACAGCATAAGGATCATCATTATCATCATCATTATCGGCATGGGCATCATTATCATGAGGCCTCTCGTCGCTCGATTGGCATTTTGACACGGCAGCCTGGACAGGCGCCATCGTCGCCTTGAGCCGCTCTGGATTAGCAGCATCAGCAGCCGAAAATTTAAATTTATGCCGACTGCGGCACATAATTTAAAAATATCAATCAACTCGATAACGCAGATTGTGTGCCAAGCGGCAAGCGTCAGGAGGCAGGAGGCAGAAGGGAAGCAAACAAACAAACAAGCTACGAACCCGAATCCAAACCAGGCGAACTCAGGCGTTGCGAGTCGTCTCTATATAGTCCAGAGAGCACCAAAGTGGCAAAGGCAAAGCAAAAACTTGGTAAACAACAGCAGCAGCAGCAGCAGCAGTGGCAGCGGCAGCAGCAGGCGAAAGCAGAGCCAACAAAAGTTGCCGTGGCACCAACAGCAGCAGCAGCAGCAGCAACTTCAGCATCAGCAGCAAAAGTCGATGCAGCTTGCTTCAATCCGTATTTATCCTTTGCCTCCAATGCTCCAAAGCCGCTCACTAGCGTCCATTGGCGCTCACTCTGGATGCGGCTTTGGCTGTGGCTCAGCCTTTTGCTCTTCTTGTGCATGAGGATATGCCTGAGAGCGCTTGGCCTCAACTAAGTCCAACTGCTAAGCTCGCAAGTGAAACTTTGCCAGGGATGCGGCTGCCTGCCCTCGGGCTGAGTGAGCCCTAAGAACTTTAAATGTATTACAGTCTATGTGTGGGTTTATAGTGTGGGTGTGTATGGGTGTGGGTGTGGGTGTGGATGTAAGTGTGGCCATAATGCTGAAAATAGTCTCGGATATGCAACAACAAACAATAACACCCAACTAGCATAGCTAAAGCAAAGCCAGAGGCGGCCAGAGCAATAGAAACTAGTAAACAAGTTTTCATCTTTGCTTTTTTTTTTACAGCATAGCGCAAAAGAGCGCGACCAGCAACAGCGCAACAGCAACAATAAAAACAACAGGAAGTGGAAAAACAACAACAGCTCTAACTACAACTACAATAAATACAAAAGCGTGCGCTGTTAGTGGCAGTCAAAGCGCCTGCTCAAAGGATGCCGCCAACGCCAGCAATGACGAATGCAGCCAGCGTAAGCAACAAACACAGGACAACGGCAGCAGCAGCAGCAGCAGCAGCAGCAACAGCAACAGCAACAGCAGCAACACTGCAACAGCAATGGCAATGGCAAACGGCAATGGCAACAACTGCGACAACAGCAAACTTGAAACATTTCTCTTCCATTTGCCACACACAACTCGTTTTTATTTGTGCCACAACCTCAGTCTCAGTCTTCAGCCTTCAACCTCAACCTCAAACTACAATTGGAGCAACAACTGCATTCCATGTTACCAGCGTAATGGCAATGCCATTTACAATTATGCGAACTGCCAAGGGCTCAGCTCATTTCAGTTTTTCTTCTCTTTTCTTTTTTATTACAACAAGTTGTCAATTTTGCAGGGTAGAGCTGAAGATAACTAAACAATGAAGCAACATTGCCATTCTAGCACTTAGTTGGTCAAATTGAAAGCCAGATTAAAAATGTCAACATGTCAAAGCTTATTTCTGATCCGCTTTCTACTTAGAAATGCATTTTTGACCAACTCTACGCGACAATAACATGTTTTTTATAACATTTTTCTTAAATAAGTTTTTAAACAGTTAAGCTTGTATATGAAAATAATATGTTTATAGTTAATCTGGATCAACATATTAAGAAAAATCGAATACTTGTATTCAATTTGACTTGCAATCAAACTTTGTACCGATTGTATAATGAACTGAGCTTGCTTTTGATACTCTTAAGCGCTAACATCTCATTCTGTTGTGGTTGAAATTCGAACCCTAGATACCCGCGCACAACAACTAATCAGTCGAACTGTTTTACATCTCAGCTACCGACCAAGCCAAATCAATTAAGTCAGTTTTCTTAAATAAAAGATAGCCATATTTATTGATCATACATTAGAAAAATTTTAACTAATGCTCTACTTAAAACTAATTTGATAGCATTTTCCAATAAGAAAACAAGTAAGAACTTTGCAGTCGGATGCAGCCGACTGCGATATACTCTTTTTTACTCCCTTTGCGGAGTCAGAAGTGGGCGTGCCAATTGTATTTTTGCTCAAATCTTTCAAGTTTTGCCATCCATTTAAGTTTGGTCGGGCCCGTTCTACAAGTTGGGGAGAAACAAACTTTGCTTGATTGCAAAGGCGAGGGTGGGCGTGACAAAATTATTTTTAATCCAATCTTTTATATAGGGGAACAGAATTAAACTTGCAAAATTTGGTGATTTTAGCTAAAGGGGTGTGGGAGATACAAACTTTGCTTATTTGTGGGAGCGGGGGTGGCCGTGGCCGAATTTTTTTTAGTCAGATCAATCAAGGAATTGATAAGTAGCATTTGTGACAAATTTGGTTACTTTAGCTGTAAAACTGCTGAAGATACAGTTTTTTACCAATTGCAGGGGGGTGAGGGTGGGGGGGAGATCTTGACACTTTGTCTGCTTAAGGTATAAATTAACATATGTATATACCAAGTTTGGTTTCTCTAGTTTCAAATCTGTGGACAAAAACTGCGTTCATACGGACATACAGAAGGACATTTTGCAAACCCAATATACTTTTTAATCTTTTTTTCTTCAAAACAAATTAAAAGAGAGCATAAAAAAACAATAAGTATTACTGTATTCACGATTTGATATAAATATCTACTAAACGAAAAACAATTTAGTTTAAATTAACTTTAGAAATCTCAGATTATAAAGAGAATGCAAATCAAAATGGATTCATTTAGGTTTTATAACACCATACATATGCACATAGTACATTTTATGCTCATGTTATCTCAAAAAGAATGTCCATTTAAGAATAAGATAGCTGTGAGTCCTGCTAGCAGACAAAATGTATATAAGCAGTTTTATTAGCCTGTCTGGCCTTAATGAAATCAACTAAATGCAATTAAATCTTAATTGTGAAGCTAAGCTTGCCTTAGAATATGAAAATTGTTGGATAGAAATTTCTTTGTATTTTGAATGTTGTTTGTTAATTGAAATGACTGCAATCAAATTATTTTGGGTGTTAAATAAGCAAAACTAAAATATAAAATTTTGCAGTTTATTGATAGTTTTGTGCGAGTGCAAATATCATTTAATTCAAAAATTATGTGCACAGTTCTCTTCAAAAGGGTCAAAGCAATGGCACATAAAATTTATCATTGCCTCAAATTTTGGAATAGCAAATATTAGCTGCACACTCAAATTCATGTGTATGTGCAGCAATAACACTTAATTACTTTATTGAGTAGCCCATATTATGGGGCAAAGCTGGCTCTTGAAAGATGCCAATTGGAAATTTGTGTGCAGCTGGCAATGCAACTTTGAAACAAATGTGATAGCAACACCTCAACTTGGAAAACCATGAGACCAGACAACCAAACAACCGAACAAGCAAACAACCATGGGACCCATGAACACACCCAAGGACTATTGGACTGGTTCTCAGCTGCCCAGGCCATTGAAACGGACAATTTTAAATCGAAAAATCAAAACCCAAAACAAATTCAATGTCCTGTTTGTCTGTGCTGTGGCTGTGGCTGTGTGCAGTGGCTAGGACAGTGTATATGAGCTTGGTTTGGCTGCTCTGACCCACTCGACAGTATAACCGATAGACAGTGCACAATGGGCAAAAACTGCAATATGCGGTTGAAAACCGGAAGCTCTTTCGATTGAAGAACTTTAATACTTGTGAATAATATAAAAGACTCGAGAGCAGCTGCAGCAGGACCAGGAGCGGGAGCAGGACTTCAAGCAACAGCAGCAAACCGGACCTTTGAATCTTAAAGGCTTTTGAAATTGCCAAGTCGGAAGCTGATTATGAGTTGGCAGTGAAGCGAGGAAATGAAGTACCGCCATTGCTTTAACAGTATATATATTATATACTAAGCTGATAAACCAAGCTGCCAACTGCATACCAGGTAATACCTACATTTTTCATATAAAAAAATATATTTGATGAAAAATGCAATATCCGGAAATAAGCAGGTAAATCAATTACAAAAATTGTATTGCATACAAAGTTATAAAAAATACCTAATGCGAGCTATGCACTACGACACGTATTAATTAGAAAGCTTGCAAAATTAGTTACAGTTTGAGTTCTATTAGCTTAAAAGCACCTCTATCGTATCGGTAATCATTTATCCATTGTAAGATCGTTCGGTGCTGTCAGCAAATGGAAACGACAACAGCAACCAACAGCCAATTAATGACAGCGAACAACTGCAATATATGTCCACATGGCCAAAGGGCAGTCAATGAAAATCAACTAAGCAATTGCCAATACCCCTCGTTACACTCCAGACTCACCCCAAGCTCCTTCCTCATTGCACACACACACTGAAATACACACATACAAGTAAAATATTGGTTACAGCAACTGCAGCGTATGGCAAGTGTTTCTAATTAGTTGCTGGTGTCTGGGTGGGTAAAGGACAACTACAATTGCAGAAACTAACAACAAGAAAAAAAAATGCTAAAATTAGTCAAGTACTCTCTCAACTAGAAGATACCCTTAAAAGTATATTCAAACATGCCTCAACTTATTAATATTCAACTTAAAAATGATTCGAACTTCGATTCTTGTTTCCACTTTCGAATCAATTCTATTCAAATATGTAGAGCATACTTTTAGGCTAATGTTTTTTTTTATTCTAGTTTGCTCCAAAAAGTATGCTACACTTTTCTCTTTGGAAATAATACGAATTGTGAAATAGAAACAGGCCTGATTATCCAGCTTTTTGTAATCTTATTTTTCAATAAAAAAAAAAAAATTCATTACAATATTCAACAATTTGTAACTTTAATTTTGAGTGATCATTTAAGATGTTTCTAGTAAGATCTGGTAGATTGCGAGGCTTGGCAGAGATTCATCTTCACAGCTGCACTATTGAACCAAGTGAACGAAAAAATGTGTAGCATACTTTTAGGAGCAGTTCTTAAATAGCCTAATAGTGTGCTGTGGAAATTAGTTAAAAGTGTAATTCAGGGCAGATATAACAATATATCCTATTTACCCATTGTGTAAATGTAGGGTTGAAAGAAACACACAATTGCTAAGAGACTGAAAAACAGAGAAATGAAAACTGAAATTTAGCGCGAAGGGGAGAAGGGGAAACTAACGAGTCGCACATACACACACATAGCAGACAGTTTGAGCTGAGGCGCAGGGTTTTGGCCAGCATAAATGTAATGTCATTATTAGTTATCGATAAACGCACACACACACATAGTGTTGCATATGTGTACGTTACCCCAATGAGTACACGTATGCGCCGTATATCTGCATCTGTATCCGTGTATCGGTGTGCTGAAGACACCGTTAGTATCCGGCATAGAAAAAAAAAAAGATTTGCTAAACATCCGTTAGAAAATTTGCCAAGTTGCTGCTGCTGTTGTTGGTTGTTGTTGATTGTTGTTGTTGTTGCTATTGTAAAGATTGTTGGCAATGCGATTGCAGCAAATCAGAAAATACTCGCACAAGTGCGAATGTGAATATTGATGCTGCACGCTGCCACCTTCCCCTACTCCTTCAAAAAGTATGTGCGAGTAGCTGCCACCCCGCAAAAACTCATGCCACCATTTAAAATGTATGTTGTTCGCGTGCGTCGCCAGCGATTGCCACTCGACTGGAGGCAGCCACTTCGCGTTACTTCGCCTACTTCTGCTTTGCCACTCCGCCACTCCAGCTTCAACTCCAAATCCAAGCGCCCCCCCCCCCCCCCCCCCACCCCCTTACCTTGCTTGGTCGTACGCTCGTTCGCCTGCTCGCTTACTTGCTACTTCCGCTTCCGAATCCGTTTTGTGTGCTGTCGCCGCAGAAATTTAACGAAGTCACACGTTAGTCACTGCCGCTTTCGCCAACTTTGTTGCCACACAGCCTCTCTCTCTCTCTGTCACAGCAGCTTTTGTGACTCTCTCTTATGTCTTCCGTTCGTTCTCTTATGGCCTGCAGCAGCAGCAGCATCGCCAGCTTCGGCACAGCAGCAACATCGGCAACATCATCATCGGCGGCATCATCGTCGGCAACATCATCGTCGACATCGGCATCTCAGCATCGCAGCATCAACAGCATCCTTTTGACTTGCGAGCTGAGCTTAGTTTTCTGTTTCAGTTTCAGTTTCGGAGCGTTCGTCGTTGCAGTCGGTCGCATTGTCGCAACTGTCGCAAGTCGAGCTATCTCGTTTAAATTCAAACTAACGCTAAGCGGCAACGTGTCGAGTATATTTTTGTGTCGCGATTTGGCGCCTCTGTTTGACTGACTTTTTGTGCAACTTGGGGCACTCACACAAACTCCAATTTCTCTCTGTGTGTGTGTGTGTGTGTGTGTGTGTGTTTGTGTGCGTGCATGTTTGCCGGCATCATTGTTGTTGCTGGCGCCATTGTAGTGACAGTCGTTCTCGTCGTCCTCGACGCGGTCGTGGCATTCTGAATACTTGACATTTTCGCCGCCAAATTGTGCGATTTCTTCAGGCTGTGGCTGTGACATTGCCATGAACGTGGCGCACTTTGCTGCTGACTTCAACGCTCCAAACCCCCCACAGCAACACGAGCATCAGCTTCAACTTCAGCGTCTTCTGCAACGATTGACTGGCAAACAAATTTTGCAATTCAATTTCTATTGTGCATTCGTAATGTGTGCGTGTGAATGTGTGTGAGTGTGTGTGTGTGTGTGAGTTGTGTGTGCGGCGCGTCGTTTGCTGTCAATTCAAAAGTATTTCGCATAAAAATTGAAAATTGCATGCAAATTAAATAAATAGACAGCCTCAATAGCAATCGCAATAGCAATAGAAAAAGAAACAGCAACAACAGCAACAACAACATCAACAACAGCAACAGCAGCTAACACGGCTATAGCAAGGGCTATAATAAAAAAGCAAAGAGACGTCCCTGAAAATGACAGTTTTGAGTTCTGGTCGCAATCAAAGCAAATGTCATTAGCACACGCGACATCGTCAACAACGCTGCCTTCGATTGATAGCAGCAGCAACAACAACAACAACTGGATTGTGATCAAGAATTGAAAGCAACGAAGAGAAGGATATTTGCATAACTTGCAGCAAGTTCATCGTGCATACACAGGTAAAAGCCTTGCCAAAGTCGATTTCCGTTTCAGTTTGTCCCTTAACGCGCCCGCACATAGCGTTGGGGTATACTATTTGTGCTTTCAGTAGCGCCTTTTAATACACTTTTTGCAGCAGCCCCACCAACCCCTCCACCCCCTTCCCCAGCGCCTTGTCGTAACACTCAGCTATCATTTCTATTTTGCTATTTTTCCTTTTGCGCCAGTATCAACTTTACTGCCGCTCCATCATGCCACGTTAGCCCAACTTTTAGTTATGGCTTTCGCTTTTCGCATAATGTCAGTTTTATTTGGTTTTGGTTTTCACTGGCGGCACCCAAGGCTCAGAGCCCCCTCACCCTCCCCTCGATCTTCTCATGCCATTGGTAGCGGTTGGTAGCTCCAATGGCTTCGACACTGCCATGCCCGGCCATTCGGCACCCTTGTAAGATTTATTGTGCCACATACACACACATATTCTTACACACACACACACACACACACAGAGAGAGACATAGTAAACACCTACTGCACCTCTAACGTTGCCCGAGCAACGCCTTGAAACTCATCCACTGATATCCTCCTTCAGCTTCATCTCCATCTCCGCTGCCTTGTTCTTATACTACATCTGCAACAGCAGCAGCAGAAGCAGCAGCAGCTCCATAATCTCTACTATTTGCATCGCAGACTTTGCTTTGGATTTGGCTATGGCAATGGATTTAGTTATGGTTTTTCTTCCGTTTCTGTTTTTCTACGTTTCTGACGTCTTTTTCTCTGGCTGCGCTTTTTACCACTCGCATCGCCTTTGCCTCAAATTGTAGCACGTTTGTTTCTTCTTCACTTTTGCCCGCTTGCACACTGTGCAAAAACTATGCCACATTTATGTGTATGTACATTTTATCCTGTTATGGCAGCAGCAGCACCAGCATCAGCTTCAAAACTTTGGCTAGCCACATGACAAGCAGTTTGCTGATGGGCTCCATAAGCTGAATACGCTGCTAATGAATGGCCTTCATAATCCGAGCTAAAGCTGTCAAATAATCTTCAAAGAGGTAAGGTTAAGAACTTTTGTAATGCGAACGAGAAAACTATAATGTATTCTCTTCATCATGAATGCAGCAAATTATTTCATTTATGTTAAGCTTAATTTAACTAATTTTAGATTTAGATTTAAATGTAATTTAGAAAAAAGATAGGTATAATGTTAAAAGCTTTGTTAACTAATGTTTTTACTCCCTGTTCACATTAAAAATGGGAAAAACATACAAATGTATGTAACAGGCAGAAGAAGGCATTTCCGAGTATAAAAACTACATATATTCTTAATCAGCATCAACAGCCGAGTCGATATAGCCATGTCCGACTGACCGTCTGTCCGTATGAACACACAGATCTCGGAGACTATAAGAGCTGGAGACACCAAACTTGGCATGCAGGTTCCTTTTTACCATACGCAGATTACGTTTATTTCAAATTTTGGATCGGATAAATAACATAAGAGTTATAGAAGAATATATTACCCCCGTTTCAGCAGGTAGAAGCAACAGTTTTACAGGCACTGGCCAACTTAAGTGCACTGCTTGCTTGTGTTGCCGCTGAACTGCTTGAAATGCAAGTTAGGAGCAGGGAGTCTCGTGGGCGGGCACGCTCGACTAGAGCATTCTTACTTGTTATTTCTTTTTAAATTAATTATATACTCGAGGAAAAGTAGAAGTGTTGTTACTCCCATTGTTGTATGTGAATAAGGTTGTTAAAAGGGAAAGAATAATTGCTCAAATTTTTAAAACTTTATTTAAAAGATATTTGAATTTATTTTTCGAAATCTCAATGATCTTCTATTTCAAACTAATTAAAGAAAAGCGTGATCACTGTACAAATTTGTATATTTTTTGTAATTAATATTAAATATATTAATAAAAGATAAAACGCAAGTCATAAAAAAACACTTGTAGATTATTTTCAATTTATTTAAAATTTATCAAAAAATATTCAATAACAATGCAGGTCAATTTCGAAAACTACTTTCGCAATAAATCCTTTGAAATGTGTGTTTCATAATTTTAGAAGCAGACTGTAGTCAAAATATTTAGTTATGTAGTGCTTTCATCTATTTTTAATACAATTCTAAAAGTATATTTAATAAATTTCTATAAAACGAATTAAAAATTAGAGCTTTGAACAGGTTTCTTCTGCGAGATATTGATGATATTCTGTTGAAATTTGGCACTTTAGATGGTCCAACAATCTCAATTTTTCTCAACAGGCATCTTTATTTAGGCAACGCATTAAAACATCTTGTTTATCTCCATGCACTCTAGGTTATTCAAGGTGTTATACATGCCAAAAGCCCAAAAAAGCAGGCGTGCCAATCCATAAAAACCGCCCCATCCATTTGCTTGTCCACATTCCAAAAGTGCCATAACGGAAAAAGTTTTCGACCGCACACCTTTTTCGGCGCTGTGTAGCCAACTCGTTTGGCTCCCAACTGGAGCACACCTTGGAGATGGCAAACACACATATGAGGCATGCATGTGGGTTAGATAAGTGGAGAGGGAGAGAGAGAGAGAGAGAGAGAGAGGGTAGACGGATATGCGGACACGGACTACTGAGAGGATTTCACATAAAACGGAAATGGCATTATCCTCGCACATATTGTTGTGCGGATTTTAGTTTTTATTACGGCCGGAACGCGGCTGATGCCCATAAGAAGTATGTCTTGAAGCCCCAAACTGAGCAGCAGCATAAATACATTTGTGTCTGTTTGTGTGATACATCAAGGCGACCCCCGACGCAGCAGCACGGGGCAGAAACAAGGACAGGTGGCAAACTCTATGTGGGTAGCATTGCTCACCTGGCGGTTGCAATTTATGTGCGTGCCCCTTAAAAATTCGCACACATCTTGCAAGACTAAGTAGAAGGCTCTTCGCTAATAGTTTCGGGCATTGCAGGCTGAGCAGAGCATTGTCTTTGGGCGCCCTCTTCTTAAAATGGGGGGGGGGGGGGGGGGGGGAGCATCCAGCAGAGGTGGCATATCGCCTAACGCTGCTGCGGGCCATTGTTTGGTAAGAGAAGATTTATGTTGCCGCTGGCCAAAAAAAAAAAAAAAAAAAAAAAAAAACAACAAGACAGCAAATGGCCAAGTATGCTACGCGATCCTTTCCTTGCCTTTGCCCGCCCCCGTGCGACCGACTTTTGGCAACCTAAACAAACACTTGAGGTGTGTAAAGTTGGCCTTGTCCAGCCATTGACTTGGCTGCGTTTTTCGGTTTGTTTTGGTTTCACATTTTGTGCGCTTCAAATTGTGGTTAGATTTCGGTTTAGGTTTGAGTTTAGGTTTAGGTTAAGCAAAGCTGTGTCTGTCTGTCTGTTGGTCTTGTCTTCTATTGTGCTTAATCACAGCACGCACATTTACATATTGGTTACCAAAAACTTGAGCAATCCTTTAAGACGCAGCCAGGCAGACAGGCGGACGGGACAGGATACTGAAAACCCTTTTTTTTTGTTGTTGTACCCCAACCGTTGACGCTCTTTATCTGGCTGCCATTGTTGTGTGGTTAAAGCTTAGTGCGAGGTGGTGCTGAGGGGCGGTGCGAGGCTTACGCTTAAGTAAACACACACCAAGACACACAGATCAACACACATACACACACACACATATATATACACACTCGGTCGCATCCCTGGGCAACCATTGCGAACCATTTGCGAGTTGGCCGATTTCAGCATTGTTTTCACTTTTTTCCCCTGTCCGACTGACTGAGTGACTGACTGACTGAGGGACTGAGGGACTGCGGGACTGACTGAGGGACAGGCGCATGAACTGCTTGACGGGCGGTCTACCCGTGCCTGCTTCGTTTGCTATATAAAACATACAGCAAAATCTGAAATTGATGATGGGCAGTGATTGTGAAAGTTGGCAGTCAGTTAAATTGAGTTCTGCTCGGGCAAAACGCTCTCGGCATTCACATCCTTGGCGAGGAGCTCTGCTTGCCGCTGGCATCGGTTTGCTTTGGGGCGCGTTAATTGCTTTGTGAATGGTGTCCGCCTCAGCCGGAAAGTTAACATTTAACTTTAGTCTATTTTGGACTTTAATCTATTTATAATTGAGGAATGCATAAAGCATGTTAAATAGGAACTTACACAAATTCTGCTTTGTTATGCGCCCTAATCGGACTGGGGGATTGAGTTTTAAGTTTTTGGGCCACATTTGGCTCTGGCCTCAAAGTAGATGGACTGAGCTGAGCCATCATTGTTTTAAATACGGATTTCATATTGTTGTCGTTGTTGTTGTTGCTACTGTTGTAGCTGGCGGTTGACTGCTGCCGTTAAGGTAAGGGCGACTCACATAATTTGCATAACTAATTTGTGAAAACTTTGGGGCATAGCAAGTTGTTGAAAGTTCTTGAAGGAGCTGGAGCAGTAGCTGGCGCAGCAACTGAACCAAGATCAGGTTGCAGACCAGTAGTAGCTGCAACTGGAGCTGCGGTAATTTCTTAACAGCTGCGCTCCACAAAACTGCTTAATTCTTTCAAAAATGAACGAGGACGGTGCCATTCGAAATTTGTTCTAATTGAATACATGAGAGCATAAGTTAGCAGTCTTAGTACTTTGATATCAACTTTGATTACTTTATGGCTTTATGGCACTTCAGCGTCCAATTTGGTTTTGTTGGTCGTTGTAGTTGTAGTTGTAGTTGTTGCTGTTGTTGCTATTGTTCCTACTCGGCTCCTTTGTGGTTGCTTCTCGCTCCTTATTGCCGGGTAACTAGTTTGACAACTTGCATTTGAATTTGAGCTGCTTGCATGGCTATTAATGATAATGAAGCTGATTAATTGCAGTTTCCTCAATGGACAAGCATCTTTAATTATGCCATATTTAGTAGTTGAGAACCTTGAGCTTAATGAACAATGAATAGTTTTCATTTAAACTTAAGTATTAGCTTAGTTATTTCATTGGTTTTTGTAGTCTTTGGTTATTCATGTCTTATGATAACTAATCGCATAAGTCAATTAGTTTCGAATTTTGCCAGAGTTCTTATTAACTTACATTTGAAGTGCAGCTACTTGATTGCTCTTTAATGATGATAATCATGATAATGCTGATTAATTGCAATGTTTTTGCTTCAACAACAACTTTAATTAACAGCTTAGAGTTTTAAGTTGATTCCAGCTAAAAATCCCTAAGAATTTAATAGTTTTCATTGAAGTTTAAGTGTTTTGAGAAAACATAGTTTAGTTATTTGTTAGTTTTTGCATAGTCAAAGCTCTAATTTATTATTTATAGCTGGCAATAACTTATCGCATTAGTTTATTTGAATTTTATTTGCTTTTGATTAACTTTAACACTACGTCAATTTAGTCGTATGATTTGTTTGTTAACCTTTGGCAAATCATTGCTTGGCAGAGCAAAACTTTGAAACATAAAGTTGCTAATTTAGTTTGGTGTTATAAATAAATAATTTTATGCAAGTTTGGCGTACAAAACTTTCTGCAAATTGTTTATCCAAGTTCTAAATTATTTGTATTTCAGTTTATGTGGAAGTCAAATGCAATTGGCCAACAACTATTGGTGTTTTCTTCAAGTTCCTAAGAATATTCGTAATTGTCGCTTAAGTATTCTAATAGATAATTTCCCAAATTAAAAGTTCTTCCTTAAAGATATTGTCAGATATGTAAGCTATACATACAACAAAGCAAATGTAGGTGCAGTAGTTGGCAGTAGTCAAAGGACATTTAGTTGGATGTGCATGTAATGCAAATGTGATGACAATCGAGGCATGTGGTTGTGATTGAAGTGAAAAGTGATTGAAGTAAAGACAAACACAGAATCCACATGAAAGATAAAGGCAAAAAAGGGATTGCAAATAAGAAATAAGAAAAACAGAATACAAACATGGCCTCTGGCAATGAAAATTACTTGTTACCAAATAGTTTCTTGAACATTGTCTTTTGTTGATTTTCGAGATAGAAAGCTGTACAAAAATTATTAATTTTCTAATGAAACTGTGCTTATCATTCATTCACTGATTTACGAAATTCTTAAATTATTCATTGACCAAAAATGTACATTTCATTTTTGTTTGAATTTTCTTCAAGGTAAGTAAGTGATTTGGTTACAATTTTAATTTCATTCTTGATGAACCAAGAGCATTAGACTATATTAAATTCTTGATTTTTATACCCTTGGAGAAGGTATTATAATTTTCTCACGGAATGTGTAACGCATGGAAAAAGACGTCTCATAAAATAAATTTGTATATTCGTGATCAGCATCAACAGCCGCGTCATGTCCGTCTGTCTGTCTGTCTGACGTTGAAAAAAAGTTTCTGTATGAAAAAATTTTGTGTTTTTCAAAATATTTCGACCAAACTCACTATATCTAAATTAAAGCACGTTCTACACATTTTGACCAAATTTGATCAAAATCGGATCACTATAACTAATAGCTGCCATAGGAACAATCAGTTGAAAAATAAGTTTTCTTATGCAAATCTTTTCTGCAAGGGTATATATCTTCGGCACGCCGAAGATAACATTTATTTTTTGTTTGTTTTTAGTTTCAGTAAATGATAAATTTGCTTTTAGCACATAAGATAAATGTAATTACATGTCATCTTTAAAACATATGTGCTGTTAGCTCTCTTACGAATAAATTAATAATTTATTTTCCTAAAGAATTTCACACAATTTTAACTTATGCTATACTAAATACATAACTAAATCTACAATATGAAATTTACGACTTAGTTCACATCTGGCAAATAGAAATATACTTAATTGTATGAACTGTTCTTCTACTTATAATTTGTTGAATCAAAGAGATCATATATGACGCTCAGATTTACATATGTTTATCAATTGAACTCTTGATGCTGATTAAGAACATGTTTATATACTTAATAGAGTTCGAAGAACTCGCTTATTATGTCACATTTTAGCTTTTGATATGACGAGTAGAAAAAAGTTCTAAAACTAGGAAAGTTCTGAATTATATAGCCTTAATTCTGAGATCTAACTTACTTAATAATTAGTCTGTGCTACAATTACTTCCTTTAAACGATCATTTATGCTGTGTTTCAAACCCAACTAGTTTCTTTGATATCTGAGCGTATTTCGCACATTGTATCTCTCAAAGCTGTGCACAGTGAAAACAACTGAAAACGTAATTGGAAGTGAAAACAATATGCAGCCTAAGGATATACCTTGTGCTTGCGAGTGCACTGGCCAACCCATTCCACATTTGCAAAACAGGAGTATCGTGTAACATACAAGCGAAACGCATTGTAAGAAGCAGATTACTTGATGTCTTCCTGCCCAATTAATGCGTGTTAAGCGCTGGCTTTACAATTTCCCCAAGTCTTGTATACATTGGGAAACCAATTAGCATCGAAATTTTGGTCTAAAGGGTTCGCTCTATTGATGGGCTGTTAACGAAATTTACCGCAAGAGCACAAGAACAACAAATGAGAACAAACGTAACCGAAGTTCTAGCCAAATGCCAAATGGTCGGCTAGTTAGGTTTTTGCTATTCAGTTGAAATCTGCCCCGTAAACTGGGCAGCTGCTGGCACATTTTATGAGGCGAAAGGGCAGACAGACCGACCAACTGACCGACCGACCGACCGGCACCACATGGCGTATGGGGCAGCATTTTAACAAAGTGTTAAACTGAGAATTTTATCTGCAATTCGGTAATTCAGGGGCAGCTCCAAGGAATACACACACACATACACACGCACACACACACTGGCAACAAAGAAAAAACAGATGGAAAAACCCAGAAAACCGAGTAGCCAGCAGAAAAAAAAAAGTGTTAATTTTGGCGTTGCGCTGTGCGCTTAGTTAGCATTACGAGTACGTAGGAAAATGCTCACTGCTCAGTGACCTCAGCAATTACTCCACGCCTTTATTTTAATTACACGGAAACAAGAGCAATGAAAAGTAAAAATGGCAGACATGCCGACTCAGGCAGCGTCAGGATACAGCAGATAACAGATAGCAGATAGCAGAAAGCGAGCAACGCGCAACGAGCACCATGCCACAAAAATCAAGCAGCATCGAAAATTAGGTTATAATCCCAAGGGCATAGTTTTAATTCCCAATACAAATATCACTACACGAAAGTACAACGTGCATAAATTTCAATGACGTTGCTGCCTGCTGCTTGCTGCTTGCTGCTGGTTGCTGGTTGCTGCCTGCCACTGCTGCTGCTGGCTCAGCGGTCCTTGTTGCCACTGCCTGCCGTTACAATTACACGCACAGCCACACACACACACACACATATACACAGAGCAAAAGGCGCACGGGGAGCAGCAGAGACTGATAACAACGCTCATTTAGTTGTACGCTGTTCAGTCAGACAGTCAGTTAGTCAGTCACAGTCAGAGTCACAGTCAGAGTCAGAGTCACAGTCAGCGAGTCAGTCAATTGAAGATGCTGGCTGGCTGGCTGCCCACCACAAAAGCCGGCAGAACCACAGACAGAGACACAGACGCAGACACAGATACAGACGCAAATATGAAGTCAAATACAGAGATTGGGGCAGACATACAACTTGCACAGTGGCATCTCGGTGGCATCTCAGTGGCTGCTCATTTAAATAAATAAAGAAATCTGGAGTAACTTCTTGAAATTCCAACACATTCCATATCATTACTGAAGCAAGCCACAAAAATTTACTCAATCCTTGAATGCGACATGCTCATGCACCCACACACACACATACTCCCACAAACACACACACACACATACATGTTTAGAGCGGCTATAGCGCAACCACAAAGCATCTCAGTGGCTGCTGCTGCCGCCGCCAAAAGCATCAACATCAACGTCAGCACCAGCGCCAGACGGCGTCGTAGTCGTAAAAAATTGTAACGGATGTTGCGGCCATGTATGTGTGCTATACACACACACACACACACACACACATACAAACTCACACACGTAGCAAGTGAAACAAGTGGAAACGAAAAACTGAGCGCCAAAGAGCGTAACACAATTGTGAGAGAGCGAGCTTTTTACTCTGTCAAAGAGAGCGTTTCTCTGCTGTAAAATGAAACTGCATTGTGTCTGTTGCGTGTGTGAGTGCAAATAAAAGTTGTTAAGAGTGCGTGGGTTGTGGGGGTGAACTGGTGGAAGGGGTATGCGGAACTGAGAGTGAGTTTGAGGTTGGGTCTAATGCGGCATCATTGTCTGTTGCGCGCCGAAAAGTGTTGTTGCTGTTGCTGCCGCTGCTGCTGCTGTTGCTGCTGCTGCTGCTGTTGCTGCTGCTGCTGCTGTTGCTGCTGCTTTTGCGGTTTTGGTTGTTCCTTCTGCCGGCAGCAGCAGCAGCAACATTAGCTGCATAGCACGCTGCTGAGTTGTTGTCGTGGTGCTGGTCGTGCCACATCGAGCCTTTGGGCGTCTGGCAGCAGCATAGTAGTTTGTGCCTCGGCTAGGGCTATTTTATTAGAAAGTTTTCAAAGTTAGTTTGCGAGTGTTATAAACCAGAGTTGCGGCCAAAATGTTGAAATGCTGCAAGCCTAATGATGCCGCTATGTCTGACAGCAGATATTGCGCAACTTATATACTATATTGCTGGCGGAATGATTGATTGATGTAGTTGGGTGTATATTACAACTATATATTGTGCTTGCAACAATTGCTTACGATTTTCTTTGTTTTAACAGCATAATTATCTTTGTTAGCTATTAGATATTTGAGCTTGCGTTGCAACAATGTAATTCATCGCATGTGGCAATCAAAATATGTTTAGACAGCACTGAAATTTCAGTTAATTAACACTTTTGAAATTGGTGTATAAAAAACTTTTAATGGTTTTGTTTTTTATGAAACAATAGGTGTATAGTTTTTGGATTGTTTGGGTTTCATCGATGTAACAAAGTTTTTTTTTTCTACTCCCTGTTCCCATTAAAAATGGGAAAAAGGGAGTTATAAAGTACTGCAAATGTGTGTAACAGACAGAAGGAGGCATTTCTGACTATATAAACTATATATATTCTTGATCAGCATCAACAGCCGAGACGAACTAGCCATGTCCGTCTGTCTGTCCTTCTGTCCGTCTGTCTGTCTGTCCGTCTGTCCGTATGAACACACAGATCTCGTAGACTACAAGAGCTAGAGACACCAAACTTTGCATACAAGTTCCTGTATACCATACGCAGATCAAGTTTATTTCAAATTTCGGATGCACCCGACCGCAAATCGCAAAAAAAATCTGATAGATACAATTTTTAAGATAAAGCTTTGATTTTTGGTACACATATTTATTTTATCAATGTTAATCAGTTGCGTGAATTTCGTTACGATCAGATAAATAGCACAAAAGTTGTAGAAGAATCTAATACCCCCGACTCAGCAGGCAGAAACGACAGTTTGACATGCACTGTACAAGTTAAGTGCGCTGCTTGCTTGTGTTGCCGCTGAACTGCTTGAAATGCAAGTTGGCAGCAGGGAGTCTCGTAGTCGGGCACACTCCACTAGAGCATTCCTACTTGTTTTATGGTGTGAATTGAACTAGTTTTAAAACAATTATCAACTATTTCATATTAATGGCTAAAAAGTTTTTATACACTACCGTTGCTCAACTCTAAATTAAATTAAAATGTTGCTTTAATAACTAATCTAATAATAACATTGTTAGCCAAACCGATTTTTAATTATAAGTTTGGTTTATATTTTTACTCCCTTTTCCCAATAAAAAAGGGAAAAAGGGAGTTATAAAGTACTGCAAGTGTTTGTAACAGGAAGAAAGATGCATTTAGGAGTATAAAAACTGTATATATTTTTAATCAGCATCAACAGCCGAGTCGATATAGCCATGTCCGTATGTCCGTCTGTCTGTCTGTCCGTATGAACGCATCGATCTCAGAGATTATAAGAGCTAGAGACACCAAACTTGGCAAGCAGATTCGTGTCTACCATACGCAGATCAATTGACTTCAAATTTCGGATACATCCGACCGCACCCCGCAAACCGAAAAAAACTCCCACAGCTACAATTTTAAAGATATTGCTTTGATTTTTGTTACACATATGTTTTTAATGAATGTTGATCAGCTGCATAAATTTCAATACCATCGGATAAATTACATAAAAGTTATGGAAGAATCTTTTACCTCCGTCTGAGCAGGCAGAAACAACAGTTTGACAGGCACTGGACAAGTTAAGTGAGCTACTTGCTTGCATTGCCGCTGAACTGTTTGATATGCAAGTTTGGAGCAGGGAGTCTCGTTGTCGGGCACACTCGACTAGAGTATTCTTACTTGTTAAACTTAGATCATAAGTAATTTAAAAAAAAGAACAATACTGTGTAACAAAAAACATTGGTTTGTGTTTACATTAATATAACTAGAGAAAAAAATAATTACAAAAAAAATATAATATATAAATTTTGTCCAAATGTCCTCTTCGTTATGCTCATTGTAAACATATTTAAAATGTAAATATACAGTACTATTGTGAATTTCAGTTTCAAATTAATTCCACAAAAAAAAAACAATGCATACTTTCAGGAGCGATTACGAATAAGTGGAACGTAGAAGAAAACTGAGCTTCTTAATTTTAATCGTCCTTTACAAAATATGCTACATAACATTCTTTGAAATTGATTCGAAAGTGGAAATCAGAACAGAACTGTTATACATTTATCAGGGTCCACGTTATGGTGCGTTCAAGATTGTTTTTTTAATTCGAATATTCGCAAATATCGATTATGCTAAACTATATAAGCAAGTTTTATATAAATAAAACTTATGTAGTCTGATTGAATAAATATACAGTCAGGTGGATTCCTTTAAGGTCCTTTGCAACATGGCAAAAACTTGTACTAAAGTAGAGAATAACGTTAACATAAATTTAAGAAAAATAGAACGTAATGTGAAAATGTTGAAATCATAAACTTGAAGCACTTCTTCTGTAACTATAGTTGCAACTTTCATTTGGTCAGTTTCATTTCACCACCTGCCCATTTGCAGTTATTTCCAACCTGCTGAGTTTCAAAATATATTAGACCACTTGGATTAGACCCACTTTTAATAATAATAATAATAATAATAACGCCAAGCCAATTTTCCAGCTGGTCATAAAAATACAAATCCCAAAAAAAAAAAAAAAGACAGAAGAAAACAGCTTAAGTATGCCTTGGGCAAATACCTCGATTAGCCAAACTAACCAATTTTGGGGGCGTGCATAGACATTCCTGTATGGAAATAAGCAGCTTCATATCCACATCAACATGAACATTCACATTCACATTCACATACTCACTCACATTCACATGCTACAGCGTTGGCTGATTCGCCCATAAAAAGAAAAATAGTAGAAAAAAAAGAAGCAAAAAACGCTAGAAGAAAAATGAAATCAAAAACAATAACTTGTCTCCTGACAGCATTCCACAAGCGCCAGGACACACCACGCACGTTCCAGCCAGGACTTAAGCTACAGCTTGGTATGGTTTGGTTTGGTTTGGTCTCAGGCCTCGGCATGCTCATCGGCAATGGCATCGGCTTTGGACTCGCTTGACGTCTTCGTCTTCATCTGTGTCGGCATCCTGCCAGGCGATTGTAACGGTCTGCTCTCTGTATGTGTGTGTGTGTGTGTGTGTGTTTTCTTTTTTCTTTAGAAAAATGTTATTACGTGCCGCTTTCGCTGGCGCTGCCAAGTTATGCAGTGCCGCCTATGCCCAGACACGCTTCCCGCTCCTGCAATGTCCGCATCCAGGAGCGAGAGCGCGCGCCTCGCTTGATTGTGTTGTTATTCTGCTTTTGTGTCCTTGTCGTCGACGTCGTCGTCGTCGTTGCCTCAGCTTCTTTTTGTGTGGCACTACACATTTTTTCGATACTTCTTCTTAATGTTATCGTCGTGCCCGATGCAGCTCCTGCTGCTGCTCCTTCAACTTGCTGCTTACTCCTGCTGCTGCTGCTGCTACTGCTGCTGCTGTTGTTGTTTTTATTGTTGCTGCTTTTGTCGCAACAATTTTATTTGAAGCTGCCACTTTTTTCGTTGTTGTTGTTGTTGTTTTGCCTTCTTTTTTGCTGCTTCATTTTTATACACAATTCCAGTTTTTTATGAGCATGGAGTTGGGCGTGTGTGTGTGTGTGTGTGTGTGTGTGTGTGTGCAGCAGCTTCGTCTTGGTCCTGGTCCTGGTCTCAATGGCATTAGGGGCTAATATTTGTAGACTTTTTCTGAGTTGATTGAGTGGCACGCACTGCCACACATCACACACACACACACACACACACACACAGTTGAGGGTGGAGTGGTAAAGTGTCGAGGGCTACGTGCGCAATGCTGACATGCCTGTGGCCATACGCTGCCATGTTCGTGGCCATGTGCTCAGCATCCTGCCATCGTCGACGTCGTTTTCACAGCATTTGCTGTTTTTAGTTTTGCTGGATTTTTGAATTGATTACGATATCAATTATGTTTGCTTTGGCCATCGATGATGTTGGCACTGGACGCAGAACGCAGAACGCAGGACGCTGAACGCTGAACGACATCCCTTGGCCCACTTGTTTGCTTTTGTGTGTATAATTTGGAGCTGCTAGCTGCTGTTATAATTCGTATGTATGTGTGCAGTCGATGTGTATGTGTGCATGTGTGTGTGCCCTAATAGAATAGCAGCAGTTCCGAGCTCGATGTCCGATTGTTAGCTTTCTCGCTTGTTTCGTTGTTCCGCCTGTTATTTGCGCCCGAAAGTATGCTTTGTCTTACACGTACTTCCACATACTACAGCATGGCCAAATGAGCGGATGTGTGTGTGTGTGTGTACTCTATATGCATTGTGTGCGCGCGTAACTCCGTTGATTTGAATTTGGTTGCCATACCGCTGCAGTTCGTGTGCCGTATTGTTGGAACTGCTGCCGGAAACCGCCGCGCAGCGTACATGAGCCAAGCGGAAGGATTGGGCGATTGTTGGACGGCTGCGGGGCATTGAAGGGGTGGGGGTTTCGCGACGTTCAGAGGGCGGTTGCGGGCAATTACGCAGCGCAGTCTGGCGATATTAAAGTTGTTGTTATTGCTACTGCGGCAACCGCAGCCGCTGCCGCTGCTGTTGCCGTTGCCGTTGCACTGAAAATTTCAACTTTATTTTGAGCTATCTGCTGTCTGCAGTTATGCAAATATGAGAAATTGCATTTTACGCAGCCAAAGCACGCAAAATGCAGGACAATAGAGGCAAAGAAACAAAAGTATATTGGAAGCTGCTGCCATGGCTGTGTATTTCGCCTTCGCATCCTTTTACCCACCCTCTGACGCTCTTTCAACCCATTTCCACACTTTTTCACAACATAGGCGAAAACTTTTCGCATTATTTGAAAATACAGCGCGCGAATTTCACAGCAAATAACATTTTCATCGTGTTTGTGCATTGGCTTTTGCTCATTGCTGCAAGCGTTTGTCTTCCAACTTGTTTGTATTCGTAGTTGTATTCGTAGTTTTATTCGTACTCGTATTCGTATTCATAGTTGTACTTGTAGTTGTATTCGTAGTCGTAGCCGTATACGAGTTCACTCATTGCTCAGTATCATCTTGTAATGGCTGTTGGCTGAACATTTGCACATATTTTTCACAATTTTAAATAAACGAGAAGTAATTTAACTGCTTGCCACTCTTTGCATTTCAAGCAAGGACATGCCACAGTTTCAAAAGTTTCTGTTGCCGCAGGCAAGTTTCTTCTCTTTTTTTTATGTTGCCCAACTTAATAAAGCAAAATGTGAGGAGTCAGCAATTAGTCGTTTTACCGTATTGTCAATTGGGCAGAAATACTGAAGCGAATTGCAAAAAGCAGTTAACGTGCGTTGCTTGGGTGACTTTATTTTTATTTTAATTATTTAAATTGGCCAGCTTTAAGCACAGTGATTATTGCAATCATTTCAATAAAGCCATGTTCGCCTATCTGTCTGTCTGTTCGAAAGATCATGTCGATCTCTGTTGCGAGACGGCGAAAATTCCGTTTAAAACTGAAAAGCTGTGTATAAAATTAACTTAAAATATGTTAAACATACTTAAAAATGAATTAAAACAAGCAAGAAAATCGATCTTTAGATAGAATTAGAATTAAATATTCTTGTTGAGATGATGATACAATTTTTTTCATATTGAATACAAAAACAGTTGTCCATTCAAAAACTATTAATACCACTGATCGTTTCTATGTAAGCTTTATTATACTCTTATTTTTTAATTTTTTTGAAAAAAGAAGAAAAAATAGTATGTTGGGATTGTGAAATGTGCGTCCGTCCGTCTGTCCGTCCATCCGTCCGTCCGTCTGTCCGTATGAACGCAGTTTTTCCCACAGTTTTGAAGCTAGAGCAACTAAACTTGGTATACTTGCTGATATATACCATAGGCAGACAAAGTGTCAAGATCTCCCCCTCACTCCTTCCCCCACAAACGGCAAAAACCTGTATCTACCACAGTTTTACAGCTAGAGTAACCAAATTTAGCACCAGGGCTACTAATCACTTCCTTGATTGATCTGAAGAGAATAAAATTGGCCACGCCCACCCCTGGCCCCACAAATAAGCAAAGTCTGTATCTCTCACACCCCTTTAGCTCCAATCACCAAATTTTGCAGGTTGACTTCTGCTGCCCTATTGAATAGATTGGATACAAATCATTTTGTCACGCTCATCCCCGCCCTTGCAATTGAGCAAAGTTTGTTTCTTCCAAACCCGTAGAACTGGCCCAACCAAACTTAAATGGATGGCAAAACTTGAAAGATTTGAGAAAAAATACAACGTTCATACTTTTATTCATGTTGTAAGGAGCAGAATTTTTTTAAACTTATTTAACTGTACATTTTTTAAACAAATATACAATTGAAGTTTTTTTTAAAAGTATCTTAGAAGTCAGTAAACCTCAACTTATTCTTCCGGCTATTGCTTTTGTAACTTTTATACTCTATCTTAAGTGGTGTTTTATATATTATATTATATATTAAAAGAAATGTTTTTCATACAATTTTGCATGAATCGTTCCAGAATCTCATATGATATAGTAACATACACTTTCCAAAAAAACCTATAGGTCTGGAGTCACAAAAAATCATTCCATACTCTGCACGAGCATGTAGAGTTGATTGACGAATATATCCAATTGCAGATCAGATTGAAAAGCAATTCGATTCTGAGCCCGGACTTAGATATGTTAAAAGTTCAGAGAGAGTTTGCAATACTTTGGTAATAATTTATACAAATATTTGGTTATTGTGTAAATAAAATAAATATCCAATAGCTGGGATTGTTCTCAATCTTAAATTTAATTTCAGTATAACATATATATCTTATCGATTTTATATTAGGGGCAGCTGAATACAAACAAATTGAGTTTTTTCAGTTGCTTTAGCTTAACATTTCGATAGTCATTCCACTTAATCATCTAAAACTCGGCCACAGCAATTGCAACTTAATTTCTAATTACGCGTGCTATTTGTCAGCGCTTTTCTTTTTTGTTGTTTTTGTTTTTTTCTAGCTGGTTTTTATTTAAGCAGAAATGAGAAGCCGTTTTGGTCTCTTGTTGAGTGGCGGAAATCTTTAGCGCATCGAACAGTCCGAGCATGCCTCATTTCCAATTAACAATAAATCCGTTGCAGTCTCGAGTGGAGACGCTGACGCTGCCAGTGCCTCTGCTGCCGCTGACGCTGCTGCTGCTGCTGCTGACCAACTGAGCGAATGAGTAATTTAATTTTGTTGCAGCTTGGCCTTTGGTGTCGCAGACAGAGCACAGACAGCGAAAAATGGAAAGGCGCTGCCAGAGAATGCTAGAGACAAAGACAGAGAATGCCAAGCATAAGAATGTGAAAGAAAGAGAAAGAAGGAAACTGCACATTTTACGCAATTAAAATTGTTGCCAGCGATTTTGTGTTTTTGTATTTTTTCTTGTGCGCCGTTGCTGCAACTAAAAGGCATTTAAGTGTGTCTGTTACAGGAGTTTCGTGTCTTGGCCGCTGCCACTTCCTGCGCCCGGATGCGGATGAGGATGCGGCCTTGTCGTCATCGCCGTCGTTTCGTCTCGTAGACTTCGTTCTTGTTGTTTTTGTTTTTCTTGTTGTTGTTGTCGTTGTCGTCGTCTTGGCAGCCCTTTTACTTTTCATTTGCAGGTAACTTGCGTTATAATTAAAAAATAGCAAAGCGCATTAGGCAACAAAAGCTGCCAAAGGCAGGACTTGCAAACCCGGGGGCAGGAAAAGCGAACCGGCCACTGGCTATGGGCAATAAGCAATGGGCAATGGGCAATGGGCAATGGGCAATGGGCAATGTACAACGGCAAATGGGCAATGGGCGTGCCCAAGTAAAAGGAGCCACATAAAATGCTTTGGCTAATAGCCATTTTTACTTACTTGAGAGCGCAAGTCTCACCTGAACAACGAGGCCAAAAAGCCAAGTAAGTAGCTGGGCCAAAAGGGAAGCGGCGAAAAGGACGAAAAGCAAGGAGAAGGCGAGGCAAGGACTTGTGCCGTGCGTGCAATTAAATGCGCCGTTACATTAACTTTTACAGAGTGTCTGCCCCAATGTCTCTATAGCAGTATGTGTGTGTTTATATGTAAGTGTGTGTGTGTGTGTGTGTGTTCTGTTGATTGTTGACTTGATTTGTTTTGCTGCCTTTGACGCCGCATCGCCTGCGAATTCGTGCCTTCCCAACGCCCACAGACCCCACTCAAAACAAATTGCCGCACTGGCCACACGGACAGCAGCCCGAGGAAGCAGCAAAAGCAGCAGCAGCAGCAGTAGAACTAGATGTAGAAGTAGAGAGAAAGAAAGAAAGCAAAAAAAAAAAGCAAATAGCAAATTGTTTTGCTTACTTTTTGTTGTGCGCCAAGTTGCTCATTTGCTGCTGAAGCCCGTTCCTTTATGCGTTTCTTGGCCAACTTTGGCCAATAAATGACTGAAGCTGGACTCTGGCATAGAGCAAGCTATGCCAAGTTGAAACGCTTGCCCTTGCCGCCCCCCTTTCATACCACTCCACTCAACTCCGCCCGCAGTCTTAGTTTCAGCGCGCAGCGGCCACGTAAACAAATGTTAACTTTCTCGTTTGCTTCGTTTCATTTTCTGTGTTTTGTGTTTTTGGGAATTTTTTGATTTAGTGACTTTAATTTACGCTCTTCTCAGGTGCACCAACTGTTGCCCCCAACCACCATACGCACGCCGCCCAAGCAGCTGTGGCCGCCTAGCACAGCCAACGCAATTCGAACCCCCCCAAACCCCAAAATCTGGCAGTCACCCAAACCCCAAATCTCAATCCCAAAAACTCAACCTACCCACGCCTTCATGCACACTTCAGTCGATAGGAAGCGTCAGCTTCAGCTTCAATTCGTTTTTCGTTTTCATTTTTAGTGGTGCGGAAAATTGATTTATTACTTGGAAAATAAAATGTGCTACGTGTCGCACACACAAACACACCATCATAGGCATATATACCTTAGCACTGCCCCCAAACCGTCCGCTGCCCCTATGCCAAACACACACATTGCGTTAGGGGGAAAAACGTAGGTAAGAGGCAGGAGCAGGAGCAGGAACAGTGGCAGGGGCAAGGGCCAGAGGCTGGAATAACGCGCATACATAAACGGCGACAGGCAGTCACAGGTCGCTGCTTGTATGTGCCTGTGTCTGCCACTGCCCGCGGCTTTGCCCTTAGCCCGCGTCTTGCTGTCAGCTTGTCTGTCAAATCACAAAGGCGCCGCCGCTGCCTGCGTCGCTGTCGCTGTCGCAGTCAAAGTTGAAGTCACAGATAGATGTACGCACCGAGGGATGCCACAGGCCGCACAGAAGTTACTATTGCACGCACCTTCTGCCAAACGCACACAAGCAAATAAACACACACATATATATATATATATACATATATATATGTATATATTTTTGATAGATCAATCAATCAATTCGACATTTTTTTTTTTTTTGTTGTATTTTTATTATTTTTCTTTTTTTATAATCTTAATTTGTCTTTCACTCGCGCGACTGGCGGCGACTGAACCGCGATTGCCATTCATTTTGTTTTGTCGTTTTCATTTTCATTTTTGTTATTGTTCTTGTTGTTGTTGTTGTCGTTGTCGCTGTCGTTGTCTTTACTCTTGTTGTGATTTTTCTTGTACGTTGTATCTGTGCGCTACCAAGCGAGTCGATTGGAATTTCCCACTCAGCTGGGACATCTTCAATGGCATGTTTGTCTGTCCAAAACACAAAAAAAATAGAAGACTGAGCACCTGATAAATTGTTGCCTACTTTTGTGCGTTGTCAAATTGTAATAGATCCATTTCCTTTGCCATGTAGTCCATTGATTATGTCGTAGACATGTTAAGTTTCGCATCAACCTCGTAGTTGCTGGTTAGTTAGACAAATAGTATACAAATTGTTGGTATTACTGGAAATCTTCTCAAAGAACAAACACAAAAATGTGAGAAATAGTCAGGTTTAAGAAACAAATTTAAATAAAGAATAAAGGTTTATAATACAGTCGAACTTCTTCAGTTCTTTCAGTTTTCAGAACACTGCAATACTATCTTTAGTATTTCGAATTTTATATTACGAATTTTATAAATAACGAAGTTTATTTTTGTCCCCTTGATACTAATTATATAGAAGTTCGATTGTATTATCGAAAGTATATCAAAAAGAACATATAATTTTGTTCATATTGCTATAAACGATAAGGCAGCGTTGGTATTTTGAATAGTATTTTCTTTAGTTTTGTGATAAATAAATTTGATAGTATTGATAGTTTTGATATAAGTGGGATATAGTCCCAGTCAACCAGAGGAGTCCCAAAGGTGCACCTTTAGGACTCGCTGTGCGGAGTGGTAACCCTTCTAGGGACGCTCCTAAAAGAGCTCAAAAGGGGGGTATCCGACGGAGCAAAAGGTACGTTCAAAATATATGAAAACAGCAATCCTACGGGAGTCCGAAAATGACCTAATTGGGCGTCCCAGAACGCTCACTTAGATAATCCGCTAAGACTCTGTGCGGATTTCTGTATTGGCCTCCATAAACACTCCCAAATGGTGCTCTTTCGGACTTCCTTTTCACTCCAATTCGGAGCGCTCCAAAATCACTCCTTTGAGGAGTTGCTGTAGGAGTCCCATTTCACTCCAAGGCGAACGATCCTTTAAAGGGTGTGTATGGGAGTCCTTTTTCACTCCATTATCGGAGCGCTCCGGAAAAGTTCTTTTGAGGAATTGTAATGGGAGTCCATTTTCACACCCTTTTCGGAGCGCTCCGCATATGGTTGGCTGGTAGTGCTTGGAATAGTTTGAAACTCGGTTGCAAAAACGCATTTTTAGCTCGCATTATTCAGTCGTTATTCAAAACTAATTTTAAAAACTCAGGCTTACTGCGAACTACTTTCATTCATTGTTTTCCTTCCAAAGCATTTTTAATTTTGAACTATAGTATTACCTTCAATTAAAGTTGAATGAAAAGCAAAACTTTTCAAATCAAATATGCCATGTTTTGTTCCTAAATTGTACACAAAAATTTAAACAAACCTGATTATTTATAATTCCCAATAATCCGTTCGTTCCACATTTTCATTTTAATTATTTTGATGAAATGCAAATGAATTTCAAAATGCTGCATAAGATCGCATTAGTTCTCCGTTTGGTTTTGTATGGGCAATATTGTGAGTAAGAAAAAAAAAAAAATGAGCCGACCAGTAAATCCTATTGTAAAGTGTAAACAAAGCCACCGCAACCGAACTGTGCCATCGATGCTGGCATTCTGACAGTATCCACCACCGCAGCACCACAGCACCACCCCAACCCACTTGACATTGCCTATTGCTATTGGAAAGTGCCGTTGACTTTGGTTTGTTTTTGCGTTATAATATATTTGATTTGTTGTTGCCATTTGCCATTTGCCGTTTTTGTTTATTTGTGTGTGTGTGTGTGTGTGTGTGCGTGTGCTGTTTTTTTTTTGCTTTTTTTTTTTGGACTTTGGGGCCAGCCTATTTATGCGGCTTGACTTTTTGTGGGTTATGTTCGATCAGCGCCACGCAACGCCCACTTTTGCCACGCCTCGCGCAGAACGTTATTGTAATTGGCATCGTGGCTAGCGATTGTTTTTCTTATTGTTGTTGTTGTTGTTGATTTGTAATGTTGTTATTGTTGCTGTTGGGATTTTGGGCTGTTTTTGCCAATAGCATGCTTGTTGTTTGGCTTTGGCTTTATGTTTTGGCATTTTTGCAATTATTTCTCGCACAAAATGTGGTTTTAGCAGTTTAATTGCTTTTGGCAAGTATATGTCTGTAGTTATTTTGCCAAATTTTCACAACATCAGCATCGATTTATATGCAGCACACAAGCCACCCATATGCTCATACCATTACTCCTATTAGCCCCCTTAACCTAACACCCTCTCATCTATATCCAGTACTCAGTCCACACAGCTCCATTTGTAACAAGCGTGAGTAGCAGCTGCTGCTGGTTGCCAACACGCACTAATTGTTGCTGCTGTTGTTGCTGCTGTTGCTGCTGATGTTGCTGCTGTTGTTTGTGGCTCAGCAATAAAACCTGAGCTATGTGGCCCGCTTTTCCTGTTCCATTTCATATTGGGCACCACAGCGGAGTCGCTGTATGCAGGACGCGGTACGCCATGTTATACGCGGCGTATGCGTGACATTAATTTAATTGCAATTTCACAAGTCGTGTGCTGTGCTTAGAGAGCAGTGTTGGCATTGCGTGAACGCGATGCGATGCGACGCAAGGCAAAAGTTATAAAAACCAGATTTACAAAATGTTAACTTTGATTTCATTTCTTATTTACGAGTGTGAGTAGATGTGTGTGTGTGTGCGTGTGTGTGTGTACTTCTATGTGTGTGCAAATAAACAGCTGTTGCTTCGTTTGCTTTCTCGGATTACATGTGCGCTTTGATGGCTTGCCTTCAGTCAAGGATTGCCACATCCTGCGGCTGACGTTTCACTTTAATGAGTTAATTATAACCGAAAGGCGTCGATTATGTTCAGTTATGCGAACACGAACTGTTGCCGCCATCATCATATCGCGTGCTTCAGTCAACCAGAATGGCTATATGTGTGTATATGTATATATGTAATCACTGTGTGCGTGTGTGTGTGTGTGTGTCACTGTCCTTGCAACAGCAACAGCATCGTCATCGATGTCGACTTTAGCTGTCTCACTGCTCTGGCATCTTTGTGGCGCATTATGATAATGGCTTCTTTGTTTGTATATACTCGCAGTCACAATTGCCCCACACCCTTAGATGCTGCCCCTGCTATCTTTGGTCCTGGCGACAGGTGCGCTGGGCTTTAAGTTCTTAGTTCTCCATATTCAGTTGACAATCGCTTGACAGCCAGCACAAATGATGCCGTTTATTGAGTGCTTTAAGTGTGCGGTTACTTTTTGGGTTTATTTGGCTGGGTGTTTGCTTTCGATTATGTTGTAATTGGCAATGCTTGCTGAGACTCAGCTTGCTCAGCGCAGTTTTTAATTGGCAATTCGATTTGTTTTCCTTGAGTTTTTGTTGTTGTTGTTGTTGTTGTTGCGTACGTGTCGTATGGGTAATGTGCGGGCTTTTGTGGGCGTCGATTAGGATTAGAGGCAATTGGTTGTGTGTGCAGTGGGCTGTATGCGTTGTCATTTGCGTTTTGCGGCATGATTAATTGATGCTCATCAATGCGATTAAACTCCATTAAGCGGCAACACTCGCGCCTCGCCAGCTGTCCAAAAGTTTTCCCACAGATCCCTACGACAAGCAAAAGCATCCACGACATTGACGATGTCGCTGTCGATGTGGATGTTGATGTGGATGTGGCTGCCACAGCCGCAGCCGATGCTTTTGCCGTTGCCTTCGGTGCCTTCGAACATAAATTGTGCAAATTTTAATTAATTTTGTATAATCCTTTTGTAATATTCACAAATGAATACAAATTGATATTAATTCTCAAGTGTCTGCATTGACGGAAATCCGCTTGTGCACTGTTCCCTTTTTGGTGTGGGTAAGTGAAAAAGGATTTGTTTTTCAATTCTCCACTTTTGCCAAAAAACCCCATCAACCTATCATGCTATCATCCCATCAACCAATACACAAAACACACTAATGGAACACATGAATTATGCAAATAAGTTTTATATGTAGCCATAATTATTGCATAATGAAAACGCCACTACTTTTCACCTTTTCACCACCTGTATGCCACTCATATTGTTATTTTAAAAAGAAATAACAACAACAAGAACAAAAAATGAAAATATATTTGCATAAATCGATAAATCATAAATTGTGATAAGCACTTTCAAAACTAATAAATTATTACTTGCTGCTTCCTTTTGCAAAAGCATTGTTTGTTTCATTGTTGGCTTACATATTTTACATAATTATATAACTATGTATTCGATTTACATACTTGGCTAACTTGACAATTAATTAAACAACATATATATTATGATATGCACTGTTGAAGCTTTGCCCAGATACTGTCTAATAAGCCTATTTATTTTAACAATTATTCAGAGATTATTTACTTAATCAGCTTATACTAATTTTGATTTAGTTTAAATATGCACAGGTACTTTGGTATTTAAATTTGCACAACTGCAAGTAATTATATGCTTGTTTGCGACCTTATCAAACCTAAGCTGATTAATCTTAAATGCTGCAATTGAAGGCATATAAAGCAGACTCAGTTCTCTTCTCTAAAATAATATAATAAATAGCTATGAATGACAACAGAGTGCAAAGTACTTGTATAGTTGAAGTATCTCTAAAAATGAGGCATACTATGAATTATAAAACAGATTCTACAACTGAAAACGCATATGTTTCAGGCTTCAAATTCAATTGCAGCTAATTGAAGCAGTCAGATATTCAACAAAATGCCAAATTCAGTTAATATTTATTCAATATTTATATTTGCATACAATTTTTGGTAAATATTATTCGATGCATACAAAATCTTAAATACGTAAATAAGCTGTGAGTATCTATGTACAATGTGCATGTGTTTGTGCACTTTGATAATTTAATTGAATTTGATTTAGTGCTAGAAATTATGCGTTCAATTATCTCAAACATGTAGTACATGCAACATACATAAGTAATACATATATAGTAAGAGAGATGCAATATTTTCAGGCCACTTGTCATAAGCAATAAATGAGTTGACATTTTGAGTTATAAATATGGCAGAGATAAATGCAAATTTTCAATGCGCATTAACCAAAATGAAATCAACTAATGAAAGTCAACTGTAAAGATAGATCCATGTAAATTTAATAACAATTTGCCTCTATGGCCTGTCCATGGCTAATTCAATCTGTGTAGTACAGAGTTGGGTTATATAGCCCAACCATTTGCTATTAAATTGCAATTTGTTGTTGTCTTCTGTGTGTGTGTTTTTATGTGTGTATGCACATGCATTGATAATTGTCAGCAATTCTGTTAACATGCAGGTTTATTTGTGCATATTTGTTGCACAGACATTTGCAACTGCAACTTGGCTCGATAAGCTTTAAGGCAAAATATTGTAAAATGCATTAAATATGTATATATATTTGTAATATGTTGTCAAATTAAAGTTGTAAGCCAACTATCCCTGTATTTTCAACTATTTTGGCTCATTCTCAGCACACATGTGCACACACACACACCGAACACATACTCACACCGAACACACAGAAATGTATTCTAAACATTTAAACATTATCAATGACAAATTTGATGAAATAATAATGATTTATTTGGCAAATTGCTCAAGTGTGCGAAAGGCAAAGAATGAAAGCCACAATTGTGCTATTTAGTTGTTGTTATTGTTGTTGTTGCTTTTGTTACATGTTGTAATTGCTGTTTGACATGACATTAATATTAGAGCTGCGTTTTTGGCGCTGGAGAATTGTTGGCTCATTACTAAAACACAACATGATTTATTTAATTGTTAAATGTATGCAAACATTTAGTGCACATTTTCACATTGGCCTGACTGCAAATTAAAAATGAATGCAAAACATTTTGCAACATGCAACACACACAAAAATGTTTACAATGAAATGATGCAAAAGTTGTTTGTTTTTTTTTTTTTTGGGTATTTGTTCCCTTTCTGGTGTTGCTCGTTTTTGATTCTTGCTAATGAAGTCAGTCGAGCGTGCAAAAGTTCATTAAACAATTGCAATGGATAATGCAGAAGTTGTCAACTGATGGAGCAGGCTGGCAAAGAGGGGGGGCGGGGCTGCCCAGGAGCTTAAGAACTTTAATTGGCTGCGGCACACGCTGCGTATGCGCGATGTGCGATAACTGTGGCATATGCAGAGAAGGCTATTCACACTTGCCAGACATCCCAGCCCGACCCCGCCCTAGCTCGTCATGACAAAGCCAACCAAAAGTGCCGCTAATGCGCTTAACTACTTGAAATATTTGCCGTATGGCTGGAAGGGGCGTTGAGGGCGTGGCAGTTGTCTGGTTGAGTGGCATGCCACACACTGTTGCCATTCAAATTAAATATTTTAATATTTTACTGTGGAACACAGCTGCTGCTGCTGCTGCTGGGCGCATCATACGGTGCGTATGAGTGACATTTATCTCTTTATTTGACTGTTAATAAATGCGCTGCTTATTAATTTGGCCCTAGTCATGTGTGTGTGTGTGTGTGTGTGTGTGTGTGTAAGTGTATGAGTGGTGTCAAACTTTTGTCACATAGTTGAGCTCTCGGCTTTCGGCAGCACACGCAGCGTATACGCAATACGGCCAGGCCTGAAATAATAAACTCTTGTCGCCTGTGTTTATTATCGCTAAAATGCACAATTAGTTTATGTTTTTGCGGTGCTAATGCCTTAATGCCCACACTCACACACACATACACACAACAAAATAGCTGCACATGCAGCGATAAGTGCCCGACTACAAATACATAATACCATATATGTATATATATATATATATAGATGTATCTGAATCTGTATCTCCCAGCTTTTATTTCTCGCTGTCGAGTTAATTTTCTGTCGCTGCCGATGTGCGGTCAGGCAATGGGCGATAATTATGTAGTGTATTTATTATTTTAACCGCTAATTACATAAAATGCATATTAGCATGGAAATTATTTATAAATATGTTTTCCAAATGACATTCTGTCCACCCCCATATCTTCCCATTTCCATTTCCATTACCATTCGCATTAACATTTGGATTACATTCCCTGTCTGTTCATTTCTGAACATTGTGACATTGTATTTAGCTGTTTTATAATAATTTCTAATTTATTGCCCGCTTTTCATTATTGATTTTCGATTCGACGCAAAATATCATGCAAATTTTGCCTAATGAATTTTCTGTGTGTTTGATTTATATGTTAAGTTTGTTGTACTTATTGTTGTTGCTATCGACTGTGGTATTTTTGTTTTAAATTGACAACGTGTTGTTTTTTCATACCCAGTAGCAATAAAGCAGTTAATCAGGGTATAACAAATCCACAAACGCTCAAATTTCTAGATTCTCATATGAAATAAGACAAACATTTTTACTATTCTTAGCAAAAAACAAATGTTAAGGGTATCTTTCAGTCGCATATGCTTAACTAAAGCATTTTCACATGTTTATTTTTCAATTCGTATGTAAATCGACAATTTAATTGTTTTGTGTCATTTGTGAATAATATGCGCATTTTGATTGCACATTTGAAACGTTGGGCAGAGAACTGATATATAGATTTAATTTGATTTTAGCTGCTTGACATACGAATGACCTTATATTTTGTTTGGATATACGAGTATATATGCAAGTCATTCCAAGCCTTCGATAATCTTAAATGTTTATAAGAATGTTCACTCAGTTGCCAAAGAAAGTTCAACTTTTTTTGGGCCAGCTGGTCGGGCCAATATTTTGTCGGTTGAACTTACACAAAGCAAACAACCAATGAAATCTCATAAAGAACAAGCAGCACAAGAATAAAAAAATATTAAAAAAACAAGAAAGAAATGTTACCTTCGGCGTGCCGAAGATATATACCCTTGCAGACAAGATTTGCATAAGAAAACTCATTTTTCAACGGATTGTTTCTATGGCAGCTATAAGATATTGTGATCTGAGTTTGATAAAGTTTGGTCAACATGTGTTGAACGTGCTTTTATTTAGATATAATGAGTTTGGTCGAGATATTTTGAAAAACACAAAAGTTTTTCATTCAGAAACTTATTTTCAACCGATCATTCCTATGACAGCTATAAGATTTACTTGTACGACTTTATTGAAATTTTGTCATCATGTATAAACTGTCCTTAAACATAGGCTTAGTGAGTTTGGTTGAGTTATATTGAAAAACAAAAAAGGTTTTTCATACAAAAACTAGTTTTTCAATCCATCGCTCCCATGGCAGCAATAAGATATAGTCGTCCGATTTTGATAAAATTTCGTCATCATGTATAAACTGTTTTTAAACTAAGGTAAAGTGAGTTTGGTTCAGTTCTCTTGAAAAACAAAAAAGGCAGCTATGCTTTGGCAGCTATATGTTATAGTGGTCCGATCTGGCCAATTCAATTATAGGCACTACCTGCAATAACAAGAAGCATCTGTGCCAAGTTTCATCAACATAGCTCTAGAACAAAGTCTTGAAAGACAGACAGACAGACAGACATACGGACAATACGGACATGACGCGGCTGTTGATGCTAGTCACGAATATACCATTTTTCCTGTGACGTCTTCTTTAATGCGTTACACATTTCGTGATAAAATTATAATACCCTCTGCAAGGGTATAAAAAGCCGAGCAAAAACATAAGCAGCTACTTTTTCTTCACAGTTTATTATAAGCTTAACTTTCTATTTAAAAATATAAATCCCCATGAAGCGAAATGCACGCAGAAGAAATGCCAAAATTTGTGCCGAGCCATTTGCTTGTAGTTTTTAACGGGCAAGCGGCAAACAAACAAACAAAAAAAAAAAAAATGGCACAAGACAACAAAAAACAACAACAATAGCAGAGAGACAATGCGAAAAAGTGTGCAAAGTTTGATAGAAAGAGAGATGGAGAGTGTGCGGTAAGCGAGTGAGAGAAATGGCAAATGTGTATAAATTTCAACAAAATATCTTCAACTTAATAAAAGTTTTGGGTTTTTTTTTTGTGTTTGTTTTGTTTTGTGTTGTTTTTAGTTTGGCTGCAGAATTTCGAATACCTTTCAACTTTTGGCTAAATAATCTGCAAATACACACCAATACACACACACACACACACACACAATCGCACTCACACTCAAGCAGATACTATCCCCTGTATATGGTTATGCAAATAGCAGCATCGTATCAGCACCTCCCCACATATGAACATGTGTACATTATCAATTCATGGCAAAAAGAAAAACTTCATTTTTGCCAACCGAAAAAACCTCACAGTAACAGCAACAGCAACAATGGCCGGGCGGGGCATGATGATGACGCCTCTGTTGAGGCAGAAAGTGGCAAATGGGCCACAGAACACACGGCTTGGCATGGGGCAGCAGGACAGCAGCGCACACAGGACGAAAGAGGAGGCGACACTGACAACTCCCCAGATGAATGCTTTTGCTGCTGCTGCTGCTGTTGCTGTTGTTGCTGTTGCTGCTGCTGCTGCTGATGCCTGACATCCGAACCGAACTTGTGCTGATGCCTCAAGTTAAAAGTTTATTTAAACTTACTTGCTCTTTGTTTTTGTGTTACCACACACACACCGCATATACCACAATAACATACACTCACACACCTACGCACACCTATACATGCCAGCGCAAAGGGATAATAAAAGAATGTTGCATTAAATATGCAGCTTAACAGCAAATGAGCCTGCCGGTGTAGCCCAAATAATCAAGCTGAGCTGAGCTGATCAACACAAAATTTGTTTAATCAAATTGAATTACAACAAACAAGCCCAAGGCAAGTGCACAATAGCGTGCAACAACAACAACAACAACAATTGCTGTGACACTCTGGGCCATTTGTTTAATGCAAACACTTTGGCATTGTTTGCTTGTCGACTGTTATTATTGTTGTTGTCGTTGTTGTGTTTTTTGTTATGCCTGAGAGAAGCCAGCAACGATTTTAAATTGAAATCCAAATGCGTATTTGATAATTAAAATTGCATGATATTATTAACTGAATGCGTCTCGCGGCTTTGACGCTTTGCTGCCTGTTCAATTAAAGCCGATTTAGGTCAAACAGAAACAGAATAAACACAACTAACACATCAATGTTTGCTATTGTACGTTACGGCTTATATGATACGTTTATACGATACATGTATGCTTATGCTTATATATGCCAGAATGACGGGCTTGTTAATTTAAGCAACAAAAGTTGCAAACAACAAAATAACAACAAAAACAAAAAATCACAAAAAAATGTGTCGCTGTCCCCCTGCTCCAACAACCTCTGCCTCATCGTCTGGACGAGCCATAAAAATATGAGCTTTATTAAAAGCCATGCATGAGGGGCGGACATCTGAGAGCTGTGAGCTGAACAGAGTCTTCACTCCCTGGGGAAATGGCACGTAAATCGTAAAAAAGGTTTCCAGCAGAACAATGCCCATGCCCAGAATGAGACCCGTGCCGGACGGCGACTACGTGCAAACTTCTCTTGTATGGATCAGCACGCGAGACAGTGGCTAAAAGTGTTTCGATTTAGGTCGTTTGCTGCATTATCTGCTTGATCAAATAGATATTGTATAAACTCATTGCGGTACTATAGTTTTCAATACATTTCTGATTTTAGATATAGAATTCTAACGAATTTGATGGATATTGATATGTTTTTAAGTTTATGTAAAATAGTGTTTGCCCTTTGGCTGAAATTCAATTAGTCAAGCGAATTATTGTTTAAATAAGAAGATAATGAATAAAGCAGTGTTGGACAACTCATGCTTGATCAAATAGATACTGTATAAACTCATTGCGGTACTATTGTTTTCAATACATTTCTGATTTTAGATATAGAACTCTAACGAATTTGATGGATATTGATATGTTTTTAAGTTTATGTAAAACAGTGTTTGCGCTTTGGCTGTAATTCAATTAGTCAAGCGAATTATTGTTTAAATAAGAAGATAATAAATAAAGCAGTGTTGGACAACTCATGCTTGCTTTTGCACTGTGTTACAAGCATTGCTCTCTTTGCACGCTGACTTTCTTCTCAACTCTTCTTTTTCGTTTTCTTTTTTGTAAATTGTGAGAGGGAGAGGATTCGCTTCTTTGTGATTGATCAGCATCAACAGCTGAGACAAACTAGCCATGTTCGTCTGTCCGTCCTTCTGTCCGTATGAACACACAGATTTCGGAGACTATAAGAGATAGATACACCAAACTTGGCATGCAGGTTCCTGTATACCATACGCAGATCAAGTTTATTTCAAATTTTGAAAATCTAAAAAAAAAACTCCCACAGCCACAATTAAAAAGATAAAGCTTTTGTTTTTGGTAAACATATAAAATCAATCAATGTTGATTTCATTACGATCGGATAAACAGCACCAAAGTTATGGAAGAATCTATTACCCCCGTCTCGTCAAGCAGAAACAACAGTTTGACATTCACTGGACAAGTTAAGTGCACTGCTTGCTTGTGTTGTCGCTGAACTGCTTGAAATGCTAATTGGGAGCAGGGAGTCTCGTAGTCGGGCACACTCGACTAGAGCATTCTTACTTGTAACTAAAATATTTTTCATATTTTATTCCCAATATTTTCTTTTTATCTATTTAACATTTAAAAAAATAATAATAAATTTAAAACTAGTTTAGTTTGTATTATATCTATATTTCTTGTGTCGTTAGCTCTTTCTTATCGGTTTCTTAGCATGAAATATAACTTTGTTGTTCCATCTCTTCTTTTTTTTCGATACCACAATAATCTCGTTTTGGCCAAGTTGTGGTCGTTAAAGAGTTTCTACTTTTATAGAACGCAACCCACTGTTACCGAATACGCCTAACAACAGCCTAGTTTCATTGGGCGTATAGAAAAGCCACTTTTCATTTCCAATTTTTTCATCCACTACAACATATATTGAGGTTGCATAGAAAAAAAAAAAACACATAAAGAGTTTTTGTTTGCTGCTCTTCACGCTGCTCCCTCCAATGCTTCTCACTGTGTTACTTGTGTATCCTTTTAAATGACAGGTTATAAAGTTATTATGAAACAATATGTCAAAGAACAACTTATCGAAAGCTTTAGTTATTAAATTTGATAAAAGAAAATGAAAATAAACTATTAAAATGGCTATTGGTCTTTAGTTTATTTAAAGCCGACATGTTATATTTAGTAGAAAAATAAATATTGCTACTTTATGACTTTTTTCTTACGTTTGATTGATAACAATCCGCTTTTCTACGATTCATTCAATTTCATAGAACGATGTTTACATTGTTACACAGCTGCTGCGGCTTAAAATGCAAAAAGCAATGGTATCAAAAACCATCTATGCAACTGACAGACGAACTGACTGAAGGACTGACATACTGACTGACTGTCCAACTGACAATCCCGTCTGATGCGACGTCTTGCAAGCGCTTAAAGGCCATGAGCTGTTTTTTTAGGTTGATAGTTGAAGCTTTTTTGGCAACGGCTTATGCATATAAGTCGATTATGGTCACCCTTAGCTTAACCACTGCTACTACCTATGTGTGTGTGTGTGTGTGTGTGTGTGTTTGCTTGTGTGTGTGTAAAGTTGTTTGCATGTTTTTTGTTGATATCACCATAAATTTGTTACGCTGCTCTATTGGCAACTTCAAGTCCATGTATGTTGTTGATTTGTGTGCAAAACTTTTCAAACAAAATGAAAGAAAAGTCGCAATAACTGGAACAGTCATCAAAAGCATAGAAAGTTGCAGGAGGGGGCTGAAGGATGGTAGGAGATTGTCAAGAAAACGGACTTGGACAACGCAAGTAGCACACAAAAGTATCAAGTGTTGCTTTTGACGGCTGCATATTGACTTAACTGTAAAAATAACAGCAGCAACATGAGCAACAACAACAACAGCAGCAGCAGCAACAGCAGCAACAACAACAGCAGCAGCAGCAACAGCAACAGCAACAGGAACAAAAACAACAACAATCATAGCAATGACAGACCAGAGACAGACAGACAGACAGACAGACAGCCAGAAAGATATAGTATCTCAAATATATGTTGCAGTTGAGTGAGAGGAAAAAGATGAGCCAATGCCCAGCAGCAACAGCAGCCTGCAAATTGTGCTGCGAGCAACTTTAGTGTGGCGGACTGCACAGTTATGGAGTAAAAAAGAGAGAAGGGGGGGAAAGTGAGAGAAAGAGAGAGAGAGAGAGAGAGAGAGGTGTCCCAGCCATGTCCATGGCGCGTGCTGCAAGTGTTTGGATTGAGTTGTTAGGCAACTGATTTGATTTACTGAATAATAAAAAACGAAAACATGTACCCACACATACACACACACACACACGGAGAAACACACACTGAGATAGACTGACTGACAGACTGACTGACGGGCCATAAACAGTCATAGACACTTGGACATGGCCATTGCCATTGGATGGAGATGTGTATAAGGATAAAGATGTGGGTTGGGCATACGAAACGGGAAGTTTATCAACTACAATAAGAAAATGTGACAGGCTAAATAAACTTTTTGCAAGACAAATTTGTTGTCGTTGCTGTTGTTATTGTCGTTGTTATTTTTGTTGCCATTGTACGAGTATAACTTCCATAAAAAATGCACAAATTCTTTAAAGCAATGAGCAACACAAGCAACAAAATAAATATTACAAAAAAATAGACACAGGCACAACATACCCAAAATAACATAAAAAAAAAAAAGTATGAAACGAAAAATAAAACCAATTGCACTAACAAAATGATAAAGTTTCATGACAAAAAAAAAAGAAGAAAAACTGAAAAAATTCAATGTTTTTTGTTGTTGTTGTTGTTGGGAGACTAAAGCGAAAGTGCAAAATTGTATGCATGTGTAACGAGATTTACGAAGCGAGGCGAAGCGAATACGAGTATACCCTATAGAATAGAGCACTATATGGATGGATTGACAGATGCGATAGAGATACGTAGTACAAGCTGTCAGTGCTTTTGACAAATGTCAGGAATTCGAACTAGGTTAATATGTAAATATTTGCATGTGCAGGGGGTTTATTCAATTTATTATGCTATCTACGATTTAAATATTAAATTAAATTGCTCAAATTTGTATTGCTTACAGCTTATGCAATTGGCAGCTTAAACATAAATTATAAATATATGTTTGGAGAACATTTAGCCAAAGATAACAGATGTGCTTAATGTCTATAATATAAGTATAAGTTTATATTTAAATACGAAATAAGTTGGCAAAAAAGCTTAAACACATTTACAGCGCCTGAATGAACGATATGGAATTTTCTTTGCAAAAAGTTGACACATTTAATTTATAAAGGAAAAGCTGAAAACACGCATAAATATTACGAAAAATATTTTACATTTGTGGTCGACCACTCTGATTGTAAGTACAGCACACACACACACATACACACACACACACACATACACACACAGCTGTTGTTCAAGCGAAGCGTGCGACAATAATGCATATAGTATATATACATTTATATGTATATGCATGTATAAAAATATAAAATATGGGCAAACATGACGTATGCGTAACATAAACCAAAGACAAATGAACAATTGGATATAAATAAGCGACACTGCACGCCAGCACACGCACACACACACACACACACACACAGACAGTCAAAAACACATACATATACACATAGTGACTCGAATGAGACCAAAATGAAATGCGCTGGCCGAAATGCAAGGCTACAAAATGGCAAAAATGCAACAGAAGCGCCCAAAAATTAACAGCAACAGCAGCAGCAACAAAAACAACTACAACACAAACAACAAGAACAACAACAGCAGCAACAATTCAAGGCATGCCTGAAATGGCGACAGAATGGGCCAAATAGAAAAAAGGAAGGAAGGAAATCGTACAGAGTGTCATGTAAAAAGCCTTTCAATGCATGCTGCATACTTTTAGGCAGTGCGTGTTGTAAGCGTCTCTGCATGTGTGTGTGTGTGTATATCAGACGCGTAGAAAACGCGATAAAAGCAATGCATAAAAGAGCAAAGAAATGCAAAAAGGCAACACGTCCAAACGATGGGGCCACAAAAAGCGAAACACACACACACACACACACACATACAAAACATACACAGATGCAAATGGTTATGTTTATATGTATGTGTGAATATGAATACAGTGCTTGGCCTGGCCGACGTGCATATGCTTGAATGCGCGTGTTCGCACTTGCACACAAAAAGCAACTACAAAAAGCACAGCAGCAGCACATTCAAAAACCCCAAACACACACACACACACACACACACACACACACACATATATAAATGCATATAAGCACACTCATGTGTGTATATATGTATGTGTAGGTGTCTGTCTATGTGTGAGTGGTAAAACGAGTGCAAGTGGGTAAAAATAAAACATTTTTGCAATTAATTGCGCTCAATTTAAAATGTTGCAAAATTAATTCAAGAGTCATGCCAAATACACAGGCGCAGTTATTTATGCAAACAGAGACAGCAGACGGGACGCAGAGAGAGAGAGAGAGAGAGAGAGATGGCAAATGGTAGATGGGAGTTGGCTATACAGGATATAGGAGACGGCCGACAGGAGGGACAGAGCGACCATTGCACAACTGAATTGCTGCTCAAGCGAGCAGGCAAATGCACAGTTGAAATGCATGTGGAGACAGAGTGAGGCAAGGATATGGCAAGGATATGGCAAGAATGGCATTGAGAAAGGCACGCAAATGTGGCGTTGATGAGCGTTGAACGATGTCGATGCTGCACGGTGCAAGGTGCAAGCAAGGACGAGGCAGGCCTTAAGACGACAGAGCGACGGTAAACGGACACCGAGCCATATGCACACACGAAGCCAAGCCATAATATCCCAAGCACACACACACACACACACACACAGAGAGAACATCCAGACAGGGAGTCGACCAGCAGCCAACAATAAAAATAACAAAAGCAGCCGCAACTGGGAAACGAGGCAGAGTCCTTGTTGTAATCGTACTTGGGGTGCGGGTAAAGTGCAGTCCAGCCAAGGAGCAAGGAGCATGGGAACTACAGTCGAAGAAAGCCAACCAAATGAGCAACACAAATATACTCACATATACATGGCAAGATTGTAAGTCAAATGGGTTTTCTTGTTGTCGTCGTTGTTGTCCTCCTCGTCGTCGACTTTGTTGGTTTGTCTGAGTCTGACTGCAGAAGCTGAAGCTGTAGCTGTAGCTGAAGCAGAAGCAGAACCAGAAACATAAGCTGAAGCAGAAGAAGTTGAAGTTGCCGGTCCGGAAGTCGGCAGTTGAAATTAAGCCAACAGCAATTATGGTAACGAATGCAGCAAGCAGCGGCAATTACAATTCAACAATTGTTAAACAGTTTTAAAGCATTAAAGCCACCAACATTTTGTTATGCTTATAATAACAGCTTTATGTACTAGAGTTCAAAAAGCATCTTTGTTTTCTTTTTTCGTATAAATAAGCCAATGGTTTTAGCGGCTTTAATGCCAATTTTATGAAATGATTTATTGTCTAATATTTTACATATGCCAGTTGATAAATTGTTTATAAAATAAACACATTGAATTGTGCACAAATAATCCCATTTCAACTGTTAATTTGTCAAGCGGCATTTTTGTTGGTTTTATGCCAACAATAGTCGGCATTTTCGATAACATCGATAGTGTTTTTTTAAGAAACTGTCGAGTTTTTGAAAAATTTTGTCACTACATTTGACAGAGCTGTTTGAATCGGAGCACTATAACATATATTTGGCAAGAAAACAATAGCTTTTCAAAAGACATGGCACTCGTTTTTAATTAGAATTGGAAAACTATATCAGTCATAGGAGCAATCTTTTGAAAAATGAGTTTTTATTTAATTATAAATCCTCACATATGCTTAAATTCGAATAGGTCTTCGATTCAAAAACGATCTCTTATTATTATAAACAAGTAAGAACGCTACAGTCGAGCATTCCGACTTCGATATACTATGTTTTCTGTACGTTTAATAAATCAAATTTGTGTAAAGACTACTTATATATTTATAAACTGTACTTAAACTCAGTTAAAGTGAGTTTGTTTCAGTTAGCTTGAAAAACAAAAAAGTATTTCTTACAAAAACTTATTTTTCAACCGATCGGTTCTATGGCAGCTATATGTTATAGTGGTCCGATCTGGCCGATCTTAACACTTTGTGTGCCTATGGAATAAATCAACATGTATACTAAGTATGGTTGCTTTAGCTTTAAAACTGTGGAAAAAAAAGCTGCGTTCATACGGACGGATAGACGGACGTTTCAAAAGCCCAATATACTATTTTTTTCCATTTTGGCACACCGAGGGAAAAAAAATCTTTGATTAAACATATAATAGTTTCCAAATTTAATAGGATTTTAATTTTTTAATAACTTTCCTAAATATTAGGATTTTGTACTCAGAAGAAGTTATTTCTGAGTGAGAAACTGGTCAAAACTGGAGTTATTGTAAGAAAAAGGAGCAAGGGTCTTATGTCTTCGGCACACAGCACCCTAAAACCTGTAATGAATCATTCCGGAGAGTAATTGCAGCTATTCAGGTTGAAAAGAAATTCGAAATATAGTTGTCTGTTGTTATATGAAACATTTTTAATATTAAACTATTAGTCAGCACCTTGCTAACTCATTTCTGGCGGCAATGAATTTATAATAGCTAAATAAATATAATGTTCCACTGTGCAGTCTCAAACTTCAAATTAGCCAAAAATGAAGTTAAGTTCTTTGGCAATTTTGTATCTCATCTCTCGCATCGAAAGCTGAAAGTAAAGCAAAGGGCTGCAATCAAATGTCACAATCATTTACAACTCAGCTTTCAATTATGCTAAACATTTTTTTCGAAATGATTGAGCAATCATGGCTATTAGATAACACATGTCAAACAAATAGAGAGCTCTATAAAAATCATATGGGTTATCTTATCGCTACCGTTTCCACTCCCAGCCAGTTTAACGCATATGTATATGCATGTGTGTGAGTGTGTATGTTACATACATATAAGAAGGAATTTTAAAAATGACAGGGGAAACACACGCGTGCCCAGTTCAATGGAGCTATCCCTGAAAGCGTTCAGCACAATGCGTTTTACAAACTCCCTAAAGCTATTCCGAAACCAACTTTTTTTTTTCTCCTCTCTGCAAACAAAATACAAAAAAGCAAACGAAGTTTTTTTTTGCTCGTTCACGTCGTGGAGCAGGGGAAGCAGCGAAAGGGAAGCTGGGGAGCAAGGAGCAGCAGCATGTCTCGGTGTGGGCAAATAAATGCCAAGTGCTACGCAAAACCAAATAAAGTCGAGCACATGCACATACACAAATACAAGCAAACACACTTACACTTACACTTACACTCACACTCACACTCACACTCAACCTCACCCTCGCACTTCCACTCACACAGATACTTACACGCACGCACATTTAACAGTAACAGACGTTGGCAATGAACATGAATGCACAGGCCGTGCACAGTGGTTTGGCCACATAGAAATTAACCTGAAAATTAAAGAGCATTTCTTATTAACTAGCCAGTCTGATTGGCTTAGCTTTGGATTCTTATTTTTAAATCTTAAAACTGTTTCGAAAAGGTTATCGAATAGCTATTTTTTGAATCGGCGCCAGCGATTCAATATCTTAGCTCCAATATGTACTTTCAGCTACAGGATTCTATACAAATTTTGTAATTTATTTAAAATTTCAGCTTCAATATGAGTACTAATATGGTATATCCATATGTCTCTGATAGGTATCAGTTTAACTCCACTTTCCAGATTGTTTGCTTATTTATGCTGGTTGACTTGCTAGTCATTATCTAAAATCAGGGATGCGATTTCAAGGAGTGTGCAACGTGCTTAAGTGGCTTTAGTTGTTGTTGCAACATTAAAGAACTTTAAAATTGCCTTAGCTACTATAAATTTAAAGCACATGTCAATTTATGTAGTCTAATCAAAAAATCTATAAAATTATAGCACAAATCATAAAGTTATGCAGAGTCACAATCAATATAGTCCACTGGATAATGTTCAGAAGTTATTTTTCAAGCTAAAGTCAAAAAACAAAAAAAAATATATATTTTAAAAAATAATAATAATTAAATTATATTATTTGTTTATTTGTGGCTATTTTGAACCAGTGTATCGTGTTGGCAAGTAGGCAACTGGCAGAGTCTTTTAGTCCTTTAGTTGCTCAATTTCAGTTTCACACTTCCGTCGCCGCACACATATGCAGATGGGTGTCCTTTGGCTGCAGGCGTAAAAACGTGAGGCGTACAATTTACGCCAGAAAAACAACAACAACAAGAACAGTAACAGCTACGAGTACAACGATGATGATGAGGACGACGACGACGACGATGGCGATGACGATGACGATGCCGTCGAGGAGTGCGCAAAAGGACATGCAACAACAATTAAAGTTTGAAAGAAGCAACGCCGGCGACGCCGCCTCGACACGGAAAAAGTAAACCGAGCAAAAGTTGTTAACGGCGCATAAAAAAATGAAAGAAAAACTGCACAAGACCAGAACGTTGGCGCAAAGCGGAGGGAGAAAAAGAGAGTGAGGGAAAGGATGACGATATTCCAGGCAGTACTAGACGGAGACGGAGGAGTATATGGCGGAGACATGGCGGGGACATGGTTGGGCGGCCAGCCAACTGCCAAGTGGCAGTCGTGCAGTAAAAGGCACGCGCATGAAGCCGGAGGACAGCAAATGGACGGACAAGCGGAAGGACGAACGGAAAGACGGACGGGGCTAAAGTTTTGGGGCGAACAGACAGCGGCAAATTCGCATGCAAATTGTGCGCGAAAAAAGTTGAGAAAGCGCCAAAAATAAAAGAAAATTCAGCTAGAAAATGGGCAAAGCGTATGTAGGTAAGAAAGTTTGCACACATATATGGCTCAGGCACACACATGGTGCAGGCATTAACATACGTGTGTGTGTGTGTGTGTGTGTGTGTGTGTGCATGTGTGTGTGCCAGAACATAAATGTAAACAATGAAATTGTTGAATAAACAGCTGGGTTGGGGCGCCTATTTATGTACCCGCTCTACACGTACCCCTACCTCTGCCTCTTTAACAACCGGTTGGCAAACAGCCTGCGGAAGAGCTTTTGCTTGTCATCATTTCACGACCCGCTGGCAGGCAAGGTGTGAGACAACGGCAATTATCACAATTTGTGCCAGCTAACCCAAGCCCCAATCCAACTCAACCCAGACACCCACTCATCGCTGTTGCATCCCCCCTCTTCCCTTGCAAGTGTATTCTACAATCATTTGCCATTGCTATTCATTCATTCATTCCTGCACCACTTCCACAACCATTTTCATCTTCATTCATTCGGCTCTACGCATTGTTCGTGCCCGACGCCTTGCCGGCCTTTTGTTGCCGGAGCAGTGTTTACATTTACACTTTGCAAGCATCATTTCCATGCCACGTCTAATGCTCAAGGCTTTGTGGCACCACCAGCACCAGCAGCAGCCCTGCCAGCGCAGCACTATAGAGAAAAAGTACACTTTTCTAGCACAAAATTTATTTATAAAAGTATTTCAGTTATTAAAGCAGCAGGAATACAACAAACTATTATGTTTTATGACAAAAATGTTTATCTGTTTTGAATTCCAAATAAGTTTTCGGTTTGAAAGGAGTTATTATAAAGTACTGCAAATGTATGTAACAGGCAGAAGAAGGCGTTTCCGACTATATGAACTATATTAAACTATGATCTGCATCAACAACCGAGTCGATCTAGCCATGTCCGTCTGTCTGTCCGTCTGTATGAACGCGTCGATCTCAGAGACTAGAAGAGCTTGAGACACCAAACTTGGCATGCTGGTTCCTGTATACCACACGCAGATCATGTTTATTTCAAATTTCGGATGCATCCCCCGGCACACCCACAAATTGAAAACTCCCACAGCCACAATTTTAAAGATACAGGTTTGATTTTTGGTACACATATATGTTGTATCAATGTTGATCAGCAGAGTAAATTTCATTCCGACAGGATAAATTACACCAAAGTTATGGAAGAATCTATTTCACCCGACTCAGCAGGTAGAAACCACAGTTTGGCAGGCACTGGACAAGTTAAGTGAGTTGCCTGTTTGACTTGCCGCTGAACTGCTTGAAATGCAAGTTGGGTGCAGAGAGTCTCATAGTCGGGCACACTCGACTAGAGCGTTCTCATTTGTTCATTTTGTGTAACCTGTTTCGAATAATATAGCCATCGTTCTTCAAAATAGAAAGTACTTTAAGGTATAACTTCTGGTGCTTGTACTCTAAACTAATACTAAATTGAATGGTTAGCAAATCAATTGAATTCCAAAATCACACTTAATTTTCTATTAATAATTTTCACTCAAAAAGTTTCTACTTGCCCCATTGTGCAGTGCCAGGAATTCGCGATTCTGAAAGCGCGTTGCCTACTTTGTGGCGCATTTAGTTAAATTGTTTATTATGCTCTGCTTGCCTTTCTGTCTCTCTCGCTCTCTCTCTCTCTCTCTCGCCCACACACAGACTTTCTCTCTCCATTTCTCTCTCACTCTGTCTATCTCGCTTGCTCTCTGTTACGCTGCGACAACGTCTGCTTTCAGTTTGTTCACAATCAATTAAAAGTGAGGCGCCAATGTTTAATTAAGCTAAAATGCAGCATCGCTCGCCTTGCACTCGTCCTTTTGCAGTCCTTTTTGCAGTCCTTGCACTCTGCTCTGCCCTGCACTCTGACAGCCGTATTAATTAGCGCCTCGCGTTTTGGCCGCATCGTCGAAATTGAGTTATTAGTAGCTCATTATTGAACTTTTTAATGCAGTCAGTCAAATTGTTAGATGCCGCTGACATGGAATATAAATTGGCTTTCAGACTGGCAGTCTACCCATTCAGCCTGTCGTCCTGTCCTCCTTTCGCTTAGTAGTCCAGTTCCAGCCAGAATGCTTAGCTTTGACCCATCGAGCGTAAAAAGTCGCCAATAATTGGCTACTAATGGCGCCACATAAAAACTTTTTGCCAATTGCAATCAAACAAAAAAAAAAGCAAAAAATGCATTGAGAAATGTTGCAAAAGTTTTTTTTTTTGTTTGCCAACAAATAAAACAAGCAAACAAGAACAATAAAAAAATTAAAAAAAAAAAAAATGTGATACAAACAATTAACATTTTCATTTTGTGATTTTCCACTTAAACTTTGCAGTGCTATTTATTGCACTTGTCAGAGTTGTTGTTGTTGCTGCTGTTGTTGCTGCTGTTGTTGCTGCTTTTGTTGCTGCTGTTGTTGCTGCTGCTGTTGCTGCTGTTGTTGCTGCTGCTGTTGCTGCTGTTGTTGCTGCTGTTGTCGCTGCTATTGTCGTTGCTCTTGTTGCTGCTGCTGCAATTGTTGCTGCTGTTGTTGCTGCAATTGTTGCTGCTGTTGTTGTTGCTGCTCTTGTTTCTGCTGATGTTGCTCACTATGCAATTGCCAGTGAAATTCATTAGCGCCAGCGGCATACAGCAGGACGAGGAGCAGAGGACACCTGCAGCGATTGTTGTCATCTCATTGCTGGTGTATGTGATAATGGGCGTGGCTGGCGGGGGAGTAGACGTTGTAGGGCTGGGAAAGGCAACTCACTTGGCACGCGCATTATTGCAAACAATTTGCCCTGTTTGTGTAGTGGACAAATGACAGTCAGGCAGTCAGGCAGACAGGCAGGAAGACAGCAAAAGGACAAAGGACACTGCCAGCATGGCGACTAAAGCCGGCGTTGGCAATCGGAAATGTTGCCAAAGTTCTATGGCAGTCACCAACACATGCACAGAGCTAAGCACACACACACACACACACACACACACACACACACACATACAGCTGCCGCGACGCCTTGCAGGCATACACAAAGCACACACACATACACATACAAATGCACACACACATGAGCACAATGTATGTAGTTATGCACTCAGTTGTGACTCTGTTGGGTTGGCTGCCTGCCCCTACCCTCACACCCCCATACCCCCACATCCCACCCACCCCCTTTAGCAGCTTGAGTTTTTGCCTTTTTGCCTGCAGTGTTTGTTTTAATTTAAATAAATGAGCTTAAGCTTGATCCTTTAAGGCCAGTGCTGCCGTTGGCATCAACTTCATTGTTGTTTGCCCCCGCTGCCAGGACCATTGTTATTTAGTTGACACGCCCGCGGAGGCAACAACGTCATCATTCCTCGCGCTGCCCAAGAATCTGCAAGTGCTCAGCACTTTTAAGTCAAATTGCTTTGTCGCTTAGCAGCGTCGGTCATTTACCGTTCACCGTTTACCGTTCAACGTTCCATGTTGCACGTTGTGCCGCTGCTGACCTGCAATTTACATTGGATTGGGCCTCATCCTGCGTCCAAGCGCCTTGGCAGCACAGGACTCGACGGCGGCATTCGAGACATTGACGTTGGCGTTGGCAGGCAGCTGGCGCAGGTCCTGGCATAGGTCCTGGCACAGCTGTCAGCCAGCAACTCCTGCCTGATGGTTGTAGCTCAAGTGTTTGCCTTCAGCTTGTTGTTGTTGCTGTTTCCCTTCTCGTTGTTGCTTTTTTTATGCCAGCTATGCAACTTCAAAAGGCTTTGGCGTGGTGTTAGCTCGCCTTTGCTCCTTTCGCTGTTGCCGCCGGCTGAGCTGCCACTTTGCCACCTTGCTTTCTCGCTCATTCCATCATATTTTTGTGTTGCATACCCTGTATACATTAAATATGTCTGGGGTATATTAATGCACGGACCGAACGTTTATATTTTGAAATTGGCAAGTCGATATATATTTTTCATTATATGATCATAGCTTTCTGAAAAACTTTAGAGACTAGGGAATACAATTTTAATAATATTTCGAATACTTGGCAAAGTTTGAGATTTTTTTAAATTTTAGAAAATTCTTTTCGCAGCCTCATATAGTGAAAATATCGCACTACAATCTTTAGACAATGACAAAGACTTATTTTATAACAAGTATTTTGAAAAGTTGTTGTATTTTGAGTAATAACATTCACTACGTTCTTTCTACATACTCAGTTTTATAGTATTTCGATCAAATTTATACTTAATTAAAATCAAAAATTATAAGAAATGTGATGAATTCCTTTACTCCTTATGAAACAATATCGTTATGTTTTTGAGAAACGGAAATTATATGCTGTTTTTAGTATTGCCTGACATATATTTTAAATATTTCTAAACTATATGTATGTATATGATATTTTTGACCAGCCATATTCCAGATGGTGTTAATATTTGATTTAATAAATTTAAATTTTTTACTTTTTACTTATTTGAATAACTGAAAAACTTGAATACAACATGGTATATACAAGTTGATCAGTTCTAACTTAAACGTTCTTACTTATTCCTTTTGTGTGTCTTTCTCTGTCTCTCCCCCGCTCCCCATCTCTCTCTCTCTCTGTCTGTTGCAATGACAGTGCTTGGCCAGCTGTTAGTTTACCTTGCAGCAACTGCGCTGATTTGCAGTTTCGTCTTTTCATTTGTTTGGCGCACTTTTTCGCCATGTTTTTTGTTTACACAGCAAATTTATTTATGTTCGCGCTGTGGCACATTTTTTGGGTTGCCTCTTAAATATTCCCTTTCTTAAGTGCTGATGCAAATTTGTTTTTCCTGACAGCTGAAAAGCAGAGCTAAAAATACAAGAGATAGTTGAAATGTTAGCACAAAAAACAATGTACATAACAAAAAAAAGAAATAAATTTAATTTCGATTTACAAGGCAAGCAATTTGTGCCACAACTGAGCTATATATATATATACAAAAATATAATCTCTAAATATAACTGACTATAATTCTGATACTGATACTGAAACTTTATTACTGAACTGCAAGCATATTTAATTTGTTTCACTTTTTTATTATTGTCTACAAAGTTGTAAGCTTATGCGCTTAAGAACAATGCAATGTAAAATGTATCCAGTTCGGTAACTGGCTGTAAAAAATAATTATATAAAAGCACTTTGCCAATTTGCCAGCTTTAAGCACTTTTTATCACTAATCCTTTTTTAATTCATGCACTTTTCAGTGCACATAGTTTTTATTTCCTTAGCGCTTAGCCATGTTTTTAACATGTACTTTCAACAAATGGTTAGCAAATATACATATATCTGTCTGCTTTCTATTTAAGTCCGTTTTGAAATTGTTTTTTCAAGTTTATTACTTTTATTTTGAACAGAGATATATTCCAAAAGCTTAAAACATTGCAACAGTTCTTTCTTATAAATTTTATAGATAATATCCATGCAGTTCTGAAATGTTAAGGTAAATGTATCTGAGAAGTATTATAAACAGCTCAGTGATAATATACTTATGTTTATATGTTTCTCAACATTTAAATAAAGTTAATAAATAAGTGACAGCTTCTAGTTGATATGCCTTCTGTAATAATATAGGTATTTTATAAATCAAATTTAAGGAAACAAGAAAGAAAATGTATCTTCGGCTTGCTGTAGATACTATATTTCTTTGACAGTTCTAAGGTATTTGCACCCGATCTACATTCCAAGTCTCTAGCTCTTATAGTCTCCGAGATCTGTTCATACGGACAACCGGACAGACAGACAGACGGACAGACGGACAGACGGACAGACAGAAGCACATGGCTAGTTCGTCTCGGCTGTTGATGCTGATCAAGAATATATATAGTTTATATAGTCAGAAATGCCGCCTTCTTTTTTTTGCAGTACTTTATGACTCCCTTTTTCCCATTTTCAATGGGAACAGGGAAAAAATATACTAATACTTAGAAAAAGTGAGTTTGCTTGAGATATCTTATAAAACGAATAAGTTTTTTATACAAAAACTTATTTTTCAATCGAGTTTTCTTATGGTAGCTATATGTTATAGTGGTTCGATATTCTGACATATGTAGTGCTTGCAGAAAGCCAAGTTTCATCAAGATAGCTTTAAAACTTAGAGACAAGTTAGTGTGTATGTTTGTTATCAATTCTCGCATCGACAATTATAACTGCATGTTTGTAAATTTTAAACACAATTTTGCAACCAACCATCTTAAGGTTTGACTTTAACTTTAATAGATCTAACTAAATATCTGACAAGTTGAGAAAATAGATTATCAACTTGACCAAATGAACTACTTGATTTTTGTTCACCTTTCAATTAAAAGAAAATCAAAAATCTTTTTCATGTTTTAATCAAAACAAAGCTGCACTAACCTACCACAATTGAGTTAACTAAGTGTATAATTGAGTATGAATACTGTTCTATCTGACTGTACTTCGTGTACATGCCAACGCTAGTCACTTCAGCTCAAATATGGCAAACTCCGCACAACTAAAGCTAATTCAATAAGTAAATCGCATTTGCGCAGCTGAAAGTTGGCTTTATGCAGAATACGGCTGGGAAGCACACGGAGAGGACATTTCGCGCTTTTTAGCCCTGAGGCATTGCATTGACACCTCGTCAAAAGTGCTGCACTTCGTTGAGCTTGGTAACTGGTTTAGTGCAAATTTAGTATTAGCCAAGCGCTCAATTTCACATAGAAATTAAATTACAGACGCGTCAAAGTACAGCAACGCGGTTGAAGGTTGCAAGTGCAACAGCAGAAGAGCAGGGAAGTGCTGGGGGGCAGCGGAGCTCAAGGGATGGGGCGTGTGGGTACAGCAAATGAGCGAACACCTCGTTAGTTCTTGCATCTTGAAACTTTTTTAATATTTACATTCATATTTTGCACCTTTGGCTTTGCCAACGCTCGAAACTCTTTTGCACCTTATTTTTTCTTTTTTCTTTTTATTATATTTCTTTTTATTCGTGGCCTGTTTTTTTTTTTCAATGCTGCTGCTGTAGCATAAGGATGCAAAAAGGGCGGCGGCATTGCCATAAATTCGTGTTTGTGTTGAAAATTGCATTTGCCTTTACTTTGAGAGCTGCGCGGATGAAGAAGCTGCACGAAGAGATTGAGATAGCGGGGCCAGGATCAGCAGGCAGCAGGCAGCAGCCACAGTTGAACGTGGCCATATTGGCCGCGCCTAAAAGCAGGCAGCGTAAAATTGTAAAACTGTTCGGCGCACATAATCAAGTTAGCAGAAACGGGCGGCAAACAACAGCAGCCGCTGCCCCAACCCCTGCCACACCCCCACTGCCACAACCGCTTTATTGTTGATTGCTATTGTTGCAGCACTGCTGCTGCAGCACTTAAACTGAACGGCATTTGCTGTTGTTATGTATGTCTGTGTGTGTGTTTCTGTGTGTGTGTTTTTGTGTGTGTGTTTGTGTGCTGTGAAATAAATTTGGGAGCAATTTTTGATGTTTTGTTCAGTGGTTTTTTGAATGATTTTTTTTCTGTTTGCTTGCAGATGTCAACAGCACTTCGAAATGATGCAGATGCACTGAAATCAAAGCCCCTTGCGCAATTTGCACAAACAACAGCAGCAGCAACAACAACAACAACAACAACAACAGCAACAGCAACAACGCACGCGGCAAATAGCAATAGAAATAGAAATAGAAATTCAAATGCAAATAGAAATTGCGGCAGTCGCACAAAAAAATACCCATAAAAATAATACAAAAAACAACAACAGCGAATTGAGCAACAGCTGCTGCAAATAACAAACGTCAGCTGCAAAAACGAGTGGAAAAACAAGCCACAACAACAACAAGACGAATAGATAACAAAATGGATAGCCATTTAGGCCTGCTCTTTGTCATTTTGATAATGGCTGCCAAATGTGGCAACGGCATTCCACAAAATCAGAATCAGCATCATGGTAAGTAGATATATGTACTATATACATATATACATACATTGTATAGTTCCATTGATTCTTAATTCAATTTAATGGCCACTTGCTGTGCACAGAATCAAACTCACAGCTGGATCCTGATCCCGAATTTATTGGCTTTATCAACAATGTCACCTATCCGGCTGGTCGTGAGGCCGTACTCGCCTGCTCCGTACGCAATCTGGGCAAAAACAAAGTATGTTTTCACACACTCAATCAACCAGTTGTGCTTGCTTTCATTTCTTTTAATCACAATTCTGTTTGCTCTTGTTTCTCAGGTGGGTTGGCTGCGTGCCTCAGATCAAACAGTACTTGCATTGCAAGGACGCGTTGTTACGCACAATGCTAGGATTAGTGTCATGCATCAGGATATGCACACGTGAGTACTGAATAATCTTCATGATTTAGGTATAAATCAAATCATACTTAATTCAAGCATTGTTACTAAATGTTACTGAGGCATATTTCATTTGTATATTAATTATTATAATATTCTTTCGTTTCACGGCTTAGAACCAGTATCCATTCTTTAAGACGCTTTTTAGAAAATGTTTCTAAGGTGTTACATTTTTGGTCAAAACAATGGCAAAAAGTCAAAAATGATTATATAAAAATTTCTGAGCCAAGTGTTTATTGAATTTCCAACTCTTTCCAACTCTTGATTTTTTAAAAAATTTTAAAAACTTATTTTTAATCTTTTGTTGACTCAAAACCATTTTGAGAACAACAATAAAACTTTATGGGAAAGTTCTTGATAAAATCTCTACATAATTAAAAAAATTAATCTTTTATTAACAAAAAACGTTTTTTAAAACAAACAAAAATGTTTTCAAAATGGGTTACATAATAATAACTATAAAATTATAGGTTTAATTAAAGATTTAAATTTTAAAATTACAAAATATCTTTCGAGATTAACACTTATTTTTGGGAAAACATTTTAAAAGAATATTTAATTGAAAAACAATCCCCAAACAGCTGGAAATTGAAGATCAGCAAGCTGCGGGAAAGCGATCGAGGCTGCTACATGTGCCAGATAAACACAAGTCCCATGAAAAAGCAAGTTGGCTGCATTGATGTGCAAGGTATAGAAAATTTCTTATAGAAATATATGCTTGTTATTAGAAAATGGTATACAAATAATTTTCTTCTTTACGCTTGTAGTGCCACCGGATATTATTAACGAGGAGTCGTCCGCGGATCTGGCCGTGCAGGAGGGTGAGGATGCAACGCTCACGTGTAAGGCCACTGGCAATCCGCAGCCACGTGTCATTTGGCGACGTGAAGATGGCGAAATGATACTCATACGCAAGTCTGGCAGTCGTGAGCTAATGAAAGGTAAGTTTGATGATGAAACAAAACGAGCAGGCGACTAACTAAAAAAGCTTCACAACACAGTGGAAACCTACAATGGTTCCTCGCTGAGGCTGTTGCGTCTAGAACGTCGCCAGATGGGCGCCTATCTTTGCATTGCCTCCAATGATGTGCCACCGGCTGTTAGCAAACGCGTCTCACTCAGCGTTCAATGTAAGTTGAATGTATAGTAACTTGGATATTTGTATTGCAGCATTGCTTTCGTTGTTTGTTTTTACAGTTGCGCCCATGGTGCGTGCACCCAGCCAGCTGCTGGGCACGCCGCTTGGCTCCGATGTGCAGCTGGAGTGTCAGGTGGAGGCATCACCCTCGCCTGTATCATATTGGCTTAAAGGAGCGCGTACATCGAATGGTTTTGCCAGCGTCTCCACGGCCAGTCTAGAGTCGGGCTCGCCCGGTCCTGAAATGCTCCTAGATGGGTAAGCGGAGATCTAAAAGCCACTGTACCATTGCTTTTGACAAACAACAAAAACACAATGTTCCAGGCCCAAATATGGCATCACGGAAAAGCGCGATGGCTATCGCGGCGTCATGTTACTCGTGGTTCGTTCCTTTTCCGCCTCCGATGTGGGCACCTACCACTGCGTCAGCACAAACTCGTTGGGCCGTGCCGAGGGCACGCTACGGCTATACGGTGCGTATGCGTAATCTGCCAGCAAAGCTAACAATTCTCATGTGAAATGCCTTTGTTTATGTTTTTGTTTGCTTTGTTTTGGTTTTGTTTTGCATTTCTTTTACAGAAATCAAGCTACATCCGGGCGCCTCGTCCAGCAACGATGAGCATCTCAATTTCATTGGCGGTAAGCTGCAAATTTGTTAGCCCAAAGCTGAATATGACTGACCCCGTCTCTATGTATGTCCTGTATACTGATTTCTGTTTTCTGCTGGCAGGTCTGGAGGAAGCAGCGCGCAATATGGCTCCCAGCAGGGATGCTACGTGGAAGTTGTTGTTGTCGTGGCTGCTGTTGCCGTTGCTCGTGTTGCCGTTAATACTGTTCTGGACGCTGCCGTTGGACGCGTGATATCACAACTGAGCGAGAGCCGGCAATCAAGTATTCCTACAGGTGTTACCCAGCCCTTAAAAACAAACCAAATCGATCCACTGTTCGTTCCGCTTATGCTCCCGCTCAATTTCCCACGTTTTGCCCTGCCAGCGCCTGTGTTATTGTTCCCTTTTTGTTTTTGTTTTTGATTTTTGACTTTTGTTTTTAAATTTGGTTTCGATAAACACAACATATTGCCAAAGCGCTGTGGGCGTCAACCACAACGCATATATCATTTACATACGTATCATGAAAAATGTTGTTCCCCCCTCAGAAATAAAAAAAGATGGCCAAGAAATCTAATGGAAAATCGCGATAAAAATATGTATTTTAAATCGCAGGCGCCAAAAACCAAAAAAAAAAAAAACACAAAAAAATATGTCGCATAATGTTACATTGCATATAATTAAACACGAATACTATAAAATAGTGCATAAATATAATTAACGAAAATTATTGAATAAAATTATCGCAAAACTTAGCTAATTGTTTTATTTAACCAAACAGCCTTTCCTACGCCATTGGCCAGCAATATCGATCCACTGTGTAGCCACTATTAAAATATATATATACAAATTTAATTAATTATAATTATAATTTAACTAAGCAGCGCTGCCTACCCCAACGTGAGCCCAGCAGCACAGGACAGGCGCCATGAAGCAGCCGTTTATCACATTCGGCCTCATTGTTCATATTGTGCCAGACGAGAGCCGAACCCTTCCTTGGCTGCACAGCCAGCTTAAGATTGGGGAAGGAGGTGAGTCCTCCAAGTTGCACATCGCTCAGCTATAAAGGCGTTGAAATTAAAGGGATGAAACTAAACTGGAGATAGAAATGAAATACGAAACGAACTATTTACTTACATAGAGCAAAACAGTTGCAACGCGATTATTGTCGATGAAGTCCTGGTTGTCCTGACATTAAAGAGCATTAACATGTATAAATGAATAGGGTTTTATGAAATGTGTGAGCTTATTTATAACTGTTCAGTGAATTGAAAAGCACGTGAAATTTCACTTAAGTTTCAGCGTTCCTAAGCTTTTAATTGTGAAGCCAGCGACAAATTGAAAATATGAAAAATGCGAGTCAAGATATGTAAATTTAACTGTTTTTTTAGAAGTCGTGTTTTAAACACAATTGTCCAATGTGTTGTTGACGTGTACTTTGAGGTCCTAACTATATATCCAATCAAACTATATATCCTATATAGCAAATCAAAACAGCAAGGTTCAAGTTAAATGTTTTAAACAAATTAATACAGAATCAAATGGTATTAATGTATCAGAAATACATGTTACAGTTTCACATAGAAATTTTATTTTCGATCGATTGTTCCTGTGACAGCAATAGGATATAGATGCCCGATTTTGACGAAATTTGACCAAACTATATAAAGTGTAGTAAACCATTTAATTGTTGAGTTTGTTGAAGGTAGGCATGATCGATGGAAATTTTGATTTTCAAATTTAATAAAAATCTGGACACTTTATCCATTGGTTATTAAGGGAAAAAATTGTCGAAGAATCTTTATCCCAAGGTTTATTCAATTCGAAAGCTGCATATTATAGTTCAAATGAAGGAATAAATTCAGTACTTCGTTCTTTTGTTAAACCAACTAATTCATTATATAATTTGTTAAATTCGTTCAGTTGTTTAGTTTGTTCGATTATTTGCTCCTTCGGTCATTTAGTTCATTCGAATTTACTATGTTATCTACTATAATTATCAATTTGAAGGAACAAACTAGGTGAACTACAATCAGGAATATAGTTTGTTCGTACATTTTGGTGAATAGTTCAATCGAACTTGTTCTGAACAATCATACAACACTATTGCCTAAAGTGAACTTCAAGGCAGTGGTCAAAATTGTTCGTTTTAAACCAAAGTTCCACTTAAATGAAGACTAGCACAAAATAGTTTATGTATACGTCATTTTCAAATTGGTTTTTCTTAGAAGATAGTTCGATTTAAAGGAGATTGTTGCAAGCAAAAAGTACTGCACCTTACACAGTTTTTTGAGACTCACCTCATATTGCTTTAACGAACAGTCATTGTGAAGATCGTAGTGCCCACCAATGCCATAGTTCAACACAGCCAAATTGGAGCTGGTGCTGAGATCAAAGCCGGCCATATCCTCGATACGGCGATGAAGACGCTGAACATGCTGTGATGCATTGGGAGCTAAGCCTGCATTCAAGGCAGTTCGTTTATGATTCAATCTGGCTGCACCGACAAGGGAGCGATGTAGATATGGCTTGGATAGACGAATAATATCTGAACGCTCGCTGGCATAGATGACATCGTGGTAGATGACCACATGGGGATCGATGCTCAGCTGCTCCAGCTTGAGTGGGGCGAGGCGTAGAAAGGGCGTGGTGTTTGTTTGATAGCGACAGCGTTTAGAGGAGCTAAGTGGCAAAGGATGCTGTCCACGACAATTGAACAGATGATTCTGCCGTTGGTTGACATATCGTAAATATGCTTGTGCCTCCTGCTTGTGCTCCGCTTTGGTGGAGTACTTTAAAACTTGCTCAAAAGCTGCCCCAATGCCCAGCAAATCGTCTGCAAGAAGAACACATTGTGAACTTTGTAAATGTGATTTTATTTGTTATACAACTAACCCCGCTCAGCGTGAATCAAGCCCAGCTCTCGCTGTATGTCTGTACGATCATAGTTCACTAATTCGTAAATGCGCTTTGGAGTACCCTCGTACTGTTCCAGAGCAATCTCCAGCCACTTTTTGGCCAGTTGGTCATCTCCTCGTTTGCGCAAATACTGCGCCAAGGCAACGCAGGAAAGTGTGTTCAGCTTGGCGCTGCAAAGTGTAGTTTAAATCGAAGTTAAGTTATAATACAATATTTGAGACTTGAACGCACTTGTATTGCTTCTCTTTAAGTAGACCTTTTGCCATGTGCCGCTCATCCAGATTATAGATTTCCTGTATGCGCAGCAATCCCTTCGCCGCATGCTCCACATCCAGTTTGCTAACCACGTCCAAACGATAATCTGATATCTGTTGTAGATCTGGGAATATTGGCTTAAATACTGTTCAACCAAGTGCCAGATGAGCACCAACCTTCACCCGGTTCAAGCTTCAGATAACTGAGCAACTTGGGCGCATCCATATGCATGCGACGCAGCAATGGCAGACTGTTTAAAGGATTGGCTACATAGCCAATTGGATCCATGACTATATACTTAAGCCGCTGCTCAGCATCATTCAGAATTCTGCAATTGTTTTATTTCGTTAGGTTATGCATTAATTTGCATTATTGGAACTTACACGCGAATTACATTCAGCTTATGCTGCACTGCATCTATGTAAAGACGCAAATCCCTTAGCAGATGATCCTCACCCTCCAAGACACGTGTCATTTCATGAGTGGACGTGGCAATATATTCCACTGCGATTACCATTCCTAGAGACCAAAGCAACAAGTTTAAGATCAGCATTCTGAATACAAACTGCCAACTTAACAAATTGAACAATAATAAATGAAGTAATGCATCTGACGTTAACGTGAAATACTTTTAACTTAATTGATTCGCTTTGGAAATGCATTTATTTCTTTTTTAATTTGCGTAACTTGAAATCTTTAAACTGAAACATGTTTCAACAAATACTATGTGAGAGAATTGACATATAAAATTAAAGAAGGTGCAGATTATAATGCTATTTTTTTGAACTTATGAAGTACTAGCATTCTTTCAGCATTCTAACACTAATATACATTTGTTTTTGTTTTCTGAGACGTTTCCTTCAATGCGTTACACATTTGTGTACCCTTTGCTAGGGTACAAAAATTGCATAAAACGTTTCCCGACCGAGTTTTTCAAAATTCCTTTCTTAGCTGTCACAAAAATCGTCTTTTAGTTGGTTTAAAAAAAGCTCTACGTAAAAATACTGGAGATTTTGTTTAAAAAAAACACCATCAAAATCAATTTGAAATATAATCTGGAAACAAAAATGCTTTTCTGCAGATTTCTCTTTATAATTCCGAATGAGCTCAAAAATCCTCAGAGATAATTTAAGTTCGACAAGTATAATTGGGTTCATTAGTTTGTTCTACAAGGCGTTTTACGTCAAAAAGTAAAAGAGAACGTACCTATTAATTCAGATGTTCGTTTGTTCACAAAGTGCCAATATTTGAGTTTATCCAAGGCAATTTCCTGGTCTGATATTTTACAAAAACGTAAGTTTAAAGCATTTCTGAGAAGCTATTCAACTTTCTAGCACATACTTGGTTCAGATAACAACCCAACTCATAATGGACTCTGAGAATGTGGAATCATCTAAACTGGAAACGCTTTCACAAAATGAGCCAACATCTAATATGGAAGCGCCACCACGTTCTGAGCCTTATATTCAGCCGGTGGATGGAATTGTGCAGCCGCCAGTTGAACCTCCACCTGGTCGACCTGGACGCAAAACAAACGTGCTGGAGAGCTTGAAGACCGTACTGAAGCAAATAATGAAAAACAGCTTATCGTTTTATTTTAGGCATCCAGTTGATGCAGTTGCTCTGGCCATACCGAGCTATCATAATTTGATAAGGCATCCAATGGATCTTGCAACAATAAGTAAAAGATTGCAAAATAATTATTATTGGCAAGCTGATGAGGCACTGGATGATTTTGAGCTAATTTTTGAGAACTGCATGCTGTATAATGAGGAGAGCACAGATGTCTATAAGGCTGCCAAGGAACTAAGAGATGTATTCTATACGCGGCTTGCTTATATCGATATGAATAACGAAATTGAACTGAAGCCCAAGGCGGTGAAAGCAAAAAAAAAGCCAGAGCCTATAGTAGAAATTGAACCAGATCTAGTTACAACTGTAGCCAGCAATATAACTTTAGACTCAGAGGACCAGTCAGAACATGACTCAAGCTTTGAGCCCGAACCCGAACCCGAAACCGATATCGATTCCGATACCGATACCGATACCGATATCGATACCGACCCAGAACCAGAACCAGAAGCAGAACCAGAACAAAAAGTACCATTGGATCCCCACAAATTCCATACTTATCCAAGTCAACTGATCGAGTGGCAAAACTACCTTATAGAGAAGACTCATTGTGAACATTTACTCAAAATCATGACTAAAAGTAAACATAGCGAGAATACCTGGCCATTCCAATGTGCTGATCTTTGGCGGCAATATGCTCAGAATCCAAACTATGATCACGATGCAGTTGAGAAATTGGATTGGCAAATTTTAAGAAACAAACTGGAACAGAATCAATTTAAAGATTTGGAAGATTTTAGCCAAAAGGTGCGCATAATGTTTCAAAACGCATTAACGTGCTTTCCAGCTAATAAATTTCTGGTCGCCTCGGTAAATGAAGCATTTGATATATTCGAGGATCATTTGGAACAGTGTAAAATTTCAATTGCTGAATCGAAAAATCGAATTCAACTTTTGGCAGCCGAAAAAATGAAAGCTTACGACATTGTTTTATCTGAGCTGTCGGAGGAAGTAACAAAAGATGACGTCATTATACCGGAAAACACGGTGATTGACACAAAATTGAAACTGGATGAATTGAATAACACTCTGGACTTGGAAAAATAATAATAATATCTTTTTATTTGGAGTAATCAATAAAAACTCTTTAAAAAAAGATAAAAAACAAATGATTAAAACTAAAAATTGTCCAAAAATATGTGGTTGGTTTAACCATTGGTAAAAGGATAATCTATAAATTCGAACATTTCACCATCTAATTTTGTGTTTTGTCCAAAAACTTAAAATCGCTCTCTTTACGCTTTAATTTTGCTGTTTGTGGGCGCATGTCCTTCGTTTACTTCGTTTTTTTTTTCCAGTTTGCCACTAAACTAAAGGCCATTTTAATTTCAATTCAAATGCCAAAGCAAAACTTAGCTTAATATATATTTGTAATTGCCTGATTTCCGGCTTATACAAATTTTCGAATTTTCCTAGAAAAATAACTTTAAAAAAATAGCCAGAACTATTCAAATGCCAAAGCAAAACTTAGCTAAATATATATTTGTAATTGCCTGATTTCCGGCTTATACAAATTTTCGAATTTTCCTAGAAAAATAACTTTAAAAAAATAGCCAGAACTAGCTATGAAATAGCCAAATGGCATCAGCGAAAAAAAAAGATTTGCTGATTTTCAAATTTACCGCTTAAAAAGGCTTCAATAACATTTCGCCAGGTGTCGCCACGGTTTGGAAGTTAACACAACCATTTTGAGTTTAACAGTATTTCATCTTACATGTCTGTGGATGTCTAATAATAACGAAAATAATAAGTAAAAGTAAACGAAACAATACCTTATGAGCATGCATTTAAATTCAACACATTTATTATGAAGGCTTTATAACATTTATTTAAAATATCGATAATATATTTTAAACATTTGTAAAGCAATACTATCGATAATGTTAGAAGGTGCAGGGTTGATATTTTAATATCGATAAGCAATAATATCTGGCAACTGCGAGCGTTCAGAAGCTGCTCTAGATATTTTCGTGAAAAACGGTGAAAATGTCGTAAATAATTAATAAAGTATTGTGAAAAGTGTTTATAAGTGTTCTGTGCAGTATCAAGTAATCTATGTTGCATTGAAAAATGCTTTGAAATGTGAAATAAAAAGCTGCAAACCTGATTTGTGAAGAGGCAGGCTTTTTTTCATCGTCGTAAAATACATACAGACATTCTTACATACCCATGCAAATGTATATATATATATATATAAATATATATATCAATGTATATGTAACGCGCGGGCGCGAAAGAGCAAAATAAAGTGAGCGAGAGTATCGAATTTGTATGCTTGTGTGCGTGAGTGTTCGTTGCGCTGTTTTTGTGTGTTTCTTTGCTTGAGAGAGAGAGTGAGAGCGAGAGAGGCAAGCGCGCCAAGCAGGCGAATTTGAGAGCAAAGCAAAAACCAACAAATAAGTGAACGAAAATAAAAACGAAAAATACCGAATATCGAACAAGTCGTGTGTGTGTGTGTTATTGCTGTAATTGTTGTATATCTCTCTGCCTTTGGTAATAAACTATGTTTTGACATAGCCCCCCACCCACCACCCCATATTGTCAACCTCTCCAAACTTGGATACATTGCGATTTTCGTGCTACGATTCAAAAGGTATTTAAATTTTTTAAGAGTTAGGCGTCGTCGGCACATTTGTTGTTTTTGGCAGATGAGTCAGTCGTTCGCTTTGTTGTAGTCTTCGTATATCGCATCGTTTCTAACAAATGCATTTTGACACTTCGACTAACACTTCATTCATACATTCATGCACATACATATGTACATAAATCTAGGTACGTAAGTAATTATAGTCCGTTTGTTGTGATATTTAAGTATATGTATGTAGTTGTTGTAGTTGTTTAACACTAAGTATTGACATTGCAAAAGTGATACGACAATTACGTCGCCCAGTAGCAAAAAGAAAAACCTACGACTTATAATTATACTGTTAGTTGTATCTAAATATATGATTTTTATCTACGCCGTTTCGTTGTTTACTACCCCGAGTTCATGATGTAATTATGTTAGGTGCTCTCATGCCAGCCAGCGGTCTCATCTATGAGTTACCAATTGTAATTATTCTTAGTTTATTAATATTTCAGCATCTTATTTAGTACAAAATCAACAATTAGTATTATCAACTTGACCTATGCTATGACCTATCTAGCCATAAACTTGATCATATTCTGTTATTTTTCTTCAACTAAAGATTTAATTTCAACGAAAATTCTTTTGTGATTAATTGACAAATTAATCAATTATTTTCAAAATAATTGTAGAAATTTGATCTCGTTTAAATGCAATTTATTAAGCCGTTTTCGTATAAATTTTAACAAATTAATATTTATGGCAATTAAACAGAGAATTTTATTTTTAAATTATGTTTGTTACTCAACATTTCTACCAACAAAGTGTCGATTAGTTCATTAATTATTTGAAATTAATCAGTGCTTAAGTCAATAAAGCATATGATTTGATCTATTTACCCATTATTAATACTATGCCTCCATTAAAGTTCTCAAATTAATGAATGTTACATTATTGGTTTTATTTTCAAAAAGAAATTGGGGTCACAATAGTTACCAATTGATTGTCTTGAAACAATCGAATGATTGCCACCTTTTTATTATGACACCAGGTTCAAGTACACACGTACACACACATACATACATATGAATTATTAAATACTATAGAAAGCAAATTGGATAGCTAAACCAACGGTAGTTTGCCTACACAAACACCCACAACACACACATACACCCACATTGAGTGAGAGAGAACGAGAGCGAAGCAAGAACGGTTAGCAGAAATAAACAAGCAAATAAAGCAGCATCAATAAGTAACATTTAAATGTGTGTTGTGTGTACCTAAAGCTAATTGTTTTTGTTGTCTCATTTTAAATCAAATATTCGCCTTCGCCCTCTTGCTCTCTCGCTCTTTCAGTGTATGCGTTTCACTCGCTCACGCACGCATCAAGACATTTGTATATATGTACATATGTTTGTACGTTCAAGTGTATTTATAACTAAAATTGCGCTGATCGTTTGCTTTGCTTTTTAAACTTTTAATAAATTATGTACATACACTTATAATATATGTATGTATGTGTGCAATAAAATGAAAAACTGCCAAGCAGCTAAATCGATTGGCCCGAGTTGTTGTTGTGCTTACGACAGCGCGACGCTGTTGTTGTTGTTGTTGTTTTTGCCCAATGTGTTTTGTTATTGTGTTGTTGTCGTGGCCGGCCGCGTTACTGTTGTTGTTGTTAGTGTTAGCTGGGCTGCTGCGCGGCCCCGTTGATGATAATTTTGATGAATAATTACGAAATATTTGTACGTGTATGTATTAAATATATTTGCATATTCATATATATATTTATATGTATAAGTATTAGTGCGTTCGTGTTTGTCTATCTCTCTCTCTCTCTCTCCCTCTCTTGACGCCATCTTTGGCATTTTTTGTCGATCAAAAAGGCAAATTCCAAATCTATAGTGTGCGAGCGTGAGAAAACTACGCGCAAAATAATATTAAAACGCAAAATGAGTAATTGCTCATAAATACACACACACACGCATGCATACATATTTGTGCTTGCATATGTATTTGTGCTTAAAATATGCCTTTCAAAAGCCAAAGGCAGAAATATTAAAAGTTGCAAACTTGTGTCGCTTGCTTTTTTTATGCTCGGCTGAGCAGACGCAACTGCAATTTGCGTCAACTTATCGCACGCACCTCGCCAAATAAAAATAATAGTTTTCATTAGCATTAAATATAATTTAGAACGCAGTGCGTGTGGCAGCTGTCACTTTAAAGAACCCACCACCAACACGCATTTACCACCCGCCAACGACAACAAAAGCAAAGCAAATATCAACAGTAGCAGAGGCGGCTGCTGCTGTTGCTGCTGCTTCTGTCGCTGCTTCTGTCGCTGCTTCTGCCGCTGCTTACGTGTTCGTGGCAATTGGGCATCAAACTGCGTTTCATGCTTAGCTTTTAATGCTCATTCACACACACATACTTATACATGGACAGCAGCATGCTCATACACACACACTCCCGCATATTGGCGCGCACATTTTCTTTCACCTTTTTGTTGCGTGTGTTTTGATTTGAACGTCTTTTGGGCACCTCATTCACCTTCGCCTCATGCACACATATATACTTACATACTTGCACACACCCGCATACTCGCTCTCATGCTTTATAGTTGTCTCCCCCCACTTTGGGGCTCAGTGTTTACTCTCTCTCTCGCCTGCTCTCTTTTCTTTTTTTTTTAATTTTGTTGTAGCTCTCATCGGGACACATTTGTTGCTTGTTGTCTTTCGTTGTTTAAAATCAACTTCTTCAGCTGCTACACTTGGCTTTCTCTTGTTCGGCTCCATTGCGCTCTTATTTACATTGGTCTTTGGTCTCATTTTCTTTTGCTTGTTGTTGTTGTCTACATACAAATGTATGTATGTATGTATGCAATTTTGGGCATTTTTGCATAATTTTATGCAAATTTACACAAAATTATATTTGTATATGTGTGTGTTTTGTGTGTTTACTCTGCTCTGTGTGGTTGTCGTTGTTGTTGACTTCGATTTAAGGTTGTTTTTGTTGTTGTTCAACTTGTCTGTCGTGTTTATAGCTGTCTATTTAGTATAGCTCTGTGTGTATTCGTGTTGCTGTTGTGTTTGTCGTGCTCACGTTTTTAATCGTTCGTCAGTCGATTCGGTTTTCAATCGACATCTTGGCATCGTCGTTACCTGCCTGCCTGCCTGTCTGTCTGTCTGGTCTGCTCCCTCTGTTGCTGTCGCTGCTTGACTTTAATCTGCTCAATTACTCGCAATTTGCAAGTTTGTGTGCGGCTCTTTGAGTATGCCTATTTCTGTCTCTGTCGTTGCCTACCTGTCTGGTTGAGCGTGTGTGCGACAGTCTTGTCTGTATATGTTTCGTTTCGTTTTGCTGCTCGTTCTTCTTATTCATGTTTTTGTACGTTTTGCGCTTGTTTTGATTTCTTAATCTTTTTACCATAATTGATGGCAATTAAATTAAAGGTGTGTGTGCGGCCTCGCGCCTTGACGTTGTTATTGTCGCTGTCGTTTATGCTCGGCAGCTGCTTCGGTTTGGTTCGGCTTGACGCGATTCTCTCGATTCGTTCGCACGGATTGGCCAGTTCGTTAGGCTGCTGGAGATTGTTGTGTGTCAGCCACCATCACCTCCACCCCCACCTTCACACCCCTCTCATGCTTTCCTCACGCACCTCGCGTGACTCTTATTTATTTGTAGCATTCAAATTATTCACATAAAATGCTCTTTTTTTCGTCTCTGCTTTGTGTATAATTTTTGATGGCCGTCTACTCGCATTTTGTCATCTTTTGCGATATTTTATTGATTAGTTTAATATTCCTGCGCTTGAATCGCTGTCAGCCATGTGGCATACATATGTGTGTATAATACTATATGTATAATCATAGCGATTTACTTAATTGATGTCAACACAATGCTGTTATTAATACTAGTTTGCTTTAGCTTTATGTGTCACTGTGTATTCAATTTGCAATTTAAAGCGTAGTTTGTGTTCGAGCGAGTCGAGTTGTTCAATTGTTGACAATTGTTTTGAGCTTGAGCGAATTAACCTTTAGCTTGTTATGTCATCTGTCATTTTATTTGCTTAACAGTTTAATGTTTGCATCATGATTACAATTTTTACACGCATATGCAAAATGTTTATTATTTTATGACACGAAACCAATCCAATTAAACATCTAAGATCATCTAACCATAACTTTCTTGCATACATTCTGATCATGAATTGATCTGCGCTTAAACACACAAAGCAATCGCAATATAGAAATTATAATACATATATGCTTATATGCGTACAAATTTGACGATAAAGACAGTGATTTATAAAAAAAAAATGGAAAATGTCAATACAAAACGTTACACCGGGGTACTTACCACTATACTATCGAGTAAAAACTTCATACCAGAATACTAATCACTATACTATCAAGTGAAGAACTGCACACCAGAGTACTTATCACTATACTATCGAGTAAAAATATCATACTGAAATACTATACTATCGATTAAAGAACTGCACACCGGAATACTAACCACTATACAGCAAGGAACCACAACAGAATATTATACCATGTACCATATTACTAACTACGCTTTTGATTAGAGCGTATTATGGATTTATGTGGAAAGAGTAGATACATCTGATCATTAAGGTTAAATCTACATAATTGCTTAAAATAAACTTTTCACATTTACGGAAAGTGTTTAATTGAGCGTTATTCAATCAAGATAAACCTAGTGCTTACATCATGGCTGCTTATGGCTTTAAGATAAAAAGAAAATCGTTAATGCGCACTTCAAGCTTCAAATGAAATTACAATCACAAGTGCAATAGTTGCTCATGTATACAAAAACTTTACTATTAACTGGCTATTGCTGCGAGCAAACTATAATAATAACAACAGCAACAACAAGTTACAAAGCAAAACTGCACTTGGAGTACAGTTGACAAGATTGACTAGTTACATATGTAACTAACTAACAAACAAACTAACTCGCTTGAGCTGGCTGACCAGTGGTGGCAGAAACAGTAACTGTGGTGGTAATTGTCCCGCTAACGGGTCGTGTGTCTCTAAGCAAATGCGAACACATTTTGAGCAAAAACAATCACCAATGCACGAACTGACTCATGCATGCAGCTAACTCGAGCTAGTCAATTGCAGTAGCTAGTTAAAAGCGAACAAAAAACACAACTCATCGGTTGATGGGTGGAGATTGGGAGTGAGAGGGGGCCAGGCGCACACGCAGTTGAACGTTTTTCACCTCATTCTCATTCCATCAGCCATTAAGTATTTCACAAACATGGTTAACCGTCACATGCAGCAGCTCCTGCAATTCAATCCAACAACCACAACATATAAATACATTCACCCATGCACATTCAAATACACACACTCACACACACACCTAGACACAAAAATACAAACACAGTCACCGCACACCCACACATAGTTAAAATCTCAACTTGTTTGCCAACTGCGACGAAGCGAACTAATAAATTTCTACTTTGTTTTCCCCCCTTTTCAATAATTTTTCCAGATTCAAGAAATCTTGCTAAGACAAAATTCGCATACATAGCGAATAAAACCGATGCGCAAAAAGTGTGCTAGTATAAGTCCGGTGATTGTGAATGTCTTAGTATGTAATGATGTAGCTGATGCGGCTCTGACGACAATGATGATGATGTTGTTGATGAGGCCGCAGCCGAACTGCTACCATAGTTGAGCAACGTTCCGCGAAAGTACAGCAATGTGGAAAATTGTAAATACAACGAGCAAAAACTCAAAACGCAGAAAAACTAAACGCGCAAAAAGAAGAATTTTCATTCTCGCGTCACCATAAGAACATAAGGCAAAAAATACAAAAATATCAACGTCGTAAAAAGGCAGTCATAAAAGAAAAACCCACCACTTAACAGGGTAGTGGGCTAGAACAACAACAACAACATCAAATATAATAGTAAGAATTTCAATTTCTAGCAAAAAACAACAACGACAACAGCAACAGCAACAATGAAAAACAAGAAAATCCTGCGAAGAAGAAAAAGTTCAAGTCTGAAGTAGAAAAACCACTTAAAACGTCGATGAAACGTTGACGGGACCGAACAACGGTGCGATTAACGCGACGAGAGCACGACCAAGACAGAGAGAGAGAGAGTGTGAGAGAGAATATAAAAGCGATAAGACAGGGAGGGAGGGCGCGACAGTTTGCTCAAAAGGAGTCTGCAAACGGAGACAAGAAACGAGCGCGTGCTAAGGAGCAGGAGGCAGTTGTTTTTTTTTTTTTGTTGTATGCCTCTTGTGACGATTTTAAAACTATATTTAGTGGTAGCAGCGTAAAAAGGTGGTGTGCTGGTGGTCACGCAAGACATGGCAATGGAACGAGCGATGGCAATAGCAATAGCAGGAGCTGAACCAATAATAACAACGAGACAAAGGCAGCTGCAATTGCACCTTTAGCGTCAGGAGCGCGAGAGCGACGTCAGAGAGTGAGAGAGAGAGAGAGATTTGCCGAAACATAGAGCGAGGTGAGGCGAGAGAGCACGTAAGCAACAACGAAGCCAAAACGGCTGCCGCGTATCAACGACACCTTCGGCTTAGTAGTTGTAATTTGCAAAGCAAGGAGCGAGGAACGCGCGCGAAAACGAGCTAACGAAACAGGAACGAACTAACGAAACGCAACGCAACGAAACGAGTCGCAACGAGTGTTGTTGTGTAGAGGAGTGGGGTGTAGTAGAGAAGAGTGAAGTGGGATTGGTAACCACAGCAACAAAAATATCGTGTCTGTCTCTCTCTTTGTATGTGTGTGTGTGAAAGGGGAAATTGACGCATTCCAAACGCGGTTCAGTTACAGGCATTGCTGACGTTGTTTCTGATGTTGCTGCTGCTGCTATTGTTGATGGTATTAGTGCTTTTGTTGTTATTGTCGTCGTGTTGCTAATACCGGTCTTTTGGGCTCACGTGAAAATTGTTTCTTTTTGCTTTTTTTTTGCCTGCAGCATTCGCAGCCGTTGCAAGGAAAGTTGTGCCGCCAACGTAGAAAAGCAAGTAACGATTCGCCAATGCAAATGCAAATAAAATACAAGCAAGTGTGTATATTATGGGCCGCTCCAAGTTCCCCGGGAAACCATCCAAGTCGATTAATCGTAAACGGATAAGTGTCCTGCAACTGGAGGATGAGACTGCGGCGGGAGCAGCGGCGGCGTCAGCGGCAACAGAGCAGCAGCAGAGCGAACAGAGCGCCGGCTCTGCCTCGCGTGAGAAGGGCAACAATTGTGATAACGATGACGATGATAATGCGCCAGGTGGTGCTGCGACCAGTGGAAATAGTGCAGCGAGCAGCGTGCCGGATGCAACGGCAACTAGCGGTGGCAACAACGCCGGCAATGGTACTGGTGGCGGTACCACAAATGGTGGCAGCGTGAACGGTGGCAATGATAAAGGCAGCCATCAAAAGAACGCCACAGCAACAACGGCGTCACAGGAGGTCAAGGAATGCAAAAATCAAGGCAACAATAACAATATCGAGCTGAACAACTGCATCGCTTTAAGCCATGATGTCGCTGAGGACACAAATAACGATGACGATGATGACAGCAGTAATGACAAGAAGGCACCAACAACAGCGACAGCCGCCTTTGTTGCAGGCCTCGGTGCGTTGCAGCAGCGTGCACGCAAAGGAGGCAATAAAAAATTCAAAAACTTGAATCTGGCCAGAGCGGAGGTGATGTTGCCCTCGACGTCGAAACTCAAGCAACAACAATTGCAACTTAATTGCCCTTCATCATCATCTTCTCCTACGACAACAACGACTGCGACGGTGACTGTGACGGCGACGCCGACGCTGACAGCAACAGCGAGAGGAACAGCGACGTCAGCGTCAACTGGGGCTGGGGCTGTGACTGGGACTGGGATTGGGACGCCAGCGTCGTCGTCGTCGTCGTCATTGGCTGCAACAGGGGTCGGGATCGGGGGTGGAGGCGCAGCTGCAGGTCTGCTGCTGCTGACGAACCCCTTTGCCGCCGTCGAACCAAAAGTGGTCGAGACAAGCGCTGGCGAAGACGTTGCAATGGTAAGTTGATTTCTTTAGCTCATGTTTGTACTGTACACGCTTCGCACCCGCTTTTTATAAATATATAAACACATGCAAGCATAAATATATACATAAATACATACATAAGTTAAAGCCGATTTTCCTCAGTGATTTTTAGTGTCTCGGCTTTTGTGTTGCGTGTTATTTGCCTACTCTGTGCCCCATTTCAGCTTTATGTATGCTTTAGCAAATGTAAATGTAAATAAGAAACCCCGTCAAGTCAAGTCAAATCAAGTCGGGCGCTAAATTATGCGCCCCAACTTGCTTACTTTTAGCTTTATCTTTACCTGGTTACCCTAGCCCAATCCCTAACCCTAATGCTAACCTGCCAGCCTGTCTGCCTATTGCCTGCTCGCTCGCTTACCTGCTTAATTGGCTCTTATGACGTTTTCGCGCTTGGCCCTGCCTGCCTGCCTGTACCTGCACATAACTCGTTTTCCCCCAAAACTTGCATTTGCTCCTGTTCCCTTTACACTTCACTCTGCACTGTATATACCATCTACCCCATTCCCAGTTCTTGTATCCCATGCCCTGCTTTATTTTGCTTAGCATGCTTCTTGCTTGTGTGTTTTTGCCAACTTGCTTTAGTTTCTTTTTTTTATTTTTTTTTTTATTTTGTAGCTTAGTTTTTACGAGCATGCATGTAGCTACTTGCATGAATTATTGATTGGCTGTGGGTAGTCAAGTATTTGCAAGACATTAAGCCCTAACTTTAGGACTAACCTGTCTGTTTACATTTTGCAGTTAAAGGCTTCAATCGAAATGGCCAATGAGGCCGCAACGGAAACCCCCTCCACCATCCTCCCTGCTATTGTAAAACCCAGTGGCTTAAGTCCCAATCCAAATGCGGCTACAACGACAGCATTGCTGCCCATAGAGGCGCCAGCGGCGACAAAGCAAAAGAAAACGGTCACCTTCAAGAACATACTGGAAACCAGTGATGACAAGTCTGTCGTGAAGCGTTTCTATAATCCGGACAATCGTGTACCGCTCATCTCCATTATGAAGAAGGACAGCCTGAATCGACCGCTTGCCTACTGCAGAGGCAGCGAGTTCATTGTTCGACCCTCCATACTGTCCAAGATACTCAACAAGAACTCCAACATTGATAAGCTCAATTCGCTCAAGTTTCGCTCGGCACATGCGGCAGCATCCATCAATGATCCGGTGTCGTCTACATCATGCTCGAGCTCCAGTTCCACGAGCCTTTTTGGCTCTGGCCTTTCGCGCGCTTTTGGTGCACCGATGGACGATGAAGTTGCTGTTTCTGGCGGTGTCACATTTCGCAAGCAAGAGCCACATCAACAGATTCCCAAGGAGAATGACGATGATGGGTAAGTTATTTTGCTAAAATTGAATTTACAATTTTTGTAAAAGTATTTTATGTGACAGCCTCAAATTATGCCATAGTTTTTAAAAGCGACGCGCTTATCTTTTAATTGATCAGTTAAATATGAACATGAATTTATCTGTTGCCTAATTAATTTGTATCTCATCTGCGACAACTCAGTTTGTCTTACAAAACTAATTTAAAATTCTTGAACTTACTTATCTCGAATAAGGCAACTTAAATATCCTTTTAAGTATATTGGGTAAATACAAATTGCAAGTTTTTGTTAATTATCAAGTTTATTTTGCAGCTCCGCAGATAGCGATGACATTGAGGACGATGAGGAACTTGACGATGATGACTTGGAGGATAATGAAGAGGCAGCATCTGAAAAGAGCACCGAAACGGCGGCTAGTGTCGATGAAAAGGACATGGATGACAGGCAACTAGTAATGGACAAACACTTTGTGCTACCCAAACGCAGCACGCGTTCATCGCGCATTATTAAGCCTAACCGGCGACTTTTGGAGGTTGGTGTCATTAGCAGCAAGAGAAATGTCAATGTCAGCGATGTGAGCGCCAAAGCAAAGCCCAAAAACTATTTTGGCTTTGGCGACTTGGCCGGCGATGCGTCGTCCACGTCGTCAACTGGTTTAAGTCTTAAGCTGGGCAAGGAAACATTTCCCAGCTTTGGTGGCACCATGAAGCTCAATAGCAGTTTTGTGCTGCGTCAGCCGCGCTTACAATTTCAAACGGACAAGAATGTCTCGTTTGCTGGCGTCAATTCACTTGCCACAGCTGCCACACATGCGCCCGCAACGTCAAGTGCCATTTCGTCAGAAAATGTTGTATCCTTTGGCACGCTCAATGCCAATCCAGGTATATATTGATATATTGATTCAATTTGAATTTGAATAGTTTGCTTATCTTTTATTTATTTATTTGCAGTTGTGCCCATGGCGTGCGCCGTTTGTGCCACACCTGTTAATAACAAGGACGCGCCGCAGGCACGCAAGTACGGCGTCATTGCCTGCGAAGTTTGCCGCAAGTTCATATCGAGAATGACCAAAATAAGCAAGTTAAGCATGCCAATACACTCGAGCTCTTCTTCTGGCTCCAATGCAACACAATCCAGTGAGCAGCTTCAGTGTAAAGGCACAGATGGTAAGCAACTAGAATAATCTTTATTACAATGCCCTTTTAACCACTTTAATTCCGCAGGTGGCAGTTGCAACATTTTAACGCTCAAGAGCCAATTGAAGAACTTCAAAAAACTGTACAAGGAACGTTGCACGGCATGTTGGCTTAAGAAATGCCTGCTCGCATTCCAGCTGCCCACAGGCCACAAGAGTCGCATGAGTGCCATACTTCCAGCTAGCATGCGAGATGATGCTACGGCTGCGGCAGCGCCCAAGGATGAAAAGTGTCCTGTTGAGATGATAACGCCATCAACGGCCAGTTTGTGCTTTGCAGCGGCAACTAGCTCTGCAGCGTCTACGACAACAGGTAGCACAACCATCAAGTGGAAGTCCAGTGCGGAGTCTACAGTGAACTCCATCAAATCGAATCCACTGGCGGAGAACAATGTGACCTTTGGCAGTACTCCGCTGTTGCGACCAGCTATACTCGAAAAGCCACTGTTTCTCAAAATTGGCAATACCAGCGATTGTAAAAAAGCCAACGATACGAAAGAGTCTGCTGGTCTAAGTCCTGTGCCCAGCAACAGTGATGCAGCTGCACCTGCGCCTGCGAAAACTACGCGCAAGGCTAAGCAGGAGAAAGCAAGAGAACTGGAAAGTGAAAAACCGCTAAGTCCCAGCTCATTAGCCAAAAAAGCGATAGAGAACACCACGCAGGAGAATCAAAAGGATGAACATCAATCGGCAGCTGCGTCTGCCACGCTGACAACGAGTTTTACTTCAGTCGCTGGCAACCAAGTCGAAGCTGTCGAGGTGACTAACACAGCGACTACGGCGCCCGATAATTTAAAGCGACAACGGATTGATTTGAAGGGTCCACGGGTAAAGCACGTGTGCCGCAGTGCATCCATTGTGCTCGGTCAACCGCTGGCCACCTTTGGCGATGAGGAAGCTGAGCTGGTGGCAGCTGACACAATGCAAATAACCGAAGCAACGCCAACAGCAGAAGCCATCAGCAAAAAGTTAAAGTCACCTGTGCCCGCGCAAATGATCACCGATGAGAATGACAACTGTGCCAGCTGCAAGGAACCGCCGCCAATTGAAGTGCAAACAGTTGTTGTTAAGAATGTATTAGAAACAAAGACGAGCAAATCAAATAACCAAACAGAGGCTAAAAAGTTGGCAAACACAACGTCATCCAAGGGCAAGGTGACCACTCGAAATGCAGCAGCAGCAACAGTGACATCAACTGCTAGTGGACTGGTGGCTAGCAAGAAACAGAGAACTCTGCTGGAGCTGAGCAACAATACGGCCAGTCAACAGTCTACTGCGGCACAAAGTCGTCGTGCGTTGGCCAAGGAGGTGAACCGTTTAAAAGCGCTCATTTCGACAGACTTTTGGGAGAATTATGATCCAGCTGAGGTTTGCCAAACGGGATTTGGTTTAATTATCACCGAGACTGTCGCACAGCGTGCGCTTTGCTTTCTATGCGGCTCAACGGGCTTGGATCCGTTAATATTCTGTGCTTGCTGCTGCGAACCGTATCATCAGTATTGTGTGCTCGATGAGTACAATCTGAAGCAAAGCTCCTTTGAGGATACGCTAATGAACAGTCTGCTGGACACGTCAAACAATGCGTGTGCCATCTCAGCAGCCACCAATACAGCGCTAAATCAGCTTACACAACGTCTCAATTGGCTGTGTCCACGTTGCACCGTCTGCTACACTTGCAACATGTCCTCCGGCTCGAAGGTGAAGTGTCAAAAGTGCCAGAAGAACTATCATAGCACCTGTTTGGGCACCAGCAAGCGTCTCTTGGGCGCCGATCGGCCGCTCATTTGTGTCAACTGTCTCAAGTGCAAATCCTGCGCAACCACAAAGGTATCCAAATTCGTTGGGAATCTGCCCATGTGCACCGCCTGCTTCAAGTTGCGCAAAAAGGGTAACTATTGTCCCATATGCCAGAAGTGCTACGACGACAACGATTTCGATCTAAAGATGATGGAATGCGGCGACTGCAACCAGTGGGTTCACTCCAAGTGTGAAGGTCTCAGCGATGAGCAATACAATCTGCTCAGCACGCTGCCCGAATCCATTGAGTTCATTTGCAAGAAGTGCGCCCGTCGCTGTGATGTCTCACGCAACAAAGCGGATGAGTGGCGTCTGGCTGTCATGGAGGAGTTCAAATCGAGTCTGTATAGTGTGCTTAAGTTGCTCAGTAAATCGCGGCAAGCGTGTGCGCTGCTCAAGCTTAGTCCACGCAAGAAGCTGCGCTGCAGCTGTGCGGCCGGTGGCGCCATGGGCAAGAGCTATAGTCAGGGTAAGCTGCAACCCAAAGCCCTGCAGTTCAATTACAATGGGCTGGGCAGCGATGGTGAGTCTCAGAACAGCGACGATGTCTACGAATTCAAGGATCAACAACAACACAGTGCCAATCTCAATCCCAAGCCCTCGACGCCAGTGCCATGCAGCTGCCTGCAGCCGCTAAATCAGCCGCAAGCTTTTAGCCTTGTGGACATTAAGCAGAAGATCGCTGGCAATGCATATGTCTCGCTGGCGGAATTCAACTATGATATGAGCCAGGTGATACAGCAGAGCAACTGTGATGAGCTGGACATTGCGTACAAGGAGCTGCTAAGCGAACAGTTTCCCTGGTTCCAGAACGAGACAAAGGCCTGCACGGATGCGCTCGAAGAGGATATGTTCGAGTCGTGCGGCTATGAGGAACTGGAAGATTCACCTACCAGCTACACTGAACAGCATCATACGGCTGCTCAGACAACGCGTGTTGGCGTCCTTGATATACCGCTGGACGATGTGGATGATCTGGCCGGTGGCTGTGCCTTGAAGACGCGTCTCGATACGCGTCTCTGCCTCTTCTGCCGCAAAAGTGGCGAGGGCCTGTCCGGTGAGGAGGCGCGTCTGCTTTACTGTGGCCACGATTGCTGGGTGCACACAAACTGTGCCATGTGGTCCGCGGAGGTCTTTGAGGAGATCGATGGCTCCCTACAAAATGTGCATAGTGCAGTCGCGCGTGGCCGTATGATTAAATGCGTTGTGTGTGGCAACAGAGGCGCCACCGTTGGCTGTAATGTCAAATCGTGCGGCGAACATTATCATTATCCCTGCGCACGCAGCCTTGATTGCGCCTTTCTCACCGACAAATCCATGTATTGTCCGGCGCACGCACACAATGCACTCAAGTCGAATGGATCACCCAGCGTCACCTATGAGTCTAACTTTGAGGTATCTCGACCGGTGTATGTGGAGCTCGATCGCAAGCGAAAGAAGATGGTTGAGCCAGCCAAGGTGCAGTTCCATATTGGTTCGCTGGAGGTGCGACAATTGGGCACGATTGTGCCACGCTTCTCGGACTCCTTTGAGGCAATTGTACCCATTAATTTTCTGTGCAGCCGTCTCTATTGGTCCTCCAAGGAGCCCTGGAAAATAGTCGAGTATACGGTGCGCACCACCATACAGAACAGTTACTCCGCAACGCTGACACTGGATGCCGGTCGCAACTTTACCGTCGATCACAACAATTCGAATGGTTCATTGGTGCAGCTGGGTCTCGCCCAAATAGCACGTTGGCACAGCAGTCTGGCACGCAGCGATCTGCTGGATGCGGATTGGGCTGAATTTCCCAACTCGTATGTGCCAGCAGCAGATGAGAATACCGAGGAGGAGCCTCAACAGAATGCAGATCTGTTGCCGCCAGAAATCAAGGATGCTATATTTGAAGATTTGCCACATGAACTGCTCGATGGGATCTCCATGCTGGACATATTCATGTACGAGGATCTGGGCGATAAGACCGAACTGTTTGCCATGAGCGAACAGTCCAAGGATGGCACAACAGCAAACTCCCAAGCGCCAGGCAGTTCCATCAGCATCTGCTGCGACGAGGATACACGTAACTCAAATAGTCTTAGCAAGCAGCTGGAACTGAGCAATTGCTGGCCCGCCAGTAATCCTGTTGAGGATGCCATGTTATCTGCTGCACGTACCACCAGCCAAACGAAACATCAACAACGCTCAGTTGTTGCTGCTGCTGAGGTGCTGAAGAAGCCAAACAACGCTCAAACACGCTCCTGGGCCAAATTAGATGGCACTAGCGTTGCGGCATTCAAGCGACGCAAACTTTCCAAGAATCTAGCCGAAGGTGTGCTCCTCAGTCTCAATCAGCGTAGCAAAAAGGAGATGGCCACCGTTGCGGGCATCACACGTCGCCAGTCCATCTGCAGCAGCAGCAGCGAAATCTCCACGGAAGGCAGCGCTGCTGCCATGCGAACCAAAAGTTTTACGTGGAGCGCAGCCAAGCGTTATTTTGAGAAGAACGAATCGCGCGATGAGCCTGCCAAGCTGAAGATCATGCAAATGGATGGCGTCGATGATTCAATAACCGAGTTTCGTATTATTGGCGGCGATGGCAACATGTCTACGGCACAGCTGAGCCAGTCTGGTCAGGTGAAATGCGAACGCTGTCAGTGCACCTATCGCAACTATGACTCCTTTCAGCGTCATCTGCCCAGTTGTGAACCCATGTCCACCAGCGAATCGGAGTCGGAAACCAATTCGGGCAACGCTCAACTGAGCGCCGAAAGTCTCAATGAGCTACAGAAACAGGCACTGGCCGCTGCCACGCTCAGCAATGCTGGAGGACTCAATTATTTGCAGACGACATCCTTTCCGCAGGTGCAAAACTTGGCCACGCTGGGACAGTTTGGTGTACAGGGTTTGCAAGGCTTGCAGCAGCTGCAGCTACAGCCGCAGTCTTTGGGCAACGGCTTCTTTCTCTCGCAGCCAAATGGCGCTCAAACCAGCAATGGCGGCGACGAGCTGCAGCTTTATGCCAATTCGCTGCAGAGCTTGGCCAATCTGGGTGGTGGCTTTACCTTGACACAGCCAGCGCAAGCGCAACCTCAGCTTATTGCGCTCTCCACAAATCCGGATGGTACGCAACAGTTTATACAGCTGCCCCAAGGCACCGGTCAACAACTGTTGCAGACAACAGCAACGGCTATGCCGACAGCAACCTATCAGACGCTGCAGGCAACCAATAGCGATAAGAAGATCGTGTTGCCATTGCGGGGCACGGGCAAGCCGTTGAAGACGGTGGCCACCAAGGCGGGACAGCAGGCAACCGCTGCGGCGAAGCAAAAACAGTTTAAATCAGTGCATGGCGTCAAACCCATACAAGCCAAGTTGCAGCCACATCAACAACATCACCAACACCAACATCATCAACAGCAACAACATGCGCCCATCACAGTTGCCACCAGCAGCGCCACACAGCTGCTGGGCCAGAATCTGTTGCAGCCACAGCTGCTCTTTCAAAGTAACACACAGCAGCAGACGCCACAGCTGCTGCTGCCACAGACGCAGGCACAGAATATCATCTCGTTTGTCACTGGCGATGGCAGCCAGAATCAGCCGCTACAATATATCTCAATACCCACAACGAACGACTTTAAGCCGCAGCAAACACAAGCCACGCCCACTTTTCTAACAACGCCCGGTGGTGGTGCCACCTATCTGCAAACGGATGCCAGTGGCAATCTTATGCTGACCACGGCGCCCACCAATTCGGGCCTGCAAATGCTAACGGGTTCACTGCAGGGACAGCCGCAGGTCATTGGCACGCTCATCCAGCCACAGACCCTGCAGCTGACCACGGGCACAGATGGCACGCAGAATGGCACGGGTCAGCAGCCGCTGATTTTGGGTGGCACGAATGGCGGTGGTGCAACGGGCTTGGAGTTTGCCACAGCCACGCCGCAGGTCATACTGGCCACGCAGCCCATGTATTATGGCTTGGAGACGATTGTGCAGAATACGGTCATGTCATCACAACAGTTTGTATCCACCGCCATGCCGGGCACATTCAGTCAGAATGCTAGCTTCTCGGCAACCACGACGCAGGTGTTTCAGGCCAGCAAAATTGAGCCAATGGTGGATCATTTACCAGCTGGCTATGTGGTGCTCAACAATGATGGTGGAGCCGGCGCAGGTAGCTTTCTGAGTGCTGCCAGCGTATTGCAGCAGAGCCAGCAGACGGCGGATGAAGCCACCACACAGCTGCTGCAGAATGCTGGTTTTCAGTTTCAAACGACACCAACATCATCATCTCAGCAGACCATGTCGGACCATGCAGCACCGTTGGTCGTCACGGCCAAGATACCTCCGGTGACGCAAATGAAACGGCAAGCTGCCAAGGCGCCCATCTCTGTGCTGAGCAAAGTGCAGCCTCAGCAGCAGCAGCAGCAGTCCCAGGTGATTAACAAGGTGATGCCCACCAATATGGTCAATGTGCATCAAACACAAATGCAGCAGTCCAAGCCGCACACTGGCAATGCCAATTTGAAGCTGACAACGCAATATCAACAGCAACGCCAGCAGACAAACGAACTGAAGCACAAGACGGTGGCACAAACACATGTGCAACAGACGGGCACCACGTGTGGTGCACCACCCAGCATTGCCTCGAAGCCGCTGCAAAAGAAGACCAATCTGATACGTCCCATACACAAGGTAGAGGTGAAGCCAAAGCTGATGAAACCCGCCCCTAAGCTGCCCACGCCAGCAGCAACAATTCAACAACAGCAGCAGCAGCAGCACCAACAACAGCAGCAACAACAACTGCAGCAGCAGCAGCAATTGCAGCAGCTACAACAACCAGCAATTATTAACCAGGTGCCCAAGGTGACAATGCGTTTGCCGGCACAACAACAGCAACAGCAGCAACAACAAACGCAGTTGCAGCTGCAGCAGCCACAACAACTTCAACAGCTACATCAACAACTACAGCAGCAACAGCTGTCAATAGCACAGCTGCAACCAGCACAGCAACCAATTATAAGCATTATCAATGCCGCCGAGCCCCAAACAACAACAGCTCAATTTGTGATAACACCAGCGCCAACGCCAGCGCTACAAACCGTTCAGTTGCAATTGGAGCAATCAGGACAACAACAGCAGCAGCAACAACAACAGGAGCTACTCGTCAATGGCAATGCTGGTCGATTGCAGCATTATGCCAGCAATTCGCTGCCCACCAATGTGGTCAATCCGCTGCAGCAGCAACCATTGGCGGCAAGTGCCAGCAGCACCACAGTGGCAAGCAATGCGCAACAGAACAGCATTACCATCAATAGTCGGCCCACAAATCGTGTGCTGCCCATGCAACAGCGACAGGAGCCAGCGTCCCTGGATACCGATGTTGTTGTGCAGTCGCCAACGCCGCCCAAGCCCTTAGAGGAACCGGTTGCCGCCAGCGCATCCAATCCAAAAGCTGTAATTAAATGTTATGCACAAGTGGCACAAAAGTCACCTGGCTATGAGGTGGAACTAAAAAACAACACGCCGCTGGATAATGTGGGACAGGTCAACACAACTGCAACATTGCAGCTGCAACAGCAACAAACGGAGATCATCTACAATGGTTCCTTGTATGAGAAGCAATCCACAGACGCGCAACTGCAGCTGGACAAAGCCAAAAGCAATGATCTCATGCTCATCGATGCCGCGACATGCCAGCAGGAGCAGCAGCAGCAGCAGCAAGAGTTGGAAATGGTGGGCAATGGCTTTCAGCTAACGTCCAACGAGAGTTGTCTGCTGGAGAAGCATGGTTTCCATGTGTTAGCAGTGCCCATGGACACCGAGGATCACTATGCCAGTCTGGAGCATGGCAATGAGGCGGATGATTGTGGCGAAGAAGATGAAGATGATGATGACGATTTCAGTCTTAAAATGGCCACATCGGTGTGCAACGATCATGATATGTCTGACAGCGAGGAGCCGGCGGTCAAGGAGAAGATTAGCAAAATACTGGATAATCTAACCAACGATGACTGTGCTGATTCTATAGCCACGGCAACAACAGTCGAGGCCAGCGCTGGCTATCAGCAAATGGTTGAAGATGTGCTGGCCACAAATGCTGCTAGCGCCATGCCCACGGATGATGAAGCATTCGCCGCGACGGCGGAAGAAACGGCAGCAGTGGAGGCGGCTGCCAGCTATATTAATGAAATGGCCGAGGCGCATGAGTTGCAGCTAAAGCAGCTGCAGGCGGGCGTCGAAATGGATCTCAAGAAACCCAAACTGGATGTTGTACAAGAGCAGCAGCAGCAGCCAGAGCCAATTGTGGTGCCCACAGCGGCCGCACCACAGCAGCCACCGCTGCCGATGCGCGACCCAAAGAAAATAAGCGGTCCACATTTGCTCTTTGAGATACAAAGCGAGGATGGCTTCACCTACAAGTCCAGCTCCATTGCCGAGATCTGGGAGAAGGTCTTTGAGGCTGTGCAGGTGGCACGACGTGCTCATGGCCTCACACCGTTGCCTGAAGGACCGCTCGCCGACATGAGCGGCGTCCAAATGATTGGCCTCAAAACCAACGCACTCAAATATCTAATCGAGCAGCTGCCCGGTGTGGAGAAGTGTGCCAAGTATACGCCCAAGTATCACAAACGCAATAGCAATGTCTCAACGGCAGCTGGCATAAGTCATGCTGCTGGCAGCGCTGGCAGCAATGCGGCGTTACTTGGCGCTGGCGGAGATGCTCAGGCGCTGATGGACTACGGCTCGGATCAGGAAGAGCTGCAGGAGAATGCATATGAATGCGCTCGCTGCGAGCCCTACAGCAGTCGCTCCGAGTACGATATGTTCAGCTGGCTGGCATCCAGGCATCGCAAGCAGCCTATTCAAGTGTTCGTGCAGCCGTCGGACAATGAGATGGTGCCCAGGTATGTCTCAATTGTTATATTTTTAATTGTTGAAGATCTTTACTGATGCACATTTGTATCTGTTTGCAGACGCGGCACTGGCAGTAATCTGCCCATGGCCATGAAGTATCGCACATTGAAGGAAACCTACAAGGATTATGTTGGCGTCTTCCGCTCTCACATACATGGACGTGGTCTCTACTGCACCAAGGACATTGAAGCGGGTATGTGTGTTCGTTCGACTCATAAAAACAGTTGTATTTATAAATGTATTTGTCACACAGGTGAAATGGTTATCGAGTACGCAGGCGAACTTATACGCTCAACGCTGACGGACAAGCGGGAGCGTTACTACGACAGTCGTGGCATTGGCTGTTACATGTTCAAGATCGATGACAATCTGGTGGTGGATGCCACCATGCGTGGCAATGCGGCGCGTTTTATCAATCACTCCTGTGAGGTGAGCAGCTGGTGTATATATGAGAATGAGATAGAAAATTCATTACAAATTCTTCTCTTTTTCGAACTCGATTCCTTTTTCCAATTTTATTGAATTATCATTTTGTGTTTTACAGCCGAATTGCTACTCCAAGGTCGTCGACATACTTGGCCACAAGCACATCATCATCTTTGCTCTGCGGCGCATCGTTCAGGGCGAGGAGCTGACCTACGACTACAAGTTCCCTTTCGAAGATGAGAAAATACCCTGTTCCTGCGGCTCAAAGCGGTGCCGCAAGTACTTAAACTAGACAGAACTTCAAAATCAAACTATAATCAAACAAATATATATAAAGGCGCAGTGCGTTCTCACAAAACATACTCAATGCAAAACAAAAAGGAAAACGAAAAACGAAAAACAGGCGTTTTCAGCTAAAGAAACATGTGTAGTTAACGGTTATTTCGATCTTATTTTGGTCAATCGTGATACATTTTCATTTTATAGCATACAATTTAAGTAGATGGTAGACACAAGAGTTGTAAATGTAAGAGTTAAAATGTTGATATTATATCCTATACATATATGTGTATATCTATATATATATATTACAAGAAAGTACATACATATTACGCAACCTGCTCATATAGAATCCCATATATGGCAAACCCATTGATATAACCTGTACGATATATTAAAATGTATCTATAAACACATACACATACACAAACACATAAACACAAAAACACACAATTAAAATACATAGGGAAAACTCGATGATTTCAGTATTCAGCGGAGAACGTTTAACTGTATATGAAATATGTTTAAATTATGCATTATATATGTATTAGCTGTCATATATGAAAAATTCAGTATGTTAAGGCTTGACAGATTCTATATATATATATATATATTAACCTAGGCATGAGTATGTTTTTTGCAAATTACACGATCAAGATCAACAATATATATATAAATACCATATATATACAAATAGAGATAGCGGTTTGGTCAGCTTATCAAATACCATTCATGGCCAAATCGATGGGTAAACCATTCAATGATTATTTACAGGGGCTTGTGTTAGATTGTAAATATTTAGAAAGCTTCGCGTGAAAAGCGTTAGGTAATTAATTAATGCATTAAACATTTAAGAAGCAACAAATCTCTAATTATAAAACAGATGAAACTATTTTATGTAGAATTATGCACACATGCAAATTGATTGAGTATTTACGTTTGTTGCAATTTGAATTTGAATTTGAATTTAAATTTAATACTAACTAACTATTAACAAATAATAATTATATATGTATCCAATGGCCTATCCTAATATAAGTTCAAGCATTCACACATTAGTGTATGTCCTTGAAAAGGATATTTCAAGCAAGTAACTAAGCATCACCTTTGAAATTATTTTGTGAACAGACAACACCAATTTTAATTGTAAAGAAAAAGAGGAAGAAGGATAACGGAAGAAGAGAATCGATAAATAACAAAGCAAATTGCATATTTATTTTTTTTTTTAACTACGTACGTATTCGTGCACAATATATATATATTTTTTAAAACAATTTGAATTGTGTCCATGTAAATTGTATAATTTGTTTGTAATTGCTAACAAAAAAAATTGTGTTCTAAATTTATGATAGTTTAATTGTGTACAATTGATTTCTTTTCGTAATGTTCAGCCTCTTATTGCCGGCTTTTTAAAGTGTAATCCTTATTTTTAAAGCAGCGCTCCCTCGTATTCTACTAGTTTTACAACATTGCATTGTTTAAGCCCTATATTTAAATCGTTTTGTATTTCATATATATATATTTGTCAAAAAAAAAACCGGTACGAGAAATCGAACCATTATCTATATATCGATACCCACATACATACTTACATATTGTTTGGTTCGGAATCATACGAAAGCTAGAAAGCATACGAATGTACAGGCAAAGTTCCACAGCATTTTTGGCAGCCATTCAGACGCGGGCACTTTTTGCACGACGTCAAGGAATTTTATATTTTTATTCCCTAAAGAAAAAAGTTTAATAAACTACAGAATAAATTATTTTAACAAATTGTTGTTTTTCATTAAACCTTTATTTTTAAAATTGGCTGAATCAATTTCATTTTTTGCAGCTTAAGTTTCGGAGTTAAAACAACGAATATTGTTAATGTAAGGGTTGCCGCCGTTGTAATATAATTATAATCCTGTTTTTTTGGGTACTTGGCAACTCTTTACGGTTTTCGTTTCCGTTTCATAGACAATGTTTTTAAATGTAATTCATAAAAATTCACATATTTCAATAAACTAAATATATTTTTTTGATGCAATTAGTTTGGAAAATATTTAAATTTTCATTATTCAACTTTTTTTTATAGATTTGCAGAGGTCTGATTCAAGATTTCGCGAGTGTTAGCTTGATGAATTTTTTGCGATACTCAAAACTTATTAAGGACAACTTTTTAGACTTTGTGTTTCTTATTAAATATAATATTTAGTTAGAAAATATATATACACAAGTATCAACTTATTTTCAGCGTTTACTGCTATGAATCCGCTGCCTGGCCTCGTTAGCCGCACAATATGCTCTGTAGGCCGCCTTCTTGGTCTTTGTGTAATCATTGCGAGCTTCGCTCAGTTGGCGCAGCAGCGCAGCGACGCGTCTCTGGGCCGTTTCCATTAGGCAGGACTTGGCTGCCATGCTCTGTTTGCAGGCGGAAGAGACCTGTTCCGAGCTCTGATAATTATCCTTGGCCATTTTAACGGCAGTAATGAGCAACTGAAGCTCCTCCTCGGCCTGTTGGTGGGCTTTGCGTGCCAGTTGGAAATTGGCTTCAACTGAACAGAGCTCCTGTGTTTCGTCCTGCAGAATAACCTCCGACTCGCGGACCTCCATCTCCAGCTGCTCCAGCACTTGCATTTTGGCTGTTAGCACTGCGTCCGCTGCCTTGGCAGCTGCAGCCGCTTTGTACGCGTACTCCAGCTTTATCTTATCCGATGCCACCTTCACAGCACTATCCATATCGTCGTTGGCCTGCCTTGCCTCCTGCGCCGCTTTCACCGCAATGCCAGTGGCTTTGGACTTTGATTTGCCGCCTTTGAAGTTCTGGCTTGGGAACTGAGCTTGCTCCTGCGCACAGCTATCACGACTGTCGATATCCACATCCTGTCCAGCTGATTTGAGGCAACCGCCTTCATAATCGTAGGGCAGCAGACGTTTGGATCGTGTGTGTTGTGACTGATGTCTGTGTGAGGGATGGCCGGAGATGAATGCTTGCTGTGTAATAGATGAAAATATGATGAGCCACATGATTTGAAAGTTTAGTCTCATTTTCCGTACACTCCAAAAAGTTTATAAGTTTTAACTTTCAGACGATAAAAATTGAAAAAAAATTATCTTGACATTTGCGGATTATAACAATGAGTTCAAAAAAGTCGACACAATGCGCTATATTTTCATATTTCTGCTCTTGAACTTCTTCTGCATGTCCCAAAGCTATATTATAAAGCCACGCGATAAGGTCAGTAGAGTTAACCGATTCTAGCATATTGGGTTCTAATTTAGACTAACAGGTTCACAACAAACGTAATATCGATCTCTATACTGATGTGGTACGGCTCGATGGGGATGGTAAGAAAGAAAGTGGGGGTGGAGTTGGAGGTGACTGTGATTCCAGCAATAACTGTGGTAAAGCTCCTAATCCGCTATCCATCAACAAGTCCGATCCCAAAACCAAAGCATCAAATATTGCTCAGAAAGCGGCACAGGAAGCAAAGGCCGCCAACGATGCCCAAATGGCTGCTGCAGATGCTGCAGCCTCACAGGTTAAAGTCGAGTTGGCCGATAAGGCGCTGCAGTCGGCACGTGCCGCCGAGGCAGCTTTAGCTGGCAAGCAGCAGATCATGGAGCAATTAGAAAGCGAGCATCGCGAGGCAGAGGCTGTCGTCCAGGAGGTAAATAGCTCTCTTCAAAATACGCAGGCAAATGCAGCAGCGGCATTTGAGGCAGCCAATGATGGCAAGACCCAAGTAAGTAAACTGCAGCAATTGGTACAGACGGCCATCAAGAATTTAAACAAAATTGAGAGTGTTGCAAGTGGCGCAGAACAGGAGCTGTCCGAGAAGACGCAGTTGCTCGAAGCAGCCAAGAATCGAGTGAAGAACTTGGAATGTCAGCTAACAGCGGCGAGGCAGGACTTTGAGAAGACCAAACAAGCCGCTTATAAGGCTGCCTGTTCGGCAGTGGAAGCTGGTCAGAAAGCGCAAAGGAATCGTCGGATGAACTACCAAACGGGCAATTGGCCGAAACGGAGATCATTAATTAGATGAAGCGTTCATTTTGAATTGTATCAATAATATGTATATTTTTTTAAAAGTTAATAGATTTTCATTAATTTATTTTTGCCGATTTTTGGTGGCGTCCGAAATTTGCGTATAGTATACGGAAATCCACATACATGTCAATTTTGGTGTCTCTAGCTCTTATAGTCCTGGGATCATACAGACAGACGGACGGACGGAAAATTATCAAATCGACTTTACGAGCATACTAAATATTTGACCCTTACCTCCATTTCCTGCTTGTGGGCTTAATCTTTCCCGTCCCGACCATCCCGCAGTTTTTTGCGACCTTGGGGGTATATTTTCCCACAAACTTAAATAAATATTGTTTTAAAATAGATCATTGAAAATTAATTTGAAAAAAATCGCACTAAAACTAAACTTTCGCCCAAACAGCCTTGTCCATTTGGCGCCCAGGAAGTAAAATATCCCAATAATTGGTATGCAGTCGTTAATGAATTTTCGTTTTAACTTTGAAAATGAGTTTGAAGCTGATCAGTCGAATTTCGAACGAATTTTCCAAATAAAAACATAGTTAATGTTGCTTCAAGTGTCCAAATGATTTTGAATTCAATCAAATCCAAACTGCTTGGAATATGCTTTATCGTACAGTGGTTTTCCTATTACTTACATTGCTGCAGGCAGTTTCAAGATTGGACAGCTACAGCCACGGTGAACCTGAAAGCAAGGATATTGGCAAGCAAAGCATATCCAGTTTTTATGCAGATGAGCGTGGCGATAGCTGTGGTGATAGCAAAGGATCTCAGTGCAGGAATCCAATTGGCAGAGGCGATCCCAAGACAAAGGCGTCGAACATTGCGCAGAAAGCGGCGCAGGAGGCGATCAATTCAGTCGGAAATCTTGTTTGTTCTTTGCTTGTTTAAAAGCTATTATGTTTAATTATTAAATTGTTACACTCTCTATTTTATATTTCAATATAATATCAGGATGACTTGTAAACTTGGTTAGCAGGGAAAAAAGAAATAGAGAAACATAATTTATGAGTTGAACAGAAAGTTTCTCTTAATTCAAAAAGTGCGGGCTACGAAACGCAAACTTTAACAGCGGTCACCCTGTGTAAACAGTGCTGCCCATCAGTCAATAGAAGCGCTGTAACAGCTGATGTGCCCACTGCAGGGCAGCACTGTCCCAACAGCTGCGCTGCCGGCAAATTGTTATTTATTTATAAATAATAAAGTGCGCGCTTGTTATGTATTAAAATAATTCTTTAAACAATGTTATTTAGTAAAATAAAGTATTTGCTAGCATTTGGAGCGCGTTATAGCAGTTCTCATTACGTGACAACGCCGATATTCTACGTAAATGCAGGTTCAGTGCTGGTGTTGCAATAACAAACAAAAGCAAATCAATTTCAACTGAATTTCTCATTTTAGCTCCACACATTGGTCATCTCTACTCGGCGGTCATAGCTGATGCGCATTGCCGCTATCAGCGACTGCGCTATCCCGCCAGCAATGTACGTCTCTGCACCGGCACCGATGAGCACGGCACCAAGATTCAACAGGCGGCTGCAGTCCACAAAGTGGCCGTGGCGCAGTACTGTGATGAGATATCGGCACGTTATAGGAATGTCTTTAAAGCGGCACGCATAGAGCATGATGACTTCATACGCACCACGGAGCAGCGACACAAGCATGCGGTGGCACAGTTCTGGGTAGGATAAGCTGCCCATTGATGACCTTAATTCCACTGATCATTGTCTATTCACAGCATACATTGCAGTCACGTGGTCACATCTATTCGGCTGCCTACAGCGGCTGGTACTGTGTGTCGGATGAAACCTTTCTGACTGACTCTCAGCTGCGCCTGGATGAGAGCAGCGGTACACGCTACTCATTGGAATCAGGGCATCCCGTCGAGTGGACTGAGGAAACCAATTATATGTTTCGCTTATCCAATTTTCAAGACGATGTGCGTCATTGGGTTAAACAGGAGGCGCGCATTCGGCCCGCCAAGTTTGAGAAGATTCTGTTGGATACGCTAAGCGAGCCGCTGCCCGATGTGTCCGTTTCTCGTCCCTCGAATCGGGTGCACTGGGCCATACCCGTGCCAAACGATGAGTCACAAACGATCTACGTTTGGCTGGATGCTCTGATTAACTACCTTAGCTCCGTTGGCTATCCCAATGAAAAGGTAAGCTGAGTTGCGCTAATCCTTGCCAGCTTTCTAACAGTTTTCTCTCTTTGTTCTGCTCACAAAGTATCTGGCACATTGGCCACCCGCACAGCAAATCATTGGCAAGGACATACTTAAATTTCATGGCATTTATTGGCCGGCTTTCCTCTTGGCCGCTGGCCTGCCGCCGCCCCAGCAGCTGTACGTGCACTCACACTGGACTGTCGACGGTCAGAAGATGTCCAAGAGCAAACACAATGTAGTTGATCCCGTGCTGGCTGCCGAACAGTATACAATGGAGGGTCTGCGTTACTTTCTGCTGCGCGAAGGCGTTGCACACAGCGATGGCAGTAAGTAATCCAAATCAAAAACAAAAAAACAAAAAAACAAAAACCAAAGCGCACAATAGAAAAAATCATTTTGATCTCTGTGGCTTTTACACCTTATACTTTTTGGCTGTTCAATTTGCAATATGCTGGACTTTTGGTGAGCTGCTGAAGATTGAATACTCTAGTTGAAATTGTTTGTAGATTCTTTTTTAAACAGCTTTAAGACTGCATAATGAAACTAGTAATAAGCTCGTTTGGCTAAGATATATATTTATGCAACACATTCCTACTACCTTATACTTAGGTGATCTGGCCAGTTGCTGCAGTTTTAAAAAAGTTTTCTTATTTAGTTTGAAAACAATTCTCTTTACAAGGGTCTAACAAGCGTATACAAACTGCGGTTTTTTTTGTCAGCCCATCTATTCACTTCCCACTGGGCTGTAATACATACATATGTATAGTATGTATGCAAATATGTATGAATGGATGGACCGACCTCGTCACTTGGCTGATTTCGTTAGTTTTGTTCGTACCTTTGTTGAATTTGCATTTCAATTTTATGCGAAAGCAACAAAAACAACAAAACTTTTTTTTTCGGTCTGGCAGGAGTTGCTCCGAGTCCTGCTGCCTTAGCGACTTTTGTTTATTTGGTTGCAAAGTTTGTTGTATCTTGAACTTGGTTTAAGATTTGCACATTTGCATAAGCACAACGCTGGCTCTAGACGAAGGGTGTCGTTCCAAAACTTTTAAAGCTTATACAAGTTTCTGTCAGCTATGATTAGTTTATCATTTTGTTCTATAGCTCGTGTCCAGTCGCTTAAGCTGCTGTTCTACTTATACACACACTTTAATTTCTCTAAAGTCAAGGCAAACTATTGTATTGATATTGTAACAGACAACTTCTACGACTAACTGAGCAGATGTCAATCTTTAGTTATGGCCTTATCAGCATTTGGCCAACTCATGCAAGCCTACTCGTATTTCTATTATGCCATTGTTCCCTTAACAAGCAACTAATGCCAATTGTTTTGTTTTCAAGCACCGTCTCATCAAACGTCAGACGCACCCACATAATTTTGCGAAAAAGCAATTAATACGCCTCGACGCATTGCCAGAAGTTATTAAGTTTAACAATATGGCTGTTGTTGTTGTTGTTGTTGTTGCTTGCCACGCCTACTTCTTATGGTATTTGATTGATTCCTTAACCTTTTCGGCATTCAATTTGCATAAATGTCCTCTGTTGAGACTTTCTGCTGCTTAACAGCTTTCCGACTGCTTTGTTTGTCTGAAATTTAAATTTAATTTTCAATTTTCAATTATTATCAACTTTGGCCTGTGCCTTGAGTCGCTTGCCACGCCCACTGCAACTCCACACCTTGATTCCATTTTATCCTTGTTGTAGTTTTTTTGGTTGTTGGGCTACTGCTTTTTTATAGCCTGTTGCCTTGCGGCTAATTTAATTGCATTTTTATTGCATTTTGCGAGCTGCGCGTCCCGTTAATATTGGTGCATTTTAAAAAGAAATGTGCAAAAAACAGACAGCTGTAATATTAAATTATACAACTTTTGAATGGGTTTTTTTTTCCAAATTGTGCTTCAGTTTGCATATATAATAATCTTATATTAAGCGTCTGCAAGCGTGCCACACAAATATTTGCACAAACATTTCAATATTGATTTGAATAAGTTTTTTGCCCGACACTCGATTATGCCCAAGGGCGCTTATTGGCAACATCCGCAGTCGTTATGAACACAATCATCGGCATTAGGACAACATCATTAAGTGTGCAGCTTTTCATTACCAACAATTTAATCTTGAATTGCTGCATTTGCCGCCGGCGAACTTCCGCTTAACGCTGCTTGGCAAGACTGTCCTGCTGATGTCACACACAAACTGCATTTCAAAGTGTCCTGGAGTCCTGGATGTTGCAAAAGCGTACAAAGTTTTTTATTAAAATGCAAAAAAAATAAAATAATGCTACGCTGTGAAGGGAGTTCCCTGACGCTCTTGCAATTTCCCAAAGGCAACAGTCAATTTAAATGGCAAGCACTTTAGTATTTAAGCAACTGCTTTGGGATTTTGATAGAAAATTTGTTCATAAATAAACGGCATGTGTGCACATTAAAGATTTGCGTCATTAAAGAAATACATTTCCTTGCCTATCTTTGCCTTTGTTTTAAAAGAACACTTCAAATGTTACGAGCTCATAAAGCCAACTTTAAGCATAAACCCTGCCTGCTACGTTTTAAAGTCAGCATCTCTGACTCTGGCCTTTGCAAAACTGCTCAAATATTTGACACCGACAGTTGTCGAGCTGTCACTGTCATGCCCCTGCAGCGCTTTGCCCCCACAGCGAGACTAGAGTGTTTTGCTGCAACTTTGCCTGCAGCATAACTTGATGAAGAGACAGAGGCATTTTGGCTTTTTGTTGAGCGAGCTGAACCAGAAAAATATGCCACACATTTGGTGGGTGACAGCAAAAAAGATGGCACAAGCGCGACAAGTCATTTAAGCAATTTAAGTTGCAGCCACAAGCGAGTGGAGCGAATGTGCCACATAAAAAAAATGATATTATGTATGTTATGCCAAATAAATGGCAACAACATTTGTCTAAGACACGAGTTTGCTTCTTATGCGGCAGTCACGTGCACCTGAGCAACATGTGCAAAACTTTGCTGGAATTGCACTTGTTGTTGCCACATGCCACAACATGTGCCCCGAAAGACATAAGTATACTGCAAGTCGAAAGCTAGAAGCGAAGTTGCAGCCGCTTTTATGCAATTTGCAGCTGCACACGTAAGCACTTGAATGCAACTTGGCCAGATCGATGGATTCAGCTGAATTCTGATTACGTTTGCCATGTTGCAACATGTGTTCAGCTGCTTCTTGCAATTGCATTTAAAACTAACGCGCATCGGCATAATTGCAGCCAAAATGGCACTGAAGCGGCTCTAACGGATGTTTAAGTGCATTTCCCATTTGGCAGTTCGCAGTTCGCAGTTCGACGTTCGCATTTGCAATTGCAATTGCAATTGATTTAAAGCCAAATCGTAACTTACAAATGCCAACGACATCAAAATGCAAGGCATTCAAAATCAAACTTCGTTCAGCTGTAAATGAAATTCAACACTCGTTGAGGTCGATTGCATAAATTTGTTATACTCAGCTAAAAGAGGGAGTATATCATTTAGATTAGAGTTGGAATCGGTATTCAATGTTGAATCTGCAAATCTATCCAATTGCGATTATGCTATTTCGGGGCTTCCATTTGGATTGTGTAATTATTGTTTAAACGATGAGGAATTTCTAAGAAAGAAAGCCATTCGAGTTTATTTCTATTTCACGCACGAAATGCATTCTCTAAACAGCACTTCAGTAAATCAACAATCTATTTAACATAATTTAGGACTTAACCCGAAAATTCTTTTCTGAAATTTGCAAGGTGGACCACTGTTGATCCTATAGGTTAGAGATTGAACCTAAGTAATCGGTATTTAACCTAGAAAAACACTCAACTAAATTGTGTTCTAATTATTTATTAAAAATTGTGACATTTACTTTTTTAAATTCACTTACAAAACATGTAAATTCGAAAATGGACACACTCATATCTGTTTCATATGCAAAATACTGTCCGAATTGAATAAAATTGTCAAATAAGTACAGGGTATCAGTTAGTCAAGTCATTTTCTATGCAGCCTTTTCACTTGTTCTCTAACTAGGAGAATGTGCATTGAAAACCCATTCGTTTGCACATACATATATGTATACTAAGTATATACATACATACATATGTACACATGAAGACTGGCATTCAAATTCAGCAGGTTGCCAACTTGACATTTGCAGCTGAGCTTCAAAAACTTTATCCCCAGCAGCGACAATACAATTGCATTAATGATGTGGGTCATGTGGAAGGATGTGGAGCGTGCAGCGCAGAGAAGCAGGCAACACATTTGCTAGCTTGCTGCTTGGTTGCAGCTGCATGGCCAAAACTCGTGTCGTTGTTAGACCTTAGTTCAGGGAACGACAAAAAGACGCAAACACATAGAAATATTTTGACATGCATACATATATACCCAGTCGGACTTTATGTACTATCAAGAAGTCATTCTTCAGAAGTATTTTGTTATTCCAGAATGACTTCGGAAATATCTGGTTTTCCTTGTCGTTTAACACTAGGGCGGGACATCGATACTAGCATATCTCAGAATGTACTTTTAAGTCCGTTGACGTCCAAAAAGCACACCAATAAACTTTCCAACTTTAGTTGGATTTTTGGTTTTTGCTTTCTGATTTCTAAATTCTTATTGTAAAATCGAATGAAAATTCAGCGACGGACCCACGACGTTCCGGTGATCCATAGATATAAGGGCTTTTCCGATGCTTAAAATGAATTTTCTTCCAAATACACTTCAAATACACATTATCAAAAAGTTCTGCGGAAAATGAAGACTTTCTCTCAAGTCCGGCTGGGTAAGTATATAGACTTGTACCTTACATATGTGCTATATATGTATGTGTAATACGCATGCATATGCATATTTGTTAGATTTTTGTTTTGTTTTTCCTTTTTTTTTTTTGGAAACTCAACAGCTGCTTGCCTGCTTGGTATTTGTGCTCAAGTTCGGGGAAATGCATTTCCCAGAATTGCATAATCACATAAAGTTGACTGCACATTTTTGAATAATAAGTGCAGTTGTTGTTGTTGTTGTTGTTGTTAACGGTGTCAACTGGAAATATATTTGCACCTGCGTACATCAACTTCAAATGCGTCAATTGATTGAATTGATTTTGCTTTGTATAAGTAAAAACCAATTAGCGCATAATTTATAATAGTTTAAATAGCAAAACCGCAAATGAAAAATCAAATTGATTTACTAAAATAGGTGTCAAAGTCAGTGCAATAATAATGAAATGTCAACTGCAGTTTGTGCAACAACTGTGGCGAATGCATCAATTTTTTAATTAACAATAACAACAGACACCAAATTCAAAGCGCACAGCAATTGTTGCAACAACAATATTCCAAAATTGGCCAATGACCAACATTGATTATCCATTGTCCATTGTTGGTGATGGATTTTGTGAACTTGTGTGCACGTTGCAGCAACATTTGTTGCATGGAAATCAAATTTGATAGCATGTATTTTAATTAACGTTGCATGGCAAACCCAAATTTGTGAACTGACCCAAATCTAAATTGTTTGCCTCCGGTTTTGTCTACAACTTTTAGTCGCAGGCCCCACTCAAATAACAGAATTAGCAGCACAACGATTTTAATTGCAATTGTGCAGATAATGATGATAATGAAGATAATGATTTTGATAGTCGTGGCCAATGCCAATTAGCAATGATCCGTTGCTAATGTTCTCGCCTGTGCTCTATGCTCGGTGTTGTTCATTTATTAAAGGTAAACATTACACCCACATTGCTAATTACTCTTTGCATATTTATTTAATAATGGTTTGAGTGCTTTTTAAAATATATTTTCCCTGCAGCAATTCGAGTTAAGTGCACTGAGGCAATTTGCGAGCAAGTTGCTCGAATACGAAATACTCTTTAAATATTATTTAATAATTATGTAATTGCAAAATAGTTCAATAATCAATTTTTCGTCACGATCTTTTACTATAATGATATCTTTGCGGTTTTCACACTCCACTGAAATCGCTTCAACCAATCAGAATTATTCTTGAAACATTTTACAATATCAAAACTAAAGATTTCAAATAAAACTTTGTTTTTTGTATGATATTTCAATCGACTTAGTGCTGGCTTACCAAGAGCTGGACCATCTTGAATATTACAGATACTAAAATTGGTATTACAAGTATTGTAATGAAAGGAGACGGACGCACTTTGTGCACAGACTCGAACAAAAATCTAACGAAATTCAGAATTGTGGTCCACAACTGCAGTCTATTACAACTTATGTGTATATCCAGTTTATTTGAAGTACCCAGAAATTGTTTACGCAGCTTAAATCCTAAGCGACTTAAAATATTTGTCGCAGATTTTTGAAATGCGATTTTTCTAGCGAATCTTTTGCTGTTGTGGCAACAACAATTTGTTACTGTAAGTCCGCTGTTGCTTTTGCTGATGCTGCTGCTGCTGCTGTTTTAGTCAACCATTTGTGTAGTAATGCGCAATCGTACCTTTAATCGTATCCGTTGTTGTATTTGCTTTTGCGCAAGCTTATCTAAGGGCAACCTTTGAACATGCCGGACAAAGTTTTTTTTATTCTAACATTTGTTTTGTCCTAATTCCTTTTAATGGACATACAATAAAGCCAGTTATGCAGCCGGCCATATGCAGGCTGCCAAAAAGCTAAATGGTTTCCAACGGAGCTTAGCTGACAGTGGAGCTAGGCAATATTGTTGTAAAATTGACCGAAAAATTTCGTGTGACTTTGTGAATAAATATCGGGTGAATAAATAACATGGGTACACAGTTACAGTCGTAACTTTAGCAGTCACAGTTTCGATAATAACAGTCACAATTCCGATAGTTTAAATGTTAACAGCCACAGTCTTGATTTTAACAGTCACAGTCTTGATATTAACATTCACAGTCTGGATGTTAACAGTCACAGTTTAGATGTTAACAGTCACAGGCTAGATGTTGACAGTCACAGTCTAGATATAAACAGCCACCGTGTAGATTTTAACAGTCACAGTCTAGATGTTAACAGTCCAATGTAGATTTTAACAGTCACTGTCTAGATGATAACAGTCACAGTCTTAATGTTAACAGTCACAGTCTAGATGTAAACAGTCACAGTGTAAATGTTAACAGTCACAGTCTGGATGTTAACAGTCACCGTCTAGATGTTAACAGTTACCGTCTTATTGTTAAGAGTCACAGTCTAAATGTTAACAGTCACAGTTTAGATGTAAACAGTCACAGTTTAGATGTTAACAGTCACAGTCTGGATGTTAACAGTCATAGTCTAAATGTTAACAGTCACCGTCTTAATGTAAACAGTCACAGTCTAGCTGTAAACAGTCACAGTTTAGATGTAAACAGTCACAGTCTGGATGTTAACAGTCACAGTCTAAATATTAACCGTCACCGTGTAAATTTTAACAGTCACAGTCTAGATGTTAACAGTCACAGTCTAGATGTTAACAGTCACAGTCTTGATATTAACAGTCAAAGTTCTTGAATTAAGTTTAGAAATGAGCAGTCGTGACACAGGACTTCTGAGATTAACTTTAACTTTTCTGATATTACAATCATTATTTACATAACTTTGTAATCAAAGAACCTCATAGATATAGTCCTGAAAAAATTTAAACTTAAATATTTGAAAAGCTATAAAATTACTTATTGTATAAAACATATAATGACAAGCTCGTGCTGTCATGTTACGGCGCACAAAAAAAAAACAACCATCTCTAGCTGACAATGAAATAACATTACTCATACGTCCTGGGTACCACAAGCCAAATGCACTCTAATGAGCAGCAGGGAGCTGTCAGCCTAAGGCTCTTTGAAGTTTTTTTTGTTGGATTTTTAGTTGGTCGTTGTTATACGTTGAGAGCTGGTCTGTGTGCCTGTTAGTTAGTTTACTTAAATGTCAGGGTGACATGTTTTTGGTTCGTTGCAGATTTCAGTCACGTGAAGGCGCTGCGCATACTAAACTCGGAGTTGGCGGACACTTTGGGCAATTTGTTATCACGGGCTTGTGCCAAGTCGCTGAATCCAGATCAAATTTATCCTGGTTCGCATGTCGAGCACTTGTCAGAGCTGCTGCACGAGTTGGATGCGGCTAAACGACTGCAGGAGTCGCTGCTGCAGCTGGCGGGTAAGTTAGCGAGTTTGTCATTTTAATATTTAAACAGTTGGCCTGAAGAGTGGCTCAATGCAGTTAGTTGGCTTGCAAGCACACTTCCGGCCAATAACTAAGCTGCAAGTGCACTTGTGAGTGCGGCCAGCCAGAAAGCTGATGCTGAAGCTGATGCTGAAGGAGAAACAGCTAAGTAAAGTAATGCCTTCCATTTCCATTTGCATTTACAGCGCGCTGTGAGGAGCACTATGAGTGCAATCACTTCCACTTGGTGGCGGACACGGCTATTGCAACGCTGCATGCAACCAACAATTTCTTTGAGTGCGCCAAGCCTTGGGAGCTAAAGGCTGGTGGAAAAACACCAAATGCGCCACGCCTGCAGACAATAATCGCCATGACAATGGATGCGTTGCGGCTTTGCGGCATTGTGATGCAGCCGTTGATTCCGCAGTTGGCCAGCCGGCTGCTCGATAAGCTGAGCGTGCCCAGTTCAGAGCGCAGCTGGCAACACTTAAGTGAGAACTTTGCCCGCCAGCACAACAGTCGCCAGCTGGATGAGCACAGCAGTGCACTGTTATTCCAACGCATTGTTGAGCAGCAGGATAAATCAGCAGAACAGTCTCAGTCGCAGACTCAATCCAAGCGCAGCAAAACCAAAAAGGAGCGAAAGACCGCAACGAGAATGTCTTGAAAATGTCCTGGCACGTAGCCGTAATAAACTGAACCCAAACTCAAGCACTTACTCAACTTTCTACTGTACATATTCATTTGGCTGTGCATTGTGACACTTATGTATTGCGTTTTGTGCCACGCTGCGTATGCTTAATCTAAATAGCCAGCCCAAGTTGCCACAAATCAAAATTCAACACAGCACACAACTGTGCCCCACTTGTGACCCCATGCTCATTAAAATCCACTTAATTATGTGGCAACAACGGAACTGCCTTGTCCGATGCTCCAACACTGACTTCTAGAGCCGGCAATCCGGTCGCATATCAGCGCGCATATTTTGTTATTTATTATACATAATTGAGATGCCTTCAGGTGTACGGCTGTTATTTATGAGTTGCTGCCAAGTTTTACAATAGCTGCAACTTTTAAGTATTTAATAATGTAAGCTAGATTTTAATATTGTAGTTCAATTTGAAAGAATAAGTTGAGCAGTTCAAACTTTGTTAAAAGAACTATTGGGAGTAAAATGTATTACAATGATCTAATGAACTATGGGGGCTACAATATACGATATATCGACCCGTTCCAAATTACACTTTGAAATCAACTTCATTGAAATATGTGAACCACTCTGTTCTGCATTACATTAAAAGTAGATATTCTGATATGAACGATTCTACACATCGCTAAAAAAAAACTACTAAATTGGGCTTTTAGCAACTAGACTTGCCCAAATGAAATGTCAAGCTGTTGACTTATTAATTTGTTTTAGATCTCAAATATAGAAGACATGCGAAAAGTGTGCGTCAAATGAGAATAAATGGCAATGACGTCTTCAAGACGCTGCTGGGAGTAAAAGAGTTTGAAGACATAGAGTGTAGCAAACAGCAGCAACAACAAGCTGTCAAAACTGATTAATTTCAGCCAAACACACAGCAGCTTTAAAAGGTTACGTATACGCTGCGTAGGCCTGAATTTCAGTTGCATTTTAAACTTTCGAGTCTGCTGTTACACAACAAGTGTTTGTAATAACCGTTAATGTAGCACTTTCAGCTAGTTGCATATAAACAATAATTCAAGTCGATGCTAAAATGCAGTGTCCCGTGTGAAAAGCCCTTTGTTTGCCATAAGCGCTGCCTGCCAATTAGCCAGGCTCGCCAAATGGTCGCTGACCAACATGCCCCACACGAGGAAGCAAATTTTGTTTAGCAATAGCATGCAAGTGTGTGTGTGTGTTTATATGTGTGTGTGTTTAGAACCTGTAAATGACGGCCCACCTGCATGGCATGCCAACAATTAGCGGGCACTGGCAACTTTCCCCATTTGTTTGCATCTAAGTGCTGGCAACAGCTCGTTGAATATTTGCGTAATTAGCTGAGTGGCTAGCCAGATAGACAGCGAGTTTCAGTGCACGGTTTTAATGTGCTGGCAGCTCTCCAGCTTTGCAGGCGACTGATGAGTTTAGATTGCCTGGTCAAATTGGTTGCACATTCGCACTACCAATCTGGCCATTGAGAAATTAGTGCTTGTGGCAAAGATGGGATGTCGTTCTGAAGTTTTTTTATAATCAGCTCTATTCACTCTTTCGAGTACTTTTCATTTGGAATCGTTTTCGGTTTTGTGTTTCTGTTTTCAAATAAAAAAGCAATCGTTTTTCCCTTTTGAAGATATGTTCGCATAGCATTCATTTCACTTTGCAATCGTTCTTCAGATTTCACAACACTTAACAACATCGATACCGAAAGATATGTTTGGTAGCGGGAACAAGTCTGTATATAAACACTTTGATTACATCTTTTATTATGATTTTGTTTTTACCTTCATTGAAATGTCTTTTAAAATGGTGATCAAATTTCAAAACAATGGCGAAAAATTATAATTTAGAATTGCATTCATTTTAAGGAACTAATTTAGACCAAGTAGTTTCTCTGAATAAAACCCGCAGGATGCTCTTCTCAATCCCTTTAAACTGAAACTTAATATCAAAAGTGCGTTAAAAGCGACAGAGCGTTAATAAAATGCAAAACACGAGCAGTTTAAAGTGGCTGCCAGGTTGGTAAAGCAATAACAACATGCTTAACTTGTTACCTTTTGCATAATAAATTTAATTATGCAGACAGGCGAACAATAAGCCAGAAGCCAGAAGCCAAAAGCCAAAGCCATAGCCCAAAGCCCGAGGAGCTGGTCAAGAGCAGCCGCAGAATAGCAAACGTTGATGGTCGCTATGTGAGGTAATATTGTTAATGATTGAGTTTAAATGCTGCTCAGACTTGAGTACAATTATAGAGGGTCGCATTGTTGTTGATGTTGTTGCTATTGCACTTTGATTAATTGCATATCTGTTGCTGTTGAGTACGAGTCCTTTGCCTTTGATTGCTATGCATAATTTAATTGATTTGCTGGCAATACCTGGCGTATGCACAATATTATAAATGAATTAGTTTTGGCTATTGAGCTACACTATTGCACGGATATCAATCGCAGTTAGACATGAGCTGGAGTGAAGCATCAAAGCACAAATTGATATCCTTAGTTGCGCAAGAATCCAACCAACTGGCAGCAACATCCTTAAGCTTTTGTGCGCTGCATCCGCTTTCGAATACCGAAAATTTCACGTGTACCACTTGAATGATGTGCATATTGCAATCTCGCAGAGCCAAGCTGAACGAGCTGCTCATGCAGCAGCAGGAGTAGCTGCCAAAAGGAGCTGCAGCATCTGCTGTGCAGATGGAAGAGGTGGCACTTGAGTTTTGCAGCGTTGATTGCTTTGATTTAAGTTGTCCGTTGCCTGCAAGCTGCCTTCTTTAATATTCAAAAGTATATTGTGCTCTGATTAAAAATCCTGCAGCTTTAATTTTGCTATGCTGCCAGCGATATTAAACAACATTGTTGTTGTTATTATTGTTATTGCTGCTCTTAGTGCTCCGTGGTCTGCTTATTCAGCATTCTGAGCATGTTCCGACTGCAGTTTCAAGTGAGTGATGCGGCAAGTTGAGCAGCTGCATGTGCATGTGGCAAGTCACGACTTAAGTGTGCCACCAACCGAATGAGTTGAGTTATGAACTGAGTTTAATTTCGAAAATGATTTCTTGTGAAACCCAAACAAAATGCTTTCAGCTTAATATCAAAAGGTGAGAAAACCAAATATGCATTTGAAAATTATTGTTAGGCGCTCTGCTTGGTTTAATTTTGTAAAATGTTTCTCAAATGCTATAAAATTCAGATTTTGCCACATGAATTAAATGTTTTTTGAAATTTAAGTTAAATTATAAAGATAATAGTTCCTTTTTTTGTTGCAATTAATAAATAATGTTCTTACTAACAATAGAAAATTCTACAAAATGAATAAAAAGTGAAACAGAAAAACAGATAGCGGCTTTCACAGTTGACAGCTTTTATCGTTTAATGCCAGCATTTAAATCCATTAATACAAGCATTAAAAAATGCGCATTGTTAAAAAATTAACTTTTTTAATGAAATTATAATTTACTATCAAAGTTTAAGAACTGTATTATTATTCACAAATACAACATTTGGCACTATAAATCAAGGTGTTGCGTTTAATGTGATAAAAATTAAATTACAAATTCAAATATTACAGACAATATATAGAAGAAATAACTGCTGTGCCATTGCAGAAAAGTTATTAAAAGAAGCATCTGATCAAGAATGTTCATACTAATAGTATGAAATGTCCTTCTAGGTGTCATAGATTTCGTGACAATATTAGAAATTCTTCAGCAATAGAATAATATGTGCATAGATTTAATTATGTGAAAATTCTGTTTGAATAATTTAGTAAACAAACACGTAAAATATGTTTAAATATGCCATAAATTGTTGTTGAACGTTGGCTGAATAACCGACGCATTATGTTATTAAATATGTAAATGACATAAAACAAATTTGGTTACTAATTAGAAAAGCACGTAAATTAGCACAGACTTTTGTATGGAAAATGACACTTTAATGTGGCGAAAATAATTTAGCAGGACTCTGACCATTTCAAGTTTGCCACAATTTCAAGCTAAGCTCCTTTTTTTGGCTAGTCAGTTAGACAGACAGTTAAACAGTTGGACAGTTAGACAGATAGACAGCTCAATGCCACTTGAGACGGCTGTTGGTCTACGTAAAGCCGAAACGTTCACTGTCTGAACTGCTTTGCCGCTTGGCATAATTTGTAATTAAATTCCACTAAAAAATGCTACCAAAATCCTTAATCCTTTAACATAGAGACACACACACACACACACACACACACACACACACACACACACACACACACACACACACACACAGAGACTGACACACACACAGACTGACACACATGGGCGAGCAGCGGCAGCAAGGACCGCCACAAACTATGTGAGTCGTTATCCCTTTTAATGAATTTTTTCTGCTTGCCCGGCTTTTGCTTTTCATTTTCCTGTGTAGCAGCGGCAAGCCCAACTTTGCCTTTCTCACCCCGCAGTACCCCGCAATCCTCTCAAGCCCCGCTTCCACACTTGTCGCTGCAGCCGTTGCCAAAGTAAATATTTTACTATGCCACTATTTGAAGCATACTTTCAGGCTGTCGGCGCAGCTGGTGAGTCCACAGCAGCAGCAGCAGCAACAACAACAACAACAACAACAACAACAACAACAGCAGCAGCAACAGACTGGCTGCCATTTTATTTTATAATATTTTTCAGGTCAAAATGTCGTAGAACTTTTATTAACCTAATGCTGGAGGGTGTCTGTTGCGTGTTTCGTATTGGTGTTGCTTTCTTAACATTAAATTTGGCTTAGTGTTAGCGCTTTTTGTAATATGGGCCCCGTCAAAACTCTATTATTTATATACACAATTTTACATTTTATGTTAAATAACGCAAATATCGCTAGAAAGACTTTAAGCCATAGCTTTGAATATATTGATTTTTATAGTTATTTTAATATAAGCTGCACACACACAATAATAAATCTACTAAATAAGATATTTTCACAGATCTTGAAAGTTCAGAGCAAACCAGTTTCTTATTAACTATATTTCATTTATTTCAAAGAGCTGGTATCAAAGCTCTATGTTCCGCGCTGAGCTTTCATTTTCTGTCAAGTTTTTCTACCTGTCGTCGTATAACCATCATTGTAATAATACTTATGATGAAGTGAAGCAAATTAATTTGGTGCGCTTTTGCAGGTTCAGTATTTCTTTATTTTTTTCTACCTAACTGACGTGCATGACAATGCAATAAATATGAGCAGAGAAGGTGCACTAAGAAAGGCAAAAATTGTATGCAAAAATTTGTAATTTGAAGCGTGGGCAAACAAGAGCTTGAGCTCAAGACAGCCTGGATGACAAGGACAAAGGCGACGACAGTCGACAAATGAGCGCAAGAAAATTAATTTCAACTGCAAAATTCTGTCTGCAGCTGTGCCTCTTTGTATGTATGTGTGTGTGTGTGTGTGTGTGTGTGTGTGTGCTTGTGAGTATGTGTGTGGGTGTGTACCACTATGAAGTCAAGGCACTTGCATGCAAACATTTCAGAGCAATTAGTTTCATTGCATAAAATATAAGCTTTAATACGCTCAAAAGTATGCTATGGAAATTGTTGCTTCAAAACTATCGAGCATATTTTTCAATAGTTCAATGTCAAGAACACATTTTCTAAGGATAGTTTTAAATAATTTGGTTTAAAAAAAAATGGATCAAATAAAGAATTAATGACAAATATGGCACTTGTTATAAAGACACAAAACAAAACTTAAAAGATGAATTCACGTTTTCGTTTTTATGCACGAACTTTGTCACCTGCTTTTGAAAAGATTTTGCAATTGAGCAAAGCATAAACCTAGTATATCTGAGATGCAGGCTCACGGCTTTCACAAGGATAGTTGTAAATTGTAGCAGGTCAGAGCAAAGGCGAGTCCTTCCAGTTCAGAGCTGCCTGCTAATGAAAGGTGCATTGAAATCATATCTAGCAAAAGGAGAAACAACAAACGCTAACAGCTGCTTAGAAACTTCTTACTTAATCTGTAAAAGAACTGAAACTGAAACGTAAACTGGTTCAGGCATTCAGGTCAGTTTGAATACTTGTAGAACTGTTGTCATGACAAGATTTAATGATTCAACTGCTAAGCATTTGTCAGCAGTTCTCGCTAATATAGCAATTGTTCAAGTACATGTTTGCGACTAATTAATGCCACGCCAGCTGCTTGAATTTAATTTTGAAGTACACAATGAAACCAATTAAAAATGACAATGACTTAAAGACAGCTTAAGTCTTGTGACAAGAAATCCACTTGAATTTCCATCAGATGACGCAAAACATACGCAGATTGTATGTAAAAGGAATAAAGGAATTGCCTTTGAGCCGCTTTAAATGTATTTGTTTGCTTTGTTTGGGGTTTTGGCTTGGAATATTAAAGAAAAGCAACAGACAGAAATATTTTGGGAGACAACTAAATAAAAAACAAAACATAAAATAGAAATTTAAGAGGGCATAACGAACATAAATCTCATCAATCAAATGGAATTGTGCGCATAAAGTTATCGGCTCAACTAAAAGCAGATAACTCAATTCAACTCAGCTCGATTTGAAGTTCCCAGTTCTTAACTCTCGTCCTTTTAATGCTATTGCTTGTTGAAGCTATTTCAGTTTATTGTTTCAATCTGTTTAAGCGACCCTCAGGCTGGCCTACATCCATTTGCTTAACTTGAATACTTTTCTGCAATAAGAGTAAGTTTTTTGGGCAACATTTAGGAATGTTTCTTTTCGTTTTGTTGTTATATAAGAGTTTATAGAGTGCAAAACGTGTTCATAAAAATGATTGTTTTTGTTTGTTATTGAACTAGTTGCAAATCATTCAATTATTGTTCTGTGTATGTAAATTCCAAATTCAGAAACTAGTCAAAACTGTAGGCATTCGCCAATTTGCTTAAATGTTTTATGTGTGCAAAGTTGCAGTTGTTACAAAACTATTACCTTTAAATGTCTATCAAAAACCAACGTATAATTTTCTCAATACGCATTTCATTCGCACTAAACATCCCTCGTCTTGAAGATTGGTTGGGTAAACGGGCACTCAATACTCACTTTGTACAATCTATATTAAATTCTGAGAATATAAGCTCCTTTTTTTTATATGTATGATGCACTTAAGGACCATATTGAAGTTAACTTCAAAAGGCAATGTAATAACTTTGCTTAGCCTTCAACAATGGTTCATATGTGTATTAAAAACCTATTCGAATTTAATGCACAGAACTGAACAAGGGTATCTCATTGTCGAGCAACAAAACTTTTAGATTTTTATATAACATATTTTGCGTTGCTTTTGAACCCACCTATAAAATGGACGCAACGCATGGACAATACCAGTAATATTTTGGCTGTCGGCGAGCTGTATCAACATTTGTCAAAAAGTTGGTAAATATAATTCAATCATATTATTAATGCAGCTTATTGTTATTTCTGATTTATGACAAAAAAAGATTTGTATATTTTAACTCTTGTTTCAGACATTTGATCTGCACAATCTATTTTTTTCTAAAGTAAACTGCTGATCAGAAACTAAACATCAAATAATGTTTCTCAAATATTTGCAAGAGCCAAAATTGCAAGAATTTTTACCCTCTCGTGATGGGTTCAAGTTTTTGGAATATATTGTGGCATTGGTGGGCTGGAAATTACATACAAAAAGTCAATTATTTCAAGGGATACATAATGTATGGAACATATTAGTAGTTATACTAGCTTGGCACATGCTAATTGGTTTGTCGATTGGCTATGTGAGAGACTTCCATAGCTATACACCGAGCGCTCTAATTTTATCAGCTCAGCTAGTTTTCAATATTCCCAATTCGCTGATTAAGGGATTCATATTTTTTCTAAACCTCTGGCGTTTGGAGAGAGCCAAAGAGATATTCGATCTCATGGATAAACGCTGTCTAAGAGTTGAAGAGAAGATCCAAGTTCATCGTTCAGTTAGGTTATGCAATTTTATATATCTTACCTATATCATGATGTATTGCCTTTTGCCAATGACAACATTTGCAACAGCTTTATTCAAAGGCAAATCGCCTTGGAATGTTTACAATCCCGTTTTAAATTGGCATGATGGTACAAAAGAATTGTGGATTGCATCATTCATAGAGATTATTGAAGTTATGATCGCATGTGGCTACAATCAAGTGCCCGATGTCTTTCCGGTTATTAATGGCATTACTCTGCGTGTTCACATTGATCTCTTAAGACAACGTATTCTAAGATTGCGCACCGATGCTGGAAAAAGCGAAGATGAGAGTTACGAAGAGCTCACCGCATGCATCAAGGATCATAGTCACATCTTGGAGTAAGTAGCTATATAAAGATCTAAAGATGTTTCTTTAAAATATATATATATATATATATATTTAGGCTATGCAAAGTTATACGACCCGTCATATCACCCACGTTGTTTGTTCAGTTCTTACTTGTCGGCCTTCTACTGGGTCTATCTCTGACAAATATATTCTTCTTTGCCGATTTGTGGACGATTGTTATAACGGCCGGATATATTATAGGTGTCTTGGCACAGACATTTCCCTTTTGCTATATCTGTAACATGCTAGAGGAGGATGGATATGCACTCACCTTGGCTATATTTCAGTCCAAATGGATAGATGCAACACCACGTTATAGATCCGCGATAAGGTTGTTCCTACTTAATGCACAGAAGACTATTGAGTTTAATGCCGGCGGCATTTTTCCGGTTTGCTTGCGGACCAATTTAAGCGTAAGCAGTTTGTGACATTATTTCAGTAGATGGTAAAAAACGTTTATAATTCTCATTCTAGCTGGCCAAGTTTGCCTTTACCGTGGTAACAATCGTAAATCAATTAAACTTGGCTGAAAAGTTGAAAAACGACTAAAATCAAGGATATAAACTTGAGAGCATTATATATAAATTCAGGCCTGGATTCTATTTTCGAGTACTTTTCATTTGGTAAACTACTTGGTGTTTCCTTTTCGTATAGAAAGCTGTTTCTTTAAGCCAAATCTTCGATCGGACTTTAAATTTTAGAACAAATTAGCAATTTTGATTCCGAATGATTTGTTCATAATCAAAAATGGGAACTAGGGCTGATTATATATGAATTTAAATAACTCAAAATGTTCATGTTGCAATTTTATACTTCATCACTTTATTAAATGCGCTAAATATATAGTCATTGATTAGTTTTAGAGCTACATGCTAATTTAAATAAAAAGGAAATGCTGTTCACAATCTTAAAAACTCCAGTTTTCTGAAACACTTGCACGAATTTTTAAGTACTTTAAACCTTATCATTTTCTGCACATATCATTTAATACCCTCTTTTTTTAGATAATTTATATTTGTATTGGTTGTTTGTGTTGTCTGCGGTTTTTGTTGCTCCTTCGTTGAACAAGTTTTTAAAGGATCTGTTAATATTAGCAACAGCTTAAGGGAAAACTTTGTAAACTTGAACATATTTAGTTTTTTTTTATAGCCATAAACCTTTGACCTGACTTGGTTAGCGCCTGCTATGCGCTTCAATAATTCGCCAAATTACTTATGAAAAGTCAACTTGGGAATTTGGCAATGGGCAGCACCAAGCAGTTGGTTCATTTATTGATTAGGTGCGTAAATATGCAAGCTGAAGGCCATTTTGTGTCAATTATGGCATATGGCATTGAGTAGGGCTCGAATCGACAGTCGCTAATGGTTTGTAATTATAGCCCGATGGGCTGCTGTTACCGGTTTGGCAAAAAATCAAGTGCAGTTTGAAGTATACAGCCAGGAAGTCTAAGTAGCTATTAGCAGTGAGATTTACTGTTGCCCCCAAGCATCATTTTCTTGGTAATAAAACGCTTTAAAGCCGTTGTGCTTGCCGCCATCTCAAAGAAGGCCATAGAAGAAAACTTTTGCTGCTGTCGATATTTGAAAAGTTGATGCTAATTTGACTGAAGCACTTGAACAACTGAAATTTTGGGTAATTAAGTGAAACGTTTGCTGACGGCGTTCTAAGCAACGCAATATTTTAATAGACTTTTCATGAAATATGCGTTAAGTTCAAAATGGATTTGAAATATGCTTAAAGTTTTTGTTAAACTTTGAACTAATCGATAAGCGAGAAAAGTGAAAGCGAAAGCGAAAGGAGTTGATATACCATATCAAGCATACGCAGCGTTGACCAAATTGTGTGTGAAAAACAAAGCATGACTAATGATTACTGTAGCCAACACACATAGTATACATATATCATTTCGGTTAGCAAATAACAAACATCAGTGCCCACAGAGACAGAAAGAGACAGGAAGATAGAGAGAGAGAGAGCCAGAGAAATAAAGATAAATAGCGTTTGAAATGCTGCTGTTGCTTTTCAACTGAAACAAAATTTATTACACAGTCGAGCGAAGCACAGAATACTCGTACGGACATGCTAGGACATGTTCTCATATGCTCATTTTCCTTTACTCTTTCTCTCTTTGACTCTATATAAATAAAATGGTACAGCAAAGCTGAGGAGGCAGCCAAACAACAACAACAACCATAGGAATAAACAACCACAGCGACAACGAGGGCATTTGCAACATTTATTGAGTCGTTGAACGAGTTGAATGAGTTTGGGTTTTTATTTTTAAACGCTCGCTGACTGAAGTGAAGAACGCAACAAGGACTAAACGAGCGTACACTGTTTAAATATTGATTTCCGAGCAGTGACAAACACGCACACACACAAATACATATACATATAAATATATACATATATGTTCTTCGGCTGCAGTAGTATTGAGTGGCGACCACAGAAATTGACAACAGGCACTGCACAAAAAATGGCAACTGAAGTAAAATTGTTTTTAAATAAGCGACAAGCGTGCATATTTGTTGAAATTGACAATTTTTTCAAAAAAAAAAAAATTTCAATAACACACGCATACAATCCAATCAATAAAATAATTGCCGAGATAAATGAATAAAATATGCAACAAAAAAAAAAAAAAAATATAAAATTAAACTTCATTTTATTTCTGCAATCAAAATTTATATGTTTTTGTCAAATCAAACAATTAACAAAATTAATGCTATAAAATGTAGGCAACAGCAAGTTTGTTTCAACTGTAAAGCTACTGTTCAGTTAAACAAATCTTATCAGTTAAAGTTTAAGCAAAGTCACAACTCGCATAGCTTTTGGCAATAATGGCCTCGTCAGTATCTGAATCTGTTTGTGCAACCATCAAGCAACTTGAGGCTACTCCATTGCAAGTTACCCAGAAGCCAAGCACAAACATACGATAATGAGGCTCATTGAAGCAACATGCCTGAAGCATTAATTTCGACTTGGCAACAGGATTGCACTGCAACTGCAGCTGACCAATGCTTAAATGCGAAAAGGACTTGAAAGCCAAGCGCAATTGTAATGAAACTTTAAAAAGAAAACGTTGATGGTTAGCTGGAATGCACAATGGTCCACAGAGAAAATCGTCAGCGGTGCAGCATAAAAAGCAATTTGCCAGCTAATGAAAAATTTGATAGTTTCAATACTGAGAATGATCGGAAAATGCTGTTGCGGGTTTTGCGAAAATTGTTTGTCAAGTGCAGTGTGCAAAATCGATAAACTTTAAGCCACAAAGTGCCAGCAAGTATGCAACACATATTGTCTACCCAAACCAGACAACAGTCAGTCAGTCTGTCAGTTCGTCAGTCTGTCAAGCAATCAGCCAGTCAAGCAGTCAGTCAGTCAGTCAGCTGCTATGCTGATGCATGCAAATGCAGACAAAATGATCAAATTGGTTTCACTTGGCAAAGCATGCGTGAAAATGTTGCTGCCATGCAAAAGTTACTGAAAGTTGCTGCCATGTTCTTGCCTCGTGTTGCACTTGACGCATGCTAAATGCTTCGCTTAAGTGTAGGTACTCTAACTGTTTCAAAATTGTTTGATATCTACGTGAATTAGTAGTAGTAATTTTGCAATTCATTGAACTCAGCTTAGAATTCTGCTGGATAAAAGGTCACTTGGTTCTAATAAGGCGTGTATTAAAATTAAGTTATTGTTTTTGACTGAGTTTGTTGTTTAAGTTGGGTTCCATTTAGTTTTGAACCTTGAACTTGTGGCGTCGCTTATGTCCTTTAAGGCCCACTTTCGACACACTCACAACACAAGCTACACAGATGGCTCGTTATAAGTGCAGCTGCTTCACAATTTCAATGAGAGCTTTCATGTTTGGGTTCTACTTGACTTGAATGCATTTTGTGCAGCACAAGTTGAGCTATTTTTATGCACCGGTAAACAAACATCAAATATTTACCTTTGAATATTGCATGAATTCGAAAGCCATTTAACCTTTCAAGCTTATTTTGAATATTTACATACGAGTAAATGGCAGCAGTGCTATAGATCCTTTTTGTAGATTGATTAGAGTTGGCTTAAAACATCAATGGCATATGAATTAGTAAAATTTAACTTTCTAGTTTTAATTAAATTGTTAAAAGCAAACCTTTTAATCCTTTTGGACAAAAACTAATACCTTCAACAATAACATAACTACAGCTTCTTGCTTGAAATGACAGGTTCATATATAATTTATACTATTTCTGGTATTCATATTTGTGCTCTGTCACAAATTCCTTTTGCTAGCTCACAAATTGAATATGAAAATCAATAGAAATACAAGCACATATGAAAATATGCAAGACAAAAGCATTGATAAACAAGTATGGTTTTTCTTTTGGGTTTTTCTGGTCATACACATGTATGTATGACACTATTTGCTAAAGTGCAGAAGCTGCTCACTTGAATAACCCATTGATTTTGATTTATCAACTTCCTACAGAGCATTGCACTTGAATCTTTCGGTGATTGATGTGGGCGTCGAGCCATCAATCATGCGCTTCTACGCTTCAGCGATAATTTGATTGATATTCTATAGCCAGTACTTGAAAGTCTATGACTTTAAGCACAAATGACGCGTACACTATAAATTTCCAATAGAGTTGTGAATTTAACTTGCTAAAATTGTCTTTTGATTGTGTATGCAATGTAACATGACTGGCTGAAAAAGCGAGCAACGGCAAAGGACTTAAAGGATCAAAACTGCATAATTTGACGTATTGCGGCTGCATTTGTTTGCATTTGAAATGCTTTCCCAGGTTGCTGTGGTTTTTTTGGGGTACTCAAAGGCATAACTGAATCAACTTTTCCAACTGACTGTCTGCAACTTGGCTTCAACAACTTTCCATAGTGGTCTTAAATATCGACATGCTCATGTTTTTCCGCTCTGGAAAAGACCTTTTGATGTTTTTACTTGTTGTTGCTCGTTGAGAGCCAGATGCGTCTGTTTAAAGCTATTTTAAAATGATTGGCTTTTATGTCAATATGGATCTTGACTGACTTTGCTTTTTATTTGCTTGTTTTGGTCTCTGTTTTTTATATTTTTATATTTTAATGTTTGCGTATTCTTTTTCTTTTATTTTTTTTTCTTTGCGTGGACTTCGTTTACTGTTTGTTGTCAGTACAGTTTTTTTTTTGAGTGCCCCAATAAAACACAATAAATATACAAATACATTTTTATACAGTTCTTGTTTGGCATCATTTTGGCTGCAGGCGAATGTCGCGAAACTCTTGTCGCATTTTCATAGCACAACGAAATGTTGGTCCAAGCAATTTGAGATGCTCTGTTCTTGAGCTGAAATGGGGACAAAGTGTACTTGTACTTTAAGTTAGGTCAATCGCTGTGTCTGTGTGTGTTTGTGATAAGATAAAGGTTCAGGTTCAACCTTATCTTGCTACTTTGAGTTTTCAATGAAAATCAGCTTAAACTTATAATCAAAACACATTTCGATTTCACTTCTTGCAGCTTTGACGCTAATACGCAACATTTGAGAGAGCAGCCGGCACTTTTAAACGGTCTGCCATAAATCTTATAAGACCTTAAAAGAATTAAATTAAAACGGTAGCTTCTGCTTCAGGACACAATTCAAATTTTCGCACAGACGCGTCGCAACCAAGAAATAAAATGTAAGAACAACAAAATTTGCTAACGAAAATCACAATTTGCAATAAGTTGTTAAATATTGAAGCGTAAAATAAGCATTCGTCACTAAATTTGATGCTTAACATTTTGCTGCGGCGTCGAACTTGAAATAATTGTGTGCACATAAATTTTGGAGGCCAGAAAGACCAGAGAAACAAAACAGAAAGTGAACACAAAAAGTGAACACAAAAAGCAATTTAAAAGATTTGGGTTTGATTTTGAATTCGATTTCAGTGGGCAGTGGGTGGGCGGTGCTGAGGGCGTGTCAGTAAGTCAGCCAGACGTGTTAAAAGTAGCACGCACAATTGATTTATGAAAATTTATTGCACACATGCGGCGTATACGCAATGTGAACGGCCTGTGGCATGCAACATATGTTTTTCATCCCTTAATATACATTTACCCTGACATAGTATGCTAAGCAAACAGGATAATTAACGGTGATGCTATATATTTCAAGTCAGCAAAGTGGATTTTAAATTTATTATAGAATTTTAAAGAAATTTTGAATGTTTCTGCTTCAAAACATGCTGAAATTGTTTACTCTATAAGTAAACAAGTAAATATGCTCTAGTCGAGTGTGCCCGACTAGGAGACTCCCTGCTCCCAACTTGCATTTCAAGCAGTTCAGCGGCAACACAAGCAAGCAGTGCACTTAACTTGTGCAGTGCCTGTCAAACTGTTGTTTCTGTCTGCTGAGACGGGGGTAATAGCTTTTTCCATAACTTTGGTGCTATTTATCCGATTGTGATGAAATTTACAAAGCTGATGAACATTGACATAAAATATATGTGTACCAAAAATCAAAGCTTTATCTTTAAAATTGTGGCTGTGAGAGTTTTTTTCGATTTGAAATTTGAAATAAACTTGATCTGTGTACGGTATACAGGAACCTGCATGCCAAGTTTGGTGCCTCTAGCTCTTATAGTCTCCGAGATCTGTGTGTTCATACGGACAGACGGACAAACGGACAGACAGACAGACGGACATGGCTAGTTTGTCTCGGCTGTTGATCCTGATCAAGAATATATATAGTTTATATAGTCGGAAATGTCTTCTTCTGTCTGTTACACACATTTGCAGTACTTTATAACTCCCTTTTGCCCATTTTTAATGGGAACAGGGAGTAAAAACTTTTGGTAAATTTTGTAAAAGTTTGAATTAATAATTTGTCCATATAGCTATACTTACATACATATATATGTTTTAAGTATATATAGTCTTGATCATCAAGAGTGGAATTTTGTCTGGTCTTTCATTCGTACCTCGGTACTTGTTGTGCATATTTTATGTGTGGCATCAGCCGTCATGCCACTGTGTGTGGCAATAAAATCAAAGTCGTAAAAGCTAATGAGCCCAAAAGAGAACAACACACAAAGAGAAACAACCACGCCCACCGCCGCCCCAATCATATGATGAAAATCGTGGGCATATTGTAGCGCTTAGATTGCTACATAAAATCAAGGACAGCTCAGGACGAGCTCATAAAATGTCGGCGATCGGCGGCTACCTACGACAGTAATGGCATTAAATTTACGCAAATTGTTGTTGTTACTGCAATTGTTGTTGTTGTTGTTGCTGTGAGTGCGCATAAATTTAAGACAAATATAAATAAACGTCCAGAAAATGCGAGTCAGCAGCTGATTTATGCGCTGATAATAAAATGAAATTGTTGCGCATACGCCTCGTTGTGCAGGCAAAAAACACATATTTACAAAAAAAAAAACATGGCACATACGAAATACTTGTCAGTTGGACATTAAACATCACAAAACATCAAATTACACATATAGAAATTCAAAGTACACAAAGAAAGTTGCAGCATGGAAACAAACAAGGACAGCAACCGGAATGTGGACAATCAATCGTTGAATAGTTCCTTCTTCGAAACACTATGGCCTTTGATACTGGATGAGAATAAGTGTCGTGTGGAGAGCGAATCTGTTGAGTACTTTGTGCCATCGAAGCCATTTGATCAGCTGCATTGGCATACGCTGCTATCCAAGGTGGGCTACCCGGACTATGAGAAGCCGCATGTTCTGCACTGCTGTGAAGCAGCCAAGCGACAGGATGCATCCGAGGAGGAGGCCGAGAAGGCGGCGGATGAGGCTGCTGAGCTACAGAGTGCTGCAGCTCTTGGCGACCATGAGCAGTGTAGTTCTCAGGCCATCAGACCTGTGGATCAGGAGGTTGAGTATTTACGAGAGCGACAGGAGCGTCGCCAGAAATTGGCCTATGACTTTGCCAATCGCAAATATCCATGGACCATGCAAACACCTGCCCATGAGCTGGGCTTTGTGCTTACAGCTGAATTAAGCGCCAGTTTTCAGTGTCCCATGGAGCGTGAGATACTGGAGGGCATATATCATTATAATTGCAAGTTAATGCTGATCGATGCCAACACTGAGATCTGTATTGATGACTTTAAGCGTTGGGTTAAATTTCGGCCATATGTTCAAATGCTGGTGCTGGTGCGTTGTCCACGTGTCCAGCGTCATCTACAGCTGCTAAATGTCTTCCACACGTTACTCGTGGAGGAAAATGCCATGAACACTTGGCACGACGAGCTGCAATGTTCGCTCCGCACAGGACTGAAGGAGGCCAGAAACATGGAGCTGTTCAAGAGCTGTGCCGAAGCATTCGTTTTTATTTTTTCACGCTATCGCGGCATTTGCACCTGCGATACCTTCAAAATATTGCGTCGTATTTAAATTGTTAGTATCGCAATACAAAAATATATTTCGCTTTCACTTCTTATTAGCCAATTTGACGCAAACTACCCAAGCTTGCCCAGATTTTTATATGTTGTTCCAATTAACATCTGCTCTGATGACTATCAAGTTGCTGCTTGAAGTGCGCACAGTATGAATTGAACATGCACTTCCTGCAACTGGCAACAGGTAACAGCTAACAGCTAACAGGTAACAACAGTTAACAGGCAGCCGCCTGTTACTCTTCGCTGCGGAAGTAATTCACCTTGAGCAGCACTCAAAAGTGCTCGGATATGTATGTCTCAATATGCCGTATCAATATGCTGCCAACTTTGTCGACCATTAGCCCCAGAAACTTGACAGCAAGTTAAGGCCCAACAACAAGCATATTTCATTCGTTTATATGCCAAAACGAATGAAATTTACGCGAAATCCTAACAAATTACCACAAAAGCTTAACAAACTTCAACTGATTATAAAAGTTGCTGGGAGAAAAATATGAAACCCACCAAACCATTATAACAATAGCATCCACCCACAGCAGCTCATTCTGTAGCTGGAAATCGAGTTTGGTTGCGTTCATTGTTGTTAAAAGTTTTGCAAGCCAGTTGCTACTTAAACAAGTACATACTTATTATACATACATACTCCTAAATCGTTATATAAAGTATACAGTCGAACTTCTGTTAAAGGAATTCGAATGGTACAGAGCAAAATGGAATCTTGCTATAAAAATTATCATTTGTTTAACTTTTTGGACGATTTTCCTCAGTATTGTCACTACATTTCATTTACTGTTTTAAAGTGCATATCTATACAAGTAAACAATGCGGATTCTACATCAATTTACTGCTACCAGCACAAATTCCGATTTTTTAAATTATATAAAAAAATAACGAATAAGCTAACTGTGAAGAAAATATTATTATAAAGACGTTCGTCATTGAGATGTTCAAATGCATATACATATTTCCATATAAATATTACGTAAAAGTATTAAAAATCCCCCGTCGCCCTTAAATTTTCATCAATAATCAAGTACGACGGAGCCAAAGCATAAGTTTGTGAATATCAATATTATGGCAAGAGATACGAAAAACTGGTGGATCAAGAGAGATAGGAAATTAGATGTAGCGTAACTAGTAAATACTAAAATATGCTAAGACTTGACTACAAAATGAAACGGGTATCAACTGCGAACTAACTCGTTTCGGTGAGAGGCCCTGATACTACATAGGTATGTGAGCGAATTCCAGAATCATCTCGTTGAGCACCGGGAAAACTTGAATTTGTTTTGCGTCTATTTCACAGGCCTACAAAATTACATTTTTACATCCTGTTCCCATTAAAAATGGGAAAAAGGGAATTATAAAGTATATATATTATATCAATGTTGATTAGCTGCGCAAATTTCATTACGATCGGATAAATACCACCAAAGCTATGGAAGAATCTATTACCCCCGTCTCAGCAGGCAGAAGCAACATCCCATAGACCAATGTAGTTTTTGAAAACGGCGAATGTAGTTTTACTTGTTGGTATTGACTCGACGGACATCTACCGTCAATTCCCGGGCACAAAAAACGCTGTTGGCTTGTGTTATCTTTATTATTCTGCCCCATAATACCATGACCCGTGTAATCAAAACCAGTTATAAAGTTGAGCTGAGCAGGGGTTGGGCAAAGACTTCCTCAGACTACTATGTAAATGTCGATTAAACTGAGCAAACATTATTTCAATTAGTGTTACAAGCTTGATTGGCAATCGACTTGCTCAGTTCTCGCTCAGCCGCTTTCCGCAACAGTTGTGATGATCATTGCATCTCTGAAACTGATACTAAAGCTGACGCATCTCAGCTTGTACATACAGCTTGTTTTGACGCAGCGCGAGACAAGCATCTCTGCGCCATCCCATGGCTGTCCATACATCTTCAAGTACGAGCAGTTGGGCGGTCAATATATTGGGCATGTCATCTCTCCACAGGATGGACTTAAAGATGCCCATTGGCAGCTTACTTTTATGACTCGTGGAGTAGGACAGGTATACAGATTGAGCAAACGATCACGGTTATTTAGAACTTAAATTTATTGTTTTTTATTGCAGCCAGGTACAATCAGTGAGATGACAACGTATCCAACTGGAGAAACAAATTCTGAACCCTTACGCGACATAGGGCGAGCCGAATCCTATGTGCGCTTTGAAGGTTACCAGGGTGTGCTGCCAAGGATTGTAAGCGTAAAACTTAATGGCCAAGTGTTATGCACTTCCAGCGAATGTGAGTTGTCTATCTAATTAATTTTAACGCATAGTTTGTGCAAAGTAACATGAATGTTTTGATACTATCACGACGAGTGGTTGATGGTGCGTCCTTATCATAATCTACAATTCATAACATATTATTTTATGTTTAACCCAGACTTCACAGACCATTTCACCATATTATTATCAAATCGAACGTTCATTCTTAATTTTTTGAATCTTAGATGAAAAGCCCTACACAACAGTCACGCATGGACTGCACATAACTCTTCCTCGCTATATATCATTGACAACAACTAAGCCACCATCGTTTAAGCCCACAAGTGTGACCAGTGCAAGGATTGATTTGACATCGGTGAAGATTCAAGATCCAGCACCAGAAGATTGCGGCGTAGAGGGCTTAGGATTCTTACAGATTGGAGGAGAAAACGTGAACAGAGGTGATTTTCCTTGGTTGGCCGCACTCTATGTGAACAACAATTTGGACAAAACGGGCAATCTGCAGTACTCATGTGTGACGACACTGATATCTAAGCGAACTGTCATAACAGCAGCACATTGCATCCACGGTATCCCGACGGATAGGCTGTGGGTCTATGTCGGACGCCATGATTTGCACACGCATCCCGAGAACAACGCTACTTTGATGAGCGTGAAGAGCGTTCTTACGCCTCCAGATTTTGCGACCAACCCGCAACCGGATTTGGATGTTGGTCTATTGGTGCTCACCAATCCGGTGCAATATTCTATTTACGTGCGTCCCATTTGCCTGTGGAGCATCACCCGGCTGCGCATCGATGATACCTTAGAGGGAACCGTTGCCGGTTGGGGATTTGATGAAAAGTTGCAGAATACACGCTTTCCTATGAAAGTCGATGTTAGACTTGTGTCCAGGTCGGTGTGTCGGGATGAAATGCCCACCGCTAGAGAATTACTGACGCCTCGCACAGTCTGTGCGGGTAATAATCAGAGGCATGGTCCCTGCCTGGGTGACTCTGGTGGAGGATTAATGGTTTTGCGTAACAATCGCTGGATGGTGCGCGGTATTGTCTCGAAGGCTCAACGCGCCGGCCATGGATGTGATTTGTCGAAGTACGTTATATACTGTGATGTAGCTAGTCATCTCAGCTGGATAGAGCAGAATGTTGTAAGATGAGCTATTAGACTTATTAAAATACTGTTTGACTGATAATTTGAAAGCTATTTACCAAGTGTGCTTTAAATAATCAGAAAATATTGAAATTAATTAAATTTTGTTAATAAATTTGTATTAATAATAAGGATTGTGGAATGAATTTCGGGTATTAACCTTAAAAGGTAGAATAGAAATAGGAAATATAATAAGTGTGTTGTTAAAGGTGCCATTTTGAGCGCTGTCCATGCTTTCATGCATCCTGTTCTGATTGATCTGTGATTGATGGAACGTATCTGGATGGACTTTGCCGACAATTGCTAGAGAAATATTCTTTCGAACATTTTTGAATGTTTGGGTAAGCTGATTTGCCAATTTTAGTCGACATAATAGGGAATCCTCCGAGGTTTCGACACGCTCCCACTGTAAGAACAAATTGGCGTTTTATATGCAAAAAGCTAAGAATCGATACCATAAAGCGGTTTCTTTTCCCAGGAGCACTTTAACCGGTTCTACCGTCGGCCCTCAGCCCGGGTTAACAGAATAATGCGTTATCTGCTAAATATATATAAACATGATTAACTGACATCTATCTTGATTAGATGAGAGAATTCAATAGATGAACGTTTTATTAATGAACCTTTTAACCTTAAGCTGACTAGATTGAGTAACTGATTTATAGTCACAAATATCAACATAAGATTTAATCATTCTAGTTATTTCAGTAAAATATTTTCCTATCGAGGCTTCTGAACTGCTTGAAGTGCAAGTGCACTGCTTGAAGTCGAAGTGAGCTGCTAAATGTGTATTTGTATATTGTATGTATAAGGGAAGACAACGATGAATCTCTGAGCTAGTTACAGGCTGTCTTGCAGTCAAGCCCAAACGACTTGGTCATTTATACTTGTTCGATCTGAACTTTAAACTCATGAGCTTTCAATTATTTAACTTTCTTAATCGAACCAAGTTCAGAGCGCAGGGTTCGGGCAAAGCCCCATAAACTTTTCCTGTATTGTTTTACATCCGGGAATTTCACAGACTACTGAGAGCTATGCAAAGTACGATTAATCTGAGCTAGTACTACGTCAATTAGTATTACAAGCTTGATTGGCAATTGACTCGAAATCGACTTGCTCAGTTCTCGCTCAGCCGCTTTCCGCAACAGTTGTGATGATCATTGCATGTCGGAAGCTGTTACTAAAGCTGACGCTTCACAGCTTGTGTATACAGATCGTTTTGACGCAGCGCTTGCCACCCAACAATTGTGGCAACCTATTTCGGTATGAGCGGCTGGGCAATCAGTGGATTGGACATGTCACGCAGACACAGAATCCCCTAACAGATGTCACATGGAAGCTTCGTTTTGTTGGGAACGAGGTATGCAGGCTGATCAAGTGGACATCTTTCGAAAAGTACATTAATGTTGATTATTTGGGTACCCTTTTAGCCAGGCAAAATAGGTCGTTTAGAAGCGTACCCGAATCGGGAGACACTTCTTCAACGCATGCGGGATGGTGGACGTCCCGAAAGCTTTGTGCGCTTCGAGGGCTACCAAAATGAGCTACCAAAGATAGTTCGTCTCGAAATTAATGGTCAAGTGCTATGCACTGCCAGCGAATGTGAGTAACCGAATAGTATTTTACTTATTTTATGATCGAATATTTGTTCACAACATGGATGTTCTTATTTATATGTAGCTGGAACAAGTACAAATGATCTTCAGCTGCAACTTTCTGTTTCATCGACGAAATCGTCTGGTGCAACAACAACACCTACGGCGACCAGTTCGACTGAACCTACGCAGCCAGCACATGGTTGTGGCAACATCTTTAAGTACGAGCGGCTGGGCAATCAATATATTGGACATGTCACGTCTCCCTCTGGTGGCAACACCGATTACAAATGGAAGCTTGTATTTAGTACTCGTGGCGAACAGGTATGCAGGTTGAGCACGTGAACACTGTTCTTAAAACATGATTTTATTTGATTATAGTCAGGCACAGTTGGTGAACTGTCATCGTATCCGAATAAGGAAGCAAATTTTGAACGCATTCGCAAGGGTGGGCGTGCCGAATCCTATGTGATCTTCAATGTCAAGCAGGGTGTGCTACCAAAGATTGTAAGCATCGAACTTAATGAAGAAGTGCTATGCACTTCTACTAAATGTGAGTAATCGAATATTTTTATTGAGTAAACATTTGTATTAGTGACGTAGTCAAATAAGCTCAATTTTCTCAATTATAATCGTTTTTACATATATAATTAGCAATTAAATTGTTGCTAGCGCTGAGTAGCAGCCTTCAAAAATGTGTTTAGATACGAAATCTGGTTTTCAATATTTCCCTTTTAAGCACACTCACATTCATTCATTTCGCTGACTTATAAGACACCGCTAACTATGTTTTCTTATTTGCACACAGTCCTAGTATTAATAAGGTTTACTCCCTGTTCCCATTAAAAATAGGAAAAAGGGAGTTATAAAGTACTGCAAATGTGTGTAACAGGCAGAAGGAGACATTTCCGACTATATGAACTATATATGTATATTCTTGATCAGGATCAACAGCCGAGTTGATTTAGCCATGTCCGTCTGTCTGTCCGTCTGTCCGTCTGTCTGTCTGTCCATCTGTCCGTATAAACACACAGATCTCGGAAACTGTAAGAGCTAGAGACACCAAACTTGGCATGCAGGTTCCTGTATACCATACGCAGATCAAGTTTATTTCAAATTTCGGATGCACCCCCCCGCACCCCCGCAAATCGCAAAAGACTCCCACAGCCACAATGATTTTTGGTACACATATATGTTGCATCAATGTTGATCTGCTGTGAAAATTTCAACACGATCGGATAAATAGCACCAAAGTTACGGAAGAATCTATTACCCCCGTCTCAGCTGGCAGAAACAACAGTTTGACAGGCACTTTACGAGTTAAGTGCACTGCTTGCTTGAGTTGCCGCTGCACTGCTTGAAATGCAAAGTGGGAGCAGGGAGTCTCGTAGTCGGGCACACTCGACTAGAGCATTCTTACTTGTTTAGTTTCTTATATTTAAAAAAAATATTTTCGCGCAAAAATTTAATTCAGAGAAAAATTTTCCAGAAAATTGGTAAGCAGTTTTTATTTAATAAAAGTAAAACTGTTCAAACACTCAACTTTCGTTAAATTGGTCAGCAGTTTTTAATGAATTTTTATTTAGATTTTTGAAAATGAATTTGAAACAAACCGCTCGAAAACTTAACTTTCGCCGATACAACCTTGTCCACTCATTTTTCACCCAGGGAAGTAAATTTTTCGGAAAATTGATTTGCAGTCAATAATGAATTTTAATTTAGATCATTGTTTTCAGTGAATTTTCTACATTTCCCGACCGAATTTTTCAATATCCGATGGAAGTTCTCACTTTCGAAATAGGACAAAACTACTGTGAAAATTTAAGATTTCTAGCTCTTATGGTTTGGGTCCTGGGTTGATTGCCAATTTATTTCGCCATTGCCAGTGAGGACAAACTGTCTTATATATATAAAGATTATCATATTATTTTCAAATTTCACTTACATGGCTTATTATTTATAATTAAAGATGAAGCCCCCGCAATGATAACTACAGTCACTTTGCACACACATGTGGATAAGAGTCAAGATGCAGCACCAGAAGAATGTGGCATGGAGGGTTTGGGTTTCTTACAAATTGGAGGACAAGCCGTGACCAGAGGTCATTTTCCCTGGTTGGCCGCACTCTATCACAACAACAATGTGGACAAAACGGGCAATCTGCAGTACAAATGCGTATCGACACTGATATCTAAGCGAACTGTCATAACAGCAGCACATTGCATCCACGGTATCCCGACGGATAGGCTGTGGGTCTATGTCGGACGCCATGATTTGCACACGCATCCCGAGAACAACGCTACTTTGATGAGCGTGAAAAGCGTTCTTACGCCTCCAGATTTTGCGACCAACCCGCAACCGGATTTGGATGTTGGTCTATTGGTGCTCACCAATCCGGTGCAATATTCTATTTACGTGCGTCCCATTTGCCTGTGGAGCAGCAGCAGCTCTTTGGTTATCCCTGACAGCGAAAAGGCAGCTGTTGCCGGCTGGGGCCTTGATGAGAAATTTCAGACAACACGCTTTCCAATGGAAGTCAATGTGAAACCAGTATCCAGGGAGGAGTGCCTGCGTCAAATGCCCACTGCCAAAGACTATCTAACGCCTCGTACTCTCTGTGCCGGCAATAGCCAAGGACATGGTCCCTGCCTGGGTGACTCTGGTGGAGGATTGATGGTGTTGCGTAACAATCGCTGGATGGTACGCGGTATTGTCTCGAAGGCTCAACGCGCCGGTAATGGTTGCGATTTGACGAAATTCGTCATCTACTGTGATGTGGCCAAGCATCTCACCTGGATAGAGCAAAATATTGTGAGATGAGCTGTCAGAGCAGTTAGCTAGTTAAAATAAAGTACTTGAAGTCATGTTTAATGACTATATAACTGATGGTTCCAAGGATCTATTAAAAAAAAAAAGGAAAAGTGCGACATAAACTCATTTTAGGAACTAAAATATGATTATTTCTTTTAACTGTTGACCAAATATTAAATTAAAATCTAACTTTTATATTGTTTAATTTTAAACATATTGCTCTACATAATAAAAAATAAAAGTTAAAATTAAAAACCATTTGAAATTGTATGTATTACATATTTTAAAATTTAACCACTCAGGATTGAAAAATGAGAGAGGTAGCAAAACTGAGACCCGAAAAATATCACACAACATGCCCAAATTATGTTCATATTTTTATTGCTCACCACACAACAACATCAATCGCAGCAATGTTACATTGAAAAGAATAAATTACTGTTTAATAATGTTCATGTCATCAAACTAGTGTTTCAGGAGCTAGCACTCTATAACTGTCTATATCTGTTTTGATCCCAAATATATTAAAATTCAGAAAGTAATATATTTTCATTGCAATTATGGTTTAAACTAAATAGCTACGTTTTAAATCAATTTAAATAATAAAATATTTTGATATGAAATTTGAATTTAATTCTCTAAAAGTTTTAAATTAAAACCACAGCGGTTTTACTTTTAAACTTTATTTGTTATTGTGTAGTTTTAATTATATATATAATAACTATAGTTGTTATGGCATTATTTGCATCCCAGCAATGGTACTGAATCTTTAGAACCCTAAAGATATATTATATATTAATTCGTTTATTCGCTTCCAAAATATTTAAGTTAAAATTTTTTTTGCCAACCAATGCGACAAAAACATACGCATATTATCTTTCCTTTTGGCCATCAGTCCGCCCAAACAGGCTTAGCTGAGAGCAAAACGAAATGTTTTGCAAACCAGTTTAGTGATAAAAGAGAGAAGCTCCTTATTTTAAAACGTAAATCAAACATAAGAAGAATGAAAAGTTATCTTGGGCGTGCCGAAGATAAAGAATACTCTTGCAGAAATGTTTTGAATTTAAAAACTTATTTTTTCACCGTTTGTTCCTATGGCAGCTATAAGAGACAAATAGATTTGTTGAATTCTTTAAAAAATACAAGATAGTTTTTTTATACAAGAACTTATTTTTCCATCGATCGTTCCTTTGCCAGCCATATGTTAGTAGTGCGATCCGCCCAATTTCACCTTATGTGCTGCTTGCAAAAGTACGCATACTAATGTACTAAGTTTCAAATTGGTAGACGGACATGGCATAAAAAAGTGCATCCGCGTGGCTGATGATAATAAAAGCACGCTTCACTTAAGCAGTTGCATGCAGGTTTGTTCAAGTATGTATAATATTTATATACATTTTGAAAGTGACCCATTAAACATCAATTTCATCAGTCTGCACATATTGCGATCACAGGTTGCTGCGAAAAGCCCGAAAACCTGTCCTCAGAATCATTGCTAAGCATCGTAGATACATATTCGTAGTAGATGGGAGACCAATCCAAGAATGCTGATGAAAATAAAGAGAGAGCGAGTAGCACAGAGTCAGCACCAATTCTATGGATGATACAAAACTATGTTGCAGTAGACCTGATCAGTTCTTGCTCAGCCGCTATCAGCAACAGTATTGATGGCCAACGCATCTCAGAAGCTCACATTAAAGCTGACGCTCCTCAGCCTTTGTGTGCACATTGCGTTGCCACAGCGCTTGCCACCCAACAATTGTGGCAATACTTACCGGTATGAGCGGCAAGGTGATCATTGGATTGGGCATGTGACGGCATCACAGGATGGTCTCACAGATGTCACGTGGAAGCTTCGTTTTGTGTCCCATGGCGTAAACCAGGTATGCATGATGAACAAAGAAGATCTATTTCTGATATTAATTGGTAACATCGATAGCCAGGAATAGTCAGTAGCTTATCAGCGTATCCCGACGATGTGACTAATTTTCAACGTATGCTTGTTGGCGGACGTAGCGAATGCTTTGTGCGCTTCGATGGCTACCAAAATGAACTGCCAAAGATTGTGGAAATCAAGCTTAATGACCAAGTGCTATGCAGTGCCAGTGAATGTGAGCTTTCGACAAAGTATATATATATAGTAGAGGTGGCAAAATATTGATATATGTCCCCTCGAAAAGATTTTAAATCTATCGATACAATCCATGTTGACATCGATGTTTTGCCACCTCCAGTATATCGAATAGGGTTAAACTCAAAGTCTAAGTTTTATGAATTTTCATTTCTTATCATAGATGGAGCACCGTCAACAACAATAACGCGTCAGCTACAATTGTCGATTTCATCAAAGACTGAACACAAGATCAGACTACCATCATACCTTAATAAAAAGCCTATAATATCTTTTAGTCAACCCGCTACATACGCTACAGCCTCATCAACACAAAGACCATTACTATTTTTCAACCAGAAAGTAACTGCAGCAACATCTACTCAAATACCATTATTTTTGTACAACCATAAAGTAACTACAGTCCCATCTACACAAAGACCATTACTATTTTTCAACCAGAAAGTGACTCAGGCTGCAATACCAGCAACATCTACAGAACGAACATTACTATTTTTCAATCAGAAAGTAACTCCACCAACATATACGCAAACACAACTTATTTCCTTCAACCAGAAAGTAACAACATCAACAGATAGACCATTACTATTTCACAACCAAAAAGTGACAACAGTTGCACCCCCAAGAACGACTTCGTCTACTGCAAAACCGATTCAATCGTTTGTGCCAACCGGGAATCAATGGAATCAGAATCCATTTTTGTCTATGGTTGCCAGACCAAAGCCCACTCCTGTCACAGTGAATAAGACTAAGGAACCAGCAGCAGATGAGTGTGGCTTGGAGGGCTTTGGAGGCTTACAGATTGGAGGAGAAACCGTGCCCAGAGGTCGTTTTCCCTGGCTGGCCGCACTTTATCACGACAGCAGTGTGGACTCCAACAGAATCGATCTGGCCTACAAATGTGTAACGACGCTGATCTCAAGACGCACTGTCATAACGGCAGCACATTGCATCTACGACAGCCCGCCGGCGCAACTGAGGGTCTATGTGGGACGCCATGATGTGAACATGCATCCGGAGAAGGATGCCACTTTGATGTCCGTGGAGAGCGTGCGGACACATCCAGATTTTGTAGGCAATCTGGTGCCCGATTCAGATTTAGGTCTATTGATACTCACCGAACCGGTGCAATACTCTTTCTACGTGCGTCCCATTTGCCTGTGGAACAACAGCACCTCGCTGGGCATCGATGATAGTGAACAAGCAGCCGTTGCCGGCTGGGGCGTCGATAGTACGTTTAAGCCAACGCGCTTTCCCATGACTGTGAATGTGAGACCCGTGTCCAGGGAGGAGTGTCTGCGTGAAATGGTCACCGCCAAAGACTTCCTCACGCCTCGTACGCTTTGTGCCGGCAATAGCCAAGGGCATGGTCCCTGCCTGGGTGACTCTGGTGGAGGATTGATGGTGTTGCGCAACAATCGCTGGATGGTACGCGGTATCGTCTCGCTGGCTCAACGTGCCGGCAATGGATGCGATTTATCGCGCTTTGTCATCTACTGTGATGTGGCGAGGCATCTCAGTTGGATTGAGCAGAATGTTGTGAGATGAGCAATGAGCGGGTACAAATAAGTTAACAATATAAAACTGACATTGCTTGTTTACCTATTAATTTCATAGTTTATGTGTCGTAAATGGGCGGTTGTTATTTGTTACTCAACAATCAAGAGTCTGAGTTTGAGATTGAGACATGTTCTCGACTCTTAATCTCATCAACAGCACGTTGCGGAATTTCCAGTTTACTTGGCATACTGAGTCAACCTCAGCCTCAGCTCCGAGCGCAGCTGAGCGTAACTGAGCAGCTAATTTGGATTGCAGTTGGATTCGCCCATTGACGCTAGTCGCTTGTGCACTGAACAATCAGACAAGTTTTCAATTAGAATTTGTAATTTTTTTTAAATTTTGTTTGCAATGGCTTTGCTGCTCTTGCTGACCATGTTGTTGGCCGTGTCTGCTGCTCAGCGTTTTCCGGAAAACACTTGTGCCCAGTATTTTCAATATGTTCAGGATGGCATTGGCAGCATTCAGGGCGAGTTGACGCTTAGCTTACAAAATCGCCTCAATCGCATCGATGTGCGATTCTCGCAGAGCGGTAATCAAGATGTATGTATGTACTGCAAGCCTGTTGACATTCTAATACAAAACTTAATGGACGGACCTCCACATTCCATGCTCGATAGCAAGCTGTAGTTGGCAACTTGCTGCCTTTTCCTGATGAAGCCACAGTGCAGGCTAGTTTTACGGCAGCTAAGTTTCGGCTCAAATTATGGCCAGATGCATCGGGTATGCTACCCAAGCTCACGCGCTTGGTCTTCAACGACGTAACCCTGTGCACTGCCAGCGAATGTGAGTAGTAATCCTTGCTGTAATTTAGCTAGACCATTGTTAAGAAGCTGTGTTTACAGATGGTCCGCCCCACTCTTACTTCAATCGCTTCTACGTGATACCAATTAATGGAAAACAGTCGACCCGTGGTTCACATGTTGTTGCTTGGGCTAATGGGCAGACATCGAGCACTGATATTTCTTTTGTACCATGGTCAAGCACAACTTTGTCTGACGGATCCTGGCTAGACTTGACTTCACCGACAACAACAACAATAACAATCGTCAGACCAACCTCCAAATTCGAACCAATTGACAAGCGTTTATTTTCACCTATTCCAAATATTAATCGTGCCAATCCGCAGCCTCCACAGTCTCAAAACATTCCCGAAATGTTTGTGTGTGGCCAGGAAGGCAAGGTCACGCCTTTCATACAAAGAGGCGATGAGTTTCCACGTGGCAGATATCCTTGGCTAACAGCCATCTTTCATAAAGTGTCCTTTACACTTGAATTCAAGTGCGGTGGCTCGCTAATCTCAAACAGTTTGATTATCACGGCTGCCCACTGCGTCTACAAGATGAGGGAGGATCGCGTGGTGGTTGCCTTGGGTCGCTATGATCTAGATAATTACGGTGAGGAAGGCACTGAGGTGCGTGAGGTGTTGCATATCAAGACGCATCCAGAATACTCCTTCCGACCACAGCTTCAGCCTGATGCAGATCTTGCAGTGGTGACATTAGATCGCCCCGTCACGTAGGTTAATTCGCTCTTTTGAACATGTTCCGTTATTCTTAGCTTAAACTCTCTTTGGCCAGCAGCTTCAATGACATAATAAGTCCCATTTGCCTGTGGGAGGCTGCCCAGACCGAAGTTCCTAACGAAATAGGCTCCATTGCCGGCTGGGGCACGGATGAGAATGGCAACTCAATGACCCGCTATCCACGTGTTGTCAATGCAAAGATTGCCACCAGAGCGGAGTGCGCTCGCAAGTGGAAGGTGCAGAATGACTTGGAGCGCACTCTATGTGCTGGTAATCTGGATGGCTCTGGTCCCTGCTTAGGTGATTCTGGTGGAGGTCTGATGATCAAGCGCAATAACCGATGGCTGCTCCGGGGCATTGTCTCTTTGGGCGAGCGAGCCACAGTGGGAAGCTGTAATCTTGAGCAGTATGTGCTTTACTGCGATCTTTCGAAACATTTGGATTGGATTAGCAGGAACTTAAGCTAGTTTCTACGAAATTATAATAAATTTATTAAATATATTTAATGCATGTCTTCATTCCAAAAAGATTATCGACATCGTTTGCTTTCTCCTTAAATGCATACAATATACATATGTAAGCAAAATAAAATTCTACACAATAAGAAATCAAGATCTACATTAACAATGTACTTTGAAATTAGTGTTGTAAATTTTAAAATTTTAATGAAATCAGATTGCAGTGGCGATGCTTAAATGTTATTTTTATGCTTCAAATTAAATTTATGAAAATATTTTAAGTGATAAATACGAAGTGTTTGTTATGAAAAGCTTAAATGAACACATAAAAGGCGTAAAAATAATCAAATCCGACTCTTTAAGGTATATACGATATGTATGTATATTCTTGGGAAACATCAACAGCCAATTTTTAGCCTGGTTCGTCAATCTTTCTGTAGAAGCCTATTGATCATTGTGACTATATGTTAAGATCTATATAAATAAATTTCGGTGAGATGGTTATAAGATTTCAATCTCCGTAAAATATAAAATATTTATTATTCTTACATTTCTGTCAAACATATATTTTTATAGAAAACTTTTGCATTCAGAAAATTTGATCTCGATCGCATATCGCTCAGAAATCAAAGCACAAAACTCATAGCTTGAGGTTGTCTGTTCATATTTAATAAACATTATAAATGTCTATGTTTTGGCTATTTTCAAGCTGATCAACAGGTATTTCATAGTCGAGCGCACTTGACTAGACCAATCTTGCTTATTTGATAAGATTAGCCAAGTTTCAGTTAAATGCATTTTAATGATGGGCGTTTTATAAAGTTTTAACATATTATGTATGTATGCGAATAGTAAATAAAGTTGAGAGACTTAAAACAGTATTTTTACCCGCTGTCGCTTTTACGTTGAGCTATCCGGTTTTGTCAGAGAACTCAGTATCAAACAGATCGATACTCTGGAACTTGAGATTAATATTGAGTAGCCAGAAGCTAAAAACACAAATCATTCGTTGCTCGATGCTCAGTGCGTGAGGTTCGGTTGTGCTTTAGTTAGACGCTCGGATTAATTAGTTTCGCGAGTGTAGTTTACGAGTACTTTATTATAATTGTGACAAGCTACGCGTTAGCTACTTGATATGGAAAAAATGTTATTACTGCCCGGCATCTTGCTGATAGTGCTTTCGAAAATATTGCCCAATATAGCTCAGAATCTGCCGTACATAGAGTGTCCGCAGTTGTTTGAATATTTGTCATTTAATCAGCAGTATATAGGCCATATATCAATACGACATAATCCGAATTATGAAGTTAATGAGCTCGTTGTGGAGTTTTCACAGCAAGGAGCCTATCAATGGGTAAGTTCTTACTTATTATATAACTTTAAATACATAGGTATATAGAACAGACGTTTGTATATTGTGCATCTGTGGAATTCCATAAATTTGTACCCCAGTTGCATGTTGAAGTGTTTTGACAACAGTGCTCATTTTCCCGCTCTTATCACATATTAACCTTAGCGTTTTTTCCCCAACGCAATTGCAATTTATTCTCGCACATGCACGGTTCACATTTGTTTTTTTGATTCATATTTAAATTTTTGTCAATTTGAGAGAGCGCTGAGTTATTAATAGCCAGTATGAGCAAACCCTTCAAACTTCAGTTGGTTTTTTATTTTGTGTCTTGCACTCTTTTATATCTGCTTCGTCAGAGAACACAGGCCAACAACATTTTGGCAATGGATATATGTAGATACATGTGCACAAATTGTATACAGACAACTTAACCAGTTTGAAGAAAGTTTTTATGGGATTTAAGCACTTGATTGTAAATCCCCGGCAACTTAAATTGAAAGTACAGTCAAACGGATATGTAAATACCCTTTAAAATACATGACTTATCAGCTCACACCTTTTTTTTTTTTAAAATTCTTAGACATAATTAAATACATTTGTTATATATTTTATCTGAAGCTACTATATATTTAAATTTTCATTCAGAATTATGTAGGCAGTCTATCGCTGTTTGACGATCAGGAGACTACTAAAAGGAACTTACGAAATGGCTTGGCCATCAACTACCGCGTTGACTTTCCCATTCCCAACATTCCGCCCAAGTTGACACATATCAGGCTTAACAATGAGGTGCTCTGCTCTGCATCACTGTGTAAGTGAAACCAAAAACGTTTTGAACATGTCCATAAAATGACACAGTTTAATTCCTTTGCAGATCCCACACCCCGCACGGCAATCGCATTAATGCATTCCTTGCGCTCTTCAACAGTTCCGCTTTTCATTCAACCCGTCCAGCCCGTCCAACCGATTTACAATTTCCCGCCGATTGAACAGCAGATTTACAATTATACGCCTTTTGAACAGCAGCCTATCAATTTCAGGCCGTTCGAACAGCAGACTAATAATATAGGATCATTTGAAGAACCAGAGCTGACAACTCCGAGAGCAGTTCGGCCCAGACCTAGTCCAACTCAGAGAACAGTTCGGCCCAGACCTAGTCCAACTCAAAGGACAGTTCGACCCAGACCGACTGCAGTTGTTAGACTAACCCCGCCTGTAACCCAAAATGTCCAGCTTAATGATGTGTGTGGACGTGAAAGAGCCATAACGACGCCGCTGATCTTCCAGGGCAAGCCACTAGAGCGCGGCCAGCTCCCATGGCTGGTGGGTCTTTTTGAGCGGGATCAGTCCAATGGTTTGACTTTCTTCTGTGGCGGCACTCTAATCTCATCATCGACTGTTATATCCGCGGCACACTGTTTCCTCTTTACTGGCCGCGATCTACCAGCCAACCAAGCTGTCGTCTCCCTGGGACGCAACTCCATCGATATCATTTCCAATGGCGAATTGCGAGACGTATCGGAGTTGCTTATCCATGAGCAATACAAGCTCTCCTCGTACAAGCAGCCGGATATGGCATTAATTAGGCTGGCGACAAAAGTGCCGTAAGTACACAAATATAATTCCAATTAAGCATTTGGTTAATTTTAAAAGGAATTTGATTTTTCTGACAGCTTTACTGACTACATCGTTCCTATTTGCCTGTGGAACGAGAACTTGCCGCAGCAGCTTCCCTCTGGCTATAAGGCATATGTGGCTGGCTGGGGCGCAGATGGAAATGGCAATAGCAATACAAAATTTTCGAAGATTACGGACATAGACATTATCACCGAATCCAACTGCCTACGTGAGTTGCCAGCAGGACTGGTCCAATCTCAGACAATCTGTGCCAAGAAAAATGGAGCTGGTCCATGTGCTAGTGATGGAGGTGGCGGCCTGATGCTTCGAGAGAACAATGTCTGGCTACTGCGTGGTGTCATCTCGGCTAGCGCAATTAGGGATAATACCTGTGATCTCTCGAAACCATCCGTCTACAGCGATGTGGCAAGGCAGATCGATTGGGTGCGTCAGAACATGTGGGATTAGCTGAACACTTATTTGATATTAAAAGTTATACTGTTCTTCCAAAGCAAAGCCAAAATGCAGTTATGAGTTAGGTTTTAGTTCTAAGTACAAATTCATCCTGTAGATAAATTATAAATAAAGAAACTGTCATCATTCATATTACATTAACAAAGTGACGGAAGATCCATCCACGGGTGGAATAACGGGACAAGTGGGTAATTTATATGCAAATTAATTGCCAATATAGTAAAAACAAGCTCATTATACTCTGTTCTCAAAAGGCAAAATACTATATTGGGTTTATGCTATCTCCGATTGTCTGTCCGTATGAATATTAATATTTTTGAGACTATTTTATTTAGAGTCTAGAGTCCCCAGATTGCAGGAGCACAAATGTTAAAGATAAAATCAAATGTATGTTAACCACGTCCATTACCGTCGCACAGTGGATCGTTTTTCCCAAAAACTCGAAACGAAAATTAATAAATTTAAAAGTTAAATTGTTAGTTGTTTTTAAACTTTGGGCTGAGTTTGACTTCAAAATAAATTATTTAACATATTCAGGAAGATAATAAAAAAAAAGATTGCCACAATCGTGCCCGGTTGGAAATATTTGACTCTGAGCAAATAAATCCAAACTATAAATGCGGGCCTGGTGATAGTTTTACATATATATTACAGGTTCAACTCACTGTCATGATAAAAAATTTGTTTTTGTTAATCAAATTTTTGTTGTTAATTTATAAGACTGTTTTAACGTTTGAAATATAAAAAAAAAATGTTAGCTAATTGTTTAAAATTTTCAATCAAGATCTGGTATTATTATTTTTCTATTCACAATTTCTTTGAAATATTAAACATAATTGTTTGATATTAAATATTTTTAGTTGGTTTCTATAATGGTTCAAAAATTATGATTTATGGAACGTGTTTTGCGAAAACGAGCCACTGTGCGTCGTAGAAAAAAACTAGAAACAAAGTATGCAGCATTCGGGAGCTTCTGACTACGACGTTTTTACTTGTTTTGATGAAATGAATGACTTAGCTTACAAAAAAAAAATGCTCTCTTGGGTATAAAACTTATTTGTACTATCAACTACTAAATCATATATTCATATATTATATTATAATCAAGACGACGACCGAAACAAAGCGAGAGAGAGAGATAGTGGGAGCTGATAGTGTTTACATGTATGAGATGCTTATCTGATTAAGAGAGGATCCGGTTTTGTCTTAGAAGATCGATTCTAATTGATTGCTGGAATCCGCAATTATATGTACAACAGTTAACGCTTGGCGCTCTTTGAATGTGGTCTGGATTGTCACTGCGCTTAGGTAAATCGGTTGTTCAACAATCCAGTCTATGATTAATTGGATTTTCGTATAGAGCGAGAGCTAATATGGAACCACATCTACTGCTGTCTGGCATCTATCTTACTCTGCTGCTGTTCATAGCACCCAATTCAGCGCAGGATTTGCCGTATAATAGCTGTCCGGATATCTTTCAGTATCTGGAGTATAATCAGCAATACGTAGGTCGCATAAGCGTACAACATGATCCACAGTATCAGGAGAATACACTTAGAGTTGAGCTCTCTCAGCGTGGCACTGTCGAACCGGTGAGCAATGTTTGTTGAATTCCCTAAGTTTGTTTTGAAGCTCTTATCACACAACGACCCAATTCGCTGATTGTGTTTGTGATTTTCCCAAGGAAATGCCAGTTCAAATGGCAAAGTCAAAATGTTCTATGTTCTAAGATGTTTTAAATATATACTATTGCTATTTTGTAGGGAGTCAGCTTTTATTGATTTATAGAATTTTAATGTGAATATCAAAAGAATTTTATACATATTTTCCAAGTCATTGTTTAATACACGCTTTATTCCTATATTAAGATTACAAAATATTAATATATATGTTTGATTCTACGCAGCTGTCTCGTTTTGAGCGTCAGCTCCTGAAGTTGTGAGACCGGTATTTAGCCATTTGTTTGGGTTATTAAGTGAACACTGATGCGATAAATCTTGTTTGTTGCTTTTCACAAAGGTGTCGGTTTTACCAATTAAATTTTTATATGTAAATATTGACAACTGTTTTTTTTAACATGTCATTCAATGATGTATAATATTAATAAACAGTGTTACCCAAAGGAATAACAAGGAATTATTTTAGAAATCCAGACAATGCTTATTTTTATAAGGGAAATTTGTGCTAAATCTTTTTGCTCTATGAAATAAATAGACTTTAATACCATAATACGTTTGTACAGAGATATGTTGGAAGACTTACGCTCTGGGATGACGATGAAATAACCCAGAATAATATGCGAAACGGTCTACCCATTCAATATCGCGTTGATTTTCCCACACCAGGAAAACTGCCCAAAGTGAAGCTTATCACTATCAACGGCAATGAAATATGCAAAGAACAACCATGTAATCCAACCTGAACTTCTTTCCATTTGGCACACTTGGCAACCTAGACTCAAACTTCAATTTTGCAGATTATTCAAGTACACCTCTTGTAACTCTTCGTCTGTCTCACTCGCTGACAGCTAAGGAAACAGTCCTGCCCAGCCCAAGTCCAACTCAGAAGACAGTTCAGCCCAACGCGACTGCAGTTGTAAGACTTACACCGCCTGTAACCCAAACAGTGCAGCTTGATGAGGTATGTGGCCGTGAAAGAGCCATCACGACGCCGCTGATCTTCCAGGGCAAACAGCTAGAGCGCGGACAGCTGCCTTGGCTGGTGGGTCTCTTTGAGCGGTATAAGTTCAGTGACCTAACCTTCTTCTGTGGCGGCACTCTAATCTCATCATCGACTGTTATATCCGCGGCACACTGTTTCCTCTTTACTGGCCGCGATCTACCAGCCAACCAAGCTGTCGTCTCCCTGGGACGCAACTCCATCGATATCATTTCCAATGGCGAATTGCGAGACGTATCGGAGGTGCTTATCCATGAGCAATACAAGCTCTCCTCGTACAAGCAGCCGGATATGGCACTAATTAGGCTGGCGACAAAAGTGCCGTAAGTACACAAATATAATTCCAATTAAGCACTTGGTTAATTTTAAAAGGAATTTTATTTTTCTGACAGCTTTACTGACTACATCGTTCCTATTTGCCTGTGGGACGAGAACTTGCCGCAGCAGCTTCCCTCTGGCTATAAGGCATATGTGGCTGGCTGGGGCGCAGATGGAAATGGCAATAGCAATACAAAATTTTCGAAGATTACGGACATAGACATTATCACGGAGGCCAAGTGCCTTAGCGAGTTGCCAGCAGGATTAGTGCAATCTCAGACAATCTGTGCCAAGAAAACTGGCACCGGTCCATGTGCTAGCGATGGAGGTGGTGGCCTGATGCTTCGAGAGAACAATGTCTGGCTACTGCGTGGTGTCATCTCGGCTAGCGCAATTGAGGATAATACCTGTGATCTCTCGAAACCATCCGTCTACAGCGATGTGGCCAGGCAGATCAATTGGGTGCGTCAGAACATGTGGGATTAGCTGAACAAGCAAGTTTGATTTTAGGATTTATACTGTACTTCCAACGCAATGCCAAAATATAGTCATGTAGATAAATTATAAATAAATAAAATGTCATCATTCATATTACATTAACAAAGTGACGGAAGATCCATTCACGGGTGGAATTACGGGTCGTATATATGTATGCGCAGATATATACGTCACAGGTGGGTAATTTATATGCAAATTTATTGTCATTGTATTAAAAACAAGCTCATTATACTCTGCTTCCAATAGGCAAAATACTATATTGGGTTTATGCAATGTTGGATTGTCAGTCCATATGAATGTTAATATTTTTGACTCTATTAATTCTAGACTTTGCGTCACCAGATTGTAGTATCACAAATATTAAAGATGAAATCAAATGTATGTTTACCACGTCCATTACCACCTTTGCCGCGAAAGCTTGAAACAAAGTATAGAGCAATCGGGATCTTCTGACTACAATGTTCTGACTTGTTTTCAATGAAAAGCTTAGTTTACAATTATAATAATGTCTCTTGGGCATAAAACTTACTTGTACTATCAGCTAGTTAGTTAGCTTCTCTCACAAGAGAAATTATGCATATTTTAAGCCGCATATTCACATTTGATTTTGTAATCAAGAAGTCGGTCGAAACAAAGCGAGAAAGCGAAAGAGAGAGAGAGAGAGAGAAACAATGCTAGCAGAAAGTGTTCACATGCATGAGATGCTTATCTGCATAAGAGAGAATCCGGTTTTGTCTCAGAAGATCGATGCTCATCGATCGCTGGAATCCGGAATCATACATAATATTCAACAGTTAACGCTTGGCGCTCTTTGGATGTGGTCTGGATTATAGCTGCGCTTAGTTGATTCGGTTGTTCAACAATCCAGTCTATGATTAATTGGATTTATCGTATAAATCGAGATATGGAACATCATCATCTACTGTCTGGCATCTATCTTACTCTGCTGCTGTTCATAGCACCCAATTCAGCTCAGGATGTGCCGTATGTGAGCTGTCCGGATATCTTTGAGTATCTGGGGTATAATCAGGAATACGTCGGCCGCATAAGCGTGCAACATGATCCACAGTATCAGGAGAATACACTTAGAGTTGAGCTCTCTCAGCGTGGCACTCTCGAATCGGTGAGCAATGTTTATTGAATTCCCTAAGTTTGTTTTGAAGCTCTTATCACACGACGACCCCAATCACTGATAAGATTTGTGATTTTCCCAAGGCAATGTCAATTCAAATTGTAAAGTCAACATATTCCATGTTGTTTTAAATATTTTCTATTACAACTTTTTAAAAAGCCTCCTTTTGTTGATTTATAAAATTTTGATGTCAATATAAAGTAAAGGTAGGCATATTTTTCCACGCGTTGTCCCTATAGTATATATTAAATAATACAAATACTTATATATGATTCTACGCAGCTGTCTCGTTTTGAGCGTCAGTTCCTGAAGTTGTGAGACCGGTTTTTAGTCATTTGTTTGGGTCGGTAAATGTTGTTTGTTGTTGTTCTAATAATAAAACCACAAATGTGTCGGTTTTACCAAGTCAATATAATTGTATGTACATATTCCTAAATGTTTTTTTTATATGAATAATATTGAAAAAACCGTATTACCCAAAGGAATGACAATTCATTTAAAAATCCAGACAAAGCTGATTGAAGATATGTTTAAAAGGGGAAATTTGTGTTATATTTTTTTGCTCCATCAAATAAGATCACTTTTATATCATAATCCGTTTCTACAGAATTATGTTGGCAGACTTACGCTCTGGGATGACGATCAAACAACCCAGAATAATATAAGAAATGGTCTACCCATTCAATATCGCGTAGATTTTCCCACACCAGGAAAACTGCCCAAGGTGACGCTTATCAGCATCAACGGCAATATGATATGCAGAGATCAACCATGTGAGCAAAACTGACGTTAATTCCATTTGGCAATACAGACTCAAATTTCTCTCTTGCAGATCTGCCAAGTGCAGGATTGGCCTCGGTAACACTTCGTCTTTCTCACTCGCTAAGATCTTCGACGACACCATTGTTCAGTCAAGGACCACAGCAAACGCAATTCTTTCAACCAACTCGCAGGCAACGTCCGCAACGTCCGCAATCCCAGCAGCGTCCGCAGTCCGCGCAGCCGCCGCAGCGACCACAGCCACCGGTGTGGCAACAAACTTATGTTGAACCAGAATTTGAAGACAGAAAAGAAGTGCAAAACTTCCCGCCAATATTTGTAAATACAACTCCTCCAGCGCCTGCACCAACTCCACGTGCAACAAGACCATCCAGGCCAACAGCCGCACCCAGGACTGGTGGCCAGGGGCTACTGCAGCTCAGTGGTATCTGTGGCCGGGTGGGGGCTATCACATCTCCGCTTATTGTTCATGGCACTCAGGTGGCTCCAGGGCAGCTGCCCTGGATGGTGGCGCTGTACGAACGTGTGGCAAACGGCGTCAAGTTCTTCTGCGGCGGCACGCTCGTGTCAGCCGCAACGGTGTTGACGGCGGCACATTGTTTCCGCTTTGGCAGCCGAAATTTACCGGCCAGCCGGGCAGCTGTTTCATTAGGACGAAACACACTCGATCTGGTGTCGGCGGGCGAGCTGCGAGATGTCTCCCTGGTTCTTATACATGAGCAGTACACGGTCGAGAATTATACGGATGCGGATATTGCGTTACTCCGACTTGCTTCGCCAGTAAGGTGAGCATTTGAAAAGTCTGCAACATTCGCGCAATAACAATACAACTTTTATTAATTTGTTGCAGTTTTGGCGAGTTCATCAAACCCATATGCCTGTGGAACGAGAACTATCTGTTGCAGCTGCCATCGGGTCACAAATCATTTGTAGCCGGCTGGGGTGAGGATGAGCATGGGAATGCCAATACGCGTGTAGCCAAAATGACGGACACGGACATTGTGCTCGAGTCGGACTGCCTGCGGAATCTAAAGAATTCCAAAAGCGCCAGCTTTGTCACCTCGCATACTCTCTGTGCCAGCAACAAGCAGGGTGCTGGTCCTTGTCATGGCGACTCGGGTGGCGGATTGATGCTGGAAGAGCTGGACGTGTGGCTGCTGCGTGGAGTCGTCTCTGCGGGTCAAATACTGGCAAATCGGTGTGATCTAACGCAGCCCGTCATTTATACAGATCTGGCCAAGCATATTGAATGGCTGCGCCAAAACATCTGGACGTAGAGTCGTTTTACACAATGTGTTTATTTTTATGTAAGAGATTAGTTAACTTGTGATAAGAAAAGAGAGCTTCGAAATTGTGTGCCAAAATAAATGCTAGCCTAGCTTAGAACAAATTGAAAAATTGCTGTGCAAGTGCAATTTGTCAGTGCGGTCAATTTAGTTTCATTATATGCACTTCAAAGTGTCACATGGGCGCGGTAATGAGGCTAAATTGCGGGCCGCGCATAAAACACGCGCACAAAACGCGCACAAAACGCAAAGAAAACGCGCAGAATAAGCCTAGGAAACGCGCAGAAAACGCGAAGGCACAACAGGTGCTTATCTATGCTGTTGCTCTCTCGTACTCTGCCTCTCTTCCTCTACCTTTTGAGAGAGTGAGAGTCTGTCTATCTCGTACTCTATGTGTTGGTGTCTCGGAAAAGCTCGCTCTGCGCTGCGCAGCGCAGTTTGTTCGCCTGTGGCATGAACCTATTGCCACATCCTGTTGAATCGTCGGAGCCTTCACAGTTAGTCGCGTATGAAATCGCATCAAAATTTGTTGCATACCGTGCGGCGCTGGCAAATGAACGCACGGCATTCGCCTGCGTTCCATCCCGCCGTTCGCCTGCTGCCCACCGCACTTGTTCACCGTTGCGGCTCGCTCGTGCGTGCCTGACAGCGGACAGTCAACGTTCAGCCTTCAATTCGCACAGTTCGGCGCGGTTCAGTTTCCAGCAGCTTCAGCAGCCGACGCAGTTATTCAACGTGTGTGCGTGTGTATGTGTGTGTGTGTGTGCATGTGTGTGTGTGCTGTGTGTTTGTGTGTGCCCATGTCGATCAATTGTCACCTATCATTCTTAACGTGCGCGAGTGCATAAATGCAAAAAGATTAAATAAAAAAAAAGTAACTAACTAATTCAAACACAACACGTTAACAATCAGACCATCAAACTAAATCGTAATTCAAGACGTTTAAACTGTGAGCACAATTTTAGCTACAGTTTGAAGTTAACAGTTTACAGTTTACAGTCTACAATTGGCAACAATTTGATAATTTGCTTGATTGCAGTCAGGCGTGGCACAGTGGCAATGGTCTATCGTCATGCTGCATGCAACTTTCAACTGTTATTCACATACAACACCAACACACACAGAGCAGTGAATGGTCACGTCTTGGCCATGTTGTAGTCCTGGCTAATAATAAATGACTTTGCAGACTATTGCACACGAAAAACTGTTGAAAATATGCAATTTCCGTTTGGGAAATGTCGCATGACGATGACTAGGCACTGGTCAGGATTCGCTTAGCATACACATATACGTCTACTTATTTACGTACTCTGCTCACATTGCTTGTGTTCCTTTTTTTTATTGTTGTTGTTGTTCTTGTTGGGCAGTGTGCAGTTGGAAATAAAATAAGCAAATGCTAAATGCTAAACCATACATATAGAAGAGCAGGACTGCAGAAAATAGTAACTGGATATCACAATCAAAACCATAATGCCACGTTGCAATCTTTTGTTCATTCTGTGATTTGAATTAGCAAAGGCATCGACTGCAAAAAAGGCAAATCAAGCTATTGTCTCCCCTCTCCCCCCACCCAACATCATTAAAACAAAATGACAAATGCCGTAAGCGCCGCAACGGCCATTGCGGCTCTGGCCGCAGCAGCGGCAGCGGCAGCAGCTGCAACAACACACAACACCAGCAGCAGCAGCAGTGGCAGCAACCATAGCAGCATGCTGCCCCTCAGCAGCAGCATCAGCAGTACCATCAGCAGCAGCATCATCGGTGGCAGTGGCACTGGCGGTGGCAGCGACAGTGACAGTGGAAACCGACGCAACCACAGCGCGCTGCTTATGGCCGCCGATCACCTGCCGCTGCAGTTGACAACCAGCAAAGTGGATCTGGAATTTGAAATCGACATTCATCTGCTGACAAATGGCTATGACGGCACCACGGTGAGTGTATGAGTGATAAGGGCCATGGGGGATCAAGGGCTGAAGTAGGTTGAAAGCGGATACAAAGGGTTTGTCAATGTGAATTTATGTGCTCTTTTTGGACATCGATTGTGCATTGATTGTATTTGTTTGGCTGCCGCATTCAGCTTTCGACTTTGCCAGTTTTATGTCCACGGCCAGCTCGTTAAATTATCCTTTCGCATACAAAGGGATGCAGGTATTCTTCGTTTTTATTATTGTTGCTTTAGATGCTCTTGTAGTAATTTACTGTTTAATCGGGTGCATGACTATGGCTGCCCCAATAGCTAACAGCCAACAGGCATAAGCTTTTATGAACTTCATTTTTATGACACGCGCTCATATCCCTAAACATTGTAGCTTGATTGCATGCGGTTTATGGAGCGTATGCGTAATAAATATCTGCACTAGTTTTTAAACCCGTATGCCAAATGAGTTGTCAAAACAAAGTCTTTGAAAACAATAGAACCAGGGCTAAAGAAATCAAGATAATCGAGTTAACTATTGGTGTCTTTTGTGATTTCGGCAGTCATATTACACATGAGCGACTTTGTTTTTTTTTTTTTTTTGTCAGCTAATGACAGTAAAAAAACAAAATTTCATGGAAAATAAAAATTTGAAATAAACTTGATCTGCGTATGGTATACAGGAACCTTTATGCCAAGTTTGGTGTCTCTAGCTCTTATAGTTTCCGAGATCTGTGTGTTCATACGGACAGACAGACGGAATATATATAGTTTATATAGTCGGAAATGCCTCCTTCTGCCTACTTTATAATGGGAATAGGGAGTAATTGGAGTAAATGGACAACTAGACTACATTATTGAAATTAATTATGATTGCTTATAATATTAGCATGTTCAAATTACTATCATTAAATAAACAAATGGTTAAATAATTACATATTTTACCTGTTTACAAATAGAATTGCTAGATATAGTTACTTTATTATAATACATTTGTTTAAGAAATCTATAAAACAACTATTAATCAAGTTCTTACTTTATGTCACCTCAAGCTAGACTATAATGGATATGCACAATTTGTTTAACAGATGAGTTATTATGAAATATAACATATAGTTGGGTAAACTTTTCATTCATTTTATTTATCTTAGTAAAAGTCTCAGTAAGCAGCTGTTAAATGAAAATGAATGCGAGACTCATTAGCAGCGCACGCACATGTGAAACTTTTCACAGAAACAGTCACGAAATACTAATATATATAGACATTTATATGTATATATGTACATCGATGCATAATCCACTTTTGAAAAGGGTGCACACACTCCGAGGGTGTGAAGGTAACGCACGGGTATGCCGAACTTTACATTTTATTTGGCAAACCAAAAATTTACGTGCTCCGTAAAGGATATGAAAAATACAGAGATACGCAGAGAATAATAAATGTATGTAAATATATAGACGCTATATCCGTAACCACAACGATAAAGTTTTCCCTGTACACTGTGCACGTTTAACTTTCAATCGAATGTAAATAATGAGTATCACATAATAAGTTGGCGTGCAGCATTTAGAGAGGGTCGTGCAACAGCGTCTGCCACATATGCAGCTGGGTTGCAGCGTCAATGTTGTCGAACTTTTACCGCATAAATAGATTTTTAACTTATTTGTGTATGTGCACACTGATGTGTTCAACACCATTACATACATTGTTTATGTTTATATCTCAATTCAGACAATTTTCGCAACTATGTTGTTGAGTTGATTACCAGAAAATGTCAAAAATCTGTGCATATTTTGTTGAAATTGCTGTGCAGCTGACATTGCTATTGGCATGGAAAATATTGCGTTTTTCCCATGTTCATAATTTTTCAAAAGAGTAGAATCTGCTGGATTACTCATAAATTAACTTTTCTAGCTGGATTTGCTCGCAGCATGGCATTTTTATATACTAAATACAACGCATCGTGCAATCTAATTGAATTATTAATCCACTCGACCGACTTTTTCTGTTGCCTTGGATATATGTACACACACCCACCACCCATCGATACAGACACACCCACCGCCCAGCTAAACACACACACAAACACACACATACACAATCGCGTACTAAAATTGTTGCTTTTGTTGCCATTATTTGTCTGTGTTTGCGTATGAACTCAATTCCATATTTTCTATTACCCGGAAGCAATGGCATAAAAAGTTAAGTTTTTTATTGTTCGTCGTCTTTGCATAGCTGAGAAATAATAATAAAATATTAATAGAATTAAGTATTATTTGCTTTCGCAGTGATTGCTTCATATTTTCCTCTGCTTTTCATATTGACCAAGAGACCATTGTTGGTCACACACACACAAGCACCCACACACACGCACACACACACACACACACACACACGCACACACACACACTATACAAGCTTGCTAAGAAACACGCACACACATACTGAGAAAGCAATTGTAATGTGTGAACATTTCCGCAAACAATTTGTTGAATTCGGTTTGGGATAACGACATTGATGGGCGTGACAAAAGATATTGATTACACAGCTAATCGGAAAGGCTCTGTCAAAATAATACAATAATAATAATTGTTCTTAAACGACAGTATCAAACAATTCATGGCCAATAATTTATGAGTGTCCTCTATTGATAGCAGATTTATTTGTGCTCTAAGAATTCACATGTAATCCAATACTGTAATTAATTAATTTCAAAATGATCAAAGTTATAGATATTTATACGGATTTTAATTAATATGAAATATTTGTCGATTAGATTTTCTTTGACAAATTCCTTAAACGAACAAAAAAGACAAATATTTTTGCAATAAATTCAAGACAATGACAAAATGCAAAAGCTCAGCAATTGAATTTAATTAGCTGAAATTAAATACGACCAACAGCAATTTGGGTGTGTGAGTGTGTGTGTGTGTGTGTGTGTGTGTGTGTGTGTGTTTTGTTGGCAGTCGCCTGCTGCCATTATTACAGGAACAGCCGCAAAACAAATGAGCGTCACGCTTGGGAGCAATGCGCTCTATGGTAGCCTGACCATAAATTGGGTCACAAATATAAACCGCAAAAGGGAATGCAAGCACACACAAACACATACATAGATAGACACACATATGCACACGCATGCACAGACACACTTGTTAGCCAAATGCAGTTCTGTTAGCCATTTAGGATAAGCATATATACTATTTTCACAACTCAACTTGTCCATTATGCTTTCGAACCGCAGTAGCCGCAATATGTCTGTATAGAAATTGTCATATAATTGCTGGATGTCTGTTTGAGCTGTAACTGCGTGTGTGTGTGTGTATGTGTGTGTCTACCTCAAGAGTAGCAAATGAAAATGGCAGGTAATTTCTGATTTTTATGTCGTCTGCATTTCCGTTTTCACAGATAGTCCCACCCTACTCTCCTTCCACTGTTTTGCAAGGGTCAGATGGCAGCAAAAGATTTTTCAATGCGCAGTCCAAGGGTTTCAATAAACCCAAAAGGCTCACATTTTATTGACCATAAAATGTGCGAAGGTCTTATTTTTTCTTTTTTGCTACTTTTATTACATTTTTTTTTATGTTTGCGTTGGTTGTGTTGTTGTGGCTTTGTTGGATTTGCTGCCATTGCTCTATCCATGTTGTGGGATAGTTGCACTGCAACTATATAGGTTGTTACTTGTAACTTGTAAGCCGAGCATGTATGTAATTGCGACACAACAATGAGCGATTACATTGCAGATGATATCCCTCATGTTTTACAAGTGTGGGGCATGAGGCACATCATATATTTCACACCACTTAGTCCAACAGTTGCGGAAAATCGCTATTACAATCGGTGGTGTCACGGATATCTCTTCCAATCAAATTCCAACCGAAATCCAATTCTTGGGTATTGCAGAAATCTCTATATAATTCGATTTTAGAGTTGGCACCACACAAAACGAATTATGTTTTAAATTTGTTTGCAATATTCTTATTCTTTTTCATAAACAAATTTGTTTTTTAAGATATTTGTACACTAATTTATTTTTTCAATTATTCTTTAGAACTTTTAAACAAAAAAACTTTCAAAATCTGTTGTCCGCCATGTTTTACAAATTGTATGACAACTCTTTTCTGTAGCAATCAATTTCGAGCAAGTTGGCAGCTCCCATGTTTCGTTAGTGCATTTCCTTAATGGTAATTTTTTAAAATATAAAACTAATAACCCAACTATATCAAAGGCTTATAAAACATTATGCAGATTTTTCAGAAAAACATTGTTCTTTCCATTTAAAATATTGCTTTTATTTTAAAAATGAAACGAATGAAAATGCAAAGCAACCAAAAATCTCTAGAGTTTTCTTTGACACCCTCGAATATGAACTTTTTTATGTTTAGTGTACACTGTACTCACTTGATTTTGAAAATAAGTCAATAGCTATATGTGATTTAGTACTTGGCAGTCTCAACTGGTGCTCATTGCAACACTTTTGCAACGCTAATCTGCAATAGAGCAGCTTCAAGAGCATCGCTGTGTGTGTGCTTAGGTGTGTGTGTATGAATATATGAAGACCTTAGCATTGGGTGGACATAAGGGAAGACAGCTGGGCTCGGGGAAAAACACATAAGAATCAAACTGATGCTGCTTTAGTGGCACTAAACAAGTGCAGCTGCGCGATTGTGTTGTTGTGGATGTCAGTGTGCTTCTAGTGTTGCACTATGGGATAAATTAACACTTTTTGGGACATTAATCTGTAGTTCAAAGATTGAGAAAGGTTCCACGATGCCAACTAAAGTATTGAAACACGAATAATTATTATCTTCAAAGCTTTAGGCTTAAAGAACTAACTTTTTGCCACAAAAATAGTTGATTTTGACCATAGTGTGCTTATATGTATGTATGTGTATCAACATAAAGTGCACTTGAGGCAGTGTGAGTTCGCTGAATGTTTGTTAAGCATACAACGAGCAAAGGCCCAGACATTGCTTGCCACTCTATTTGTTTTTTTTTTTACTCCCTGTTCCCATTAAAAATGGGAAAAAGGGAGTTATAAAGTACTGCAAATGTGTGTAACAGACAGAAGGAGGCATTTCCGACTATATAAACTATATATATTCTTGATCAGGATCAACAGCCGAGACGAACTAGCCATGTCCGTCTGTCTGTCTGTCTGTCCGTCTGTCCGTCTGTCCGTATGAACACACAGATCTCAGAGACTACAAAAGCTAGAGACACCAAACTTGGCATGAAGGTTCCTGTATACCATACGCAGATCAAGTTTATTTCAAATTTCGGATGCACCCCCCCCCGCACCCCCGCAAATCGCAAAAGACTCCCACAGCCACAATTTTAAAGATTTTTTGTAATTTTTGTAAATTTTTGGTACACATGTACACATTCGGATGTGTAAATTTCAACACGATCGGATAAATAGCACCAAAGTTATGGAAGAACTTATTTCCCCTGTCTCAGCAGGCAGAAACAACAGTTTGACATGCACTGTGCAAGTTGAGTACGCTGCTTGCTTGTGTTGCCGCTGAACTGCTTGAAATGCAAGTTGGGAGCAGGGAGTCTCGTAGTCGGGCATACTCGACTAGAGCATTCTTACTTGTTTTTGTACAAGTTCTGCACTCAAATTCGTTTGCATGTCAAGTGAAAAAACGGCACACGGCACAAAATCGATGGCATCTATGCACTCGTCGTTAAAGTGTGATGAAGCAGCAAAAGATGCAGATTGAAATCGACAATCGACTACACAACTAGTTGACTGACAGAATGACATACGAGTACTGCAATTTGCAATCAGCTTAAGTCAACTGCTTTGGCTCTGGCTCACATTCAAGTGACAAATAAGGCAAATTGCATCTGCAGCTAATTATCTTAACATTGATCACATATGGGAACCCAATCGAAAACTCAATTTCAACATAGATGGTGTTCAAAAACACAGGTAACATAGCCAACTTTTCTCATCAATTTGTCAGATATACAGAGGTAACCATCGCAACACAGGAAATCTAGCATCACTCTTGATTTACACTTGTTATGGCTGCTCGATAGTCACACATGCATACATTTGAATAACAAAAACAGAGTCAAATTAAACAACAAATCTAAAAAAAAAAAGAAACATTTTAATATGCGCACCTTTGAAGTAGAGCTGCAAGGCTATTTTTATGTTAACTAAGATTTTAGATTTTTTCACAGAGCAATTTTCAAAATGCACAGCTGCAATTTTAATATTTTTACTTCAAAGTTTATACAGAATTTGTTCAAAAATATTTTAAATATGCTCATGTTAAAGTGCTAAATGATGACTCAAAAGATTTTTATCCCTAACCTAACTATTGCTCAGTGTACAATGTGAACACATAAATATACATACTAATACATTTGTAGTTGCAACGAGCACGTATCCTAATTGTCAATAGAAAAACAATTATATTGGATAACTGAGAGTAGCACTCAATTTAATACATATTCTATTTTGCTTAAACTAACAGTAGCTGTGTTAAAATCTGGGTCAGATGAAAGCTAACATACTCATATGCTAACAGAGCATTGAAGCATGGAAAATTTTAATAACTTTTATGCATTAACAAGCATTCAAGGTAAATCCTTGGCGGCAGACTCTCTCAACTGACAGGCTTTTTAATTTTTAATCTAGTGCAAAATAGGATAAAGGTATGTGGGCACAAGGTGCAAAATAAAAAACCACATCAGATGTTGTTCAGGGAGTGCCAGCACTTGGTGCCAAATTGGGCAAGTCCAAGACCAAATCAGACCCTAAAGCACACCTCAAGTGTGAATCTTAGCCCAAGGGCATTAAGTCAAAGTTTGCGTGTTTAAGTTAAAATCTAATTAATGCTTAAATAATCAAAAATGCCATCAAGCATTCATAATATAGCAGACCCTTGACTATACTTGTGTCTCCTTTGTAAGCTGAGCAAATGTACCGATATCTATATTTCTATATATTCATTTGTTGCTCATTTGCATATATGCACATGCTCGTTAAATGTGCGCCTACATCTTTTTGAAATTTCATAGATGCTTTGCTTCAATTATGACGATTTGCTAAATTTAACATCCAAACAGCACATGTGTTTGCCATTGCATACTTTTAGGCGTGCTCAAGTGCTCAAATGCCCAAGTGTCGCAGCGTCTATTTGGGTAATTACAACTGCTACAACATGCTGTCTATGAATGTGAATATGGAAGTGAAAACGAGTGTATATGTAGATGTAGATGTGTCTGTGTATGCATGTGTGTTGACATGACTTTCAACTGCGTTTAATTATGCCAAATGCCAACAATGAACACAAACAAGACACTAACAGTGTCTCACAAACATATGTGCACACAACTTTTTACTTGACAATCGCAGACAAATGTTAACAGAGACAACAGAGCTTATACACTGGCGGTCTAGGATCTAGGAAGAAATAAGGAGACGACTTGCCGACTTTATGCAATTGTCAACTGGCGCACAACCATTGACAGCTTTAACAATGGACCCGAAGAACACTTTGACAATAGTCATTACAGTTTATATCTGATTCAAACGAGGAGGCGTGGCAGACACCGAAGACAAAAGTGATACATATGCTATGTACATATGTGCTTAACTGTTTCGAAGCCACATGGGGTATATTAAGTCTTGAATATTTCGATGATGCAAACATGTGACTGTTTCGATAATTTTAATACCGATCAAGCCATCGATTATGATACCAGATCAATAAAACTATCAATAGTCGCTGTTATCTATATATATTAAGATGTTAAACCTGAGCGATTGGCAAAGCTCGCACTGCTCAAACCATAAAAGTTAGCAGGCAGAATTTTTCACTTTAGTTTTGTTTTATGCTAAACATACATATTAAGATCGGATTTTGGAAAATTAGGTCGGAAAATGTTGGAAACTCACAGAAAACTGTCGTATGCCACGTTGTTGCTTATCATCCGATCTGCTTCAAACTCATTTTCAAAGATCTATATGAAAATTCATTAATGATTGTTAAATAATTTTGCGGAAAATTTACCATCCTAAAGGATGAAAGTTTAGTTTTTGGGCAATTTGCTTCAAATTTATTTTCAAAGATCTTTATGAAATTTTATTAATGACTGCACACCAATTTTTCGGAGTTTATCAACTCTTTGCGTGAAATTATCGTATTAACGTATTTTTTCTTAACTTCCTTACTATTATTATTCATCCGACATCCACAAAAATTAAAAAATAAACTAACTTGGATTCAGTTTATTTTATTTGTATACACTCAAAATGATATAAGGCTGATTGCCTATGACGATTACTTCTCGAAGACACTACGCGATGCGCGATCAAAGCTCCGATGTTCGCACCTTAGGCTTAAACTTGCTTAGGCACGCCCGTTATCATCCGTCACATACTCATCGCTATCACCAGTTGGCGTGCTCAGCTGAATTGCAGGCATTTGCAGCTTTGAGTAGACCTTCTTGCAACCATGCCTCTTGCTACGCCTCTTCGATCCGGAGCTGTGTTGTAGCGTGGTTTCCAACACATGGACTTTCTTCAGTGGCGTTCTTTTTGAACGCAACTTATTCAAAGGAAAGCGTTTGGCAACTGGTGTGTCCACCTTAGCAGCATTTACCAATTTCTTTTTCTGCATCGTTGAAGATGGCGTTGCTGAGATGTTTCTTGGCACCAAGGGCGCCCGTTTAGCTATCGAGCCGGCAGTGGGCGGTAGCGGCATGCTCCCATTTGCATTTTTGATGGTTAATATTGGAGTTGATGAGCACGTTGTGCTGTGCTGCTTCTTAGCCTGCCGAAGTCGCATCCAATCGCTGTCCATGTGCTCTAGTATATTTTCTCCATGCACCAGAAAGGGCGTGTGATTATGCAACTCATACTTATCCACCAATTCTCTTATCTGCTGCTCAATCTTGGGCAGCTTGCTCCCCATAGCCTTTCGTTCGCGTTCCTCCTTCAACAGCCGCCCGCCACGATTGTTGAATCGATGCGGATCGTTGGCCTTCGCTTCCAAGGCCTCCATTTGTGCCCAGAGCTTAGCACGACTACCGAATAGCTCAAATATCTCCTTGTTTGTATTATAAAAGCTTTTCAGACCAGCCAGCTCCAGCTCATGCAGCTCCAACAAGTCCTCATTATAGCACTCATTGTAATCGTAGTTCGCGAAGCGCTTCTTCTCCTGCTTCGACTTTAATATCATTTCCCACCACTTCGCGATCTCAACGCGCAGCTGATCGATAAAGTTTTTCAGGTTCTGACTGCGCAGTTTCTGGCACCGTTGCAACTCCTGCCACAGTATGTCATGTGTCCGCTGTGTATACGTTTTAGCCTCATGCACTCTACGCATGGCAAACTCGTCAGCTGCCTTATCCTGCTGACGCTCCCACAGCACATTGATCTTCTGCCGCATATCGTCTATGTGCGCTCGCTGTTCACCAACTTGCGCTCCCAACTCCTCTTTCATTAAACTCAGGTTCTTGAAAACATTTGGCGTCAAACACTGGTTTGCCTGATTAAGCAAATGCTCATCCGCCTCTGACTGCGTCCCCAACTCCAGCATCTTCATATCCTTGTTGATCTCTCTGCGCAGCTTGAATAGCTCGTCCATGCGGCGTTTGCGCTCTACCCGCAGACGCTCCAAGTGCTCCCTAAAGCTTGACATCTCTTCTGCATTTGGCAGCGGATCAGCTATCAAAGAAAGCGGCAACTCACCCAGCTGCTCACGCAGTTGCTCTTGTTGCAACAGCAGCTCGCCAATCGCTGCGCGACGCTCCTGCAATGCTTCTCTGAGGTCCTCAAAACTATTGTCGAGTGTCTGATGCCACTTGACCAGCGGCATTTCCTCTGGCCTCTCTCTAACATCAACATTGCGTTGCAGCTGTCGCGAGACATCTTCTATTTCTGCCTCTATTTCGCCTATATCGTCAAGGATGAGTTGCTCTTGCTCCTCCGATTCCTTGTGCAGGTCATTATAAAACTCATTCACTCGATCCTCCAATTTTTGCATAAGTTCAATGCAAGGATTGGGCTCAAACATGCGCGACCATTTTATGTATAAAATGTCCACATGTTTGCCAGTTAATTCCACAATTTGTGATTTTACTTGCTGTACAGCCATTTGATTTTATAATTTAATTAATTTGACAGAGCTAAAAGAAAGGATGGATCTTTTAAATGAGTGGCAGCACTCTCGAGCTGCAAATGGTGGCAACAATGTTCAGTTCAAGGGAAACATTTTGATACTTTCTAGCACTAGTAATTTTACAAATTTAAACGTTTTCGACATGCTAATGTTTTAAAGAATTTTAAAGAAAATGCAAGTACTGCAGTTAACAGTGTCGCACAAACATATGTGCACACAACTTGTTAGTTGACAATCGCAGACATATGGTGGTCTAGGATCTAGGAAGTAACAAGGAGACGGCGTGCCAGCTTTATGCAATTGTCAACAGGCACACAACCATTGACAGCTTCAACAATGGACTAGAAGAACACTTTGACAATTGTTATAACAGTTTACATCTGATTCAAACGAGTGGGCGTGGCAAAAGTGATACATATGCTACGCTGCACAACAGTTTCGAAGCCACATGGGGTATATTAACTTCTCTTGTAATAACCAGCTTTTTAGTTGAAAAACAAAAATATTTTACAGGTCACAAAATTGTCTTGGTTTAGTTTCATTCAAAAGTAATTTCAATTTAAAATGAAGTACAGAAACCAAACAAGTTCAGTGCAAATTGGATTTCAAGTGTAAATACATTTTCAGATGGGTCTTCACTTCAGCATCAAATCATTTACAGATCTGTTGGTTTCTTAACTTTTTTAGCTTTGATTACAGCGCATCTCATAGCCCAGCATTTTTGATTGTTTGCTTTTTATTTGCTCTACTTTATACAAACAATTTTCACAGACTTCAATAAGCAGCTTAAAGTTTTGCAAGAAACTTCTTAAAGACCAGTTTTAAGCTTGGGCAGCTTCAACAAATATTTGCGTAGAGCATAAATCAGCATGTTAGCACTGTTATTATCGTAGCTATGAGCAGGCCAAGCCAAGTCAAGCCAAGACCAGACCAAACCAGGCCACAATGCATGCAGGCACTTCCTTTGCCCAATTTCCTGACTTACCAAACTAAATACATGGCATAAATATGTATGTACAAGTATATACGCTTATTGTAAATAGGGCTGACTTGGCACAGGAAACGCCCACGAATTTTCTTGTTTATTATGCGAATTTAAATTTATGCTAATCGTGGTTGTGGCTTATACTCCTATGTTCGTATATACATATATGGCATAGTTAAGCACAACAGAATTAACAAAAGTCACTCAAAACAACTGCAACATGTGCCTTGTTGTACTGCCTGCGGCTCTCAAATATTGCATATTGAATATGTGTTATAGTCTTTGCCATCGTATGAGTACAACGAAGCTGGTCTTGACACTTTGTGGCTTAAAGTTAAAAAAAAAAAAGCTACTACGAGTATGACAATAGCTGCAATCCTTTATTAGCTGATTTCTTTTAAGCTCAGTGCAGGCAACCGAACGAATAAATTGCTTTTGCAGTGACATTTAGAAAGAGCTTTGCAAAATGTGCTATTGAAAATTTAAGTGAATCCAAAGCGAATAAAATTGTGGACTCAAACCAGTCAATTTAATACTTAACTAGCTTAGCTGCAGCGGAATCAACAAAGAAAACGATATCAAATAGAAATCAATTGAAAACAGGGTAAAAATATTAAATGTCAATTGCAGCTTTACACTGAGCTAAGATATTGAATGTTGATTGGACGAATAAATAATGGTAATAATTAAAAAGTTCAACTATGTAACGTATCTTTAACATTTCTTTAAACTTTTTATTTGCTTAAATTTGTGCGTATTTTTTAATGAAAATTTCCTCAAACCAAATTTTTTTCTTAACACTTTTTTGCTTGGTTTATTGTAGTCAATTGTTTTTTTTTAAATTTTATTTTATTTAAAAACTTTTCTACCAAAAGTACCTACTATCGATGGAACTATCGAATGTATCCAGCATTGCTGGGCTTAAAGCCTTTATGACAAATCTTAGATCCATCGATTATATCGATGATAATGTTTCGATAGCTTAGTTGCACTTAAAGTTGTTTATTTTCTTCTGAACTGTGACAATTGGCAACAGATTTGTATGTTCTTTGAGAGCAAAAAGCTGGAAATTGGAAACAATTAACCAAAAAGCAATATATATTTTATTTTGAGGCAGTATCTTATTCATAAATTATACCAACATCTTAATTTTATCGTACATACTAATTATATGTGCGAACATACTTAATTGCATCGCTGTCAACTGTGAGTGCTTAAAAAAGCATACAGTTCTAAGGAATTTTAAAGTTAAATGAGTGCATTCTATTGAAATATAAACGTCTAGTGTCTACTGTCTACTGTCTACTGTCTGCTGTCGAGCTGAGCAACTAGTTTCCTGTTTCATTTGTTGCTTATCCTGACAATGAAATAACAGCAGTTCAAGTGGCGGAACTGCTCAAATGACATTGTAAAGTGAGTAAAATAAACAATCTCTGTTGGTCCGCAGAGCTTACAAATGATACAAAAATGGAAGGCCTGCTCCTGCCTCTACATGTGTCGTCCTTTGCTGTTGGTTTTGCTGTTGGCTTTGCTCATTATGCGCGCGTTGCGTCGTTTCTTTGCCTGTAAATCACACTACTTCCGGCAGGCGGCCATATTTACACTTATATACACACACCTACAAGTGTACGCACAGTCAAACAGACAGACAGAGAGACAGAGAGACAAACGAATGGACATTCAGCCAGTTAGACAGACAGAGAAAAGAAGCGTGCTGCCGTTGGCAACAGTTTTGTGCCATTGTTGCCTGTTGTTATTTTCATGTTGTTTCGTTATTGTTGTTTTGTGAACAGGTTTTGTGCCTTGCCTTTTGCGCAATATTATTGTAGTCTTTACTTTGTTGCGTTGCTCGCTTGGCCGCCGCCGGCTGGCAATTTGTGCATGTGAGTGTAAGTGTCCTTATCCGTGTTGTATGTGTGTGTAAATATGTGGGCGTTGTGACGTTTAATCAACGCATTGTGCCATTTAACTTTACAAAAGCTGCCTAAGCGCCTGCCTACACTCATAAAAATTATTTTTTGGAATTTCTGAAAATCGCCTGCAAATTTAAGGCAACTTTGAATCAAGCAAAAAGTATATTTGTTTTATAAATATGTGAATTTTTAAAATACAAAAACTGACTATTGAATTTAGAAGCCTTTGGCATATTTTTTTACACATAGAAAATATTTTTTTTCTAAACTTAAGTGCGATTTGTTTAAAATTTAAGAAAAACAGTTTCTTCATTTTAGAAAAATGTTCCTAATTTATGGACATTAAGCCCTGAACTTAATAAAATCTGTAGTATTGTTTTTAGAAATCCATTTTTTAAATCAAAAGGTAAGCCGCCTTGAAAGACATTTCAAACGCTATTTTCTAGATTCAATTTCGAATTCGGGCCTCTTTTTTATAAGTGTACACACCTACACATACAGACATACACACTCCACACAAAGTCCTGCGAACTGGCTTTTTTTGTGTGTCTCTGTGCGACCCTGTGCCTTAGAACTGCCTTATCTGGAGCAGTTTAATAACAATCAGAATACATATTATAATATAACTTTGAAGCGCTCTTTAAAAATGTATGACATTCCAGCTTGGTCACCGAAGCCTTAACAATATCAAAAGCCGGCTAAAGTTAGTAAAAAATTCATTAGTTACAGGAAAAACAGCGAACAAGCTTTAAGATAGTTGTACTTACTTGTCGATTGCTCTCTTTAGTTTTCATTTCAAGTTGTAGTAAATACTTAAATATATTTTATGATTGATTAAATTTCAAAATGAATTTATATAAAGTTAGTTATGACAAATAGAAATAATAATAAATAAGAGCAAAACAATATAACTGGAAATAAAGTGATTTCATTATTCTGTCAGAGTACGTATTACTTACTACAGACTTTTGTCCTTTCGTGTCCAAGCATGCTTACACACTGAGCCACCCTCGTATTTAGCTTTTGACATTTGTTGTTCACTTTTATTGCCAATTAAATGAAGCAGCTGCTATCCGAGCAACTAGATCTCGTATCTCACATTTTAAATTCTATTACACACATTTACAAAATGCTTTTGCCCAGCACTCTGTCCCTGCTAAGTGTTTAATATCAAATAAAATCGTAGTTAAAAATTGTGATTTTAATAACATTTAAATTTGTTGCGGGATTTATTTGATCTTAATGCCATGAATGTGGTTTTGTATAAAATTAACTGTATATTTATTATTGTCAATTTGGTTAGTTGCGAAGCTTTGTCGATTGTTAACTGCATTTTAATGAAGACCAAAAAGGAGTTAACAAAAAGTACAATGACAGCAGTTAAAATGAAAGCAAAAAGGATGTTGTGGCAGGCATTTAAAATCTGTTAAACAGCTGGCAAATTTTATGAATATATTACTGCCATGCCACTGACACGCAAATTCATTTAATGTAATTTTTATAATCTCAAGTGTCTTTTATTGTTTGCACGATGGTTTAATGGCCCCTGGGAGCGGCCAACTGAACAACTGAACAACTGAACAACTGAAGCGCTCTGCGCCAATTAAGTTTGTTTAAATTGTTAATTATTTCGCTTAGTTCATTCAGCCATCTTCTGTGGCCATTAGTTATAAGCATGGCTGGCAGCTGACAATCAATAGTATTAGCCAAGTTTTGAATTACCTAATAGTGTTGTTGGTATGCAAAGCAGCTCGACACAAAGTGAAATTTGCCTTTGTGCAAAACTGTAAGCTGGTCAATTACTTACTTAAGTGCAATTAATGATTTATGTAAGTGGCTTCAAGCTAATGAAAGTGAATATTTCAAAATGTTGACTCAAGCTAGTTATGCTTATACTGAAATAGAAATTAAATACCAATTCAATTGCAATTTCTATATAAATTTGCCAGAAGTCTAGCATCTTTGACACTTGATATTATTGCTATGTTTCAGCTTAACTGCAATTACAATTTCTTGTTAATTTACAGCACATAATTATTGCGCATTACGTATACGCTGTGTGGACATTTGAAATGTTTGCTATATGCCAGCGGCTGGCCACATGTGACAGCATTTCCATTCGATTAATAAAGTGATGCTGTTCATTAAATAAAAGTGGCGTTTTTTCAACAATTAGCAACTATAAAGCCGCTTAAAAATGCATCAAAATGAAATACTGAATGGTACACTATGTAATTAATTTCATAAAAGAAAGCAGCATTTTATAGGTGCAGGATACTGTGGCATATCAAACATCGAGCTTAAGCTGCGGCACAAAGTTTAAAATACTTTTGCAGCAATGGCATTTTTTATGTTGGAATTAATTAATTGCATGTGTCAGCGGTTTTGAGGTTGCTTTTTAGCATTCTCATTTGCATTTTTGTTGCTTATATTTTATATACATATCTGTGGTAAATTAATATATCACATACGCAGCGTGGGCCCGGACAAAGAGAACTCAATTTCTGCGTAACGCACACAAGCTTAAATATCCTTCTAAATAGAAGCTAAAGTCTTACAATATTTTGATTGTTAAAATTATTAGAAAATTGATTAAAAAAATCTTAAATGTTAATATTATAAGTTACATAAAATACTTATTTTATGCATTTTAATACTGCCTTAAAACCGGATCAAAGATTGCTTAAGACCATATAAGAATCATTGACTAATCAATATATAGTTCAACCATGTTTATATATGTATATTGCATATATATATTGTATATTGGACGGATATGTAATCAGTTTTGTTTCAATTACTTATATGAAGTATGTTTTTGTATTACAAAACCCTTGTCAAAGTTATAATAACTTCAGCTAGGGCATAAAAAGCAAAAATCATTATTCACAAGGGTTGCCTGGGTTGCATATTAATGCCAACGGTTGGGCACAGCAGCCTTTCAGCATGGCCTACGTACTTTGTATCCTTGAAGTTGGCCATAAAATATTTTCAAGCTTTAATTGAATTTCTGAGTTTCCACGGCAATGCATATTCTACTGTTTACGTACAAAGACTATTAATTAATAAATACAATCATTCGCAGGTATTGAAGAAAAGCTCTATAGTGGTTTTCAATTGAATTAAGCTCATTCGTGCATAGTTTTGGTCAGTTGCCCAAAGGCAAACAACCGATATGCCAAAATTCAAGCATTCATATAACCAAAATGCCAAGCATACAAATAGATTATAAACACATACACACATACACACGCACACCCAGACACTTTGACACCCCGTCTTGGCAAAACCGCAAGGCAAATTCACACTGACAGACACATGCCAGTGCAGAAGTTGGGATCCACGCTTAGTTTTACAAATTAATTAGATTACGGCACGGAAATGTAATGGATTAAATTTAATAGTAGAGAGGCATAATATTGTCGATTTTAATTATGAATAATGTGGCTAGCAGTGGCTTCGTCTTGGCCTCGTCGAAAGTGCCACCGCAGATGCCAAAAGATTAATAGTTTCTGTTTGAGACCAGCCAACCACAGCAAGAGCTGTGAACCGCAGACAACAAAACTACCTCTTACCACATTGCCTTCATTTGCCAAGCTAAAAGCTCTAAAAGCAACTAAAGGAAATATATGTATATGTCCTAAGTGAACAGGACTAAGTGACTTACGTGAAACAACGGATGCAATGCATAACAAACGCCTGCCATTTAATTAGTATAAAATGTTGGCTACCGCCAGCAGTTTGTGTCATATACACATTTTATATATTTAATTAGTTTATGCCTTTGATGTTAATTAAAAGTTGTCATTGCTCTCCTCTATCCGCCGCCCTTCAGCACTCACAATGTGTGGCTAAAAGCCGCGTGCCTTATGTTTCCTGTGTACAAACTTAAATGCCATGTAACTAACAGCAATTTCACAGACAGACATGTGTTGCCAATTTCTGAGTAGTTGTCATGTGAAGACTCCTGTTTGTTTTGCTTGTGGTTTTCCGAGAAACATCTTGTTAATATCTTGTGCACTAACAAGTTATTAGGGATGTAGAGAAAGTTTAATTAGTCTACGATAATGATGTAATAGATGTTTATATTTGCAAGTCATTAGAACAATTTAGACAAATTTTGAAAAACATTTTTCAAATCTTATCTTATAATGCTAGTTTCATAGATTGTAGAAATTTTTTGAATAATGATAGAGTTTGGTTATCAAATAAAAGCACCTCTCTTTGCTAGTTTAAAGTCTAGGGAGGAAGCATATTAAAGCCACAAAACTTCTGGAATCTAATTTTGTGATGAAGTCTTTTCTGATTAATATTAGAACTATTTAAAAAAGTAATATTCATTTAGCATTCCGCACGTCGCGCAAACAGTTGCAGTTTCTTTTTTTGTACCTTAGTAACTTTTTCAATGAAATGTAGAACGTTTCTTTGGTTCGGAAACTATGCGCGTGTCAATTCTAGCGGTTTTTCGGAATTTCCCGCTATACTAGCAGTTTTTCAGAAAAGTGGTAGAACAAACGTTTCTATTATGATGGGGAAAATTCTAGACAGCTACCTCAACGCGTTGATACAAACAAACAAACAAACAAACAGACAGACAACCTTTTCATCTCAATTTGGGGATTCCACTCTAATTTTAAAATGTTCATAATTTTTGAACGAATTGTCAGATTGGGATGAACGAGGGTTCATTCGACGCGTATTCAGAATGTGAACATTTGTGCGTTTAAAAGAAAACAAAAAAAATTGTTGCATATAGTTGAGTAATGTTTGTAAACTGAAATTCTTAATAGTTTTAAAAATATAAGTCTTTCACCTAACAAGAACAATGAGTGTTTTATTAGAAACATTGAGTAATCGATTTTACTGAACCGATCAATCTAAAAAATATCGATTTAAATATTCTTACACTGTTGCGTAGATTATACTGAACTTATGATTATATATGATATATTTTTACTATTAAGTGTTAAGGCTAGCAATGTTCTTACTTGTTTAAATTTGCACTACAGAATTGTTATTTATATTATATTATACCTCCTTACTAAGAATTGCATGCCACATCTTAACTATTTGCAGCTGACATCATTCTACAATGAGACGAGCTGGACAAATGCCTCTGAAATGGATACAATAGTTGGTGAGGAACCGGAACAGCTCTCACTTGTGTCAATTGTAGTTGTTGGTAAATTAAATGTCGTTGAATGTCTAAGAAGCGAAACAGACACCAGCAGTTCACTTTTCACACTATACAACACTTAATCGCTGTTCAATTAGTGCACACAAATTGCATGTGGCTCACACAAATACACACATACACTCTCAAACATTGCACACGCACATGCACATGTATCATTGCAATGATTCCCACATAAGTATGCTATGTTTATTAATGTTCACATTTCTTTTGCCTTACACATATCGAACTAATACTGCGTTCTCTGCATTCCCCTCCTGAAACAGGCATCTTTTTATCGGTGCTGATATTCCTTTCTGTTGCTGGCAACATACTCGTCTGCCTGGCCATTTATACGGAGCGCAGTTTGCGCCGCATTGGCAATCTGTTTCTGGCCTCATTAGCGATTGCGGATCTGTTTGTGGCCTCTCTGGTGATGACATTCGCGGGCGTCAACGATTTGCTGGGTAAGTATCATCCTCTGGCAGTATTATGGAAATTTGCAATTGAAATTGTTGCGCAATAAATTTATGTAAAATGCTGCAGGCTGCTGTCGCGCAAACAAACGACTCCACAACATGCAAAAAATACAATAAAAAAAAAAAAACAAAAAAAAATGTGTTCCATGAGCTAATGGAACCACTTTGGGTTCCGGGAGAGTGAGAGGCTCGTGTTAGCCCATTTGACATGCCTGGCAGCGCTTAAAGCGTGGATCTTGTGTGGCTTTGTACAATGCCTTTTTAAAGTGTCAGCTGCACTGTCGAGCTGGTTGAGTGGTCGCAAAACACATTGAGCACTCGGATGTCCTCAGTGAGTGTACAATATATAGCCACATCCTGCCGAGTGGCTTTAGGTGCAACTGCATAACCAACAGCAAAGAGGAATTTTCATTTGATGCCAGGTCAAAGCCACAATTGTGCTGCTTTTAGCTAATATACAGACATCACCTGCATCCGTATTTGCCTAGATGCTTTATAAAGAATTAATTTTAAATTGACCTCACTCTGGCATAGCACTAGACTCCAAGTGACATTCAACTGCAGCCGTGACATTCGAGCAATCCTTTTTCCATTTCCTTTCAACTTGAAGTTGACAAACTTTGTAATGTTAATTCCCTTGAGGCAAAAAGAATCGAATTGCAGAATCAGCAACAGCCTTAGGCTGCATTTATATTCTCTACTTCTAGAAATGTTCAAATCTGTGCAAATGTATGTATGTAAGAGTTAGTAGGGCACTTCTTCGGTCCTATAAGGTACATGTTCTTTTGACATGAAAGCCTTGATATACAAGAATAAACTAAACAGAAAACTGAACAATCAAGGGCACTATCAAAAGTATCAGTGAAATGATATAAATATCACTATCGAAATATAAACAAAATATATAAAACTATATCTTAAACAGATGTTGACATCGATGTATTGCCATTTCTTCTATTCACGTACTTATAAAGTAGGAATTTCAAGAATCGACGTTCTTTTCAGATTCATGATTAGGGTATTTACAAATCGAGCACCATCAACTAGATCATGAATGTGACTGTAGTTGATTAATTTTGTAACATGCAAAAGTTGAGCTGCAAATTAAAGGCTCACAATGGCAGCAGCAGTTGATGAAGACAAAGTAAATAACTGGCAAATTGGGCATGTTCAAAGACTAAGACCTGAAACACCGACGAAGACTGCCAGTTCAATAAGAAGACACACTTTGAAGACCTGCTGGTAGATACTACTTGTGCTTATGCTGATGACATGTTCCGACTGAGAAACATGCAGCTGACATCAATGCGTGTTCAGCGAGTGCTCAATGAGAATACAAAAACACAAACAAATACTCAGAATATAGCAGCCCAGGCAAGCTTATAAGAAAATGTGCTAAAGCTTGCTGATGCGTTACCTCAGTAACGGAAAAGTAAAGATACATATACATATGTATGTATGGTGAGTATGTATAGCTTGGATGAGATGTTTGTCATTGTGTTTGTCTGGCTGTCTTAAGTGTGAAAATAATAAACGACTTTGCCACTTGAAGATGGAACAGAGCCAAAGGAAGCTGAGCTGTGTAAGCAGAAAGTGTGAAAAAATAAATAAAAATGCTCTGCTTGCAGAGTGTTTCAAGACAAACAGGCTGTCGAGTGCCAGCTGAGGCACCTCAGGGCCAAAATACACACACATATGAATTGAAAGCTGCTCAGCCAAATTATTTTGGACAAAATGCCAGCAAGCCTGAACCTGAACCTGAACCAAGGTGGGTGGTGCCAGTAAAACAACATTTGGCACGCTCCAAGGCAGGCAAATCAGCAAATAAACGCACAAACTCCAGCATATTTATACAAATTTGAGCAACAACAGGGATTCAAGTTCTGAATGATGGCAACAGCTGCACCAGCTAACAAAATACACAAGCAAAGTATGAAAACATGCTTATACGAGTATTCTATATGGCAGTTTGGGCATAAGCAATAAGTATTTATATACATATTTAAATGTGTATTCGCTCTAACTATATAAGCACATGAAAGCAACATGAATTATTTGCTGATATTGTCGAGAAGCGCTCGTAAATGTTCCTTTCGGTGCAATGATCAATAGAAAATAACCTGTAACCCCACTGTCTGCATTCTCACTAGCCTTGAGGTATTCCTTGTTCTGAATTCCTCTGTTACATGTATTATACACATATTTACATAGAAGTACATTTGCAAATCATCGTTGACTCAATATTTCATTCGATTTAACTGAGTGCCTGAAAGCGCTTTTGACAATGACAATGTCTGAGATGAGTGCTACCAGTGATACAATTTGCATTCTCTTAATCCTAAAAAAAAGCCTACCAGCCGCTTCTTCATAGAATTGAGAATTTATTTTCGTTTTCACATATTCATGGAAACTGAAATGGAACATTTGCAAGTCTCTTCTTGTGCATTGCCAATATTTCATTATGTTAGAAAACGCAACATAGTATATCTATTCAAGTATGATAAATAGCAAAAAACTTTGTAGAACCTCATTAAAACTATGAAAAACAAGTAAGAATGCTCTAGTCGAGTGTGCCCGACTAGGAGACTCCCTGCTCCCAACTTGCATTTCAAGCAGTTCAGCGGCAACACAAGCAAGCAGCGTACTCAACTTGCACAGTGCATGTCAAACTGTTGTTTCTGCCTGCTGCGACAGGGGAAATAGATTCTTCCATAACTTTGGTGCTATTTATCCGATCGTGTTGAAAATCGAAAGGCATTGATTAAGCATACATGTGTACCAAAAATTAAAGCTTTATCTTTAAAATTGTGGCTGTGGGAGTCTTTTGCGATTTGCGGGGGTGCGGGGGGGTGCATCCGAAATTTGAAATAAACTTGATCTGCGTATGGTATACAGGAACCTTCATGCCAAGTTTGGTGTCTCTAGCTCTTCTAGTCCCTGAGATCGAAGCGTTCATACAGACAGACAGTCGGACAGACAGACGGACATGGCTAGTTCGTCTTGGCTGTTCATCCTGATCAAGAATATATGTAGTTTATATAGTCGGAAATGCCTCCTTCTGTCTGTTACACACATTTGCAGTACTTTATAACTCATTTTTTCCCATTTTTAATGGGAACAGGGAGTAACAAGAATGAAATATTATCTTTGGCGTGCCGAAGATATATACCCTTGCAGAAGAAAACTTATTTTTCAACCGATCGTTTCTATGGCACGATTTTCATAAATTTGGTCAACACGTGAAGAACGTGCTTTAACTTAGAAATAGTCAGTTTGGTCGAGTTACATTGAAAAACAAAAAAGTTTTTCATAAAAAAAATTATTTTCAACCGATCGTTCCTATGGCAGCTATAAGATAAAGTGGATTTCGATGAAATTTTGTCAATATATGTGAAAAGTGCTAAAACTTAGACATAGTGAGTTTGGTAGAGTTATTTTGAAAATCAAAAAAGGTTTTTCATACAAAAACTTATTTTTCCACCGATCGTTCCTAAGATATAGTGGTCCAATTTGGCTGTTTCTGACACATGTACTGCTTGCAGAAAGAATAATCATCACGGACAAGACAGACATGACGGATATGACTCGGCTGTTGATGCTGAAATGTATTCCAGAGCTTTTTCTCTAGTGAAATCATTTACTTTTATCTTACAAAAGATGAGTTAAATCAGGACTCAAAACTGGTTTTAAGCCAACCCAGTTTAATTCCAGAATTATAACTTCTATGATCAGCAACAAATCTTTGACTAAACGAAATGTTGAAGAAATACTTTCAGTAATAAATAAAATAAAGAAGTATTAACATTACCATTGCCACAATCCTTATGAAAATAGGTTCAACTTTCACATAGGCTTTACATATCATCTTTAACCAATTATTTGTTACAAATCAAAATAAGCAAGCTAACTGAATTTTAAAGTCAAGTACAGCTCGCAAGAACACTATGCAGATTTATGGCATCATAGTTATTGGCATTGACCCAATCAGATAAAGAAACCATTCAGAAATCATGTCTTGCGTTCAGGCCAAAGTGCTCCGGCAGATTAACAGGATGCCAAGGCCTTTTTGCTGATGCGCCACATCCTGTGCGCTAAAGAGCTATATCCTGTGACACGCCTGGCACGACAAGCATAAAAGCCAAAAATAAGCATGATGTACTTTCTCATATGCGCATTCTCAAATAACATGAAATCAACTGTGGCAACACCACTATAATATAATATTATTTACACACAACCATGGATAGTAAATAAATGGTTTGTGTAAGAACTGATATTAAATTTAATATGGGGCGCCACATGTATGCACAATATTTCCGTAGCACAGTTATTTCTTTCACATGTTCAGTCGGACAAAGAAGCGGACATCCGCTGTGGGTTTCTGGTTATGAGCACGCACTGAGCTTTCATGGACTTTTGGAGGCTGCTTGTGTAAATCTTTGGCCATAATTGCTACGTACTTATAAAATTGCCATAAAAAGGTATCGTTTTATCAAATGTAAAAAACGCATAGGTCGCAAATGTGCAGAGTGAAGAAGTAAAACGACACAGGAAACGGAAATTAATTTATGAAATCATTTAAATTCAATTTTCGTTATAAATCAGTGTTTTTATATGAAACTGTTAGGCTGATTGACTGCAAGATACCATTTAATTAATTCTCTAGAAAAACAAGAAGAGTTTATTTGCGAGCCCTATTCATGTACTGCTACTTAAAGTTACTAAAGGGTAGTAAATAGTTGGAACGCCCTTTTCACTTGATCTTGTTGCTGCTACACTTATTGATGTCTCTGAGAAAATTAAGAATTTTCAACAATTTCCGCACTTGTGCATATTGCATTCACGCGAGTCGAAATATATATTTATGCGAAAAGTTATGAAGCTTTTTTAAGAATCAATCAGTCAGGCAGTTAATCAATACATCAATCAATGTATTAATTGTTAAATTATTATTTTTGTTTATTGCAGGTTATTGGATCTTTGGTGCTGAGTTTTGTGATACTTGGGTGGCCTTTGATGTCATGTGCTCAACGGCATCTATATTGAATCTATGCGCCATATCAATGGACCGTTATATACACATCAAGGATCCGCTTAGGTGAGTACCACAACTAATCATCATGTTGATGCTGTCACATGCATGAATTATACAATTTATCAATAGCAACAGCAACAGCAAAAGCACCAGCAGCAGCTGCCTGTCATCACATAGTTCATATATGAATTTATAGAAATTAATTGTGCATCGAGTGACGACGGGGCAGTACTCGTCATTAGGTATGAGTATATAGGGCAATCTGTAGCTGTATTGATTCTACCCCATCTTCTATGCTTCAACGTATTTAGACCCGAAAGCTGCTCTCATTTGTTGTCTGTCAGCAAGTGAGTGGAAATATTATTGATGCGACATTGACGGGGCCAGTAAAGGGCCGATTAAATATCGATTTATTAAAAACAGACTTGCCGCTCCAAATGCTATCAACTCCTCCGTCTGGGCCCTCTTCTCCGCCTACGGAACAGCCTGCTTTCATGCATATTACTCATCCGTCGTGTTGTCATTCATGTCACGTTTCTCATTGCCAGCTTTTCGTCTGTTCACTTTATTTTTTGTTTTTGGGACAAACGGGGGCACTCGACTTGTTTATGGCGCCGTCTTCCATTAATCGCTGCTCATAATTGTTTCATTAGTAACAGATTTATTGGGCATTAACGACTTTCTTTTCTTTTTTTTTTACTTGCAGGACCAGCAGGTTGTTCATGGTCTTGACTTCATTTTTATGTGCTGTGTGTGTTAAAGTTTGTTAAGCACTTTTGCAGCATCATCAGACAATGACTGTGGCTTTATTAATGTATAACCATCTACTCGAACATCTTTTGCAAGTCATTTTCTATTGAATTGCATAGGAATAGATCTATTGCATAAGTTAAACCTACTTTCAATTATCTGTTTGACAAAATAGTACAGGATTCTAGAAACATTATGGGCACTTTTCAAATAGAAGTTAACACTGACATTTGACCTATAGTAATTGGAATATTTTTCACGTTGTTGCTATCGATTTTGTTTTGAAAAGAAGTGTCTAGTGTTTACAAACAAATGTTAGTGACTGAATGCTGCCAATACTATTCTCAATGATAACAAAGGATTCCATCCATTAGTGCTGCTCAGTTGAAGTATTGTCTTAAAGACAATCGAATTTCACCTGCTGCCTCATTAGATACCTTAAGCCCACAGGCCAACACACTCTTACAGCTCGTACTCTGTCTATGTGTATGTCAATGTGCCTGTGTCTTGGCAAAGACAATGACTCTGCTGTCCTTCTGCGTGCCTTACTCATGTGTCTGCTAGTGGCACAATGGTTTGTTCAGCTGTTTGCATTTCATGTGCCAGTTGGTCAAGAATGCAACATGCCAGCTGCGTGTCAATTTGCTTTGTGGCAGCAAAGACCGTGTGCTCTCCTGGGCAATGTCTGTTATCAGAAAATGTTTGTCAAAGCTAGTACTAGAGTGAACAGAAGTGGAAACAACTTGATCAGCATTTCGTTTTGTATCATAACAATTGTGTTAATTAAAAGTTTAACAATGCCACAACCGCAAAACGGAAAACGGGAAACGGGAAACCAACAAATTTGTTGGTTGGTTGGCAAAAAGTCAAACGAAAATTTATGACATGTCAACGGCCAGCAGTGGCCAAAAAGGACCACAACAAAATGGCTGCTGGTTAGACGCCTCTTTTGTGGGCGTGTGTGCATGTGTTGTTAAAAATGGCGCTGGCCAAGTCGCTGACAGCCAAAGACAAAGTCACAGCAGCACCACAAGCGAAATTAATCTGGCCCAACGGCTGTTACTGCCATCAGTAGAGGGGCAAAGGGGTAAGGTGTCTAAAAAAAAAAAATACTGCTGTCAACATATGGCAACCAGACACTTATAACTCAGTCTTTCCCGCTGGGCCATCAACCTTAACTGCTACTGCAAAAGAGCCATAATAAATCCTTTGATGCTATTTTCATCATAAGCCAAAAGTAGAAAAATATTTTCTCTTCATCATCCTCTCCCTTTTCCCCTTTTTCGCTATATTTATGCGCTCCGCTTCTCGTTTACTGGCATTTGTAGCGCCACTTGCACCTGTCTGATGGCCCCCTGGCAAAGCTTATTCGTTTATCAAAAATGTTGCACGACATTTGTATTGGCCTTCTTATGTGTTTGTGTATGTGTATGTGCATCTGGGCATGTGTATGTGTATGTGTATGTGTATGTGTATGTGTATGTGTATGTGTATGTGTATGTGTATGTGTATGTGTATGTGTATGTGTATGTGTATGTGTATGTGTATGTGTATGTGTATGTGTATGTGTATGTGTATGTGTATGTGTATGTGTATGTGTATGTGTATGTGTATGTGTATGTGTATGTGTATGTGTATGTGTATGTGTATGTGTATGTGTATGTGTATGTGTATGTGTATGTGTATGTGTATGTGTATGTGTATGTGTATGTGTATGTGTATGTGTATGTGTATGTGTATGTGTATGTGTATGTGTATGTGTATGTGTATGTGTATGTGTATGTGTATGTGTATGTGTATGTGTATGTGTATGTGTATGTGTATGTGTATGTGTATGTGTATGTGTATGTGTATGTGTATGTGTATGTGTATGTGTATGTGTATGTGTATGTGTATGTGTATGTGTATGTGTATGTGTATGTGTATGTGTATGTGTATGTGTATGTGTATGTGTATGTGTATGTGTATGTGTATGTGTATGTGTATGTGTATGTGTATGTGTATGTGTATGTGTATGTGTATGTGTATGTGTATGTGTATGTGTATGTGTATGTGTATGTGTATGTGTATGTGTATGTGTATGTGTATGTGTATGTGTATGTGTATGTGTATGTGTATGTGTATGTGTATGTGTATGTGTATGTGTATGTGTATGTGTATGTGTATGTGTATGTGTATGTGTATGTGTATGTGTATGTGTATGTGTATGTGTATGTGTATGTGTATGTGTATGTGTATGTGTATGTGTATGTGTATGTGTATGTGTATGTGTATGTGTATGTGTATGTGTATGTGTATGTGTATGTGTATGTGTATGTGTATGTGTATGTGTATGTGTATGTGTATGTGTATGTGTATGTGTATGTGTATGTGTATGTGTATGTGTATGTGTATGTGTATGTGTATGTGTATGTGTATGTGTATGTGTATGTGTATGTGTATGTGTATGTGTATGTGTATGTGTATGTGTATGTGTATGTGTATGTGTATGTGTATGTGTATGTGTATGTGTATGTGTATGTGTATGTGTATGTGTATGTGTATGTGTATGTGTATGTGTATGTGTATGTGTATGTGTATGTGTATGTGTATGTGTATGTGTATGTGTATGTGTATGTGTATGTGTATGTGTATGTGTATGTGTATGTGTATGTGTATGTGTATGTGTATGTGTATGTGTATGTGTATGTGTATGTGTATGTGTATGTGTATGTGTATGTGTATGTGTATGTGTATGTGTATGTGTATGTGTATGTGTATGTGTATGTGTATGTGTATGTGTATGTGTATGTGTATGTGTATGTGTATGTGTATGTGTATGTGTATGTGTATGTGTATGTGTATGTGTATGTGTATGTGTATGTGTATGTGTATGTGTATGTGTATGTGTATGTGTATGTGTATGTGTATGTGTATGTGTATGTGTATGTGTATGTGTATGTGTATGTGTATGTGTATGTGTATGTGTATGTGTATGTGTATGTGTATGTGTATGTGTATGTGTATGTGTATGTGTATGTGTATGTGTATGTGTATGTGTATGTGTATGTGTATGTGTATGTGTATGTGTATGTGTATGTGTATGTGTATGTGTATGTGTATGTGTATGTGTATGTGTATGTGTATGTGTATGTGTATGTGTATGTGTATGTGTATGTGTATGTGTATGTGTATGTGTATGTGTATGTGTATGTGTATGTGTATGTGTATGTGTATGTGTATGTGTATGTGTATGTGTATGTGTATGTGTATGTGTATGTGTATGTGTATGTGTATGTGTATGTGTATGTGTATGTGTATGTGTATGTGTATGTGTATGTGTATGTGTATGTGTATGTGTATGTGTATGTGTATGTGTATGTGTATGTGTATGTGTATGTGTATGTGTATGTGTATGTGTATGTGTATGTGTATGTGTATGTGTATGTGTATGTGTATGTGTATGTGTATGTGTATGTGTATGTGTATGTGTATGTGTATGTGTATGTGTATGTGTATGTGTATGTGTATGTGTATGTGTATGTGTATGTGTATGTGTATGTGTATGTGTATGTGTATGTGTATGTGTATGTGTATGTGTATGTGTATGTGTATGTGTATGTGTATGTGTATGTGTATGTGTATGTGTATGTGTATGTGTATGTGTATGTGTATGTGTATGTGTATGTGTATGTGTATGTGTATGTGTATGTGTATGTGTATGTGTATGTGTATGTGTATGTGTATGTGTATGTGTATGTGTATGTGTATGTGTATGTGTATGTGTATGTGTATGTGTATGTGTATGTGTATGTGTATGTGTATGTGTATGTGTATGTGTATGTGTATGTGTATGTGTATGTGTATGTGTATGTGTATGTGTATGTGTATGTGTATGTGTATGTGTATGTGTATGTGTATGTGTATGTGTATGTGTATGTGTATGTGTATGTGTATGTGTATGTGTATGTGTATGTGTATGTGTATGTGTATGTGTATGTGTATGTGTATGTGTATGTGTATGTGTATGTGTATGTGTATGTGTATGTGTATGTGTATGTGTATGTGTATGTGTATGTGTATGTGTATGTGTATGTGTATGTGTATGTGTATGTGTATGTGTATGTGTATGTGTATGTGTATGTGTATGTGTATGTGTATGTGTATGTGTATGTGTATGTGTATGTGTATGTGTATGTGTATGTGTATGTGTATGTGTATGTGTATGTGTATGTGTATGTGTATGTGTATGTGTATGTGTATGTGTATGTGTATGTGTATGTGTATGTGTATGTGTATGTGTATGTGTATGTGTATGTGTATGTGTATGTGTATGTGTATGTGTATGTGTATGTGTATGTGTATGTGTATGTGTATGTGTATGTGTATGTGTATGTGTATGTGTATGTGTATGTGTATGTGTATGTGTATGTGTATGTGTATGTGTATGTGTATGTGTATGTGTATGTGTATGTGTATGTGTATGTGTATGTGTATGTGTATGTGTATGTGTATGTGTATGTGTATGTGTATGTGTATGTGTATGTGTATGTGTATGTGTATGTGTATGTGTATGTGTATGTGTATGTGTATGTGTATGTGTATGTGTATGTGTATGTGTATGTGTATGTGTATGTGTATGTGTATGTGTATGTGTATGTGTATGTGTATGTGTATGTGTATGTGTATGTGTATGTGTATGTGTATGTGTATGTGTATGTGTATGTGTATGTGTATGTGTATGTGTATGTGTATGTGTATGTGTATGTGTATGTGTATGTGTATGTGTATGTGTATGTGTATGTGTATGTGTATGTGTATGTGTATGTGTATGTGTATGTGTATGTGTATGTGTATGTGTATGTGTATGTGTATGTGTATGTGTATGTGTATGTGTATGTGTATGTGTATGTGTATGTGTATGTGTATGTGTATGTGTATGTGTATGTGTATGTGTATGTGTATGTGTATGTGTATGTGTATGTGTATGTGTATGTGTATGTGTATGTGTATGTGTATGTGTATGTGTATGTGTATGTGTATGTGTATGTGTATGTGTATGTGTATGTGTATGTGTATGTGTATGTGTATGTGTATGTGTATGTGTATGTGTATGTGTATGTGTATGTGTATGTGTATGTGTATGTGTATGTGTATGTGTATGTGTATGTGTATGTGTATGTGTATGTGTATGTGTATGTGTATGTGTATGTGTATGTGTATGTGTATGTGTATGTGTATGTGTATGTGTATGTGTATGTGTATGTGTATGTGTATGTGTATGTGTATGTGTATGTGTATGTGTATGTGTATGTGTATGTGTATGTGTATGTGTATGTGTATGTGTATGTGTATGTGTATGTGTATGTGTATGTGTATGTGTATGTGTATGTGTATGTGTATGTGTATGTGTATGTGTATGTGTATGTGTATGTGTATGTGTATGTGTATGTGTATGTGTATGTGTATGTGTATGTGTATGTGTATGTGTATGTGTATGTGTATGTGTATGTGTATGTGTATGTGTATGTGTATGTGTATGTGTATGTGTATGTGTATGTGTATGTGTATGTGTATGTGTATGTGTATGTGTATGTGTATGTGTATGTGTATGTGTATGTGTATGTGTATGTGTATGTGTATGTGTATGTGTATGTGTATGTGTATGTGTATGTGTATGTGTATGTGTATGTGTATGTGTATGTGTATGTGTATGTGTATGTGTATGTGTATGTGTATGTGTATGTGTATGTGTATGTGTATGTGTATGTGTATGTGTATGTGTTGCGTGGAAAACTGTCAATAGGGCGCTCAATCGATAGTATCCAAAAAAAAAAATGTTCAATCATTAACTATTTTCATAAACTTGAATCAATACTAAAATAATAAATATAAAGCTTTGTGTTTCGTAAATATGCAATCAATTTAAGCTTATGGCTTGTTTTTGGATTTCCTTTTAAAGTTGCTGCGGTTGTTCTGGCAGCTCTCATTTACACGATGAGTTTTTGACTATCCCGTTTTCGTTTCACCCACCTTGCCCACAAGCTTCAAAACAAATCATATAACCAATATAATCCTTGCAAAACTTATCTAATGATACAAACTAGTGTGTTACTATCGATTGTAAAAAGTGACATCATTGTCGATATAGCAACGATAGTGACACCAACAGTTTGCCAGCTCTAGAGAGCGTGTACTTTGTGAACTTCATCAGTTTATTGAAATTCACTTTTTTTATTTTTATTAAATAACAAGCTTGCCCGATAGCACACTTCATTGACTTGTCAAGTTGACTTGGCCATAAACTGCGAATTCAGGTGTTAAATTTGTAGCTAACCAAATAGTATTTGAACGAGAAAAGTTTGCTAACAGTTTCTGTTAATGCTCTGATTCGAAGCTGTCAAAGTGACTGCTTTAATGAAGCTATAAAAAGTTGTTATATAAACTGACAATTTGTGAAGTCATAAGCTGTGAGCCAACAGCAGCTATAATAATACTGTATACTGATGACTTAAAACTACAAAAATATATAACATTTAAGGTGCATGCATATACGAGACACTTTAATATAATTTTAAACTTTGTTAGACAGCTGCAGAGCAACAAAATTCATTGTTTCACTTTGCTTTTTTATACCTTTGCAGAGGGTATTATAATTTTAAGACATCTCCGACTATATAAAGTATGTAAATGTAGTGTTGACCAGCATCAACAGCCGAGTTGCAATAGCCATGTCCGTTTGTCTGTTTGTCATCTTATTGCTCACTAGTCTCTCAGTTTTCTTGATGAAACTTGTTGCAGATGCTTCTTATAGCCATTAAAACATATAGCTGCCATATTAACCACAGGTTTAAAAGTAAGTTTTTGTATGATAAGATTTTTTGTATCACAAGTTATCCGTCCCAAATTAACCTTATATGCTTGTCAAACTCTTGCGACGATATCTTAAAGCCTTCGTAGGAGATATCGATCGAAAATTAGGTTTTCATAAATGAACAACTTTTCTGCTAGGGTATATAATTTCGGCACACCGAAGATAACTTTACTTTCTTGTTTTTTTTTGTTTTGGTTGAATATTTGCTTGTAACCTTTAGGTCAATTTAAATATATTTAAATTGAATTTGGCCACTGTAGTCGATTTGTGGTCCTGCGGCCTCGGCCTCAGGTCCATTATACCAAGTCCTGAGTGTGTCTGCGGCGCGCACTTCAAACGTCAAGAAGTACCTTCATGTCCCTACCAATGTGGTAAGCTTTAACTCCCTAGCGATGCCAGTTGGCAGCGAAAATGCCACGCAACACTCCACACTCCACACTCAACTTATTTTATTATTATTATTTTTTGTGTCTGCATGGATCTGTGTCTGGGTCGGGGTCTGAATGCTGCCTGTCTAGCATTATTAGTGTTGGCCCAGTCAAGAAGATGGCAGCAGGCAACGCGGACTTGGGATTTTGTTCTTTATGCAAATCTGATTTATTTGCATGTCAAAGTGGAAGGGGGGAAAGCAGCTCGCAAGCGGCCTGCAGGACGTGTCAAAGTTCACAGGTCTCATTAGGGTGACGGCGCTGCCAGTGAGAAATTTGGTGTTAGTATTTTTCTTAGCTTCTTAGAATAATTGCAAGCGTTTAATTTAATTGCGCTTGCCAAGATTTGCGCACAGTCAGCGAAAACTGGCAAAGAAAAAGCAGCGCAAACAAATTGAATGAAAAGCGCGTGCAAATCTAATTAGAAACAGGCGCTGACAAAGTTAAAATAATGTTGGTATTAAATAAAAATTACAACAATTTTTTATGCGATAAAGTTGAAAGTGGATCAGAAGCAAGCACAGAAGCTGAAGCAGGCACAGTCTGCGGCTGTCATCATCGTAACTGTCACACTCAGTGCAAACATATGCCATATATGAATGCATGCTCGTAACATGCATAAAATACACTTTAAACTGCAATAAAAAGTGACGCCAACTTTTATGGCTACCCGGCCAAAAGAGAGGCAGAGGGAGAGAAAAAGCGAGAGGCAAAACACTTAAGCGCCAAAAGCCAACAAGTATGGCACACTAGAGAAATGTGTGTAATTGTGTTCTTTTTGAATTGCTTGGGGTCTGATCTGGTTGGGTTTTGAGTTTGGTTTGAGTTTAGCTCCCTGTCACATGCCTGCAACACACCACACACTTGAAAAACAACTGAAAGGGGAAAGAAAAGCTAACTTCGGGTGACTATAATGAAATACCCTTGCATAACAAGTTTCAATATTCAACTTGTAAAAGGCAAAACTAAGTCAGGAATTGTTCAGTTTGTTTGAAGTGCTCCTATCCTTAAAAAAGCATAGGTTTTCCATATTCCGAAATAATTTTCAACGAAGAGTTTCACACTAATTTATTGAGCATAGTTGGAGTATCTATAAACAGAATGTTAATTTGATTTACATGGGATATATATACACAATATAATAATACTTTGTTAAATTCAGATTCCACACAGTTTCCTATAACAAGATAACTTTAGAACTAAAAGACTAGTTTAAATTGTTACAGATAGGAGGATAGATATACCAACACGTTCTGTCTGCTCAATAAGAAATAGTTATATATTGTTGGGTTGAAGATACTTTGTTGAATGTGTTACACATTTTGTGACAAAATTACAATACCCTGTGTAAGGATATAGAAACCAGGAACATGAACTGCAGCATGTGTTGGCAACATTTAAGCGCTGAGCAATACGCTCATAAAAAGTCATAAAACTTCAGATGCCAACAGGCAAACAAAATAAACGCCAGAGTTATACAAACTATGCAGATGTCCTTTCTCAACTCACACACGCAAACACACACACAAAGGTAGCTAGCATTGTGCGTGCCTGGCTGTAATTTCTTGAGTGCGTGTAGCACAACACACACACACACACACAAGCACACATCAAGTCAACATTAAATGCAAATGGGCAATGGCAGCGGTTGACTTTGTGTGGCAACTTGTGTGTAGCACACATACACGCACACGCACACAGACACAGACACTTAAACACACACATACTCACACGTTTTCAATTAGCTCTTTGAAGCATGATTGGTTGCTCTATCGATAGATGCATGTGGTGTCACTTAGCACTTAAGTGTGGGCTTCTATGGGTAAAGATATCAATGGTGTTATACTCAGGTGTAGCTCAGCTGTGGTTCTTGTGCCTGCCAAGACTGAATACACTTTTTGGGGTATATGGCTGTAGAGGTGGGAAGTAAGTAAATGGCGACCGCTGCGGGGCTGCTGCTCGAATGGAAATCAATTTTCGTGCCCACACGAAATTGAATTTGTTTGTGAATACAATTACCTAAACTTCCTTTTTGCATTTTGTCATCTGTACAATTTTCGGTCTGCGCATTGACTGAGTGCGTCTTTGTATTGAAATTGAATTATTCTGTTTGATTTCCTGTGTCCCATGTCTACCACACAGCCAGCGGCAACATTTATACAAGCCAAAATGCTGCGGCATATGGCAGTTACACATTTACACACACACACACACAGACACACACACACGTACACAAACACACACGTACTACAACAGCCTTAGGTTTACTCTGCCTGCTCATTTCCGCTGCTGTTAAAGCAAATTGTGCGTCCCCTGTCAAAATCGAAGTGTTTCGAAAAAGCATACACATTGATTTGCATACGTCACCATCGAATAGCACCCCCCTGCCCTGGGGAATGCTTAATGTTCGTTGGGATGTGCTGTGGTTGAGTCTCGGTTTAGGCCAGTTTGTCGCTCCCTGTGCTGGGTAATTAATGATATGCAGTCAGGCCCTGCAACTGTTCGTATTACATGGATACAGCTACTACACAAATACACCTTTCCTGCTCCGGCCAACACTTGTCGCGCACACCCCAAAAATGGTGTTGCCCAATTGCTGCAAGGCTGGGCCTATCTGCTACCAACATGTAAAGCCGCAATCACAACATGGCCCATATACTCGTTACCAATGTTACTGTTGCTGTTGTTGTTGCTGTTGGGCCAACTCCTGTTGACGTTTGGCCTTTGCTGGAGCAAACCGCAGGACGACAAATACTTCCTTTGCACTGAAATTGATGTTATCCTTTTCTATCACCCTCTCTCATTCCAGATACGGACGTTGGGTGACTCGACGTGTTGCTGTCATAACCATTGCAGCCATTTGGCTGCTGGCCGCGTTTGTCTCCTTTGTTCCCATTTCGTTGGGCATTCATCGACCCGATCAGCCGCTGATTTTCGAGGATAATGGCAAGAAGTATCCAACATGCGCGCTGGATCTCACGCCCACATATGCCGTCGTCTCTAGCTGCATCAGTTTCTACTTTCCCTGCGTCGTCATGATTGGCATATACTGTCGGTGAGTATGGCATAAAATAAAAGACATCGATGCACTTTTTGCATGACAAAAACCTCAAAATGATGGCTCAGATAGTAATCCGTATTGAGCTTCGGTCACAATTATGCAGAATCAAAAGAAAGCAAATACTTAATTCTTTAAATCATTGTATCGATTGTTATACTCTTTTTTTAACTTTTTTGAAAAAAAAGGAAAAAAGAGTATATTGGGTTTGTGAAATGTCCGTCCGTCCGTCTGTCTGTCCGTCTGTCCGTCTTTCCGTCTGTCCGTCTGTATGAACGCAGGTTTTTTCCACAGTTTTGAAGCTAGAGCAACCAAACTTGGTATACATGTTGGTATATACCATAGTAAGACAAAGTGTCAAGATCTCCCCCCCACCCCCACCCCTTCCCCCACAAACCGCAAAAACCTATATCTTCCACAGTTTTATAGCTAGAGTAACCAAATTTGGCACAAGGGCTACTTATCACATCCTTCATTGATCTGGCAAAAAAAAATTCGGCCACGCCCACCCCCGCCCCCACAAATAGGCAAAGTCTGTATCTCCCCCACCCCTTTAGCTAGAATCACCAAATTTTGCAGGTTGAATTCTGTTGCCCTATTTAATAGATTGGATAAAAATATTTTTGCCACGCCCACCCCCGCCCTTGCAATCAAGCAATGTTTGTTTCTCCCAAACCTGTAGAACAGGCCCAACCAAATTTTAATTGATGGCAAAACTTTAAAGATTTGAGCAGAAATTCAATTGCCACGCCCACTGACTCCGCAAAGAGGCGAAAAAAAGAGTATATCGCAGTCGGGTGCATCCGACTGCAACGTTCTTACTTGTTTTATATTGTTATAGACCCAAAATATATTTCAAGGACACAAAAGTAACTCAAATTTCTCAAAAAACAGTTAAGTTCTTAAAAAATTTGAAAGTTTAGGTCTCGAAAACCATTGAAAAGACCACCAATCGGATGTGGAGTTGAAAACAACGTTTTTTTTTTTTTAACGAATATGGTTTTATTAACAATAAAAATAGATAATTTATGGAATTAAAAAATTTTGAAATGAGATCATAGGTCTATAAGATCAGTTTATAGAGGTGGAATAAATATACTTTTATTAATTAGCTTATTTGTCCAATTTGAGAAAATTGATGGTACACAAAAAACCAATCTATGAAACATTTCCGGCTATAAATTATTCCAAATTGATTAAAATTACTCCTCCCTCATTCGATGTTTACCACTTATAGAGTATTTGCATGTAGTACTAAGATATAAGAGAAATTTCATTACAGTAACTTATTAATTCTTAGAATATTATATAATCTGACATAAAACATCATGCATTTATAAACAGAATCAGCTATAAACCTATATACATAACACATATATGTAGGTCATAGCAACTTCTTACTATGGTGTATCCATGGAACACTTTGAATATTTTTATATGCTCAGCAAAGTAATAAAATGTAAATAATAAAATGTAGGGAACGCAGTGGAAATTGCAATCGCAGTGCGGAATGCCGCAAGGACATTGCCACTGATGGCGCACAGGCACGAGAGCTGTGGCAATAGGATAACTGAGACCTGGGACCTGGTAGCTAAGAGCTGTGAGTTAAGTGGAAGGAAGGCTTAGTGCATGGGGGCTGACTATCAAATAAGAAGGCAAACAAATAAGCGTACGCATTAGTGTCCAGCTAAGTAATCCCTTAGCAAAGCCAAAGGCGGACAGGCGGTCAAAGACAGGGGCGTGTGCAAAAAGGGCTAGACAATGCTGGCAAGGACGACAACAGGATGCCAACATCATCAACAGCAACAGGACAGCGATATGGCCGCTCATCAGCATTATAGCCAGCGGCGAGTGGCACGTTGCCATTTTAGCTTAACGAGATTTGCGGCCAATGGGCGAACACAACAAATGGACACAAGCTGCTCACTTGCCCATTGACCATTCAACATTCACCACCCACAGCCCACCCACTGCTATACACTGCTGTCCATCGGTCAACAGGCACAGAGAGCTGAAGTGTCTGGTTGCTGTCATTGGAATGTTATATCAAATTTCGGTTAAATTACTGAATAAATAGACTTTTATCGTCATAATTTGTGCACGGCCTTGTTATCCTTTCTAAGCGAGCATCTGTATCTATTTTATGTGTATAAAACTAAACGACTGACTGAGAACGTGTTCTGTCTATGGGTGTGCATGTCTAACAGCCACCTCAAGTATTGAGCATACGCACTGTCTGCCTGCTGCTCAAACTGTTCAATGTGGTGCGATGAGTGTAGTCCGTCGAGCTGTTGCAGTCATTCTCTAGGGCAGGCTGCTTAATTGGCAGGCACAGATAAGTAAATAATTATCATATCAGTTACAAGCAGAGCAGTCGAAAGGGAGGCAGGCACAATTTCAATCAGTAGCTATGCAATTAGACAGCTAGAAATAGGATTTCAATTCTATATTTTACAACTAGAAAATTAAAATTGTTTAAACAATGCATATCACAGTTAAGTTCTCTATTAACTAGACAGAAATCAAGGCTATGTCTGTATTGTGAATAGATTTTAAATTGTGAATATATTTACTAAGACCTGCCTACGGGATAACTCATAATTAATAGTCCTTAAGCCTACCTAACTGATTTCTTAAGTGACTTGAGTTAAAGTAATTGTGAAAATTAAAGAAAATTAATCACACAATCAAAAATAATACAATATTATTTGTAATTAGTCAAAAGCTTGATTTGATTTAATTTATTAATAACTTTTTTTGACATAGAATATATTTTGAACATTAATCAGTTAGCTTGATAACTATGAAACATTGATTAAAAAGTGGCTGGAAACGTGAATGAGCTGAATTTTGTTGAAATTTTTTAAAAGAAAACTATAAAATCAATTAATAATTCTGGCAATCAATTGGTATTTGGCTTCAAGTTTGGTTAAAATTAGTATTTAATTTTTGTGCTATAAAATAAATGGTAAATTTAAATTATTTATAATAACTCAAATGCTTTTTGTGACTTAATGACAGTTAAATTGACAAGATTTTGCAAGCTATCATTTCATTCTGTAAAACTTTAATTTGAGCTTTGGTAGCTGCATTTGTAATAAACTTAAACTTTCTCTTCCCAACGCCAAACAGACTTTATTGCTATGCCCAGAAACATGTCAAGTCCATTAAGGCGGTGACACGACCTGGAGAAGTGGCTGAGAAGCAACGTTATAAGAGCATACGTCGACCCAAGAATCATCCAAAGAAGTTCAAAGTGCGCAATGTGCATCACAACTCGCCATATCATGTATCGGATCACAAGGCAGCGGTCACAGTGGGCGTTATAATGGGCGTGTTTCTTATATGCTGGGTGCCGTTCTTCTGTGTCAATATAACAGCTGCATTTTGCAAGACCTGCATTGGGGGACAGACCTTTAAGATACTCACCTGGCTAGGCTACTCGAACTCCGCTTTTAATCCAATCATATATTCGATTTTCAACAAGGAGTTTCGGGATGCCTTCAAGCGTATACTTACCATGAGGAATCCGTGGTGCTGTGCCCAGGACGTGGGCAATATACATCCACGGAACAGTGATCGCTTCATTACAGACTATGCCGCCAAGAATGTGGTTGTGATGAACTCGGGCCGCTCCAGCGCTGAGTTGGAGCAGGTCTCTGCGATTTGACCAAAACGCTGTGGAAGTGCAACTGATTGGCTCTTGTGCGGCTGCTGCTGTCCTGACAGTGGTTTAAATGTGGATGATGATGATAATGGAGCATTGACCACAAGGTACGTTCCATGAGATTCGGTTGCGGCGGCCACAACAACTATTGTGGAGAGCATGGAGGCCGCGCAAATGGAAACGGAACTGATCTAAGTCAGTAGAAATTGGGTTCCTACACGCAAAAATCAATGCGTAGCAATCCCAAATCTCAAGCACAATTAACTAATCCCAAAATGCAAATGAGAAAACCTGTAAGTATTATTGAGCGCATCCTAGATATCTAAGCAATCTACTAACTGTAATTTGTGAGAGTGTGTATACATAATCGTAGTGCCATAAGTAAAACTATATAATATATGTATATGTATGAAACTATTTATTAGCAACCAAGTCGTGATTAGGTCTAAGATCCCCACACCAAAGAGCTTCTAAATATGTAGTTGAACTGTTAAGTTTCTGTTTCGATTTAGTTCTCACTGCAAGAATTCTACTCACAATAAATTCTACTCACAATATTGACAAAATCTAACAAGTTCGCGCAATTTGTATATTCCTTTGAATTGTCAACAAGTCGCCGCAGTTATGATTATATAACTAAGCCAATGTCATTTGTCATAATACACAACTAGACAATACACACACACACACACACACACACACACTGTGCCATTCAAAAGTCGCATTAAAATGTAGCATACATCTCTGCGCTTGGCAGCCATTTTACAAAATATCCGCATCGAACAAAGCTTTCGATTTGAATTATTGATGGAAATTTATGGCCATTCGACAGCAAGCATAAATCATTCAAAATGATGACGATTTACGATTATTATACATAAGACATGTATTCAGCTCATCTTATTTAAATTTTAGTAAATAATATAAATATATATTTTGAATAATAGCATACACAAAGCGACTGTCAAAATCTTTCAAGACGCATCAATGCCCAACTTGAAATGTTAATTAGAACGAAAAACTCGGATTGTCAGTCGCGGATATTTGAGAGCAATGTGAAAGCCAAGCTGCTTAGCAAGCCAACGGAAAGGTTAACCAAAGCATTGGCCCTGATTACCAAATGATTTAATGAGCCGCACCTGAAGCATCACAAAGCGGATTAACTTTCTTGGTGGCTATAACACCTGAATTCGCTTACTCATTGTCCAAATGTCTGTCTGTTTGTCTCTTTTCGCTGACTGCTTCAGGATAATGAACATGTAGCCTCTGGATGCTTGGCTGCTTGGCTGCTTGGCTGTTCGGCTTCTTGCTCAACTGAAGTAAAACAAATGTAAACAGTTTGCTTTTCACGCCAAACAACTTCGAGTGCTGCTGCTTCTGTCCCTACTTATAATGAAAAATTATGCTGCTTTCGCTCGACATTTTGCTTTTGTTTTCTTGTTTCCTTGCTGCTGCCTGCCTTGTTGTCTTTCGGCAAGGATTTTGGTTTCTTTTACTTATTTGTGTATGGTTAAATTGGATGCGGCTCGTTTTCTCAGCGCTGTTAATTATATGTAGGACATTTGCTTAAGCCTTTGACAATCCGCTCAAATATTCGCAATCAGGCTTACGTCTTCTTTTCTTTTGGATTCTCACTTTTACTTTTTGCTTTGTATTTATTTTTTTGGCAGTTTATTAAAAGCAGCAGCTTTCGTCATTTTAATTACAATATACTTACTCGAAAATCCACATATTTTGTGCACGCCCAACAACCGCCCCTTAAGCGTATGCTCCCGTTTGCCAAATCCTTTTGGCTCATTTCCTTATGGCATCTGGCACGCAATCAATTCTACTTTTGTTTGCTCCGCGTATGTTGATAGCACGTGCCAACTTTTCCGGAGCTGGAGTTAGAGCGGGAGTTGTGGGCTGTGACTGAAAGGCTTGAAAAATGTTGCCTGTTGTGCTCGGCACGCATCAGAAGGCGGCAGGCGCAGGAGCCTGGAGGCAGGAGGATTTTGTCAATACGATTGGCATTGACTTTGGTATTTGCAACCCGCCCCAAATGCCAAATGGAAAATTGCAAATGGCATGGCATAAATATGCCAAGCAAATGCCACGCGCCTATAATATGTGCCTATCTATATATAGAAGCCGCATTGGTGTCTGTCTGGGTCTCAGAATTTGAAACAAGGTTGCATTGTGCTCCGTATCAAGGTCCCTGTACACTCATAGGATATTCCACGTTTCTGCAATGCAACATACGATTAGGTCTCTTTACAACTGGCAGAGTTTTGGTTTTTCGATTTTGTCTTTGGCAGGCCTTTATTTATGTACTAGTATGCTTTAAGGTTTCTGTTCTTTTACCTGTTCTCCTCTTACTTTAGCCACAATCTCAATCTTTGCAATTTGTCTTGAGCTTTGCTGCTGCTTCCAATTGTGCAATTGCTGAATCACTTTTGCCAGCATTGCAATTTACAGACGGCCTTCTGAGTATTTGGCTTTTTAATAGTCACAAATTTTGGTCATTAGGCTTTAATTTTGTTGGGCTTTAATTGAAACATTTGTCGTTCCGCTTGTTTGCTCCACAAGTTGGCCAATTTCTGTCTGTGCGCTCTCTAATTATATTAGCCAAAGACATGCTATATGCATGCTTGGATTACGTGCTGCGCATGTTAAAAATTTCGAATCCCAGAATGCCTCTGCTGATCCTAAATCAGCGCAGCGCTGCGTAAAGCAAACCAAAGATGCCCTTTCATTAGCATAATCGGTGAACAAAAAATAAGTCGTGCTTTAAGAGTATGTCGAATATGCCTGACGGCTATTTGAGGCTCCACTTGCTGCATTACTCATACGCACCATTGCACGCGCTGCTTAAATCAACAGATATCTTGTAATTGCTTTCGCAATTCAATTATTTGCCACAAAGAATCAAAGAAAAACGAAAAAAAAAAGAAAAGCAAGAGAGAGAGAAAAAAAAAAGAAAACATTTACTGGCATCAGTGTCAACAACAGCAGCAAACAATTAAAATTTCAATGCAAATAAAAAAAGCAAATGCAAATACAAATAAATTTCAATTTCTGTGCGTGTTCATTTTATTTTACAAATAAAAATAACAGAAATGAACATTGTATAAACACTTACCTGATATTAACACAGCATTTAAGAATGGCTACCTTTCATTAATAGCTTTAAAAATTGGAAACAGCTTTAGGCGGCGATTTGATTAAATTGAAGAGTAGTATTTGAGAAAGGAGAAATGTGTTTAAAATTACATAGCAATTAGAAGCCAATTCCTTTTCTGAAATTTAAAACTTTATATATAAATGTGTTTGAAAGTTAAATAAATAAAGCTTACCCAAAGCCACTGTATAAAAAGTAAGCACTCATTAAATGCTTTCTCTAATCAAAAAAAAAAAAAAAAAGCCCAAAAGGCAGCAGCACTCGAGCAAATCCTTTCAAATTATGTAAATATGCAAATGCCAAATCCTTTGATCCCCTTTAAATGTAATGTTTGTATACAATTTATTTACGTTTCCAGTTGACGCCGACGAGCGTCATTTGGCCAAAACTTAAGAGCAAATAAAACGAGTACAGAGCTCAAAAAGTCAGGCGATAAATGTCAACATTTCGCATACATCAATTGCATGTCGATTGCCAAAAGAATCAACGGACTTTGCCAACAGCATTAGGCGCGGATCGAAATGGTTTGATTGATTGACGGTTTGATGGTTTTGATGGACGGATGCCTGATGGCCTGACAGTTTGACTGGGCTGTCTGAAAGTTAGGTTTTTTTTTTTTTGTAAGTTTTTAAGTGGTTGCCATGCTGCAACGATTGACATTTTATTCATTTGCAAGACAAACGAACTGAACAAACTTCAAACTGACCCATTGCAGCTGCTACCTGACCACACTCCAAAACAAATACCAAACATTTCCAGCAACAGTTGTCAACAGTGGGCAATAACTCACAGAATATGTCACACTGGGTTCTAGTTTATTTTAGTGAAACTTTACTGGCACGCAACCCAAACACAAAATATCCTGTCCTCTGCTCACAATATCCTGCGCATCCGGCGCATTTGCTGCTTCTGTTGAATTTATTTCGGTGTTTTTATGACTTTGGCGCCTTAAAGTGTTTATTTCGTTTTACGACTTTCTACAAATTCGCTCCGCGCGTGTCATTTGGTTGCCTACTTTCTGGCAGCTTGCTACATGGGTCATGACATAACGTATACATATTACGTATACGTAGCTCAAAACGTTTTATTGTCGCCGTTGTGAGGCGTGCTAATTTATACGTTAGCCCCGGGTCTCGTTTAATGCCCTCAGTCACGACTCAATGCTTCATAAAAACACACTTTTAATCACAATTTTTGCTTACGGTCTGGGATTTTGGCAAACTGTTTCTTGGATCAAGTGCTGAATTTTGCATACTTGAAAAGAACCAAAATGGAGATGGTAGACAGGTTTTAGTGGGCCCAGTGACTGGCTGCCCAGTTGACCCAGCCATGTAGTGACTTTGACTTCTAACAAGGGCAACGCTGCGTATGCGCAATCTCTGACATTTGGCAAAACTTAAAGCGCTTTAAGCTGCCTTGCAAAATTCTATTTGCAAAGTTTCTTTGTGTCTGTGTGTGGGCTCTTCTGTTCTATATTTTTTTTTTTTTTGCCATTTACCATTTGCTGCATCGGCAAAGTTGCGCTGGCAAAACTTTTTCAAACTGCAACAATAACAATTCAGCAAAGTTTTGACTACAACTCAACGCTCCGTGCCACACCACACCACACCGCACTACACCACAGCCCGCCTGATCTTGTGCAACCACCTGGCTAACGGACTGCCCCCCACTCCGCCTTACTGATTGTCTAGCTAACAAAATGCTAACATCCGCCTAAGGCCAAAAGTTTTTGACGCTGCTGCAGAGTTTCATAATGCACATTTAAGGACGATACTCGACTCTGGATACTCGATTTGCTCATTGCTGTTTTCATTTCTGTTTGCCTTTTGCCATTTCAATTATGCCAATTTAATTGAAAAACGAATTCAATTTTATACTGAACTTTTGGTGGAAAGTTTTCGTTGCTTTTTAGGCGCTGCGCTGCGCTACGCTACGCTTCAATGGATTGACTGACGGACAGAATGCAAGGCTTCCGTACTGTGCAAGGACACATTGTGTTGAGCCGCTTCAAATCAAAAATGTTGCTGGCAGCTGCAGCAGCGACAAGAAAAGCCACTCAATTACGCTGAGAGAGCACATACACACACACAAAGAGTGCAATTTAAGCCAAGTGGACTTTACTTATTGTTCTGTTTCTTTTCCATGTGCTTGGCACAAAATAACAATGATTAATTAATCTTTCATTTGGCTGCCACTCCCACTCGAGTCTTGCCATCCTTCGAACCTTGCACAGCCAACTGCTTACTTAACTTAAACTGCACTCAATCGATTTACATGCAATACACTTTCATGTCATGCATTTTAATTAAAAAGCCGTGACAAGAGGAGCATCGAGCAGTGCAGAGCACACATATGAGGCACATCCTGGGAATATCTGGCCACGCACAAACTGCTTGCAGGCCTCCTTTGCTCTTCCTTACACTTTCTGTCGGCTAGCGATACATAAACACAGCCATACATATTATACATATAGTATATATATACATATATATATACATATCTCAGTGAAGGCAGTGCGTCCTCTTAATATGCAGTGACACATAGTTTGCAATTTTAAACCCAAATTGAATTACCGCGTCATCGTCATCCTCCCAAAGGCAAAGTTGCATGCAGCAAACCTTTTTTTTATCCTTTTTTTGTTGCATCCTTGTGGATCTGGTGGTTTTGCTGTGGGGCATGTACGTTGCCGTTGAACATATTTTATGTGGCGTTATTTAGGTTATGCGCTGATATAAAAATCAGTACAACTGAAGAGTTGTTTTTAATAATTCATATTGCAGCCAGGTTTGAATTATTTATAAAAATTCTTTAAAATTTTTTGTATTTTGAGCATTCCAATTGCACTTAACTAAATACTAAATATCATTATGTAACATGACAAAGAGCCAAACCACTTAAAATCGTTTCAGTTTCTAGAAAATGGAATTGGAAACCTTTTTTTTTATCATTTTGAGCCTGTTTTAAAGCAGTGCTAATAAAGTATTGAACAGGAAATGAATGAAACTATTTAAAATTGCATACTTTGAAAAATCCATTGCTGAAATTTATATAACTTTCAAATTTAAATGTGAGAAACTTTAAAATTGTTCATAAATATCTTTAGAATTCTACAAAAAAAAATACTATATTATTTTACAATTTAGAAATGTAAATTGAGCGAATGCTTAATCCACCTTTGTGTTTACGTTTATATTTAATATTTAGTTTACATTATATCAATTTTACAAAACTAAAAACAAATCAATATTTAATTATTCAATAATAAATATGATGATAAAGCAATTTGTATAATTTGTCATACTTCATGTTGGTTTTTCATTTTCACCAACCATTTTCACAATCAATTTATTTGCATTGTGTTCTGCGCGTGCCAAATTCAACATAATTTGGATTTGACAGCATGCCAGACATATTTGTGCTGCTTGCCAAATTTTGTTTATGTTTAGATCGTATTAGTGTTAAATTAATTGATAAATATTTTCATTTGCTGTTGACCTTTGAACATTTTACCATAGCAGTTGCGCACTTTGCAAATTAAACAATAACAATCGTCAGCGGGGACCAAATATGTTGACCAACTGGAATCTAATAAATTTTAATAGCCAGTTTTTTAAAATGTGAAAAATAGTGTATTAGGATTGTGTAAGGACCAGTTAGAGAACCTAGATCAATCTTAAACTCAGCTGGCTCAGCTTGGCGAGCTCATCTTTATGTTCCACATTTGTATAACTAAGGCTCAACATACATTTACAGTAATAGAGTAGAGCACAGTCGGGAGCTTGCTACATATTTTATTTGAATTTCTCACAAAGTAAATATATATTTAAATTTCAAATAAATGGGCAAGCGGGCAATAAAAACACAAGTGAAACCACAGCCAAGACCAATGCCCGACAGTTTATACTCTGCATGCTACTGACAGCTGTATAGCGGAGCGAAGGGTCCTGCAGAGTCCTGGACCCAACTGTGTACCAACAATGCAGGCGTGAACATAAATTTCAGGCTTGAGTAAACCCCATGCCAAAGTTCTGGCAACAACAAATCCGGTTGCATGAAGAGTTGTCCATGCTTTGTAATGGCTAAAAGTGCCCAAGTTTATTATTAAATTGTGCTGACGAATATAAACTTTAGAAGAAAAATCAATTTCGTACAATTTTACTTTCTCTGATAATGTCGAGGAGGCGGCCAATACGGCTTGTGTCCAAAGTGTGTGTGAGTTTGTCGTGCGAATGAACCTAACTAATCAAATTAAGTATATTTTTAATATTTTCACCCGTTCAAAATTGTTACGCTCCCCAAAGCAGCAGCAAAAAAAAGAGAAAAACACAAGCCCAAGTTGCGAAGCTACGCAAATTACCGAATATTCGATGCTGGTAATCGAATATTTTTGTCAATCTTCTACCCCGTGCCGAAAGTCCAAAGTTCTTGACATTGGGCTGGCTCGCTGGTTCGAGCTGTTAATAGCCTAAGGACCCCTAAATATTGATCGGTATTCCTACATATACTAAGTATGTATATTTCAAATATTTTTTTAGCAAAATAGCGTGCTGTTTGCAGCAGCAACAACGACAGCAGCCAAAACACTCGCCCTGAACATTTTCCATAGAAAAACTAAACAGACCGTACAGTTAGAAAAGCAAAACGCTAGAGAGTGAGGGAGAAAGGATGTGAAAGTGAAAGAGACAGCTTTCTTTATAGAATTACTTCTGGCGCAATAAGTTTTCCAGACGAACGAGCTGCTGATGGAGTCGCTTTGCCACGCTGCTCCACAGTGTCTCGTATTGTTCCCTGGAGTCCGTGCAACCCTCTCGCCATGCATCATTCTCAATGGATAACCATTCATTGATTTGCCTTCAACATGGCCAACTAGCGGAGAAAAATGTACGGGCAAAGGCAGAGCCTGATTCAAGCATTTGCCGAGCTATTAAAAGCTCTATCAAGTCACCTGCATAAGTTGTTGGTGTTGTCGATGTTGCTGTTGTTACTCAGCTAAGTTGCTAAGTGGCCGTGTGATTGACCACTGGAGTATTGTGCCTCACAAGGCTGTAAGTTGCGGCTGGACCGCAGGTTTCCTTCTTGTGCAACGATGTCGACACCGATGTTGATGTTGATGTTGATGTTGATGTCTTGACCGTGGATTGTGCTAATAAATTACAATTGCCAACGGTTCCAGAACCCAGGCACAGACTTAAGTGGAGCACGTCACTTGGCCAGCCTCAGCATCGCCATGGCAGATGATTAATTACACTTAATTGTAATTTATACGCGCCGCCAATCTTGCTCTCAATGGGAAGTCAATGAAATCTCCCTTGAGTCATTTTCCATTGAATTCTTATTGAAATGTAGGTATTCTTTTTGTTTAACTTAATTGCCTATTAAGCTGCAAAATTTAATAAAAAAAAATATAAATAATTAAAAGCAGTTCCTGTTCTGGTATGGCCAATGTTCTCTGCATGTCCTGCAAATTGACACGCCTATAAATGTTTCCAATCTCCTTGCTCGCTGCTGGTCAGCTAAGCAATGGCAACGCCCTAGTTCCCTCTTTCCTTTCTCGCTTTGTGTATGTTCATGTATGTATGTATGTGTGGGTGTAGCAATAATTTGCCTGATATAAATCATGAAACTGTTTTCTTGACTATTTTGGCATTTCCATTTCTTTCCTGTTGCTTCTAAAACAACAATCATTAATCATGTTGGCTAATAGTAGCAATACTTCAAGTTGCTCACTTTGCTTGACCTTTGCCAAGAATAGACATTAGCTTTAAGTTTATTTACCAATTTCATTTGCTTTTAGTTAGATCAAAATGTAACAATATACCTGCTAACATGTTTTGTTTATAATATAATTTAAAAAGCTAGCAGCTCAAAACTTCTGAGATTTTCTCAATGCACTAAACAATAAATCAACTAAAACAGCAACAAACTAAATTTAATTACATTCTCTAATTGTCCACAAATTGCACAAAACATTTACCATTACTTGCTTTATCCAATCTAAAGCAGACAACATCAACTTCAAAAAGTTAGTTTTATTGGTTTTTGTCTTGGTTTCTTTTGCTGAGACTTAAACCAATCAATAAGCGTCATTAAAAAAGTTCGCCCGCTACTTTTACATTACCAGTTTTCAACAAGAATTTTTTTACACAAAATTAAATACATTTGTAAGTTTCAGAATTCAATTTATAAAAAAAAACAAGCAAGAACTTATTTTAGACGGGTTTTTCCGACTGCGATATACTCTGTTTTCTGTACGTTTTATAAATTAAATTTTTTTAAAGACAACTTATATACTTATAAACTTTCCTTAAACTTAGGTAAAGTGAGTTTGGCTGAGTTATCTTAAAAAACAAAAAAGTTTTTCATACAAAAACTTACTTTTCAACCGATCGTTCCTATGGCAGCTATATGTTATAGTGGCCCGATCTTAACACTTTGACTGACTGTGGTGTATACCAAGTTTGGTGGCTCTAGTTTCAAAGCTGCGGAAAAAACCTGCGTTCATACAGGCGAATGGACTGACGGACGGACAGTCGGACGGACAAACATTTCACAAACCCAAGATACTCTCTTTTTCCATTTTGGAAAACAGAGTATAAAAAAGCAAAAGAAAACTGACAAATAGTTGTATTCGACACGCCGAACATAAAATACGCTTGCTAACATAAACTTTTGAAAATTTCCAAATATTATTTCTATTGCAGCTGTACGAAAAGATGTTCAGACTCGGCCGATTTGTCTAATTCCAAGTGATTTTTTATAGCTGGCCATATCTTTGGTTTTGCAGCAATAATATTAGTTCTTCAAATGAAGAATGTTAATAATAATTATGCTGCATAACTATCAACAGCAATCCACTCAATAGTTTGGTTAGATTGATACTATAAACAGTAACATTTAAATCCCTACAAAATTACAAAAAATTGAATACCAGCTGAAGGAGTATAAAAACAATGAAACTTGAACTGTTCAAGCGAAATGCAAAACTTAAATGTTACTCTAAACTTGCTGCTTTGGTTTGCATTGAGTTGAGTTTTCTTTTTGAGTTGGAAGTGCTCCGTGCATATAAAAATTATACGAGTTTGGATGGTATTTTATAGTCGTTAAAGCACGACTGGCCAGTCTGGCTTTATGACCTGCTCTGACATAGATTTGGCTTAAATATTTCGCACTACTTTTCATTTGATGATGGCCTGTAATGAAAACGGAATACTGAAATGTTTGTTTATAGTAGTGCAACCAACACAGCCATGCCGGACGCTTCCTTTTCGATTTTCCTCACTTTTCTTTTGTTTGTTTAATATATGCGCAGCTCTTTTTTCGCGCTATTATTGCTGTTTATATGTTGTTGTAGGTTTTGTTGCCGCTGTTGCAATTGTTGCATTTAAAATTGAAAGCGTTGCAGCGCAAACAATGCTCCGAGAGATTTTTGCAGTACTCAGCCACGCCTGCAGCCGTTCAGCCTTAAATGAATACGGACGAGCTTTTATTATTATGTTTATTTTTATCTCTTTGTTATATATATATACTTTACTGTTTTTCTTAAAAAGCAAGTGGTTGTGAAAATGTTTTCAAAAACGTATGGCTATATGCTAGTGAATGACGTTATTGCAGAACACAGCCAAGATTAACATTGTGCTTGTATTGGATTTTGTAAATTTATTCATTATAAATAGAGTAGTTTAGCTGGCTTGAGGTCACTGTTTTGTTAAAAAAAAACAAAAACAAAGTTGACAACTCCACGCCACACAGAGCGGACGTGTAAAAATCTATGCCCTGAAGACGGTTATCGAAGATTACCGAAATATATTCGTGGAAAAAGCAAAAACTTTTGTTTTTTTTTAACAAAACAGTGACCTCAAGCCAGCTAGACTACTCTATTTAAAACGTAGAAAGGTCGCCAACAAACAACATTTATTTATTCATAATAAATGCATGTGAACAAATTGTAAAGAGTTTAACTTGAATTAAACGAAATACTCATTACACATTTACTCTGTCCTTGGCATGAAAATGTCGCAGTTTACGGCTGTTTTAATCCGGAGGTCATCAAATTTGCTAAACATTGTGGAAAAATTGTATATAGCAGTTCTCTTGTTTCTTAAGGATACTTAAATTTAGCTGATGATTCACTTTAGCTACTTATGCTCATTCAACTTAAATACCAAACTCTATAAAATTGTCACTGTCCGAATTCCCCTTTAGCCATTTTATTCAATGGGACAGTTTCAATTTGATTTGAATGCAATTTGGGCTTTGCTGCCATCATCAAAAAGAGGCACACTGTCAAATTTGAAAGAATTTTCATTGTGCTGTTTATTCAAGCTAAAGTTTCAATTGTCAACTGAACCCCCCGATTCACAAAAACGTTGTTCAACATCAGTTGGCACGTTTTTCCATTAAGTTTTGAAAAGGATGCGGCCTGCATTCACAGATAATATGAAATTGTCAAATGTCAAAATTTGTCTGAAATGCTCAACATGTCGAATGCTAAATCAACACTTGCAACAGTTGCTGGATGAGGGGGCAGGGAAGTTTGGGCAAATGAGTGTTGGATGGATTGTCAGTGTTTGCTGCAGGGGCAACAACACATCTGAAGCGCAATAGTTTAATGGCCATACAATTGCCACAAAAGTTGACACATTCTATGTAGACTTCAATTCTTATTTTTCTTGTTTGTGTTTTCTGCTGACTGCAATGCAAGCGAAGTGCCAAAGTATTAAAGGATATCCCCCAGAGCTGAGCTCCATTTTGCGCAATGTTCGCATTAGGAACAGGTAGAGACAGGTAGACATGCACACACACACACACACACACACACAGTCAACATGGCAGACAGAGGTATATACATATATTGCAACTTTGCGTTTTTACACCACAAGTCTGTGGATAGATTTTCCGCTGAGCTTTCCACACTCAAATCATCTGCCTGCACCATTAGCGCAAATGTCAATAAGAATGCCGGATACGGATACGGAAATGGCAATGCGTAATAGTTGTTGGCACACCTGTACACAGTCTATCAGAAACTATATGTGCACATATCAGAAAACATGAAAACTTAAAATTTATGCTACTTTCCACATATCTAAAGCACACAGATAGACAGATTATTTGATGGAAGCATACATGTACCTTTCTTTACGATTTTGTACCTAAAACTATTTGATTTATAAATATTTGTTAACTTAGAGTACACATCAAAATGTAAATAAAAACTATGTATTAAATATTTTGGCAAAACGTGTGTAGCCCAGCAATTGACTAGAAAACTAAAGAGAATAGTTAATAATAACATAAATGTATAAGAAATACTATTTGGCATATATTAATATGATATGGACAACTACTTATTGCAGCATATATTTGGAAGAAAAACTACTACATATATATATGTTTAGCCTCTTACGTATAATATATATGTTTAATATTGAACCTAGGCATAAATATACTCATAAAGTTAAAGCTCTTTTGTACCTATTGCTCCCCACTTTCGAATTTATTGAAGAACCCTATGAAAGCTCTAAGTATAACTTAATAATATACTATACACAATACTAATATTTAGCATTATACATATATGTTATAAATAATAGAAAACGTCTGACAACAGCAAAGAGTTTTAATGCTTCAAACAATGCACATCTTTATAATAAGAAACAATTATAATTATGCTAAAAGCATTTAATAGCATAAAAACCACTGAAAAGCAGAAATATTCATAATGGCAAATTGATTGTAAATTATATAAATAAAATCTAGTTAAAATATTAAACTGAATACTCGTACATATTAATGTAAAACTGTAGTCGCAAATTGTAGTTCATTGTTACTGTCTACTAATACATTCATACATACATACATATGTATGTGAATCATTGTGTGCATGTATTAACATATAATCGCATAAATACAACAACTAAACTAAAAAAAATAACAATACATACAACAAACTCTAATAAACGTAGCAGTTAGCTGTAAATTGATGTATATGTTATATATGTCTAGATCCAATACATCTGCTGTACTCATATGTTAAGTATTATCTAAGTTTATTCCAACAATTGGTACACCCTACTGGCAAATGGCTTAACCCTAGCTGTTCTCTTCCTGTAATGAATTATTTTTTATTGATAATTATTAATTGTAAATTTCAAGCTAAATATTAAGTTACAAACATACTGAGAATTATTTAAATAAATACTGAATATATTAATAAGCAAATCATATGGTTATTTCAATTGCACTTTTCTTTAGACAACAAGTAAGTATTTATATATAATTCAATGTTATTTTGCAAATTAGTTGAATAACTTAAGACAAAGCTATCAAGTATATAACTAGTATATATAGATAAACATGCTTGAATACACATACTCGTTTAAATCATTTAGAAAAACAAAAAAAAAACGATTTTTTAAACCAATATAAAGTAACTGACATTGACCTGCTATCAATCCAAATATATATTTCTATTCCAGTTGCTGCCAAATTATTTTCATCAGCCAGAGGCACATGTCATGTATGAATATGATAGAATTTCTACATTCTACATTTCTATTTAAAGCTGACATACATTTATCTCCGCGTTCTATTGTGAGCATGTGACTTCTTTTTAAAAATGTTTCAAAATATTCAATATAGAAAAGACAGATACAAACATATGTGTATAGAATTCACAATGCAGAGGCCACATAGCCAAATAATGAACAGCAACCAACTATGGCTTCTATAGAGACAACAACAACAACAACAACAAGACACACACACATGTCGAGTTTTGATGGGCAGAAGTTTTAATTTCCGTTCTGGGGTCGCCATCATAAAGTCGAAGCAACGAAATTACACTTTTTGAATTTTTTACAGGCACAGGTGGTTTTTTTTGCTCTTGTTATTATTATTATTATCATTGGGTATTGTTGCTAGCTAGTATTCATGCAATGCGAACGTAATTTTGCTTGGCTTTATGTAGATTCTATGGACAACAGGTATAAGTTCAACAAAAGAATGCCATTTCTAATACATAAAGAAGTTCAAAAATCTAATAAATATTCAATTTATATGTTAAAGTGTGGCCTTTCTGCTTAATGCATAAATGCCAAACAGACGCACAAAAGGCGAACGCAAATATTTAATGCCATAATGGACTGAATGTACATTGTGCATACACATTTATGTACATATCTGACTTAAAAAGCCATGTGGCAAAATTCATATTAAAATATAAAATAGATGAACTTATTTCGTTTTATAAGCCGAACGTTGCCACAGCCATATGTGCGACTTCTACTCCAACATATCATATTCCATATCCGTGGCTTATATTATGCTGTTGTTCAGCTTAAAAACCAGCAGCAAACAAAAAAACAGAGGCAGCAGCAAAATAAAACGCACAAATAACCTCAAGGCAATGCAAAAGCGTAGCGTATTAAAATGAGGAAAAACAATTTTAATGTTAAACATTAACCACATAAGCCAAGAAAAGAAAAAAGCCAGCTAACAGTTGCTCTTCGCCCATGAAGTTGGCTTAACTGAGAACAGGCGCCGATTGAAGAAGCTGCTAAAGTATTTTAAGTATCCCACGAATTTAAATTAAAAATTGTTTTTCTAATATACAAAAGAATAAACCTAGAAAGCATCAAGCTATGCAAGTTCTTTGGCCTGTTAAATCAACCTTAGTCAACGACAGATGAAAATGTCTGACTGGCTGGTTGACACACGAAGATGAAAGTGCTTGAAATCAAAATTAAAATCAATAAAAGGTGCAAATACTAGAAAACACATTTGAAATACGAACAAAAAATTGCAAACAAACGGTGTGTGCTTTCTCAGGTCAATATACTACACTCAGAGAAACAAAACGTATAAGTTGCAATAGTACTTTTACAACAAAATCATTCAACTTATTTTGGTATTGAACTCAAAGCAGATGTCAAGCTTGAAGTATTATGGTCTTAAACATATTTTGAAATTAAAAGTTAACCTGCATCATCTAAAATTTTGTTTCAACTCTTAAAGATATGTAGCTTTTTTGTTTAAAACTTCTCGTTAATAGTTAAATTTCGAAAATCAATTACATTTGCTTCGAACTTGAACACATTTTTCTCTCAGTGTTTATATTTGTTGCATAAGCTTAAAGAAAAAGAAAGCTTAAGACAAGCACAGCTTCAGAATTCAGTTGAACTTGGAATGATTTTCATTTAGCTGACAGATCTAAGTCATGTCAGATACAGCTATTTCAGATTTATTGGAAACCATGTAGCAGGCAAGTCTGTGGCAACTATAAATGATTTGCCAGCATATTTCAAATCGTATTTAATGGCAATGCTCATTTGTCTACCAGCAGCAGGAATTGTTTGTGGTCTGCCCCAGCCACAACCTTGTACTTCGCCATTTGCAAAAGGACTCTACCGATTATACTCGCAAAGGGGGCAGCATCTAAGAAGGGGTTGGATGTGAGTGTGTGTGTGTGTGTGTGTGTTGCAACATGCGAAAATATTTGGGATGCCTGTAGTTGTGGTGTAAACTTACAGAGCACTTGCATATTTTACTACAACTTTATCAAAGGTATTGGAGCCACTGGTCCAACCCCTTTTGAACTTGTATTATTTTAATTTCTTATACCCATTAAATCGGTAAACAAGGTATGTTCAAGTTAAGCCCATTGCATGAGTAAACAAAAGTAGAATAAGATTACAACAAAATGTAACATAAAGATATAATTTCTTAATTATTCCAATCGTTGAAAATAGGCATATTATACTTTAGTAAAATTTTAAATTTAGTTTTAATCATTGATTCGATCGTACTTTAGACCCCAATACAGAGTAACTGCAAGTCGAACACTTCTAAATAAAGCATTCTTATTTGTTGTTCCTGCTCAAGCATCTATGTTGATTGAAGTTGAGTTGAAGTGTTCACTGAAAATAAATCGTCCAGTTTTGTTGTATCGTCTGTCCAATGAATTTACAAAAAGTTTTTATTTTTCATTTGTTTTTGGGCAACATTCAACACAACAATTGAGCTACTTGACAACATACAAATAAGTATAGTACATTGTATGTACATACATATATATCCATAGTATATACAGCTTTATTTGCAACTATTTTAATTGCTTGTCATTTGTGTTGCATTCTAGCTTCAAGTGTCTGGCTTTGTTTAAGGGTCAGGCATTAATTTCCGAAACAATTAAATTCGTTACATAAACAAATAGTATTTACGACAAACTAAATATGAATACAAATAAATTGGAGCAAATTCATTTTATCTCAGAGCCAACTGGCGATGCTGCAAACAGTTTATATAAGTTTAAATGGTAAGCTTTGTTGAGAGAAGGCTTAAATTTATTAATAAAACGATGGCATTAAAATTTCTGACTAATTTAAGTTGCTTATCAATAATCAGTATAAAGTTCAACTGGATTAGATAATTTGCCACAGTTGTAGTACTATTTCTTATAAATTTGAAACAAGAAGTTCGATTAACGCTTGTTAAGTTTTCATATTCAGATTTTAATTTTTAGACGGTTTTAAAGCTTGTGAATATAACTTAACTGGACTAAAAGTGCATCGGCTTTGCAAGTGTATATAAAAGACTACTTATGCAGAATTTATGCACAAGGGCGGCTAGTTGACCAACAAATCAGTAAATGTTTTCCAACAGCCATGGCAAAAACAACAGCAGCAAAATAACAATGCAAAATAAACGAAAAACAATTTGTATATTGTTTCTGTTGTTGTTGTTGTTGTTGGTGCTGTTGTGTTTAAGCTTAAAACATACTATAGTATAGAGCGACAGGCTAAGTCTATCCCCAAACTCATTAGTATCCAATTAAATCGGCTTAGTTGCACAGAGTCCCCGTTTTCTAACATGTTGGATGCGGAATATTTTTCGTATATTTTTGCTCAAATTTGCGACATACTGATCCCAGCAAAGTTCTCTATAACACACCATATTTTGCATCCACCGACATCGTAAGTTTTCATTAGTTTTGGTTGCTCGCAATTGCAGGCAAGCACGCAGCACCGATAAGCGTCAAATTAAAGCGCGAAATTTAATTGAAATTGAACTTAATTTAGATAAGTGCATGAGCCGAAATAATGGTGCATACTTTCAGGCTTAAGTGTATGTGTGTGTGGTTTGGCATCGCATTGCGTGATAAGCCGCTTTGGGGCAAATCGAAGACTGCTGATGCGATAAATTCAACGTGCTAAAATTATTTTGGTTTGCTATTTAAAATGGTTCGGGTTTCACATAGTAGTTGCCAAGTGCATTGCACTCTTTAATGGCAGCGCAACAGGCTGGCAACATAAGGAGCAGGACCCTAAGCAATGTCAACTAACCAATGTGGTTAGCCTGTTTCAATTAAATGGTTTTTGTTTAGCAGACGCTATCCAAATTCTCATGGGCAATTTTGCCTCGCCTGGCACTGAACCTTTAATTGGATGGACTGGCAAATGAGGTTGAACCAAGTACAGACTTTGCTTAACTTAAAAAATATATATTATACATTCATTATGATAACACCCTTGCAGTGGGTATTATAATGTTGTCACAAATTTGGTAACTTATTGAAGAAGACGTACTTGACTCTATAAAGTATTTATATTCTTGATCAGAATTAGCTGCCATAGCAACGATCCGTTGTAAAATAAGTATTTGCATCGGTTACACTCGGTTGAAAAACTAGTTTTTTTGATTATTAATTGAATTTGTTTTTTTTACAAAAAACGTTTTAGTTTATGCAAGTATCTTATGTATTAAGTATGTATTCAAATTCATTATGCCGACTTAGTTTTATCAAAATCAGGTGCTTATATATATTTAAGTAACAATCGGTGGAAAACTAAGTTTTCTTATGCAGAACTCTTGTGCATTCCGATTTTGGTTTTTCCACATTTTATTCAATATATTTCAACTGTAATTTATCTAAGCATACATAAATTGTTTCTGTCACATATCTGAGCATTACTTAATATTTTAATTATATTTTAACTGACAGTCAAAATTTATTTTTGTCATATTTTATATGTTTTTAGCCGCTTTTGAATATTTGACTGTTGAAAAGAAAATTGCCATTAAGTTTCATACAAAATGTCGCAACTACGAGTAGGATCTACGAGAAGTACTGCAGCCCCACAAGTTGCCATTAACTTTCTTTTTGACATTATTGTAACACGCTTACAACTGAACAAGGATAAAATTGATAAACCTGAAAAGCTTACAGTGAATATGAAAGTTAACAAATTACCCATTACCATCACACAGAGCCGCGTAAATGTCAGTGAATTTAAGGAAGGAAGCCGCATAGATATCGTATGTGAACCCAGGACTCTGCGCAAATCTTTCGAAAATGATGGCATTCCCATCGTCTTGCGCTACAGTGGTGTCAATTTAGGTACCGCCCAGATCAAGTTCCAACAGACCTTCATCGATCGTATTGCCGAAGGTATGAGCGACTTGATCCACGCGGAATCAGCAAGCATTATACGACGCGATGAGGAGGTGGGAGAGTTAGAAGTGCTATGCTTTCTAACCATTAAATGCGACGATCCAGGTCCAGAGTTTGAGTAAGTAGAGCTCCTTAAAATATTTCATCTTTCAATACTATTCATCCTAGTATTATTACAATCTTTTTTCTAAGTTGTCCAAGTTCTTATTAGTTGTATAGACTTAAAAATGATTTATACTTATATATACTTATATGGGCATCCACAGTGCGGATAAAAAAAGCTGCATCAACATGGGAAAGGCAATTAATCCGCCAGATATTATGTTTGTAGTGGGTGCGCCAGAGACCTGTCCACCATGTGAGCCATGTGAGGATGATCTGGAGCCAGAAGAGGGTGATGAACGCCTCAAATTGGATCTAGCTCGATATCCCACCGTTAACAAGCGTGTCACTGAGCCACCTGAGGAAATATGTGGCACAGATGCTTGCTGTCAATTAAAATCTATGACCGTTAAATATGGAGAGATCATAGACTCGATTGTCAGGGAGGTTGCTCAATTGCCAACACCAATGCCAGTTGATGACCATCAGTTTACAGATTGGAGCGGCAAACCGCCTATGCCCACATTTAAGTATACGGAACGCACGATACCTGTTCCTGTGGGTGACATGGAGGAGTTGGGTGTGAAACCCATACGCTTCTGTCCTGTTTGCCTAACGGCCATGTCCTGGCTTCCTAAATACGCAACCTGTCCAACGTGCAGTGCCAAGGCTATGCCAGAGATTGATGAGAATTCAGGAGAAACACTGACAGCTAACCAAATTATTCAGCAGTATCTCAAAGCACCTGCAAAAACAGCTGAAGACTATTGCGAAGATCCCTGTCAAAAGAAAGAAAATGGTTCTAAGCCTTCTAAGAACGACCTTCGTTGCACCTGCAAGAATGGAAAGTTTTGCCCTCATTGTCGCATTCGCCATCTCTGCGCTGACATATTTAGAAAACGCGATGCTCCTCAAGATTGCCCAATAGTAGAGCCAAAATCAAATGAGGACTTTTGCGTAATAGTCGACTCCAATGACCAATGTCGTCCGTATCTCGAACGGGTATTCGCCGAGCTGAGTGATCTCTATCAAAAAAGAGACGCCAAGAAGATGGCGGAATTAAACAAGCGCTGCACTGATCCTCTTTTTAAATTTGGAAATGGGAGATCAGATGTCACCTTACCGGAACTGGCCAACAAATCATCAACAGGTGCCAATTTAAAATCAGTTGGAAGTCCCACATTTCTACATCGTCAGTATGGCCCCAAAATCGGCCATAAAACCTGTCTTAGGCCTCACTCCACAGTCTCCCGACGCCACGGCTGGTCCTGGCCATCAAGCAAAGCAGCCCGTAAACACGGCTGGCGACCAGGAGCCATTTGTCGTTATGCTGGCACAATTATGAAGTTCTTCCTCCAATACTCCCCAGAGGACAATGCGTTCAATACATGCCGGCGAGCAGCCGAGTCTCTGAAAGAAAAGGAACGTGAAAAGCCAATTCTTAATGTGTGTAAAAGAAATGGTGAACTCTTTATAACACTTCGAGGCGTCAATAATCCACATGTCGAGATGAAACCCATTGTGTTCAAAGTAGTCAAAAGCGATCTGGCTGTGTCCCTCAGACAAATAAAGCAGAAGCTCAAGGGAGATGGCTTTCGCAAATGCACCTGCCACCAGACGGTAATGCTCTGTGTTTGCCGAAATAACTTTGAAAAGAAGCAACTCGAGAATGCAGTTCAAAAGGAATCCAAACGCCACGGCATGGAAAATTGTGTAGATCATCTGGTGCTCACAGATACCAGTGACAGTGAAATGGAATATAGCTTAAATGTGACACCGCCAGCGGGCGTGGCAAGGCCTTTGTGTTCGATAAAACCACGCACCATTAACCATAGCACACAGACAGCTAAGAAGGATCTGAAAGTCGCTCTAAAGTATCCCGTCAAACTTAGTCCTTACTGGCGTTCCTACGACTGTGCTGCGGGTGATCGGTACACGGGCACGGCTTTCGGTGGTGTAGGTGAGGAACCGTTTGAAGATGGCGTCTTTGGACACAGAGGAGGCGGTCCACACGGTGCATCAGCTACTCCAGGAGGCAGGCCTAAAAATAAGGGTGTTTGGGGTGCGAAACCTGGTGGACCTATGCGTGGTGGTGGACGTGATGGTGCTGGTGGCGGACGAGGTAAGCCTGGCGGTGGTGGCGGATTCGGAGGTGGTTATGGTGGCAAGTCGTTCCCTGTTGCTAAAAAGTCACCAGGAGGAAAGAAAAGTGAACCTATTCCGGTGAGAATGCCAAAACGCCATTATCAAGCCATAGAACAGGCTGCCAAAGCCGAAAAAGAAGCGAAGCAGCACCAACTCGATCAGAAGAAACAGGGTCCTAACATGATTAAGTATCTGGAAAAAAAAGGCGCCGTTGCCACACCCTGGAATCCTAATGAGCCTAAGAAGGAAGTCCCAACTAAGTCTGGTCCTATTGTGGGCAAGGACGGTCTTACCGATGCTCAACGAAAGCGGCGCGAACTCCTCCAGGCGCCCATACCTCCATTTGAGTCCTTGGCCCGCCTTGGTAAGGGTTACGATCCGTGTATTGCCCAATGTTACGGTCCATGTGACACTCAGTGCTGTTATCCCAGTGGATACTATTGTTAAAAACAGAAGGAAGAAAATACATTAACTTTTGTTAGTTAATCAAACGAAATTCTATTAAGGAGACTTGCATCACGAGGACTACAGGAAAATAATCGAGTAAAGTTATTTGGTAAATCCATAGTACTTTTAGCTGAAGAATATTCAATAAATTTTATCTTATGCCTAATAATAATCAACAGACATTTCATTCAATTATTAGAAAAGGTACAAATGCTACTAGTATGTTTGATTTAAATATATTTTCAATTCTACCTTGAGCAAAATGAATCTAAGAAAAATTATAATACCCTCTGCAAGGGTAAAAATATAATTTCATCATTTGTTATATCTTTCATAGAATGGACTTGTTCAAAAATTAGCTGTTTCCTCAAATAGTTGGTATTAAATAATTGGGTATTTAAGGAGATAAGTTTTTCCATTGTATCTTTTCGAAGTTTTGATTTCAGTGCGTTTGAATATACTTAGGGAATTCAAAGAATAACTCAGTAAATACCAAAAGGTTTTTCATACCATAAAAGTTTGTCTGTCTAAGACGATAACATACTAAGATCGTTTATTTTAGTGTTCGAATGAAACCAGGCAACTAATCAATACTTGGGACAATTATCCGAGAAACAATTTTGATTTCTTAAGTCCTTAAATATGTAAATGGCAAAATTCATGCGTTTAGAAACAAAAATAAAACCAGTATAATTTTACTAAAAGTTAAGTAAATTTTTCTATTATATTACTTAACCAGGAACACAATCCTTGTGCTATGTTTAAGGATCATGTGATCTAAAATGCAATAAAAATATTTGTTTTATTTAGAAATATAGTAAAGTTTCTTTTTTTAAACAAAGTAGCAATTGATTTTATGTATTTTTGAATATTTTAATAGCCACCCTAATTTCAAACATTTTTGTATTTTTAATGCAAGGCATTAGTATAACTTATTGATACCATTTTTTTTTTCTTAAATTTTAAGTTTATCTTTTAAAATTTATACGTTTCAAATTTTCCGTTGCACCAATTTTGGTGGTATCCAATTAAGATTTACAAGTACTCCCAAAATCTATAAAAATAAAACTTCAATATGACGACCTGCAACTTTTTGTTCGATGCCGTTGTGTCCCATTTCGAATCAGCAGCGGTGAAAGACATCGCAAAAGTGAAAATTGTCATTCAATTCAATAACAAACCAATTACCATAACATCGAGCAGCATTAATATAACCGAATTCAAGCCTAACCGTGGAATTGAGTTCACTGTGTTACCAAAAAAGCTACGCAAAACCATTGAAGAGTGTGGCATGCCCATCACAGTCTCATATGGCCCTAAGGTTATCGGAGCTGGTCAAATAGGTTTTCCTCAAATGGTAATTGATCGCATAGAAGACGGTATGACTGATATGATGCACGTGGACTCGTGTAATTTTGAAAAGGATGGCGAAGTGCTTGGTAAACTTGAGGTGCTCTGTCGTCTGGTTATTAAATGCGATGAGCCAAAGTAAGTAAAGCTTTTAGTGAGTCTGAACTTGGTACTTCATTCCACAAATTTTTTATAGGCCGGAGGAGAACCTTTTTTGTCGCAATATGGACAAGAGCATTAACCAGCAGGATATTATGTTTGTGATGAGTGAGTCCCAGCGATGCCCCAGCCCTTGTGATCCTTGTCTCGATTTATTGGAGCCAGAGGAGGGTGATGAGCGTCTTAGATTGGATATAGATCGATATCGCAGTTCCACGGCCGGTGGGTTAAGACCCCCGGATACATTTATACATAATCCAGCAGGAAACGCAGCTTGTTGTCAGATAAAGGTGGGTAAAAATCTAGTGATTAAAAGATGATCTTGAATTTATCTTTTATCCCAATGCACAGAAAATGGTGTTAGAGTGTGAAGAAATTGTCAACTCAATTACCAAGAGCACTGGCCTATCACTGCCAATGAAGCCGCCTTGTCGTGGGCCAGAGGATTCTAACAATTATTGCAGTGGTCCCCCGCAATATCTTGGGGATGAATTGCCATCCTTCCCACCTTACGTTCCTTGCTTTTCCTATTTGCCGGCACGTCAAGCTGAGAAACCAGATTTCTGCAGCCCTGAGCTGATACCCGTGCCAATCAGTGATAAGGATAAGCCAATGATCAAGCCCAGTCGCTTTTGTCCTATCTGTCTGACAAACATGTCCTGGTTGCCCAAATTCGCAGCCTGTCCCAAATGCGGTGTCAAGCCCATGCCAGTCGTTGAAGATCGGCACAAGGAAAAGAAACTGACTCCAGACAGTATACTAATGGAGTATCTGGGCAAGTCTTCAGATGTTATTGGCGATTACTGTGTGGATCCCTGTGAAAAGGCTACGGAGACTGCAGCAGATACTGAATGCCGTTGCACCTGTAAATTTGGAAAACTGTGCGCCCACTGTCGCATTCGTCAACTCTGCAAGGATATCTTTCAGGCTACTAAGAATATTCCCCCGTGCCCCAAGGCAAAGCCAAAGTCTTCCGAGGACTTTTGTGTATTTGAGAACAACACGACAGAGTGTCGACCATATCTGGCACGCGTCTTCTCTGAGCTACGCGATATGTACGATCTCAAAGACACCAAGCGATTATCCGAGCTTGAAAAGCAGCAAAGTGAACAAATAACCACATCAAACAAAAAGCCTCTACAAAATGATGCAATTCTTGGTGAGAAGTCAAAAATAAACTCAGTGGAAGACCGTGAAAGACCTTCCCGGCCACATAAGCCCCCTGAACGTACAATGCCAATTTTCGCTGCCGGACATAAGTTCTGCTTACCGCAGCATGGGGCTGTGTCCCGTCGTCACGGATGGGCTTGGTTTCGTAGGGAAGAGGCACACAAGCATGGATGGCGACCAGGCTCTGTTCGCAAGTCTGTAAAAAAGATCATGCATTTCTTTCTGCAATACTCGCCAGAGAATAATGCCTTCAATAAGTGTAAGAAAGAGCAAGAAGCAGCCAAGGAGCTGGAACGTCAACTGCCCACGCTCAATGTGAGCAAGAAGAACGGGGAAATTTTAATAACACTCCGAGCACTTAATAATCCAAATGTGGAGATGAAACCCATTGTGTTCAAAGTAATCAAAAGCGATCTGGCGGTGACAGTGAGAGAAATCAAGAAGAAACTCAAGGAGAAGGGCTTTCGCAAGTGCACCTGCCATCAGACTTTGATGATGTGCGTCTGCCGTGACAACATGGAAAAGAAGCAACTCGAGCATGCTGTGGCACAAGAATCTAGACGGCATGGTATAGAAAATTGTGCGGAACATCTGGTGCTCACGGATACCAGTGACAGCGAGATGGAATTTGATTTCGATGTAACTCCGCCGGCAGGTGTGGCAAAACCTCCGTGTCGACCTAAACGCCTCACTGTCAACAATGGCACACAGACAGTTAAAAAGGATCTTAAAGTCACACCAACATGGCCCGTCAAACTCAATCCTTTCTGGCGTTCTTATGACTGTGCTGCGGGAGACCGCTATACGGGCACTGCGTTTGGTGCTCCTGGTGAAGCACCCTTTGAAGATGGCGTTTTTGGTTTTAGAGGTGGTGGTCCGCATGGAGCATCCGCCGTTACAAAGGGAAAGCACAAAGTTGAGGGAATATGGGGTGGAGCTCCTGGTGGACCTATGCGTGGTGGTGGACGTGCTGCTGCTGCTACTGGAGGTGGTGGCGGTGGTGGTGGTGCTGGTGGCGGAAGAGGTGGTCCTGGCGGTGGAGGTGGTGGTGGTGGCTTTGGCGGCAAATCATTCCCCGGTGCTAAGCCGGTGCCTGGTCAAAAAGTCAAAAGTGAGCCAATACCGGTGAGAATGCCTGCACGTCATTATAAAGCTATCGCTGAGGGTAAAAAAGCGGAAAAGGAGGCTGTTAAAGCAGCGGTTGAAAAGAAAAAGAGAGGTCCAGATATGTTAAGCTACCTGATGAAAAAAGGTGACGTTCCTACACCCTGGGATCCCAATAACCCTCAGCCGAAAGATGTGCCCAAAGAAAAGCCTGGCCCTGTCGTCGGCTCCGACGGAATGACCGATCAACAGCGCAAACGTTGCGCTCTCCGAATGGGGCCCATACCCCCACTCGATACCATGCCCCGGCTGGGCAAGGGCTGCACATGCCATCCCTGTCATTATGAATCTTGTTATCCCTGTTATTACTGCAATTGAAAACAGACAGGCTGTCGAGCAAAATTTTTATAATAATAGACGAGACAGTTCACGATATACTATTAATTAAGTAATATTTAATAGTAATTTGGTTTTCTGGCAAGGATCTCCACAGTGTTTTGGCGGATGTCTATGTAATTGATTTAGTTGCTTTATAAATTTTAAATTATGTTTATAAATATACATATTAGATTATATTATAAATGATTAATTTAACTATATTGGGTGAGAGATTTGGTTTAAATGATAATAAATTTAATACAGGCACTACTTTAAGTTTCTTGGATGATCTCTGCTACTTTTCATCTTACTCGCAATTCATCTTCCAACGACTATAAAATATGGTGATTAATGATGAAAGAAGCCTACTTCAATACGCCTTATATTTTGTTGAAAAATGTATTTTTCAATCAAGATTGCTTTTGTTTTCATTTAATATAATCTTATAACTCACAGGCTTCATTCTAATTCACTAACAAAATTTGATATTTGAATTGAGTTTATTCATTTTTAATAATCTTGTGCTTGGTTTTACTCGACTAAATTTAAGTACATATCAAAATTTGTCTTAAATATTGATTAAACTAAGTGCCAATACAATGGAAGCGTGTAGCTTTGTCTTGGATTCCATTGTGACGCGCTTTGAGGCATCGAAAATTCAAATTGAAGATTCCCAAAGACTACGAGTTGAGGCCACGTTTAATCACCTTAAAGTGCCCATAACAGCTAGTCGTATTAATGTATCTGAATTCAAAGCTGGCTCTGGAACTGAATTCACTGAAGAACCAGTAAAATTGCGTGAGACTCTTGAGAAATGCGGCCTGCCCATAACAGTTAGGTACAAGGGTCTGGTTCTCGGAACTGGTCATATAAGCTTTCCACAAACTATCATTGAGAGCATCGAAGAGGGCATGACTGATTTGATACACATGGATACATGTAGGTTTCAAATGAATGGTGAAGATCAAGGCGCACTTGAGATACTCTGTCGTCTGGTCATTAAATGCGAGGATAATCGAAAGTAAGTAAAGGATTTAGTGAGTTTGATTTTGTGATCTAACTTTAAACAATATTAATTCAGGCCTGTAGAGAGTGACTGTCGTCGCAATATGGATAAAAGCATTAACCCACAGGATATCATGTTTCTGATGAGCGAGTCTCAGCGATGCCCAAGCCCCTGTGATCCTTGTCTAGATACATGGGAACCTGAGGAGGGTGATATTCGCCTCAATCTGGATTTGCAACGATATAAGAGCTTAAATGCTACTGACCTCAGACCAGATGAAACTCTAATACACAATCCAGTAGCCGATGCCATCACTTGTGAGCTAAAAGTGAGCTCAACGTAAATTTGGTTTGTTGAAACGTCACGAGTCCCTTCTTTATTCACAGAAAATGGCACTGGAGTGTGCGCAGACAATTAATTCAATTAACAAGCGTATTGGCAAGACAAATTTATCGAATTTGCCTTGCGGTAGCTCCTGTCATTATCCTGAACTGAAAAAAGATTCTTGCTTTTCGTACTTGCCACCCAGGAAAGAAAGCAATGAAAGGTGCAGCCCAACGTCAAAACCGATGCCAATAAGAACTACACGTAGCCAGCTGCTACAGAAAAAGCCCACTCGATTCTGTCCCGTCTGTCTGAGCAATATGTCGTGGCTGCCCAAGTTTGCTGCCTGTCCAAAGTGTGGAGCCAAACCAATGCCCGTTGTTGAGGAACCTGCTAAGAATGAAAAACACACAGTTGAAGAAATACTGAAAGAATATCTTGGTAAACCGGAGACTATAAACGAGTATTGTGACAAGGACACAAAGGAAAAGGGTTGTACAGACCCAATTTCCAAATGTCGTTGCACCTGCAAGTCTGGAAAACTCTGTGCCCATTGCCGAATACGTAAACTATGTGCGGATATATTTCAACCCGAAGAAAAACGGGTATCCGAGGTACACGTGGAGGAGCTCGAAACTTATGAGGAGGATTGTACAGTTAAGAAATCACAGGACTCTCGTCCATTTCTGGCACGTGTCTTCTCGGAGCTACGCGATGTATACGATATCAAGGACACTCAGCGACCACCGGGATTTGAACAGCACTGCGATAAGGGTACGATGCTTAAAAGAATGTCGGTCTTAACTAAAACCAAAAGAAAGAAAATAGTCGAAGAGCGTAGAAGACTGACAGCTCAAAAAATTGCTGACTCAGGTTTGGCCAAGATAGCCAAGCACAAGAAACCTACTACTACTTCAACCATTAAAACCGGACACATGTTTTGTAGAAAACAGCAGTGTGTCGTCTCTCGTCATCACGGCTGGAATTGGTCCACTACCAAAGAGGCACGCAAGTATGGCTGGCGACCTGGTGCCATTCGCAGGCCAATTAAAAGGCTAATGAATTTCTTTTTTGAGATTTCCCCAAGAGAGAATCCATTCAATTGGTGCAAGAAACAGATGGTCAGCGAAGATCGTCTTAAGGAAAGCGATCGTTACAAGCCTACTCTCAACGTTTGCAAAAAGAATGGCGAAATCTTTATAACTCTGCGATCTATAAATAATCCAAATATGGAAATGAAGCCCATTGTCTTCAAAATAGTCAAAAGCGATCTAGCTGTTGCCCTTACAGAGATCAAAAGCAAGTTAAAAGACATGGGCTTTCGCAAGTGCATCTGCCACAAGACGTTGATGATGTGCACCTGTCGCGATTTCAGCGAAAAAAGCAACTCGAATGCGAACTAAAAAAGGAGTGCAAGCGCCGCGGAATGGAAACTTGTGTGGATGATCTGGTGCTCACAGATACCAGTGACAGTGAGGCGGAATTTGACTTTGATGTGACCCCGCCAGCAGGCGTGGCAAAACCCCTCTGTCCAATAAAACCACGCACCATTAGCCATAGCACACAGACAGCAAAAGAGGATCGAACAGTTGGGCCACCTTATCCACTTAAACCCAATCCTTACTGGCGCGCCTACGACTGTGCTGCAGGTGATCGGTACACGGGCACAGCGTTCGGTGCTCCCGGTGAAGAAGTGTTTGAAGATGGCGTCTTTGGATATAGGGGCGGCGGTCCGCACGGTGCATCGGCTACTCCAGGCGGCAGGCCCAAAAACAAGGGTATTTGGGGTGCGAGACCTGGAGGACCTATGCGCGGTGGTGGAGGTCTTGGTCCTGGGGGCAGTCTTGGTGGAAAGAATTTCCCCGGTGCTATTCGGAAGCCCGGAAATAATGAACCAATTCCGGTCAGAATGACGAACCGCTTTTACAAAGCTATCGAAGATGCTACCAAAGCTCAACAGGAAGCCATTGAGAAGCAGAATCAAAAAAAGTTAAGGGTGTTGACATGATGAAGTATCTTCAGAAAAAGGGTATCCTGGGTGGCAAGGGTGGTAAGGGTGGTAAGACTGGTCCCGTCCTTGGCCCGGACGGACTTACTGATGCACAACGCAGACGTCGTGCTCTCCGGCAAATGCCCGTACCACCAATCGAAACCATGCCTCGGCTTGGCAGGGGATTTGATCCGTGTGTGGCCCAATGCTACAACCCGTGTGCTGCTCAATGTTGTTATCCCAGTGGCTACTATTGTTAAGAAACAAGACTGTGGAAAAAATGCTGCTTGACTTCGAATTAAAAATGGTTTTTATTGGATTTACTGGATTTTTAAGTACTAAACAGATTTTGGAATCGTGACAGATGTGTTAATACCCAGATATTTTAAAACCTCAGAGATCCTGTATACAGAAAGTTATGGTTGCATGAAACTTAAAAATAATGCAAAATTAGTAATGTCCAGCTTGTTTTTTTTTTTAAATAAACAAATATTCCAATGAATAATAATAATAATATTACTTATGCCTTTAAAAAATACAAACAAATCTCTTGACAAGTGGGCGCGACTACGAGACTCCCTGAACTCAACACTGCAAGATCTTGACACTTTGTCTGCCTATTGTATAAGTATATCAACATATAAACCAAGTTTTGCTATTGTAATTTAACTATTGTAATTTAACACGATTCAGTTTTAAAGAAGTAAAGGGAATAAGTCAGATACAAATCTAAAATATTTTTAAAAAATTTTTGAGCGGATGTTTTGAAAAATCGCTTATTGCGAATGAAAGTACACTTTTAAGACTCTACTTACTGGGTAAGTAAGAACCACTACTTTCTTTTTTTTTCTGATCCCAGTAGCATTTGTTTTGATATACTTACTTTAGGCAAGCTGTAACTCATAGGCTTCATTCAATTCTCAGTGCTTAAAATGCAATGTTTTACTTTACTAACAAAATTCTGTTATAAAAATTGAACAATTAATTTTTTAATTTTCTTATGCTTGATTTTGCACGCTGATTTAAAGTATCAAAACAAAATTTTAATTAAATTAAATTATTAAGGTTATCTACAATAGCAACGGCCTTAATACCATACTGATGGCGGACTGCAACTTTCTGTTTGATGTCATTGTGACACATTTTGAGGCACCCATTGTTAAAGATCAGGATACCAAAAGACTGGAAGTGGAGGTCCAATTTAATTCCCAAAATGTCCCCATAACAGCAAGCCGCATTAATGTTTCTGATTTCAAACCGGGTATAAGCACCGCGTTAACTGTAGTCCCAATGAAATTGCGTCAGAACCTCGAGCAATGTGGCATGCCCTTAACTGTTAAGTACAAGGGTCAACTTCTCGGCACTGGTCAGATAGCCTTCCCAGAAGCTATCATTGACAGTATCGATGAAGGTATGACTGATCTGATATACACGGATACATGCAAATTTGAGAAGAATGGTGAATTACAAGGCACAGTTGATCTGCTCTGTCGTCTGATCATCAAATGCGACGATCAGCCGAAGTAAGTAAACCGTCCACTGATTCAATGGTCTTACTTTAAATCACACTTATTTAGGCCGGGAGAGAGTGCTTGTCGTCGTAATATGGATAGGAGTATTAACCCAAGAGATATCATGTTTGTTATGGGTGAGTCCCAACGATGCCCAAGCCCCTGCGATCCTTGTCTAGATACATGGGAGCCTGAGGAGGGAGATGTGCACCTGAAACTGGATTTGCAACGATATCACAGCTTCAATACTGATGAACTCAGACCAGCGGAAACTCTGATACATAATCCAGTAGGTGATGCCATCACTTGTGAGCTAAAGGTGAACTCAATGATATAGACTATTTAATAGCTTAACAAATTCGAGCCACATCTTTATTCACAGAAAATGGCACAGGAATGTGAGCAGGTTATTGACACAGTTACTAAGTACTCTATGCAGTCACAATCTTTGAAACCACCTTGCCGTGGAGCAGAAGCATTAAGAAGTCCTTGCGGTGGGCCTTGTCAATACCATGAGCATGAACAACTACCAGTTGCAACAAGTCTTTCTAAGTTTTCGCTATTGCCAGCACGCACGACCGAGAACGTTCAAATCTGTAGCCCAACACATAATCCGATGACAGCTACTAATAACCAGCTGCAACAGATCAAACCCATACGCCACTGTCCCATCTGCCTGGCCAGCATGTCGTGGCTGCCCAAATTCGCGGCGTGCCCTAAGTGTGGAGCAAAACCCAAGCTTTTTTATGAGGAACGCCCAGAGGAGAAGCCACTGACAGCAGACCAAATACTATTACAGTATCTGGGAAAACCAAAAGAAACCATTGACGATTATTGCGTGGATCCTTGTAAAAAAGCCTCTGAGGAGAAACCTGGTAAGGATAAACTTACCGGATGCACTTGCACCTGCAAGTATGATAAGCTCTGTGCCTATTGCCGAGTACGCAAACTTTTAGTGGACATTTATAAGACTGATGAGAAGGCGGTATCTAAAGATTCCAAGATCGGTGAGGATGAGCCAGACTCCTCCGAAGATTTTTGTGTGATGAAGAAAAAGTCAGTGGAGTCTCGACCATTTCTAGCACGTGTGTTCTCCGAGCTACGTGATCTATATGATATTAAGGATACAAAGAAACCAGAAGAGCTCAACAAGATATGCGATCGACCATCGCAACGAAAGAATAGCCTGTTAAAACCTATTATAGTCCCTAAAGGTAAGAAGAAAGCACCCACACAAAACGAAGAGCGTAGTAAACTGACAAAACAAAGAATTGAATCGAACAAGCTGGTCAAACACAAACGACAAATTGGTTTAGGCCACGAGCTTTGTGCGATTAAGCGGGGTGCTGTATCCCGTCGTCACGGCTGGAACTGGTCCTCCACCCAGGAGGCACGCAAGTATGGCTGGCGTCCCGGTGCTATTCTCAAACCCATGAGCAGAGTCATGAATTTCTTCTTGCAATACTCGCCAGATGATAGTCCAGTGAATATTTGCAAGAAAAAACTAGAAGCAGAGAAAGAGATTGAACGTCAGCTACCCGTTCTAAATATGTGCAAGAAGAATGGTGAAATCATCATAACACTCCGAGCCCCCAATAATCCACATGTGGAAATGAAACCCATTACGTTTAAAGTTGTCAAAAGCGATTTGGCGATGGCCGTCAGGGAAATCAAAAAGAAACTCAAGGAGAAGGGCTTTCGCAAATGCACCTGCCACCAGACCTTGATGCTGTGCACCTGCCGCGAAAATATAGAAAAGAAACAACTCGAGGACGCAGTGCAAGACGAATCCTTACACTACGGGATAGAAAGCTGCGTCGATCATCTGGTGCTCACGGACACCAGTGACAGCGAAATGGAATTTGATTTTGATGTGACCCCGCCAATGGGCGTGGCAAAGCCTTTGTGTGCACTGAAACCACGCACTGTCAACCATAGCACACAGACAGTAAAAAAGGATCGAAAAGTGCCACCGACGTATCCTGTCAAACTCAGTCCATACTGGCGTACGTTCGACTGTGCTGCAGGTGATCGTTATACGGGAACTGCGTTCGGTGGTCTTTGTGAGGATGTGTTTGAGGATGGTGTGTTTGGATTCAGGGGTGGTGGTCCACACGGTGCAAGGACTACTCTACCTGGCAAGTTTAAGAGCAAAGGTATTTGGGGCAAGAGCTCTGGTGGGCCTATGCGTGGTGGTGGACGTATTGCTCCTGGGGGCATTTTTGGTGAGAAGAACTTTCCAGGTGGTAAAAAGAAACCGAAAGGCAGTGGCGAACCCATTCCGGTGAGGATGCCTAAACGCTTTTATAAAGCAGCCGAAGCAGCTGCCAAAGCCGCAAAAGCAGCAAAGGAGACAGGAGCGCAAAAGAAGGCACCCGATATGATGAAATATATGATGCAAAAGGGCGCTGTTCCTACTCCTTGGAACCCGAATGCAAATGCATAGATAGATAGTTTTCTATATAATTTCGACTAATTAATTTGTATTCAATTTTATTCATCATGCTACCATTTGATTTTTAATACTTCAGACAACAGTTTACAACTTTCAGATTTCAGTCAATGTTTCGTATTTCAGATGAGAATAAGTATATTAAAAATTTAAGTTATTAAAATCAAATTTCTTTGGTGTTTCATATTTTTCCTCTAAATCAAAAGGAATTTCTAATTATTTAATAAAAACTTTTCTATAAATAAAGCAATTATGAAATCAAGCATTTCTCTTAGAAAAGAACCCATTAAAAACGAAAAATGTAACTTTGTCTTCGATGTTGTTGTGACGCATTTTGATGCCCCCGGCTTGAAGATTCCAGATCCCAAGAAACTGCAAGTGGATATCAAATTTAATCATGCTACAGTGCCCATAACATCAAGTCGCATCAATGTTACCGAATTCAAAACTGGCTTTGGCACTGAGTTTGTCAACGAACCAAAAAATATTCGTAAAACCCTAGAGGATTGTGGGATACCCGTGACAGTCAAGTACAGTGGTCGCATTCTTGGCACCGGTCGAATAGGCTTAGAACAAATGGTCATAGACCAAATAGAAGAAGGAATGACTGATCTAATGCACGCGCAATCTATTCAATTTGAGAAGAATGGTGAAATTATTGGCACTGTTGAGGTGCTCTTTCGTCTGATCATCAAATGCGACGATATACCAATGTAAGTAAAGATTACATAAAGTCCGAATTTAGTTCCACTTTCAACAATGTTTTCATCAGGGCAGGAAACAGCGATTGTCGTCAGAATATGGACAAAAGCATAAGTCCTCAGGACATCATGTTTGTTATGGGCGAGACGCAGCATTGTCCTAACCCTTGCGAGCCTTGTGTAGATACCTTGATGCCAGAAGAGAACGATCAACGGCTTGACTTGGATCTGCAACGTTATCGTAGCTCAAGTGCTGGTGCCTTTAGAGCTGCACAGTCACTAATGCACAACCCAGTTGGCAATGCTGCCTGTTGTCAGCTCAAAGTGAGTACAAATGGTTTATCCATAGATTTCAGCAACTACTAAGACATTGATTCGTTGTACAGAAAATGGCAAAAGATTGCGAACAGATAGTTGACTCCATTACCATGCGTACTGGTCAGCCAAGGCCATTGGTACAACCCAGCCGAAGACCAGAGGACCTTAGAGGCTCCTACAGTGATTCCGGCTATCACAATGAGGAGCAACATCAAGGAAATTCAAAAACTGTTGCCTGTTTTTCGTATTTGCCGGCACGCCAGGGAGAGCCCGACGATTTTTGCGATTCGGCACTAATGCCTGTGCCAATCAGTGATAAGGCGACACCAATGATAAAGCCCATTCGCTTCTGTCCAGTCTGCTTGACAAACATGTCCTGGCTGCCTAAATTCGCCGCCTGCCCCAAGTGCGGCGTCAAACCAATGCCAGTCATTGAGAATCGACATAAGGAGAAGAAACTAACAGCAGAACAAATACTACTTGAGTATCTGGGCAAACCAAAAGTCAGTATTGAAAATTACTGTAAGGATCCTTGTGCCAAAGACTTGAAAAAAGAAGAAGAACAAAATCAGTGTCGTTGCACCTGTAAGTACGGCAAACTGTGTGCCCATTGCCGGATACGTAAACTATGCGCTGATATCTTTCATGCTGAAGAAGCCGAGACTGTGTGTCCCAAGGTAGAACCCAAATCGTCCGAGGACTTTTGCGTATTGGACGACAAGTTGCGTGAGTGTCGACCATATCTGGCACGTGTCTTCTCTGAGCTACGTGATCTCTATAATATCAAGGATGACAAAACGAAATCTGAGTTCGATAAGGAATGTGGTCTAGGTTCGTTAGTCAAATTTAGCCAAATAAAAATAGATCGCAAAGATAGAAAAAAACGAAAATGGTCAGCTAAAGATGCCAATCAAAGCATCAATGAAAAAGCTGTAGTCAAGCCCAGAATTGGACATAAGTTTTGCGTGAATCAGATAGGAATAGTATCCCGACGCCACGGCTGGGACTGGTCTTCCAGCCCAGAGGCACGCAAGAATGGTTGGCGACCAGGCTCTATTCTTAAGCCCATTAAAAAGCTTATGAAGTTTTTTTTGCAATACCTGCCAGAAGATAAGGCGTTCAATTACTGCAAACTGGCTGAACAAGTAGAAAATGATAAGAAATGTGAGCTTCCCACTCTCAATGTGTGTAAGAAGAATGGTGAAATCTTCATCACACTGCGACCTCTCAATAACAAACATGTAAAGATGAATCCAATTCAGTTTAAATTGGTTAAAAGTGATCTGGCTGTTGCCCTCAGACAGATCAAGAGAAATCTCAAGAACAAGGGCTTTCGCAAGTGCACCTGCCACAAGACATTATTGATGTGCACCTGTCGCAACCACATGGAAAAGAAGCATCTAAGCTGTGCACTACAGCACGAATGCAAACGACGCGGCATGGAAAATTGTGTCAATCAATTGGTGCTGACAGATACCAGTGACAGCGAGATGGAATTTGATTTCGATGTGACTCCGCCAGCAGGCGTGGCAAAGCCTCCATGCTCACTTAAATCACCCACCAAGAACCATGGCACCCAGACATCTAAGAAGGATCACAACGTACCGGCAAAGTATCCCATCAAAGCGAATCCTTACTGGCGCGCCTATGACTGTGCTGCAGGTGATCGATACACGGGCACAGCGTTCGGTGCTCCCGGTGAAGAAGTGTTTGAAGATGGCGTCTTTGGATATAGGGGCGGCGGTCCGCACGGTGCATCGGCTACTCCAGGCGGCAGGCCCAAAAACAAGGGTATTTGGGGTGCGAGTCCTGGAGGGCCTATGCGCGGTGGTGGACGTATTGGTCCTGGGGGTAGTCTTGGTGGAAAAGCATTCCCGGGTGCCACCAAGAAACCTGGAGCCGGAGGCAAAAGTCAACCAATTCCAGTCAGAATGCCGAAACGCTTTTACAAAGCTATGGAAGAAGCTGCTAAAGCTAAAGAGGAAGCTCATGAGAAGGAGAAGAAAAATAGGAAGAAGGGTATCGACATGATGAAGTATCTTAGCAAAAAGGGAGGCAAGGGTGGAAAGACTGGTCCAGTCCTTGGCCCAGACGGACTTACTGATGCACAACGCAGACGTCTTGCTCTCCGCCAAATGCCAATACCCCCAATCGACTCCTTGGCTCGTCGTGGCAAGGGCTACGATCCGTGTGTTGCCCAATGCTACAATCCATGTGCTACTCAATGTTGCAATCCCTGTGGTTACTATTGCTAAAAAAAAAAAAAAAAATATTAAGGCTGCATTTGGATTAAAAATAGTTTATCAACGAAAGGTTTGTTTAAGTTGGACAGTTCAATTTTGATTAAAAACAGTACGTCAAATATAAAAGATCTGATGTACGTACTTAAAAAAAAATTTAAAAAAGAGTACAAAATAATGATTGAAAAAAAAAATTAAACTTTTTTTATATCTCGTTAAATTGGTGAAACTCGTAGTATGCTCTTCAAATTACAAGAATATAAAATTGAATAAGATCTAAGATCTAGTAAATTTTGGTTTTACTTTCGAACCAAATTCAAGCAATTAAAAATAATGAAAATTTGTATTAAGCTTTATATCATTTCCCTTTTAAAAAGAATTGTTGAAAATAATTGCTAATGGTTTCTACAAAGCTCGAAAGCTAATTTAAATTAGGGTTGCATTTCTAAAGGTATTTCTTGAGTAACTCTCGCATTATGCACAAATAACAGAAATTTATAATGTTATGCACTGTGCAGTTAATTAAATGGTACATCAGCTCAGATTGAGGCCTAAACTAAGCTTGTCGAACAGGTCAAAGGGGAGGCTTTGGTACTTATGTCACTTCAAACAAATAGATGGATGCACAGTTACATATACATAGGTCTTCTCAATAAATCATTTGGAGTTAAGTAACATGCCTAATCCGATTATTGCATACTTCATTATTGATTCACAAACAGATCAGCAAAACATAATCATACAGATACATGGCTAATATGTAGTTAAAGCACTTGTTGTCCTTAATTGTAGCCTGTGCAGTGAAATTTCTAAGCAGATACTTGAAGAATTTGGGAGCTAAATATACTTATATATAAGTTCATCGAACGCATAGAGTTACCCTTATAAAGGTAGCCCATTATTTGCAAAACCTAGCTGTGAAACCCGCTTAATGAGCTGCAATTTAATACAGCAAAGAAAAAAGGGTTCGCACAAAAAGGTATCTCTAAGTTACACAAACGCCAAATTTTAATTAAACAAATTACGCAATTTAAACACAAAAAGTAACAAGAAAATAACAAAAAGAGCATAACATTTGTTACCTTGCAGCAGACCTGTAAGAAACTGAGGAGAGCGCAAATTATTTAAATGGCAAGAAAATGCTTGCAATATTATTTCTTGTGAGATTTTGAACGGGTTGCCCAATTATTATGGAAGCTATAATACTGAAAAGCTTGCATAAAATATTTTTATTTGTGAATATATACAAAAATTAAAAACAAAAGCAAGTAAAAACGTTGTAAACGGCTGCAACTGACTGTCGTATACTCTGTTCAGTAGATCTTTACTCAAACAGTCAAAAAAATAAACGAAAAATTCACAGACTCAATGTACCATTTTGGGTATCCAGAGTATAAAAGCAGTTTTGAAGCTTAATTATAATATTTTTTTGAAATGCAATTTTATTGTATACAAATTTTGTATCAATAAGGCGAATTGAACACAACATAATTAACACAATGAACACAATTATATTTAAATGTTTACTTTTATATTCTTTCTGATTGCAGCCAACAATGGATTATTTTGCATGCAAATATTTCATAAAATATTTTAAAGGTGTTGGCTCAACATTTTTTATGGCATTGAATATTTTATATTTGTTTCAAGTGGCCCATCAAATCTGAATTCAATATGTTTAAGACCATTTTTAACATATTTTACATTAGGCAACATACAAGCATATAAAACTTTGATTGAACAATAAACCAGGCCTCTGCATAATAGATGTAACACTTGAACTGCTCCCCCTTAATGAACAACCAAACAGCAAAAGGTCAACATTTTTGGGTCAGCTGTTACGCGAATTTTATTGAATATTTCATGTGAAAGACTTCTTAATTTAGGCTTTAAAACAAGTAAGTAACAGCGTTGGACGAAACGCTTTTTGGCACTCAATAAATCAGAAAAAAATGAGCAAGAAAATAGTCCTTGCTATTGCGAAGCTAAGGTACACTACAAAAAATTATTCGATATCAAAAAAGCTTAAGTGAAAGAAGGTAGGCATATTCCGAGTAAATATTTTTAAAATTTATGTTCATAGCTTCCCTTGTCATTCAAACTCTTCCCATTTACGCGCACTTTTCATTTTAAGCTGTCATCGAATTTGTGTTCTTGTTTTCAAATGAAATACCAACTTGTTAAGTGTGAAAAGTTGTTCTGAATTTGGAATATCCATGGGAAATTCAGTTTAAAATGTTTTGTTTTTATGGCTTGGTAAGAAGTCTTCGAATTTATCTTTAAAAGTAAAGAACGTTTGCGTCAAAAGCGATTCAAAATGAAAAGTTCATGAAATTGGGAGCAGACCTGAATACATATTTTTTTTAACTCAGAATATCTAACTAACTCTAATTTGGACTCGGAAATCAAAAAGAAAACACACTTGTGTATTCATAATATGTGCATTTAAATAATTTATAAGAATTTAATTAATCATTTAAATTCCACTTTAACCTAATGTCAAGTCCTTATTTTTGTATTTTTTCAGGCGATATACAAACATTAAAGGACTCCAATAGTTGCGTTCCTACATAGTGTAGTGAAGCTGCCATTAATGCCACTTTCGAGCAAATTTTATGCCAGTCATGTCAGTGTCCATTCGGTCTGGCAGTTAACATCCGTTTCCGTCGGCAGTCGGCACAAACAAAGCTTTTATCAGATTTTCATGTAAAATGCGGGAACGTGAACACCACACCGAATCCACGTAGCACTCGAACTTTATGTTGTTTCCTAGCACCGACAACAACAACAGTATCGGCAATGCGAACCGGAGGAGCACGTCAGTTCACGTAAAGAGAATATTATAAAGTAAATTAAAGTCGTTTGGTTGCTGGCCAAGATACTTAATCATCATTTGTCAATTAGGGGGGAAATAGCGTGTGTGGCCTGTGGCTGTGTTCCATTAGTGTTAGAGTTATTGTTTCATAATTCATAATAATTATGACAGTAGATTTGTAAATGAACGAAAACCTAAACGCACAGCCCAATCATTTTCAAGTTTTTGTCCAAGTTGCCAGTGGCTTCTCCTCCTTGCAGGCATCTTCCGCCAATTTTTGCTTGTCTAACTCATTTGCAAAACTTTTGTTCTGCCCTGCTGGCAGTTTCTGCAATTTGAGCTCAGTTGCGCGTGTCTCAGTTGCCATTTGCCAGCTGCCAAGTTGCCAGGTTGCCAAGTTGCCAGGTTGCCAGTTGGCAGGGCGCAGATTTTAGTTTCAGCTTTGTCAGTTCGCTGGTTTTAATGCAATACGATAACTGCAACAAAGCAAAAGAGAAACAGCATCGAAAAACTATGTGCCACCTGCTACAACACCATTACTGCCATCTCCTAAAAACTGTGCTGTATTGATTAAAGAGAGTTGTATCGAATCGTTCAGAGTTTGTTTTATCGAAAGACATGAATGAATGAAATGAATGTACGGTATGTTTCGATATCGCTACTCCACTTAAAGATCTACTTGGTTTTGGGCTCAAAAAATACGAAAAAATTCTGAGATGTCAAAACTGTGACAGGAGGTTTACTTTTATGAACATTCGAACTTATTTCCAGTCAACAGTTTTTGACAATTTGGTAATTTTTTAAGGATGGTAAATGAAATAAAAAGATTAATGTATGAATAAGGGCATTTCCAGATCTAATTTTGATTTTAGTCGAAAACTTTAAATCGTCTCTCTTTCCACTTCAATTTCGCTGTTTGTGGTCGCATGTCAGTTTTTGCCTATTAGCCACTAAACTAGCAGCCTCTAGAACAACTTTTTTAACGCAAGTGCCATTTTTCGCCATTTTGAAACTGCAAACTGCAACAAAAATAACAACAATTCGAAAATATCGCAAAAATTATATAGAACAATATTCAGCTGTTTTGGGCAATATGGCGGAATTGATTGAGCGCAAACAAAAAAACATGCAATGAAACCGCTCAAAATGGGTCAAACGGGTCGCGCGATTTCACAGTTATTGATTCATTTGAACAACGACTCACAGCTCTTTTTATATTAAACAGTTTCATTTTGGTCAACTTTCGGTTTTGAACAACAAAGTTTTTGCTGGCATGAAATGCCAAATGCCATTTGGCCAAAAATTCGTTTATTTGCGGTTTGAAATTAGCCCCGCTTTTAATTGAAAATTCGATTGTAGCATTTTAATGGCCAGGTCCTGTGGCAAACGAGAGACGACAGGCTTGCATGTTGGCATGCAAGTTCATCGCCAACGTTGGCCTAATTAATGCACAAATGTGCGAGGCGACAACGCTGCGTATGAGCAACATACAGCGTCGACGATGGTTACGTAGTGTAACCAAAGAATTCACGTGTCTATGTATGTGTGCGTTTGTGTATATGTATGTATGTGACGTAACTATTATATGCCAGAAAAAAGAACAAACCGACATTTTGTTACCTAAAGCTTTACGATTTCGTTAAAAGCGAAGTGCAAAACCAGAAAATGAAACAGTAAGAACTAAACGATACACGGCCGGGAGATACTCTGTTCCTTAGTGAAAAAAAAAACATATAATTTGTGCTTTATCTTTAGAGGAGCTGATTACTATAAAGAATTAATATTTCTAGTAAAAATAGTTTCAACAAAAGTTATAAAATGTTAACGTCGATTTGCTGTTTATAGATAAACTATTGTTTACGTAAGAAATTCAAAATCATAACCATGTACTTATATTTTACTGTAGTTTTATATACATATGTACTTTTGGACTTATAACAGACTGAAAATGGCCAACAACCAACGTTTAATGGAAAAGGTGTTCGGTTATACTCATCTGGAAACACCTTTAAAAAAAAAGACAAATTATATGTTTTTATCAAAAAATAAAAATTTATATTAATTTTAAAAGTTTAAAAATACTTTTGTAAACTTAAGCTACAGAGTATAAGCCAGAGTTTTGAGTTGCAACAAAAAATAATGGATTATTGCATTAAAGTTCGCAGTTTTGGTAGTTTTGAACGTTAGGTTTTCAAATGACTTTGTTAGCAAAATAAAAACGGTTGCGTTTCTGGGCTTTGGTAATGCAATGTTAGTATGTAGCAGGTGAAATTACGGGGACTCAATAGTAAACTTGAGTTTCAGCCGAGACATTCAACTAGTTAGTATGTTCTAATAAAATTCAAACCAGTTGCACAACTCGTATAAAAATGAACAAAACTGCATTGGTACTTGAAACGGTACCCGGCATTATAGAGAAACCGGTGTTTATGGTTATGGTTATGGGTATAGGGTAAGGGGGAGGAGCTAGCTCTTTGAGCTATGCACCAACGTAAAATGTGCTGAAAATAAAACTTTTTAATTATGCGTTTTGAATGCAAAGGCATTCCCGCAGCGACTGTGGATTCAGTTGTGGCAGTTATGCAAACAGGAGTCGTTCGGGAGGAGACGAGGTCGTTTGACAAGCTGCGCCCGCAAGTATGCAATAAAATATGCATAAAAACATATGCGCGATTTGGTTTGCTAGGACATTTTTATAATATTTACATAAAATATAATAAGCCCAAATCACTTGAATTCCCTTTTTAAATTCAACCAGGTTCGCAACAGTTTTATAGTTCAACAATGGACGATAGGTTTTTGTCATTTAAAATATGTATGCATATAAAAACTTTCTACTATTTGTAGAGGAAATTGCGAACAACGCATTTTGTTGCCAAACAATAGCAAAAAAAAAAACATGCTGGATTAAAATAGTTTAACTAAAAAAACAAAAAACGAAAAGCTTCTAGAAACAAAGGAGTGCAGACACATACAATTGTAATCGTTAAATTTGAAAACCATTTAATTTAAATGGTATTTTGTTATACAGGTTAACGAGTATTTAAGCAATTGAAATATGCTTGACATTTTAAGCTCGTGTTCAGTATTTAAACAAATTCTAGAATTTTTGCCAATAGAGACCACACGACAATTTCAATTTATTTGAAAAACTTTCTTGGTTAGTTGGATTTTTTGCTAGCTCTTTCTGCACTTACCACAAAAGCATGGCAAACAAGAAAGTGCCCACAAAAGGACACACAGACAATCGATAAAAGATAGGAATTTACATGGTTGAGCAGCAGATGAAATTCAATTAAAACAAGCTTATGCTCATTCTGCTTAAATGCTTGACATATTTTTATAAAATGCTTTTTGCTTCCATAAGCTATGTAGAAATAAACATTGAGATAGCGAAAACCATAATAATGAATCTTCAGAAAGTAACAAATGTATCTCAAAATCTCTGCCAGCAACAAATACAAAACGCATTTAAAACGTGCTGAACCTCATGATTGAATCCTAGCACATCCTTGCACAGGACAACAACAATATCATACTCCCGGTGAAAGTCATTGACTGATTGTCAACGCTTCATGTGCCAATGGCCAAGAAGTTTATGAACATTCTGTGGTATTGTGCTTGTGGTCTGTCTCAATGTCGGTGTCTTGGCAAATATTTTTGCTCAGTTCAAAAATATTTACACTACAGCAAGAGTAGCAACTGTCTAGTAAGATTTATACATATATACTCGTATAAACTTTGAAATGCATGCTGGCCAACATGTCTGACCCCCGTTGGCGAAATGCAGCAAATTATCAACAGACTGTCTATAAAAGTTTGCTTACTTCGAGTCAATGATCCTAAAGGGCATTCAATTTGAGATTTGCATACAAATTGGCTTAGACAATGTATGGCTTAAGTATAAAGTGATTACAGCATCAAGTCAAACTGCTTTAGTTAGGATTAACAAATTAAGAACTATTTTAAGTACTCTCAAATATAAAAGTTCTCTAAAACTGATAACTGTTCATTGCTATAAACCAATTGTTAATTGTTCAATTATATTATAGTTTTGTGAGAAACTGCATACCAGTTAAGTATTCTGTTTTCAGTTCCTATAATTCTTCAGCTTGAAAAAAAAAAAAAAATGTACTCTTTAGAATCATTTTTGCGTGTTGCAAACATTTGCGCAACTTTGAGCTCTTTGGTATAGGGTTTATAAATAGAAGAAAGGGATTATGTACTAGTTCGAAACATATAATGGACTTGAGTCGTTTCAGTTTGAAGACTTTGATAAAAGGTAAGCATTTACAGTTGACCTTTAAATGCTGGTAGGTTCATGTCAACTTGAAATATTACTAACACATTCTGATCAATGCACTGTGATAAGCATAGTAGCATTATTATAAGCAAATGTCCAACAAAAACAATCGTAATACACTGTAATTATGTATTGCACACTTGATAAGTAAAAGTTAAACAGGCAGTTTACATTATTTAAAGTAGTTTCTCTTAGCTAACTAAAGGCTTAAATAGCTCATCATACAACATGCTGCTGTATCCAACTTAGATGTCTGGCCACATCACAGTAGATGACGAACTTGGACAATTCGCATCCATTGCCAGCACGCTGAGCCAGCGAGACAATACCGCGTACCATCCAGCGATTGTTACGCAGCACCATCAATCCACCACCAGAGTCACCCAGGCACGGACCATGCCCTTGGCTATTGCCGGCACAAAGCGTACGAGGCGTGAGAAAATCTCTGGCGGTGACCATTTGACGTAGACACTCCTCCCTGGATACTGGTTTAACATTAACTGTCATGGGAAAGCGCGTTGGCTTAAGCTTAGTATCAACGCCCCAACCGGCAACTGCTGCCTGTTCGCTATCATCGATGTTCAGTTCGGTGTTGCTGCTCCAGAGGCAAATGGGACGCACATAGAGTGAGTATTGCACCTGCTCCGTGAGTACTAACAGACCCAGATCTGAATCAGGCACTAGATTGCCCACAAAGTCTGGATGTGTACGCACGCTCTCCACGGCCATCAAAGTGGCATCCTTCTCCGGATGTATAGTTACATCATGGCGTCCGACATAAACCCTCAGTCGAGACGGCGGGATGTCGTAGATGCAATGTGCTGCTGTTATGACCGAGCGTCTAGAGATTAGCGTCGTCACGCACTTGTAGTCCAGATCAACTTTTTTGGAATCTAGATTGCTATTATGATACAGTGCGGCCAGCCAGGGAAAACGGCCTCTGGGCACAGTTTCTCCTCCATACTGCAAGCCCGCAAAACCCTCCAAGCCACACTCATCTGCTGCTGATTCTTGATGTGTATCCACTTCAGTTGTTATGGATGGAATTCTCGCTATATTGGGTCGTGACTCTGTTCCGCCATTCGAATTTGTTGACGAAACAGACATGTGCTGTTCACGCGTCATTGTTCTTGAGGGCACGTCATCTGAAATTAAAAAAAAAAACATGAGATTCGATAACAATAAGATTGTATAATAAATGAAAGTAGGACGGTAGAAGAGTTGAGTGAAAATCTTATAAGTTGTGGAGTTAGATAGATATTGATTACTCACATTCACTGGCTGTACACAGCACTTGTCCATTGAGCTCAATGCTGACAATCTTTGGCAGTTCACTCTGGTAGCCATTGAAACGCACAAAGGACTCGGCACGGCCACCATCACTCATCTGTTGAAGAGCTGACTCCTTATTTGGATACGGTGCTAAACTACTAACTGTGCCTATCTACAATCAAGTAAAATCGTAAATCATAAATCATAAATCTTAAAAACAATCAACGTTTGCTTACCTGATCTACGCCACGAGACATGAAACGTAGCTTCCATTGGACATCTGTGAGGCCAGGCTGTGGGGATGTGACATGTCCAATATATTGATCGCCTTGACGCTCGTACTTTAAGATGTCGCCACAACTATTGGATGTTCTTGTACTTGTACTTGTTCTGGTTATAGTTTGTGCAGGTCTTCCAGCCGCAGAGGATGTTGTCGATGAAACAGACATGTGCAGCCGACGCGTTTTTGTAGAAGATGGCAATCCATCTACAAATAATTAAAAGTAAGAACAAAAGCTATTATAACTGCGATCCAAAATTATCCAAAAATATAGAACAAAATATTTTTAAAAATATGTGCCGTCTGTCTAAAAATTTGTTTATCCGCTTAAAAGGATTTGAGAGAGAACATGATGAAATGTTCACGAATGCCGTTCGCTGATCAAGTTTGATACATATTTTTTATATTCTAACCTGATATAAGTTAATGATAAAAATTAGAAGAAAAAAAACGATAGCAATTACCCTGGAGAACCTCAAGTGTCGGCTGTTCAATTTACTGTAAAAAAAAATCCGAATTATATGTAAATTTTTTCCATTTTGTATAAATGTTGATCGATCAAGAGTTTGAGTAAGTCACGCTTGAGTTAGATGACGAATATCTAAATGCAGCCTAACCTTTTTATATAGGAATATTTGTGAATACATTCAATGTTTGATTGATTAGCTCAAAAGCTAAAGATTTTAAAACTCGATTAAAAAATAATTTAGGTGTAATATATACTTCAGTTGTTTCGTTTTTCATTAGACTACGTCACTAACAATACACTAATATAATCATTAATTTACTCACATTCACTACCAGAGCATAGCACCTGACCATTCAGATCAATGCGCACTAGCTTTGGAAGCTCATCCTGGTAGCCCTCGAAGCGCACAAAGCTTTCGCCACGCCCACCATCGCGCATCTGCTTATGAGCAGTCTCCCTATCCGGGTACGGCGCCAAATTGCTTACATCGCCTGGCTTTAAGGGTAATCCCAAAAAAAAATTAAACAGAAATGAGTCTTAAGAACGATGCTCTCTCAGCTTGCATACCTGATCTGTGCCATGAGACATAAAACGAAGCGCCCAGTGGGCATCTGTGAGACCATCCTGTGTGGGCGTGACATGTCCGATCCAATGATCACCCTGCCGCTCATATCGGAAAAGATTGCCACAATTGTTGGCTGGCAAGCGCTGCGTCAATACAATCTGTAGACAAAGGCCGAGAAGTGTTAGCTTTAGTGTAAGTTTCTGAGATGCGATGGCCATCAGAACTGTTCTTGATAGCGGCTGAGCGAGAACTGAGCAAGTCGATTGTCAATCAAGCTTGTGTTTTCAATTGACATAGTATTTGCTCAGATTTGACGTCAGTTACTTAGCTCTCAGCAGTCTGTGAAATTCCCTAGTGTAAGAGAAACTGAGGACAGGTTTTGCGGGCATTACCCGACTCCACGCTCTTCACTTGTTTCGATTACCCCGTTTCATGAGTTCATAGGTTAAAATAAAAAGTATATATATTTGAGCATAGCTATATATAAAAGTTTGCGTGTTTTTAGTGTAACACTCTTACGGAGGCGTTTTGATTATGATTTGATTTAGCTTATAAACTCTCTAGCTTGTATTTAAAATAGATTTCAAAATATTTTAGTTCGCTCTGGGAGCCTCTCAGCGAATCAAGACATTTGATACCCGTATCATTTTGTGCTTGAATTTATGAATATATATATATACATATATTGTAGCAGATAACGCATTATTTTGTTACACACTACATCCGAGTAAATAATCTCAACTATTGTGTCGAATCACATCGGCCAATCAGCGTACTGCCAAACATTCATCAATTCAATAGACACTCAAGCCGAGATAATGATTGACCTTATTCTCTTTTTGCTATAATCTTGAGATTCAGGCATCGATTACGAAGTCTACGAAGGTTACACATTAAATACTACGCTAAGATCGTATTATACCATTCAAATCCGATTATAAAGTTATATTATTATCAAAAGCGAGAAAGTTCCATTCATTCAATATTCAGTTCAATAGATCAATCAATACAGCATAGAAGGACTTATTCCCTAGATATACAGTTTTGAAATCAATGTCTTCTTTAATATTATCTTATATTAATTTGATTATTATACAGTTATATCTTGATCCCTGTTCTAATTGAAGCATTGCAAATTGCAATAATCTAACATGCTTAGAAATCAACTACACTGTCGAATATATTAAAACTGCAGTTATGTACTCAATTATAACAACAAAATAAATAAAAAAAATGCTGTTGCTAATGTTTAGAATTCAATTTTCTGCAATGACTTCAGTCTCAAGTCCTGCAAAACAACAAGAAACACAAAAATCAGCAAACAATGCAAAAATGATAGAAGAACTAAATAAAATATATATGCTCTGGTTGAAAATAACAATAACAAGTAAGAATGATTCACTCGAGAGTACACGACTCGGATTTACCCTGTTTCGAAATACTTAAAAACAATAAAATTGACTTCTGATTTTAGTTGGTTTTTAACTAATGAATGAAATTTAAAAACAAAAGGTATACGAAAGCTGTCTACCAAATTGAATGTTTAAAATCAAATGTGTCTTTATCTTTATCTTTAAAACTGTGGCTGTGGGAGATTTTTGCGATTTGCGGGGGTGCGGAGGGGTGCATCCGAAATTTGAAACAAACTTGATCTGCGTATGGCATACAGAAACCTACATGCCAAGTTTGGTGTCTCTAGCTATTGTAGTCTCCGAGATCTGTGTGTTCATACGGACAGACGGACAGACAGACGGACATGGCTAGTTCGTCTCGGCTTGATGCTGATTAAGAATATATATAGTTTATATAGTCGAAAGTGCCTCTTTCTGCCTGTTACACACATTTGCAGTACTTTATAACTCCCTTTTCCCATTTTTAATGAGTAAAAAGCATATATACTTAACTTACAACTTAATTAAGTCCTTTAAAATCCGTTAAAGGACATAATCATCTGCTTGCCAAAGATCAAACGCATATGCAATTAATCGAAAATTAAAAAAAAATATATATTTAAAGCAGAGACCGAAAGTTGGAGTTGTTCAATTATTTTGAACCTAAAAAATCACAGTAAAGGATGTTTAAAATTGGTCTAATCTCCATGTTTTCAACAAATGGAATAATTTTTAAGCCAATTTTCATAAATAAAAATAATAAATACAACAAAAAGAACTCTTATTCCCTAACTTTTAATAAATAAATCAATTATAAAAGTTATAGCTTGAGTTTTATAAAAATAGTTGTCAGACGGATTAAGCTTCTCGTTTTATTAAGTTTGTATGTATGAATATTAATGAATTGAAAATAAGGTAAGTATTTAATTTTCAAAAATTCTATACACTCTGAAATAAAGAGTATATGTTTGAATACCAGAACAGAGTATCGCGCGCACTTGTCAACAAGTTTATAGTTGAGTGCTGGGAAAATTTGTTCGCTGTTCGCTGTGAAATGTCAAGTTTTTTGTTTGCAACTCATCATCTGAAAGGCTGCAGCAGAATTTTATTATGTTGAAAATCCAGAAAATGAGTTTTTCTTAGTGATTTGCATAGATTAAGCTGCAATGGATTTTTGTTTTTGGTCGGCCAGTATGCCATTATGTTGTGACCATTGTTGTTGTTGTTGTTGTTGTTTTTGATGTTGTTGTTTGTGTTGTTTCTTGTGACTTAGTTTTAGTGCTTGTTAAGCTGATTCGTATTCTATTTCTGACAAAGCTCTGCCACCACCACGCACACAAACATAAAGTATGTACTTAGTATTTGTGTTTTGTGTTTTGTCTTCATTCTGGTCAAGATTTTGTAACAACTTTGGCAAAGACCATTTTCAATTTTGAGCCGCCTGTCAACGCCTTGCCTTTCAATTTGGTCGATAAAATGTCAACGATTTGTTGTGGCTGCCTTTTCTTTGCTCTTATTTTGTCATTTTTTCTATTCTCATTTTATCTTTTCTATGAAGCCGCCTCCCTTGCTGCTTTTCGTTGATTTTCGGCACAAAACTTTGCACCGCACAAAAACTCATTTAAAGTTTTAAAGTGTAGTTTGTGTTGATATATGTATGTAGCTGACTGGCAGCCACGCCTTTGTGGGCGCTCTTAGAGCTACAACCTTTGTTGCTGCCAGTTTCATTGGCTTTGTTGTGCCAACCGTGCGGATTAGGGCAACACGTGACGCACTTTTTTTTCGTTATCTACCCTGTTATCAAAGTGCTAATACGGTATGTTTAATGTCAGCTAAATGTATGCAACTTATTAGATTATTCTTAGAAAAGTTTATTTTCAAAAAGTTACTTATCTTTCTATTGGCACACACGTGCTAATCCCATGTAGATTTAAAGTTAACTCTAAGTATTGTGACAAAATTCTTATTAACTTTGCTTTTTAAAGCAGCTGAGTGTTATAGAGATGGAATAAAATATTGTTGCCAAATCGTAATTATCGCAATATTACATTCTATTAAAAGAATCGATATTTCCCATCCCGAAGATTTTATAAAAATTTAGATATTATCGAAATTTTGTTTCAGGACACCCAAGGATCCGCGGGAGTCTTGGAATCATCCAAAAAACCCACCAGCCCCGCAGTTTTCAAAGTCATTCCCGTCATGAAGAATTCCCACCCCGTTCCCAACTTTATTTGGGATTGTGTCATATATAATAGTAGGTATTTAATAAACTGCTTAATTTACTTTATTTGTTTTTCCACTAAACACGTAACAATTATATAATTTCCTTTTCAATATTGGAGTATTCGGACTGAGAATGTTGCTTTGTAAAAATTTGTAACAGGCTTCAAATTTAGTAACAATAATATGCTTAGTTTTTGAATCCAAACATCTCTTGCTTTCGAAAACAATAGTGCTGATTTGTTATTTTTTTTTTATTCAAAATATATGTGATCATTCTGGCCTACAGGGTATCTAGTCGCCTGCAAATCCTAGCTACTTTCTTATTACTTGCCAAAAAAAAAGAAAACTGAAAAAAAGGAAAAACTTGTTGATAGCTTACTGGCAAATGGCAAAGTCTGGGAGGCAATTTGGGCTTTAAGCCAACTTTAAAACGCAACACGTGCCGTGCCAGGGAACGGAACTAGTTTGGGTTGATTCTAACAAAGTTAGTTTGGGTCGCGTTTCATGCCAGTACAAATGGCATTTTGATTGATGTTTGGCACAAAATTGTCTAAACAATAGAAAAGACTGGTAATTGACAGGCGGCATATAAGAATAATTTGTTTTTGTTTCTGCCAACTGGGTTGTATACGCTGCTAACTTTTCATTATATAAATTGTCAACTTAATGTTGCTTGGAATCTTTTACTATGAAGCATCTTAATTTGAAAAAAGGTCTTTGAGTAGTTGTAAAATTCAAGGAAAGGTTGTCTTTGATAGTGCAAAAGTTTTAGCTAACTTGTGTACAATGAAAAATACGACTATTTTTGTAGCCAGGCAATCAGAAGATGCCAAATGCAGTCCTTGCCTGGTCCACTTTTCAAGTCCTTTGGCCACTCAAACCGACAAAGGCGCTGAAAATACTAAAAATCATTTCGCAAAACCAACACAAAAGAGCTTTGAGTAAAGAACTTTTGCTGAATAAACGCAATGCGCATGACAGAGAAAAAATGAAACGTGAGGCGGAGAAAAATCACGAGAAAATGAGAGAAAAGTCTAAACAAATAGTTTACGAGTATGTGAGAAAATGCACACCTGTTGTTGTTTTGTAGCTACTTATCAGTTGGCTTTCACAAAGATCCATTATCAAATGTACCTGCTGAGAAAATCTGAATAACTAAATTTATTTGTTAATTAATTCAACACAATCAAAGTGGTGGAAAGTGGTTGAATATGTTTCAAATAGGTGAATCAACAGATGATGCAACTAAAAAATACCTAACTATAATTCCTTAAAAAATGTAAGGCAATATATACTTATCTAAATGTTTAGTTTAGTAACTTTTAACGAATTAACACATGCCTTATGTAAATATTATATAATAATCTCGGACAATTTGTTACCATAAGCCAAAAATATTTAAGTTAAACTAATTGTGTGTAGATCGTACTTTAACATAGAATAAGTGAGTTTGCTTAAAACTGAGAATTTTCATACGAAACTTTATTTGAAATCTTGGAGCTGTGTAAAATTTGTCAAGCTCAAAACTTAAATAACATAAGTCATAGTAGTAGACGATAGAGTATATCACAACTCACTCATTCACTCCGTATCATAACCGAAATATTTGAAATATTCCAATTTTAAAAAGTTCTAATCAGACAAAATTCCGCTTACAAAATGGATCTACAAGAACCTACTCAACAATACCAACATGGACAGCAAGGATATGAAGCTTATGATGACGTTGAGGGACAGCCGAAGAACTTTTCTTTCGATAATCAGAGCATACGCCGTGGATTCGTTCGCAAGGTTTATATGATTTTAATGGGTCAGCTGCTGGTTACGTTTGGTGCCGTTGCCCTGTTCGTATTTAGTCAGGATGCCAAGGACTTTGCCATTCAGAATCGTTGGCTCTTTCTGCTGGCTGTGGGCGTCATGCTGGTGACCATGTTTTCCATGATCTGCTGCGAGCATGTGCGCCGAGAGACGCCAACGAACTTTATATTCCTGGGACTGTTTACAATGGCCGAATCCTTTCTGCTCGGCGTCTCGGCCAGTCGCTTTGCTGCCCAAGAGGTCCTTTTAGCCATCGGTATAACGGCTATCATTTGCTTAGGTCTCACGATATTTGCTATGCAGACAAAGTATGATTTCACAATGATGGGTGGCATTCTAATTGCCTGCTTGATGTCCTTGTTGATCTTTGGTTTTATCGCCCTATTTGTGGGTGGCAGTATCATCCGTTTGCTCTATGCTTGCTGTGGGGCTATGCTCTTTTCTGTTTATTTAATCTACGACACTCAGCTGATGATGGGTGGCTACCACAAGTATACTATTAGCCCCGAGGAGTATATTTTCGCCACGCTTAATCTTTACTTGGACATTATAAATATTTTCATGGACATACTCAGCATACTGGGCATTTCACAGGAGTGAAAACTTGATGCTTAAAGAACAAACAAATTACATTTAATACATATATTTACATACATTTTAAGTTCCTACATCAAATAGCTAACAAATTTTAATAACTTTATAAATATAAATAAATGTTTGAGCTAGGGATAGAGAGAGAGAGAGGCAATTGTAGTGAATGTTTGTATTTTATAGCATTAAATTGTTGCATTTAAATTGAGCAAATTACACACACACACATAAATCACACACGAGCAATCAAACATGTCAATTAAGTTATTAGTTAGCAGCAATAAAAATGTCAAAGCAATTACAATATTCACATAAAGCGACCGCACGAATTACTCCTGTTTAAGTATATGTATGTGTTAAAGTGCTTATGTATAGTACACATATGTGTAACAGGCTTTGAAGCCTTAGGGTGTACAGCAGGCTTTTTGGATCAAGTAAATCAAGTGAACTTAGTCCAGCAATCCCGACACCCAACTACCGTACAATTTGTCAAGCAGCACACGTTTAATTAACAATTGACAGTCGCCTGACAGTTGACACAGCACAGGATAAGTTTAGGAAGCACACGCCTCCTCACTCCCCAAGGGGGCCACAAGTTTCTTTTTATTATTGACCATCAATAAAACTTTGCACGCGTATTTTATCTGCTTACGCTCCATGAGCACAAAGAGTTTTTTGGCTGATAGTCTGCAAACTTTTAATACGGTTATTTAGCCAACACGAACTGACCTTTAACCCATGCAAACTTTCCAGGCACTGACCAGACATTATTTGATTGTATGTGTTACAGTTCTACAGACTGCTACCTTTAAAGTGCCATCAGGATTGTTGTTTCCTGTCAATACGCTTGTCAGCCGTATGTTCACACGCCAACACACACGACATATTGATAAATTTGCACGTGGGTCACTTAACACCATTTTGTTGTATTACAAATTTCTTATTTAATCGATTGCTATATATATGTATATTATACTATACGCGTATGTACTTGTCACAAGCACACTCAAAGTTACAAGCTTTAAAACAACAACATGCAATATGTATAAACATGTGAGTATACAATGTACAATATACAAATAAATCAAGTATGTTGAAAGGCGTGAATATCCGCTTAACTTTCTTTTCTTATACATATATTCATTGTTCTTAATTCCTGTTTTAAGTTCTGATTTTGATCAAGGCATTCAAAGCCAAACATTTTAACACTTTGCCTAATTTTCGTATATACTTAGTTATATGCCAAGATTGGGTGCTCTATCTTTATTACTGTGAAAATTTCGTTCAGACGGATTGACAGACGGGCATTTAAAAAACTTCAATTAAGTTTCTTGACACTTTGTCTTACTATGGTATATACCAACATGTATACCAAGTTTGGTTGCTCTAGCTTCAAAACTGTGGAAAAAACCTGCGTTCTTACGGACAGACAGACGGACGGACGGACGGACATTTCACAAACCCAATATACTCTTTTTTCCTTTTTTTTCAAAAAAGTTAAAAAAAGAGTATAAAAATAGTTTTAAAACGATTTAGCAAGCAAACAAAAAAAGTAGACTAGGGCTAAAAACCACATTGACCTCTTTGCATAAAATTATCGTATGTGCCAAAAACCAAATTGTTCAGCAGAGCAATTTTTCTATTTTTTAATAAAAAATATACACTTACATATAGATAAAAACAAATCTGAGTTATCTGACTAAATATAGTGAGTATGGCCTTAGTGGCTTTAAAAAAAAAGCTTACATCAAAAAGTCAATTTCGTAAAGTGATATTGATGCAATGTCCGCAAGCCAAGCGAAACTTCAACTTTTTAAAATTGGTTTTTTTCAGATATGTGTTAATTTGGAAATCTATTTTAAGTTGAGTTTATTACAGAACATAAGACGACGGTATTAATGTAAAATTGCTTCAAAATGCGAAACTCAAACTCAAATTTGTTAACGCCGACAGAATTGAAATTGTTTTCCATGTTGTGCGTGGAAAAAGCATACATAAAAACAACCTTAACAAGTGACTCGTGTAGAACATGCTGCATTTTTTTCCGCATTTCCGCAGCACACAGAAAACCGCACCAGAAAAAATGTTCATTATGACACTTTGGCTTTGTTTTTGACTGCCATTTTTTTTCCCCCTATTTGAAACACTATACACATATTATTCATGCAGAAGTTGCAAAAAAAAAAGGACAACTATGTCGTAAAAGCTGTGTGTGGAACGCAGTCATAAGTAGAAATGGGTTTGTCAAGCTAGTTGAATTGTTAATGACTTTTTGTGTCCTTTGCTTTAAGAACTGCAATTGGAAGCTTGTTAAAAAGGGTTTTGGTCTGCTCATTTTGACATTAATTAAGAGATTATAAAGAAGACTAAAGTATACTTAAACTGGTCATCAAGTCATTAACAAACTAAGATAAGTAAGAAAACTTATTATGGGTGCTATTTACCTTTATAGAAAAGGTTAATTTTAAACAGATTCAATGCGTTTAACACAACTTTAAAGTGAACTCGCAAGAAAAGTTTTATTTAAATAGTTATAAACAAAATTGAAGTTAACTTTTGGTCTCTTAACCGCTTTAAGTACTTTCCAAATCAATTAAATCCAAACCTTCGTCAAAGAATTTCTGAACAAATTTTGCCAAGTGCTTGAAAAACTCAGGAATTGCCTTGCGCCCCAAATATGTCAGTTTCAATTTGCTGCTTAGCTATTTCCAAAACAACAAGAAAAAAATTGTTATTTTGAATACTCGGTGCTGTTGATTTTGCCATCAAATTGTTTTATAGCTCTCTGCTCCTCAACTAAACTGTAAACATTTGCAAGCAACACGTTTACCTGTTTTCGGGTTTGTTTACCAAGCAAAGCAGCAGTGGGCAAAAAATGTTGGCCAAAAAACAAAATAAACTCAAAATTCAAAAAAAAAAAAAGTGAGTTAAAAATGTTGCATTGAGGCACAGATACAGAAAATAGCAGCAAAAAGTCTGCAGAACAACAACTGGAATTGCACAAAAAAAAAATACAGAGAAACAAGCAAGAATGTTCTTGCCGAGTATGCTCGACTACAACACACCCTGCACGTAACTATGAAAATTACAGCAACATCTGTGTATTCAAATACACATGCAAATGAATTAAACAAGCAGTGCATTATGTGTACTTCAAGCAGTCCACTGGCAAAGCATGCAAGCAGTGCAATTGGCTTGCCTGCAAAACTGCTGCCTCTGGCTGCTGAGACGGGGCTGAGAAGATTATTCAATAGCAGACAAACGGACAGACAGACGAACATGGCCAAATCGCCTCGGCTGCTTAGGCTGATCGAGAATATAATCGTTTATATATAGTCGAAGAAATCTCCTTTTGCCTGTTACATACATTTGCAGAACTTTATTACACCCTTTTACCAATTTCGAATGGGTTCAGGAAGTAAAAAGTAAAACTAAACAGAACTCAGAGGAAAAAAAATTGCTTTTGGTTGAGGCAAATAAATTTGCAATCAAAGTTGAGCTATTTTTTCCGTTAAAACCTATGCAACTATCTCCGTTTCCCTTTCCGTCGGTAAATTGAAAATCAAAATTGTTGCGAAAATCAATTATAGACTAGTTTTGCAGCAGCTGAGAACCTCACTTCAAAGGGGCCAATTGTTGCCTGCAACCCCAATCCTCAAGGTAGTATTTACAAGATTTATATATATTGTTAAAGTATTGTAAATTTGTGTAAATGCACATTTGACAAATGCCAAAAAAGATTCATGAAAATTTCAATTGCTTTCCATTTTCGGTAAGCTGCTTAAATATCCACTTGATCCGCGGGGATAACAACAAGCAACATCTGACAATTTTGACTTTGCCATTTCCAAGGACTGGTACTTTGAATATGCGACTGGAACATGAAGCACGTGATGCGCATGAGAAGCAACATTCAAATTCAGATTGCCAGAATTTGACAAACAAGCAAGAAAGCAGACTACAGCTAAAAGCCCAAGGATGGGCCGTCCAATTGGTCTGAGCCTGTGAAGCGTGGACAATTTAACAGACTTATTTATTTATGAAAGCCAAATGCATTTGGGTTGCCTGACAATGGACTTTGTGGCCAAAATAAAATTGAAATTGCCAGCAAAGCCAATTTTATAGACACACGCACGTGCCCAACACAACATGGCCATTTGAGTCAGTTGGGCGTCTGGTCAATAAAAATGTACAAATTTCCAGCTAGAACATTACTGTTTGCTTATGTCTATGTTTTTTAAATATTCTATAAATTTATTTGATTGACTTTCATGCACCTAGTCAAATCACTGCGCTAAGCACAAATCAATTTACATCAATTTTGCAAATTTTTATAAAATTTTTATTTTTTTTACACCTATCCAATTTTAGTTATAACCAAAACAAAGACCAAGCTGAATAGCAGCACTTTAAATTTGAATAAATACTATCGTATTTCATTTAACTTGGGTACTTTAAAACTAGTTATAGAGCTACTCTAGTCTAGCCTACTTGATAAATGCATTATTTTGGTTTTTTTAACTATGTTAAACTTTTTATTTAGCACACAATTTTCATTACATTTTTCAATAATATTGTTCTGTGGTCTTACCATGTGAGCATTTCAAATATTTGCAATCATTTCTGTATATAAAGGATTGCATATATACACACTTAAGTACCTATGTACATATAAACATTTCGTTTGAACTATGACGCCAATATTTGCTATGCTTAAAATACTGTTATAAAATTCAATATAATGCTGGCTTTTAGCTTATATATGGCTAAAATTGTTTGTTTAAGGCTGGTATTCACTTTGTATTCCGGAATTTTACGCTTAACTTAACATTTCTATTAATTACTCAAAATGGGTATGTTATTTAAATTTAACGACTTGTTCTGTAAAGTTTTAAAATTGTCTGTAAAATGTTTAAAACCGGTTAAAAGTGGATTTCGAATGGATTCAATATTTGATTGACTCGATTTCAAATGAAACTGTTTATATGACTGTCACGCTGTGACGTTCTACTTTGATTAAGAAAGCGGAAAACGAGCTCTGATAAAAACTAATCAAATTTTGATCTAATGTCAATCATCACAAACCTTTATAATAAATTAACATTTACCATAATTTGATATTTATATTTTTAAACTAAATATGTACACAAAACTAGTTATTATTAACTAACTGCATAGTCGTATAGCTAGTCAAAGCATAAAATTGGGATACAGCCTTGATTTACTATGCTAAACACGCCCATCTAACACGCCTCCAAGCTGAACAAATCGGCAGAAAAATAATGAGGAAAACACTACACTCTGAGAATGTAGCCTCAGGAATGGCAGGTTAATAACCGACCTGGCATGAAAATTAATTGCAAAACATTTAGCCAAGAAGCAGGTGGCAAGTGGCAAGTGGCAGACTAGGGTTGAGTTGGGTAAAAGCTACAGGAAGCATAAACTTGGGAAGGCTGGCTGGCATGCAAATTATGCAGCAGACAGGTTATATATACAGAGTAGGAGAGCGGGTATTGTGTAACATTGGCTGACCCCATCTAATGTGGAATAATTAAAAGTTTTATATAAATTGCAACGGTAACTGAGGCAGCAGACAGCAGACGGTTGAAATTCAGACTAGATTTGCAATTTAATTAGATATGCAGATAACTAGTTAAGTATTTGAACTTTAAGCTGTAGGTACCTGACACTTTTCAACCCTTGCTCCAAGTGCTAAACAATAGAAAAGTCAGCTTTAACTTACACTGACAACAGTCAACAAATAATGAACAATGGCAGCAACAAGGCTGAGGGTGGCAGAAGTAGGGGAAACAGAAGAACCTCCTGTCGTTTCAATAAGCGTCTTAAGAGTGCTGCACGCAAAATAACTTAAAAGCCGCAAAGTGGCTGGTAAAAACTATTTAAGTTTATGCGATAAGGACAATAAAAGCACAGCAACAGGGTGGCTTGTGCCTGCTTTCCACCCACACTCCTCCACACTACCCCAACATCCTTGCTCAGTTCTGCTGACTCCTTCGTTTTTCCTCTGCTTACCACACGAAGCAGCCGTCTTTTGACTTGCGCTGACTTAAAGTGCTGCATACTTATAGGCAACCGCAATATTATCTTTGTGTGCGTGTGCCTGTTTGTGTGTGTGTGTGTGTGAGTGAGGGAATGCGTGTGCGTGTGTGCAGTTATGTAATTATGGTAATTAAAAACACGCTGGCACTCCTATCGTCGCATCGTTCGACTTGTCTCTCTCCTCTCGTCTTGTATTTTATTTTATAGTTAAGCTACTTTTCGACTTTGTAGAGGGTATTATAATATATTCAAGAAATGCGTTACGCATTGTGGATGACATTTTGAAACATGTTATTAGTTAGAAGTATGAGCTAAGTTGATCTAGACAAGTGCTTCTATAGTTTTGCCAATGACTCAGTTTATCAGATTTGAAACAATTTTAATGAAATTTAAAATATATGCTTTTTTGTTTACAACTGTATTTAAAGCTGATTAAACCTATTTGCAGAATAATGTATATTAAAAAATTTAATAACAATTAGAAAATTCAATAAATAAACCTATCAATAAGGAAATAACCTGTATCAGAACACTATTTTATTCAAATTGTCTTGTTTTAAAATCTAACTTTTTCTCCAAGCCTTCCTATTTTAACATATATTTGAACCTAATTCATAAAATACTAGTTTCATGGGGTCGATACAATTTATTCAAATTTAATTTATATCGAAATAAAAAAGCTGACATCTCAAAAATCAGTCGAGCATTATGTTAAACAATTTTTATAACCATTTGTTTATCCAATCAAATCAAAATCTTTGATAGATTATGAATCAGAGACTACTTCTATATGCATGATTAAGATATCTTTGGACTAATGCAAGAGTATCTCAACTTTATCACCCCTATATAGCTGTTCTTTAGTTTGCAGACTTGAACAAACCCACGCACAAGATACTTATAACGACCTCTTAGGCTTAAAGGCATGACATTTTCAGCCATAAATTGCATACATTTTGCTCTTGTTGCTCATTTTGCAATTAAAAATGCAAATGAGCTGGAAAACAGCTGCTTACATTGGAGCAAGCCGAAAGCAGCTGAAACCTCATTAATTAAAGATATAGCTACGATACAAGAGTGCAGAATAAATTTAATTTATGGCATACTAACGTTAAATTTATTAAGCAATTGGTGGACTCAAATTGATATTATGATGTTTCGGGTTGCACTTTAAAAACTGAAAAGTGTTAAAAGATGTCAAAGTAATTGTTTAATACAGATTTATTAGAACTTGATGGTGTTTCGATTAAAACAGATTTGCGAATATTGATATTCAATACTACAAATGTAAAGTTGAACCTTTTTGCTTTTGTCAAAAGAAACCTTTTTGAAATTTACAACAAATATTTGGTATTTCAAAATCAATATGCTCAAAATAGATATGAAAAACAAAAGTCACTCGAGGGCAAAGAATAATTTGTGCAGCTCGAAATACGCGTCCGGCTTACAAATTGTTGACTCCAGCGGATTATCGTTTAGCTTGGCGAGACGTATAAACCACATAATGTTGCTAATGCTGGCGCCACAGATGCCACCACCAAATGAAGGGCTTTCACTTTTGCAAAAAAACAGTAGCTTGTGGCCCGAGTCAGACCAATATGCGATAAGTATTATTCACCTTTCACACAATTCCCACATACGCATACGAATGAGCTCATTAAAAGAATCTGCTTCTGGGCAAATATGTTGCTACTACTTAGAATGAAATCGAATTCAAGACGTATTCAAAATGAAAGCACAAATCAAATATCAAATACCAAATACCCGTAAGTAAGTAAGTAAGTACTTGGTAAAAGACAAGAGTCTTTGGGGCAGCCACAAAATTACAAGCCAAGTGGATACCGCTCGAGCTCAGGTGAGAGAGAGAGATGCGTTGCAATTAATCAATCACGATTTTATACTCGACTGGCGTTCAAAAAAAAAGAAAATGAAATGAAATCAAGCGACAAATGTTTTGATTATGTGATGTGCTTCAAATTGAAGTTTTGCCATTTTTTTTTTGCAATGCGTTATTATTGTTGTTTATTTCGAAATAATTTCACATTTAAAGCGATTAAATTTCGCTTCTGGCCTTGGTTTGCTAGTGGCCCTCAAAGTGCTGTGTTTGCTTATGTCTTCTTTGCTTCAAATACTTTGGTTTATTATTTTCCTATAACTTGGTAAACATACTTAGCTATAAAAAAAATAAGCAATTAATTTGCAACTGGAAAGTTGTTTACATCATTTTCAAAATTGTAGCCCATGCTGCGTATGATTAATTTGACCAGTTAATATGTAGAGTAGTCAATTTTAGTCTACTAACAAAGTTTCTGATTGTCAACTATCTTTGCACATCATTTTTATACATAGACATTTAACAATAGCTTCTGCTTTACCATGAGCACCAATCAATTTTCAATTGCAATTAACAAAAACTCATCAGTGTTGTTCACAGTAGCCATTCATTTGGCTAATAATATAACATCAGAAAAAAAACATAAAAATCTTATCATAATTTGCGTAAAGACAATACACAAAATAAAACCCCAAGCAATCTTTCAGCGCAACGCAAATATTTGCTAATTAAACATTTCTATTTCTACTTGTATTTGTTTATTTTTCTTTTTTAAATAATTATAAATTTGACATCATTGCGCGTAAAAGCATAAAATTACCAGACTTGTTGTTGTTATTCATAAATGTAAGCGGCTGAGCAGCTGCCAAGTTGAGCAGCTTAAAAATCAAATTGCAGCTTTTGCTAAATTGTTAAATTCTCGACAACATTGACCCTTTTGACACTGATGATCAGCAACGACCTAGTGATCAATTAATAGCAATAATAAAAATATTATTAAAATATATTTATATTTTTGTTTGAACAGTGCGGCTCATTTGCAAACGTAAGCCCAATACCAACCACAACCCCAACCCCATCCCCATCACCATTAACATTAACATTAACATTTACTTGGCTGATTTTATTTACCTTCAATTTACAATTCATTTTGGCAGAGCGTCAACGTCGCCGCAGACGCAGCTGTCGGCGTCGCAGCTACCAGCTTTGATTACGGCTTGGTCTTGGACGTGGTAAATGAAGTTACCTGGCCTTGTCGTGCGCCAGTCTACGCTTAACTTTTGCCCGCCGCGCTTGATCATCGAATCTGCTGCTGCTGCTGCTGCGACTGCTGTTGCTGGCTTCAACTGCTCCAACTACTACAATCTTGAACGCGACATCGTCAACTCTTGACTGTTTTTTTTGTATTTTTGGCCAAAAGTGTAAAGTGCCGTGCGTGCAAAGCGGCTTAAAGCAGTACATAGAATCCAATTTGTTTTAAGCTTAATCAGCGTGCAGCGATTTATCTAACAAAATGTCACTGGCCAAATTCAAAACGGTAATTACCAAACGGGAAACAGTGCAATAATCAACAACCAATTGTTCACAATACTTAATAATTAAAAGACATGAGCGAGTCGAATGTTAAAAAAGAGTTCAAAAACAAATAACGTGACAGATTGCTTTGATTGTTAGGTTAATTATATATGCAGATCACTTCTTGATCTATATTGTGTGCAGGATTAAGTTATGTGTTCAAGCGTTGTCGGTTCTTCTTTAATAAAGATCAACAAATTTTAGTGTTAATCAGATTAAAGATTACAATCAGGCCTGTTTTTATTTCAGATTCTGATATAATTGGTTTTTTTAGCTGTTCTGAATTTTGGATATCAATATCATCTGACATTTAGGCCTATAAATCACCACCATAACAATACATTTGTGCTTAATTTTAAATTATTTTAAATTACAATTCATTCGAATCAAGGAATTAGTGTATCGGCAATACCCTACAACTAGGCTTTACCAAAGAGAATAAAAGCGTAAGAGGCCTAACGACGAACAACAATAGGTTGCTTTTTGGCTATACGCTTATGCAGCTCATTAGATAACCGCGTTTTTATGTCCCTGAACTCGTTATCTATTCTAGTTTTCCTAACCCAATACCATCATAGCAGATATAGTTTTCAGAGAAGCTGATCAAAATTGACACCATTTTCAATGAGGATGGAATTACAGTGCTGCCAAAAACTGATCCGCCTGACTTGGACTTTAATAAAAAAAGGCAGACTTGAAGCTAGCGTGGGTTTCAAAATTTATAACAGTCGAAAAATAAATCTTCAAAAATAAATCTTATAGCTTTGCCTAAAATTAAAACAACACTTCACTTGCAGCTCATTCATCCTGCGCTACATACGCTGCTGCTGATCTGCCTTAGCTTCAATTTGAGCCTGCACACATCGCTGGCAGCTCCAGTTGCACATTATGAGGACAATCTAGTTGTCTATCCAACATCGCCTAGTGAAGTGCTGCCCATTGAGCCACTGCTAATCTATCCAGAGCAACGTGAGATGCTTTACCAGGCACGTACTCTAGGCGGTAATGAAGAGCGGGACATAATCTTTGTGAAGCTGCTGCAGGGCAAGTCGAAAGGCTATCGTCCCAAGCAGCAGCGACTGGTGGCGGAGAAGCTGGAGAAGGAACAACGACGCAAGGAGCTGGATCTCAAGGATATATTCTTTGTGAAGGCGCGTGCCAATGGTCAGTTCAGTCACGAGCGTCTGAAAGTCTATCGACTGCCGGAATTCTATGCCATCAGCGTGTTCCGCAACGGGGAGAAGTAAACCGGATGAGATGAGAGGCAGCACACCTGCTGCTGCATTTTTACGATGCACTCAAGTTGTTCTTTAAGTTATTTGTAAGTCGCTATAAATAAATACCTCAGAAGTTGTTTAAGTGCTGCGTTTATAGCTTGCTTGTTGTTTATTGACAAACTCTTATCACAGACGCTTGCTCGAGGCACCAATTTTAAAGCAATTTCAATTATTCATACTAAAGCAGTCGCTGTCGTTAGCTGAATGATGAGCGTCAACGTCAACGCTTCAACTCCGGCGCCAATTTCTTTACCCAGGCCATCCAGCCTCAACTTCAAACACAGCTCCATTCATACCGGGTTCACGTCAAGCGGCAATTAATAACTGTCACTCAAATGGTGGCTACAACTAAAGCCGACTCAAAGCTCCAGCTTTGCACAAAAAAGAAATAATCCCTTTTGTCATTGGGCGTCACAGACCGCGGGCCAAACATTACGTCAAAATCATATAAAGCAACAATAGCAACAAACAACAACAAAAAAACATGAATGGAAAGCTATCACCAAAACAAGAAACAACTTAACTGGTTGATAATTCCTATATGGCATACGAGCGCAACATGAAGACAAACGCGAAACATAGCCCAAACAGGTCAGATATCTAGCAAAAGAATTGCAAAAGTGAAATAGTACCTTCTAAAAAAGAAAAAAAAAAATAAAAAGGTTCTAGACGTGAATGAAATAAACTTCAAAATGGGCGGGATTGGAACCTATTCAAAAAACCAGGCCATTGCGAAATTACTTATCTATCGTGAACATTCCTCAGGCACGGAAAATCTTGGGATATAGCACATATATAGGCATCATCTGAAACAAAAATTTCATTTAAACTGGATATCGGAGGGGATTTGGGACCCACAGGATTGGCTTAAGATCGGAACGTTGTAAAACAAAGACAGGAACTAGTTAAATCTTGAGGGATTGGAATCAAGTTTACTAACTCAACTAAATTAGCAAATAATTCAAGATTCGTGCGGAATTTGAACTCTTTGTTAAAACTTTCGCTTAACTATTTTGAAATACCAGCACGTATGCATATTTAAAATGCAGTACAGACATTTGCTCCACTTGGAATATAGACTAAGAAGACAATAGATACAAATTTACAAAAAACCACACTTCAAATTCAGTTGTCACAATTATAGAAAATGTATTGATTAATTGCTAATGAGAGCACATGCAGCTCCATATTTATATATTACAATATAGAAATTAATTTAGGTGACCATCAGGCGCGGCGCAATGTTCATGGACATGAGCTCCTGGAAGAGCAACTTGGCCGCATACGGCAGACGCACCTGCGAGATTTGCGTCTTGTTCTTGCAGCCCTTGCACTCAAATGTATTGTTCCTCAAATTGGCAATAGCAATCAGGCCACAGAAGTTACAAATATGCACACGATACGGATCAGAGACCTCAAAAAGACGCTCGCGCAGAAACTGTGCAGCGCCGTGAGAGATTTGACAATCGCGCTCCATCTCACCGAAACGCAGGCCGCCGTCACGAGCTCTGCCCTCCATAGGCTGGCGCACAAGTATCTGAACGGGTCCACGAGCACGCGAATGGATCTTGTCGTCCACCATGTGCTTGAGACGCTGATAATAGGTGGGACCCAAAAACACCTGCAATATCAAAATGTTAGTTAAAATCTAGATTTACATTTAAGAATTACAAAACACACCTGAGCATTGATTTTGCGTCCTGTGTGACCATTGTACATGACCTCATTGCCACGCAGATGATAACCGTACTCCTGGAGGAAAGTTGAAATCTTTTGCACATTCACCGCATCGTTGAAGGGCGTGGCATCACCAATTTCGCCCTTATTGGAGCCCAGCTTGCCCTGCAGGCATTCAATTAAATGACCAATGGTCATACGAGACGGAATAGCATGGGGATTAATAATAATATCGGGCGCGAGACCCTCGCAAGTGAAGGCCATATCCTCCTGCCGGTACTGTATGCCACACGTGCCCTTCTGTCCGTGACGCGAGGCAAACTTGTCGCCAATCTGTGGTATGCGCACGGAACGCACACGAATCTTACAGAACTTGTAGCCCTCGCTGTTCAGCGTCAGCATCACCTGATCCACAATACCCGTCTCGGAGTTGCGCAAGAATGTGGATGCATCACGCTTGGCAAATCGCTTCGTATTGCTGTCCAGCTCATCATCGTTCTCCGGCAGCGTTATTGTCTTGCCAATGACAACATCATCACCAGAGACACGTATGCCCGGTGCAATGATGCCATCGTCATCCAATTTATCATAATGTGCATTGCGCATGCCTTGACAGGTGCCGCGATGCGGCTTCTCAAAGTTCTCCTCCTGATCGCCAACACGCTTGTTCTCCGCATCCTTGTATGAGCGATAAAACACAGAACGGAAAAATCCACGCTCCACGGCCGACGCATTCAGAATGACAGAATCCTCCTGGTTATAGCCAGTATAACACAAAATGGCCACAATTGAGTTAATGCCCGCAGGTAGCTCTCGGAAACGCAGATACTCCATGGAGCGTGTGGTGACCAGCGGTTTCATGGGATAGTACAGCACATGCGCCAGCGTGTCCATGCGCACATGGAAGTTGGTTATGTAGACGCCCATGGCTTGTTTACCTAGAGATTAGAAAATAGTATTAGTAACAGTTTTTATCATACAAAATAAAATCAAAAACACTATTGAACTTCCTGATTCGGAAATCATTGATTTTATACAATTTCTGTGAAATATATTAAATTAGCAATTAGGATTATGATATACCATGTACTATGTGAAGAAATTGCAGCTTTCTATATTTTATTTAAGCGGGTTCCATTTAATTCTTGACATTATGGTTCTTCCATTGCAACTTTTAATTCATTGTGAAATATATTGAACAAACTAATTAAATCTTCTATATCAAATCAAAGAAATATCGATATAATTGGTTTGCACATTCAACCAAAAATCTAAGGATGTCAAAACATTATGCATTTCCATAAGATTCGCAACCAAACATTCAAAATAAATGTATTTTTTTAACTAAAATTTGTGATTAGGTCGTGAAACGATTTGTTTAATTGACTTGTAGATTTTGAGGTCCGTATTCTTTGTTTCATTATCGTCCGTTGAATCAATGCTATCCATAGATGTAGCCGATATTGAGTACAATTCTTGGTCCATATATTCAGAGCTTGGTAATGCATCTGGTGTTAAGTCCCTATCCAAGAAATCAACCCCAAACACTTTTGTAAGGTCTTCGGTATGTGTTCCAGTAAATAGATGATCATTGCTGCAAATGATCAACCCCGACTCGATACCCATCTTCAAGATGGTATATAGTTGATTAACTTTTTTCTTCAATTTTGCGTCTTTTTTGTCACATTTGCCGAAAAAGTATTGTAGAAGGTCACATCGTTTTTGTGGCTGAATTTTGGCGCGTAAGAAACTTAAAATGTTGTCTAGGTGGACTTCGTTTGCCATTATATTATGTGTATTTAGTTTTTATGTTTATTAATGTATATTTCAAATTATTGTTGTTGTGTTTTTGTGTTTTTCGAAACGTGTTCACTCGGCTGTGCTTGAAATCTGACAGATTATTATTTAGTCGTGTAGATAGCCTAAACAAAAACAATGACAACTAAATTTAAATCTTGGGATTCTAAGTTTGAACACTGTTAAATTCTTCACTCCCAACTCCACAACGAGGTTGAAAAGAGAGTATACTGCAGTCGAGGGCATTCGACTGCAACGTTCTTACTTGTTTTGTTTCAAAATAATCATTATTTAAGGTGCATTATTTCACTTACCCATAGCGCTTTGATAAGTGTTACGCGGACTCTGGTTGTGATCGGGAAAGGGTATGATGGAGGCACAGACGCCCAAAATCATGGCCGGATGAATCTCACAGTGCGTGTATGTGGTACAATAGGCGTAGTCCTTATCCTGCTTCAAATCGTACGGCGACATGGCAATCATGACCGTCTCCTCTTCCAATGTGTCAATATATTCAACGACACCTGATGCGACCAGCACCTGCCAACTGTAGTTGTTGTAATCGCGCTCCTTTAACATCTCCACGTGCGTTTTCTTTAGCAACAGTGTGCCATTCTCCACGATGAGCAGCGGCCTACAAATGCGGCCTGCATCCGTGTAGATGCGGATCTCGCGATCGCGAATATCACGAATCATGGACACCTCGGATACAATGATATCCATCTGGCGACGAAGTTTACGCAGCGTGGCCATCAGTTGCTCAGGATCACGATGAATGCCCACCCAGCAGCCATTGACAAAGATTTTAGTAGCATCCGCAATCGCTGAGGGCGCAATCTCTTCTAGATTCTCCATGGACCACTCCTCCAAGAACTCCAAAATGGGCGATGGCTGTGATCCCACCGAGATATAGGCCATCAAGGCCAAGTTCTTGACCAGACCAACAGCAGCGCCTTCAGGCGTCTCGGCAGGACACAACATGCCCCAAAGCGTGTTATGCAACTGACGCGGCTTGGCCAGCTTGCCATCCCGTCCAATGGGTGAATTAACTCGTCGCAAATGGGACAAGGTGGAGGCAAATGTGAGACGATTCAACACCTGCGAGACGCCGGCACGAGCCTGATGCGCCTTCTTCTGATCACCCCAGTTGCCTGTGGCCAGCGAATAGCGCAGACCGTCTGTAATAATATTCGTCTTGATGGCCAGCTCCAAATTGAAATCTTTACCGCGATCAATGAACTTTTGCGTGTACATGCGGACCTCCTTCATCAGATTCTTGAAGAGCCCACGGAACAGAAAGGCCAACAGCGGACCGGCCAGATCCAATCGCTTATTGCCATAATGATCACGATCGTCGAGCTCGCGTCGGCCCAAGGACGCCAGTAGCAAACGATGCACCATATAGCCCAAAAAGTATGCCTTCTTTGTCTCACAGAAATCGGAGACGCCCACATGGGGCAGCATTTCCTTCTGTAGAATCTCCTTCGCGTATTTGATGCGCTTATCCTTGGTGACGCCTGGCCGAGCGCCGCGTGCGCCAATGAAATTGAGTGCAACATTCTGCTCCTGCACGACAAAGGCCTCGTCCAAAGAGGGCTTCACCATTTCCATCATCTCTGGATCATCAAAGTCATAGATAATGTGCTCCAAGATATCGCGATCGGCGACAAATCCCAAAGCACGAAATACAATCATAATGGGTATCTCCTGCTTAATATACGGCAGAATGGCAATAATCCTTTGGCCAATTGCCGACTTTTTAATATTCTGTGAGCCACGCGCCATCATGTTCACCCAGAGCGTGGATGTGGGACGTGAGCTGTGCTCCAGGCATGAGCGTATTTCCGTTTTGAAGGCATACTTGCCATCTTTCATGCTGAACACGTACACCGTATTGGTCGCCATCTTCTCCTGCGCAATGAGCACCTTTTCCGAACCGTTGATAATGAAATAGCCGCCAGGATCCAAAGGACACTCATTCAACTCTGTCAAATCACGATCGGTTAGCTGGGAGAGCAGGCAATAAGTTGATCTTAACATGATGGGAATTTTGCCAATAAAAGTCTTTTGATGCTGCGTCTCAACAGGATCCAATCCTTCCACATTCTTAGTTTTTGTGATATCCACATAAAGTGGCGCCGAGTATGTCAAATTCCTTAAACGTGCCTCATTCGGCATCATGGGACTAGGCGAACCATCCTTCTCCCAATGCGTCGGCTTCGACAAATAAATCTGCTCGAATTTCAGCGAGAAACGCGGCGGCGTCTCCACCTCCCCAGACGTATGCTGTGCCTCCGCCTGCAGCTCAATTGCCGGCGAATCCTCCACAATGCGCTGCACGGACATCTGTATGAACTCATCGAAACTGTCCAGTTGCTGACGCACCAGGCCCTTCTCGTCAAAGTACGCGTTGATCACAATCCAGCAAGCTTCCTGCCACAGCTCGTGAGAGATCTCCTCCGCGTTCTCCTCCTCGTACAACTCTGCAAAAACAATTATTATTCTTTGATTTTGTTAAGAGCGCTAGCGCTGCCGCCGCCATGTTCCTTTTTTGCAACTCGCAACATGCTTTGCAATTTTTCGATTGTTTTTTTTTGCCTACCTTCCTCATTGTCGTACATCATTTTGCTTAAATAGCTTTTGTGCACTTGGTGCGCGTTCTTTATTTATAAATTATTTTATTTTTAAGCTCTTTTAATGCATTTAAAATAGTGAAATCGTCACAAAAATAATATTTGCGTACGCCGCGAGTGGCGGCGATTTTGTTAGATATAGAGATGAGTGAAAATAACATCGGGCAAACGATATTTGGTTTCGATTAATCGATTATCGATAGCTTCAAATGTTTTGTGACAGCATGCACACGGTGACGTTTAATTTGATGAATAGCTTTATCGCAAAAACAGACCTTAGTTTAAAGTGTTATCATGAAATCATGTAGCTTATTTTTTAATATAAAAATATTGAATCAAATGCCGATTTGAGTATTATGGGGTAACATATTTATCCATTTTGTCCAAAGTATTGTACCTATATGCCATTTTTAACGAATACTAATGAAATATTTTTTTTGAGTTACAGATGTTTTTTAATTAAATTAAATTTTCCAGAAATTAGAACTAAAGCTTATAAAACATTACTTAGCAAACATTATTTGTTGCATATTGTTCAAAAATACAAGTTACATGGATTGTTTAGTTGCGTTTTCTTAGTTTTATTAAATAAAATAAAGGCAAAACACAAATCAATTGTATTTTTTTATGCAAGTGTTCTCTATTTTTTATTTATATTCGAATAAAACAGTTGTAAAAAATTAAAATTTCAATTTTTTCAGATATTAAAATTACCTTAAAAACAAAGTGGTTCTAATTTTCGATCGTCTACTGTATTTGCAGTTCCATCGCAGAATGGGATTCCTTTTTTTCACTAAAGTGCAGTGTAATTAAAGATATAGAAACAATACTTAAAGTAGTTTAAATTTATTACACATTTCACGGTCTACCAGCTGCATGCTACAAAAGAAACAGATGCATTTAAAACGAACGTTTTCAAGCCTGAATAATTTTCGAGTTCGTCTCGTTACGCTCTGCAGCCCAAGCCTAAGTTTTGAAGCGTCACTCACATTTTTTCTAATACAACAGAAAACATTTCAATTCCATAGTATGCAAATTGATCGATTAACAAACTATCGAGCATAGAAACTATCGTCTAATTAATATCGAAATCTCACTATTGATATTGCACGGGTCATCAGCTGTTTATCTAGTCGCATGTTTTTCTCTTGTATATATTTTGTTATTCAACTCTAGAATTCCTATGAGGCTGTTTAACAAAGGTGGTCGGTTTCTAATTGCCGGCATTCTGCCGGGCATCGACCGCAACGCCGACGATGTGGTCGATAAGGAGAGCAAAACTTACAAATCATTTCTGGCCAGCGAGCGACAAGATGAAACCGGCCCAGAACGACTCAAGCAAATGTTAACCGTGGAGTAAGTTGCAGCTGGGTACAGTATAAAAGAGTTTTAAATAATAAAGAAATGCATTTTCAGTGAATTTGGCAGCATATCCTCAGAGCTGAACTCTATTTACCAGGCAGGATTCTTAGGATTTCTTGTTGGCGCCATCTATGGTGGTGTTACACAATCGCGGGTTAGCTATATGAACTTCATGGAGAATAATCAGGCGACGGCTTTTAAGTCTCACTTTGATGCCAAGGTAAGTTTATCTAGATATTTATATATACTTTTTCTTTTATTTTCGATGCCAACTCATGATTCTGTTTTGCAGAAAAAGCTACAGGATCAGTTTACGGTTAACTTTGCCAAGGGTGGGTTTAAGTGGGGCTGGCGTGTGGGTCTGTTTACCACCTCCTACTTGTAAGTATAGCTCGCATAACCCACTCAAAAAAGTTCTTATCTAACTGGTAAGTCTCTTTCAATAGTGGCATCATTACCTGCATATCTGTCTACCGCGGCAAGTCCTCCCTTTACGAATACCTGGCCGCAGGATCGCTGACAGGTGCGCTGTACAAGGTAAACTTGGGTCTGCGTGGCATGGCGGCTGGTGGCATTATTGGTGGCTTTATGGGTGGTGTGGCGGGCGTGGCTTCGCTGCTGCTGATGAAAGCATCGGGCACATCCATGGAGGAGGTGCGTTATTGGCAGTACAAATGGCGCCTGCAGCGAGATGATAACATACAGCAGGCGTTTAAGAATCAGGCTCAAAAGGATGCGCCGGAGCTGTTTACAGCGCATGATACTCGCGTGGGTGAGACGGTTACATTGGACTCGGTGAAGTGATTCATGTCTATGTTGAAATGTAAATTTAGTTCGTTTTTATTTAAATAATAAATTGCAATAATGTCCATTTAAAGCAAGATAGACAAGAATACAATTAAGGAAGCCCAAGTTGGCCGTTGTTTGCTATGCGTCGTTTCAGTTTGTAGTTCATAGTTTATGCTTATTGCAACTAAGGATACAGATATGACTCAGGATACAGTATATAGAATATAGAACATGAAAATGGAGCACACAAATTCTTTTCGAATGCAATAAATTAAATGCTTTGCTAGGAAATCAAGAAATAAAGGAAACATGACTCGATGGGTTTGTTTTTTAGACTTCGTCTTCGTTGGAAGGACGCGTCAGGCGCTTGGCGCCACGATTCGGTGGACCCTTTGGCTTGGCAAATGCTGGCCGGTGTAATATCTTTTTGGGATGCAGTTCGTCCTGCAAATACTCCTCGGTGAGTTCGGTGCCAATATCTATTTCTAACTGCAATGTAAAATATAAATGAGTTAAGAGAAGATCACGCCGCACTTGTTCGCTCACCTTCTTAGCTATGTCCACGCCCATTGCAGCAAGCTGCTCTAGAAATGGTGCTTTGCAGCTAGAGTACATCATGCGTTCGCGCACAGAGCAAGAGTAGCCCGGCATTGAGTAGATGAACACAAAAGACTCCAGATAGTCGCCCTCGTGTGTGTGCTTAAACTGATACAGATGATAGCGCGCATGATCCTCGGGCACCTGCTTGGGCAGCTCGCTGACCTCCACTTTGGCCGCATGCGAGACATGTATGCGCTCCTCCTCCAAACTAATGCGAAACTGCAAATAATCATAGTTGCCACGCAACAAGTCCTGCACAGCGGCACGTGTTGCATCTGTCACTGGACAGGATATGCCGCCCAGCGTCTGGTGACGCGTCTCCGTGGATATCTCTGTGCGCACTTCCGTCTTTTGCAGCTCCTTTAGCTCCTCTTCGCGTGTGGTAAGCGGCGCCGGCGCTGCAAACTCACGCTTATGCTTTTTATAGCCCTCCAAGGTGCCCTCCTCCAAAGTGGTAGCATGCAGCTCCTCTGTGATGTAGGCAGAACCGAATTCGGTTTTAAGTGTTGCCTTTGTCGAAGCGTAGACCATCTTCTGGCGTATGCTGGCCGTATCCGGAATCCAGCTGATCAGCATCCAGCTATAACCAAGCGTTATCTTTACATCCAGGCGATACAACAAGTAACAAGGAACATTCTCCTCGAGCAGAGGCGTCAATAGCTTATCATAATCTCTTTCCCAATCCTTTTTCACATCAGCTGTGGCGCTGCAGCTGAGCTGTTCTGAAATATTGTTATCACAGATATTTATTTACATATATACATACAAATATCTTTGTGTATGTATGCATATTTCACTTACCATTTTCAATTGACACTTTTATCACACGTATTTTACCATTTTTGGCTTTGCCGAAAATCTTGGCGAGCTGCTCGTTGGCTGGAATGAAATTATTTGTATTTATTAACAATATTATTAGTTAAGTGCAGCTTGTAGGCTTACCCTTGATGCCTGTTTGATGCGACATAGTTAACTGATTTTATGCCAAGTTATAATCGCGAAAAAAAAGTGTATTACTCACAAAAAAATTGCAGCGTTGCCAGCTGTTTGTTTTTTGGGGCGCACTGCCAGCACTTTTGATTTGTTTACATTTTGCAAAGAAACTTTAGAATAGCTGGCAGCATTCCCCAACTGCAGTGTGACCAGTTTGCGCAGCACTTAAACGCGCGCTTTCGAGCACTGTCTTTTTATGCTGCGTTCTTTTCATGTCTCTGTAAAATGTAAAACAAAAAACTGCATTTTATTGCATTTAACGCGAACGCAATCGAAACAAAAACGTATTTTTAGTGCAAGCGTGTATTAAATCAAGTGAGTGCACATGAAAGTTTCATAAATAGTCGCGTGCAAAGAACTAAAAACAATGAAACGCTCCAGTTGCTAATCAGCGCAGCACAGCGCTGCCTCTGTCGACGTCAGCGTCAGCGCCAGTCCCCGCCCTGCTGCAAATGTTTACTTCCGCTTTTTGCTTGTAATTTCTAAAGTAATTAAACCTGCTACATTACCCCTTGCAGCATCCATACCCATGTTAACCGAAGCCCCCATGGCCAGTGACAACATTATGGACGAATTAGCATCTTTGATACGCACCGAAATACCCGATGGCCGCCAAAGTCTACGCGACAGCTACACGAATCTTGAGCGTGTGGCCGACTACTGCGAGGACACCTACTATCGTGCCGACAATAAGAAGGCAGCCCTCGAGGCAACCAAGAACTATACCACCCAATCCCTGGCCAGTGTCGCGTATCAGATCAACACGCTCGCCTACAGCTACATGCAGCTACTAGATTTACAGGCCCAGCAGCTCAGCGAGATGGAGTCGCAAATGAATCACATTGCCCAGACGGTGCATATACATAAGGAGAAGGTGGCCAGGCGGTAAGTCAACCGGAACAGTAGCAAGTAGAGAATTAGGGTGCATTTACAACTTGCATTTGCTTCATGCAGTTTTCTTTTGATGTGTTGCGCATTGAAGCAGACGACTTCGATCCTTAAAAGTATAAATATTCTTGATCAGCATCTACAACAGAGTCAGACTAGCCTCGTCTGTCCATCTGTCCTTCTGCTTATATGCGAACCAGTCTCTCAGTTTTAATAATATGCATATTTTATTTATATAGCTGCCCTAGGAACAAGTTTACAAATCGTTTTCGTACGAAAAACTTTATTTTTTAGGTAATCCCAGCCCAGAGCTGTAAAGAATGATTCTTTTTGAGAACTATCCAGGCAATGAATTCAAAAACTTGGCTTAACTTAACTAGCCAAAAAATTAAATTATTAATTAATTGAATTACAATTTTATTGAATTCTTATTATATAAAAGAGATTGAATCATTCTTAATTCATTCATCATTCTTTAATTCCCAAAGAATTTAAGATTTAAGTGAATCGTTATTTTGCTTATGATAAGGAATTGAATTCAAATTGGAATTAGTTGGGATCAAACCAAACTATTCAAATCTAAGTTAAGGTTTGTTTTTTTTTGTATTCTGACTAAATTTCATCAAAATCGGATGACCATATCTGTTGATCAAGTTTTTTTCAAAATCGGACTACTATATCTTATAGCTGTCATAGGAACATTGAGTTTGAAAATTGAGTTTTTAAGTGAATTACTTTTCTGCAAGAGTATATACATATGACTCTACTTGTTTTTATTTTCTCGCTGCATTTTTAATATGCCTTTTATGAAGCTTATCACGCAAAATGAAAACTTGCATTCATACAATCGAAAAAAGATAACGAAAGCAGAGTTGTTTACGCTTCGCTAGCCTCAACAACCCTTCTCACCAAACAGGAACTTCATGCAGAATGCGTTTACACAACCAACTTTTAGGCCAGATTTTGTTTAATTTCACCTTAAATTTGAAATGAACTGTTTAAGCATTGTTTCTGTTTGATTTCCTCTTAAAGCTGTTAAGCCTTTAGGCACACGTTCTTATTTAATTCAAGCTTAATTCTTATAAATACCTTTATTTTCACTTAAAACCTGCAGCGAGATTGGCGTGCTGACCGCAAATAAGGTAAGCTCAAGGCAATTCAAGATTGTGGCGCCCATAAATCCCGAGAAGCCCATTAAGTACGTTCGCAAGCCCATCGACTATTCAATATTGGACGAGATTGGGCATGGCATTAACTCTTCAAACCAGCATGTGGTGCGCCAGAAGCATCGCGGCTCAAGTCATGGTTCAGTGCAATCGCTAATTCCATTGTCGGTGGGTCCGCCGCCAACGACCAAGCCGCCAACGCCGCCACAAATGTCGCGTGCGGGCAACACGGGCACGCTGGGCAAGTCGGTGAGCAATACGGGCACGCTGGGCAAGAGTTCGAGGGAGTATCGAACACCGCCTGTGGTTAATCCGCCACAGGTGCCCTCACACTATGCGCCCAACTATCCAATTGGACATCCCAAGCGCATGTCAACGGCTTCGTCCATAACCACCACCACCACTGGCGGCGGTGCAGCGGGCAATGAGCGTGCCGCCGGCTACAGTGCGCTGCCCATGCCGCCCAGCCAGCAAATAGCCACACATGTGAATCTGCCCTCGGCGGGCATGATGCAATCGCTGCCACCACCGCCGCCTACAACATATGATGATAGAAGCAGCATGCCACGTAAGCTAAGCTACTTTTGATTTAAATGCTAGCAAATAAAACTAACCTGCCTGTATCTAATCCTTAGCAGCGCCTCCATCGCCGCTGACCGTCTCGCAGCACGAGATGACGGAGCAGAGCCACATTGGCATGCATACGCTGGGACGCAATATCAACAGGTAAGCACAAACATTCCATAATCTATCATTATTTTGCTTGTGTATATAACTCATGTCATACTTTTTATGCAAACTGCTTGCGCACAGGAATCCCAATAGGTAAATTGCATGCTTTTTATTAAACATTTGATTGGCATTTTTATATGAACTCGTTTCTTTTGGTTGAACAGAAATCATTTCAGCCTAAACTTTGCGCGTCCTGGCTCACAGTCGCCGCCATTGCCACCACCGCCGCCACCCGAGGATGAGCATCAGGACTTTGGTCGTCCACGCACTTCAACTGGGCCACAACTGGCGCCCATTGTGCCCGAGGATCAGAACTTGCCTGGCTGGGTGCCCAAAAACTACATCGAAAAGGGTAAAGAATATATAGAAAAATATGTAATTATAATATATTATAAACAAAAACCAATCTGTTTACATTAGTGGTGGCCATTTATGATTACTACGCCGACAAGGATGATGAGCTAAGTTTCCAGGAGAGCTCGGTGCTGTACGTGCTAAAGAAAAACGACGATGGCTGGTGGGAGGGCGTTATGGACGGTGTTACCGGTCTGTTCCCTGGCAATTATGTAGAGCCATGTGTCTAAGCAACTGCCAATGGAATTGATCAATTGGTATTTACCAATAACAATAACAATAACAATAATATGCATAATATGACAAAGACGATAACACTTTTGAGCATATTGATTATGATAATTATACAATACAACTACAGCCACAGCAGCACGCTCGATAAAAAGTATTCCACTAGCATAAACTTAAATGGCCACAAGCTGCATTATAGTTTAATATAAAGCAATTGTCACCAAACACACATACATACACACGCAGTCCTATATACAGATACATATATACAAAAATTGTCAATGCATTTATATATGAGCGCTCGCTATTTTCTATGTAACGTAAACTATATAAATTAATTAAATAACTTAATAGCCAAAAAATAGCCCAAAATAATGCAAAATTCAACAATTTTAAGTGCATATAAATATGACCTATTTAGTATACTCTTATATAGACGAATTCGGACCCCTACTCCTTTTAAATATTTACCTACATTTACAACAATTGTGTAAGGCGCTTTTCGTTTACACTGCGCTTGTTTATTCAACTCCCCACTCCCAAGCAACTCCCGCAATGTCGTAGGTTATACGAATTTCAGTTAGCCTTTAGCTTTTAAGTATTGGTCAGTTGGTATTGCGTTTCTTTTTATGCAAAACATATATAATTATTTCAAATACTACAAACAATATGCATATACTTTATATATGATTTAGTTAAAATGAATTTGCAAAAAGAAAATCGAATTAAAATTTATAAAATATACATCCACATGCATTATATGGTATAATAGCTAATAAAAATTTCAAATTTCAAAGTCCTTGTTCTTGTTCTTGTTTTTGACCATGCAATTTGGCATTGCGCGTATTTTCATATAGCTTGACCTTTTCGTGCCGGATGCCCCGCCGTATAACGTTTGCCATGAAAATCTTTTATTTAATTCCTGACACGAAAGAAAGTGTTTCGAGAGAACAAAATGCAAATGTAGGTCCTTGGCATGCACACGTGAGAGAATGTGAGTGACGTATGGAGTTGTGGGTGCTCTGAACGCCCAACTGCTCCAATAAAATATTTACAAATGCCAACACTCATCAAACGGGCGCCCAAATCTATCAATCAATCACAAATTGACCTGCAATTGCATACAAATATTTCCATTTCAATGCCGCGCTTGGGAAAAATGTTTCAGCCTTTTCTGTACTGCAAAAAAGGACGGGGGAAATTAACGCTTTCGTGTTGATATGTGGCAGTTTTTACGTGCAACATTTGTTATCAAAGCATTTCTTTTTGAATTCAATTTGAGTCGAGTATTGTGTGAAGTAGTTTCAAGAGTTGACGTAGCGGAAATGTATCCACTTTTCCTGGCAAAAACCGGAAAATGGGTTGTTGGGCAGGCGCCAGCTGCTAACTGGATTCCATTGTGCCCAGTCCAAAACTACGTGATTTGCATAAAAAAAGTGTTAACAGAGTTGGCTGTTGTTGCATGTTTCTACTTGGGACTGGCTGTGTTGCAACATTATGTTTTTAAATGTAGTCTCTCTATAAGTATGTTGCATTAAATAGCGCTCAACTTGTTAATAGACTTTTATAAATCGTATAGTATTTTATATATAATTGTGAAACACAATTTTTAATTGATTAAATTACTTTATTTTCAATTGTTTCAGTTATTTACATGCTTAATTTGTATTTACAATTTTCTTAAGGTTAGGGGCTCTTCACTTATTCAAATTGTCAATGTTTGTTTTGTATTGTAAACCTCACTTGGCACAACAACTGTACACAGTGGCGTATGCAGAAATTTTTGTTGAAAAGGGGGCAATAAATAAGTTGTTTTTATTTATTTAAATTAATTGAAATTTAACTATTGTAATTTCTATTAAATTCCGAATAGTTTAAACTTTTAAGAAACTTTTAAAAAATATATAAGTCTCCATTTATGTCGATTCAGAAATGGGTTCACGCTTGAATATAACTACTTGAGCTTTTACTTACATATGTATTTGATTTGTTTATAATAGTATTTTTATCAGACTGACCTTATATTCCACTTGGATATGTGTTCTTATCAGCAATCGACTCATAGAATACTAGTATTTAAAAGATCGGTATCGTTTGTTCTCAGAATGTGTATCAATATTGGGTCAAAACTGACAAGCGTTTTGAACATGCTTTTAATCTTTAAATCTATGATTATATTCAGTTCTTTTAGTTTATAACGAACCCATTTAAAAAGAATTTTCGCCTAAAAAGAATCAATTCCAAAATTATGCACACATAAATTGTTTTCTTCAAGTCTTTATATAAAACTTTTGTTTAAAATTAACCATTTTCCCCAGTCTATTGAGGTTGGCTTTAAGTGAAAAGACCTTTATGTACTTTTGAGTTGAAGTATTTTCGAGTATACCATTTAAATATTTATAAGCATTTTTGGCCACTGTTTCAACAGACACTCATGATCCTTGTTTATTATAATAATAATGCTCTTAAATATTTCCAGAATAACTGATCGATCTGTACTGAAGAAGGGATGAACAGACGACGCCACTGCCAATGCAACTTAACTCAAATACAAAGCACACTCAACAACACATCAACAGTCGACATTCCCAGGCCCAGAACTGGCCAGCACCAAAGAAATGTATGCAAAATGGCGCATTAGCATTTCAACAATTCGAGAACCCAGGAGGGGGTAAAAAAAGGACTAAGGAATTGATTGAGCCATGCGGCCAGCACACAAAACACCATACACAAAAGTGCCACCACCCACAACAGCCCACTCACAGTCTGGTGTGGACTATGTCTATAATTTGGTTAGTTCTGACCAGAATAAGCCAGACCAGAGGCTAAATAGGGCCTTTCGGTCGCCTTTCAGTTCAGTTTTGTCAGTTCAGGCGAACGGTTCGCCGGCATTGCGATACGCGAGTGTCACTTCGGGATTATTCAAGTTTTGTTTTCGGAACATATATATATATATATATTATTTGAACAATTCGAAATAGTTGTGCAAACAAAGTACATTTGTAAGTGCGCCATTTTGCAGAGCAGCTAAATAAGTTTGTTATCAAATGGCCAAAAGTTTTGTTGTTTGGTTTTTTTAAAATAATCGATGTTAAGTTTGGACTATTGTATTATGAGTATTGCTGCTGTTGGCACTTGTACCGCATATAATTGACCTACTTGAGGTCGGTTTGCCTGCCCTGCTTATCGTAGCCCCATCTTTAACCGCATTGGATTTACTTCATGTTCTGTTTTGTACCACTGTAAATTATTACATTATTTCATGTTCAGATTGGGGCCAGCTCAGCCATTTTGTTTTCGAATGTGCGAAATATGCGAAAACTTTTTGTATATGGCGTAAACAATGCAGCGAAGTTGGCCCCAATTTTGAGACGGGCCAAGTTCTTGAGATTGTGGCACGCAACGCCTATTTTACATAGCTTTTCTGAGTTTTTAATTGCGTCGAACGCTAATTGCCCCAACTTGAAGGTTGAAAGTTTGCACTTCAACGCATTGGAAAATAACAAAAAAAAATAAAGTGACGTCAGATTTTTTAGCTTAAGCTATAGGATTAAACTGTGTGTAATATGTTTTACCACGATTAGCCTGACGCATTCTATAAATAGCTCTTAGACTTCCCAGGAGTAATTTACTGTTCACAGCAATGGCTCTGACCATCAATCACAATTGCCAGCGTCGTGGACTATGCAAGGATATAATTATAGCAAATGAGTTGGCCTTTTTTTTTGTGATATATGAAGTTGTATACTTCAAGTTGAGGTGCCATATGCTTTAATTATTATATTTTTGAAAAACAAGAAGACTTAAATATAGCAGCTATTTGTAGAAATACTTAACAAGCTGGTCTTCTATCAAAACTTCTCCAATATTTGTTAATAGAATCAGTTACATTGAAATATAACCAATTGTGTAACAGAAAACTCTCTAGAATGCATTAGTTAACACAAAGTGTAATTAAGGTAACTAGGTATTATACCAGCAAACATTTTGACTATATTTTCATTCCAATTGCAATAGCTATCTTGTTGTATGAGTTTTACGAGTTCTAGTTCCCTTTCAAAATCAAGTAGGTATTATTCTATAGCCTTTTGTTTGTATAAAAGTTCAATGGTCTTTGAGTTAAAGCAGTTCTAGTTGTTGTGTAAAAGCAAAGTTGATATCGCACCTTTATTAAAGCAGTAGGAGTTCTGGGGTATCAGCTCCTTGCCAAATAAATGTCCCGAGTAGCTTTTCCGCCGCAGAAAGCAAATAATAAAAGTCAACTTCTTTACATTCACTTCGCCATTAATCTTGGCGCCTTTTGAAGCACGTCAGTTTTTCTGATAGGCATGTAAATTTATTGTGAGTGCAAAGTTTTTTAGCTAGCATATGGAAAGACTGATTTTGACCTGAGATTCATAATATAATAAAAAAAAATGATTGTGCTAGTTCTAGAATTATCAGTCTAGAATTCAAACCGTTTTATTCTTCGAATTCTAAACATTAAACGTACTTAAATATTCTTAAAATTAGTGCGAATCTGACTTTAATTCAAAAAGGTTCGTTTATTGTCATAAAGCAAAAATAAAAAGGCTTTAAGTATAAAATAATTTTTAAAAATTTAAAAAAAAATCCTTAATATAAGAATTTAATACTTAATAAAAGTTATTTGGTACTTAGCCGGATTTTGAGAGTGTTTCTACTTGATTTGATATTTGAGATTATACAGAATCCTTGATACTAATACAATATAGAGCGTGGTATTCACTTAGAGTTTAATTTTACCTTATTAAGGCAAAAGAAGAACTGACAAGAACTCCTAGAACTTGCGTGTTAACTAATTTTAAACAAACAATATTTTGCTAAAAAAAACAAGTAAGAATACTCTAGTCGAGTGTGCCCGACTACGAGACTCCCTGCTCCCAACTTTCATTTCAAGCAGTTCAGCGGCAACACAAGCAAGCAGCGTACTCAACTTGCACAGTGCATGTCAAACTGTTGTTTCTGCCTGCTTAGACAGGGGAAATAGATTCTTCCATAACTTTGGTGCTATTTATCCGATCGTGTTGAAATTTACACATCCGAAAGACATTGACTAAAGATACATGTGTACCAAAAATTAAAGCTCTATCTTTAAAATTGCGGCTGTGGGAGTCTTTTGCGATTCGCGGGGGTGCCGGGGGGGGGGGGGGGGTGCTTCCGAAATTTGAAATAAACTTGATCTGCGTATGGTATACAGGAACCTACATGCCAAGTTTGGTGTCTCTAGCTTGTGTAGTCTCCGAGATCTGTGTGTTCATACGGACAGACGGACAGACAGACAGACAGACGGACATGGCTAGATCATCACGGCTGTTGATGCTGATCAAGAATATATATAGTTTATATAGTCGGAAATGCTTCCTTCTGCCTGTTACACACATTTGCAGTACTTTATAACTCCCTTTTTCCCATTTTTAATGGGAACAGGGAGTAAAAAAAGCATTTAGACCTAAGGGACTATGTAAATCCATTCAAATCAAATCAAATGAAATATTTACAAATATGTAAATAGAGTAATTTTTTTAGCCAACATTTCCCATGCAAATGCTTTGAGTCAGTGATTTTCCCTAATAAACGTAAATGGAATACGTTTACCGCTCGAACATTTGTCAACATGTGGTCGCCGGTTGGGGGATCGGCTTAAGAACGCAGTCATGAATATGAAATATGTATATGGCATTCTATACTAGAAAAACTCATTTAGAACACACGCCCTCACTTTTATATGTACAATCCGGGCAACTAATGAGGCTCGCTATGAATCAAAATTCAATGGTGACATGCTCCCAGCACATAATGTAGGGTTCATTCCTTCAAACGGGAGCGTTGTGGCTATCGCAAGGTGTAATCTAGGCTAGATTTGCGGCTTTCCGGGGGTAGAGGAGTAGGAGGTCTCTCCCAACTAAAAACAAATCAAATCAAAATGCGGCATTCCAACGAGTGTGTGCGACAACAAAAAAAAAACGAAAACAGAGGTAAAGATAGAGGAGCTCCAATTCAAGCTGGTCAGCTGGACTCCAACGAACTGCTGTCCGCGTTAGCTTGTTGGATGTCGTGTCTGCCGGCAATTTACACAAATTCAATAAACGACAATGTTAAAAAAAAAAAAAATAAACATTACAATATAGCACAAGTAGGATAATTTTGATTCGAGTTGCCGAAGTTTAAATGCTCTAATAAAAGTGTCAAAAAAGGCTTTCGTACAGAAATTACATTTTTTCTTTTTAATATATTTATTGATTCTTATGTATAATGAAGGGTGGTCGACTTAAAACACTAGTTTGACTTTTTAGCTTTGACAATGATACGATATAAACATACAACTATTTTCTTGACTGGGAATCAAACCCGAGGTTTGGTGTACCAGGTCCCAATACCTGCTCACTCTCGTCGTACACTATTCAATGTTAAGACGATTATTGTTGTCAAAGATAAAATGATGTTGTAGTACTCCAAGCTGACCGTTGCAGAAACAACTTTTTCAAGAGTAGAGTACAGTACGAAACTTGCCGTTAACAAAAATAGGTAGCAAAAGTGTTGCGGTTATTAGCCTGGGGTACTATTGGGCTCGTAGCAAATCGATTTTAATATAAAATTTGTTAATGCCACCCATAGTTTTCGATAGGGCGTATTCCAGCACTTCAATTGTCTTCCGTTTCTTGTTGATATTGAAAGCCTGTAATTTGTGTACAGAAACGAAGAGCAAGTGTTTTGTTTGTTTGTAACTTTTTTGTCACATATCAAATATTAAGCATTTGAAGGCTACAACAAATTTAATAATTCAAGACTCAAGCTTACTTTCTTAGCTTATAATTTAAGCGATTTTAGGCAAATGAATAAAGTTTGTGGTAGACAGGCACGCTAAAGGACATTAGTTTGTCAAGTCATTACTTTTAATTGGAATTGAAAACACAGGTGTGAAAGGGGAGTTGTCGCATAGAACGGCACGTGGCAACAAATAGTGTCTGATGTGGCATTTGATATGAAAGCTTACAATTTAATATAGCCAAGCAAGTCTAATGGGTTAGACAAATTAACTTTAATAGCCAAGATTTTTGGCTGGATACTATTTTGATCCTTAATCCATTCTAAGTGTATAAATTTCAGACATTGATAAGACTGAAATGTTAAAATTATATTCATCCTAGAAATCGTTCAGCATTTGTAATCAAGTTAAAAAGTCAAAAGTTTTGAGTTACCTCTTTTTAAAACACCGTTAACAATTAAACATCAAATTTCATGATTTACATTCTAATTGTTTTTAAATGTACCCAAAAAACAAAGTTATAATTTAATATCCAAATAGAGCATACAAATTTACTGAAGGAAACAACAAATTAAGCCATATCCTTTGCTCAGCGAGCAATCCTTATCCAACACATAGCCACCAATCAATCTATTGTGTAATATGCATGAAATGGATTTGCTAGACAGATGCTCTGGATCTTGTTCAGGGTTAGTTTGAGTCAGCAGCAGTTAATCCTGCTAGTGTTGCGAAAGGTCCTTGCCATTTTGAACTGCCATCGAACTTTTTAGCATTTAACCTTCATTGATTTGCATGCGAAGACACGCAGCAACATAGCAATTGTTCAAGTTCACGGTTTGATTTATGGCACACGCCAAGTCGTAACTCGTCGCAAAAGCAAAAGCCCCACAGGACTTTCACCCGACGAGCATTAACAACAACATCGATTAGCCAAGTCATGTTCATGCCAGGGAAAACCTTGACGCCAAAGTTTACAATCCATTAAGACTATTTTTTTTGGTTGAGTTGGGGTAGCTGGAAAACGCCCAGTTAATGACATTTTTACGATTGTTGACAACAAATTGACACCATTTGTAATCATTTGTTGTTGTTGCTGCCTTTGGATAGGTTATCAGCAGTTCAAGGACACACAATTGATCAGCAAAATGGCCGCTAGCGCTGGGGCCAGCAGCTGGTCGGGCAGCAGCGGTGGCAGCACATCCTCGCAAGGACGACAACTGGGTACAGCACAACCCGCTCAGGACGAACGCTTAGTGGTAAGTAGATCAAGGTGCTGGCACTTAAAATGATTGAGCTTCAAGGAAATGTATGATTGCAGGTTGCGGTGCGTGTGCGTCCTAGTCTGGAAGCCAGCGAACGCTGCATCGAAGTCATCTCTGGCGGCTCGCTGCTGTATGATGATGGCGGCAAGAGTCAGCCACGCAAGTACTCATACGATTATGTCTTTAAGGAGACCGATACACAGGAGCAGGTCTACAATACGACAACAGCACCCTTGGTCAGAGATGTGCTCAATGGCTACAATGCAGCCGTGTTTGCTTATGGAGCGACAGGTTCTGGTAAAACGCACACAATGCTGGGGCCTGTGCCGCGCAAGAAACCCTTGACAGCGGAACGGGGTCCGTCCACAGCTGCTGGCTATGAGGCGGATGTCAGCAGCCAGGATATTGGGCTTATGGTGCGTGCTATTGAGGATATCTTTGGTTATATTGAGGCAGCTGGTCCGGAGAGCGCCTCGAAGGTCTCCATTTCATATTTGGAAATTTATAACGAACTCATTAGGGATCTGCTCAATCCGGGCGGGCCGCTGGAGCTGCGTGAGGATCTGCGTGGTGGACGCATTACCGTTGCCGGACTATCCGAGATAACCACATCCAGTCGCAAGGAGGTCTTCAATCTGCTGGTCAGAGGCAACAAGGCGCGCACAATGGAACCCACGGCGGCCAATCAGACCTCCTCACGCAGCCATGCCCTGCTCAGTATCATGGTGCAGACGCGCACTCCCCTGGGCACCAAGCAGGGCCGGCTCTATCTCACTGATCTGGCTGGCTCCGAACGCGCCAAGAAGACTAAGAATCGCGGCAAGCGTTTGCAGGAAGGTGCCCACATTAATCGCAGTTTACTGGCGCTGGGCAACTGCATCAATGCATTGTCGGGTGGTGCTCGCTACGTTAACTATCGGGACTCGAAGCTCACGCGCCTGCTGAAGGAGGCGCTCAGCGGTCGCTGTAAGACGGTAATGATTGCACACGTTGCACCCGAGAGCAAACATCGTGATGAAACCAAGAACACACTGGTATATGCGGATCGTGCAAATAGCATTACCACCAAGCTGCAGAGTTCGGTTTACATCGATGAGTTCAAAAACTTTCCCACCAAGCACTATCAGAGCCTGGTTTCCGAGCTGCGCGATGAAGTCACCCGCCTGCGCACCAAGATGCTAACGGAACGTCCACGAAGTGGAGCTGCTGCCGCTGCAGCGTCCATAACAACCCCACAGCCACCCAGTGAGGAGCTGAACGAGCAGCGCAAGACTGAGCTACGCTATCTGCGGGAACAGATTGTGCTGACCTTTAAGCAACAGATGAAACTGCGACGAAAGTTGTTGGAGGCGGAGAGTCATCTGCTTGGGCTAGAACTGGATGCCGAGCGACAGCATATGATCATTTCGCACTGGCAGGGACGCATTGGCAAGCTCTATGATGCACCTGGCGATGATGGTGGGTAATAGTATAAATATATCTAACACAGAAATGGAATCGGAATAAAAAACACGATTCTGATCTTTCCCTGTTTTGAAGTAGCCCAACCACTCTTTCAATTTATATAATCGATAAATAAAGAAGCACTTTATTAGGTAAAAGTCTAGTGACGATGCATATACAAGCTCTAAAATTTCTGTTATCAAATTTGTGACGAAGTATATGATTAATGCACTTTTTCTCAGGGTTAAACACTCTCGACTCCGCAAATAGGATGAAAAAATATTACAAATATCGTAGTCGGGACCGTCCGATCACAACGTTTTTACTTTTCTTTAATATAACATTTTAGTAAAAAAGACAGTTTGATGGAGTTATTATAGATAATTATATATCTAAAGATAGTACTCTAAAAATAATACTTCGGTTTCGAAAAATTTGTTAAAATTTCGTAACTTAAAATCATATTAAATTTGCTTATTGGAAAATTGATCTTAACTTGAACTGGCTGGTTAAAAAAAAAAAACATAGTATACAAAGATCCACTATCAACTTCTTTAAACATCAAGAACATCTGTCTTATTGCAAATTCATAATACTATAAACATAGAAGCCCATGATTTAAGTGTCATTTTTCTTGCTCAGACTACCTACACAACTAAAAACAAATCTCATTCAGTTAACGAGTGCTGTCGTGTGTAGAACAAATTTTTTGGAAAAACATTAACACATATAAACTTCTAAACAAAATGACTTCTGAAATAAATTTAGGTGAGATTGTAGACTACTTGCGTAGAAAATTAGAGCCGCAGCCTCATCATCAGATACTATCGCATTTTTTTGGACATTTGGATGAAGAAGACGCCACCTACACTAATGCCGTCGAACAACTGAATAACATTCTGCAAACAGCTGTTGCGTCTAGAGTAATCATTTCTTGCAATAATTATTTCTCTGTCCCGATAAATGCAGAAGATGTTTCTGATTCTGTATCTAATTTCTTGGAATACGGTTTATCAAGTTCGAGCGAAGAAGATTCAATTGCTATAGAAGAAGACGAGGAAACGGCAGTTTTCAAGTCCATTAAAATAGAGATCGCAAAAACACAAAGAAAGTAGTGTTTCTTAAATAAATTTTGGATTGCAAACTACAAAAAAATTGAAAAGAAAAGTGTTAGTTTTGTTTTTGTTGTTTTTGAATTGGATCAAATTAAAATATTGCGAGTTGAATGTCTAAATAAACACAATCGATTAAAAATAAAATTTTGCGAATTTATTTTTTTTCAATTTTTGATCAGAACTATCAGTTTTAATGAAATAATCAATCAATTGAATGTACTTAAATGAAATATTAAAAAGTTCAACTTTGCATATGTTGTATTGGCTATTGGAGATCTAATTAGCTAATTAAATATATCTCACAGAAAGGGTAAAAGCGGTGCAGTCTCTCTTTACGCTCTTTATTGAAATGGGAGTTTAACAAATTTAAAAATCTTAACAGTGTTCAAACTTAGAAACCCACTATTTAGTTGTCACTGCTTTTATTTAGGCTTCCTACACGACTAAGAAATAAACTCAGTTAGTTTTCGAGTACAGCCGAGTGAACACGTTTCGAAAAACACAAAAACAAAAATTTCGAATAAACATTAATAAACGCAAAAACTTAATACACATAATATTATGGCAAACGCAGTCCACCTCGACAACATTTTAAGTTTCTTACGCGCCAAAATTCAGCCACAAAAACGAAGTGATCTCTTAACGCACTTCATTGGAAAATGTGACAAAAAAGACGGAAAATTGAAGAAAAAAGTTAATCAACTATATACTATCTTGAAGTTGGGTATTGAATCGGGGTTGATCATTTGCAGCAATGATCATCTATTTACTGGAACACATACCGAAGACCTTACAAAAGTGTTTGGGGTTGATTTCTTGGATAGGGACTTAACACCAGATGTATCGCAGGAGAGTCTTAATTCAATTGAAATGGCACCAAGCTCTGAATATATGGACCAAGAATTGTACTCAATATCGGCTACATCTATGGATAGCATTGATTCAACGGACGATAATGAAACAAAGAACACGGACCTCAAAATCTACAAGTCAATTAAACAAATCGTTTCACGACCTAATCACAAATTTTAGTTAAATAAATATATTTTTTTTAATGTTTGGTTGCGAATCTTAGAAATTCTTAGAAACCAAGTATATCGATATTTCTTTGAAAATGGAATATTAAAAGCGGCAACTTCTTGACGTATATGATTTAGTATAGAAGATCTAATTAGTTTGTTCAATATATTTCACAATGAATTAAAAGTTGCAATGAAAGAATCATAATTTCAAGAATTAAATGGAGCCCGCTTAAATAAAATATAGAAAGCTGCAATTTCTTCACATAGTAGTATATGGTATATCATAATCCTAATTGCTAATTTTATATATTTCACAGAAATCAGAAAAAATCAATGATTTCCGATGTTTCAATTGAATATAGGCTCGCCTCAGATGCATCCGATGAGCAGCCCCCTTCCATGGTGGGATCTTTGTATAAGACTTTTTTTAATTTAAATTATAAGCCTTATATGGCAGTCCGCACATTGCGTGAAAAGCTTCAGTTTCTGTGTACCTAAATAATTGTCATAATTCCATTTCAATTCTGTTTGCAGACCACGACTCAGAGGGATCGGTGGCTTTGAAGAATGCTTGGGGCGAACTGGCAGCCATTGAAAAGGAAACGCGACGGTATAAGGAAATACGTGAGCACACCGAGCACGAGCTGGAGCTGTGTCGCCAGAAGGGTGTCAAATTGGAGGATGTAGGTGGCTCATCTCTTGATATAAAGGCCTGCCTTTCTAAAGAAATACATACAATTTACAGGAGCTTCCGGAACGCATATCTAGCGACGAGGAGCGGGAACTGCTCGCCCTGCTCTGCCGTGTGCATGAGCTGGAGGCAGACAAAGTCTCATTGCAGGCGGAACGACTGGCGCGTCAGGCGGAGCTGCGACGTCGCGATCTGCAGCTGTTGCGTGCGGAAAGACAGCGGCGTTTGTGCGAGGATATCATTAGTTCCCAGCGTCGTCTCATCGAGGAGGGCAACGTTGAGCTGCCGGATGAGCTTCGCGAGCTCTACGGCCTCTATCAGCAGGAGATACACGCCGGCGTTGTTACGCCCAGCACAGGCAACTATGAAAAGAAGCTACCGCCCATATACACAGCTGGGTAGGTTAGATTGGGATTATCTTTCTATGGGCAACGTATCAATCAAATGTTACGCTCTATTGCAGATCCGACTCACCCGGTTCCAGTTCCAGCTCTGAATGGTCTCCCGGTTCGCCATTGCCGCACATTGATGGTCATGTCGAGCATGTTGATGGACCGGATCGCCTAATGGGTCCACCTGTTAATCCGCGTCTGCCACGTCTGTCCACTGCGGTGCCTGCGACTGGCACGCGCCGCCCCTCATTGCGTCTGGGCAAGCAGACGCATCCTTAGAGACGGCAGCGCCAACTCTGTTCGAGTTGCTCAGGTATAGTTGTAAAGGATTAGGTTAGGATTAAACGGGCTGCCCAATTTTCACAAATGCTCATTATAATTAATGCGTCAATCATGTTTTTAGTACATAAAGTGTATTTAAATTTCGTATAAATAAATGCGTAGCCTAACGGAACTGCAAGTTAAAGTTGTGTCTTTAATATGGCCAAGTGCTGCCACATTAGTTCAATTTATATTTATTTTCACAGACTTCTTTTTTCGACGATCTGGCAGCTCTGTATTAAATTGCGTTAGGTTGGCTGCAAACGAATTTTGTAAATTTGATTAGAATTTAAACGATTTCGCAAATATAGAAAAACTGTTGATCTGTTATTATTTTATGCAAATCTCCTGATTATTCTAAATATCCTATATGCAGGTATTTAATTCAGTCAATTTGTTTTACAGTTTTGTTATATTTTAAATTACATTGATTTGTTTAAACCAAAATTTTTGTTTGTTGACATTTTATACATATGCATGTAGATAACAAATAAATTCAACAAATTTAAAATGTTGTCTACGTACTTATGCAACATTTACAAGACTGTTATGAATTTTGATTCCCCCAATAAAGGTTTAAATTTAATACGACTTGTGCCACTTAAATGGGCGCATGGGACTTGTACACTGTAAAAAAGGTTTGTGTTTTTTTTAAAGCTTACAAAAATTTTTAAATTTTGTATTGAACTCAAAATATAGTTTTCAATGATATAGGTTGAGAAATATTTTCATAATTGCACAAGTTTTGATTACTATATAGTTTGTCTAGGAAAATGTAGAGTCTGTTTAATATATGATAAACACGTTCTTTTCTATATTATTTCTACAGTCTTAAGGGCTTACAATAGGTGTCTACCAAAGACTTCCTACGCAACAACACTAAGGTCACTGCCGATACAGATTTTGAGTTTCTTGTTTTTTTTTGTTTTTTTTTAAGTGGGTCAGCAACAACAAACAATAACAAAGCCAGAGTGCAAGTGCGAGACAGAGATAGCGTGAGGGAGAGAAATAGAGAAGTGCATGAGAGAGCGCGCACCGACAGAACAAGCGAGAGAGAGAGAGAGAGAGAGAGAGGAAGACTGAGAGAGCATGCTGAGCATGAGAGCATGCGTTTCTATGAAACAAAATGTATCTATGAGGGGTCGCATGAATGTATCTGACAGTTTGATTTTCTTTATTAGATACACAGCTGTGCGCCCCGTGCGTGGTTTGTTTCCGTTGAGAGCTCTGCAGTTTGCAGTTGGATTTTTGTAGTTGACGCAGCAAGCAGGTTGCCGTCGAATAGGAAAAAGTGCCAAAAGTGAATTTAATAGGAAAAATAAATAGAATCAGGCATAAATAATATACAAAATAAATAAACAATATATAGTGGTTATTCAACCAACTATTATTCAATTCAAGCAGCAGAGGTAAGTCAAGTCATTGTCTCATAAAATTCGAAATTTATAAATGCGCAATTGAAGCTGCAGCAAATATAATACTATAATTGATTTCCACATTGTTAAGGCAATAAGTTCAACTGTCTGGATGGGAAATAATTTGAGTACGAGTGCAATTGTGCGGATTGACCAAGGAAGGGTCATCTTTTTTCATCGGCGACACGGATCCCAGGTATGTGAAAATTTTGTAGTGGGCGCAGGCAGCGCAGCGCATTGTCGTCACGGGACGCGCATCTACGTCAATTGCTTTTCTCGAGGGGGTGTTGTGTGGGTCAAACTGCATTTATGGATACAGATATGAATACACACATACATACATGCATACAAGCCCGGTTCCACAGTGACGTTGCAGCAGCTCAGCTAAGGGTCGCTGCCCGGGCAACAGACTCACCTGTTTTTAGGCAGCCGTGATTGGTATTTAAATATAACTCTTTTCTGGGCTCAAATTACCTGCATAGTTACTTCTGCATACTTTGTACTATAACCTGTAATGTACTTTTACCTTTGATAGTCCTGCCAAAATAGGTCAACTGCTTTTTGCTAAAAAGTGCAACTGATATCAAAATTAAACTCCTATCTGAATTACTTTTAGTACAGTTCGGACTTGTGCAACTTTGATAAAAACTTTGTTTTTATTAAAAAATGTTTTTCTAATTTAACTTTAGTTCAAAAAATTTCGTTATTTATTCCATCGATATCCCTCATCCGTTACAAACAAAGTTGACGGTTTTTTGTAGTGATAATAAAAATCAACCCTTGAACTATTTTCTTATTGTATTTGTATTGCGTGCAGTGAATATAAAAGTGTAAGCAGTTTATAGTTTAAAACCAATTTTGATAATACTGTTAATTTATAATTTTCACAAAAGAAAAACCGTTAAGCTGAACCGTTAATTGACAAAGAAATTTGATGGAATAGGTTTATGTTGACCTAAGTTAGCCTTAAGCAGGGTATTTAGGGTATTTTGTTAACGGATAAATGCACCCCACAATCACCCCTTAAATGATTTAGTTTACTTCGTGGTGTTTTTTTTTATTTTATGTACATAAAAAGAACAACTGCATTTAAAATTTATAAAATATTGAAAAATACTATGAAATTTTGAATTGAAAATGAAATAATTATTTTATTAAAACATGGCAAATGAGATTTCATATTATTCAGCAATTATTTGTGATAGGAGATCTTAAATTCGTGCAAAACTCGTATAGAAAAGCAATTGGAAAACTTGTTAAATTCTTTTTAATGAACTTAGTATAAGTATTAGTTTAATTTTATTGAAATCATTTCGTCAATCCGAATGCGAATTTGTGGATTCGGAAATGGGAGCATGCTTAATAGTCAAAATTTACATAGTAGCCAATGTTTTTTGTGTTGCTGTAACTGAAAAACAATTTGTATGCTCAGTTACACCAGTTGTTTTATTACAGTTTTGTTCTTTTGTTTGTTACACTATTTACAATATGGTTCTAAATACAAACAATGTATGTACTATGACTTGAAGTCATATAAGTAATCCTATTTTACAACTCTTGCAGGCGATCAAGGAGTTAGAGATGGATCCTGGATCCGCGGAGAGTGGAGAGCGCACGATGACCATTGAGCAGCTGCCCAATGATCTGTGGCTAGACATAATGTCATATTTGTCGTTCCGGGATCTGCAGCAGTTCCGAATGGTGAATTGGCGCTGTCGTGAATTGGTCAATCGGCGAAATTATTTAAAAAAAGGCAAGGTGATCGTGACCAAGGATAATCTAAAGGAAATGAAAAAGCACGTGGAACGTGGTCTCTCATATCTGAACTTTGAACATCTTGAGTTGCACGATTTAACGCAGAGCCGCGAATTGGAGCAGTTTCTTAAGCTGGTGGGACCAGAAGTTAATCACATGCTGGTGCGCCATGCGCCTGTCTTTCGCAATATGAATGGACAGCTGCCCAATTTGAAAAAGCTGACCATAGCCACCACTAGCACTATGGATGATGTCAATCTGAATGTCGATGGTATCAATATGAAGCAGTTTCTACATCTCGACGGCTTCGAGTGTGATGGCGTCAGCTTGGATACTTCTTTGAAGCTGCTAATGCTGAAGCAGCTGCGACGTGTGGAGAACAAGGTGTCCTTGCGTTCGCTTCAGTTCGAGTATCGTCGAAATAATGAGACGGAACTGCTAGAGGTGCTATACGATCATGCACCCACATTGGAACGCATTGACATCTTCTTTAGCTGCTCACCTGGCGTCGATACATATATCTGGCGTGAGGCGTTCGAGCGTATGGAAAATCTGCGCTCCATCAAGCTCTCCGGCAACTGTCATCTTGTTCTGCTGGATGATATACTGCACTCAATTCCTCAAGTAGCACCCCTTAACCATCTCGATCTCACTGGCATGCTCTCGTTGTCCAATGATATGCTAGACTGCGTGGCTGATAAATGGTACAAGACAATGCGCCACATCGATCTCATGTTCTGTGTGCAGCTGGATGTGCGCTGCACGGAGGCACTGCGTCGTCTAAGCGGCTATCTGGAGTCATTGGTGCTATCCTATTGTCGTGCTATGAACGGCTATAGCTTGATAATGGGTCTGACCTCGACACCCAACTATGTGCTGCAGGAGCTGTTCCTGGAGGATGTGTGCTTTGTGGATGAAGACTCCATGTGCACACTCTTATCACGATTGCCCAATTTGCGCAAGCTTTGCTTGAACAACTGCCGGCAGGCGACCACCGATAAAACTTTATCAACCATTTTCAAGCATATGGTGCTGCTGCGTACGCTCAAGATTGATTACTGCACCAAGGTAACCGATTATGGCTTCATTGGCTTTGGCAAGCAGCCCTATCCCATCACGCGGCTACGTGGTCTGCGCAGGCTCACCTTGCGTGGCGTTCGTAATCTTACGGATAAGCTGTTGAGGAAAGCGCTGCATTTGCCAGAGTTACTGAGCCTCACATTGGACTATTGTAATCGAATGCAGCCCAAGGGCGTTACGGCGCTCAGCATCAACTGTCCATCGTTGGAATTGCTGCACTTGGCCAGCTGTTTACAGATAGACGATGGAACGGTGCACACTGTTGTTACCAATTTAAAGCGTTTGCGCAGCTTTAACATTAGCAATTGTTCACTATTGTCACTTCGGTCAATTCATCATATTGCTGATCATGCGCACAATTTGAGAGAGTTGATTGCTTGCAGCATTGATGGGCTTGATTATGTGGCTGCTGAGAAGATATTGAAGCGGCAGCTGCCACAGCTGAAGCAGGTGATGTTATAGCAGGAGAGGTTGGTTCAATGACTGGACGAGAACGATCCCTATGCCGGATATGGCACTGATGACGACGACGACCAGGTTGAGATTATCGAAATTGTAGTTTAGGCAAAGCAGGATCAGTGCAATATGATCGAATCTACTATTTATGATTTATGATTTAGTTAAACGCATTTTAATGCACTTTTCAGTAGACAAAACAAAAATGCAACTATCGCACAATACAATTATTGTTTTTATACGTTTATTCCATTTAAAATGTATTTTGTTTTTATTTAAGTTATTTCCTTATAGTTCAAATGTGAGACAAACGGTTGTCAAATTGTGGTTAAATCATATTAATCAATTATTTATTAGGCCGAAATTCACTTTTGAATCAATTTAAAATATCGTTTAAGCATTATATTTCTATACGTTACACACTTTTCTGTATAATTTGATTCAAAAGTGCACTTCGGAGCAGTTTTCTATACAATATTTATTTATAATAGGCATAGCTTTTACTTTAGTTTTAGTTTTAGTTTTATGTCAAACAAGAATACTAACAAAATACTTAAGGTTTTCAAATCAACAATAATACCATGCCATACGATCATAATACAAAACATACCTCTAAATATATGTGAAACTGAACATTTCAAACCCTTTGGACAAATGCAAAAATATTTTTAAAAAACCACCCCAGACAGCTATGTTTACTGAATAAATTGAAACATTTTATTATAACTTTAAGAAAACACCAAGAAAAAAAGCTAAACTTAACTAAACGAGCTTGGCAAAGACTTTTATTGTCGATTTTAAATACTGATCAGTATTATCAATATCTATATATCTATATATCGAATGTCATAAATATAAAAATAAACATGTTTGTGTTTCCAGTAAAGGATCACATGAGTATTTACAAGCATTAATTGCAAAGATACAACTATTACACGTATACATATTTGTATACATACCTTATATTATATGATATATGTACTCAATGTAAAACGTACTAAATATTTGGCCGGCCATCGCACAATTGTAGCTGTTAACTAAATGTTCAATATCTTTAAGAGTTTACTCAGATATTGTCAAAATTACTTTGGACTATTTAATGTCATCTAAATGTTTAATGAATGAAAAGACCACATGTTTTGGGCAAAATATACAAGAACACACATAGAATTATTATGTGGATTAATATAGAGAACTGTTCCTAATTCCATTTTCAAATCAATGCCTTTACGAAATATTTATAGCATACTTTAAGGATCGTCTATTAAGATGAGACAAACATACCAGAACGCTTTTGTTTTGTTTCTTCGTGAGACTTTTGCTTGTTTTGCTATCGAAAGGTTTTATTAAATAAACCTCTCAGCTTAGTTTTATTTCCTCAAACAGTGCCAAAAACTGATTTTCGAACAGTTAATTTTTTTTCTAGACACTAACAGATTTGCTTCATATTGTATTTTGAAACTTCCATTTTGATTCATTTAATTTATAGATTTGGACATGGTCTAAATTTATAATTTTTCTTTTGCTCCTAATCTGTTCATTTTATTGTGCTCCAAAAAGTATGCTGCACATTTTACTTTGACGTTGCTTCGAAAATGGAAGTGGGAACAGTTCTGATAAACTTACCGATAAAATAATTAGTATAAAAGCTGACATACAAAAAAAGCTTCTTAGCAGCGAAAATTCAGCTTATAAGTGTGTACCGTTGTACAATTTATGGTAATTCTTTACTTGATGTTCTCCACGCCAAAAACGATCCCAAAAACGTGGTTTTAGAGTCCGAACATTTGCAAAAATTGAAAAACATGACATTTTTGCAGAATTAGTTGACAAAACTTTATTTTAAGTTTTCACAAACGCATGCTAAACTGATTGCTGTTAACGTTAACAGTGCTGTACACGTTCACAGAGTAGTAGGATTGTTGATTTTGACACCGCTGTTAAAGTACACAGCACTGTTAACGACCTTTTAACTGCTTTTATTTTCCGATTTCGCGATAATCAGGCTTTTAGGATCGTTTTTGGAGTGGAGGGTATCAAGTAAAGAATTACCCCAATTTAATAAGTGTCTAAATAATGTATTTTACGAAACAAAACGATAAATATTGCAAAGAAATGAATGAAATTTGATTTCCGAAGGAGGCTGGTAGATTAAGAGTATATAAGCATATTTTTTTGTTTTTTTTTTTTTAATATCAAATATAATCCAATTATAAATGTATTAAGCAAAATAAACAATTTTATATTTAGTTGATTATTTGATATATTTACAACATTATAAAGACAAAAGAATAGATGAATTAAATCTATTCTTAGTTCTAGCCACGTCAGAAACGCACATGACTTACATATTTTAAGAGTTTGGTAAATGTCTATGAAATGTCTATAATCATACCGAATTAGATCGGTGACCTTTAAGTATTTAAGCGCTGAATATATTAAACCTTTATTCGGTTCTTGCCATTGTCAACAACGCACATGACTTACATAATTTAAGAGTTTGGTAAATGTCTATGAAATAAACACTGAATATAAAGGTTCCGGGCACGATTCCCGGAGATGGCTGGTTGAATTAGTGTCCAGACTTTACTTAACCAAGCTGCATAAATCTATATTTAAAAAATATGTATATGCATATTGTACTACATACTACATATGTTTAATTGAAAATTAAATTAATGATAACTATAATTAACTATATTAATTATAATTAAACTGTTTTAAGTTGTCATGCATCTTATAAATGGTTTTTAGACTTTAAAATATTATTGATGTCGCATATTATATTCGAAATAAATAATACTCCATAAATACTCCATAAATATGTGTTTAACTTAACTTACTTTACTTTAATGATGCCTTCTTCTCTGTTACATATATTCGCACAGGTTAATAATACCTTTTTTACTGCATTTCAATAGGTACTGGCTATAAAAGAATAAACTTCATTGCATAATCGTAGCAGACAACAAAGTACTCTCACTATCTAGAATATGTAGAGCACCTCAATCATTGCTAGCTAACATTGATTAACTTATAACTTTGCTACTCAAGTAGCGTTCTATAAGAGAAAAGCGAGAGCTTTTCAAATTTAGCTACTTTTCCAAGTTTGTTGCATGTCAGAGCTTTGAACAGCAGTCGTACATGGAGGGGGAAGAACACACACAAGTTTCTTGCATGTGTGCCTGTATCTGTAAGTAGCTATATATTAATATACATACATATATGTATAACTATATCTAAGTTCCGATTTACACTCACTTGCAACATGTCGATTTTTTGACCAGTCAAGTTTTAAGGGCTGCCAGATGATGCCAGAGTTTGTACGACCTCGTGTAAACACATAAAATAAGTTTTACAAACAACTGTTAAAAATTATTAAAGTAAAAAAATAATCAAAATTTAAAAAACATATATATAACACAACTGGCATTAATATTTGACTGGCAACAAATATTTGACATACTGCCAGAGAGTGTGTAAATCGGCTTTAACTATATGCGACTTTTTCATAAAGCAGCGCACGCACTTTGACACCACCAGAGGGGGTGGTTGGGGTTATGTTGAATTAGTTAGTGTGGCGCTAAACGAAATAAAATAAATGAATGAATTTATGACGGCGGGCTAAAGAAAATGTCACTCGTCATTTATGTGAAACTGACGAGCTCTCTGCGACTGACAAAACGCATGGAGCAAAACTTTGTTTTTTGCCAACCATCATCATGGGGCTTTCTTATTGCTCTTATTGTTTTTGTTGGCTGGGGACTGCGTTTTTGCGATGGCTGCCAGGCACCACAGCTATGAAATATTGTGCCACCAAAAACACAAAAACAAAGCCAAGCACAGTGCGAATTACTTACTTACGGGTATGCACATGTCTGTCAGCAGCGGCAGCGACGTCGCGTCGCACAGTGGGGCATGAAAATGAATATATGCTTTGCGAAAATCTATATGAATCTGATCTGCATAGTAAATGAATGTCTAAGAAAGAAAATTTAATTAAAATTGTAAAAAAACAACATTTTTTAAAACTATGTTTATCTTATCAATTTTTTAACATATTATTTTTAGAAATTAAAGTAGGTTTTCTAAATTTCATTTTAGTTTTTTTTAGGAGAAGAACACTTTACAATTACATATGAACATTTTATCAATGATAAAAATCACATTTATTAAGTTTTTGCTAATATTTTTGATCAACGTACCCATTGTGCGACGTTGACTTTCTGTAGATACAAATCTGAATGAAAATGTCGTCGCTGGTTATCAGATAAGTACAGAACGCGCTAGCGTGCGGTTCGGATTCGGGTTAAAAGCAACTTCATTGAACTTACGGAATAATTGATACGACGGGTGTAGTACGAGTAGCAGTATGTTCAGTCGAGTTATAATCAAGTGAACGGAGCGCCCAGCGCCCAGTGCTCTCGTAGCAAATCGCTGGGAGGGTGATCGGAATCCCGGACCCGTTTGCGACCTTGCTGACAGTTTTTGTCTGTCCGTCTGTCTGTCTGTCTGTCTGTATGTTGCGTGTTCGCAGTCAAGAAACGAGTCGAGTTTACTAGCTACCCAGAAGTCTTTTGGTCGTGACATCGAATTATAATAATTAGCATAAAGGGAGTTTTAACCAGTTAAACGACAGTCGGCATTCCATCAAGTGGAAACTTTGACAAAATATAAACAACGACCAAAATAATAAAAAAGATTCCAAGCTAAACATGACGCTGGCACCGGCATCAGCTGAGAGCAATCAGAGCATCGCTACCGTAAGCGAATTACTTGGAGCACAGCGTGATCCTTTGGCCATTGTTATACCATTCACTGTGATCTACTCGCTCATCTTTCTCACCGGCGTTGTGGGCAACATTAGCACCTGTATTGTGATCAAGAAGAATCGCTCAATGCACACTGCAACCAATTATTATCTGTTCTCATTGGCCATATCGGATTTCATGCTGCTGCTGTCGGGTGTGCCCCAAGAGATGTACTTCATCTGGTCAAAGTATCCATATGTCTTTGGCGAGTACTTCTGCATTGGACGTGGTTTGCTGGCCGAGACATCCGCCAATGCCACCGTGCTAACCATAACGGCATTTACCGTGGAACGCTATGTGGCCATTTGTCATCCATTCCTCGGTCAGGCGATGAGCAAGCTAAGTCGTGCCATTCGCATCATAATCCTCATCTGGCTGCTAGCCGTAATCACGGCCATACCACAGGCGGCACAGTTTGGCATCAACAACTATGCGGGCGTGGACAAGTGTGTTGTGGTGCGTGTCATTGTGCAGCACTCCTTTCAACTGTCGACCTTCATCTTCTTCTTTGCACCCATGTCCATCATCTTGGTGCTGTATCTGTGCATTGGATTGCATCTGTATCGTTCGAGTGTGATTGGCGGTGGAGCAGCTGCCGTGGGCAAACAACGCCAACCGACGCTCAAATCTGTCCAGAGCGATACAATACTCTATCGCTATGCCGGCTCCAGTTCCATAACGGGCAACAATGCTCTGCCACAGCTGAGCTCAGTGCGTGGGCGCCTCAATCACTATGGCACGCGTCGTGTGTTAAGGATGCTGGGTGAGTTGGGAGACCAATTATGCAAAATGTGGCAAACTGATGGCCACAGACTGTGCGAGTTATGTCTAATTTCTGGCCATATGTCTATGTCAATGGCAGTGGGTGGGGTAGGTGGGGGGCGAGTGCACGCTTAATCAGCCATTCACTGGCCAATTTATCGTGTCTCTCTCTCATTTGGCATGCTTGACATTTATGAAGCCCGTTTTATTATACCCCGAAAAATATGATAGAAGCCAGTGCACTGTTATTACTGTTGTGTGACTACGCATGGATACATCTACATCTACAGATACAGATACAGATACAATTGTTTGCTTATCTTTTCATTTCACAGTTGCCGTTGTCATCTGTTTCTTTTTGTGCTGGGCCCCATTTCATGCCCAGCGTTTGATTGCCATTTATGCGCCCGCCAGGGGCGCCCAGTTGCACGATCAGCATGAGTTCCTCTACACGGTGATGACATACATCTCTGGTGTGCTCTACTATCTGTCCACCTGCATCAATCCGCTGCTCTACAATCTAATGAGCAACAAGTTTCGTGAGGCTTTTAAGGTAAGTGCTATTGTGATTTAAGAGTGTGCTGCAAAGTTATTAAGGTAAATTTGCTCGATATTTCTGATAGTCAATTACAATCGATAGTTTGATAGTAATTTCTTAAACTTTATTAATAATATTTGCAATTAATGAAAAACTTTTTTTCTAACAAAGGCTTCAATCGATATATTAAGATAGTCGCTAATCTTACAATCGATAGTTCATAATTAGGAAACACATATTTCATTATTTAAGGCATAGCAAATGTTTGGTATTATAAAAAACAATTGATAGTAGTTTCTATTTATCGACTTTTGATCGATCTTCCATATGTCTTTCAAAACATAATTTTGAATATTTTGACGAACTTTGAATTGAATCAAGTAATAATATGAAATTCAAGTTTGTTTTCTTATGTTTTCGTCATATCAATTAATCGATCTATTCTATACGATTAATAGAAAAAGCATCGATTGTAATTTGGTAGAATCGATCATCGAAAGCTGATATTATTATTTACATCCCTAAAAGTTTCACACAATGTACTATACAGCTTATTTACTAAACCATCGATACTATCGATAGCTTTTACTATTTCTTATAAAACATAAATGAAACGAAAACTTTCAAATTTAGTAATAAAAGCAATCGAAAGGGGTAATGCTGATAGTTTTGCAGCCTTTTTAGCTAAAACCAGTATTAATATTCAAGTTTTGCAGGCCGTGCTGCTGGGTAAGAAGTACTCTAAAGGATCCCTAAACTCTCGTCATCAGCTGGAATCTCGTCGTCTTCACCGCACCACAACTCTTAACTCATCCACACCATCTCAACGCGAGTCTATTGAATCGAAACAAACGCTAATGCAGGTTAATTCCACAACTCGAATGAGTGTTACTTAATGAAGTCTAAAACAATATATATATATATTGTTAACACGCATTCCTCTGTTTTTTCTTTTTTCTCTCTCTCTCTCTCTCTCTCTCTCTCTCTCTCTCTCTCTGTCTCTCTTTCATACTCAGTAGACTGCTCTTAACGAGCGCCTGCTGCAAGCCAAGTCGCAACTAGTTGCGTAATTTGCAATAAACAATGCAAGTAATTATAGTAATTCTATAGTTTCCTTCTATCGATATATATATTTATATATATATAGCATATATTATTTATCACTTGCCTCGAACATGTCGTATTTGTGCAGTTTTCTGCTTCCGAATGTTAATTTATTGTAATTAAGCTGGATTCTTTTATAGCTGTACTATATATTTGTTACTTAAATTGTTGTTTTGCTACTGCTACCAAAGCGTTTAGTACTAGTTTTTCAATAATTTTTTATTGTAGGTCAACTTTTGACATATTTTTAAATTAATTCAGTTGAGCCACAATATTTTTTTATAATTTAATAATGCTCAATTATTGCTGACAATTTTGCTTTGTTTACTGACACTAAAAGTGTAATTATGACTAACTAGTCTATTGTATCTCAGAACTATATTATATGTATATGTATTCAAGTATTAATAACACTGCTGCACAAGAACACTTTCGAAAATAAAAAATTATATTTGAATAAAAGTTTAAGAACTGTATAATAACATATAAGCTAACAACTTTAATAAGTAACACAAAAAAAAGCAAAACACTACAAGTAAATGTGTTAGGTTTTCAAATTACGAAAACGACGTTCAAAATGTTAATAAAGTTTCAATGGCTTAGAAAATGTTGAATTGAAACACGCCTTTTTAAAGCTTATAATCTTAATCTGTAAAAAACAACACTCAGCTCAGCTCATGTGTACAAATTAATAATGTAAAATGATCTTATTTATAAACAATTATTGAATCAACTTGACTAGAAGTTATATAAAAATAAAAACAATTTTTCTCTGCTTTACAATCTTTTGTTTTTTGTCTGAAGTTTTTTTAAAAGCCTTGCAGTTGGTACCAGGAAATCTCTAGTGCCTTGAAGGCGATGTCTACGATCCCTTACATATATATTCTTGATCAGCATCAACAACTGAGTCGATCTAGCCATGTACGTCTGTATCTAACTCTATCTGTCTGTTCGTCTGTTTATATGCAAATTGAGAGACTAATTTTGAAACTATCTCGATGAAACTTGACACTTGTGAAAGTTGGCCGGATCGGAGCACTAAAACATATAGCTGTCATAGGAACAATCGGTTGAAAAATAAGTTATCTTAACAAAATTTACCCATTCTGCGTTTGAGTACGTTCTTGTCATCCAGATCCAATTTTATAAAAATCTGCACACTATATCTTATAGCTGCCATAGGAACGATTGGTCAAAAATTAGTTTTCAACAACTTTTTTTTAGAAGGGTATACATCTTCTCTAGTCAAATATTAACAAAGAGTGCAAATAGTGCAATCTGTCAACACCTGCAACTCATGCAACAAGATGAATAACACAGCAATACATTGTTTTAGAACTTCTGAAAAACTATATATGTAAAAAATATGCTAAATAAAAGCCTTATAAAACTGATTTATATTGTAGTTATCCTTTTTATTATGTGTATAAACTGCTAGGGTTTCGCAATTTGCCTATTTTTAGCTATTCTAGTTATATCGGTAATTTAAGGGCAAATTGTAATTTGGATTTAACGAAATGCGCATAAACAAAACTTTATCGATTTGGCATGCGAAGCGAATGCGTAAATGTGAATGCCGTCTGCATGAATAAGTAATATGATAATGATGCCCCATGCCGCATGCCACATGCCTCACAATGATAATCGAGCAAGGTCATGGGACTACAAATGCAAACTAATGTCAATGCGAATGGCCAACACACACACACACACACATAGACAACGTGACGTATGAGTAATGTGGCACATCAGTCACAGTTGCATTTGTTATGAAAATGCAATCAGGTAATTGGACGTATTGTCCAAAACAAATTCACGACAAATGCACCTGATGACATTATGGAATCATACTCAATTCGCAGGTGTGATTGAAACTAGTTCGTTATAGTTACGTTTTAATGTGCCTTCTGCTCATAAATTCTCTATAAAATGCGTCATATTGTTATGTAAAAAATGGAGAAATGTGTAAATCCTGAGCGCAGCATGCTATAAACACCATACAACATCAAAAACGTGGCAAACAATGTGCGAATGTGAAAAGTCAGTAATACGTGTGTACTAATGATAGCACTATCAATATATTCAGCTGCGAATAGTATATACTCTAGCATACAATTTAACTTTAACTCGGAAACTTTAGCATTGATGAAAATGTTTTGAATAATTTGTCAATGTTTTTAAATTTTTAATTATTTAATATAAGTAAATTCATTAAAAATATCTTGAATTCAGCATATTTCTTATGAGCTGTTATTAGACAGTCTTATATAAAACAAGTAAGAATGCTCTAGTCGAGTGTGCCCGACTACGAGACTCCCTGCTCCCAACTTGCATTTCAAGCAGTTTAGCGGCAACTCAAGCAAGCAGTACACTTAACTCGTAAACTGCTTGTCAAACTGTTGTTGCTGCCTGCTGAGACTGGGGTAATAGCTTCTTCCATAGCTTTGGTGCTATTTATGCGATTGTGATGAAATTTACACAGCTGATCAACATTGACATAAAATATATGTTTACCAAAAATCAAAGCTTTATCTTTAAAATTGTGGCTGTCGGAGTTTATTTCGATTTGCGGGGGTGCGGGGGGTGCATCCGAAATTTGAAATAAACTTGATCTGCGTACGGTATACAGGAACCTGCATGCCAAGTTTGGTGTCTCTAGCTCTTATAGTCTCCGAGATCTGTGTGTTCATACGGACAGACGGACAGATAGACAGACGGACAGACGGACAGACAGAGGGACATAGCTAGTTTGTCTCGGCTGTTGATCCTGATCAAGAATATATATAGTTGCCTCCTTCTGTCTGTTACACACATTTGCAGTACTTTATAACTCTCTTTTTCCCATTTTTAATGGGAACAGGGAGTAAAAATAGTTTTTCGTATCTTTTGCTTTGTGTTGTGGTCTTCTGTCAGTAAACATAAATTTATTAGAGATTAACTAAACTTAGATTTTCATTTGCATATTTTCAAAGGAATGTAATAACATATATATTTTATAATTGGCCGCAAAATTTGATGAATTTTTAATAGTAAAAATGTAAATTTCTTAATATAGTTAGATTATAGTTACAAACTATGAAACTAACTTAGTTTTAAGAAAACTGGCTTAACCAGAAGTCGTCGTTTATGTGACCTTCTGACTCATCTAGTTGATTGTTTATAGTTATTTCATTTATGCGTTACATATTTTGTCAGATATTTCATATACTTATCCGTATTGTAAAAGTTATAAAAAAAGAATGCATGTACGTCACGTAAAGCGAACAAAAACCAACAAGTGAATGGAATAATACGGGTAAAAAGCGAGCTAAAGGAAGTGGTCCACGCAGACAAACACCCACACACCCACACACACACACATGCACTGTGGCCCACAGACACACCCACTGACACGTAGCCACCCGCAAAAATGACGTGGAAAGTGTGAAATTTTTTGATTTACGAGCGAGTCGGAAAACAAAAAACAAATTCTGAAAGCATTAACTGCGGCAAGCACAAAAACCATGGAGTCACTCTCAATTATTTAGAAATTCAGAAAAACAGGACACACACACATGCACTTACACATACACACAGAATGCTTAGCGCGAAGCAGCGCCAACAGGTGGCGCTGATGTTTTGAAGCGTGGGAATTTCATCAAAACAACTTAATACCATTAAATGTTTCACACACACACACACACATACAAAAACAAAGTTTCTTTTATATACTGTAGTTCCAGGCGAGTTTTATAAGTCAGTTGAGACTAGAAATGGGATTGGAGTAAAAAGACTTGTCGGGTCATGCTTTGTTTCAAACTGTCCCGCAGGTCTCGAATTCCGACCGAATTGCTTATAAGATAACCGCTTTTCCACTTTTGATATAGTTTTGGTTACACCCATTGACATGTTCTTCTAAAGTTTGATTTAAACTAACACACAGTAGAGTCATCCTGGGCTTGATTTGAACATGCTCCTATCCTACTCGAATGGTATTACAGGCTCAATGGGGTTTTCATCCTGATTGCATCCAAAAGTAAACCTGAAAGGTTTTTAAAGTAAGTCAAAAACAAAGTTGGCTAAATATAAAAAAAAACTCATTTTCAAATCGAGTAGGCTTTGAAACTGCGTGCTTAACTTTAAAATATTTTTAGAAATCAGTCTACTTCTGGCAAGCGAGCTGAACAGCTGTGTCAAAGAAACTGAAAAAAAAAAAAATAAAATAAAAATATAAAATTGTGTGAAAAACTATAAAATTGTGTGAAAAAAAAAGAAAAAGATTTCGTTACAACTTTTGTAAGAAAAATATATAACTATGTAAGATATTTAATTGACTGCAATTTTCCACAAATTTAATCCTATGAAAAATTATGCTTATCCAACAGAAATAATGGCTAGTGTTATTAAAAAAGTTATGCCAATGCTGGATCGCATCTTGATTTTACGCTGCGAGGTGAAGACCACAACAGCAGGTGGCATCCTGTTGCCGGAGGATTCTGTGCCAAAGGAAATGCAGGGCGTTGTTGTGGCCATTGGGCCAGGTGCCCGAAACCCTGCCGGTTCTGGCCACTTGCCCCTTGCTGTTAAGGAGGGCGATCGTGTGCTGCTCCCCAAATACGGCGGAACCAAAGTTGATATGGACGACAAGCGCGAGTACGTGCTGTTCCGTGAAGCCGATATCCTGGCTAAGCTGGAGTAATACACTACAATACAATATAATACAATACAAGTCATTACAATTCTATACATTATACTTTACACTATACTTAACAAATTAGATTTAAATATACGCCCGCACACACAAACAATTTACATGATTGCGTTCGAAAATAAATGATTGATGAAATGTTTTATTTGGTAGCTAAACACAAACACAACCCCCCTCACATATTATACTATTCATTTATCACTTTGTAAGCACACTATAATAAACAATTGTTCAGTTTAAAAAGCATAAAAACGAGCTAGTTTTACATGGTCTTCCTTTTTGCTTGCCTAATTAAATGTTAAGGCTCAAAGCCAGCTGGGTACAAAATGAACTTGCAACATGAGGCAGTCGCAAGAAGTTCGTACAACGCTTGGAATTTCAGTGGGTTCAGTCTATCGATTAGTAGACAAAAACTAGTTAATTTAGATAATTAGTAAAGTAATTTGAGTAGCCTCAAAATATTTTTTGAAACCTTTTTAAAACAAATTTCAACCCGATTCCATTTCCTAGGACTCCCAGAAATATCTAGACGAAAGCGCAAGCCAAGGAAGCTTAGATCTGTATACTGAATTCCAATAATATTGAAAATGATCGAATTTTTTGTATTTCTTGAATACACTGTGCAACAATTTGAGGGTTTTCGCTTCGGATAAGGCTGAAATTGAAAATTATAATTCATTAGAGGTCCCCAATCACGAAAATAATTGTTTTTTTTTATTTTCTATGGCAGATTTTTTTTTTTTAATTTTCAGGTTTTGTTTTTAAAATTACATTTTGTTTAAGTGAGCTCAAATATTTCACTATAACTTGAGTGTAACATGACCGATTTAAAAACGATATACCAAATGAAAGCCAATATATAGGCCTATATAAGTCCTTTACCTTTAATTCATATATTTAAAAGTTTTCGAGATATGGAGTTCAACATTAAGAAAATTATCACATACTTTCCTTGTCTTCTTCTTTTTACATTCTCTGTTCTAGTGTGTTTCTTAGGTTGATTTAGTAGTACTTGTTGGATTTGTTTAAAAAATGTCCCAATTTGTTCATAAATGTTGAGCGCTTACAATAAAAATGGAAAAGAATGTTGTTTGACCATTTTCGATATTTTCCTTTCAATTGATATAGGAAAAAATAATTTTTTCAAAAATCAATGCTAAAATTTCGAAGTTAAAAAAATATTACGCGTAAACTATAAGATATATCCAGAAACTTTCTTTGCATCATATTAAGGATGTTAACTTTCCGATTTATGATTTATTTGATTGAATCTCTTGAACTGAATATATATACATAAACATAACCCTTTATCGCAAAAAAACAAAAATCGCGATTTTTTCAAAAACTGCATGTAGTTTTCAAAAACGGTAAATGTTGTTTAACTTTTGGAAATTAACTATCGAAATTCACTTCAAACCTCGGACACCAAAAACAATGTCGACCTGTGTTATTTTTTACATTTTTTAAATAAACATTCTACTTCGTTTTGTTTTAATGAAAAATATCGTAGCAAATCTAAAAGCTTAAATATCAAATAGGTACTCATCATATCATATCATTTAATACTATATTTTAAGGTTTAACAATGCTATATATACCATCGTCCTGACTTCTTATGAAATCGCTGCACTATGCATCAGCTGCCTATTAGCATTTACTACCACTTCCACTGCCCGTCGCCTTCTGTATCACCTACGTTATTCCCCTAACGGTGTTAACTTGTACGTCAGCCTGTTGCTGCCCCACTCGCCACGCTCATTGGTGGCATTCACTTCGTGCGTTGGCGTTGGCATCGTCGTATCGTTCTTCGTTTTGGCCCAGCTGCCTCGGATATGACGCTCGCATTGGCTGTCGTTATCTTTGCCGTGTTAACGGTAAATGCTGCAGGCCATTGTAGTTGCTATAAAAGCCGGTAGTCTAACGCATTTTGATGGCAATTCGAAAAGTGTTTTGAGCCCACACGCATATAAGATACTCGTTCCAAAGCGTCAAACTGTTGCACAAAGTTTGCGGCAAGTGCTTCACAAGTTAAAAAAGTTTAAAAAATTCGTTTAATTTTAGTTGAAAAGTGTTTTAACTTGTTCAATATGTGGTATAATAAATTTAATTGGACTATCTTAGTATTTTTGGTGCTCTTCGCCGTTGTGAAAGGTAGGCAAATATTTAATATATTTACAACTTTGCAATACAAAAGTGCTCTATTTTTTAAAGGTTTTTAATTATTTTGTTTTGTTTTTTGTTAAGTAAAAGCTCGAAAAACTATCTTTGAATAATTTTATATCTTGTAATCAGTAATTTTCACTTAATTTATTTAAAATTCGTGTTTTTAAATTGGGCATAAGTCAAATATATTCTCAATTTTATAATAATAGCTATAATTCAATGTAATTGCTGTTATCTAATAGATAATGTCTATCCAGCATAATGGTTTTTTATTTTTTTTAAAACGCTTCTCTTACATTGTTTCTTAAGTGTTCCTTTAGAATAATATATATTTTTG